>CM062850.1:10955139-12393466 GCA_031772225.1 Eubasilissa splendida | reverse complement strand
TTTAAAGTTAAATTTCACTTAGTTGTGAAACATTATGCCATAATTGTTTTCTTTTCCCTTTCGACATCTATTTTTACAGCACAAGATACCATAATTACTTTCTAATTCCTTAAGATGTTCCGAAACATTCACAACAGACTAAATAATACTAGCGGACATCTTTTTAAAAAAAATCACAGAGCTCTTTGATTACGTGAGTGCCACCAAAGTGATCACGTAGGCGCCACCAAAATGAAAATGCTGGGACAAAGAATTTGTATTAGTTCATGTCTATCTATTTGGTGGTCTGTGAGATAATATAATTTGAGATTTGTGTCTTGGGAGTCACCAGAATTTGTACAATGTAGAAATTAAAATGGCGTATTTCAATTTCTTTTCTTTCTACTTCAGCTTCAATTTTTTTTTGTATTTCATTCACAATATTAAAATCTTCTGCACTCCTGAAATAAATAATATGTTATTAAAAACAAATTAAATTAATCAATTAGAAAGACATACGGAAAGTTAGTGCTGTGAAAACTTAATTGCTGGCAGAACGGACGGAACTCCAGATTTTTCTAAATATTGATAAAAGGATCTATGATATTGTTGATGATGCAATAGAATAGTGAATAGTATTTTAAGACAGTATTGTAGATTGTAGGGAGAGTAATCAGAGGATGGAATGAAAAATATTAATGAAGCTCTGTGCAAACATCTACATTAAAGCGCATGTATGACAACAAAGCTACTGACACGAGCCATGTAACATGTTGCACAATTCTGAATTTTTTACAGTGGATGAGTGCAGTCAGTAATTATACTATTGTAGAGTAAACTGCAGTAATCGAAATGTGAAAGAATAATTCGGGTATTCTTTAACTGAAAGGTCAAAAGTTGTAGAAAATGTATATAATTTTGCGAAGGATATTGCATATGAAGTATACACTCTTGGATACGGAACTTGGATCTAATCATACACAGGTATAATTAGTTCTTTGTAGAAGTAACTAAAGGGATAGTTTCACCACCAATACTTATGTCATAGATGTGTAGTAGACTAATAGTCTGTACATAATCATAAGCTATAGGAAATAAAATAAGAAATTAAAAGGAAAAATTTTGTGACGCGTATTTGGACCCTTGAATTATTGAGAAGTGTGAAGAAACAATGATGAACTGTATGTACAGGGTGGTGTCCATTCGGTGTAAGGCAATATCATGGGACTATATATCTTCGCAAAATTTTAAATATAATATTCCTTTTGACTTTGAATAGGCTTATGGGGACCCTGTATATTACTTGTGCATATAAAGTGTGCTATATGACCTTTATGACACCAGCTATGTATGTTTGTCCTGTTTAAAACAGTTTTATCAGGGTAAATTGAGTCAACATTGTGAGTATGGTTAAAGTTGATGTAATTTTTTTTTGGAACTAAAATAGCAATAGTTTACTAGCTATTTACTAATTAAAATTGAATGGAAATATGGTATCCAGTGTAATAATAGTTAATAGTTTGTGGGTGGCTGCACTCATATTAATTTTATTTACGTGCTCAAAAACGGTAACATCAACCGGTTTGGGAAAATGTCCGAGGTATCCTTCATTACCACATTTCAACAAAACAAGAGTAAGTTCATATAAATAAATATGATTAAAATAGTATATATATATATATAGATATACATAGTTATGTATTGTTATTTTCAAAGTTTGCAGGTCAGTGGTTTGAAGTTGAGAGATCATTCTATCTAATGGAAGTAGCTGCAAGTTGTACATCTTTAAACTTTACTCATAATGTAAAGGGCAATCTTGATGTAGTTACTCATACAATTAATAGATGGTGAGAAAAGGTTCAAATTACATATTGTGTACATATGCAGATGTTCATTGTCGACAGATTCTTCCAGTGTTTCAGTTTCTGACAAATTTAGGATTCGGGTTAGATTTAAATTAAATTTAGGGATAAAATAATTTAATTTAAATAAACAGAATAAAGAACCGAGATACATATTTTTAACGTGTACGTGTAATTTTAAATACATATATTTACAAGAACCTTAACGTCAATGTGTACGATACTCCAGTTCTATACTTGAGAACTCTCTTTTAGAACTGGATAACATGATTAAAATTTGTATTTATATCGATCTAAAAATTTTTTAAAAATGTATCTTGTTTCTTTAATAAATTTGTATGTATAAAAAAAACTTTTTATAAAATATTTATTGAATTTTTGTAACAGAAACCATTGTGTCCAATTGATATTACATACATTCTACGGCTATGATGGTACAAGTAAATTTTTGAAGTCTTATTTTTATTTACATAGGGCTTTTATTGAAATCAGCTACCAGTTCTTTTATTAAATGTTTCTTATTTTATTACAACACTGTATGGGTCCGAACCAGTAGCTGAATATTCTAAATGTAACATTTACCATTTTTCAGGACTAATTCCCCAACAATTAAAAGTGGCTTGGCTATTCCAATAGTTAATGAATCATCTATTTTAAGATTTAAATTTAAGACCCAATTGCCATTTTCAATAGCCCGAATGCTGCCCGGTGCAGGGATTTACCATGTTTTATATACAGATTATGATCATGTTGCTATTATTTGGTCATGTACAACTTTGGCATTAGTATATACAGGTAATAAGGAAGAATTATATAATCATTTACATACAGAGGTAGATAAGGAATAAAAAAAATACAGTATTTTCCATTTTTACATAAAATGAATGAATTTTAAATTTAAAACAGGCAGGTATTGATTATCATACAGGATTGTTTTGGACCTCATGAAAAGAATTTGACTGAAATATAAACATGTCACATGTACTAGAAGTCAATTGGATTTAAAATTGTAATTATTGTATTATTAATAAAGTAAATATACAAAATAATTTTATTAACACTATCTTCTTTTAAATTATGAAATGATGTACATACATGTTTAGTCTATTTTAAATATTTGAAATTACTTATCAAAATTTAAACACTAGGTACCCAATATATAATACAATTACAGATAAAATTTGGATTCTTGGAAGATCACGAGACATACCAGCCACGACACGTATAGAGTTGTATAATAAAATAAGAAGATACAACCTCGATCCTGAACGATTGATAATTTCCAAAAATGGAAACTGCATATACAATTAATATAACAATGTTAATTGATTAATAATATTTTTGCAATGTAATAAAGGAAAATACATCATCAGACTTTTTAATTAGCTACTACTATGTATACATATTTTATTTTCAGATAATCAGTCAATAATTTTATTGGAAAAGTTTATTTGAAGTTGGCAAGAAAATTAACTACAAAAAATACAATATGTGCCCATTAAAAAAAAATACAATTTATTAATTTTTTAAATATCTGAATATGTTACAAAGATTTAACTAAGTGTATTCGAGGAAAATTAGTGAGGAAGATAAATGAGTACGGAATAAAACAAGACACATGCAATAACAATTTTATTGACAGGAGTTTCTGCTTTTACAATATAATAATAATATGTTTTTACAAAATTTAAGTGTGGATGACTCGAGTTTAAGTCACACCAAGTAATGCATTATCATACTCTTTATAGCACATTTGTTTGTTTCACTTTCAATACCACATTCCTTCATCACTTTCATCAACATAAAAATCGGCACATTCATCATTGTCACTTTCTGATTTTCTCCTCTTCAAATCGCAATTATCTTCAGGTTGAATAATTGTTGTCTTCTTAGAATTTTTCATAAAGCAAGTATCAATCTGTGATGTATAATGGTGTTGCCACGATTGTGTTTCTTCAACTTCTTTACTGACTACTATAAAAATTTCTTTGTCCTTGCATTGCAATTGTTCTTTCAGATACAGTATTAAGTCACTACCCTGAGTAATTAAACAATTACAGATTAGTTTTGTCCAATGATTTTGAAATAATTAATAGCTCTTGTGAATACTTTATTCATTAAAAATGTACAAAAAATAAATATTGATTCTTACTCTTCCTATTAATTGAGGGCTGTCTAGTTTTGAATCGAGATTATAAAAATTTCCATGTATTTGCCTTAAGGTAATCCAATGGCGTCTTTTTAGAGGGAGCATGACAAATCCCAATTTATAGTCTGTTGGCACATTCAAAATAAATCCATAAATATTTGTCAAGTCCAGACAACCGGGATCTCTGCAAATGTTTACAGAGGGACTTTGTTTATAATGTACACAATTGGTTACATAGTTATTATGTTCCTATATTAAATATGAATAATATGTGTATTATATAATATTTTACGGGTCTGACAAAGTATTCATAAACTTAAACAGATAAAAATAAGTTCTATGGCCACTTTTTACATCTCAAATAAGTACATTTAAAAAATTAAAATACTTAATACTATCATAGGTAGGCCAACGGTTTAATACAGGAATATAAAGATATTACTGTTTGACAAAAAATAAACGTGTAAATAAATCATAACTGAAGGGGGAATAACAAAAATTAATGTTTGTTTACCTATAAAGTCATACATACTTTCTTTTGTCAAACCATACTGCCTCGCAGCCTTTTTTTTGTAGTGCAGCCATTATAACATTAATGTCATAATTTCCAAAACCCAAAATTGATCTGTGTGGGTTTATCCAGACATCTGGAGACAGTGTATTACAAATTGTGTCTAATTCACACTTTGAATAAGAACCACGGGCCTAAAAAAATAAATAAATTATTTTCTCTAAGCTACTTCATTATATTTAAGTGTGACATTTATATTTTCTTGAAACAAATACAAATTTCAATGTTATTGAAAAGTAAACAAAATAATATACTGTGGAAGAACATAATACAACTTCCAAATGAATTGAAATATGCAAAGCAAAATATTATGTTTGCGAGTGTAAAATATACAAATTTTTGTAAGATACAGAATATTTATAAGATGCTCACCTGAAACAAATTATTAAGAGCATGGAGAGCGCACAGTTCTTTAACTTGTTTTTCATGATAGATGCGTTCTGATTCATTCATAATTTTATGAAAATTAAACAAACAATCATAGTAAAGTATATTCAATTTTATAAAATAACGAAAACATCGTACTAGCTGTCAAATTTTATATTCATTTACAACTGTCAAAACGCTGAATCCAAACGTAGCGCGACATTAGTGTACTCTTCTTCTTTTTTGATTTTTCCATTGCTAGTGATATAAATGGACACGACGTTGGGCGTCATGTGATATAATTCGATTAATCGAACATGTATCATGCTCCTGATCGCTCGTCAGAACGATACCCCGCGCTCTAATGGAATATTCGCTTCGTGTCCCATCCGTCAGATATCACACCTTCATTAGAGCCATGGTTATAGGGAGAATACAGGTGAATATGAACACACGGAAGATGCACAAATTAGACATTTATTAATCGCAGTTTATACTTAATGGGCAGGTATTTCCACCTATTAGTATTTACTTATAACTAACTTATTCTATAACAAATTTTACCTAAGATTATCTCGCGATGTTCTTCCGGTTCTTCTTCCAGAGACCTGGTCTCAGACCGGCGAAGTGGTGCCGTTAGCACCCGGTGTGGGCGGCTATCTGCTGGGCAGAGGGCTGGGCGGCTGCTCTTGGATAGACTGCGGTGGACCATGGCTGTCTATCCTCCGGTTCCCTGTCGCGTTCAGTCTGATTCTTGGTGTTGAGTGTCTGTTTTCCACGCGCCTCTGGCATTCTACTGGCGTCTGGTATTCAACTGTGTACCTCAACTTCCGGATCTCGTGTTCAACTGTGTCCTCCACTGCATATTTTCAACTGACGTCTTCGGCTGCTCGTCTTCGACTATGGTTACCACTCTCGATCTTCAACTCTTACTTCCCACTTGTTTTTCACTAGGTGTTTCCAACTCACTCGATGAGCTCTCCCCTCCGGCTCTTATTCTCAATTTCCGTTCCCACCGCGTGTTTTCAACTGGTCCCTTCGGACCTCGGTTCCAAACTAGCCCTTCCGGACTACGGCTTCAACTACCTCCTCCCGGATCTCTTTTTCAACTAACTCCTCCGGATCTCGTTCAACTCGTCCTCCCGGACCTTATTTCCGACTCACTCCTCCGGATCTCGTTTTTCAACTAACTTTCAAAATGGCGTTCTGGCCCCTTTTAAAGTAATAATGGCGAGGGCGTACTTCCCACTCGGGGGTCGGTTCGTCCTTACAGGATTGACGATGGTCCATCCGTTGACAGCAGCGTTATACCTTTGCTTGTAGGCCTAATTTTCGGTTCCGCCCACTTTCTTCATAATTAATTACATTTAATTGCATAATTTATTCGTGTCCGCCAAATCAGTCACTTAATCTTCGAGTTCATCTCACCCGTAGGTATAAACACTTAACATTGTCCTTTCCTGTCAATTAAACTTTTAGCCCAGTGACCTCATTACCGTTATTAATTATTCTCATATCAAATTATGACTAAATTTATCTCTATAGTAATTTTACATAGTATGTTGATTTTTCTTTTTGCTACAACACTAGGTACATATAGGACCTGGTCTTTTCTTTTTTCAGCCTTACATTACACACACTTAAACCTATTACATATTTTTCCTACCTGCCCAGTTATAATTATATTATTATTTATTTATATCGAAATCTCTTTGTCCGTCTTCATTCTCATTATTCAAGTTGATTAGTAGCGAGTAGATTACCACGGAAGTGCCGCTACATTGGCACACTTTAATTAGATCTAAATTCGCGATTGATTTTCTGATGGCATAGTCCGATTTACGCACAACATAAGGTGCATAAAGGTGGAAGATGCAAATCCGAGTACATCAACTTGTGGGTATTCGCTCTATACCCTCTGCTTACCCCTACAAAGAAAATACGAAATAGTCAGTCGCCGCTCATGGAGGGCCATTACATATGGGCTCCGGCCTGAGTTCAACAAAAGATACTTTATTACCCAGGATTATTCTAGGGGCTACAATAGGGCTCGCAACTCAACGGCATTTCTTTTGTGCGATGTACTCGATGTCTCGGCCGGCGAAATACATTTCCAAAAAAAATCAAATATTCGCGGGTTGACAAATTATGATAGATCGGTCCGAATCAAAATTGACTCGTGACACGAATTACCGTTCAGGCGTATCATTAGCGTAGAAAAGATATTTCTAGTTACCGATATCGAATGAACGGAGAGTACTAAATCGTTATAGTTGTTTCGATCCAGTGAATGCTGGCCAACACAGAATAGAGATTAATAGCTAATTAGATTAACTATAGGTATACCTGCTTAATCATGTGAGAGTAAAGATTATAGAGTAGAAAGATATGAAAAAAGTAGGAAATATTTTTAGATAAACATTAAAACAAAACATAGACATTACATAAGACTTTCAAAATAATTTCTGATAAAAGGAAGAGGCGCCAGATGTAGAGGTGATTCAAGTTGAGTTTTACTATCTCTCCTTTAGATTCGTCCATAAATATTACGTACCAGTCTAGTTTATATTACATACACTCATCATTTATAATGATATGATCTTAAGACGCTAACGATTATTTATAGTATATTCCGCAAGGAAATTTAGTTGAAGAAATTGGGTGAGACGAAATTCTATCAGCATTTAAAAGGACCATGGAAATGTTAATGTATGAATATAGATAAATACAAGGAAAATGAGTTAGCTTAAAGTATTAGGAGAATTATATAAATTAAACAATTTGTTAATAAATAAACGTAAAAAAAAAACTTACAGAAAATTTTAAAATTCACACAAATAAATATTCGGAATACTGTGAGAAATATAAAAATATAAAGGCAAGTATAAAAACGCAAATAACTGACCACAATCATAAGCGAGTTTTTCTTACGTAAGATGTAAATTTGTTATTGAATATTTCAGTTCCTTTTATTAAACGATTTTTTTTTCCTGTAATATTTTTTTCTTTGTTTATCATTCTGTGATAAATATTTTTGTTATACATATTTTGAATAATCTATATATGTATGTACGTACTTTCCTTATGTTGGTTTTGACTTTCTTGAATAGATTTTATTATTTAATTTATTTATTATCATTTTTATCCTACATAAATAAACGTAATTCAGCCCAGATCGTATCCTTAATGTATATCGAGAGACCCCTTGGATCCCATAATTTATTCCTTTTCTATCCAAATGTGTGGGACCCTTTGTATAGTTAATACATCCAATAAACAGGGTTTTTCCTTTGCGCAATAATACACGTATATAGCTTCATTCTGTGATATTCGGTGACGTATCCATAGAAAATATTTGACAGCTGTCACACAAGATTTCAGTTTTAGTTAATTTTAACTATTGTTGTGCAATATGCATATTGACAAAATATTGACCGAATAAGGGTGATGGATTTCATCATCATTCCGCATCTTTCAAAAGTTTTTTACGCGTTTGTGATCAGTGACATTGATTTACGCGTTTAGGATAGGTGGTTGTCTCATCTTTTATTGTGACCAAAATAATTACCGTTGAATTTATTGGTTGAATCTCTTAAATACTCTATTTAATCATTGTGCATTTAATTGTGAGGATTATATTTAATTATTGTACAATTACAGTTCTTTCTAGTTTATTGTGTCGGTTACTTTCAATATGGAGCCATCTAAGCAAACTTCATCTGCTTCTGCACCAGATGTATCTTCAGAACAGGAATCAAAAAGAAAATCTTCAAATGTTGATTTTTCAGAGATTCGTGGAAAGGTATGGATGAAATGGTTTAGACACTGCATAGTTTTGAAATAACTAACATGTGTATTTTGAATGAGAGGTGGTTAATTAATATAATATTGGAGTGCAGTTTACATGGAATCCTTATTTTATCATAATACATTATACTGTTGATATATAATGTATGCAACCAACTACCTAGATAAGCCCTGTGTCCGCCTGTATCAAAACAGATTTTGTGAATGTTGGAATAATTATAAATTTGTAGGAATAATATGCCAAACCGTTAGATATTATTTATTAGCCATTTTACCAATCAAACATGGGGATTCAGAGCTGACTGCAGATGAGGAGTCGCTGACCAAAACCTAAGCAAATTGTACACTGAGCGGTCCTCTTTGAAATTATTGGTGTCGTTTCAAAAGACAATATTGGATCGGCTCCCTTGGACGCTATTCCCTGTGCAGAGACTTTTGCTGGGTGATAAATTGTTATTGCAAATTATCGTAATCTGCCTGCAATGCGAACAATCTACTTTGTGGAAACATTTTGTCAAGGTGGATGTAATGCACTTCATTATGAGAAAAACTAGCCCATGAGTTATAGGTTGTGCAGATATACTTCAGAAATAGCCATCTCGAGCATAAAGCAGAATCATCAATGTCACGATAGGTAGAAGGGAAGTGGGAACATTGAGGGGGAATGAAATTACAAGCCTAAATTGAAGATAATCTCATTAGGAATATAAAAGAATTTTCAGTTTTTTATGGAAGAAAAAGATCCAAAAACCATTATTATTGGAAACAAAAACAGAAAATGCATCGGATAAGAGACATACGACAACAAGACACATCAACTATTTACAGAATATTATAGAAAAAAGAATTATAAGAAGAAGAGAAAAACCGAAACAGAAGTATATTGAGAAGTATAATAGAATCAAGCGAGATCTGTTATCAGAAACTGCGATCATCAGCTGCGACAAAGAACAAGGATAGATGGAAAATTCTATATCATCAAGACCACTCTTTTTAAGTGTGAAAGAAAAAGAGAAAGGTGTGGATTTAATATTTAATAACATCAATAAAGACTTATTAAACATCATGAAAAATAAAGAGACCCTACCCCAGTGACCACCCTAAAATATAAAGTGAAAGAACACATTCTCATTTAATTATGTGTATGCAAAAGTAACTTAAGTATATGTTTAATGAAACAATAAAATAAATGTATTTTTTAAATATAATAAAGATGAAATTTCAAATATAAAAGAATAGATGTGTATGAAGGATAATAAGAAAGAATTTGGAAAAGTGCCTAATTAAGTACTGTTAAAATTATACTCTGAATTTGTCATTGTCTGAATGTTGAGTTCAGTTCAGAGCTCATATTGTTAATATATTTTTTAATTCCATTGCGTAATTATGAATCATATTTTAAAATGTTTTCAATTTTTATCACTTGTTGGTACACAAGTTGTTATTGTGCATGATTTTGAGATAAGTAAACATAGTATTCCCCTTTTCCTGATAATTTATAATCAGATAAGTTGCACTGTAAATTACATTTTTTCAATTTCAACTTTGCATCTCAATCGCGTCATGAAAATTTAGTGAGTTTTTGAATGAACAAATATTTCATGACCCAAATGGTTACAAAATTTAGGTCATGAAATATAATTTGGGTTTGTTGAAAACGGGTATAAATTAATAATATTACACTATTTTACAGGGTTTCGAACCATTATTTTATTAATTTCGGTTTTCGTTTCGGTTCAATTTATTCAATTTCTAACTCATCTGCTTTCCTCTCAATATTCCCGTTACAACCACCCCTCCACCGTCCACCAGTAACTCCGCCCCCTCCCACTCCATCTGTCAGTACCTAATTACTTGTATGTCTACCACTTAAGCCTTGTCTCCTATATTTATGTGTAGTTTAATACTTCACTTGTCGATTAGAGTTACTGTTTCTCTCGAAACTCGAGTAGTGCTGATAAACTCAAGTAGTGTTTCATTTATATTCATCCATCGTATATTTACAGTTGAAGTATACAGGATTGTTGGGTTTATTTACTTATAATTTAAAAATATGAAATACTAATTATTAAAATATCTTGAAATGTATTTTTATTTAAACTATTTCTATTGTCTCGTATAATAACTAGAATAATAGAATAACTGAAGTGGAAAGTAAGATTGTGTTTAACACGTGTTAACCCGAAATAAACCTTTTTTTTTCCAGTTTAGCTCTGGTTTCCGTTCTGACAAAAGTAATGTTTTTTTTCCAGTTTCCGGTTCGAAGCCTTGCTATTTTCATTCAGTCAAATATATAATTTGTTAACATGAGATAAAATATAACAATTGCATAAAACTTTGAATACAACTGTTATATTTTACCTCGCTTAACTTTAAATAAATTATGTTTAAACAATTTATTTATTCAGTTACTGCATAAAGATGTATAGTAATTAAATTAGTGTAAAATTTCATCAATACCGATAGAGTGTAACTTGTTTTTTCTATTGTATTTTTATTTTTTCAGACGATATTAGTTAGTCCTACAGAAGAACAATACGACTTATTACAAAAGCAACTGGTGGAGCGCATTGAAGAAGGGCATGGAGAAATTATTTACGAAATAGGTATTGGTGAAGGTATGTATTTGGGTTTATAAATTTTAGGAACGTTTATGCTCTATATTATTCAGTAATTGATATTTTCAAATGACATAAAAAGTTCATAGTTCTTTTAAATGTTACATTTATTTTCATTCGCAGTTAACATTCATAATTTTTCGTACAACATCTATTCATTTCATCCATTCAATACAAGTTTTATTTTTGAAATCTGACTCCAGATGACGAGAGTAGTTATTTTTTATTTGAATCATCATTATCCATTTTCCATTCACTACTGGATGAATGTCTCCCTATGTGTCTCCCACTTTTCTCTGTCCATTGTTATTTACTGCCACCTATTTCCGCTGCTGAGTTAGATGATTTCATCAGTTTGGTAGATTTTAGGACAGCCTATCAGCTTCTTGATTTCCATCGGGTATCAATAAATGACCTTCATTCAACTGTACTCTCCGTGTGATGCTTAACAAATATCTAGATAAAGTATGGTATTTATAAAAACATTCACCCCTGTGAAGAGGTACGTCACAAAATGTACACATATAACTAGTAAAACTTTTCTTTTTGTGTACAGAACACACACGACACTGTCTTTGTGGATATTTTTTTTTACCGCCGGTAACAATTTTAGTCGCTCGATGTTTTTTCATGTCGAGTGATAACCTCCCTGGAGGATCGCTTTTGACTACATTTCTCGGTAATTGAGATGATGGTCCCGGTTCCTCCAGATTTATGTCGGTTCCACAAGGATGGTCGGCTATCCAAAATTTTCCAACGGCGCGCAAAAACTGTTTGTATGTTAGTCTTTTGGTTGGATTTAATGTTTTGTACACTTTAAAAGAATTAAATAAGGCACAATTCAACAAAAACATCACAACTCTTTTGGTCCATTTTTTTGTTTTTCGTAATACAGAGTAATACGATAAATACTGGTCTGCACGATCAACGCCTTTCATATATTTATTATATTCTATTACACACTGAGGTTTCCAAATACGTTGTTTTGTAGTCCAATCGATGTTGTGGCTTTCTAGGATAGTGGACGAATGTATTGTTGAGATCATTCGAACATCTTTCTTAGATTTCCAGTGTTGCAACAATACATCTTTTCGTCGACGGAAAATACTTTGGCCTACACTAAGATTCGCCGTTTTAAAACATTCTGGAAAACCTCGGTTTATTCTCATTGTTCCGCACGTTCTTATTTGATGTTGTAGGAGCACTTCACTAGTTTGCACACTATTATAATAATTATCCATGTATACGTGATGCCACAAATTTAAATATGGACCGAGAAGCGAATGAATAGTCTCTAATAATCGTCTTCCTTTTCCGCTGTAAATTTCGAGGTTGCAAATGTATCCCGTAGTTGCTTCACTAACCATACGCACAAGAACCCCATATTTTATTATTTTTGACGCATTATACACTTTAAATGAAAGTCTTCCCCGCCACGGTACAATACTTTCATCCAGAGACAGTTCCCTTTGAGGGTTGTAGACAGAAGAAAACTTTGGTATAAGGTATGTCACAATTGGTCTAATTTTTTCAAGTCGATCGCTGGGATTCGCGATGTTCTCATTATTAGAAAAGTGCCACGATTGCCATATCTGTCTAAAACGATCACGACTCATTATTTTTGAATAAATAGGTGTTTCGATACACGGATCTGTTGACCAATAATCATCTCTCGTGTCTTTTCGAACTTGTCCCATAAGCAAAATCAGTCCTAAAAATTTTTTCATCTCTACAAGACTTATGGACTTCCATTTGATGGATTTCTTCATTTTTTTGATCCGTGATTCGTTTTGTGTGCGGTATCGATGGCTTTCCTCTATCATCATCTCAAGTAAATCATCCCCGATGAACAGTTTTACTACGTCCATTATGTTTTCGGGATCGCTTGGTGGTACACGAACACCAACGTGACCTAAAAATGGTTCAATAGTAGGTGGATTGTCTATTTCAGACCATTCCGTAACTTCCTCTTCCTCCGCATCACTTTCTTCAGAATCACTGAATTGTAAGGGCATCACTGGCACCCTCCTCCTGCGAGGGAACTCTTCACTGTCACTTGTGTCGTAACTATCACTGTCAAATTCAGGCAAATAATCGCTAGAAAGATCAGATAAATTATCCGCGAATATTTCCTCATCACTTTGATAATTTTCTGAAGTCATTTTTTCGAGTTTAAAAAGAAGTAATATAATTATATTCCGCTAAACAACAACACGCCCGTTTTATAACAGCGTATTTAAAAACTAAAATTCGAAGTGACTTGGTGAATTTCAGAAATACAAATATTGAGATCCACTTGAGATGATTTACTACGGCGGACGGCCCGTAAACCTACGTTGGGTTACACACTTTAAATGCAACAAAATAAATTCATTTCGATCGCTATAGTGAAATCGTGCATTCTCACTCATTTGTGAATGAATAATCAAGTACAAGACAGAGACAAATATAATTTTACCATAATATTACATTTTTCCATGCCTTGTCATGTTACCCTAAAATTTTCGGCCTCTCTTTTTTTGAGATTCCGTGTTTCGCAACAGTTTGACTATAGGAATAATATAGGAAAATACTTATTTCACGTCAAAATTTATTCTAAATGAAATAATGGTCTAATGAGAAACCAAAATGAAAAGGTAAATACGGTTCACAACCATGTCATAATGTGTAATATATATATTTTTGTATAAGTAATGTATATTAGTTAAATTTAACTCAATTAAAAATTTTAATGTTTTTTTTGTTTCACAGGCGATAGTGAAAGTGGACTAACTGAGGATGATTATAATGCGTCATTAGCAACATTACAGTCCTTAGCAGCGGCACTAGGGGCTTCGTGTGTGGAGTTAAGAAGGCGAATTGTCTCTCAGCCACAACAGTCTATAACAGGACAATATCTTTTAAGAAAAAAATTAGAAGATTCTGACTTTATGGAAATAAGGTAATGCATAGTGCATATGTAATCAAAGTATTCTAATAATAATTAATAAATATAAAATAATTTTGTATCTAATCATTTGAGTTTATAGGCCTTTATAAAGCCATCTCCAAGGTTGGTTTTATTTCCGATTGTCAAAATAGGTTAGATTGACACCCTTCCCCTGCTCTGGAGTGTACACATGTTCACGTCTCTAAAAACGGATTGTATCTAGACCAGCTGGAGAAAATAAAATTAAGAGGAAATCTCCGAAATCGCGATTGGCATGTCACACGGACACGCGTGCGTCACTTTTTTTATAAATCATAAAATTATATGATATCATAAAATGGCGTCAGGTTGTGATAATTTTATCCCGGATATCGACATTGACAATAAAGTAGACAGATTAGCCATAAATACGGTATTCCGAATTCATCTCTCTCTATAATTATAAAAATACGAAGATTGAAGATGCGTTTGACCGATGCAAAACTTGCAATGCTTGTAGCGGCTCTACAATTAAAAATGAATATTGTTTTATATTTACATGACATTCTGTAATTTTCAAAAATATCGTCAAATTCTAGGTTATCTTATATGTATTATGTTTCATAAAACGTTTTTAATTTAATTTCTTAATAATTATCCATTTGCTTATCTGTCAAAATAACAAACTTGATGGGATTATTCAGAGTTTTTTATACACAGACTATCCTTGTTTGCAAAATGCCTTATTATTTTATATCTCATATTAAACTGACAATGGGTATCTTGTTTGCGCAACTTACAAACTTTTTTAAAGCCGCGCAACATTTTTTTGCCACTTTTATTAAAGATGTGTAAAGTTTATTTTTTCCCTGTATGTAAAAACTTAAGTAGTTAATATAATACATATGATATATTTATATTTCTCTCAAATAAATAACAATTATTTTATTTAATATATATAATATATGCATTTTACACATTCTTCTATGCACCAATCCTAATAAAAATTTAACAAATTTTTATGTTTATTAGAGTTGCTGTTGTTGGTAACGTTGATGCTGGAAAATCAACATTACTCGGAGTCCTTACTCATGGCGAATTAGATAATGGAAGAGGGTATGCACGCCAAAGGTTATTCAGACATAAGCATGAGTTGGAAAGTGGCCGCACAAGTTCAGTTGGAAATGATATATTAGGATTTGATAGCCTCGGTAATTTCACTATTTTTCTTTATTTTTATGCAAAAAAGTTTCTCATTTATAAATGTTGTCCCTGATTCTCATATCATAATGCTGTATGATAGTTTATCTTTTGAAGCAATCTTGGATTTTCATAGAAATACTATATATTGCAGATATTCTCATGATGCAAGTAATAAAACAAAAAGAATAAACGTGAAAACAAACTTTTTTCAACTTATCTTACAAAGGAGAAAACAATTTAATTTAGTGATAATTAATTTGAAACATAGAAAGTTCTTTGAAATTTCGAGGTTCCACTGTATATATATACACATATATTAACTTAACTTTAATTCTTTATAGGACTGCATTATTATAATTTTTTGTGTCTCAACTCAATGGTGACGGAGGATAGATTGCTTTACTTCACATTTTGTATTTATTTTTAATTTTGATTGTGAAAGTACATGCTGACATTATGTAATTTTTTTGTTTGTGTATTGCATTTCTGTTGAAATTTTCTATTATTTTACAAATTATGTTAATGCCTGAATTGGGCGTGTATAATAATACTAATAATAATAATATATATATGAGATATAACGTGTTTTCTGGACATGACAACTCCTGTAGTTCTCATCAGATTTTGTTCAAAATTTTATATGTTCGTACTCGTATATGTTCCTTAGCCATCCTGATCTGCCATCTGTTTTCAAAATGGCAACAGTTCAAAAATTTTCTAAATTTGTAACTCCATCAATATTGGTCCTAAAGAAAAATGTAAAAAACACATGTTCGTACACAAATGAATTTTACCTGATTCTTGCGGCCAGTGCTGGAAAAAGTTTTTTATCGACTGCTTAATTTGGCAACTTATATATTTACATGTTTTCCAGATGGTAACTCAGTTTTGTATTGAAAATACAACTTGAATCAGTTAAAAAATCCTGACTTCATCTCAATATGTAGATTATTTTGAAATATTTGTTAATAATTTTTGTTCCTATTACAATTATACATTTGAGGATACTTGAACACAAACTCCTGTTGAGAAAGAAGCGGACAAATATGTATTAACAAATGCCACCTATGTACGGCAGAAACAAATATGTTTCTTTCTCAATATTATTTGACTAATCCACTGCATAATTTGTTTATAGATAATCCAGAGTAACTAACTTACTTACCATCACACCGTTTCTCTGCGGAGGTAGGCAGAGAGGATAGAGCGTCACACTCTTCTGTCCTGACATACAATTCTCGCCTCATCCACATTCATACATCTTCTCATATAAGCTCGCCGATTGTTGAGGCTTCTAACAGAATCATCCTCCAGTATCTTGTTTACCTGGTCTTACCAAGTCTTCCGCAGACATCCTCTATTTCTGGTGCCATCAACACTTGTGTCATATATCTTTCTTACCATTCTCTCCTCATTTATCTGTTCCATATGACCAAACCGCCTAAGTGATCCTTTCTTAATCTTACTCATGATACTAACATCAGCTTTACATTCTTATCTTTTTCTTCATTCTTTATTCTGTCATAAATAGATTTGCCACATATATGCCTAAATGATCTCATTTCCACTGCATTCAGTCTACTTTCGTTCCTCAGCTCCAGGCCTCACTTTTATACATCAGTGTCAGTACCAGGACTCCATTGTGTACCGCTAGTCTTGCCTCGGTTGACAAGTTCCCGTTAGATATAATTCCATTGAAAGCGCCGTTTACTTTATCCCTGCAGTCACCTTCCTTTCGATACCTTTCTCAGCTTTTCCATTTATATCAAACATACTTCTCAAATACACAAACTCATCTATTTGTTCCAAACATTCATTACCTACAACTATTTTCCATGTGCCTTGCTTTCCTCCTTCTCGAGTATACTATGTTTAAATAATTAATAACTGTTTTAAAATATATATTTATGATTTTAGGAAATGTGGTGAATAAACCCTCTCACGGAACATTGGATTGGGTAAATGTTTGTACAAAATCTTCTAAAGTCGTTACATTTATTGATCTTGCTGGACATGAGAGATATTTAAAAACTACTGTGTTCGGTATGACAGGTCATGCTCCTGACTTTGGAATGTTGATGGTACTATTTTATTAATTATTTAATTTTTTATTTATCTTTATTTATTTGAGAGTAATTATAAATTGGTGATTGGATTGCCTTACAGATTGGGGCCAATGCGGGAATTGTTGGAATGACCAAAGAACACCTTGGATTAGCTCTGGCACTGTCAGTACCGGTTTTTGTAGTCGTGACTAAAATCGACATGTGCCCACCAAATATATTGGCGGTATTATGCATATTTTTTATTATTATGTATTATAAATACTGATGAATGTATGGTAGAATCTCATTATCTAATTAATTATTTTATTTTATTAAAATGTATATATGTAATCCCCTTGATAATTTTTTTTAATTCTATTTAATTTTTCATATTTATGTTCATATATCGTTAGATTTGATTTATACAATAAAAATTTAATACTAAATATATACAGAGAGTAGATGACAAATAACCCATATATAAAAATTGTTTTTAATAATGTATTTTTATTTTCAATTATGATTAAACTTCGTTTGGTGTAATTAAATAATAAATATAGTGTTTTTTAATATTATTGGAGTGAAAAACTTATTTAAACTAACGTGGAAGAAATTAATTTAAGATTTCTCATCTTTAGTCTGAAGTTTTCAAACAAACAAAAAACAGAATCATGTAAAGCCACATTTAATGTAAGCCTACTACTATGTAATATAATTTTTAAATTCTTAAATCTATTAATAAACATTTCACTGATTTAATTACAAAAATCTTTGAAAACGCAATTTGATTACGTCCCGTCTCGCTCTTGGGTTCTATCTACTATATGAAAATGTCTGTTTAAAAACTAATACATAGTTTTTGCCATGTGCATTTTAATTTATTTTTCTTATGTAGATTAATCAAAAATAAATTAAATTTGCAGGAAAATTTAAAGTTATTGGTTCGTTTACTTAAATCTCCCGGTTGTCGTAAAGTACCGGTCATGGTGAAAACAAGTGATGATGTTATTCTTAGTGCTACCAACTTTGTATCTGAAAGGTATTATAAATATTTTAAGTAACTTCAATATACATTTCTTTTTAAAAAAATGCTCTTAAAAATATATTTACATTTATTTTACACTTCAATCAACATTTAGAAATATAACTGTATTATGCCGAATACTGTTTTTAGGCTGTGTCCAATATTCCAAGTATCAAATATGAGTGGTGAAAATCTAGATTTACTGACAATGTTTTTAAATTTATTAAACACCCGAATGCCATCTCGTGACCAAGAACCCGCTGAATTTCAAATTGATGATACTTATTCTGTTCCTGTAAGTAAATCCGTACATAATAATAATATGCATAGTTATTTATTAGGGTTTTTACTTATTAAAAATTTATTCAAATTTATTATATTAATTGTTTCATAATATTATAATCATATCTCAAAACTGAAAAATGTCATATACTATGTTAAATTGCTCTGTGCCTGCTTTGGAATAGGATATCATAGTAAATATAAACTAGCATTGCCTACAGAAAAGTTAAATTCTATTATATAAGCTAGGTTTTATTTCATTTCAGGGCGTAGGCACTGTGGTGTCAGGTACTACATTACAAGGCACAATTCGCTTGAATGACACACTTTTACTTGGACCAGATCCACTTGGCCATTTTATACCTATTGCTGTCAAAAGTATCCACAGGAAAAGAATGAATGTGCGAGAAGTGAAAGGTGGCCAAACTGCCAGCTTTGCTTTGAAAAAGGTATAAATTTTCTGTCATGTCAATTTCTTTCCACATAAAAATATATTTTTCTTCTTATTTTAACATAAAGATAAAAGTAATAATTAGTATCCTAATAAATTATTTAAACTCAATACAATTCACAAAAAAATTAATTGTAGAATAAATAAAATAATACCAAGCACTGTGTAACAAATGAACAGATAAATAAATGTAGTTTTATTGTTCAAACCATCACAAGTTGAAACTCGTGAGCGTTAACTCGGGTTGACATTAATGGAGTGTGAGAGACACGCTCTTTTCAACTATGAAGTGATTATTTCACATGCATGAGTTTGTAGAGGTATGCTCTTTCGTTTCGAGCCCTATTATAAAATTTTACAAGAGTTGAAAGTTAAATTATATTCAGGCATCTTGCTTTACAGCACTCCACTTTAGGGTGGTTCGTTAATACGGCTCATTGAA
Source organism: Eubasilissa splendida (assembly GCA_031772225.1). Lineage (NCBI taxonomy): Eukaryota > Metazoa > Arthropoda > Insecta > Trichoptera > Phryganeidae > Eubasilissa > Eubasilissa splendida. The sequence continues at coordinate 12,373,759 of CM062850.1, read as the reverse complement.
AATTTTAATTTATATTATTTTCGGAGTTGCATAGCTATCATAGCGCATTATTGATGCTGCGTTTTGAGATGTGACTTGATTGGAGCCATGTGATGCGCGCATCAATCCTGGGCAATTGTTTGGCATCTTTATAATATTCCATGCTCAGTTTGTTTATATACAGAATTTGGCGCACCTTGTGTATTTAAACTTTAGTAATTATTTATTGTTTTTAGACCCAGGGTTATTACACACTTAATAAATGATAGTGTAAGCTTGTTTCCCTGTCAAGTGAAAAAAAAGCTGTGATTTGCTTTGCAGTAATGGTTTAGAACGTAACCCGCCATATAGGCGAAGTATTCCTGTAAATGTAATAATTATGTTAATCATATAGCTGAAATGCATATTTCAACGTAGTAAAACAGATTTTTATTAATTCGGGTATAATTAATTTTACAAAGTTTATTTAATATACTTTTTTTTTTAAATACTATTTCTTGGCAAAATTATTGACTCGTAGCTGATTTAAGCAAAAATCATAACAAATAATGATTATTATTTTCAGATTAAAAGATCTCAAATCCGCAAGGGGATGGTAATGGTATCTCCACTATTAAACCCACAGGCGTGTTGGCAATTTGAGGGTGAAATTCTGGTTTTGCATCATCCTACCACCATTTTATCCAGTTACCAAGCCATGGGTACAATAGTTTTATTTTTGTTAATCATACTGTGAATGTTGAGATAATTATAAAATGATGCAAAAATATGGGAAAAGGTTATCTAATAGATTGGTTGTATACCTAACCAGGGCACAAAAACCTCTATTTAACAAAGTTTTCTAGATTATTGTACTGACTGTGTTCGTACAATAGATACTCTATTTTTGCCAATTCATTGTGAGCTCTGCTGTACTCTAAGCTATTTCCCACTTAGGTAGGTTATATACAGGCGTGCAGTCTCGCTGTGTGAGAGATTTAGAAGATTTTTCGCAGACTATTCTAAATTATCACGCCGCATTTTCCATCATCCAACCTTTTGGGACAATGTTTCTCAAACACATAACTTATCCATTGTGTCTGAGTCCATCCCAAAGAACACTAAACAATTACCATATGATTATTTGGTTTACTGTATTTTTCAAGCGGGCAGGCTACATGGGGTGGGGTTATCACAATTCACAGAATATGAGACTGACAAGAGTGTAGACTATTAGCGGGAAACCTAGTATTTTTAATAATCAATGTTTATTTCTGACAATTTTCAGTGCATTGTGGAAGTATAAGACAAACTGCTTCTATACTTGGAATGTCAGAGGAGTTCCTACGAACTGGTGACAAAGCGATTGTTCGCTTTCGTTTCATTAAACATCCCGAATATATAAAACCGGGTCAGCGAATGGTCAGTTAAAAATTATGTAGGAAAAGAATTAATTTTTATATTTATGTATTGATTATTTTCGCTACAATGTTAAATATGTTCATTTCAGCTATTCCGCGAGGGACGCACAAAAGCTGTCGGTAATGTTTTACGATTATTACAATCTAATAATATGTTGATACCACCTAAGATCAAGGCCAACAAAATGCACGGAAGAGGCCAACCAGTTCCTAATTCTTTATCGGCTACTGCATCTAACAGTGGTTCAACCGTCTCTACACAGGGCAATATGCCGTTGGTAAGAATAATTAAACTTTTTTTGAATGCTCAATCTTGTTCTGTCCAGCGACATGGGAGGGATATTATCCTTAGGGATTTGCTGGCATTGTATAAAATATTATGTTACTGGCATAAGTTTCACAAATCTGTAAAAGTTTTCTTATCGCTTTTATAGATTGCGCCAGCATAACCGTGTCATCGATATAACTAATATGGTTTAATGTCCTACCTGTATGGCAATCCATTTTTGCATCGGATAGTCGCTTGCTCAACTTGTCCATTTTACAAAGTGTTTTTACAAGATCTTAATTCTCCTGTTGTGTATTGAATTCATAATTATTATATTTTACAGCCAGCAGATGTTACAAATTCCGGTTCAACATTTGAAATTCAAAATGATAAAAGAAAAGAAAATTCTCAACAAAGGTCAACCGGGAGACGATCGAGGGGAAAGAAAGTTGATCAAACAAATGTAACACCAAAAACTGATGCATCTAATACAGAACAAAATATTAATTCATCCGAACAGCAGTCTATTAAATTAACAGTTTGATTGCAATTGTAATGATAGATACAGAGGAATGAAACATCGGAATATGCTGCCACCACAGGCAAAAATCACTTCAAAGAGTGATAGCCATTATACATTCACATTAAGTCTTACTGAAATAAACACATTTATGCAAAACATGTCATTTTAGATACTTTTTCAATTCAGTAATTCCAAATTTTATATTTTTGTCATCTGTAAGCTTTTGTCAAATTTAAATACTGCCCTTTTGTTTGTGGTGTTATTATTATATTCATAAGTCATAAGTAAAATTTATTTTCCAGTAATTAATTTTTAAGCGATTTGACAATTCCTCAAATATATGTGTTAAAGATATTATCTATTTTTAAATAAATTTGAACATACTTTCCTCTTATTCTGTCGATATGAGTACAATCCGTCCTATGACATATTTGCTTATTTATGTTTAGATTTGACCATTTTTAATTTAAGTAGTTTCTTTTATAAATGCGCAACAACTATATTTTTAATTAAAAAAGATTATTAAAAGTTAAAAATTTAGTACTAAATTAATGGATTTCTCAAAATTCTGAAAAAGAATTGTGGGTATTTTTAAGTACACATTTAGTTAAAAGTAAAATTATTTTCATTTCTGAATTCATGACTATTTTTGAGAGTAATATATTATATCATGTTAAGTCTTTATCTCTTTGCTTTATAAAGTTAATGTAAGTGAACAGGTGTGAGAAGGCAAGGGAGTCCTGAGGCCTTGTCAGAAATTCAGTCTTTCAAATATTATCATTTAAAATTTGAAGGCTACATTTAAAATCTGTGAAAAATATAGAAAATATAAAGATTTTCTTATTCTAATGCTATGATTTTGAAGGCTCCTCGCTAATGCGTTCAACTATTGTACATAATATAATAGAAGATGAAGTTGAAGATTGTAAAACGTAACTCCACAAGAGTAATTTGTTGAAAACTAATTATGATCACTTAAAGCTTTTGTTTTTTCACTTTTTTTTATTAATAAACAAGTTCCGCACACACTGTGCCGAATTACGTGAGCAAATTGGTTTTGTTTTGTCTTGAATTTGTTATTTCTTCTAATTTTTATTTTATCAACTCGACCATTTGGTGTGTACATACTATGATAATAAATTTATTTTTGTAAACCAGTTTATGAAAAAAAAAAACTTCCAATATAATGCAACAAAATTTGTATTCTATTTAATCCTACTTCTTTTTGAAAATTTGACTTTATTAGTTAAGTAATATTTAATTTTCATTTTAACAACTTCGTCAATAAATAAGAATATTAATTTATATTGAAAAATTCTTATATTGTATGTCAGCAACACATGGTACTTTTTAGTGTATTGTGTAGTGCCCAGACATTTGAATGAATTATTTGAACATAGTTTTTCTACAAAACTAAAGAGAACCTATTGATTATTAAAAATAAAAATTAATTATACTTGCTGATATAATACAAATATAATTACGTATGTAGTATGTATGTATGTATTTAATTTTGAAGGAAAATGTTATATTTGATGGCTATTGCGCTGCATGTTCTGACATATTTGCACTTATGTTTCAATAAATAAAATAATCAGATTAACTAAATTTGCAGATTGGACTAGGCTCCTCCGAAGTAATGAAGTTTACTCATGTGCCCTTCAAGTTTATTGTTTTAATAATTAAAAAAGGCTACCTCCCAGCTTTTTTAAGATAAAATTCACTAGGAATTTTTTTTCATATTATAAGATCTTGATACCGGAATCACTGCAAACCTCTGATTATCACTTCAATTAAAGTAAAATTAATTTTGTAATACAAATTATTTATGCCTACCCGACTAAAATCGCAAATAACTTAAGTACAGTTAGCTTAAAGACTTTCCCATGTGGCATTTATTTCTGAATTCTCCCGTCTTGAATATAAAAAGAAAATTGTACTCAGCTGCTAAGAAAAATTAAGACGAGTCGGGTCATGACGAAAAGTAATACCAGAACCATCACAACTATAATTAATAATCAAACCAATTTTTTTTTCAAAACATTTAAAAAGATCTGACTTCAAAATTATCAGTTTTAAAATGTTTTTTGTGTTTGAAATTTGAGCTTTCGGTGGCATGATCAATCAATACATATTTGTAAATAATAAGTCGGGAAGGTGTCGCTGCTTGATACATCTAGGGCTTTAAGCTGTACACGACATTCTCCAGCTTCACACAGCCTATTACATTATTTACATTTTAACATTGAATCTAGACAAAAAAGTGATTGATGCCAAGCAATTAGCTTTGGTTCTTTTAATTATTTTATTGCTTTTGAATTTAATATGCTCAAGTAAGTATTGAATTATTTACAGTTTACATATCATAATTATAAAGAAAATAATGGAACAAATTTTTAAGTACAAATTCAATAATCTGTAGAATATTTCAAAGCATAGTTAAATAGTCGCTAATGAAAGCGATACTCTTTTATATCATCAGCCCACACACCATTGCACAAAACAGTATTTCATTTATTGATAAATATTTGTTTTAATAAAAATAAGTACTGCAGCAAAACATTAGGCCAATTATTGTATTTGACTTTTAAAAGTATTATGTCTGCAAAGAAATGTATTTTTTCTAAAATACATACTTTAATTTTAAACTGTTGTGATTTAATTTAATATAAATGTTTGGTATTTTATTTTCGAAATAAAAATTTGAGAAATTAAATAAGTGCATTTTTCTTATAAATCTATATATTTTCAGATTGATTCTGTTTTTACTAAATTACTAATTTAGTCGTCGCAAACTTGACTTAAACTATATGTACATTTATTTCAATATGATTACAAATCTTACTAATTATTGTTCATTGTATCAGTTTCTAAATTATAAATTCAAATTGATCATTTGTGTAAGGATAAGATTTATACTTATTTTCCCGGTTTATATGCATAGATTCTCAACAAGATTTAAATTAATATGGATAGCTCACGTGAATTAGAACACTCTATTCTCAGTATGGCTATGGGTCTCAAGTTTGAATATGTAAAATTACAGGTAGAAGTGTGTGTTATTTCAAATGAAAAGAAAATTAAGGTTACAAGTATATTTATTTTCAAAGTTCACCACAAGATGGAATATCTCATAAATAGTATCTTACGCTAGGGATGAAAGGTGAGGCGTAATAAATATTACAAATATCCTTATATTTTATTCCATAAATCCATTGTAAAAGTCTTTTAGTTTCGGTTTTTAGGATGAGCATGTAGCATTATTGTCAAAAATATTATACTATTGACTCTTAGTAGACTTATTAGACTTGTAGGTTCTTGATTCAAACAGGAGAAATTTATAACATCAATACTTCGGACAGTGCATAGAAAAATCAATGACAGGTGGTTACGGCTGGGGTTCTTGATTGTAGACGAGACCGTCATACAGACAGTTGATGGAAGCACAGGATGAGCGGAAGCATTGGAACGACTGGAGGTGGATACAGGGCCCCCTGGTGTGACTAACTAGTATAATAACTCACGAATGTCAATTTGTATACATATTACATTTAAGCAAATAGTTGATGCGTTGTGTTGACCAACTCGATGTAGATATTATTAGTCGAGAAGATAGCAGTTTTCCTTCACGACTGCTTAAGAGATGGGATAATTCAACCGTCGACAGCACAACACAATATGGCTCCAGTTGGCAAGTTCGAAATATATTGATATCACAATATATTTGATTATGTATAGTACACTGATAGCACCACAAAATCGATAATAAAATAATATTACACTTGTTGATAGCCGCAGCAGATAGATTATTATGACCGCACATGAAAATTAAGAAACGTCATAGCCTCTTTATATTCGAGACCGAGATATTAGTTCTAAAATGAAAGTAGCTAGAGCACATACTCCCTTGACAGATGGGGAGTAAAGACAGATTGATTTGCGAGCCTGCCGATTGCTGATAGCCCAGGTTTAAGAATATTTTAGGTGTCTTTGGAAACCGAGCATTAAGAAGGTGGAGCGTGGTTTGCATACACCCACGAGGGGTGAAGGAAGAAATTATATTATACTGTGCGATATTCAAATTGACTTTTGGTTCATACAATTTAAGTATGAGTGAATGAAAAAGAGATATATTTTCGGGAAACAATTTCTATACATACGGTGGAGGACACAACTTCCCGATGTTACAGTCCAAAGTTCGATATGTGTCTGATTTTAGAAAGAAAATTCTGCATATATTAAAATTCCATATTATGTTTTAAGGTATCGTATGCACTTTGTTCGAATATGGATTTTGAGAAGATTTCAATACACAAAATTCTATGATTATAAATATCTCACGAGTTGGCAGTGGAAGCCACACTGCTGACGAAAGATCGGGAAACATGTTCTTCTCCTTCCCTTAGCATGGTATTGGCACCATATACATACAATAGTTGTTTTTTAGAAATAATATATCCAAGCCATATACCATATTCTTGTAAATAAAGCAAATTGATTAGACAACAAAAAGTAAAACACAAATAAATTGTACTTTTCTTTATTTTTGTTACATTACATTTTTATAAATATTATGATCAAATAAAAATACGCAAACGAGTGATATGGATGATGTAATTTTTTTAATTCTTTAGACTGGTTTTATATTTCTCACTTATTTTTTTGGTAAATACTCTGCTCCAAATCACTACATATTAATAATGTGGACATAATTTATTTTGGTTTTTCTAAAATAAAATTCCATCATTTATATTTTCGTTCATTATTTTTTATTTGCTCCCGGGCTTCCTTTAAACCCTTTGTTACATCTTGCTTGAACTGTTTTAAGAAAGATGTTAAATTAATTTTATTTATTGGGGGTAAATTATCTTTAGCAATGTTTTGGCTACGATAAAATAAAGAAACACATAGTTGAGCAGCTCTCCTCACAGGGTAAGATTCGGCAATCTTCTGCACTAAATGTTCATTGTTAGCTAGATACTTAAAAAGCATTCTGAGAGGCATGTTTGTAAATAATATTTATGGATAATTATTTAAAAGGTGTATCAAAAGAGCACATATTCCTATATTTCTGCAGTAATTCACGTTTTAAATGTAGCTGCTTCCGAAGAATTTCGAATTGACGGAGTTGTTCTTGTTTGTTATAATCAATTCCAGGTAATCGCTTAATCTAAAAATAAAAAACAAAATGATAATGTTTAATATCTTAATATTGAATAGCTTCATTTTAACTGGGAATGTTCCATCTTTTGAAAGATTTGATTAATTTTGGTGATATCGTGGGTAATTTATTTTCAAGTTTTCACTACAATACATAATCTTTTAGCAAAGGTTTTTTGAGAAACCAAGAGCAATTACACCAGGTCTGGGGTTACAGACTTTTTTACTTGCTTGTTTACAGAGCATTTCTTGAGGGTTAAACTTTTAAAGCATAAAAAAGGCTAGTGGTCGAAACATGAGCACAAATTAATAATTTTATACACATCGTCCTCCGCATTGAAAATAAAATAAAATATTTTGAGAATAAAAACTAAGAGAGTATTATATCACATAGTAGTGTAGCCGGTATACCCCCTTCTTCTCGGAAATCAAATACTATAATAGAGATAATACATTCATAACCGAAAAAATCATATTTATCCAAAACATAATGGATAAAACTTATACAGGATTAATTTTGAAGCTGCGTAAGAGTTTACTGTTGTGCATTTTCGATAGCTTTATTACAAAAATTTACTGAAAAACTCATGACTCATGTCTTCATTATTAATAAGTACCTATTCTGATAATGCACAAAATATTTTGTGACTTATTTTTCATTTGAAGATGTAGGGTGCTACAGATTGGCTAACTGAAGACATTATATAATACTTTTAGTCTTGTAAAAATATATAAATGTGTTTGCTTAGAACTGAATACATATGATACAATATACTAATTATACTCCTTACAGATGTTATGAACAAATTGCTGACACAGTAATAAATAAGATAAATATTGTATCTAGTGTACAACAACAATTAGATAAGAAACGCGCAACATTTGTAATAAAATACATTTTGGATACCTGAGCTCTGGCTGAGTCTAACTTTTTTTGCAATTCCAACACCTTCAAACTACAGTCTTGTGACTCCCTGGCTTTGGCAGAATTATCGTGCACGTCGCGCTCTACACTGAAATCACAGACGCATTTATTATATTTGTATATGCTGTATAAAGGAAGAACTGCGTAATTTGATTATACTTAAACGTTTTTAGAATATCTACTGAGTATTTAAAACTCCTAACCTTCTAATTATATCGTATACTATTGGCAATATATCAACATCGACGTCTTGAACTGTGAGAGGTGAGAAGTTGTTTTGTGGCTCATTCAAGTCATTATTTATAACATCCATTGCAAAACGTCCATTTCTTGTATAAACTTAAAACACGAATCAATATTTAGTAATTATTTCAAACGTTAATCAACAATATAATGGTACGCTACGATAAATAAGCTGAGGCGAGCGAGCAAGCGGTAATCGCCTTTGGCTATATCTCTTATCTATGCCTTTGGCGACTGCAACTTCATCAAACTTCGCGACTTACGATTTTGACAGTTGCGAAAAAGGGAGAAGAAAAAGGAAGAGGCGATACTACATCTGCCATGGCCAAGATGCCAAGATACTCTTATCTATGGTACGTTTGTGAGTTCGTCATAGATAAGGGGTACGTTCAGACTCCACCGACTACACATCCCTTATCTATAGCCACAACTCTCAGTAACGATTATAAAATTGGTGACCATATTATACCCGTGTCTCACATGTGACGTTCACGTATTACGGTTATTATTGTTTCAGCGGGAAATTAAAAATTAAAGGTATATCAAGTCAAATAGTCCGTGCGCCGGGTAACGCTAACCCCCTTTCCCTCTGCACCGACAACAGACATTCTTGGCTGAGCTATCTTGCTTCTCTTTCTCGCCAGTTTTTCTATGCACTTGGCCCAAGCATCTGTTCCCGGGAGGCAACCGGTCGACAGCTGGTCCCCGAATAGCTCCTGGCTGGCCGCCATTGCTTCTGAGAGATACGGACTACCATTAAGCCCCGACATGAATCTGCTCGGTACTTCCTAGAAGACATTTGAAGACTTTGCCTCGAACACAAAGTAACCGGCGGATATTCCCCGCCGCATGTCTAGAGGATCATAGTCCAACCAATGCGAGATGATTGGATATGGCCCCAGAAATCATCCGGAGTTGCTGAGCCTGCGACCGTGATCTAGACTAAGAGCAGGCTCCAATTCGCTGCTACCGGCACGTGATTATATATGGCAACGTATGTGTAAATGAACATGATAATGACAGTGAGTGAACAATATTAGAACAGTAGGGGACAGAGGTTTAAATTTATCATCGTTTCCAACTGGCATCGATGCATAGATTACATTGATGCCATCGATGTTAGCGACAGTGCTGCCAGCTGCTCCGCCACGACGGGTCTCGCTTGGCCCCTGCACACTTGGCGAGATCACCGACCCACTTCGCTATATTTTATCGTCACGCTTATCGTCTGTATTCGTCGTGTATTCTCTGTTCTATCAAACTCTGTCACAATAAACATCAACACGCCAACCATCACTTTCATTTAACCACCAACCTAACCCCCAAATAACGATAAATAGACAAATCAGTGCGTCCGCGTCGTAGATAAGATTAAGTATAGACAGTCATAGGAACTTCCTTTTTTTAATTATCCATGTTAATTAGTGTAAATAAATTAGTTTCGATGTAAACTATAAGGTTTGCCTAATTCATTTATCTCCCCGCCATCTCCTCAGTGACCATCGCCACCTGTCATGTTGATTGCGCAACGACCACCACGTCTGTGCATATCTATCATATGGTGACCATCGGTAACTTTTATCTGAAACCTATCTTTTATGTAGCCTAGAATCCAAGACTTGAATTTTCTATATTATTATAACCTTCGACTAAAAATTGCCGTTCAGACAGCATAAAATGTGTTTCTCTTTCAAAATTTAAATAAACAATTGATAAAATAATATGGAGTGTAAGAGTTTCATTAAATGCATCAATACATTAAAGTTAATTTTCACAAATAAGAGTTTATATCATCGATACAGACAATGCGGAACACCAAAACACAAGCTTAACAAATACTAATTATATGTTAACGTCAAAAATTTATTTTTTCAATTAAATAAGCAACGGCGGAACCCGGAATTAAAGTAAATTTAATTTCACGTTTTCCAAATATCAGTGTTTGTGGTCTAGTGATTACGATATTTACCTAGTGATCTAGTAGATCTAGAGGTTCGAGCCTTGTTCTAGGAGGCCATCATATTATCATATTTTCAATGCATAAGCGTTTAGTTTAGTTTGAAAATAGTAATAAAATTGTTGTAACACGTGTCCCGTGTATGTATTTCCATTTTTTTTTAAATTTTGAAATATAAAATAGAAGTACATTAGGTCTAGTTTATATTAGGCTAGTGATCGGAATGGTAGAATGGGCTAGTATTAATTATCCTTCTCAAATATGGTAGAGTAAAATAGGAGTTTATATTGCGACATATTTAGGATGATATTTGGCGGATTTAAAAACGAAAAACCCCCCTCTTCCGCATCCATACGAACGGAGGTGGGAGAGGGGGATTCACATCTTATCTATGATTCACATATATATCCAATCTGTGCGTATTGCTCTCATCTGTTTGGTTGGATGTAACGCTAACGACACCACCAAGCGCCATCTTAAATGTGTCGCACTCTCGCTTACTATCCCGTTACTAGCCTAATGTAAACTAGCCATTATTCTTTTTTGGTCCAATGTCTTATTTTACTCGCACGCATAGCTCGCACGTGAAAGGCGAGCGCCGTTCCCGCCTGCCTCAGTCGATCATTGCCTGATGTAAAAATCGTTCATGTTTATGTGTATGCATTTAAATCACAAAAAATAGCGTTTTTTTACCAAAAGACATTCTGGTTACTAGTGTTGACTACAAATTACTGCTTTATTAGGAAATAACTATAATGTTATTTGTTGAATTTGCTTTCTTGGATTGTTTATTTCTAGATAATTTTTACTATACATTATTATCGTTTTACAACTTGGGATTTTATTTTTAAATTTTTATTGAAAACAGTGAGGACCGCCTATGCGTAACGCCGGCACTGCCACTTACATAACAGGGTTCTATTAGGAAATAAATTGTTGTGACCGAAATCTACTTTGTTCGCAAGTCCCCGCCAGTTCTTTAACGATCTCGATCCGTGACAAAAAAAATAGGTCTCTGTACAAAATGGAAGGGCCGTCAGTGTATGTATTGTAAGAACTACGGGGTTTTATCTTGACTCTAGTCTTCTATAATATTCAAACCTTAATGAAAGAAAACAAAAGTATTTTTTGGTAATAATATGCGCTCACAACTGAGAAAAATTCACTTTATAAAGGTAGTATAATCCCTAACTTTGATATTAGAGCCGCCATATGATATTATGCCGGGGTTTTTTAGGAGTTATAATTAAATTAATCGATGATTATCGAACATGTATCGTGCTCCTGATCGCTCGTCAGAACGACACCCCGCTCTCTAATGGAATGTTCGCTTCGCAACCCATCCATCAGGTATCACGCCTTCATTACTACCATGGTTATAGGAAGATGCAGGTGAATACGAACACACGAAAGATACACAAATCGAACATTTATTAATCAACGTTTTCAACTCTGAATCTTGTGTTCAACTGCGGTTTCCAACTGATGCTTTCAACTCTGAATCTTGTGTCCAACTGCCTTGTTCAACTGCGGTTTTCAACTGACGCTTTCACCTCTGAATATTGTATTCAAGTCACTCTCCCGAACCTCGTTTTCAACTTACTTCGGTTACCACTTTCTACTTCCAGGTCTCGTGTTCAACTCCCCCAACTCTCGTTTCCAACTAACGAGGGCGTACTTCTCGCTCGAAGGTCGGTCTGTCCTCACAGGATTGACGAGGCCCCATTGGTCCATCTGTGGCTACGACGTCACACCTTCGCTTGTAGGCCCAACTTTCGGTTCCGCCTACTTTCTTCATAATTAATTACATTTAATTACACAATTTATTCGTGTCCGCCAAATCACACAAAGTCACTTAACCTTCGAGATCATCTTATATGTAGGTTTAAATACTTAAAATTGTCTTGTAAATTAAACTTCTAGCCCAGTGACTTCATTACAGCTATCCATTATTCTTATATCAAATTATGACAAAACTTATCTCTCGCTTATCGCTGAGATCTCTTATTCTTATTTGCCAATCAGTAATCCTACTCCTCACCAGAGTTATTACATTCAATAATATGTTGATTTATCTTTTGTTACAACTTTACATAACATTGTTACATGAGCGTTTTTTCGCTTTGCCCTCACTTATACCTAATACATAAATTTCCTACCTGCTCAGTTATAATCACATTATTATTTATTTATATCGTAATTTCCCTGCCAGTCTTCATTCTTATTATTAAAGTTGATTAATAGAGAGTAGATCACCGCGGAAGTGCCGCCACATCGGCACACTCTGATTAGATTTAAATTTGCGATTGATCAGAGACTCGCTCAGATTGTTTTTTTTTGCCGCATGGAACGCACAATTGCTGATGGCATAGTCCGATTTACGCATCACATAAAATGCATGAAAATGTAAATTCGAGTACATCGACTTGTGGGTATGCGCTCTATCCTCTCTGCCTACCCCTACAGAGAAACGACGTGGCAATCAGTTGCCGCTTTCCGGTGGTCGTCGTGTGGGTTCTGGCCTGAATCTAACAAAAGACCTACTTCCTTACCCAGGAGCTAATTAATTACCCTCGGGTGACAATGGAGCCGCAACCTAATGGCTTTTTTTGGTGCGGTAATTGTCTTATTGTCGACTCCTTGATATTGTTACGCTATTAATCGCTCCCGAGCGAGATATTTCTCGGAACAATTTATTCTTAGACAAAAGGCAACCGATTGACTTGATCCTGGGAGCTCTCCCGGCTATTATGTCTGTCACTCGAACATAATGTATTGCGTAACGCGTGTGGTCGTCGTTTCGTAATTACAGAAGAGATAAATCTCCCAGATGAATGGCCGAGAAAAAAAAGATGAAAAAAAGGGTTTTTTAATGATGGAAGAAAAGGTTCCCATGAGATGCGGGTCCCTGCGAAATACACTCCCAAGAACATCAAGTATATCGAGGGTGTAAAATAATGATCTGTCGGTCTGAATCAAAATAGGCTCGTTACACAAACTATCGCTGGGGCATATCAACTTAATATATTAGAGATATACAATGGAATGTTATCTCTGATTACAGGATGAAAAGTAAACTTATACACGCAATCGCATCCCTATATGAAGAAAGTTCTGCGTGTGTAAGAATCAATGGAACATTCACACCATGGTTTGACATTACAAAGGGTGTCAAGCAGGGCTGTGTAATGTTTTTATGGTTGTTCAACTTGTATATGGATAATTGTGTGAAAGAACTGGATTGTATGAATGTAGGAGCAAAAATGGGCGATTGGATTGTATGCCGTTTATTGTACGCCGATGACGCAGTACTAACGGCGAATAATGGACAAGAACTAATAGAGTAGAATGTACGATGTATGCAAGGAAAGCAACCTAATTATGAATGTTAACAAGCCGAAAGTGATGGTATTTATTCTAGAAGGGGGAAAACAAGATGCTGTGGAAAATACTTGTAAGAAATGAATGTTTAGAACAAGTAGATGAATTTGTGTATTTGGGAAGTATGTTTGATATAAATGGAAAAGCTGAGAAAGATATCGAAGAGAAGATGACTGCAGGGATTAAGTGAACGGCGCTTTGAATGGAATTATATCTAACGGGAACTTGTTAATTGAGACAAGACTAGCGGTGCACAATGGAGTTCTGGTACCGACACTGATGTGTGAAAGTGAGGCTTGGAGATGGTAGAAGAGGAATGAAAGTAGACTGAATGCAGTGGAAATGAGATCACTTAGGCGTATATATGGAAAATCTATTTATGACAGAGTAAAGAATGAAGAAATAAGGAAAGAATGTAACGCTGACAATATAATGAGTAAGATTAAGAAGGGATCACTTAGGTGGTTTGGTCATATGGAACCGATGAATTATCAGAAAATGGTAAAAAACAATATATGACGCAAGTGTTGATGGCACCATAAATAGAGGACGTTCGCGAAAGACTTGGCATGACTAGGTAAACCAGATACTGAAGGATGGTTCTGTTACAAGCCTCAACAATCGACGAGCTTATACGAGAAGATGTATGAATGTGGATGAGGCAAGAATTGAGTGTCTGAACAGAAGAGTGTGGCGCTCTATCCTCTCTACCTACCCCCGCGGCGAAACGGCGTGGTAGTAAGTTAATTAGTTACATTGATAAAGTTTTTGCAATGTACGTGCGAAATGATTTTTAACCTTTTTATTATTCCATTTTTTGCTGCTCTGGTGGATTTTAAAAATGATTAGTTCATGTTAGTGTCGATAAATTATCGATTCCATATGTATTGTAGAGCGCGTACCTTTTGAGTCCCTATCATAGATAAGGTCCCTATCTAACGTGGACTGTCTACTGTTTACTCTCTTATTAGTGTCTCTGGTTTTATGTCCATTTTGACATATGTGGGATCTGTCAATTTTATTTTGATTTTTATTGAATACCATCGAACCAATAACACATTTACGTACAAATGGGAGCTTTTACAAGCAGACAAAATGCAGGAGTTGAAGAAGTTGACGTTATATCAAATCATGCATATAAATATCCACCCAGAACAGGTATGACATCAATTAATATTTAGGCTTTCATTATCACTGAATGTCATTTTGATTCAGTTTGCTATTGTACACATCGTGAGTATTTATGTTTGATTGAAATGTCTAAAAATCACTTTATCTTTTAACTATCCTAGATACATAATAATGTTAAAGTCTACCTAGTTAAAATAAAAACATAGATGATGTGAAATTACTATAATTTCATTATTCGTTTTCTATTATAATATACCCTTTCTGGATATTCAATACTGTTAATGGTGTGATTGTTATCCAAACTCAAAAATAGACTAAGGTCTTTGTGTCCATGTAATGTTATATATTTAAATACAGATCATTGTCAGTTAAAATGTCAATATTTTTATTCTTATGGTGGCACGGTTGGTTCCAACACTATTCAATCTGAGTATATCACAATTATATAACAACATTTAGTGCAGTGGTGTCACTACGCCAATGTGGTGCATTGAGGCCCACGTCAGATAGGGGCCTAAAATGTTTGCGCTGTACAACCATTTAGCATTGATATATCTGCGAGTATCGATATCTTTCCCAGTGTTCATATGGACTGATAATGTCTAAGGACTACCATAACAAGAAACAGAATTATAAAATTTTGAAAATTGTTAAATTTGAAAATGTGTGAAAATATTATCAATATATAAAGTAGCACTACCCCGTTAATGTGTAGCATTAAGGACGATATTTTAAATGGACATAAATGCCTAAAAACATTTTTTTCGTAAAATGGGAATTTATCAACCGAGGCAAGACTAGCGGTGCACAATGGAGTCCTGGTACCGACGCTGATGTATGGAAGTAAGGCCTGGAGCTAACAGAAGACGAACGAAAGTAGACTGAATGCAGTGGAAATGTGATCACTTAGGCGTATATGTGGCAAATCTATTTATGGTAGAGTAAAGAATGAAGAATTAAGAAAAGAATGTAACGCTGATATTAGTATAGTGAGTAAATTAAGATAGGATCATTTAGGTGGTTTGGTTATATGGAACGGATGAATGAAAAGAGAATGGTAAGAGAGATATATGACGCAAGTGTTGATGGCACCAGAAATATAGGACGTCTGCGTAAGACTTGGCACGACCAGACAAACCAGATAATGGAGGGTGGTTCTGTTAGAAGCCTCAACAATCGGCGAGCTTGTATAAGAAGATGTATGAATATGGATGAGGCGAGAATTGTGTGTCAGGACAGTGGAGTGTGGCGCTCTATCCTCTCTGCCTACCCCTGCGGAGAAACGGCTGGTAAGTAAGTAATAGATAAACTAAGCTATACTTATATTTTATATATACAATGCTAATTTATCAATTTATTTATGAATAACCCTCGCGGACTTACTTAGTCGTTGACTCCAATGTAATAACATCGGACATAGTGGAAATTGATTAAATAGTGGAGAATCTTATAAATGAAAACTTGACCGAAAAATAACTTTTCTACGAAGAAGTGTGTGTTCATCCCATAAACCCAGTTCCTACATAGGACAGTGTCATGAGGCATATTGAAAGTCTCAAAGCATATTTTACTAGCATTAGTAATGTCCCACCAGAAACCTTTAATTTAATTTATAATATTAAAAGAACTATTTATAAAAACAAAAAAACATGCAGCAAAAACCATTGTTTAATTTTTTCAATAAAAAATAAATTATATCTGTTTTTTTAATACCCCCAATTTACTTTTTTTTTTAGTTGGTCCCTTCAAAAATTTAAAATCGGGGCTCCACTGTAAACTGAATATTATTTGCCATAATTAAGACAATACCATTATAATAAAGACCGCGACCATTGAATCCATTTTCTGTGTCAGAAAATTGCCTTAATATGGAAAATTCTTGCATATGCGAAATATATTTTCTTATAATTTTGAAGCCAAGATTACGGAGACAAATCTGAGTTGAGACAACTTAACAAAATGTTAAAAATTAATAGAGTTATAAACCATTAAATTTTCAGGACATCAATTTTTGACTTTTTTAAAACGTTTTGTGTTAGTGAAAACATACGTTTTTAAATAATATATCACATGCTTTGAGGCTTCGGCTACTATTTAAAATCAAGTTCTATATCAAAAACACAATAAGTTCTTACTAAATAATATTTATATTGATTTTATTAATGTGTATTTTTTTGCTCCATTCCACCAGTCCCGAGAGGCGTAATAAATGTCAGATCTGCGCATTCGCAATTTTCCTTAAAAAATGCTGAAAATAAAAGGTTTTCACGCATATTTTAGCCACAATATGAATTAATATTGAACTGATTCACAACATTTGTTGCAAATTTCATAAATGAGATATTTCTTTTACTGATTTTGATTTGAAGACAGCGTTTTCTCGATTAAAGTATACATTTTATGTACTTTATTCTGTATGTATGTCGCTATTGAATATTTCTTATATATTTAACACTGTTGTCTTTTAAAAACGTTCCCAAACAGCAGTCGTACTCAACCTTCAAGAAGATTCCCCCATATGTAAACTACTATGAATCGAATAAAAAATAATTGAGGTACAGTGTACTTTTTCGCTTCCGCTCACATGCGCAGAAGTTCAAAAATATTCTCATTGCGTCGTTTCTCCAATCTGGCAACATGGTATTCTTACTTTTAATATTCCTACGCTGGAGACTTGTGCTGTCAATGTTTTGAAAAATTTTGGAAGTTACGTTTATATTATAGATTGTGAATAATTTATTAATAATGAGTTTGCGTTTAAAAAAAGACCGGTGATAAAATAGCTAAAGCCGTAGCAAGTATGTCTGAAGCTAAAAAAAATAAATTAAAAAAACACTTCATAAAACAGCTCAATGTGAAATTCCAGATGAGAACTACAAAATTTGATTAACACATTAAAATTACGAAGTAATTTATTTAACTCTTACAAAAAATGTGACTATTATTTGCAAGAATTATCTAAGTCAGACAAAGCTAAAGTCAATTTACGAATGTTGGCACAATTAAAGGATATTATTTCTATCAATATGTGTAAAAAATTAGCTTTAAATGACATTTCATGTGATCATTTTGAAAAAATCTACAAAGGCGGTGAAAATGCTATTGTGCAATTGTTTACCGAAAAATTAGATAAGAAAGTGCGGATAACTAAAAATAAATACATTATATTGAAAGTCTTAAGACTTCTTAAAAAATCAAAATTCACAAAAGGTAATAAGTTAAAAACCAAAAAAAAAAGTAATAAGAAAATATTAGTGTCTAAAAAAAAATATATTGTTAGGATTTTATGTTTGTTTGATGTTAAAAATAAAATTCTTTATGAAAATTCTATCACAGATTATATTTTAGAATCAATAATTATTTATTATATTAACATGATGCTTATTAATATTATATAGTAATAAATATTTAATTTGTTATAAAAATTGATTTTTAAACCTACAGTTAACCTATATCTGTGAGCTACTCGCATTTATTAAAAACTGCTTTCCGCGTAGTGCCACATTGTCAAGTCACCATCTCTCACTATTTAAATAATAAAAGGAAATGTCAATAATAAAGGAAATAAAAGGAAATGCTTACTTTTAACATTTTTTATAACAAAACAAATACCGCTTGTTTGTTATTTTTACAGAAAGATATTTGTTAAATTTTCAATTAATGATTCTCAGTTTTCCAAAACAATTGTAAGAAAATTACTATTGCTATTCAATTAAACGTTCGCTACAACATCGATCCGGGTATGGTTCGTATGTTAAATATGCAAATTTTAATAGTCAATATTTACAAATTTACTACCGCAAGGACTATTGAAAAAAATTTCTACGTATAAAAGACACTCATAAGTATGTGTATTCAAAGTTTCAAAAGGATTATAAGAAATGATGATTTTTTGGGAACGTCCTTAAGCAAGGCAAAATACTATGTAATTATAAAACAAAAAGATCACAAAATGGCAATGTGGTATATCTAAATCAATCTCTAAACAAAATAATAAATTGAAGCTGTCACAATGATTTTGAATTCGGAACATCGTAGATGGTGTATGTGTAGGTACTTTTGACTGTTCTCAAAACATTTATAGACATGAATTAAGTACTTATAAATTATTTGATTTTCGATTGTTGCATATATTTTAGGTAATTACTTTGGAAGCCATTTCATCATGGGAGGAGAAAGATTTGATACTCCACAACCAGAAGCGTATTTGTTTGGCGAAAATGGAGATTTAAACTTTTTAGGAAGTCGTCCAACTCCAGTAAGTACTATTTTATACATGTGGATAATTGTTTGTTCAGTCAATATGAATATTGTCAGCAAAAATGCAGTGCCTCACATTATTTGTACACTTGTGAAAACTAGGCTCTGCTGAAATCACCTTCTCACCCAAATTCATTTTTTTAATCTGATTTTATTCAACCTACTTAATCTTCACATTCTTTCTAAATTTATTTTACTGCTTCTTCTAGATCTAGATCTTTCTAGATCTTCTCCTCCATCTTAATTCAGTAATTTAAATCTTAAACTTAAAAAAAAATTAATCAAAATTCACTCTCTCTATCAAGGTTGGCTTTTCTGTACAAATCCATTTCCTAAATCTGTTTTCCGGCCCTAATTCATTCACCCAATTAAATCAACATTATTCATCTTAATAAAACACATTTTAACATAGAATGTTTTACTGTAAGCTCCTCATGTTAAAACTGTATTAAAAATAGAACATTAGAAATAACATATTAGAAAATTTCCCAACATTTTTATGGTTATTTACAATAGTATCTTTATAGACACCAATGCGAAAGAAGGAAAAAGGATATTCTATGCAAGAGTGAAGTAATACGTGTCTGAAGCGTGTACCACTTTTTTTCTTTCTTTAAAACCAAAAATGTTTTGTCCCCGTGTTTTTCAGATAACAAAATTATAAATGAACATAAAATTAGACTTCCATTATCATCACTTCCTCTAAACTATACTTGGTGTAACACACCTAGTGTATAATATTTTTGATTTTTTCTTTTACATATTAAAAATATGAGTTGAAAATGCTTAAGCTGCGTGTGCCTAATCTCAACCATGTCTAGAGATATAAGCATTTTTTTAAAAGTTGTATTTTTATACAATTATTTTAATTAATTTAAATATTTTATCGATTTAAATCATATATTTAATACAAAAAAATTAAAGGTCATTAAAATTCGAGCTGCAATTCTGTTTTTATTAGATGATTTAGGGCCTAAAGCAAAAATAAATAATAATAATAATAAAAAATTCAAAGTACGTAGACTTAAAACTTGATGATTTTGTAAAAGTCTCATACAATAATATTTTCCGTAACGGTACAGAATTTGTTCATACTCCTTGAACATTTTTGACTTGTAGTTTAGTCAGATATCAACCCATAAAATATTGTGGACTAGGTCTGTTACACCCTGTATACATGTACAATATTTTTCACTCAGAATATTTTAAATCAAGAATGCAAGTTGTTAAATTAATCTAATCAAATATTTTTACGCTTAATGTGAATTTGGTTATGTTTTATTGTACATATTAATATTTTATTTAATTACAGTTTCCTTATCCACCACCTCAAGCAAATGAGCCGACAAAGACATTGAAAAGCTTGGTAAACATCAGAAAAGAATCATTGAGATTTGTTCGTTGCGCTGAAGCTATTGGGAAAATAATAGAAAATGGTGAAGGAGATGGACCAAATAAGAGCACACAGTTCAACATAGAATTTACATTTGATTGCGATTCACGATGTGCTATAACAATATATTACTTTTGCACCGAAGAATTCACCCCAAATGGTGTTGTGTAAGTATTGTGAATAGTAATTTAGTGGCCTAATAGAAGAGTAATTGTAATCATAATTATTAGATAAACATAAAATATACTGAATATTTTATTTCATATATGTATGTATAACAAATAAATATTTTAAGATTTGATGATTTTTATCTGGTAAATTCCTTTATCGATTATTTCTCACAAGTAATTATTTGGATATTACATCTATTGCATGCTCTATTGGAAATTTTCAAATTTGAGAGCTTTTCACTTTTGTAAACCGAACCTTAAACAATTTTTATTAAATATTTTCACCTCCAAGTATTGTGTAAATTCACCATTGAAAATATTAATTGACCATCTTGATTTACAATGATTTTGGTACATTGTTCATATAGATAACTTTAATTTTAAGAATGACCCGTTATAAAGTTAGGAAATAATTTTTATCATTTTAATTCATTTAAAAAATCAACAAAATAATTTTATTTGTTACTCTGCATTTTTATGACATAAAATTGACAGCATATCTTGTTTGTAATACGTTGACAACTGTATATGTCTGGTTTGTGTTGTTATACGAAAGGACGGATTGATGGTTCATAATTAAAACATGTACGTGGGATTAATTTTTCTGCTTAGTTATGTATTTTAATTGTTTTTTTAAAGATATAATCCACGCGATTCATCTATGAATTCACACACCTATCGCTATAAGCGAGGAGCAAATCAACAGTTTTCTCAAGCGACTCATATTTTTGATCCAAGTAAATATACGGAAGATGACCTTCTCTTTAATTCTGAAAAGGATGTACTTCCCATTGCAATTCATTGTGTTGTAGAAGAAGGCTTGGATGGTATGTATTTTCTCAATTGACATTTAATTAACATTTTATTGTGTTTATTTTGACATATATAAGAATCTTTTTTAATTTAGTGACAGAAGTCCTCCATATGCACCATACTTCCACACATATAAAGACAGAGTTGAGCGATCAGCTCGCTCTGTTGATTCAAGCGAAAAGGATTTGTCTAAACTTTTTGAGTTTCCATATAACTTGTGTAAATATTTATTATTTCATTATAATGATATATATTTTCTTCAATACATTGTTAGTTTTTATGCGATAATTAATTAATTTAAAAAAAAAAACATGTTTGTCTGACATCAGGTTTTGCCAGTTTTCAAGACAACATTATATCTATAAGTACTTTTGACTTTTATTTCCTTTGTGCCCCACAAGTTAGTGTCACCTAGTATTATCCTCGATCAAAGTGCTGCACCATTAAAAAAAATTACATTTAATAAGAAATTGAAAGATGTGAATTATGC
This sequence comes from Eubasilissa splendida, assembly GCA_031772225.1. Classification (NCBI taxonomy): domain Eukaryota; kingdom Metazoa; phylum Arthropoda; class Insecta; order Trichoptera; family Phryganeidae; genus Eubasilissa; species Eubasilissa splendida. Next base: position 12,351,666 of record CM062850.1, on the reverse strand, counting down.
ACATCAGTATGTGAGTAAAGAGACTTGTAGATATACGGTATCAAAAACCATTAAATTTAAACATTTTCTCTTGCATTATATTCAACCTGAATATGTCAGCTTCAGTATTGCGTACATTTTGTTTGTATATTTTTTCTTTTTGTTACAGATGTACGCCAGTCACATACAACAATAGCAGTTGTTGAAAAACATTCTGATGGGACATATGTATTAAAAGCCCTCAAACAGAAATTGTTTGTTGATGGTCTTTGCTATTTGTTACAAGAAATTTACGGAATTGAAAATAAAAATGTTGAAAACAACAAGGTATTTCAAAAATTTATTTATTTAATATTTGTAATCAATTTCCTATGTATCTATTTTGAGTTCAATCATTTTTCAGAATTTTCTCCTAAAGACTTTTGAAATCTCATTTATCAATTGGTTTAAAAAGCTTTGAGATGAGATATTTTAAAATCAATCCATAATTACATATGTATTTAATAAAACATGGTTATCATTGATTTAACATTTTATGATAGTGTTTTCTGTCAAATATAAAATATTCTCAGGGCGAGAATCAAAGACAATTTCCCTTTGTTTGTGTTCATAAAATTCATATTAGTTTATTTGGAATTGTTTAAATCTTATAAATAAAAAAATTGATAATTTACCAAAAAATGTTTTCAGAATGATTTTGATGATCAACAAAATTAATATTTACAGAATAATGGTGATGAAGATTGTGAAGATAATGGTAGTGAATGCGTAATATGCATGTGTGATGTACGGGACACTCTCATACTACCATGCAGACATCTTTGTTTGTGCAATTCCTGTGCAGATTCATTGAGATATCAGGCCAATAACTGTCCCATATGCAGGGCACCTTTCCGTGCTCTGCTTCAAATACGGGCTTTGCAGAAGCAGTCGGGACAACCACAAGCCCTACCCTCTAGCCCGCCGGATGTGAGTGACTTGTTTTGATTTCCTCATTTCAAGTTAAATATGTAATTTAATGATTCATATTATTTTATACATTTTTTTTACTATTCAAAGTTATTTTAGTAACAAATTTGCATTTTGTAAATTTCTTTATATTTTAAACACAACATATACAAATTTGTTTTTAACAAAATAGATATGTATTTCTTAAGACGTGTATTATACCTTATGCCTCACTGAATGGTTTCTTAAGTATTCTATATGCCCAACTTTTCTTTATCTTCTTACAGATCTACCTGACCTCTATTCTATAGCTTTATCAGTTATATGGACTCGAAAAGTGTGTGCTTTATGTTGTGTCACCACTATAAGGATTAACTATGCTTAACTTCAATTTGTTAGGTGAACTGTAACTAGAGCAAAGATATTTAAGGAAAACAGGTCTTACAAATGTTGGTGTTTATTATTGGCGTTTTTATTTGGGGCTGCATAACTCTATTGTTAATGAATGTATACATAAATAAATTATTATTTTAAAAAATATGTTATTATTGCGGGTCGATACACAATTAAAAGTACAATGGTTCGAAAGTTAATTTGCACAATAATATTAAATACGAGATGATCACTAGAGGTGGTTCCGAAAAGGCGGGCAGAGGAGAAGTGGTCGCTTTTGTCATCTGGATTCGGTCAGTACGGTTTGGCATTAACTGGCTGTAGAGTGCTTGGTTAAACAGACATGTATTGTGTGGCGCATTGAGGCCTCTACAATTTTTTCTTTATATCTTTGTTTCCTATTTTGTCTCCCTACTTATTCAAATTTTTAATGCATTTCCATTCCATTCAGTCTGCTAACCTTAAGCTATTTTCATAATTCATTGGCATACATGAGTAATTGTTTGCTGGTGTTGTAAGGTTTGTGCACAATGCCTAATAATAAATATTGTTATTTTAATAGGGCAGCTCTGAAAATATACCAGCTGGGTATGAGGCAGTGTCCCTGATAGAAGCTCTAAATGGTCCATGTCCCGTACGGGTGGCTCTACCACCTCCAACCCCCCAAGCCAACCACGCCCCGCTTACCACTGCAGCTAACACCACTATCGATGGTGAAACTACAATTCAGGTAAAAATATTTTTTATTTACATAATGTATTCAAGATATTATGATTTTAAGTAAAAATTGAGAAATTGCATAAAATAAACCCTTGATTTTATGGACCCCAATTTAACAGACTTGTCGGAAAATGTAGGGACGTGTGATAAAAAAATTAAAAGTACAAAAATAAACATTGAAATTAAGATGAAAAAATTTTTTATTTGAGAATTAAATTTTTTTTTCAGGCAGCAGAAGCATTAAATCGTTGTAATTTAGAAAGACAATCATCGGGGAGTATTGTAGGCAGTGGTAAAGTAAAGAACATACAAGGTAATGCATACAAACAGAGTCCAAAAGATCTAGAAGGAAAGAGTCCTAGAGATCGAGCTCTGTCTCAGGGTAATACACCAGAGGTAGCTATAATGTGGATTATCTTACAGATTAATCTTATTTTTGACTCAATATGTTTTAATATTTTACATATCTTGTGAAACCAACCATCTATCAGATTGATAAATTAACAAATTTAGTATATTTCTCAATCCCTTTTCCATTTATCTTAGTTATTAAAAAATAATTTACTTAGTATAAATGCATATACAGAGTATCCATAATTATTAATCTTTTAATAAATTGAATGGTGATACCTTAAGTGTGTTAAATATAATGGATAATATTAATTTTCTATGTTCATTGTAAGACGACGGTCACCAGTACATAATATGTAATTCCTCAAAATTTCAGTGCTGCAGTCATATTGATGGCTGTTGAGTGGGCACTATAGTTACTTGCAGGATCTAGCAACGGTGATCAGCGACAGCTGATTGCTGTCTGCTATTAATAGTTAATTAGTGAACTTTATTTTCATTGATTGCTCCACTGCAGATTTTTTTTTTTGCTGGCTGCAATTTTCATAAGTATATTTTGGCATTCAGTAATCAGTCTATTATTTTATTATCAATTGAACTCAATTGCCCTGAAATTTGTTACCATCTGTTTCACCAATATAAAAATATTATTTTACAGTTCCGTATGTCAGTATTGTTAGCGAGAGAAGAAGAAGAAGAAAACAACAAAATCCAAAATAACAAAATTGCAGTCAACAGTCCATTATTAGAAGGGCAGAAAGTTAAAACTGAACACATGAATATTCACGAAAAAAACAAAAATGCAGTACGTTGTCAATGTGTTCATTTTATTTATTTTTCTAGAAATATGCATGAACACACACAATTAATGTTACTGATCTATCTTTCATTTAAAACTCCATAAATCCCTTACGTACTATAATATTTTTTAGATGACCGAAGATTACAACACGGATGATTTGGATGTTGAAATTGATAGTCAGGAAGGAGAAGTGGATTGTGAGGGAGACAGCGATGCGGAAAAACTTTCCCCACTGCTGACGGAAGCTAACAATGAATCGGCGAATCGAACTATTGCAGTGAAGAATGGGCCAATTAATCTTATAAGCAATGGACAAAATACAGTTAGTCGATTACCACTACATCTTGAGGCTGTATTGGAACCTATTGATGATACTGACACTGATGAACCAGAACAACTTTCAAGTGCATGTATGTACATTTGAATTTTCTATGCTTAAGGCCTAGCACACACTGCGGTTAAACGCGTGCGGTTTTTACCCTCAAGATATTGTAAAAACTTTTAAACTTTTAAAAAAAATATCTTTTAATTAACTTATAACAAAAAACTTTAAAGAAACTTAAATAGTTATAATAATCCATAGTTTTTTTAAAAATAAAAATAAATTATAAGATTGTGCTTGTTTAATAATGACGTCATAATTTAGTTAACAAAAAATATAGCTCCATAAAAATGTTAACTCTATAATCCATATAAAAAGAGAAAGTATTATATTAAAACAATTTTATAAGATTAAAAATGTAAATTATCATGAAGCGTATTCAAATATAATCACACTAATTACAACACAAAGAAAGCTTTATCTTAATTATTATTATAATAATTATCTTGTAAAAAATTAAAAACAATAAAAGTATTTTGTTTTGGTGGTAGAAAATTGCTGCACATACACCTACAAAATGTAAAATGAAAATACAAACAAAATATAATTAAGTTTTCAGCAAGTTAGCAAAAACATTATCAACAACAGATTCCAATAGATGGCGTGAGTGATAATCGATTTGGACTGCGGCGTCAGAAAATCAGTTGAATATTTAACAACAACAAAAAAAGAATCACGAATCACGATATTACCAGATATTCAATCACTGTTAGTGAGTGTGACTCAAAAATATCAGTGATTGACTCACAGTTTGTGATTTTAAGCTCATCACTATTGTGATCTATGAAAATGTATGGTGGCACCTATACAGCAGTTAAATGCGGGAGGTTTTTTCAGTCAGTGCGCGTCATAGAATAGAGATACATATATTATATGTGTTGAATCAACGGAGAGGCTAGATATATCGTCATTATGTCGTCAACGAGCTTACGTTTGCGGCGACATCGTATTAGAATCTATCGTGTATTATGCGAAATCCAAAAATGATCCGCATTGTATGATAAAATATTAATGTCTGTTGTTGACTTCTTTTAGCAATTCCAAAAAGAAGAATTAGCAAATAAGGAAGAACATAATAAAAATCAAACGTTAATAGATGAAACAATTATTATTGAGTCTTATTATTGTTATAATAATTTGCAATAAAGTTGTTGTTTTCGAACCTCAAAGTAACAGAGACATTCTTCTGGTGATATTGTATCCTGGGACGTAATATAAGGACCCACTTCTATTAAAAGTTTGTCAAAACTATTGATATTCTATAGTAATTAAATATTTATCGGGATAATCATAATGTGGTAGTTTATAAAAATAACCCTTTAGGTATCTAGTCACGGATGAACCCAGTATTTATAACTGCAGCGGCAATTATTTCTTCTGTTTCTGATAACCAGAGATACAACACAAGCTGTCGTCCAAAAGACCATTTTGATATTGAACTGAAAATATACAGTTTAAAATCGCAGTGCGTGTTGGTGCACGGTTTTGTGTATTGTGATAAAAAACCACGCTGGTAAAAATCCGCAATGCGTACTAGGCCTAATAAGGAATATCTGACTGTATGACTTGTACATTTTCCCCAACTAAAAATACTAGTTTCAGACTACGAATGTTATATTTATTATCATGATATTATCGATTTCCCTTAATTTATTCTTCATTCGATTTGCCTTGATGTATTTTTTCTATCTTCATTTTCATTAATTTATTCATTACGTACATTTATTTGATTTTCCATAGATTTTAATTTTCTCATTTCGTAAAAAGCTTCATATTTACGCTCTTATTACTATAGCTTTATATTATATTAATGCATATTTTTTTTGTTATTATTATGTAGAATGTTTCCTAAGTTCCGGGAATTGTAATTCGGCTGAATAATGTAGGATTAATAAGTTATGTATTCAGGTACAGATAAGTCCTGGCAGATTTTATTAACAATGTTATTCAATGCCATCAATATAATTACGCCGCTTGGCGAATACAGACATCTTTTTTAAGTGTTAATTTTGCAACTATGGAAAACTCTGCAAATTCTCGAAGAGCCATTATTCTTTTTCTATGGACAGAGGAAAAGAAATTGAATTCGTCAACGATTTCAGATGTTTTAACACCCTATATTGTATTTGGAATATTTGGCGAGTCTGCAGAATCTAAAAGTACACAGGTGCTGGACTCTGCTGTAAATGAACTAACGTGGTTACCATAGAGAAGTTGTTGAAGACAAATAAATATTTGTGAGGTTAATGCAAGTTTAGGCATTGGTACATGACAGGTTCTTGACTTTTACACAATCATTTGGGAGGGAGCAAGTTTTCTGCTCTTGAGACCGGAGCAAGAACTAAACAGAGGCGCCGACTTTAAGAGCTGTTAGCTCATTATGACGATTTATTTTGGCAATGAACAATAACAACTGATGAAACTATACCATATTTTATTCCAGAAACATAGAAACAATAAGTTAATGTATGGTGTGGCGGAAACCAGAAAAAAACTCTGTTTAAAGCATATTCAGTTCCTTTTGTTGGTAAGGTAATTACTGTATTTTGGGATTGCGATGGAATAATCTTGATGAATTACCTGCCAAAGGAAACACAATCAATGCAGAATATTATTCTGATCTTTTGTTTGGTCCATTGCGACAAGCACTCATCAAAAACTGACTTATGAAACTGCATAACTGACCATTACTGCAACGAGATAACGCAAAACCACATACTGCTCACCAATCTAAGGAAGTTTTAAATAAATTGCACTGGGAATGACTCCCTTATTTGTCTGATCTGACACCCAGCAACTATAATCTGCTTCAAGAATTGAAAAGACCTCAACATGGTGTGCTAGAGGAGATTTCAGGACTTAAATGGAATGATGAATCAGAAAGTCCGATGCTCTGTACGGAACCCGTTCGCACGGCATGGGTTTAAACTGTGCATCCTGGTATAATTGTAATGCCCCTTCATTATTACCAAATCAATTCATTTCAAAACGAGCTGTAAACTAGTGTACAAAAGAGAATCACAAATACAAAGTAGTGAGGATGGCCTAAAAAAACTAGTTTCGCACTAGTTCAAGTGTATGCTGTTAAACGGAAAGCATATTGAAAAAATTACAATATAATGGACAAAAATTTATAAACCAATTCCTGGAACTTTGGATACACCCTCGTATATAATATTGTGTTTATATTTTTCTTTTTCAAAAAAATGTCAGAGTGCTAATGAAAAAATTCTAATTTACTGGGATTGTAAGGGTTTTGAAGTACATAAATACATAGAATATTTTTCTTGTCTTTAGCTGTTGGGGGACCCCCATGTACCGCGGAGAATGAATCAGGAGTTCCAGCAGAAGACTCTGATTATTTTACACCCGAAGACACTCACACCACCATTTTATCTTCACCTCATCACCAAAGCAACAACAAACATGTAAGCACATTATGTAAATGTGTTAATATTAGATTACCAAATTCAAAATTAGTTAATATTGGGAAATTATTACAATATTGGCCCTCTGACACTTTGCTTTCCTCCTGATACTTTTTAAAATTTACAGTGGAATCCTCATCTTACACTTTTTTATGGACTGAGATAAAATGTTGTAAATTAAGGGAATGTGTAAATTGAGGGTAATCATACCTTTGTTATTAATAATTGTAACCATGTGATTTAAATAAACATTATTAAGCTTTATCTGCTTAATACTATAGGATTGATAATAGTTTTATTTGACAAATGCATTCTAAATGTAGAACTTCTTTAATTCAAATATTTCATGGCTCAAATTTTATCAATTTCATGAGGAAAAAATATAATTCAAATAATTCTGAGCTCTTTGTATCAAAATCAATACGTGTTACGTCATACAATTCAAAAATTTTGAGAAACAATTGAAACACGTAATCGAAATAAAAAATACACAAAACTTTTTTCTGAGTTGTATTTGACACTACAACAACTGTAGTACCAAAAGTTGTTGACAAGATGCATGGCCGTAAATGGAGAATATTGCACTTTAACATTATGTAAACCTAGCAGAATTAAGTCACTCCAAATCCGTGTTAGTTTCCCTTTCAATACTTTGCAAATTATTTTGAACTTCGTGTTTTAATCAATCATTTTTCATTCATTTTTGTATATCACAAATTTTTTTTGTTATTCGTTATAATATTATCACAATTTGGAATAAAAATTAATAATTTTGTTTCATTCACCAAAAGTATCGAATGGTTTGCAAAAGTGAGTAAATTATGGAGAATCGAGTCATATTTACGACCGGTACTAAAGTTAATTGCAATTTTATGGTTAATTTTAGTACCACTTGCAAATTTTGGCATAAATTGGAAAATCTATTTTCTGGGTTCCACTGTATTTTAAGTGTTAAAATCTTAAACCTGACTAATCTTTTTGCATTTTTTTCTGTTCTGTTTTAACTAGTGTTATAACAAATATTTTTTAAATCCTTTTTACTTTGTACAAATCATAGGAATGATCACTGGTGATGGCGATCACCGAAATCCAAGAGAGACGAGTGACTTGTGATTTAATATTTTATTGGATGCTCATTTGGGTACTAATAGACTCAAACGTTTAATACCGACTACTTATCGGCTTAGAATTTTTCTGTGAAAAATGATCAGCCGCTTAAGACTCCTGTTTGTGTCGAAAATGGTCATTAGTTTAACAAATATATGCCAGAGAATAAGAAAAAGATTGTTGTTTTCAGCCATTATGTTATTATATTTTTGTGAGATTATTTACATCACATGCTATAAAATATAACCAAAACTTATTATTTAGGATGCACCTGTGAATGCAATGATAATTAGCTCAACTGAAAGTACGCCGCAACGTTGGGCTAAACCGCACCATGTCACATCTCTACCAGGTAATTTTTGAAACATAAGCAACTTCTTGATATTTTAAATTTTATACTATTAGAAAAGGATGGAAAATGATTAAATTTAACACTCACTGAAAGCCTCGAACTCTGATAAAAGTAACTCTAGTAAAAGAGTGGAGAATTGACAAAACATAGTTAAGATTTTCAATATTTTAATACTCAGCTTTAAATTCTTTCAACATGTAATTTTTTATTTTCAGGAACACCACTCAGTCACATCAGCAATCGTTCGTCAGGGGACTCTTACAGTTCGTCTTCATCCACCAAACAGCTATTGGCGAATGCTGCTACGGCACCAAACAACATTGCAACAACAAATCATCAACCCAGTATTGTGCATAATTTTAATTCTGAAAAATAGGGCTAACGCGTAATAAATTATTGTACATTCCATTAAGTAGTTCTTTTATTACATATTAAAAAAAGAATCTCTTTAATTCATGACTATTTGTAAAGTGACTTTTTAAAATTAATACTTTTAACATTTAAATTATGAATGATTTTTTTAACAATTTGTTTGTTTTTTCATATTAATTTTAGTGGTCATAGAGTTTATTAAAAGACTCTCAGCTAATTACCTACATATATGTGCATTTGTATTAGAATCAAATCTTTAGTTACAATTATTCAAATGGTACCTGGGTCTTTTAATTTGTATTCATTATTTGTAAGGTTGTCTCATGATACTAAAACAGTGCACAGTTGCACTCATTATTTATAAGGTTGTCTCATGATACTAAAATATACTTCAAATATTTTTTGTTGAATGTGTAGTTTAACCACATTTATTGGATTTCATGGGACCTTAAAATATATTTCAATTAAAAAAAAACTTTTGAATTTTAGACAAAAACGCTTGCCTGTATTGTGATAGAAAATAACATACATACAGTGATACCTCAGGAAAATGCAATCTAACCTAGAAGAGATACCAGTTCCATACACTAGTGCTCATGGAGATCTTAAATTAAAAATATATATACAGTAAAACTCCGTTAATTTGTGTACCCATATTTTGTATTTTCACATAATTTGCACTTTTTTCAAAAATTTTAGCCCCGAAAATAACATTTTATACTCATTTCTACCGATAATTCGTAAAACCTTATTATTCGTAGTTCGTATGCATTTTTTATACCCAAAGTAAATAATTTGTTCACGTAATTCGCCTATTCACGTGTTTTTAAATCCAAACTCACGCAACTACACATTCATCATCCCTTCGTAAACATCTGTAGCTAGTTCCACCCCCTAGCCATCACGGTGCTGTTCCTTATCACAATAGATCGGCTCGCTTAGAGCTCATAACTCGCAAGACCACAGCCGAACTAAGTGATGCTATATTTATGTATACCTAATTCTGCAGTGCGTTTTATAAGACTTTTTGTTATTTCAACAATAATTGTCTGCGCGAATTATATATTTTTACTCACCGTTGTAACTCCTAATTAAAATAATTTGAACAATTTTCATTGAATCTCATAATTTATAAATGAATTGTGTGCAACAGTTCTGTTGATTTTATATCCAGTTTTTTGTTTATGAAATGTTGCTATTTGTTTAATGTAATAAAGAAACTGAAACATTAGTATTTAAATACACACCTATTTTATAATAAAATAAAAATTTGTGTTTCGTTTTCTAAAATGGCACGAACATCTCGTAATTTGTGTAAATCCTTAACCATTTGAAAATATGGAACTTATTTTAAAACTGACAAAAATTGATGTTAAAGATAAAATTAGCGGGAAAATTTCAATCCTGAATACCTCTCTAAGTTCAAACTTGAAAAATCGAGGAAAAATAATAAGCTTCAACGAAGTATGAAGATTTAAAAGTTTTTCATTATTTTTCACTGCTTTTTAATATCCCAATTGTGATGGAAAAGGTGAGTTCGACCGCTTATCAAATTAAAATGTCCGTAATTTTGTTGAAGCACTGGTGAATCGTTAGAAAAAGTCTGTTTTTAATATTAAACTCGCTATGTCACCACACACCTTCATTATTAAGGAGAAATTAATTGTTTGATAAACATTTAGACAAATAAAAAGCTGAAATAATAAACAATCGCCATGTTTTTCAGTATGAAAATCACGATGTTGCAAAAATGTGGAAGTGTAAACTGATGACGCGTTTTAAAAAATTTCTTTGTAATGTTGTCTTCAAAAAAATCGTTCTCATTATTCGTAATTCGGATTTTTTTTAAATTTCAGTCCTGTGAGTTACGAATTAATGGAATTTTACTGTATATATTTATATATCAGTGCTAATTCTTTTATATACATAGTATTATAAAGGTTATGTAGCATCAACAATGATTAAAACTGTATCATGTTTTTTCAAAAGCATATACATATTTCCATTGAGGTCGAGCTATGTGACTTTCTTATTCATGCAAATAATATTATAAAATATATAAAATCTTCATATGTAGAGCTATAATTTTTTATTGATTATTGCATAATTTTATTTATTTTAGTAACACAACAAATTTTATTTGATCGAAATAATAAAATTTAAATTTGACTAAACATTTTTGATTCAATATCGTTTCACTTTTGATCTCCAAAGTATTAATAATTATTTCTTTATAATATTCAACAATGCATAATGATTGTTTTGAGGTTACACACTGAGGCGACGGATGCTTCCTTATGATTGCTAATTTTTTTATTAATATTGCAGCTTTTAAAAAAATAATTTTAAAAATTCTGTTAATGTAATGTATGTTTTTTGAGGAATGTTTGAAAAAAGATCAAGCAGAGCGAGTAAGGATCTATTATATTGTATTTTATCGTTCCATAAGTATCCATCCATAGTTTGCTAGCTAAGGTTTTGGGTACTACTAATTTTTAATGAATATTGATATTTTTCCCTAAAATAACAAAACTTAAAAAGTATTTTTGTGTAAGAAGCTGATGCCTCATATAGTTTAATTATACTGTTATATGTAGCTATATATTTTGTAAATTAATAATACATATTTTTAACCTTTTAAATGCCATGAATGAGTTAACACCATAAACTTTGCATGTCATATCAAACTATAAGCGTGATTGGACATTCTTTTCAATTTAGCAGAGATGGGTTTGATGATATGATTTACAATATCATATATTTTTTATTATTCTACCAATTGCGGATGACATTTCCCAGCTTTTTAATAGATATTTAAAGTCAACACACTTAGAGCCTGTTCCTACTGTGGTGTTCCCCATGTCAAATATGATTGGCAGTTAAAAGATTAAATGCCTTTTATTATCTGAAAAGGATGCAAATGTAATTATGTTACTTAGGTAAATTACATTTTAAATTAACCACATTACAAGAGTCTAATTACAGACTAGTGTTGTTTAACAAATATCAATAACTGTTAAAACTACGACCTTCAAAATCGATGATAAATGGGATAGTCCGATTTTTGCAATTAGTAAGATTAAAAAATGAGGCACCCAAAAAAATAATAAACACATACTTTTTCAAACCTCCATTTGTCAGCAAACCAAAATGTAACAGAAATCAAAATTCTATTGAGATAAGTTAGTACCTACTCTTATTTCTGTTGTTTAACACATAACTCTAAATATTGGACAAAAGAACTTCAGCAACACTCAAAAAATATATTACAAATGACTTCAGAATAAAAGTATTAATTTTTCTGTATGAAAATATTATTGAAATGGCATATATTTTGCCTAGATTATATCTTCCAGTCAACTACACAAGACAAGTGTGTGACAATTGAAAATCTCCAAAATAAAAAAGTTAATTAAAAATACATAATAAAAATGAATTAAGTATTATAATATGGAAATAAACAAAAATGATGTTGCTAACAGGGTTTTTTTTTCTTTTCTTTATTGTGGCCTTCGCCAATTAGGCATAATTTGCCATTACAAGTACATACAGGTGAAATAATATAATATGTTAAATATAATAAACAATATTTGCCTCACTTTATAATGTTTATTGTACATACTATATGTTGGTTCTCCCGATAAATCAAATTATGTACTTCATAATTTTACTTGCCCAAAATTAAGGCAAGCAACGATCAAAGAATTCTTTAAGCTACAATTGAAAGCGTTTTTCATTGATATGTGTTTATCACTTTCAGATTAAATGCTGCATTAACATAGGATGCTAGATGTTTAAAAAAGAATTGGGAGTTTTCAAAAATATTTTCATTTATGTAATACAAACCCAGTTGCAACCTAAAGAAAGTCATTGTTGTCAGTCATATCTAGATAAGAAATATAAATTGTCAGTATTATTTTGAAATTTGGATTTGTATATAAATATATTATTTAGATTATATCACAGTTTTACATTTTATGATTTTGAAGATCCTTTGACATTATTTGAAATAGTTGTAATGATTATTTATAATAATGACCCAAACCATGTTTGACATCCGATGTTGAAAAATTGTTACAACATAAGTAATATTTCACATTTTAAGTTACTTTTTATGAGAAGACGATTGAAGGATGAACAGATCTGGTGGCTCTGTAATATATGTATTGGGTTATCTAATAAGTCTTTGTTTAAAACTATTTATTATAAAATCAAATTTTTAAACAAAAATTACAACATTTCAATCAATGATGTATTTATCATTATTGTTTAGGACTTCATCCCATCTTTCAACCATTTGTCGATATCTTTTTTATAAAAATCGGCTGGACTAGTATTAAAATAGTTATCGAGCTAATTTCTCAGGTCATCGTCGTTGCTAAATGTAACGCCACACATTTGATTGTAAAAAGGAGCTGAAAAAGGACTGAAATCTGATAAAGCGAAGTCGAGACTGTAGGGTGGATGCAGCAGAATTTCGCTTTGGAAACATTGATTAAAGGCGAAAAGAAGTATGTGTCGAAAATTTCATTTTTCTCAACTTGACACTATTATGGAAGCCCAAAAATTAAGAAAAACAATAAGACACAGGAAAACGGCGACACAAGTTATAGAGCAGAAAAAATATATCTTATTAAATGACCCAATATACATACATATATCAAAGCTATTATAAAGCAGCATTCCGATTCTGAAAGGTGATTTTTTTACTGGGCCACCTACCCAGAGTCAATCTTTACACAATACCACTTCTTTGTACATGGCTCCTAAATAAAATCTATTGAACAGAATATACCAAACCTTAAATTAACCAAACCATATGTTCTTGTAATGGTTCAACATATTTATGTAGCGTTCGTTATTTCTCACCTTTTTTTCCCACAATTGTATTGTACATTATATTATTAAATAAATGAAATATCTGTTTTATTTTATTTATTATTTACCTGGTAGTCTTCATATATACTAAAATGCTATATTTTTTTAAATGCAAGTAAGTAAGTACGTATTTAAAAAAAATATAATTCTTTCATTATGTAGTATTTCTTATATTGTATAAATTTTCAAAGGTGTAAATTGTATCTTCAAATTCACAATCCATTTTCTATAAATATATAATATACATTTAAAAAAAAAGTTCTGTTAATAACGCAGCCATACGGGTACATGAATAACAGAGGATAAACCAGGATCTACTCAATCAGTTGTGGAAAATAAATCCTTATTCCTATAATATAAAAAATTTTCCTCTCCATTCGAAAAATCCACACAACAATAAATACAAAATAAAATGGGATTTATTTTGCTCAAACCTCATCAGTATGAAAGAACAACAAAAAATAAATAAAAAAGTGCTAAAATTATTATTCATACAAATTAAATGTATCAATTATAAATATGTATATACAGATAAAATCAATTTATCAAAAAAATACTGGGATTCGAATCAGGAACTTTTCCTATCCGGAGAAATGCACTGATCATTGCACCATTTCAACCTAGTAAGTTAACGATAAATTTTCGAATCTATATGTTGCAGCTCTTTCAAATTGATACATCTATTATTCAATTTATGAGCAATCCACTTTGCATTACGGAGAATCTCAAATACCTTTGAGTAAAACCCGATAGGGGGCGCCAGAATTAAATAAATATAATTTTTTAATTTTGTTTATGTTGTGTTTTCTATTTCTATATTGTTTATAAATCAATGTTTACATGAGATGGGAATACTCTAAACCTTTCGACTGTCACCGTTATAAGTATTTTTATCCGATCAACCTGCCCCCTTCGTAACTGAATAAATTTGAAATATAAGTACACAGAAAACTGAGTAAAATTGTAGCCTGATTAAAGGCGTATTGGTTAGTAGGGTGATCAGCTCTCAGAGTTTCACCCGGAATCTCGGGTTTCAAATCTCTGGCCTCCGGGTTTGGTTACATTAATTTTGTATTAAAATCTAAAATTAACTTAATCGTAAATCAGTTATATACTTGAAAATAAAATACATCAAATGGTGTTCTGCAGAGCCCTGGAGTTCCATGGGGCAAAATTAAGGGTTCCATGGAAAAAATAAAATAAAACAAAGTACTGTTGCTATTCACCAGCCCGTATTTGTGCGAAACTGGATTCTCGCTGTACTCTTAAACCAAAACGAAGAAATTTTTTTTAAATAGAGATGCGTACACAGAATACATGTCACATCAATATTCCTACTATTTTCAAACTAAGCTAAATGCTTGTGTTATGAAAATAGGACTAACTTGCTGGTGTCCTGAAACGAGGCACGAACCCCCAACCACTGGATCACCAGGCCAACGTCTTGATCACTACACCAACAAGCTACTCAAAAGTTGAGATTGGTTTGATGCGGTTCCGGACATACAAAAACAATTGTTAACCTTCCCATTGAAAAATGTTTTTAAAAACATTTGATTAAGAGGCAACTTTCATTTTTCCAGTTTGAATTTCGAGATATTTTTGCATTTTGCATACCCTTTTAAGATGAGACTAACAGTTAATTCTTTTACAATATCAAGTAAACATAAATGTGCATTATTTTTTACGTAAATATTGCTAGAGTGAAAGGTATCAATAGAAAAGGACAAGTATACAATTGTTGGTTTTCTTAAATTCCTAGGTAATAAATAAGTTATCAGAAAATAGCCATTTCTTCAACATTCATAATACATATGTGCTGCCATTTGAAATTATCAAGTGAAAATTAAATAATTTGTTAAAGTTCTCACCTAAGAATTGTTATGTTTATACTATGAAGAATTATTATGTTTATGATAAAAACCATTGTTTGTGTCGATAAACATATGATTATAAAATATTACAATTTTGCCCCGATTTATAAGGAAAAAATTGACATAAATTCATACTGATAAATAATATTGATAACTTTTGAAGCAGCTGTATTTGAGAAGAGAAAACTATTTATGCTAATATTATATTATATAATAATCACACTCCGGTTTATTTATTATTTTAATAAATTACATATCTTTCTAATATTAAAATATAAATTAAAATATGACAAAAGTATTATTATTCATTGTTAAATAATTAGTTGTTTATCGAGCATATTATCGTTCTTCAGAATTTCGTTGTTTTTTTTTTTACACCAAAACAAAATTTGATCCACACATATTACACATTAAACTGAATTTAGAAATAAAACTTTATGTTCTTTCACATATTCAATATTCGTTTATGTGCACCCAAACATCGATTTGTGAGAGAAAATTTGATTAATTTGAGAAAAGAATTGGTGTATGTCGACCACTCTTTTGCCATCAAATTTAGGAAGTTCACACGAGTCCACATATTCAATGCTCAGTTCTGGAACATCCTGAAAATAATTAATAATATTATTATTTAGTTATCAGTATTTTTATGTCTAAAATATTAAAATACGTGTTTATTCATTTATGATTATAACAAATACATTTGTATCAATCAGACAGGTCTGTCATGTATAATTCTTTTGATAAAATTATTTATCTTTAAGGATATGTATTTCCAATAAAAGATAATTTATCTGCACTACATAATATATGTATATTGAACTATGTAATTTATATTGTTAAATCAAATAGATAATTGTTATAGAAATGGTAAAAATTATCAACTTACGTTGCGATTTTTTCTAAGAAGTTTATAACCATTTAAAATTTTGTCGGAACATTTCCTAGATCGTGTCAATGGATACTTTTTGACCTTAGGCATCTTGAGTCACAGGAGGCAGTAATTTCAGAACAATAATGTATATAATAATATATTGTTGACTTTTAATGAGAACCAAACCGAACCAAATCAAATTTCACGTTGAATTTTGTGAATTAATGGATTTCATGCGCTGTCAGATTCTAAAATGCTCCGATCGGTGACATGTAGTTTGACGCATGTTTAATGTTTAATTGTCAAAATTATAATCTGTTTTCGTATAAAAACAGCTCAAAACCATATAATTTACAAAAATAAGCAATTGGTATCGAGAATAAGTATAATACTCATTCATATTGTTGTCAAAATTTGTATTAAAATGTGTTTTATAGGAAAATTTTATTAAAATCTATCGGAGCGCAGATTTTACAACCACCGTCGCCGTATTGAACGGCATACTAACAGTGTGAGATATAATTAATAATATCGTATAACTTAGTTTTTAATAGTAGTTGAAGCCTCAAAGCATATGAGTAAATATAGTATATTATTTAAAAATGTATGTTTTTACTAAAACAAAGTATTTTAAAAACGTCAAAAATTCATTAAATGTACTGCAAATTGAATGATTTATAACTTTATTCATTTTGCTAATTTAGTTTCCTACAGATTTGTCTCCGTAATCTTGGCATCAAGATTATAAGAGAATATATTTCGTTTATGCATTAATTTAGCGTATTGACTCAATTTCGTAGCATGCGGAAAAGGCATCTAATGGTCGCGGTCTTTCTTATAATATTTGTATCGTCTTAATTATGGCAAATAACATTCAGTTTATTAGTTTTATATAAATGTAAAGGTCCAATCTAAGTAATAGTTGAAAAAAGTCTAATCTATTGAATAATTTCTGATATAAATGAATAATTAAACCTACATTTTCGTAAAAAACGCTAAAATTTGAATTATTATTGTTAGTCGTGCCTTAAAAGGTGTTTGACCTTGACCCAAGAAAAATTTTAATATTGAAGAGGTTCTGTTATATCAATCTCAAAGCTTACATAAACTGAAATAACCACCTAGTGGTTTCATGCATTTATTGCGTGAAGTCATAAATTTCTAACTTGATGTTTTAAAATCAAGAAAAGTTTTTTTTGCCTATAGAACTTTATATTGAGACACGGAGTATTGCATAGATGGAGAAAATTTGTTTATGTAGTTGCATATTCTTCGTATTAGAAATTGTCAAAACCGACATAATGTTTCTAAGGGGAAGGAGCAGAAAAAATTAAACCAATTTCAATAAACTGATTTAAATTGTTTTATAATAGACAGTATATGAGAAATTGCTTTATATTTGATAGCGAGAACTCTAAAATAGAAAATTGTCACAAAACAAAAATCACAAAACTCTTTTGAATCGATTAAATTGGATTGGGAATCCGCAAACGAATAATTGATGTTGACAATGCATCTTATAATTTTCTTATAAAATAAAATATCTTAAATGACATTCGATAGCTAATGTTCGAAGTCTTTAGGTGAATATGAATTGTTCCTACCATCATTGACCAACTTCACGAGTTATCGAAACATTTTTTAAGAGGTTCTTATACTGCCCACCTCGATATAATTTCTGATCTAGTGAGGTGGGCAAGAGAACAAATGAAATAATGAATGTATTAAATAAAAATACAGAGTATGTGAGTGCAAAAATACATAAACTTATTTTCTTATTACGCTATATGCTTATACTCTTGTGCCGTGAAAAATAAGACTAATTTGGTAATCTGCAGGGAAAAAGAATGAACCCCTGATCACTCAGTTATTATCAATGTCCTACCGCTAGACCAAACTAGCAAGTCTTTATTTCATGATATGAAATAATAGCGTTCTGAAGTCACTTTATTTTCTAACTATTTAAAGAGCAGTTATTAAAATAAATCGCCAAGTAAGTAATATAGGTGTTTTGTGAATGTTAAAAGAGCAGGTTAGATTATAATGTACGGTTTCTAGCTTCTCCCTTTTCCATAGAACTTTACATAGTGAAAAATATCGTCCATAGAAAAATCTCTTTCCGGTTTGACGTTCATCCACTCGGTGTGGAATTGGTATGTTTGTGGTTTTTAATCTATTCCAATCCGCTTAAAAGTTAGATATTAGGCTGTGAATAATACATACATCGTAAAACTATAGTGAATATATTTATTAAACAAATTTATTTTCTTTTTAGGTCAAAATGGGACGACGTCCCGCGAGATGGTATGTATCCGAATGTCAAATGTTTTTTTAAGTAAATATATTATGTATGTGTGTAATTGATTTTAAAATGGGAATATTTTTGTTTCGCAGTTATCGCTATTGCAAAAATAAACCGTACCCTAAATCACGGTTTTGTCGTGGTGTCCCTGATCCGAAAATTCGTATTTTCGATCTTGGAAAGAAGAAGGCTTCTGTAGAAGACTTTCCACTATGCATTCATCTGGTATCCGATGAATACGAGCAGCTCAGTTCGGAGGCGCTGGAAGCCGGTCGTATTTGCTGCAACAAATACCTGGTGAAGAACTGCGGAAAGGACCAGTTTCACATCCGCATGCGTGTGCACCCTTTCCATGTGATCCGCATCAACAAAATGTTATCGTGCGCTGGGGCTGATAGGTAAGTTCACTATTTGCTTTCTCTATAATGGTATCTTCTAATTGCTGTCAAATTTTGATTAACTTGCAAAATTCATATTATATTTTTACATATTCCTTTTATATTTATCATATTATAAACATGTCATTTTTGTGCCCTCTAGATTTAAAAACCCATGCAAAACAATTACTTGATATTCTTGAGTCATGCTAACACTACATGTATCAAAAAGCTTCATATCTTAGTCACCTTTAAAATGCAACCTTTTTTATGATTGCGAAATTTATATGACAAAGCAGAATGACTTGTATTAAACAAATATTGAATGAACTTAAGATTATGATAATTGTGAATAATTTGTGTGGATCTATTTTTATAATTAGATGGCAAAATAAATTTAGTATTATTTCTGAATAGTTGCATAAAAATATGTCATGTTTGTCTAATTTATATAATATCTTTAAAACTAAATGTGGATTAGAGGAAAATAATATTTTTTCCCAATGTAAATTTCTCCACAGAAAGATTCATTATCAAATTTTTTCCACACGGGTAATTCTCATAGTCTTTCTATTTCAAAATTTTTGGTTTAGAAATACATTGAAAGTACTCATAAAATTTCTGTATTAATTATTATCCAGATGGACTAAATAGATGTAACATTTCTAGATATACTGAGTGCCTTCAAAAAATGTGCGGCAACATGGAAAACAATCTCATTATGTTGCTACTGTAACACAAGCATATACAATTTATCAATAACAAAAAAAACATGCAGATGTTTCATTCCTCGATATTAAAAAGGCTTGGAAGATAACCATACTGCTTAGATCCTGTGTTCTTTTAAAAAATATATATTACATTCCAGGCTCCAGACAGGGATGAGAGGTGCGTTCGGTAAACCACAAGGAACTGTAGCCCGTGTACATATTGGTCAACCCATCATGTCGGTGCGCTCCAGCGACCGTTACAAGCCCGCCGTCATCGAAGCACTCAGGCGTGCCAAGTTCAAGTTCCCCGGTCGCCAGAAGGTATTAAATCATCTTTAATTGTATGTGTTCCAGAGTATAAGTAATTAAAAATGACATGCTTGTGGTCTATTGGTTAAGATACTCTCGTAAATCATCCTTGGGTTGCCATAATACACAATGGTGAATACGGAAACTTTAAATTTTTGGGTTAGATTCGTTATTTAAATTAATTGTTCAATTCAATGTTAGAAGCAAGCACTAATGACAACCGTGAAAAAAAATAATGCAGCTGTATGAGGAAATTACTTCAGTATCGACCTTTTTAGGTTTTGGACTTTATGAAAAAAATATTTTTGTACTCTTGCAGTAAAAACATGGTTTTTGGCAAAATCTAAAGTAAATGCCACCCTTTTATTTGTTATTATTGTCCATAATATTACAATATATTGATGAGTTATTCCATGTTTGACTGTAATTTGAGTTATCCCTATCCCTCTCTTGAAATATCATTCATATTTTTATTATCTGTATTGTATCCTCTATCTCGAATATGTATTAGTTATTTTTCTAAGACCACCAGGTCTGTGAGATCAATTTATTCATTAGATCTACAAATACTGAATGTTACCAGCTTTTTAAAATTTGGAACACCTAGTAAAGTTCGTTGTAAGTGTACCTATTTTATATTTAATTTATTGCTGTCAGTGTATTTGAATTTGATGGACTAAATATTAGGTTGATGCATAATTCGCAATGTTTTTTGCCACTGCTACTGGTGGAATGACAATGATGAGCGTCAGGAGCGGCAAATCCCGGACAGAAACGGCCAAAGGCAGTACTACATCAACAGCTATTGCTTTTATACTGCCATTCAATTGAAAAAAAACAAATCGTTTTCCATCACAATGCTTGCCCTCATGTCGAATGCTGTCCGATCGAATCCATCGCTAGCAAGAGGTGGGATTTGCTTCCCCCATCCGCCCTACTCTCCCACTGAGGCCCCCATGGACACTACCACATCAACCACTCTGAAAAATGGTCAGGTTGGCAAAGTGTATGATGATTTGGAGGAGTTGATGGAGGATGTCAAATCGTGGATTGCCTCAAAAAACCAGTGCTTGTGCCTGTGGAATCGACTGTCTTTCAAGCAAATGGGAAGCAGTAACTGTGATGGTGACTACGCCCCCTAAAGATAATTGTACATAATGTGTTTTGAGTTTGTTTTCATTTTTAATTGTTATAATTTTTTTTTAAACATAATTATGCACCAACCTAATATAATCTGATATTTATGTTGAGATAAAAATACACTGGGAAATAAGATGGTCAGTCTTAAAGTTAATAATTTTCTAGCAATGTTATTTATAAAATATTTATTTTCAGATCTATGTTTCCAAGAAGTGGGGCTTCACAAAGTACGAGCGTGAAGTATATGAGAAACTTCGTGATGACAACCGATTGGCCCAAGATGGCTGCAATGTCAAGTACCGCCCTGAGCACGGTCCCTTGGCCTACTGGAAAAAGTGGCAAGCTGAACTTGTACAAGTTTAATCTTTGACCAAAATAAATAAAATCCTTTTTCGAGTATGATTGTCTTTCATTTTCTTAAAATTACTTTTTGCTATATACCTTATTCGTTTATCCTGTAATTTGACACACAAGGGAAATTTACTTGCTACTGTAAAATGCCTACGCATTTATATCCTGCTGGCTAATTTTTAATCACTATTTTAGCTACATAAAGAGTTTATGTAACTAAAATATTATAGTAGATAAAGTGAGATTGATCCGCAATTGCTCGAGTAATCTTGAGTCCTATTGCCATGTTGCTATAATTTTATGTCAGATTGCATGCTGTGGTAAGCGATGTAAAATTGCAGAAGCAAGAAGCACGGTGCAGAGAGAAGCGGACCCTTTTGCGTTGATTTCTCGAAATAACACACTGCGTGACAATATCTGGACATCAAGAGTTATAATTCTTGGCTGAATACTTATTGTTAAAAGGATAAAAACTCAAGGTTAATGGAATTAACCATTCGCACAAATAGTAAGAACTGAGTTAATGGATGAGACCACGCAGATGCTCGTCGAGAGAGTCAGTGATTTCCCGAAATATGGCGGCCTACGATATTGCACAGCCGCACCCTCTAGTGGCAGAATACTAGCGGTTGCCATGTAATAATATATGATTTAGTATCTCTACACAAAATATACTTTTAAAGGAAAATAGTATATTTATGTACATTTGAAAACGTTATAAATTCATTAGTTACAAAATAAGATGATGTAATATTTACTCACCACTGTTTGATAAATTTTAACATTAAATGTCTTAATAATATGCAAGGTTATCCTGATTTTAAATATTAAATGTGACAAAAAAAACTGCTGCAGAACAATATAAAAAGCATAACCTTGTGTTTTCGATTTAATTTGTAAATTGAGTTGAAGCACTTTGTTTTATTAATTTAACATTAAACGTTTTTGAGAACATCTTCCCATTATCAATAATACAATTCAACTAAAATTAAAAACTGTCAAATGGTTACGAGAATAATCTGTGTAGGAAAACTTACAACAGATTTATTAAACTTCTGTAAAGATAAAAAGTCTTAACACCGCCTTCTATACAAAAAAACAATATTAAATATCTTAAATCAAAAATACCCCAAGAAGAAAAAGTGGCTTCTACAAGTTGAGTTGCAAGGATTGTGACACATTTTATATTGGACAAGGCGGAAAAAGATCAGAACATAAAAAAACTTCAAGCTAAATTACAAAATGGCTGAACATGCAAGAATGGGGCCATTCCTTTGACAATAATTTAGAACTTTCACATTGTGTCAAAAGGACAAAAGTTAGGCATCTTAGAGAATTAAAAAAATTTTAATAAGAAAATAATAAATATCCACTTTCTTCCATTTTAACTCCACCTTACCTCCAGACACACTATTTTAGTTGAATTATATTATTGATTGGAAGATGTCAAAATAAAGTGTTTCAACTCAATTTACAAAATAATCATGGAATTCCACAAAAAACCTTTGAACAGTTCTCGATTTAATATGGAAATGCATTTCAATATCTGTGCAAGTTGCCTTGTCATTAGAGTAATATTTTTGACGTGGTATGTCAGGAATATGTTGCAAGTAGAGGCAAATGTAACAACCTTGTTATGTGTCATGTTACTGTTGTGAGGTAGAAGCAATTTGCGACCTTTCAAACGTTGCGTGGTAAATTTCATCTATAGTCAGTGTCATTTTTTAAATATCAGGTTGATAAAAAAGTTTTGACATTTTCTAACAAGAAATATATACATTTTTAATTAATTTAATTATAATTTCCTTTGTTTTGATATAACTGTCTCCCACTTTTGTATTAGTTTATTTATTCCATTAAAATAAAATTCCTGTGAATTTGATGCAAAAAATGAACCAAGGTATGTTTTGAGCTCTGCTACGGTATCGATTTTTTTGCCATTTAGAAAATTTTGTAGTGACCTAAATAAGTGAAAGTTCGGAAGGTCTGGAGAATTATTATTTATTTACATCAGAAGTTATACACTAGATTAGACTTTTTTTTAAACTATTCTTTTATAGGACCATTACACTAATTTAAAACTAATAACTGAATATTATTTGCTATAATTTAAACAATACAAGCATTATAAGAAAGACTGCGACCATTAAATTCATTTTCCATGCAACAAAATTGTCTTAATATGGAAAATTCTTGCATATATGAAATATATTTTCTTATAATCTTAAAGTCAAAATTACGGAGACTGATCTGAACTGAGACAAATTAACAAAATGTTAAAAATTAATACATAGTTATATATGTACATTACAAACTATTAAATTTGCAAGACATATTATATCAATTTTTGACATTTTTAAAATACTTTGTTTTAGTGAAAGCAAACAATTCAAAGTAATATATAATATTTATTTACATGCTCTTGAGGCTTCAGCTACTATTTAAAATCAAGTTTTATATCAAAAACATAAAAATTTATTACTAAATAATATTTATATCAATCCAATTCATGTATGTTTTTATTTTTATTGTTTTTCCACTTCATTATGCCGGTCCCGAGCGGCATGATGGAAGTCAAATTCGCGCTCTCATAATTTTCATTAACAAATGCCAAAAATATATGTTGTCACGCATATTTTAGCCACAATATAAATTAATATTGAACTTATACATAACATTAGTTGCAAATTTCGTATATTAAGTGGTTTTTCACTGATTTTAAAGGAAAACAACGATTTCTTGAATAAAGTAAACATTTTATGTACGTTCAAGTCGTAATTGAATATTCCATATATATGTAATACCGTTGACTTTTAAACATAGCAAAATACTGTGTAATTATGAAACAAACAGCTCACAAAACGGCAACATGGTGTTTTAAATCAATAATATTAAACCGACTGCATCTGACACACTAATTTTGAATGTAGAACATTTTGTTAAGCGTTAATCTAAATATATGTAGACACTTCCAGTGAACTCAAAACATATTCATACATATCAATTAGGTATTTTAATAAGTTATTTAATTTTTGATCGATTAATTCAAATGACAACACATTATTTCATTCCATAATATTAATATGAAAAAATGGGGATAAAACTAAATATGAGTTATTTTTGTCGAATGTGAGAAAATCAATAATTTTGTTGTCATCTCCCTAGCAAGATTTATGTAACAAATAATGTCCTTTCGCACACTGATGATTTTCTGTCGTGATAGCGAAGGCAGTGAGAATGTATGGACGTGCTCACACTGATGACTAAATTTTCAATCGATAGAACAGTCGTACTTTAATACAAATTGTGTTTTGAAAAAACTGCAACTTCACAATAATAATGTGTTCTCCTTAAGAGCTATTATACAACTGTTTTGTCCTCAGTGTGCGCTTCCTCTTAATGGTGGTAGAAAGACTAAAAATTAAAAGTCAAAAAAGATTTTTAACCTTCGGGTACCAGAAGATAGAAAATAGGATCGAGGGCCGGAGTGGGGTAGAAAGTGACCCCATTCAAATTTATGTTTTAATGAAGTATAATGGTCTGAGCATGTTTTCATATTTTTAATTAAATTTCTTATACAATGCGAACAAGATACTATTAAATTTGTCGTCATTTTATTTATAAGAAACCATAGTGTTTTGAAGTGTCATCTCTTATAAGCGTCCAGCCGACGCAAGGTACATAAGCAGAATGATGTAACTGGATGTGCCGTGATCGCGAATATACCGCACACATGCAGCCGTGAGCTATGAATGTGTGTTCCGAAAATTATGGTGCAATATTATTTATTTCAAAATGCATACAATTATAAGTAGGATGGAATTATTTTTCAGTACAAATGGGATAGAATTTTCATTCATCACAAAGTAAAATGATGTATAAATGACAAATAAAAATCTTTACATTTACTTAATCAAAATTAAGAAACCTTAACAGCACATAACTTACAAAAATAAATATAAACATTTTCGTTAAAATTACAAACATAAACAAGGAATAAATCACAATATATCAGAAAAAAAGTAAAAAGGTTAATGCGAGAATTAATTATTCAAATAAAGCATAAGGTGTAAAGTGGAGTACAAGGATAATAAGTATTATGTAATAGCCAAAGAAAATATATACATTTTTGGAGAATAAGTATAGTACCAGTAAAAACTAATTATAATAGAGATAACATAAAATTTTAAAATAAAATTTTTAAGAATATTAAATAGAATTATGTAGCGCGCACCACAACCACAACAGTAAAGAGAGCTAAGATGCGACCGAAACATACTGTAGCGCGTTCAACGAAGAGATCTAAGACGCGACTCATCCAAATATGTGCGTCATTCTGGCGTTACCTAATAAGGGGAATTACCTTATAAAATGATCCCAATTATCTATGGAAAAACATCATTTTCTCCACTTTTTACTGCCTTTTTTGCGATATTTATGAGGATTATAATAAATGCCAGCTCAATATCATAAATATTTTATAAATAATTCTAAAAATAAGATTTTTGGGGTTATGTTGTACCCCGTTCCGGAATGGGAGTGTTAAAAAAGCAAAGAGCCTTGCTCCATAAATCCGGAGAGTTGCACTAGAACATTTAGTTGTAAAATGCAGTTAAAAAATATGAGAAAAGGGAAAGTGCTGTATTGCACATACATATTATATTTATAATAATGAACATTATCAAAAAAAAAAACTTGGGCACTTGATTTGGAGGTGAAGCAGGAGTTGAAGATGGTAAGAGATTATTAAAAACCAGCGTTTTATGAAGTTCACATTTTAATTATATTCTGGCACATCGAGATTTCTGACTAAAATAAATTTGAATCAAAAATTACCATATAATGTAAATAGTTAAACAAAATATGCTCAGATTGGAAGGATTCCATTTTCATCTCTAAATTCTCCAATCCCCTGAGCTATTTAATTTTATGTTAAAAAATGCTTTTGCATTATATTACTAAAGTAGTTTCTTATGACAATTGCAAATACACAGTTTAAAACATTTTTGAAAATTGCCTTGATGGCACACGTACAAGATTTATAATTTCATATCATTTTTCATTAAAGAATGAACTGATGTTGGGTTTGTTGTTTTCTTTTTTATTTTTCTTTGCTACATCTTCTTTGGACATCCTTTTTCTTTTACCTGTACTATTATCATTGGAGTAAGTTATTAATGGTTTATTGATTTCTATAGATAATTTTTTAGCTTCGTGGTAATCCAAATGTTCTGAAAAGTCTATTAATTTAATATTTTTTCCACATTCAAAACATTGCTCTGTGGGGACACCGTCATCCACAGAATTGTTTGTTGACTTTCCAAAGAATGTCATTATATTAAAATTCTTGTTTATATCTGTCTGAGCATTTTTCTTTTTCTTTTTATATTGTTCTTGGTGTATTAATGCAGGCTGGACAATTGGTCTTTGAATAGATTTCCTTTCCTCTTGTCTTAAAGATAAAGCAAGATGATAGTCACTATGCATACTGTATTCGATGTCTGGTATATTTTTATTACATTCATGACAGAATATAACATTGATTGAACTATTCTCTTCTGTGATTTCTTCGGATATATCTGCATGTTTAGAGAAAGTAAAAAAGTTTCTAGGTACTGAAGGTCTTGCAGAAATATTTGGAGATAATTCTTCACCACTAATAAGTTGTTTACTGCGATTTATTTCAAGTTCAATGGTACATTCTGAATCATCCGAATCGCATGCTTCATTAAGAATACATGAAGATTCTTTATTATGTGGAGAATTTTTACCAGGATTTTCCATACTTTCATGATGTGATTCCAAAATTTCATCACGTGGATCGGTCCTCAAATTTCGTATATTATCACTTTCCATGAAAAGATCCGGTAAATCATTGCACTTATCCACACCATTACTTTTAAAATATTTCATGAAAAATGATTCCTGCGTTTTCAATATAGTTGTGTGGTTAATATCATTTTCTCTTTTAGTATGATCCTGAGGTGAAGTATTTTGTTTTGAGGATGACGCCAATTGGATTTGAGGGAAATATTCTACAAAATCATTTTTTTGGGAATTCTTGTCAATAATTTTGTTTTCTGATTTTATTTTAGAATTATTGTCAGTAGTTTGTGTTGGTGGTAAGTTTTGACCAAAGAAGTGAACTATATTTTTTCCTTTTTTAGAGTGATTATATTCTTCGAACTTTCCAACACTTATGCCAAGATATTTAATTGGATGTGATAATACTATTAATTCTGAATCTGAAATAAACACAACAAATTAATATGGTACATCATGTGATATAAAACTAGAAAAAAGTTTGTATAAATAATTATTTTTTATTTCTGAGAATAATTTGAAAAAATATAATATGCATACCTTCACATCCTTGACTTTCTACAAGAGAAAATGGTTTGGAATCTTTTTTAATCAAAAGTAACGAGTTTTCAGCAAGAAATTTCCCACAGAGGTCATTTCCTTTCTTAATGTTTAGAGAACGTGAACATGAAACATCTTTCCCATTGGCTAGTTGCTTGGTAAAACTAACAACCACTTGTGTAGGATGTCGATTGTTTTCTAAAGAATCTGTTTTCAAGCGATCTTCTATTTCATCTCCCAGTTCACCCAGCCAATGGGTCAGCGAGGCTAAGTTAACAATGGTACTTTTACCAGGAAATTTTTTGCAACATCCAATGCTTTTAGAAGTAAAACGTGGCGTAACTGGTTCGATGTCTATTCCTCTAGCTATGTTGTACAGCCAGGATCTAAAATATTTTTCATAAAGTTAAAATTCAAAGACATGACACTCATTAATAACAAATACGAAATCTGAATCCTGGTTCGTCATCCTTTTAGTGTGTGCAACACAAAATAAAGATACAATTTTACCAATGCAGAAAATTCTGCATTTGTGGTACTTGAATTCTGGTATTGAAAAATGTACAAAATCGGTCAGTATTCATGACCAGTCGTAATATATAAAAATTGAATATACAACTAGAGTAAAAGTCCGTTAATTCGTAATTCGGGGGGGGAAATTTAAAAAAAAAATCCTAATTACGAATAATGAGAACAAAGTTTTTTAAATGCAAAATCAGAAAGAAATTTTTATAAAAACGCGTCAGTTACAGCACCCGCGATTTTCATACTGAAACATGATGATTCCATTATTTCAGCTTTTTATGTGTCGAAATGTTTATCAAATAACATATTTCTCCTGAATAAGAAAGGTGTGTAGTGAGTAGTGACGCAGCAGTCTCTCAAGGCAACAAAATCACGCACATTACTTTGATTGGCGGTCGAACTCACCTTTTCTATCCGAATTGGAATATTTAAAATGCGTGTGAAAAATAATTAAAATCTTTTAAATCTTCATGTCTCGCCTTGTTGGTTGAAGCTTATTATTTTCCTGCGATTTTTCAAGTTCGAACCCAGAAAGGTATTCGGGATTTGATTTTTTCTGCCAATTTTATCTTTGATATTAATTTTTTGTCGGTTTATAAAATAAGTTCCATTTATTAAAATGGTCAAGAATTTATACGAATTACAAGATGTTGGTGCCATTTTAGAGAATGAAATGTAAAAAAAAAAAGAAGAATCTTTCATATTTAAATACATTGACATAGTACATACATATGCAAATCGTAACATTTCATAAACATTGAAACTAGAAGGAAAGATAGAATTTGATGTACATATCATATTATGTACATGAGTTTTGCTATATGACATATGGCAAACTCAATTTGGCATGTCATGTCAGCGCACCGTTTTTACAATAAGGAACGTAAGCGGGGCTAGTTGCAGATGTTTACGAAGGGATGAAGGTCAAATGTGTAGTCGTGCGAGTTTAGGAATTTAAAAATATTTGCAAAAATGCGAATTACGTGAAAAAATTATTTACTTCGGGTGTCAAAACGCATACAAACTGTGAATAATCAGATCTTACAAATTATCAGTAGAAATTAATATGAAATGTAATTTTCGGAGCAAAATTTTTTGAAAAATGTGCAAATTCCGTGAAAATACGAAATATTGGGTTACGAATTAACGGAGTTTTACTGTATATTGTATGGTAATGTAGATTGATCAATCATTTGCACAAAAGTCATTGTATCCAGCATGTTTGCAACTTCCAAGTGACAAAACAAAAAAATCTGATCTGAAATGAAAAAAGGATCTGAGTTTTCTCTGTTTTGTGACAAAATAAAATTGTTGATTCAGACATCTTAATCATAATAATGCTCATTAATTATTGCTCCAATCTTATAAAATTCATTAAAAATCTGCCCCACTAAAAATATTTTCTCTGATATTGTAATATATATATATATATGGTGAGGTTTTAGTCATATTTCTTATTATGTTCCATTGTTGTAAATCAATAATAATTGTCTCTTGGGGGCAGGCATCATTCAGATCAGTTTGGATGAGTGAATGCACAACTAACTGAATGGTAATATTTAGCGAAAATCTGAATAATTTTCATTGTTGTCTAGATGGGAATGCTCACAAGCCTAAATAGTTTTTAATTTTTCATGAAATACTTTATTATTTTATTGAGTCACTTACCCATTTTTTTCATCAAAATGTTTTTGTAGGTCCTTTTCAGAAAATTGTACAAGTTCTTGCATTTTTGTTATATTTAATACATCACATACCATGATTCCAAATTTTCCACCAAGGCTTTTAATTTTATTTACAGGTAAGGACCTATAAAAAGTACTTATATACAATCAAATTGGAAAATTCATTGGGAAATAATTATTTGTAAGAGTTATCTGTAAATATTATAAGAAAATATATATATCATAGATAGAATATAAACAAACACATTACAAAAATATACACTTACTCAAAAACGGTTTGCACGGCATTTAGGGGTAATAGAGTTTGTTTATTTGGTTTATTCATTCCACATACTAGCTTGGACATAATTTTATTGTGAGCAATTCCTGCTGAACACTGGTACCCTGGTGTCGGAAAAAATAAATTATCATGTAAGAGTTATCATTGATTTATATGGCAGTTACTTTGTAGTATATGTATTATTAAAAAAAATTATTAAACCAAATTTAGTTTTGAGAAGCGCAGTCTTTCTTATCAATAGGTGAAAATATCTATAAAGTTGTTATGAAAGAGAATGACTCTCGAAACTAAAGCCTTGATAAAAATAATTATATATAATTATGAATATACAGTAAAACTCTGTTAATTCTTAACCTTGTATTTTGTATTTTTACAGAATTCGCAATTTTTAAAAAAAAATTTGTCCCGAAAATAACAAATTTAAATTTATTTAAATAAATTTCTACCGATAATTTGTAAAATCTGATTTTTCGCAGTTTATATGCGTTTTTGACATTATTTGTTCACGTAATTCACATATTTGCAAATGTTTTTAAATCCTTAAACTTGCGCAAAGGCATTTGACCTTCACCCCTTCGTAAACATCTACAACTAGCCCCGTCTACCAGCCAATCACGACGCCGCGCTCTGGCATGACAGGTGCCGAACTGAGAGTGAGTTTGAGTGAGAGTGAGTTGTATATATCAAATTCCATAGTGCATTTTACAAGATTTGTTGTGTGTTGTTAAAATAATGTTTTCATTGAATCACTTAATCTATGTTTATGAAACGTTGAGATTTGATATTAAAGTTGGAGTAGGAACTAAAGAACCTACACAAATCTTTTATATTTAAATACGTTGACATATATTTTTTTTTCTTTCATGTTTTGTTCTCTAAAACGGCACCGACATCTTGTAATTCGTATAAATCCTTGACCATTTGGATAAACGGAGCTTATTTTGAAAACCGACAAAAAATTGGCAGAAAAAATCGAATGCTAAATACCTTTCTGGGTTCGAACTTGAAAAATCGCAGGAAAATAATAAGCTTCAACCAACAAGAAGAGACATGAAGATTTAAAAGTTTTTAATTATTTTTCATGCGCATTTTAAATATTCCAATTCGGATGAAAAAGGTGAGTTTGACTGCCAATCAAATTAATGTGCGTGATTTTGCTGCCTTAAGACTGCCGCATCACCACTCACCACACACCTTTCTTATTCAGGAGAAATTTGTTATTTTATAAACATTTCGACACATAAGAAGCTGAAATAATGGAGTCATCATGTTCAGTATGAAAGTTGCGATGTCAATAGCGGCGGCGCGTACTAAATCGCGGACTCAGTAAACTAACGCCTTTTTATAAAAAAATATTTCTAATGTTGCCTTTAAAAAACTTTGTTCTCATTATTCGTAATTAGGATTTTTTTTTTTAAATTTCGGTCCCGTGAGTTACGAATTAACCGAGTTTTACTGTATATGGTATATATATTGTTAGTGTAAGTTGATTTAATTTTTATACCTGTCACTTGGAAAACAGAGGCACGTATTTCACTGACTACAACTGCACCCACTAAAAGTTGCAGTGAGTGTTCTTGGTCAAAATTGAACAGTTCGTCTTCAAGATTACTATCTTTATATACATCAGATATAAAGTTTTCTAAATTTGGATATCCTAGCACAAAGGTGCTGGGTAGGTTTGCAGCAGTTATGCTTTGAGGTAGACGATTTGCATTAATGCGATTTTTCACCTAAAATACAATGATTACTTAATTAATGCAGAACCACAAAAGCGTGTTATAAGTTTTATTTACAATGAAATTTGCCGTAGCATTTCTGTGATTTTTCAGATCTATTATAGGTGTTCTAAAGGATTATAAAATGTGTTAAATCACAGTTCTCTTTGATGCAGAAATAGTTTTATTATTATTTATTATTCCAAGATATTTACCACTTCTGTTATATCCAAGTATGCTTCGTCTATTGACGCCCTTTCAAGTAATGGTGAAAAACGTTGTAAAACAAGAGCTACATCTTTGCCTGCATCACGGTACCTTTAGAAAAATAAGTTTGTGTTGAAAAGCGGGCATAATCCATCTGAAGAAAGCACAATAATGGTGAATTTTTGTGTAATTTAAGGAAGCAATATCATCAGTATTAAAACAGGTCAGAATTTTTTTTCTCCATTATATTGAGTTTGCTTTGTTTTTAAAGAATTGATGTATTATGTCAAACGTGATAAAATGAAACTGCAAAAACAAAATTAGCTTAAAGTATGATTTAATAAATTATATGTAAAAATTAAAATGGTTGACACCTAATCTTTTGAAAAATTATATATCAATGATAAAAATACAAATCATAAACTAAAGTTATCTAAAATTTATGTTGTGTCACAAATGAATAATTGAGTAGTGATGCTTAGTTTAGTATTATACTATTACCTGAATAACAATGAAAGACTAAAATCATTTTAAGCACTTTTTAAATTAGCAGTAAAAAATAAAGTAAAACAGGCAAAGTTACAGAATACACAACCATTAAAAGTACAAAACTACATACTTAGAAATATCAGCTTTTCCTCTCACGCAAGGCACTTTAGGAAGCTCTATATCAGGACATATCTCTCTCGCCTCATCTCCTCGCATAGATCTAGTAACACCTTTGGCACGAGCTAAATAGTTAACAGCTATTATTCTGAAATAAAAGATAGATATCAATTATTAAAAAGGAAGGATAAAACAGTGTTCTCAAATGATGTTAAATAACTCTATGGAGGCGGTAGAAGTGTCCAAAATTATAAATATAAATCAATTAAACAAAATAGTATTGAAAATTAGAATTCACCCTCCGCCCTTCCATTCATTGTATTGGACGACTGCTATAGGTTTGCCCTTCAATAGAGGATTTAATTTCTCTTCAACTTGACAGTAAAAACAATCCATATCAATTAATGCCACGATTCTCTTATTGTTAACTTCCATTTTCTTATAAATGAATAAAATGTAATTCTAATAAAACATTAAATCACATAAAACTTTTTAACATTCGGTGCGTTCTAAGTCATAAATATAAAAAGATTTTCAAGAGCGCGATGTGTGTAAGATCGATCGATACAGACGATCGCTTCATGATGAACAATGGATAATAAATAGATTGGATGAACGTGGTTATCCGGAACTTTTAAATATTTTAAAATGTCAAACAGATGTCAATATATCTTTATTCTATGCAGACGTCAAATAACCATTTACATTTTTTATCTATGGGTCAAAAGCATAGATAAGGGTGTATACGTATTTTAATTTATCTGTGATTTTAATTTAACGCATAGATAAGTAATGTGACCATGAGAGAGGTATATATAGGCACCCTCATTTTATCAGATGCCTAGGGTTCTAAAACTCGAATGGATCAGGAAATCAGGAATAACGGAATTAGTGACGTAATTAAAAAAAATTGGGCCCCAATGCAAAATGGAAAAGCATATTATTATATAAAAAATGTAAAAATATTATGTAGTTTTATTCATTAAAGGTAGAAAAAATTGGGTTTCCTGTCTTCTACAATATTCACACTCTTATGAATAAAACAAAAAGTTTATAAGTTTTTATATTCACTCACGATTGTAAAAAATTCTTGCTTTGCTCTATGGCAATTTTCTCTTGGTGATGATGGTCTGTCTGATCCTTAAACAATTAGCGGGCTATTACAGTGTACATCGATATTTTACGGGTATTACGGGTATTTTAGTAAGAAATGATTTTTCAAATTTTATAATTCCATTTTTTGCTATGATGGATTTTAAAAATCATTGATCCCAATTAGGGCTAAAAAAAGTATCGAGACACGCAAAATTATCGGTACCGAATATATTGTAGTGGATTTGAACTTTTGGGCCACTGTCTAGCGCAAGTCCCAATGCACTGCGTTGGCTGCATTGGTATGAAATTATTTAAACCATGTGTATGAAATTAGTTAAACCATGTGTATTTTATAAAATTAGATAACGCTTATCAGGTGCGAACGCTATGGCTAGTAACAAATAAAAATATTAAATATTTAAATGGCAGATTCGTTTTTAGACTTATAAGCATGTATACAAACGATATATGGCTATTACAAAATAAATAGTATTGTGAAAGAATTGTTAGCTAAATGGTTGTTTGTTTCCACTGTTATATATTCATGCTGTACTCGATTATATATTTGCTTGGGACAAATTGTGAAGCGTGCCCAAAGCGAAGTACTTCTTCTAAAAGCCCTGGTGCATAGTAATTTAACATCTATTTTTTGTTTCAAATTGCTTTGCTATATTTAATGACCAGCTTTTGTAAGCCAGGTTCATTTTCTTTTCCCATGTTTTCAAATACCGTTTTCTCTCCTCTCTTTCCTTATACATTTACAATGTATCGTGTTTTTACATAAAATGACCTTTCCCATACCTTTCCTATGCTAAAATAATATTATTGCCATGTAAAATACTTTAGATGAAATAAAACACAATCACTCTGTGTATAAAAAAAAATAATCAAATACTACTTTATTTGAATATTGGACATAGTTACAATGAAATTGTGTCAATTTTCTTAGAAATATGAATTACGTGATAACGTGACCGTTTTGTTTTGAAGATACATGACTTAATTTCTACTATAAAAAATTTCTAATGAAATAAATATTTCTTGGATCTTATAACTTCATATTATGATTTTTTATATATACTTTGAACTAAAATTCGTGTATGTATTTTAACAAGTACTATATGTCTCGACTAATTTAGTAATATATTGTAAACATTATAAATGATCAAGTTCAGTGTCTTCGACAATATATAACGCTGAAAAATATTTAAAAGTAACAAAATATTTTTTTGGAAATATCCGTCGGGCACCTATTTTTCCAAAGTTGTCTATAAAAATAAATTACAGTGGAGTCTGTTTTCTTCTCCTTTTTCTATCGATCTACGTCCAGTGTTAATTATACGCATTCCGTTTTTTGATTTCCACAGTACCCTGTTCCTTGTCTCTATTCTTTGCTTTCAATTGAGCCCAATAACTTATTTGTTGTTATATGACCATCGCGTTTTGGCTAATAATATATTGGTATTTAAACAAATTATCACAATATTTGAAAATTCACATTTTAATTATTGGTTCACGTGAGAATACGAATATAACTGTAATACAAATAAGTTTAATTCAAGCATACTGATAATCAAGATTCTTAAAATAAATATTGGTATAAACAAATTTACGATTCAAAACTTTCACGATTCATATGAAAATAGTCTTCAAACTCATAATCTTAAAGAACATTTTTGCCTAACACAATAATCAGATTGCTCCGAGTCATCCTGCAGTCATTTCTGAATGTCAAATTGTCAAATATTAAATTATTAGTTGTGAAATTTGTAAAAATGGCTGACTGTGAGAAGGAAGAGGCAATGAATTTGGTAAGAATTAGCGTGTTATTTTCTTAATAAGCCAAGCTTCAAAAAAATCTTAAATCATAAAACACTATTAAGTGAATTTTTGAAGTGTTTGATTAATAATTTATTGAATGACAATGCTTTTAAGGTTATCGATTTAATTGTTGTTTTTGAACATTCATTTTAGAGAAATTTAATAATCTTTTAAATACTTCCGAATATAATAGTTGTTGTATTTTTTATCATGTTGAAAATTGAAGGTGTAAAATTTATCTTGGTTTGATATTAGTAATACCATTGACCTTCTATTTCACACTTCATTTGATCTACCTATGTATGTCTACTTATTTTAAATTTCAATGGAACAATGTTTATGCAAATTTTTCTTGAATTATCTAATACTGTTTTGTTGTAAGACAAGTGTTTCGGTTTATGTTAATCTTGAAATACCAACCCAATATTTTTCAATCATACAGTACTTTTTAATAAGTAATCCTGATTTTTATGCATCTATATTGATTCTGACCCTAGATTAACCCTTTGAGGCCGCGGAGATTTAATATTTTAGAAAATTCATACCAAATGACTAAAATAAAATTTCATTGTTAAACAAGCTTGAGTTGTTGAGTAAATCTCTAGGCTTGTTAAGCTGTTGGGAAATAATTACCTTAAATTATATATAGCATTATATACTTAAAATAGGTATATTGATACGTATACATGATAAGGCATCTAAAAGTATGTGAAGACTTGAAACATTGTATAACCAATTGAACCTTAATTATATGGACTCTCTTGATAAAAATTGGATACTTGACAATGTTATTAGATTTTTGTATTATAATATAGTGTAATGGATTTAAAAATGTATATTTTTATGCTTTATGTTTCAGCAAATGGAGTTTGAATGGGTTCTTCATGAAGAAGTTCATGCCATTTTACATCAATTACACTCAATATTAGTAGTAAGTAAGATTACGTTTTCTTTTTGTTTTATAAAATAAATAAATGTGAGAAAAGTACTATACTTGCGTACCATTGTTAGATATATGAATAGAATTAGGAAACCTAAAACTTCAAATATTTTTATTTTTATTATATATAATATTGTGGTATGTATATAACATATGTATGCTCTTTATATTTTAGGAATGTGCACATCGTTTTCCTGTTCCTTTGTATGGAAATGAAGGTCAGAAACAGGATAAATTTATTTTGACTTCTCCGCCAGAACAGTTGAAATGTGTCGTTACTCTTACAGGCGATAGTATTACACATGCTGTAAGTTATTTTCATAAAAACCAGTAATATTTGAAAGAGATTTCAACTAGTGAAGAGATAAATTGTTACTCTTGACTCCCTGGTGTGATTGATGATATCAGTGATTGAAAATTGTGAGAGTGATTACTGAATCATTATTATTTTTATTTACAATAATTATAATTTTTATATTTTTACTATTGACATTTGAGATTTTAAATAATATGTAGTATCAAACTAGTAAGCTGAAATAAAATCAAAAGCTAAATCGAGTCAACAATTTATTTCTTGTGTAGGTGCAGGAACACATGACAGGCGTGTTCAGATCATATCAATTTAAAAAAAATGGATTTGAATAAATGATTTTCTTTTTAAAAAACTAAATGTAAAAACAATAAAGCATAAATTTTCAATTTTTAAAGTAGTTTTTTGTCTTTTCTGTAATGCTGAATATGTATCAGTTGGTCAGTCTGCTTAAAGTAAAAATATAATAAGCAATGACACTTTCCATATTAGTCCTGTTACCTGAGACCTGTTATTTGTATAAGAAGTCTTTCTCTCTTAATATCGATATATCAGTCATCAAACGCTGATAATTCCATAGTTAGGTACACTATTTTATTCAAGTATTGAGGTATTTTTATTTTTTTTGAATTTTGTAGAAAGCAACCTGAATATAAACTGTTGTACATATTTGCTATAATAATCAATATTGACTTAACATTAACTTTAAATCACGGAGAAAATATTAGATAATATTATATGTTAGGTATTATCTATATTGTTAATCTTTCCTCGTATATTGTATTTGATTACTAAATATTAATCTGATAGTTGACATTTCTGTGATTATACAAACATTATAATTACCAGTGATAAGTGAAAAAATAAAAAAGATAGTGCTATCATTGAGTGATATTGATATAAAGTGGACCGTATACGATCATTCATTCACATTCACAACGAGTCAATCAGAATGACATTCAATTAGAATGACGAAGAACTTTACACTATCATTCTGAATGTCATTCGGAATGATATATTTTTAGATCAATTTACCCCAGAC
The DNA here is from genome assembly GCA_031772225.1 of Eubasilissa splendida. Lineage (NCBI taxonomy): Eukaryota > Metazoa > Arthropoda > Insecta > Trichoptera > Phryganeidae > Eubasilissa > Eubasilissa splendida. The sequence goes on along the minus strand of CM062850.1, from coordinate 12,313,425 downwards.
TATTGTGCTAAGTAGCTAGTTAGCCAAAATAATGAAGATTAGTAAAAAGGAAAATGTATGCTCTATCCACTTCAAGAAAAGTGAACCGTAAAATCTGAGAGAAATAATGTCATGAAAAATGTAAAAAAAACATACATTTGAACTTGCTGCATGAGATTTCACAGACGTTGGTCGAAGATGACTATAGAAACTACTACCGTATGAACAAAACGCTTTTTGAAAAATTATTCAAGATGGTAACACCACATTTAATTAGACTAAATACAGTAATGAAAGAATCCTTAATGATTATCCTGTACACTGCGGTTTCTCAAGTTTTCAGTTATAATATCTCCATCAACTATTTAGCAAGCTTTAATTGAAACATGAATGTCAGCCTATACCATAATGATTTTTTTCTTTATTAATTCAAACAGTTTATATTTACGTGTATAGATTGATTATATTTACAGTTTATATTTACATGTATAGTTTATATTTACATTGATTTAGTTAAATCAATAAAGATAGATTAGAGTTCTCTATAACTAGCAACACACCTGGCAGAATAAAGTTTCGTATAGTTCAATAAATCATTCCAATATATTATCATCTTCATAGTTGGTGGGGTCGTTAACGTCAACATTTGCACCGTCTTCTATCATTGCAAGTTGACCCAAGACTGACAAGTGGACTAACGCGTCCCACTACACAATCATTCCGACTAACAGTCTCCCCTCCATCCAGCATGATTGATGCTCGGATTTCAAAATATCTAGATATTCGTTATTCACGGTCATTAATCTTTCAATCATTGCTATACACCGTCAGTCCGAATGTTAATCTCACTTGTGAATGTCATTCTGGATGAGCGTGTAAGGTCCGCTTAAATGGTATATATATATCGTCGTTCGGCATTATTAATTCGGTTTTAAATTAAAAAGCATTTTTATTTAAGTATAGTAATTGTTATGTTAACATTCACAGTTGTGTTAATTTTTTTTGGTCAAATATTTGCACATTCGCAGATTTACTCCGTTTTTAGTATGTAAATATTATTATAAAATATAAATTATTAACTTATTGCGGATGTTTAAATCTGTCATTTTATTTTCTATCAACTTGAAAGAATATAAAAAAAAGGAATGAATTATAATAATAACAATAAGTATTAAAATGTTATTCTGTAATGTAACAGAGTTACACAATTGGGCACATATTTAAGTAGGTATAATTATAATTGAGTGTAGTATCTGATGGTAGAACGGTTGCCAATCAGCAGGTAAAAATCGTTGCTTTAATTTTCAACGGCCTCTGGAACATAGGAGGGAAAAATGTAGGTTGAATGAGTTTTTTGGACGATGAGGCAAATCTGCAAAATTATCATTGAAACTTGTTTTGAATTTAATGATTCCATAAGGCTGATATAATAAAACTCTAATATTCGTTACATTAAGGCCAATACAGCAACTTGGCTTTATGGACTGATAACTCATATTGTTTAAGTTTGAAAAATCTACAAAAAATTCATATTTTACCATTTTTGATTTGTATGGGAAAGGTTTTTTTTCGTGCTTCTTGAAGTTATAGTGCTGTACTGGCTGGGGAAGTAAATTTCTCTATCTTTTAATCTGCGTTCTATAACACTGAACAGAGTCACACTCCATTTGGGTGTGACCCTTAACCAAGAATTTTTAGGTAATCGAGTTGTTATATTTAATTGCGAGATGCAAAAGGGCGTTACTTACCACACAGTTTCTATTCTGGTACGTACAATTATCAGAATAAATGATGATCGGCAGTGGGTTCTTGTCCAGTCGAAGAAGTCATATCGGTGTTTGTCTCGTTAAGCCAGTAGCACCTTACTGCATGGTTTGTGAGATTGTACACTGTGTAGTTATGAATAGTGAGTTTAGTTTTATAGTACATTCGCGGTGTTACATTACATGACAACAAACGCGGTGTTACATTTTGTTCTTAAAACGACGATTCATACAAGTATCCGACATTCTATGTATGACCATACGTGGAGAAAAAGCTAACAAATCGAATGGCATTAAAAAATCACTTTTGTAAAAACTGTTGCATGCCGAACGACGATATATATGTGTATTTATTTGTTATATATTTATACACACTTGAATTATAAAAAGTTGAATCGTATATTATTTGTTGTTATTTCTAATATTTACTTGTTGACACGTTTCATGCCAGAGTGCCTCATTCACTTATATAATGAATAATCTAAAAATGAGATTAAAAATCAGCACCAATTTTACCCACTAAGGGTTGACTGATTAAATGTTTTGCCTAATGCTGAGATTGTTAAAAAAACTTTTTTTAACAATCTCAATTTTTCAAAGAATAATGGGTGTTTTTTTATTTTTCGTGTTTATAGCATTAACTTTGTGGTAAAACATAATTATTAGTAACAGTATAACACACAACCGATTTTATAAATAATTAACCATGTTGGCCAGTTTTGCTACCACTGTATTTTTGTCAGGATGGACATACATTAACTAGTCCATAAAATAAATATGTACTAAAATAAATTAACTATTGGACAGTTTATGATGGATTTCTAATTATTTTTGCTTTGGTATTAAGTGATTTTTAATTTCTTAAATTATATATAATAAATTATTTAATCTAAGTCGTCTATTGTTTACTTGTAAAATTTCAATGACCTTTTCTTTAATTTGCAAACTTAGAAAAAATATTATTGCTGAGGCATCTTAAATGTTATTTTATTTTAATATTAAAACTATGTGCGATTTTACCACAATGCAGAACAGTGGTTACAGAAACAGGTTGACTTCAAAGTGATTAATGTGGTTTTGCTTAAGTTAGGGTTTTACTTGTTCAATTGATAATGATTAATTTTAAAACGGTGGAAGAAGAACGAGAAATTAAGATATATTTTTGTCTTGTTTCTTTAGATAGTAGGTAAGTACGTAAATATAATAAGCAATAATAAAAACTTTGAATGGAAAAATTACCTTAATGCACTTGTAAAGAATTTAGATTTCAGTTAAAAATAATAATTTTTTGGCACATACAATGTATTTTTTAATAACTGATGATTATTTATCAAATATTTTAGGATATAAGTTTTAAAGTGATGCGGCAGATGCACACGGTCTGCCGTACATCCATACAGCAGGACAATCCCTGGAAACTTCAACAGATTCAGGATGCAGCTAACCATTTACAGCAGGCTATTGGTCATATTGATAATGTTGATAAGCATTACATTTTCAGGTATGTTTCATTTTATGTATTATACCCTATAAAATATTCAACCAAGACATTTCATCTGGTACATCTTACTATCTTACTACCCATAATGCAGTCTTTATATATATTAGAATTGATATTAGGATCCTGGATAAATTTTTCTTCACAAGATAAATCAAAGATGAAACATACATGTTAAATATTAATTAAATGTATTAATTATAAAGATACACATATAAAATCAGCTTTATCGAAAAATATCCCAGTAACGCAACATCAATATTATTAATACATTTAAACATATCACAGACTTATGTTCTGAATAATTACAACTTCACAATAAGAATGTGTTCTCCTTAATAAAAATGTTATATTTGTTGGTCTGAATCATTTGTTTGATTGATTAGATGTGGAACAATTTTTTAATATTTTATGGGTCTTTCTTAAGAGTCGGCAGGACACGGCAAGTACACTTACTTTGTCCACCATCCGCTAAAATATAGCTAAAATACGGAGCCACCATCGTTAATTTTTATGGATTTTTAACAAAATGAAATATATATTTGTTGTCTCGCATAGTTAAGTAATCCAAAAAACATAGAAATGTTAAATATATAATGATTGCATAGTACAATGTGCATGACCCTTTTTGGGTGCACACATATTTTACAAGTTCTACAACTTACATAATGCATTCAACGAAACGGACAAGTTTAAGGGATGACCTTACCGACTAATAGATCGTCACATTTTACAGATAAGGTTTAATTGAAATATTTTAAGTTACGGTTTATAGATTTAATTCAAATTAAAACTGTAGTTTTATTATTATATATTATTATCTTACAAAAGACGTTGACAAACTTTATAAAGGTTGATATTTATATTGTGTTTTGTTTGTTACAAAATATTGTCATTCTTTGACATGTTTTAATCTTAAAACTTTACACTAAATTGACTCTCCAGATAATAAAAACGTGGATCGTGTCCTGCCGGCTCTTAACCAAGCAATAGCAATACCCATCACTTGTAGCTTTCAAGACTACTCAGAAAAGTGATTTTAGAGTTGTGTCACTGTTCATCTAGGAGTGCGATATGTTAAAGTAGAACAAAATAATAAAAGTGTTAAATACAATATTTGATAGGAATTTGCTTGTTTGGTCTGGCAGTAAGACACTTGCTTAGTGATCAAGTCAGGAGTTTGAGTTGTCCAGTGAGACCGTCATGTTAGTCATATTTTCATTGAAGCGGCGCTTAGCTTAGTTTAAAAATATGTATGTATTTAGTAAGAATAATGATCTGTCATATATTCCGTGTATACATCTTTATTTAATAAAGTGGAAAATCGGGATAAAAATAATTAACACGATAAAAAAAATGCTTCTGAAAAAAATTTCAGATCTGCTGATGAGGTGTTGCATATTGTAAGTTGTTTGTTGGGAGCTTTGCAGAGGGCCCGTTCGGCACTTGTTCTGCCGAAGAAGAAAACCATTGATGAACTTATGAAGAGCCGAAATATGGTAAGTGTTTTGTTTTTTGTGTTTTGGTTCCTTTTGTATATTCGTAACTTAACTATTGTATAACTGGACATATATTATTAACTATTGTATTTTTTTTTTTTAGAAATCTTTATCTCCTAATTTGCCAGAAGACCTTGCAATATCATTTTATATACAATCTCATAAATTGGTGTTTGCTGCTTATCAACTGAGTTCTGTACATGGTACTATGGGTTATGATTCATGTCAAGCAGATTGCGCAGTACCATGGCTGAATGAGGTTCTGTGGCTTCTCACTGCCGCTTTACAGATGTGCCAACAGTTAAAGGACAAGGTAACATTTTTTGATTTCTTTCATCTTTTTTGAGTTTTGTTCATCTAGCACCCAAACAACGTTATTGTGAACATATATACTGTTTTGTAAATACAATAGTACCGCGTTAATTCAAACCCTTTTTATTCAAAATTTTCAAACACTTCAAGACCCAAATTGTCAGTTTCATACTTAATCAACCCCTTTGACACGAAAACCTCGTTAACATGTAATACAAAATGATTTTCAGGCCCTCTCGTCATAAAGCAATACATTTTTACATCACATAATTCGATAATTGTGAGTAACTTATAAAAAATTAATAAAGCTCGCGGTTATTTGACCGCGTGCGCCCGTGTGAGGCGTTCTTTATGTATGGCGCGATACTTGATGACACAAGATGTGTCTGAGCCTACTTTGTGTGCAACCTCCTTTATATTATATCGTGATAAAATTGGGGAATTCCGGGTACGCTTTCTTCAGTTGTCTACTTTCACAGAATAGAGACTAGAGATATTGTTTGCGCTAATTGCTTTTATATGGACGCGTTATTGTTTTTCGCCTATTTTAAATTACCCTTTTGATTCTTTTTACTAATAACTGTTTAACAAAAATTAAAATGAGACAAGGAAAAATAGATGATTTTTCAAGCCGAAACATGCCTGGCAATTAAAAATGTTTAAATTTGTTCTTATTATTCTTAATTTAGTGTTATAGTTGTTAGTTATTGTGTATTTTATTTAATGATTGTTTAATTTCCTGAGAACATTTTAAGGTAGGATCTTTACATATTACGAGAAACATATATAACATTTACCCTAATTAGTTTCACTAATACATACATATAAATTAAATCAGGTTTTGTATAAGTATAATAAATACTGCGTTTTCGAGATGATTTCGTGAAATATGCCAAAATATGTGTGTTTTTCACGAAATTAGTAGGGTTTTTACATGACTTTTGCGATCGCATCACAAAATTTTCAAAATAATATTTTTTTTGGGTCCCTTGAATTTCTTATTAATGGGGTTCTGTGTAATATGAATAAAAATTTTTTTGTTCCCTTTAATTTTGAATTAACGTGGTTCTTCTGTATATTTAATATTATAGTGATCATCTATACTAGATGTGATAAATTATATTCGAGAAGTGAAATCCGTAATCAAAATTGAAGATATCTAAATTTTAGTAAAAAATGAATACTGTAATACCCCGAAGTTACGCGATAGGTGGGACCGACGAAAATCGCTTAACTCGAATTCACATAAGTCGGGGTACAACTTTGCATATAAATATGTACAATTTTGTTTAATTGGGACCAATGACTAACAACTACACTAGTTTAGAAGAAAAATATTGAATAAAATTGCAGTTCTTTATACATATATTAAAAAAATTAACGATTTACGTAAAAAAGTAATTTCGATATCGATGGCTTCATAAAATCTAACAAATTCATCTGACGATACAATGCCTTTTTTTTTCACACAGAATTTCTTCGTAGCAAGCTAATAATTTTTTTATTCCTTGCTTTGTAGCTATAACGCGTTCTTCGTTGGAGTCTATGTTTTCTAAAAATTTTAAGTCGTTTTCAATTGAGACCTGTCAAGCTTGCAATTGTCATGAGCTTTTCTGGTGGAATTGGGTCTGAAGTGTCTTCATTGTCATTTTGCGTATGCATTTCTATGAGCTCATCGATTGTTAGCACCTGAATAAGTGAATCCAACAGCTCGGTGACATTGTTAGCATTGACTTCCAAATCTAATTGCCTGCCAAGATTATCAACTTCTACCACATAAGCAATATTAGTTTCTAGCAATCACAGTAAGAGAAACACTGAATATAACGGGCGGCAGTCTAGCGGCAGTGGTGTCAACGGTCAACATCTAGCGGCAGTGTCGCCAAACGAACCGCGTAACTCTGAGTTCGCGTAAGTTGGGGTAGCGTAAGTCGGGGTATTACTGTACTATCTTTTGCGAATAAAGATGCACGGCCGTGAATGGAGAACATCAAGTTTTGACCTTATGTGAATTCTGATCATCTGCAATTCTTAATCCTCCTTATCCTCTTCCGAAATACATTATTTAATAATTTATTTTTATATCTCAAGATTAAAAGATTATATATATAAATATGCTATAGCTACATATTATTTTCTCTTAGTGCAGTTAGCTTTTTAGTGTATCATTTTTATATTTTACAAGTTTTAAAAAATATTTTTTTGCTATTTTTTATATACTGCACAGTTTGTTATAATTTAGTGTGAGATACAAAGTATTTGTTTCGGTAACAAAATGTATTTAATGTTGTCGATGTATGTAGTAGAATTTTGAACACAGCCAAACGAGCTTAATATAGAATGCAATTAAAGAATAGTACAAAATTGCAGTTTTATTTCTGATAGTTTGTATGTTCCAAAATAAGTAAAATTAGGGGAATCTTTGATTCGTGTCATAAATTTTGTAATATTTTAATATTTATCACCAAATCAATTAAATCAATTCAATTAAAATGAAGCATTAGAAAATATTTCAATTTTTAAAATTCTTCAAATTATTAGAACCATAGATATTATTGTTCTATTCTATGTCTAATATAACGCAATAAATTATGGTCTTGTACAACATATTGTCCGGTTAGCTCGGGCTGACCGGGCATCCTTTCCATACCATGGATAGAATGCCAGGACCCCAAGCTCCACGCACCAAGTGGCTTTAATCAGTACTTGCAAATTTTTGGGTTCTCGCCGGGTAATGTCCATGGGCCGCTACATGAGAGTTACTTTTGTTTAAAGGGGAGGGTAGATGTACAATGACAATAATTTTTATTCACATTATAAACTATATTTTACAACTACCCACGCTTCTCACACTAGACATACACAGTTTTTCTATTTTTCATGTCTATGTTTCACTTGTTCATTTGTCTCTTGAGGCACTATTTCCTCTTCATTTTGACATCTTGCATACACTAGTGTTCCAGGGGACCCGAGCTGATGGGAGTCGGCGAGGATCAGCTTGCCAAACTCGGAACCGTCATCCATAATATTTTTAACAAAAGAACACCGCCATCATTGAAATTGCCGGTGCCAAATTAGTCATAGTAGGGCCAGGGACGCTCAGCATCTCGTACAGGCCCATTCGAGCCTCGCTTTCCCTTTTTCGACTTTTTCTTCACATCTTGGCCAGCACTCTCCTCTTAGAGTTAGTCTCGATCCGTTCAGATCAGAGAAGTTACAGCTCGCCATATTTATTTGCCATAGATCATTCCCCGAACAGTACAGTGGGTTCCATATATAATGTGAGTGTATACAGTGGGTCCACACACAGGGACGCATACATCCAAACGTGACAATATATAGATATATATATTTTTTTTTCAGATATGCGTGTTTTCTCAGTATAAGGATTTTACTGTTGGATCACGATCTGCCTCAGCCATATTCTACTAACCAAGCGGAGTCCTGCCTTGAGGTGGAGCCACTTCTCTTCTCTTGGTCAATCATTACAGGCCTGAATGCCTTATGACTGTAATGTCTGTTGTTAATTTTGTTGTAAGTTATTAAAAAAGTTATTTGTAAGTAATTAAATCTTACCCTACTTAATTAACTGTTTCTTATTACAGACATGTGTTTCTTGTTACAGACCAAGAAACCGATTTATGTAAACTTAACCTGGTGTTATTTTCATAGCCATTGTTTGAATTGGTAAATAAAACAATTGTTTATGAAGTTTTAATTTCATAATTATATACATACCATTCCCTTTGTCTCTTTATTATTAAATTATTTTTCTTCATCGAAACATAAAAATATTTTTTTCATTTGTTATAATTATGGCTTCAATAATTATTAGACAATGTTATTAACTGCCATTAGCTTGTATTTTGGAGTAATTATTTCCATTTATGATTTGATAAGTATTCAATTATTTAAGGGCATGGCCATCAATAACTGTAAAATATTAAGAATATTACTCATTTAAAGAATATTTCTACCAGTACAGTCAGAAATATAAAGAGCCAGCCAAGCTTTTGGTGAAAAAATTTCTATTAAAATATGAATGTTAAAAATCTTAATTTTTCTCTCATCTGGTAGTTTTTTTTTTTAATATAATTAAAACTTTCAATACTAAATACGTATGTGGAGTACAACGGATATTTGTTTTTCAATTTTATGTAAATACAGTACATAAACATCTTTAATTAACAATTCATATCTGTAATACTATGTTTCATTTGTGAAGTACTGTGTCTTGATGAATATTTATAATTGTTACATTTATGCAATGTAGTATCTTTATTTTTTGTCACTTGAACAGTTATTTGTCAGTTAATGTGGGCTTATGATTTTTTTTTGATATTATTTGTTTTATATTGTTTTAAGTTAGTTTTTTATTGAATTGATTTTTATTTTGTTTATCTGATACTCGATACTTATCACATTTATAAATAAATTTCAAGGAGTTCAATTTTTTTTAAAAAATATTTGTTGACAAAAACATTTTTTTCTGTTTTGAAACTGGGTCTAGGCGTTCTGTGCTATGAAAATAGAATTCACTTAACCTGGATCGCTTCCTGACTTGGATCAGTGGGCAAGGCATAAACAATTATCATAGTACACATTGTACTACTTTTACGTAGTTTGTGTTACATTAATTGAAGTTTTTTGTTTAATAATTTTTCTCAAGATACACATATATTTGTATACTATTAATTGGCATTCTAAATAAACAACATAACTGAATAACTTTAATATTAAATGAAATTTATTGACAGGTAAGCAATTTGTTCTAACTAATTAAGACTTTTTTTATTATTTAAAATGAGTTTGGCTTAACTCAATGACCCTCTTTTGTAGTTATATTAATGGGCAGTTTTTTTTGCAATTTTATTAAAATGCATATATATAACGAGACATTGTTTACTGATAGCCACTTGTGTGATATGTATAGCCAATACACATTTTCATTACCTTTTTTGAGATCATGATTTTAGATCTAAGATGATTGGACATATATTGCAAGGCTCTTCATCCAACTTTCATATTACGTATAATATTTCTGGAAAAATAATCTTCAGTGATGCTTTAAGACCATTTTGAAATAATGTTTCTTATTAAAAAAACATGTAATTATCAAAAGAAGTTTACGTAATACAATTAATATTTTCATGGTTCAACTTATAACTAATTAAAATAGTATCTTCGCATGGATCTGTTTAATAATGCTCGGAGGTGATCATATAATGTAACATTTGAATGTATTGATATAAGTTGCTTAAGAGTTTATTTTTGGTGCCAACATTTTTATAAACAAGTATTATCATAGTGGGGTGTGCGTGTACTTTCTTCATATATTGATTTGGTGTTAACTGCATACTTTATTATTATAAATAAAGTTAGAACTTGTGATTCTTATCTTTTTCTCTTTTACTCCTTAATGATGTAGTAGTTTTAATATTTGTTACTGTAAGTGACGCACAATGTTATCACGTCTGTTTTTTGATAGCATTGAATTTAAGTGTTTTTGAGGCTTTTGTATATATTTTTTTGACTATTGAAGACAATTTCATACAATGTCATTCTTTTATTAAAAAATACATTTCCATTATATAATCAATTAACCTCACCGCTTATAATTTATTTATAGAATTAATATTATGTTATTCTTTTATATTCAGATATAAAAAAATGGCACAGCTTTGCTCATAAAATTGCTAAATCTACAAAAATAATTGAATGGAACATCATAGTAAAAACTTAGGTGCCTGATTCGAGCCAAACCAGGTACACAACTTCCTGAATCTGCTCCTGTAATGTCATGTTCTCGTATAATCTACAATGTTTTGTAGATTATACGAGAACTATTTTGAACTTTGAAATATTGGATGATTTCAATGCTCCTTTATTTTATTAAATCTGAGAGAAATGTATCGCACAAATTATAGATTATTTATTTTCTGCGTAAGCATTATTTTTGAAGTTTTATTCAGTATGAGCAGGATATATAAACACTAACTCTGTCATCTCATAATATATTGACTTGTTTTAATTTTTCTTGAAATGTAACCCAGTTCAGTTGGTCTAGATAAAAACTACACATTTTTACATATCTTGGATTTTGATCACGTACTTTGTACTTTGATTAATACACAGATACAATACTATAATTGCTGGGCAGAAATTCTTGCAATATAAATTGATTACTTATCATGTATTTTTGCTAACCTGCATATTACTATTAGTGATAAGAAAAAATGCTATTCTTGACTCACCGGTGTGATTATGATTGATATTCGAAAATATCAGTGATTGAAAACTGTGACTGTGATTACAGTTTTATTACTAATACGCGTGCGCCTCACGATATCACAATACACAAAACACAATTTTGAGCGTATTCACTTATATTATTCAAACTTATTTGCGTAAAAAACATATTCTAGCATATATATACATAATTTAATATCATCACAAAGAGAATGAAAATTATTAAAAAATGTGAGTTTATTTTTCGGGTCAAATTCTCAGCACAAATGTGTAAAATGTTTGGGAAGATTCTGCTGAATCACGAATTATAAACGTCTTCCATCATGAATATTTTCATTTTATATGAACATGCGCCAAATCACGGTTCACAACTAAATATAAATAAATTTAAAAAAGAATCACGAATCACGATATTCCCAGCTATTCAATCACTGATAATGAATGTGACTTGATGATATCAGTGATTGATTCACGGTTCATGATTTTGCGCTCATCACTAATTATTATGATTTGGCGATTTGTGTTTTTGGTCTAATCAGTATATATTTGCATAAACACTCTTATTTTATATCAAATGTAACTATTTTTGTTTTTGTAAATATTATTTATGATGGTGAATTAAAATTAAAAGTAATTTTTGATTTCATAACATTTAATAATTTCAATGCTTGAATTGCAGAAATCTCATAAGAAAATCAAACTCTTGATACTTTTCAAAACAATATGAAAAGTAATGATGATGTCAATTTGCTGTATAATATTGTGTAATTATTATGGTTAACTTATGTACATTTCTATTTATTAGATTAGTCAATATAAGTCAACTGTTTATCGGAATTATTGTAATTCTTACCCTTTACATCTATTTACCTAACTTAATTTCTATGTATGATTTTGTGAATAGATAATTTCATCAATTTAGAAAGCTTTTCTTTTATTATTGAGTTCCTTTAGTCTTCATTGAGTCTTTTGTCACATATTTGGAATGTAAGATGTATTCTATCCGTCACATGAATCCTCAATTTAAAATGCTGCAAAAACAATAATTGTTCGGATTCTTGTGTTTAAAATATTTAGGAAAATCGCAGGTTTATCATGTTTAAAGCCTCCATATTTTTTTTAATAGCTTAAAATATTTGCTTTTAAATTGCAAAATTATTTTAATCAAATTTTTTTCTCTTACCAGGTTTAAATGTGAAAAATTATATTCTCATAATTTTTAAGTGTTTATATTCAATTTTGTTAATTATTTGTGTTGTTAACATTGTTATCATCGTTAAAGTATTTATCTCAAATTGTTGTCGATGTTGAAAAAAATTACCATATTTGACAATAAACTGTTAATTGGTAGACGTAGTTAGATATATTTCCTAGTTACGTAAGTCACTTTCCATAAATTTATTGTGCACTTTTCAAATGTATCTTTTAAATGTGCTTGAAATAATATTTTTTTCTTACTAATGACAAATTAACTAATGGAGAATATATTTATTAACCCATTTAATAATGTTAGTCTTTTTTTCTGCAAGTAATTTTACAGATTATACTGAATTACTTCCATTGAAACTTGTAAATTATGTACAAATTTTCACCCCAACTCACTATGAAATATGCGACAATTACTTTATATTTTATCCTAAACATGATTTGTTAAATTTTCACTACACGTATAGGGAAGGCAGGATGTCTCTATTCTTTATTTCTACTGTGTCATGCTGTAGCTTGATGATGTTTTGGGATTCCTCCAATTTTAACTGGCGGGAACTAAATTTTGTACATCTGTGAAAACTTCTTTTTTATGCTAGTGCAGAATCAAATTGCCAATTTTCAATCTGTTTACACTTTCCGCCTTTACAATACTAGACTCTGTTAGATTGCATATATTTTAACGACTGACGGTTAAGAAAAGCAAATGGACAAATGGATAGGTCTAAAACCAATTTAACATGGGAACGTAATCATTTGATGACAAATTATAAAATACAATATCCTATAAAGTTTTTATTTTTAATAGACTTGCTGTTTGTGAATATGTATTACAATGTTTAATTGCTAACTTATAATCATAATACAGGCAGAGAAAATATTTCATTCTTCTCTCCAAGGATGTAAATATGTAATATTATAAAGTATGCTACACGACCAACACATCTACGATAGTAATTTTTTACATTGCTTGTTTAAACAATTGATTTAATATGTATATGAATATAATTTTTTTTTTCAGAAATTAATTATATTTTTGATTGTTGTATTTATGAATTATTTTTTTAGATTCTAAATCATATTTTCCTAATGAAGCACGTGAGGTGTAATGTGATGCTTGTTAACGATACAATTATGCAATAACATCATGTAAAGCATGTTATATATTAATTATTATTAATTTAAATTATGTTAGTACATATTGTACCTTTAAAATTACAAGTATTATTGAATAAATTGTGTCAAATTACCATTTTCATTATTTTTTTAATGTAATTTTGTCCATTTATCCATGAAAATACGAGAAGAGTAGAGTCTGGGTCTTATTTTCCTCTACTCCTAATTCTGATGTTTTTGAAAAAAAAAGAGCTCTGCGTGACATCTACGGAAACTGAATTAAATGCTATTTTATTTTCTCAGAACTTTTTATAGAAATGTCGCCATTTCCATTTCAAAAATTAATATGTATTTGGGAAATTACCAATTTTGAGATATTCGTCAAATTAAAAAAAAAATCTTTATACAGTTGTAATAGACTTACTCTTAAAAATTTTATGGGTGGACCTTTCTAAAATTTGGGTTGAAATTATATACAGTAATCTCCCGAAGTTACGCTACAGGTGGGTCCGACAAAAATCGCTCAAGTTGAATTCGCGTAAGTCGGGGTACAACTTTGCATATAAATATGTAAATATAAATTTTGTTTAATTGGGACCAAGGATTAACAAAAACACTAGTTTAGAAGAAAAATATTTAATAAAATTGCAGTTTTTTATATATATTAATACAAAACGTTTTTTAAAAATAAATGAGTTACATAAAAAAGATTTTCGTTGTCAATGGCCTCATAGAATCTAATAAATTTGTCTAACAACACATTGCCTTGCTTTGTAGCTATAATGCATTTTTTGTTGGTGTCTATGTTTTCTAAAATTTTAAAGCCCTTTTCAATTGAGCTGAGACTTTCTGTCAAGCTTGCAAGTGTCGTGTGCTTTTCTGATGGAACTGAGTCAGAAGTGTCTGATAATTTAGTGACGTTTTGCTCACGCATCTCTATGAACTTATCGATTGTCAGCTCCTGACTATGCGAATACAAATTCCAAATCTAATTACCTTGCAAGATTAACAACTTCTATGAGCGACATGATCAGTTTCTGACGTTGTTTCCGTCACGTTTTTGAAAAAAAATGGACAAAGTTGCTTCCAGACATTATTCAATGTTTTTTGGAAATTTCATCCACAATCTTAATTTTTTTAGTGGTATAGCAGCCAAGGATGACAGTCAGGGCGTGTTAAATAAAGATTATAATACCTCGGGTTTGTGTTGCTGATTTATTCTCATCAGTTCGAATCTCCCGGCAGCTTCACTTGCGCTGTCTGGTACGTTCCCCTGGCGAGTGTCCGGCGCTACGCATCTGCAATTTGTTAAAATTGGTGATTGTGTTGCCAGATGATCTATGTGCTGTGAATCGCCACACTTTTTATCGATCGTAGAATCAAAATTGTGCAAGTAGAATTCAAACGCGTCCAATGTGTATCACAGTATGAAAAACACTGAAGATAGCAGGCGTCAGTATTGCCAAACAAAAAAATCAAGAACCGCGTAACTCCGAGTTCGCATAAGTCGGGGTAGTGTAAGTCGGGGGATTACTGTATCGACATAAGCTGATTATTAAGGAAAAATGTAAAATTGAATTTCAATTATCTCCATAACTTACAAATGTTGTGGAATAAATGTGTTATTGTATAACAGGAATACGAAGCATCTGAAATAAAAAAAACTCAACAATCAAATTAAAATTTTCTATTGCCTAAAATATTCCAGTAATATTGAAGTCGAGAAGACTAGATGGGTAGGACATGTCAGATGTGATGAGTCCAGAGCACTCCGTAAGGTCTATAGAGAAACATCAGTGGGATCTCCTCGGCTTCCACAATACCTAAACCTGAGATGGGCAGATAATTGAAAGTATGCTACGAGACTAACAATTCTGTGTCGAGAGATCGCAAGCTCAAGACAGCCATTGACCTGAGAGGCCCTTAGAGCCAACTATAAGTACAACAATTGTTAAAAATATTCATTAAACAATTGTATATTAATTGCCTTCACCTTCACATAAATCTGATATGTCTGTTGGGTGCTTTGATGGTGTTCTCCATTGTGAAAAACAGCCAAAAATCATAAGCGACGAATGCGCTGGAAAATTAGACATGGTGAGCCAAGCTCAAACAACGCACAGTATTGAAGGTATGTCATTCCGTAGCACATATTTGCTATAACCGTACTGTTATTCATTTTAGGCGGTTGTTTTTAAAAAACTAGAACAACACGGGGTAACTTTGTGTGAAGCTTTAATGACAAGAATTTGGCATAAAATATCCTCAGCATTCTTAATACTACATCTTAAATACATTTAATATCTATGGCATATTGTTGCCCCCCTCCTTATGACATTTGTGTTTGTTTCAGACGTTCATCTGCTGAAAAATGAAAAATGATACCATTTAAGATTATTTGTGTTAAATAAATATGTTAGTTAAAATTAAAAATATACTTTCACGTTATGGTTTTTTGCATTTTTAAATCTTTTTTTTCACCAGGTATATTTTACAAGGGGTTACAATATGTTGGAGAACTTTATGGCCTGAGTTATAGCGTGAAGATGTCAGTGGCATAAAGGCAGATGATGAGAAGATCGTGTCAGCGAAAATGCGGATACTTCACTTTTCATAACTAAAATTCTTAAAACAAACAAAATCGTGCGTAACTCCGTTGGCCTGTACCTGTACCGTGTGTGGTGTGGTGTGGGGTGACTCATGCATCATTGTGTTTCGTCCAAGTCCCTTCATGGGAGAGTGTACTTGATAGTTAGCCCTTTAATGGCTGTCTTGTACCCACTGGTCACTTTACTTCCGTACATAACACTTGAATATCTGTTTGTAATGTTGTTATATACCTGTATTACAAAATATATAAAGATTAAAAGGACGCAGGAAGGTTTAAATTTAAATCTGTTCATTTTCGCAATCTCTTACATTAGCTTTTGTTTTTTTTTATCTTCTTTTGTGTTTATTAATTGTACATTTCGCGTTTCTGTAGAACTGTGAGTGGAACCAATAAAAGAAGTTGAAACTTCTACAACGGTTCTGGAAAAGGATGGGTCCCCCCCTTCTAGCGCCCCCTTTATAGTGGCATAAAGTTACCTGGGTAATTTTTGTGCCAACTTTGGATGCTGATTATAAAAAAAATATTACTCTTAGATATACGATTTGGTAAGAAATATATTTTGCGATAGATCAAGTTTGCGAATATTTATCTACGATTATTTTAATATGCCAAACTTTTGCGTTATTTTAAAAAAACATGAAAATGTGGCACGAAGTAACTCCGGTATACTGTATATGTCACTTCATTATTTAAGTTTATTCATTATGTAGTATTATTTCTACCTTAAGTACGGTGAGTTGGGGTACTTAAGTTAGAAATTGGATTTCAGTGCTGCAATCTATTGATAAATATTATAAATCAATATTTGAAGTGGTAATCTAGAGTGCAAATCCAGATATTAGTTTCGTTTGCAATTTCAAATTGTGGTAGTTGTGGATGCCAACGTGCAAGTTGTGTATGCCTTTTCAATCTATTGTATATTTCGACAATCTTTTGTGTTAGAATGCTGATATTAGACAAGTATGTAATGAATTGTGGTTTGTGATGTACATATTTATTTTATGATTATTTCTGCCGATTACGATTTGTAAGATCAGGTACACTTACACCATGCTGGAAGTGCAACCACTGAGTTGATGCACTTATCCCATTTGCACATCTGTATTCAAAATCAGTATTGAAAGCTTTAATTTGTATCTATGAGTATCAACTTTTCCTAAATTTCCGATCTAAATAATATACAGCGGTTGGGGCACATAAACGACAGTTGATAATTAAGGCATAATGTAGCGACTCAGTTTCTTTTATATCCCGTACTTTGGTCAATTTAGGGTTGAATATAAAAAAAAAGCATTGCCAGCACGACTGTTGTTGCATAACATTGGAAAAACTTTTAAAAAAAATTCTGTTTTCGATTATTTTGCGCATATATTTAAAAGACGCAGACCTATGTGAACTTAATATTATGCATTATAATGAATTTATTAAATTATTTTTACGAAGAAAACAATAATTGTTAATTTTTTTCACAACATTGGCGTCGTGTAGAGATTCGATATTTAATTATATCTGTCCCAAATTTTGATACTACATATTTTATGTATGTCGTCACATTACATTGTCACAATTTTTTCACGTGTACGGGATATACTCTTAGGAAACCACTTAAATTTCTTTTTTATCAATTCCAAAAACTCCGGACGTGGTAGAAAGAAATCTCTTTCTGTTAGTTTTCAATAAAACAGCAATTCTTGAATGGTGTGTTTTATTGGGCTAGGTTGATGCGTAAGTTCATAATGTTTTTGTTTTTCAAGGCAAGCGTGCTTTGGAAATTTTTTTTAAAAACAAGTCAATGTTATTTTAATTTCATGGTATTGTTTTATTGAATACGTATTGAATTTTTAAATTTGTAGAAAGTTTGTTAATTGTTGGTTAAAAAAAATGGAGTGTTAAGTGCAAAAAATGAACGTTTCCAACATAACCTTACGTTTGAATTTAACCGAGGAGTTAAGGCATTAGAAACCGCTAGAATCTGAAGTCTTCGCGGGATAAGAAGCAAAAACATATTTAAAATATGCTCACACACACAAACATACATTAGGCGTAAAGAAGTTGATTCCTGATCGCGGCCTTCCAGTATGCCGCTGCCCGTCGCCAGTAACGTGTCAGTTTTTATGAGAAGAGCATGCGCCAGTTAAATAATAAAATTTGTCAGATACAATTGTAAGTAATTTTGATAATATTACAGTAAACTATGTAAATTTACACTGTGTCTTCTGTAATTCATGCATTTTATGATTCTAGTTGAATTACTTAGATGTTACAGTAAAATTTCTTATATTTTAAGACATTTTTTAAATTTCGTGCCTGCGGCCATTAAGGTCTATGAATAATGAAAAAGAAAAATGTGCAACATTTGATACTAGAAAGGATACTGATTTTTCACAGATGAAAATGGGATGGTATTGTCATGGTTGTGAGGAGGATAAGATTGCCGATATGAAACAGATGCGGCAAATGGTATCATGAGGAGTGCGTTGGTTTATCATCAGACGATCTTGATACCTTTGAGTGCCCTGATGGTTGTTGAGCTAGACAAATTGTCGTGTTTTCGAAAAATTTCATTGTGAAATAACAATAATTATTTTATTTTTGATCTTAAGTACAAAATATAGTTTGTAATTCGAATGTTTAAATATGTTACGGCCATAGGCCTTATTACCCTACCAAAGTATAATAAGGCCTATGCGCATTGTTTTTAAAAAGGTTTAAAATTTTGTTCTTGCACGTGTTAGAAGTTGACATTTTAGTTTATAATTTATTCCTATGATACTGTAAGACTAGTTAACAATAACAACTATTGATTATCTGCAGTATTTTTCATTTTATTTCAATTCTCTCTTAGCTAGGCTTTATTACTCGCAGTTACCTTATGTCGCGAAAATGGTTTCTTCGTTTTAAAGAGGGCCATTTTGACATGAATGATATTCCACATTCAGGAAGACCGTCCAACTTTGATAAAGACCGTTTAACGCTCCAAGTCACGATGATCCTCATCAATCAACTCGGGAATTGAACAATGCGAAGAGGTTTATATCTCTTTGGAACAATGTGTTGAATTGTGTCAAACGACCATCGTGCAACATTTGCATTTCTAGAGTAATGTTAAAATATTGGATATATAATAGGTACCGTACGTTTTGGCTGACGTTTAAACGGCTTGACGTTTTGGGCGAAAACAAGTCAACGACATTGACCGTTTTTGTCTAAAATTGTTAGGTACTGGTGATGAAATATGGTGCCTTTACATCGACATCAATAACAAAAAGGAATGGCTGAGCCCTAAAGAATAAGCAACACCCCGTTCGAAAATTGGTGATCCATGCAAGGTAATGTTGTGCATCTGGTGGGACACAAATTGTGTTATCTGAATTGCTCCCGAGAAATGTAATCGACACCTCAGAATGCTCAAAAGTTTACTTACAACTCCGTCGCCTTGAGACGGCAATTCAAAAGAAAGATCAAGTGATTTTCAGAATAATCCGCATACTGCTAACATAAAAGCGTCTATTCAAGAGTTAGATTTGAAGGTTTGTCTGATGATTCTTCTGATCTTGGTTATAGTTCGTTCAAATGTTATTTTCATCTTTTTCGTTCTCTATTCAACAATCTCCGAGGGTTCTTCTTTAATAGCGTCGCTGGTCTTTAAAATGGCTTGACGATTTCTTCACCTCCAAACCACCGGATTTCTTCAGGCGTAGAATCGAAAACGTGGCAAAATCTTGTGATCGTAAACAACGCCGGAGAATATATTATTAATTAGTTAATATATTTTGTTTATTTAAAATAACTACGATCTTATGCATCAATCCAGTGCATAAAATCTTTATAAACGCAATTTTGAAAATTATATTAGGTTTATGAATTTCAATATTCTTTAGCGGTCATTTTTACGATCAAAACGTTGAAACGCGGAAACTAGAAGTGTGAGCTTATCCTTTTTTTTTGAAGAATATACCACTGTGAACATAATTTTCAAGAGTGGATCATCTGCTCGATTGCTTCCATCACAGTGTGAACAAGCGCCGTAAATTCTATGAATGCTGTTTTTAGTACAGTGGTAGTAGTTATGTATGTAGTGGTAGTGATAGTGCCGTGTCTATCGTGCAAGTAAGAGGTCCCCTGCGTGTGCGTTTGTTACAATTAGTTTTGACACTCGAAAACTTAGAGCGGATGCGGAAAGTCGAAACCGACATTATTGAAAGCTTTTGGTCAAACCGGGATACTTTCGACAAACAATATACATATCAATATGTATGGCCGTCTCTACACGTAATTTTCTAGTGAGACGGGCATAGTCTAAAAACTATTATACATAAATAAAAATAATAATCTCAATTCAATTTAATTTCTTCAAAAACCTCATAATTACAAAACAAAATCTTAATATTCAAGGATGACAACTTTATGATTTTACAAATGATCCTGCAGAATGTTTTGAACCTGCCGTGTACTGATGACTTGCACTTAACTCACAAACAGTTATTCTATCATTCTTCGACAGGTTCTTCATGTTATCATCGTGTATAGCAGTGTATGGCCGTCCACTATGGGGTCGTCTTCTAGGGATGTTCTGCAATCTTTATATTGATCAACTCGGCAATAAATATTAGGTTGATGCATAATTATTCGCCGATTTAAAAAAATATATTGTAACATAACTAAAAACGAAAACAAACTCAAAACATTATATGTACAATTATCATTCGGGGGCGTGATCACCGTAATCGTGGACTGACAGATGTTGAAAAAAATGGTGGATAATTATGCATTCACCTAATAGTATTTTTAGATTCTGTAGACTCGCCAAATACTCCGTATAATGATTGAAGGATTTCAGATGTTTTAGCACCCTCATTCCGCAAGAAAGAAAATAATATCTCTTTGAGAATTTACTGGGTCGTCCAACACTTAAAACAGCAGAGCTCACAAGCGGCTAAATCATATTGTGCGACATTGACTAACATCGTTGGAAAAATCTGTCAGAACTTGTCTGTATCTGAAAGCATTAGTCATTAGCCCTGCATTATTCACCCGGATCGCAATTCTCCGAACTTTGAAAACATCCCTTGTACGTTAAGTTGAAGAAAGTTTCTTGCAGCTGCCTTTTTCTTTAAAAATAATTCCGACAATGTTTTGATTCCTATTTTATTATAAAAACTTCTTTCATTACATATCCCTGGTTAAATTACCAATTTTATAATAAAACTTTTTCTCTCTAAGAAAATTTCTATGTTTGTTGATGGAGTTGTGAAAGGAACTAGAAGGGTCTTCTTTAAGGGATTCTTTTTTAAGTTCTCTCATTTTCTATCTTTACAGTTGTGATCTGGCATATATTACGATTCAACATTGCGTCAGATGCTTCAATAGTATCACCCAAGTAATTTTCTCAAAGCAATCTTGAAATCTGGGTCCTAACGGTCTAAGAAAAAAACTATGATTATTTCCAAAAAAAAATTTCTCGGCAGGTACAGGTTCGAATTCCGGTAGCAACAAAAGTATTTTTTCGATAAATTGTTTATTTCTGTATATCTTTCTAGTTAATTAATTTAATTTGTATCTAAAATATATTCTCCATCGATAGATGCGATCTTCCTCCTTCATCGTTTAAGCATGTTTTTGATTCCTCTTTTATAAAAACTCGCAGGCTTTGACGCAAAATCCACAATTTTCCATCCAAGTATGTTAATTTTTTCTCTCGTAATTTTTACTATATGAGGACGAGCATTATCATGTTGCAAAAGATTGTGTTTCTATATGTCGAATTTAGTATGCTAAAGCGGATATTTTTGTTTACAACAATTGATACAATCAATCCAGCTGTTCACAGTACTTCTCTGCCAATATTGTATCACATGGTTAGAATAATTCAAATTGAATTATTTCACCAATGTCCCACCAAACAGACAATAAGACCTTTTTAAAAATAAAGCCGGCTTTTCTACAGTACCCATTTCTCATCTCCAGTTACCGTTCGATGCAAAAAAGATGAATTTGCTTCTAGTGTGGCCAAAACGTCACACGTTTGTACGCGTGCCGTTTTATTTTCTTCGCATAATTCATGTGGTACCCATATCCTGTATTTTCAAACTTTCCCGATGTTTTGTATGAATCTTTGGACACTGAACCATGACAGTCTAGTTAGCAAATTTTTGAATTGAAATTTCTGGATTGGCCTCAATTTCAGCAGCAATTCGATCTTCATTGACAAATCACTTCAAGGTTTGTCTTCAATACTAAAATCTCTTGATTTAATTTTCCTAAACCACTTTTGGCATTGACGAACATTAAATACGTCGCCATAAACTGCACAAATATTTCTAGTCGCCGTGACTGCCAATTTTTTTGATGAATCTCATATAACTTATAATTAAGCAAATTTTTTTTTTTGGAAAAAATTCCTACATTTTGTGTGTGCTTTTTTTCAAAAGTTTTATAAGTGAAATATTTTCGGAGAGAATGAAAAAAACATTTTCGACAAAAAGATGCGCAGTCGAATAGACAAGCAAGTCACAACTTATTAACTGACAAAGCTATTCAGATAAGAAAACTCCCTATTTTTTGGGCACATACAAATAATTTTGAAGTTTCTGAGAGTTTATTCTTTCAATTCTTTGAGGTTGTTTGTTTTTCTGTTTGAAATACGTGTAATAGGTACCTATATCTATGACTTAAACAATATAGCAATATGGCTGAAGAAAAATAAACTAAAACTAAATGTAAAGAAAACAAAATTCAAGAACATTGGAAATAAAAGAATACCAATCACAACAAAAATTATCATAGATGGTGAAAGTCTGAAGGAAGTGACTGAAATAAAATATTTGGGTGTCATAATAGATTCAAAATTGAATTTATCGCAAAATACAAGATACGTGACTAAAAAGATTGCTAAGAATATCTCAGATTTATTAGTACCGAGTCTTGTAAAATAGTATACAACTCTGTTATTATTCCTCACATCAACTACTGCAGCAGCATTTTGTTTTTGGCTAACGAAGAAGAAATGGAACAATTGTCAGTGTTGCAAAATAAAGCTATGAGAATAATACTCAGAAATAAATAGATATACTCGGATCAGTGCAATGCTGAAAGATCTGAATATGATAATCTTTAAGCAGAAAATATATTTTAATATAATGGTATTTATTTACAAAATCTTCAATAAGAACATATCAGCGGAATTTACACGAAAAATTGATGCAAATCAACATGAGCACGAGCATCGTACAAGAGAAAGGGATAGACTGAGACTGCCATTCAGGAAGAAAGCCAAATCTCAGAAATCGATGATGTATAGTGTGATTAAATTTTTTAATGAAATGCCAGAAAACATAAGAAATTGAATAGATTTAAAATTAAGCTGACCAAATATATAAAAGATAAGTTTTAGTAAAATAATATACTTTAATCTTGTTTATATTAGAGCATATATAGGAGTGCTTATGTATGCACTATGTTAAGAATTAAATAAAATAAAAATATATATTCCCTCATCACGGGGGACCAAAAATTTGCAGCTATCATCATCATAAAGCTGATTGTGATATTATAATATATTTTATGATACCGCTTTTGAGATATCGGTAACAGAGACAAAATCTTAAAGAGTCGCTTGTTGGCATTTGTTGCAAAGTTCTCTGTAGAATTTGTATTTTGAATAAAATCGCCGTCCTAGCATAGCATATCGCATCACACGATTTAATCAAAGTACCCGATGGTTGTTACGTTTAGAATTTATCGTGTGTCAGCTGTTGGTTCGTTATCCCGCTAGAATCCAGCCTGCTCTGCCCTTAGGCGGTCATCTAGGGCGGCACAATTTAGGGACGGCAAAAAAGCTGAAAAAGCGGTGGATGTCCTCGTTCTCCGGTCCTTTTGGTCCGATCTGCCGCCCTATTTCGTACAATATTCTTTAGTATCGCACTCATTTGCGTGTAATACGTGTAATCGCACGAGTACAGAAATACAATCGCGCCGGTGGTGTAACATCCGTACCTATTATGACACGCTTCTTTTCGGAATTATCAACGGTAGTCGTCGAGTACATTGATGATAGTTGTCACGAAACTTGTAAGGTGTGACGCAACATATATACAGGCAAGTCAATACCTGGATTAATGGTTTGATTATAGTTACGAAAAAAGTGAAAGTGCACGTAGGGGGACCGCTCGGGGAAACGCGGATTTCTATAATTTCTGCAGTATTTGTTCATCTTTCATTCAGGAATGTGTGTAACGATTTTTTTTAACAGCGTCATCTATTTTTTGTGTTAGCATAAAATAAAATTCGTCGTTAAATAGTGAATACTTTTGTTATAAATCATGAATAACAAAAATGTCACCGTTTTAATAACAGGTTGGTACCCACTTGATATATCTTGAACGAAAACTTAAGAACTATTTATCGTTAAAAGACCACAACTTTATAATTCTGGCCTTTGCTGAAATATAATATGTAATGGTTAGGTATATATTGCATCAACCCACTTAATTGGAAACGATCATATTTATTTCCCTCAGGAGCTTTTGCGTTCAACCAAGAAATTTTGCTCAATCAAATTTAATGCGGAATGATTACACTGTATAGCAGAGGAATTAACCTACGTACTACTCAAAATCGTGGCACCTATTAATGTTTTTTAACGACATTTTGCCAACTTACTTTGCGAATTATAATATATAGACATAGTATGTACATTTGTGCGTGTGTGTAGTACATTAGCCGTATATATAAAATAATGTACGAATTGTGAGATAATTATTGGGAAAGTAATATTCTTTATATTTGAAATTACGCATTATGTACTCGTATATTCTTTGAAGTCGGAGTTTACTTGTTCAAATTTTATGAAATGGGCAGTAGGCGTACCTAGATAATGAAGATAATAAATAATTTATTTCATTGGATTTGGTCAAAGTCGCGAAAATAAATATATATGAGTTGTAATTTGCCGACAAATACTGCAAAAAAATTATGGGAAAATGTTGATTTTATAACGTATTTTTAACACACAGAGATATTTGTAATTTTCGTAAATAAGGAATTCAGTTTGATCTAATAAAGGAATGTATATGTTTATGTAAATAAATCAACTGAAATAAAAATATTCCTTTTTTCTAGTATGTTGCAAGGAACGTCATGAAAGGCTTTATTATCTTATTAAAAAAATAGATCAACATTTGAACGCGAAGTCCGACCATGGTCTATTATTATTAATTCCCACATTACTCAAGAATGAAAATTTTAAATTAAATTCCTAGTTATATTCGTTCGTTATTTTGTGTGTTATTTTTGTCCTGAAAAAATGCAGTTATAGATTCATTAAGATTAATATTTTGTTTAACACGCGAATATTGCTTATTATTCCCATAGGTGGCGCAGGATTTTTGGGTCAACATATAATACGAGAGTTACAACTGAGACAACCGAACGTTTCTGAAATAAGGGTCTTAGATATAAAACCATATATCAAATATCTGGGTAAGTATTATAGTTATAAAGAATTTATTCTAATTATATTTTTTTGTGAAAATACCAACATTAAAATAATGAGTTGCGAATAATGCGAGAATATATTTTATTTTTTTACCTTTGTTCCTTTTGGTACGAAGAAAATTTGTACATTTTAAAACTTGTGGTGGTGGATGGTATATATATAGACTGTAAATTTATGAATCTATACAAAATACATCAAATCGCACATCTCGTCAACGTCTTGCTAGACGTCAAAACGTCTTATTGGACGCTTGTCATAATTTAAAATAACATACACAAAAAAAAATTAAAACACTATTACGAATATATGAAATTAAAATAAACAAAAGCGAAAGCATTAAAAAATAGAGTACAACATTATAAAAGAATAAAACGAAAATTTATTTAGTATCTTAATTTAATATTCAATTTAATTATTACAGATAAGCCATATCATTTAACATAAGCCGATTCTTTTCTTTTACCCTAAAGTTTAGAATTAGCATTACTATGCTTAAGAATACCGATAATTTATTGTTCAGCGTGGGATCAATTAATAAAAGTTTCCTCAATCACTACTTGTTGGTGATTCTGTCCATCGTGTATTGAAGTGTAGTGTATTGATGCATTGTAGATGTGTTGTAAGGAATTGTGGTGTCACAGTTTTTTCCACGCGAAACTAACTTACATAATGATACATTATTGTGATTTTATTTTATTAACACAACCAGTAACAACCCATTAACAGAAAGGAGGATGTTGATGGATGAGTATAATTAATTTAAATTACAATGCAATTATTGTAATATTTAAATATAATGTAATATAGTATGCTTAATGTTTTACAGACCATGAGGAACAGAAGCCGGTGTCGTCGATAGTAGGAAATATTCTAGATCGACAAGCAATTCAACACGCATTTAAGGGAGTTACTTGTGTTATACATTGTGCAGCACACGTGTCCTATGCCTACCCACCGAATAAAGAAGAAATGTACAAAAACAATGTCGAAGGTATGTTGGTTTGTAGTGAATTCACGAGGTTGGTTAGCTCATTGTAATAATACTAATAATATCTTAGACATAATAAATGTTCCTTTTTGATCAAAATCGATAAAACGTATCATATTCTGTTTCTATTTGTTGATCGTGGGTTACATTAGCATTGAACAGGGAAAAAGGTTTTCGTTTGTATATTGAAAAATACTATTTATTTACAATTTCGAGAAATCGAATTGAGGAATATAGGATTAAAATGTTTTATTTTATTTAAGTAAATAATGCATAATTGAATTTTAAAATTATTATTAGCACGTAATAGCACCATGCGAAACATATTCTATATTAAGTAGTATGTTAGATTGGCCAATTTTTCGCGACATTAGACATCGCCTTCTAAATGTAATCCTGCCAGTTTTTTCTGATTATATAAATTTTTGAAATTATAAATAATTAACAAAATTAGATTGCAAACAACAAAACTCGTATCATTTAATAAATTATAATGATTGCAATGTTATTATAGGAACGAAGAACATTATTTCGTTGTGCCGGGAATTTGACATATCCAGACTGGTCTTCACGAGCTCGGCGGAGGTGGCGATTGTTCCCTACCTGGACTCCGTTTGGCCCTGCATCACCATCATCATCAACCAGACTGAGCAAAAGGCGCAGCCTCCTGCCGCTCCCCGGGGATTCACCATTCCCGGATACGCGGCTTCCAAATATGAAGCCGAACAAGTGGTTCTGGCGGCAAATGGTTCTCTGACGAGTGCGTACTCATATCATTATTTCGCGGTAACCCCGACCATCGTAAGTGAATGTGGACACAGAAAACCTCAGGATACTACTCACGATGTAATATTTAGGAAATAACCAACGTATTGGTATTGGACAATTTTTTGAAAAATAAAAGAATCTATAGATTATGAACGCAGAAAGCCACCAGCCACAGAAAACTCTAAATAAGATAAAAGCACTTTTGTAAAAAAAAATCTACACAACAACTCAAATAAACTATATATTTTCTTACAGAACCTTATGTTGCCATCTTTACGGCTGCCAATTTTCTGCATTTTTCAAACAATTTGTGCTTAATTCGTCAATTTTTTTCACGACCATCTGAAATATCCGACAGTCGATATTATTAATAAATTGTTTTATATAGATGGTGATAAATAAATAAAACAATTCGCTATTGCCTACCATTTTATCTATAAATATTGTTTTACTCTTTTTACTTTTGTACTAATTACACTATATTTTAACTTTGTATATGTATGTTATTTAATTCAATCTTGCTTTACACTTTTTATCTTTATAGATAGAACATAAAACTTTTAGTTTAATTTTTAGCTTGTTTTGTATGTTACTATTATACTTTATTTATTAGTATACAGGAAAAACACTATTTGCTATAATATAGTAAAATACTAGTGCAGCAGGCAGGGCACCGATTTACATGTTCTCACTATGCTGTAATGTTTTATCCTTATTTGTATAACAATATAACACACTGCAGTAGCAATCTAAAAATACATTATTATTATTTCTTCAAGAGTGACCTGGTTATGCAAAAATCGAATATAAGATTTTTGGTTTTGCAGAATGCGGCATGGTATTAAAGACGGTCGCTCTGCGGCCACCCTTTGCTTACGGAGAAGAAGATCCCAATTTCATAACGTCAATGGTTCGAGTAGCTCACAGGCTGGGAGGGAAGATACCGAAAATCGCGGGCCCGGGAGGAAAGCAACAAATTATTTACGCAGGTAAGCAAATGTATGATGCTGTTTAAAATGGTGGCAATGTTCACATTTTTATGAGGAAACCGTAGCAGATTACTAGGTAGCTAAAAACTGAGATAAATAAAGAATCAAAGCAATTACTTACTATAAGAATTTTAATGATGTTATTCTATGATAGGTGAGTAAGTAAATTAGTAAACTATTTAAGCTATCGTTGATATAGTTAAACTAATTTTGACGTCAATATATCATATTTTACAAAATGTTCTCACTTTTTTTGGATCACCCTGTATATATTTTTTAAAATGCCATGTTCAATACTACAGGTATTTACAGCCTTAACGATCTAAGCATTGTAACTGTTGTTTTTACTCAACATTTTTAATTTTTAATATTTTTATTTAACATGTATATTTTCATATTGTTTGAGCACTGTAACCAACCTATTGCAAACGATAAAAAAGAATAAATGTAAAATTATACAGAGAAAACATTGGTAGGGAACACATTCAAGTTTTAAACAAATCAATTAAATGTGAGTTATATTAATCAGGGACATGCCCTGTCTGTTTTCTAAAGAGTTCGGTTATTAATTTAATCATACTGAATTGATTAAACTGACCGAGAGAAAATGAATTGTCTAATAAGTTATCCGCCCTTATCCTATTTTTAAACTGCATTTAACACGGTAACCCTTTGTAGAGGTAACAATTTAATGTCTCAAGGAATATTTATTTTATAGATATTTGATAATGTAATCTGATGGTTTATAGATATTTGATAATGTAATCTGATGGTTTATAGATATTTGATAATGTAATCTGATGGTTTATTCAGGGAACGTTGCTTGGAGTCACATATGCGCTATGAATACTCTGCTGAAGGAGTCGGAAAGCATATCCGGTAAGCCTGTCTTCATCACGGACGATACACCTGTAGCAGATACCACCCGACTATGCGAAAGGCTAACGAAAGCGCAGCACAGTAAGGTGCCATTGTGTCAGCAGACCTGGTGGTCTATTCCTCTCGTTTTGTCTATGCTGCTGGCAGTCATAGTCCAACCCGTATTCGCGTTGATAGGCGTCAAGCTCCCCATCAGTCCTTGTGCTCTGGTTTCTTACCTCGGTTCCTTCATCCTGTTCAGTCGCCTGAGGGCGTCCATTCACATGGAGTATACGCCAATTTATAGCGAAGATGAGGCTGTCAAACTGTCATCGAAATTCTACGTGAAGTATTATAATATGTTGGATGCCGCGGATTCTGTGACTAAAAATAAAAAATATAACTAATTTACTTCAACCACCAGCATTCAACCGATATTGGTATTTTCTGACGTCACATGCCTGCCTTAGTGTGGGTGCTACCGTTCGCCGACTATCGTGATCAGCTTTTTATAGGTACCTGTATTTGTATTTGTATGTATGTATTTTATTGTAAAATGACTCAATAAATTTTATGAATTCAACAAACTACTCTTTTTATTTACCTATTCATATCTAACGTATGTTGATTTATTTTAACACAACAAAGAATAGTAAACTTTCGTGTTCACTTCAGATTCTAATTAAATGTGTAATATAATAAAGATATAGATGACTTACAGAGACGAAGCAATTTTACCTAGGAAGGTAAATATGTAAGTCTTGGGCATTACAGGGCTTACGACCCGTCATCGGCTGGCTTAAGTGATCACTTTACACAATATAACGTTCACCAATTTATCCATACTCGACTACCATACCTTATCAAATTTTTGGAAGTTGTATATATGTTGTATATATAGAAACCTTTCGCTGAAGTTGAGACAATTTTTTTTTTTGACCGAAGTATGAGGCTATATTCTTTATGAAATTCATCCGAATTATTAATATATATCATAGAATACGCCTAAAAAATTAGTATTTTTCAACTTTGAAACTTCTATTTAGACGAGTATATTTCACAATATTTTTGAGTATGTCCAAATCTTTGTAAGAACCAATTACTGGAATTTATCCCCCGAGGGATTGTCATCAAGATATAGATGTCTCAATGATTACATTATGTAAAGTGATCACTTAAGCAAGCCGATGACAGGTCGTGAGCCCTGTAATGCCCAAGACTTCCATACTTACCTTCCCATGTAAATAATAGCTTCGTCTCTGTGAGACATGTATATCTTGATAACAATCCCTTAGGGGATAAATTCCAGTAATTGATTCCTATGACGATTTGGGCATACTCAAAAATATTTTATAATATAATAGTTGTATATGCTTAATGTAGTACAAACAATAACACTATTTATTAAAGATAAAAGTGATGGTAATTATTTTATTATTATATGTCGGACATATTCATGTTCAATATAAAAAGAATATAAATATTAAGTAAGTCAGATGCTCCTTTGCTGCAAGAAAACTATATATGTA
Organism: Eubasilissa splendida; assembly: GCA_031772225.1. Classification (NCBI taxonomy): domain Eukaryota; kingdom Metazoa; phylum Arthropoda; class Insecta; order Trichoptera; family Phryganeidae; genus Eubasilissa; species Eubasilissa splendida. The sequence continues at coordinate 12,282,564 of CM062850.1, read as the reverse complement.
GCTAAACAAGCTACTATATCAATATTTAAATAAATAAAAAATCGTTTTGATTTTAGAATTAAAGAAATAAATAAATTTAGGTAATTATAGTTTAATATAAAGTAAAATAAAATTTTCATATATAATCTGTTAGGTTTTACATACTGTGTTATCTGACAAAATATTGTTATTAATAAGATTTACATACATAATTAATTTTTAATAATCGAAGAGCTTCGGATACACCAGCCGATCAAATGCAACAGTTAATGTTTTTCTGAAGTTATTCAAGCGTCGCTCCCAATCGTGCGTCACATACGCAAACGAATCACGCGAGAGCGGTTCTGGCGAAGATATCGGAAAATTTTGATCTTGCGAATGTACTTTAGTAACGTACATATATAATATTTTAAGCACATGTCTGATTAAACTAGTCTCGAAACTTGTTTCAAAACTAGCTTAAAGGAATGTACAGAGTTGAGCAAAGTGTGATCTGTCATTCGTTGTCTATTGTATTTGATACGCATAGAAGAATGACCAACTAATGCACACTAAATGTTACCGTCAAATCTCCAAGATACGAGAGCAACGTTTCACGTACGATTTTTATGGTATCTGTTTGTGTTTCTTTTTATGCAAAGAAACTCAAACATTTTTCCTATGATTGATATACTATTTGAAGCAGTACAGGGGATATGTAAAACCAATATAATGTTTAATATAAATGAAGGAATGCGAGGTATTTTTCTGTAAATATATACGTCAATTTACGCCCAAATCGTCGTATTATTGCATTACATTTTGAACTGTAAAATTATTCAAGAATCAACAATAGTTTTTTTTTTCACTAAGCCATCATAAATAATACATTTACTTCATAAATAATGGATCAGTCCGAAAACGAGAAACAAAACTCAAAGTTGCTTAATTCAGAGAAGTAAGTTTTACGAACGAAGGGAAAAAAAAGTAAGATGGTGGAAATGCTCACATCTGTATTTGTAGATAAGTTTATCAAAGATAAATTTTAGTTGAAATGGAACAATCGAAAACTTGACGGCTGCCACTTTATTAGAGTATTATTACGAAAGTATAAAAGTTATGGCTCGCGGTCCCGAATATGTAATGCATTCTGACGTTATATAATATTTATGAACGAATCAGATGATGACAGCATGAACACCGAACACACTCGTATACATATTATATAATAATAATAATGGATAATTTATATAGCGCCATTTTCGTAAAAACTTTCACCTCAAGGGCGCTTTACACATAGTATGTTTTTTAAAATTAAAAAATCGTTATTTTATATATATGTTATATATATATGGATATCTAAAATAGGAACATCTCTAAATGTAAATATTTTATACGTCCTTTCAAGATTTTTCAAGAAAACAATAATGTAGTTATTAAGGAGAACACATTCTTATTGTGAAGTTGTAAATATACGAACCTGGATCTCTTCCGATCCGGAGAACGTACATTAACCGATTATGCACCTACAGCACACTTACACTTTTCAAATTAATACATCTATCGTTCCATTATCCATTATCCCGGTAGCAACAATATTTTTCGATAAAATTGATTTTATATGTATATTTTTCTAATTCAAAATTTAACATGTGTAGTTTTAATAATGAGCCCAAGATTAAAGAGATGCATTTTATTATTTTATACGCCATACACGATATTTCAATTTCATAAATAGTATAATTTATATAACAATGTTTTTTGACAATATTTTATTAACTACATTATTAAATACTAATTCAATGCATTGTTGTACGAATGAGTTGTAAATTTTAGTTAAATAGAGCTTGTTTAAAAATACTAACTGCACGCCATGGGTAGATATGATGGTATATTATTTATCTTGTGTGGGGTTTGATTTTCTACTAAAACCACACCGTACTGATATTATGCATTTTAAAATACTTTTTTACCAATATACAATTGTATTTATTCTTGCGACTAGAGGCGTGACTACGCCAATGCTGTGCATTGGTGCCTATGATAGTTAGAGGTCCAAATCGATATTATTACCGGCGCTAAAATTAACTTATAATTTTGAGAATTCATCACGGAAATAATAACATATAAAAAATAATATTACAAGACTGATTCAATTTTCTATTACATCGGTTCAGAGTGAAAGTGGAACTCTGAAAAGAAGATGATTTAATGTGTAAAAGCATGTACCTTGAACTTAACATTCTTATATCTCATAATGTAAAATACATACGGAAGAGGGCCTTTTTATTATTTTGCATTGGGGCCCAATTTTATTAGTTACGCAGCTGCTTGCGACGTTACGTAAATTATTTTTAAAACATATTTATTTACATTTCGTTATGATTTTTTTACATTCGTCCCTTTTGTATGATCATTTTTTAACCGCATTTTGTTGTTTTTACATTTGTCATCGTAACTATAATCGCGTAAACAGTTCAGAGAAACGAGTAATAATTATTCATCACATGGCGAACGAAAATTTTCATAATTTCAGACACATAAATAAAAACGTCTTTTAATGATTCGAGGAATGTTATTTTCATAGCAGTTTTGCCTCCGTAAAAGTTAAATTAGGCTGTAAATCTGTCTTCTGCTTAATCATAATATATTAAGCGTAACGCAAAAACGTGATGACATCCTCTCACACAGAATTCCGCATTGTTAAGTTTGCGAAGGCCGTGAGTAGAATCACGCACGTATGCATTGTAAATCAGTTTTTGTACGTAATAGCATAAATTACTTCCGTTCCCCATCCATTGTTTATCTCACCTTCGGTCGTGAGGTGTTGTTACGCGCGAGTGTTGTGTTATATCATAGTTATCAAGAGGTATTTCTTCCAGCCTCTCGCGGAAGTAAAGAGGCGCGATAGGCACCGGCAAAGGCGTGTTTTATCGCTCAAATAAAAATTCTCCCTCACAAACTATTAAAACATTTATTGCTTATGAAGTTGTATGATTAATTAATGTATCAGACTATTATGTAATCTTCACACTTTTTACTCATCTTCTAAAGTTAGAAAATAATATAAGAATATAAATGTAATCACATTCAATTTGTAGTATTACCATTATTCAGAATGTATATCCTTTGATAATTAAAACAAATTAGATGGATCACTAAGAAAGATACACAGAAAAAAAAAACCTTAAACTTTAGTTCACCAATCACTAATAAGGTACAAGCTGATATTTATATTAAACTGAGATATTGGGTATTGAAAATGAATTTTTCTGTGTCTTTGGCGGAATTTGGTTCATCGGCCGTGAGGTGAAATTTTTACAATAAAATTTAGAGTAATTAAGCAAACGATTTCTGATTTCTAGCACGTTATATAACTCGTAAATATTATTTGTTTTGATATCAACAGTTGTCGTTCTAAAAATATTAAAAGTGTTACTAAAATGTAACTGTGTTTTCTTATTATCTGCTAAACTACTAACATTACACAGAAAATAATTTGTCAGAATTTTGGTACAAAAAAGTAAAATTTTACCAAAATGTCTGACCTTGTTGTTCCAAGGTCACGATATGTAGATAGAATCTGACGACATTGTGTAGTGTCACTGAAGCTTAATTGATTAAAGTTCTCTACCGGCAAAATAAATTTCCGGTTCGAGTTTTGGTGGTGAATATATTTTTTATAGATATATTTTTAAATACAAATTAAATGTATTAATTAGAAAGATATACGTATATAATCAATTTTATCGAAAAATATTGTTGTTGCTACCGGGATTTCTTATATGTATTATTAAAGAGAACACATTCTTATAGTGAAGTTGTAATTATTCAGAACATAGGTCTGTGATATTTTTTAAAATACAAATTAAATTAGAATGATATACATATAAAATCAATTTTATCGAAACACACTGTTGTTGCTACCGGAATAAGTTGTATCAATGTGTCCAAAATTTAATAAAAATGAATTATTAATTCTGGCGTCTCCTATTAGATTACTCAAAGGTATTTGAGATTCCGGAAAAATAAAGAAGACGGCTTTTAAATATTGGAACGATAGATGTATTAATTTGAAAAGAGTAACATATAGGTTCGAAAATTTGTCGTCAATGCACTGTGTTGCCGTAGCATAATCGGATAATGCAATTTACCCGGATAGGAATAGATCCAGGTTCGTATCCCGGTAACAACAACCATATTTTTCGATACAATTGATTTTATATGTAGGTATATCTTTCTAATTAATACATTTAATTTGTATTTAAAGTATCACAAACCTATGTTCTGAATAATTACAACTTCACAATAAGAATATGGTCTCCTTAATAATATTTTATCTGTGTATCTTTCTATGTAATTCAAGTACTTAGTGTTTAAAGATCCAATTTAATTTAAAATCATTTCAGCACATACAGGACACACGATCCAAAGACAGTTTATTGATTAGCCAGCACCAGCCAGATTTTGTAAGTCTAAAGATTTAAAGTCAACACTGGCTTCGAAGGAAATTGCTTTTACTTGTTGATCGCTCCAGTTCTGCCATTATAATGATATATTCGGACCGGACGAAGAGTTATAAATGGTTATGTCCTCAGAATAGCGAACGTAGAGTTGTCAACCTGTGTTCCAGTGAATTACAGTCCTATGTCTCAGCAGGATAATGGCCCTGGATCATATTATATATTTCTGTAAAATTTATTTTAAATACCAGAGCTAGTTCGTTTGTTTTTTAAAAACACTATTTAATATTTTTAATTGGTCGAATGTACACAAGGATGAAACGTTGCTCTCGTAGATACGGCAATAATGACAGTTGCGTAACTATGCCAATGTTAGATAGGGGACTAAAATGTTCGTGCCCTACAATCCATTTGGCATCGATCTTTCAGCGAGTATCGATACATTTACCAGTGTTGATGTGGACTGATAAACAGCATAAATAAGAAACACTTTAGCAAGAAATTGAATTATACAATTTTAATAATCGTTACCCACCAAAACATGTGAAAATATTACCAAAATATATATGTAATATATACAATCGCAGTAAAGCGAAAATCGACAAAGCAAGTATTTTTTAAATTACTAAAAATCGTTTTTCTTATCGTGAAAATGTGAATATTATAGGTGATAAGAGTATATTTTTTTCTAACTTTTAATTGATAAACTACACAGTTCTAAACGGTAATCTCTCAATGATACTTTGACCTTTGAGAGATTACCGATAATTCATTAATCGTTTCGCTCTTAACTCTGAACCGCCTTTAATCTCGTCTCGAGTCAAATCTCCGAGAGAAATCTCATACGTGGACACAGACCATAAAGGACGGCATGCATATTTGCTGTAGGCACAGAATACTCAATGAAAGAGTTCACTATATACTAACTGTTTTTTACTCGAGTTTCGAGACGAAAGTTACATCCATAAACGTGCACCCTAAGAATTAATTGCTATGGTTTGTTCATCCATTCAAGAAAATTTGTATTTGAAAACTAGTAGGTATTGAACTAATAATAGTGCAGTTTTATTTATTTTATATTGTACGGAGCAATTAATGTGAACAAGTTACAACAAGAATATGGTCATCAAAACTCTTACAATCGCTCATCACGCGCTTACTACAATGTGACTACCCATTATACTACAGTGGGCATAAATTGTGCATTGATAAAATATTTTTTTTTATAAAAATTAAATGTATCAATTAGAAAGATATACATGTGATATCAATGTGTTGTGATTAAAAATATATAAGCGGTATAAATGTTTCCAAAATTTGATAAAAATAAATTATTCATTAATTCCGGCGTGTCCGAAGATGGGTTTCAAATAACTGAACGACAGATGCATCAATTTGAAAGTGCAACAAGTTCGAAAATTTCTCGTCAACTAACTATGTGCAGTGTAATCGGCTAATGCATTTCCCCGGATAGGAAAAGATCCAGGTTCGTATCCCGGTAGCAGCAAAAATATTTTTTCGATACAATTGATTTTATATGTATATCTTTCTAATTTGTATTAAAAATATCACAGACCTATGTTATGAAAAATTGCAACTTCACAATAAGAATGTGTTCTCCTTAAAAATATGAAATATATACCAAAAATGAGAAGTTAAAGTGTATGTCTGAACACATTGCAGTGCAAAATAAAAGGATCAATAAAAAACGCTACCCATACTTATGACTATAGGCTCAAGTTTTTAAAAATAATATATTGAAGATTAAATTATTACGACAAGCTATTTGGTAGAAACGGCTGCCGCAAAAAGTAGAGCCGGAAGTTATAAATTAATTTATCAAAATCAACAAGATATTTTTTTTACTCATAATATTTTAATGAATTTATAAAGTACCTGTTCACAAACAGTAGCCAACCCACGAATGTAAATAAAATTTAAAGTTAATGAAATAATTATTTTGAAAAATGAGTTTTATTCCGCCGTGGGTCGGTTACGGTTGTAGTTGTTTTTTCAGCGGTTATCAAACCTGATGATGTCAATCTGAATAATTTGATTTATTTTAATATATAATATGTTAATCACCAGGTACCATAGTAAAACTTGACACAGAAATAATGTGTTATGATATTTTGTAACATGTATTGTGATCCCCTAGTCTGCTTCAACAGCGCGAACTGTTTATCTCTATTCCTCGCGATCCTGAGCCTTGTTCAGTACCATACCATACCATCAGTGTAAATATTATGTTCCGGGCCGATGTTGTTTTTGAACAACTGTAAAATGAAACACAATTTTATAAATAGATTTTTATTAATCAATTATTTGGTTTATAACGATTATGTATGGAATATGACATCGACCAAATATCCGCTTCTGGTAGCGGCACAAATGCGTGCCATATTTTTCATAACATTCTCGCACACTTTACGTGTTATTTCAGCAATTTCATTTCGAATATCACCTGTAGCATCGGAATCGTTGTTGGCTTATGGCGTAGACCTTTCCTTTCAGGTACCCCCATAGAGAATAGTCGGAAGCCGTCAAATCAAGATCGGTGATCGAGGAGGCCAATCGATATCACCACTTTTTGACATTGTGCGGCTGGGAGAAATTCTCGCAAAATTTCAAGCGTAAATCGGGCTGTGTGTGAGGTGGCACCGTCCTGGTGTAACCACATGTGTTGTAAGCCCAATCGACCCAATTCGGCCACCAACAAGTTTTCCAACATGTGACGATGGCAACCACCATTAATGGTTACAGCATTGCCATTATTATTTAGATAAAATGTTTTAATGACTTCGACATATTGTTGAGGCGTTAGATGTTCTATAGTAAATTGAAATCAACTACTCTCCACGACTACCAAATACGAACTGACAAATATCTGCCAAACCAAAATGGTGGCTAAACAAAATCAGCTTGGAACATAATATTCATAAATATAACTACGAGTCCCATTCTAAAATGTATAAATTTATATTAAGTAATGATTTGAGTTAGGTACTAAAAATTTTTTTTTTTTAAAAATAGATTCTGGCAAAGAAACAATAATATATGTTTTAGTTAGTTGTGACATCCTGAAGAAGAAAATGGTATTTTTCGAAACCGGTAGATGTATTTAAATTCAATTTAGTGGTTAATAAAACAAAGATAATAAATAAAAATATAATATTCACCTGTATATAATAATGATACACTGTATATATAGTTTTGAACTTGATTTGTCGGTCTTATTGGAGATAGTCCTCTTACCCTCTGTCCTTATACATTCTCAGTAATCACCAATTTCTCCAGGCTGTCTTCATCTCTTCCAGCAACATGGTCAAAGTGCGAAAGAATTATGAACCTTTTATTAGTATAGAGTTCCCGGATAATTGGAACATTTCTCATACTCTTATTTTTATCTTGTGAATTATTTTCAACTTTACCTGTGCCTCTAAACTTTTTTGAAATCAAAAATATTTTGAGGGGCGCCCGAGTATAGATCCCGGTACCGTACGTTGTACCCAAATAAAGAACTCGACCAAATCCGAAGCCGAATTTTCTTGGCATTTTATATAGTTTAGTATTTGCGTTAAAACTAAAAAGACAGGAACTAATCAAGATAACTACTGAAAAAATTTTCTTCAAAATAAACATTTTAGAAGATGCGATAATAAATTATTTATTCTAGCGATTCAAACGTAGCTTGACAGGTCTATAATTTCAAAATGGTGATACAATCAACCCGTCCACCATCACTTTTAATAATATTCGTAATATCTTTGTCTTAATACTAAAAGCGGTCCGTACCCGGCGTCGCCAGGATACGTAGACCCTCAATAACGAAAAAAATATAAAATCTAGTCTAGGCCGAGGGAGAGTGAGATATGTTCGGAGTGAAGGATGGAGGGGGGGAGGTTACAATGTTTTTGTCAGGGGTCTAAAGAGTAATTATGCAACATTTTGAATAGAATTTGGCATTCAATATAACACAAATTTATGGCCAGAAGAGGGAAGAAGGAAGAGGGGAGAGGGATCTATGTTTTGCACAAGGTCCTAAAGAGAAACTATGCAAATTTTGGTTTAGATCGACTAAAGGAGGTAGGATTGTACAGACAACAGACAGACGTACATCCAGTTTGATATACACAATCGTATATAGAAGGTACCCACCGAGTATACAAAGTTGCAGATCATTGTCGCCTTTTCTGTGCTGTTGTGACGTAATTTTGTGATGACTTGTATTGTTAACGCAGTTCTCAATCTTTCCTCGCTGAACATAAAAGGGTTGACAGTTTGGCAACGGTGTAAAAAATGTTTTGAGTGTTTATCGTGAATTTAAATCAAGAATGTGTATCGTGAATCTGAACAAGTGTCAGATAAAAAGTACAATAACAAATATTTTGCCCAGAACAGAACAACGCCGCAGACGACGTGACTGCCCAGTTACTAAGATATCGCATGCCATCCGAAGGTGAAGTTTTACGCTACCTGTCAGTTATTATCACAGATGTTCTAAATGAGGTAAATTCAATATATTTTAATAATACTAATTTAAAATGAATTAGAAGTTGATTTTAACATAGAATATAGAGGGTGGCCCAAAATTATAATTACATCAAAATTAGTTCAACTATATCAACAATAGCTTAAATAGTTTACTAATTTACTTACTTAACTATTTACCTATATTACGTTTTATTTCGACAATTTCCGGTCGCCATCTTTGATTATTAATTTTCCCATTATTTATATTTGGATTTTTCAAATTATTGCCCAGAATGACAAAAATCACTGCAGAAAGCCGTATTCTGATCAAAAATTTGCGAACCGAACAGTCCAGATTTAAACCCAGTAGATTATGCAATATGAGGTGTTTTGATGATTTCTGATTAGCTAAATATTGTGCAAAAAAAATTACATTAAGAATTATAATTAATTATATTATGTTTTGAAACAACTCGTGTGTAACGAGTTATTCTCACTTTTTTTTGGGCCAGCCTGTATATATATATATATATTCAGTAAAGTTTGTCACAAAAACTGCATTAGAAATAGCGCGTTAGAGAATTTCATATGATTTTTATATACTTTTACAATGTTTTATTTTCACCTTTACTGGTACAAGGATCGACGCCAGGCGTCTCCAAAACTTTTTTAAAATAAAAAAAATTAATGCGGCGGTACCTTTCACGCGCTAAGCAAGCGCACTATCATCTTGCTATTCTATTGAAGACTGTGGTGTCAAATTATCATATAAGCTTATGATGCTGATTTTTTACGTCAAAGTTTAATGTATTGATTTATACTTTTTATTTGTACATACATACATACTTAACATCAAATTTTAAAACTAATATTTAATATAATTTGGTGGTTTCATACGAAGTGATTGTTATTTTATTTAATATTATTTTTAAATAAATTAAAATAAATGGTTACCTCTGTTGAATTTTGTAAGAAGCTAATATTAATAAAGAACTTAAAATATTTGTAAATTGGTATTTTTACATCTTATTGTTTTTTTCGGCAGCGTGATGGTTAGTATACCCGCCTGTCATGTGGGAGTCAGGAAGATTTTCATTTTATAATATTTATTTAACGAACTTCATGATCATTTTTTTCGAACGACGTTTTTCAAAAATATTATTACCACGTATGCAAAATTTCGTCCAAGGATGAGGGTGAGATATCCGGAGGAGTTGGGCGGGGTGGCTATATTTTCCCCATGATTAAAAGCAACATTTGTAACGGATAGTAATCAATATGTGTTTGTTGGTTTAGTGGTAAAGACATTCGCCTAGCGATCCAGTGGTTGAAGGTTCGAGCCTCACTTCATGAGACCAGCAGGTAAGTCCGATTTTCATAGCATTGTTTGAAAATAGTAAGAATATTGATGTGACGGGTATTCCGTTCACGCATCTCTATTTAATTAAAATATATATATACATATATAGTACACATTTACATTAGTGGGAAGGGATGGTGTGGTTAGATAAGTGAGGAGGGCTCCTTTGTTTTACGCAAGGCGCTATAGAGCAACTATTCAAAATTTGGTTTAGATCGTATATAGGGTTATAGGATTGTATTGAGATTAGACCGACAGACGTTTTATATATATATATATATATATACATTTATGTAATCTTTTTTCTTATTATATAGATAATAATAATAATATAATAAAAATCCCTTCTGGCCAGTGCAGATTCAGGTAGATTTCGATCGTGTGTTTTTTCCTTATTTTTTTAACAGAGTGATGAAATTTTTAAGTTTTTGAACTGTGGCCTCTTAGAAACGATGCATATTCTGGATATGCGTCATTAGATCCTCTGCAATAGATAATAGGTATTTCTATCGCAATCTACCGCTCGACCAGATGAGTTTTGAAAACGCCTGAAAGAACAGGAGATAACTATTTATGAATTAATAATAACTTTCATATTTACCGGATAATAATGCGTTCACATTTGAAAGGTGGAATGCTGTCTCCAGTCAGTGGTGTCTTTATTATTTCAATTAGCGTCATCTGAAATGTTTTGTCATTAGGAAAACAGCACGGGCCATGTAGACCGTCATTCCGGCGCAGTTGTGCTTTAAGCCGTGCATTAAATACAAACTTTGTACCGCTGCATTCCTGTGACAGGGAACAGAGCTAACAGCACGAGCTAATTAAAACGAATTACAGCAAAAAGTCGAGCGATGGCATTATCAACAAAATGAAATATTGTTTGCTCGACTGCGGAAGCGTTGTCTGGCCTTACTTTGTATCAATGCGCAGGTACAAAGCCCTTGGCATTAAGATGAAATTAAATTGTTTGTCTGATCGATCAATTTCAATTTTTATGATATTTTCGATTCGAGACAGTCTTTGAGACGGGGATTATACTCCCATGAGATTCATTGCAGACGAGACAACTCTCGGCTTTCGCAGATTACCACACACTAAGTCTCAGAAATTCGCCGTCCTTTGCTTCACTTCACGTCAAATATTAGTTGATCGTCCATTCATGTTCGTCAATTGGGTGAATTTAAATTGAAATTAATGTTTTGGACTGTGAGGTTAAAGACTTCTAAAACCTACAGCATTTATGCTTTTATTTTGTATACTAAATAAAATCTAATTAAAAATTCTTACGGGTCCATACGTTCGAGTTGCCTTAGAGTGGTACAATAATTCTTTCCTCTGAACGCCGGTTCCAGACAATGCAATGACCACCGTTAATTTTATGGTCTTTTTAATTCAAGAATTGTTCTTTTAAAGAATAACATATTATTATGTAGATATATAATTTGAGCTTATATTTTTATCTTCGTTTTTCTTGTTAATTTAATAATATCTACGTTTTTGTTTTTTGTAGTTCCTAGAGTTCACTCCGCAGGTATGAAATGAAAAAGTATTTATAATAATGTAATAATTAAATTATTAGTGTTATACATAGGGACCTAATTGATTTTGATAATTGTAAGAACGCAACAAAAATATTTAAAGTACAATAAAAAACAAATTTTTCCAATATATTGTACATGGAACCCTTCCCCATCACCTGGCCCCTTCATCCCATATCGCTGACGTAAAAATGAATTATTTTTATCGTCATCATTCTAAATTTTGCTCAGTTACAGTCAAGGGTCCTGAGATAAATATAATATCATCTTGGATACCTTATCCTTCCTCTGCCTGGATAAAATATTTTTATAATGATGTATATAATATTGTCTTCCCCCGAGCAAAACAATACACCCCTATTTTAAATTAAAATAAAATCTGAATCTCGTTCAACACTACGTACTACTGAGATATCCTAAAATTACTTTGTGAATTGATATTTCGATTGGTAAAAATTGGTTTCGCAATTGCAGTAATTATTGATTATCGAGTGGGTTTCATGGGACATTAATTAAAGGAAGTATCACGCTTTGATTATTTATTTTTGTACTTTTATGCTACGTTTGAAATTAAGAGTGAATTTTTATAAATGAAATGAAATATTTCATAAATAAAAATTCATTCAAATCACAAAGGCGGAATCGCGTAAGTTATGCACAAAACACCGTCGACCCGATGTAATCTTGCTGCGCAAACTGCAATTTTATTTTTCATCTTCAAAACTACTGCAATGTCTCTAGGAAACGGTATTACAAAAATAGCGATACACGAGACCAGAGGAGGGGGCAATCGTGTCTCTACGTGTTCTCTCGGTTTCCTTGTGTGTGGGCCACGTCACCCGGAGACTCGGCAGCTCGGCACCTACACAGGTAGACAAGTTCTCCACAGAGCAGGTACGGCACGTGGACAACATCGGATTACGTTCGGCCGGAATCCACGCAATGACGAAACGTCGACAAAAAGTTTTGTCAGCCGCCTTGGTGGATAATGTTATTCAGGATATTGCTTTCTAGAACAAACGTCCCGAATTATAACTCAAAGTTCCATTGCTCAGAATCGAACGCCGACGGTTTTGCGACGACTGCATTTAAAGTTTTGTTATCCGCCGCCGAGGAAGCTCTATCCCTCCGGTTCTTGTGCGAAAACTTGGAAAAATTCCTGCAAAACTTTCGACATGACAAATTGTAACGTCTTCAATGCAATCGAATGGAAATATTCGTCTTCGGGGATCTCGCGAGAGCCGAAGTCGCGCTCAGCGTAATTTCTGCACTGTGGCTATATCAAACGGGGTTTCCGCATAAAAATTGCATTTTAAAAGGTCGCGGATCGGTTGGCTGCTCTAGGGCAGCCAACAGGAGCCGGGAAGGGAAAAATGCCAAGACTAGCGCAATTTGACGGCTTCACAAAGCAGCTTTTATTTATCGCCGCACCGCCGCGGCAACTGTGGGGCCCGCCTACTACGCTCGGTCGGGCGGGAAGAGACAGGCAATTATGAACATTTTAAAAACATTATTAATACATAACTTTAAAAACATTGATCTAAACTCTACAGTTTTTCTTTTAGGGAATATATAATATATTACATACATACCGGTTGTTAGTGCGGGAAATATTTTTAATAAAAGTTTTTAACAAAATAAATAATTAAGATTATACATATTAACTATTAAGTACCTACTCATAAAATATGGTGATCAAATGAATAAATTGAGAAAAGTATCAGAAACGTCCCAGGTAATAAAGTGTATCGTAAATGTTTCGCTGTATCGGAATTATAAAATCTAAATCTATACATTTTCAACCTCCAAAGGCCTGTTATAATATTTTTACTGCCAACAACAAATGTGGTGCTTAAAAACTCAAATAAAAAAATGAAATTACAATTTTGAGGTGTTCACATGTACAATATACCTGACATGAATCTCACTAACAAAAAAAATTTATTGTAAACGTAAACATTACCGCATTCATAGATTTAATCACAAATTAAATGGGTTAATCAAATTCCAATACTTTATATACAAAATATAAGGTAAATCTGAAATTACTAGGAAGTGGGAAAATATTCATTTAAAATTAAAGCGCATTAGAATTAAACATTTATATATTCAAAAAATAATCGCTGGAACATTGTATTGAAAACATATTGAACCTGAGATCACTTGTAATGTCTGTTTTATTAATACGAGTCGATGCGCGTTTTATCGATCCTCATCTATCTAATATTGTCTATTTTTTTAAGAATGAAACAACATACATATAAAAGATAATACATTGTTAGATTGACCCAGTCTTAGACTAAATATGTTTTTTTAAGTACCTACAAATAAATATATATTATTATAGAATAGATAAAAGAAAAATAGCTTCGGAAATTGTTTATACATTAATTCATCAATTGTCTAAATATGTCGTTATTTGGTTCGTAGCTTTATTGTTTTCCGAGACAAGAGGGCTTTGGAAAGATTTTTTTGACATACGTCAAAGTCATTTTTAATGCCATAGTATTGCGTTATTGGCTATGTTATGGTTATTAAACACGTTTTGAATTTTTATATTTGTAGAATGTTTGTGTTGTGTTGAATTATTAACTATAGTGTTAAGTCAATTTCTGAGATATCCTTTTGTTTGAGTTTAATCGAACAGTAAGGCATTGTAGGCGTGATTCAAGAAAAACGACCAGAAAGACGGCATTAAGTGATTTTTCAGCATGATATGCCCGTCCGCATACTGTTACAAAATACTACCTAGTCAAGAGCTTGGTTGGAGGGTATTTTATATCCGTCCTTTTCCCCTTCATCAGATCGTCATCATTTTATTTAATTAACTAATAATATTTTTCTATCGTTTAATGCTTTAGTACGGTGAGTACATCTGTACAGAATATTAAACTGATCAAGATGATCTCTGATCAAGATCAAACACCCCGAGATAAGAATCGAAGTGCTACATTTCATGTACCCACTCGTAGACTTCCGCGCCTGGTGATGCGGAAGCGCGGTTCGCAGCGAGCAGTTGGGCAGTTGGGCAGTGAGCAGTCGAGCGGGCGCGCAAATGTCCCGCCGAGGAGCCGCTTCCGCTGCGGTGGCGCGCGCCAATAATACTATCGTTTGGTGGGAAATAAAAAAAAGAAATGACACAAAACCCCGATCCGGGGCGGAAGTGCACATGCACCGGGCCGCCTCGTTATGTGGGGGTTAATAAACAGCGGGGCCGCGATTGTTACATACATCACTAACCACAATTAGGGGTATTTTGGGCGGCGGCCAAAGTGGGCCGGGCCTATTAGGTAGGCGGCCGGCCCGGCAGCAGACAAAACCTGAAGACGAACAATTTCGTAGGGAAATTGGAATTAAAACGGCGGAAATAAAATGTAAGAAGTTCTCCATTTTTAACAAACAAACCGAATCTCCATTACCTAATGGTAAATTCTCTTCAAGCGAACGTAAACAAGAATAATGTTTTACTTATATAAAAAATAGTTACACGCGATTATGGATCTTAATCATAGTTTTTTTATGAAATAAACAAATTTTAGCAAAACAAAAGTAAAATCGATATACTTTTTATAATAAGTTATCTGTCGTTACGGTGAATATTGGATTATTTTTAAAAACCAAAATGAAGTCAAATATAGAAAATTTGAAACACAATGCACATTTATTGTAAAGCAATAATCTAATAATTATCTCGTGTACAACCAAAAGTTTCGTACACTTTAAATATTTATTTTATTTTAATACAAATTTAATTAATTAACTAGAAAGATATACAGAAAACATCTATTTATCGAAAAAATATTTAGTTGCTTCTGGGATTCGAACCTGAACCTCTTCCTATCTAATATTTTTCGATAGATATATTTTTTCTGTATAACTTTGTAGTTGATACATTTCATTTGCAGTAAAATACCAAAAAACTATGTTTGGGGTATTATGTGCAATATCATTTTTTAATTAGAAAAACATTTTCGGTTTGTAACTTTGTAATTTTTGAAACATCGTTACCTAGTCTAACCGAATGTCACGTCTAATATAAGTACGAAACCTGTAAATCATAATTAAAAACTGCACCAATTAAAACTTATATTTTGACTATAAACTATACGTGAAAATCAGTCGAAATAAAAATTAATAAATTAACAATTTCGTAAATCTCTAACTACTTTAATGGATTCCCTTTTTTCCTATCGCTAAAACCTATGTCAAAAATGATCTCTTCGTTGAAATTAAACAAAAAATGAAAATTGTTTGTCTGCGCATAAGTCTGGAAATTGAGCATATAGACTGAATGCGTGTACACATAAATAAGATGAATAAATATTACAGAATTTGGATAGCAATGCATGTAGTTATTTGTGAAAAATAAACTTTAATTGTGGTAAACTAACATATTGGCAAAATCGATTTGACAGTTTTTGTAGATTACTGAGTAAAATAGACCAATTGCCCATATGAACTTTGGCAGAAAATTTTCAAATCTAAATAGGTATCTATTAGCGAATTTTTTATTTTTTATCGAAATCAATTAGAATGTGTTCTCCTTAATAATATATAAATTGTATCAATGTGTACAGAATTTAATAAAAATGAATTGTTAATTCTGGCGTCTCCTATAGGTTTATTCAAAGGTATTTGAGATTACATTAAAACAAAGTAGATGACTTTCAAATAATGGAACGATAGATGTATTAATTTAAAAAAGTGTAAAAAGTATGTATATGTTACATAATGGTTTGAAAATTTGTCGTCAATCCACTGTGTTGGTATAGCATAATCGGATAATGCTCGTTCCCCGGATTGGAAGAGATCCAGGTTCGAATCCCGGTAGCAACAACAATATTTGTCGATAAAATTGATTTTTCATGTATATCTTTCTAATTAATACATTTAATTAGAATTTAAAATATCACAGACCGTCTGTTCTGAATAATTACAACTTCATAATAAGAATGTGTTCTCCTTAATAATTAGAATTCAATTGAACCAGAATTTAGTTGAACAACGCCGGGAACGGACCAGTAGTAATTAATGTCAACAGTAACGGAAAATATCGACAACTTCTTAGGCACAAACAATGAATTTTGACCCATTTTTATAATCAAGAAAACAAACCGAAATCTATAGAGCTTAGGGTTCGCTTTTAAGTAGATACGTTTTTTAAAAATGGAGGCTTACAGAACTGTTCCCCCACACGCGTATGAATAGCTCTGTATTTTATTCGAATATGATGATAATCACTTCTCCTCCTTTTGAATTAACATTTATCCATTCAGTAATAAATGTCAAAAAGGGTCGTGTTTTGTTTCACGAGAGAGAAACCGACTTAACAATAGTTCAGGATTTATGCAGACGTAGTCCGTTGTTCCCGACGATTTATGCATGAAAAAGTATTCAACTTGTAATTTTCATTCCGAATAATCTTCGTACGAGGGAAACTAAGTTAAAAAATGATGTGTGTTCTTTTCCTTTATAGAGAATGATGATATCGCGTCATGAAGCCGGTGCGCGGTTCATGTACAAGGCGCCAACCATCAATCACGAATGATCTTATCAAGAATTAAAAGTGGGCAAATTGAAACAAGTTCCGCTGACATGCACCCTTTTATTACTGTGTCGCCCGTGTCATGAAATGAAAATTAATAATTACACAGTGTCGCGAATAAAATTATACAAATATACTTTTACTAGTCTATTACCCGTCCTAAGACGCAATGGACAGGCGAGTTATGGGATGTGGTAACAGAAGAGGAAGAGGACGATGCCACAGGATTATATCAATCACGACAATTTTTTAAAACAGAAAACTGCATACTCTTAGAGAAAAGTATTAAAACGGTTATAACAGAAAACCAAGATATGGCGTAAATATATCAGATTGCTGATGTAATCAGCGATAACAACCCTGATGATAGACCTTGCAATGGGATCCGAAACGTCGGCCAGAGAGGATTAAAAAGTACAAAAGATTTTGGACAGCCGTGAAAACATGAGTATATTCATAATTATTTAATTTATGAATGAATTATAAAACGAATTCCCAAGTATGTAGGTACCTACAAGAAAAAATCCATCATCTTTCGTTACATTTTTTGATAACCATAAAATAGTTATATTTTTAGGAAGATTATACTAAGATAACATGCCAGAGATGGGCTATTGTTATAAGTATTTGGGTCATTCTCAGCAAATCAGACAAATTTGGAAATATCAACATTTTTTTAAAATTATACAATATGAATATTTTTTTGCTGCAACACAATTACTTAAGATCATATTACAGCCATCTGTCATGAAATACGAGATATTTCACGACGAAAACAAAAATATATGAAAATAGTCATAATGAAACATTCACTGGATTAAGATATCTAAAATAAACCAATTGTATATTGCAAATTCAGTATCTTAAAAATAAAAACTTAATAAATAACGTTGGTATACATACTTAAAAGATGAAATCATCCCATAAATTTAAAATTTTTGTCACAAATCATTAATAAATAACGTCTTAATAATAAAATACGTCTTTTTCCTTTACTAGACATTTCCTCATAGTGAGAGAATGACAATTTTAACTTGGAACAACATAATTTCGTTTGAGGTTATGGCCATGCATTTGTCTCCATGTTTACAGAAATACTATTAATGTAAAATAAGTAATGAGTAAATAAAATAATACATAGCTTTATATAGAATGCACAAGGTGAGGGAATGATGCTCAATTTAAATTCTCAGGCTAAAATAAACCTTAATTTTTCGATACATAATTGCACACAGAAAGATGCACACCAGTAGAAACGCATCGAGGCATTCAAAATGACTGCTCTGAATTGAATCAAGTGTCATAGCGCTTTGGTGGTAGAAATTTGGTATTTTTGAGGTGGCTTAGGGAATGATGTAAATAAGTGGAGAAACGTATATTCTTTTAATAAAAATAGAAAACCGTTTAGATATTGGTTATTGCACTTCACCGGATATGAAGAGACCCTGCTTCAAATCTCGGTGGCAGCTAAAAATTTGTATATTTTTTCGATAAATTGAGTGTATCTGTATGTATATCTTTCTAATGGATGCATTTAATTTGTATTAAAATATCACAGAACTATGTTCTGAACAAATTACAACTTCACAAATAGTAATGTGTTCTCTTTAAAATAAATATTTCTTTCGAAAAAATAGAGTTGTCACCGAGATTTATACTCAGGATCATTCTATTGACGGAAGACTGCTATCCCAGCTGAGCTACTAAATAAACATTTTTCCCGCGATGTCTTAAATGTAATAGTTTATTTGTATTGTTAATATATTCTATTTCTCAAGCTCAAATGTTGTCGTGGTATGTATTAAAAGAAGATTCTTATTTTATCATATATATGTCCTTACGACGATTCACATTATATGTACACATTTGTGGAATTTCATATCGTGTAATTTGAAACATAGGTACCTCCTGTATGCCACTTTTCTCTCGGATTGTAAGAACATTTTGCTTTATGGAATTTTTATTTTTACGTTTCTTCAAAGAATTTTTGAAAGAAATTGGCACAGCTGACATTAAGTTTCAGAACCAAAGGGTAACAAGTAAAATTATATTAAGGAAAGATGCGCAAAGAAAAGCGCGATTTAATAATGGACTACCTACTTACACCATGTAATGTAGTATTCACATTATTTCCATCACGTTTCCAAATCCTTTGCCCGAATGTAAATAATATGATGATATGCTCACATATTATTTTAGGCTCGGTTGTGTGATCAGTGATAATTTTTTTTACTATAGTTAAAAACGTTACCCTAGTAAAGATAAAAATATTTACTCATTTATTCATTCATTAGCAAGTTAGTTTTAGAAATGGCGGATTCTTCACAGCTATTTCAAAAGTCATCTGTCAAATTGATATTTTGAAAGTTGCAGTATACGACAATGAATCATTCAATATCCCGCTATTTTAGTGATGAAAGTTCGTTGTATGATGATCAATGATGTTAAATTTATATTATTACACATAGACCGAAAAATTTTCGCCAGTCAAGTGACAGATTTCGAACGCAGGGGTGAATAAAATATAATTGTATGTATTGCCAGTGTTGAATATTAAAATTCTTAGATATTTGATGATTGTTCGCCTTGCCACACTATTAGGCGGCGAGATTATCTTACTCGAGACCATAGTAAATTTACCGTATGTACGAACAACTCGCAAACATTTTTACCACGGGCGATGGTAAAAAGTTACTCTAATTTTTATTTATTTTAATATTATAAAACATAATATAATATAATATATAGGAGATAATCTATGTTTCAGTTAGTCTTTGTATTTATTTTTATTACTTCAGATATAAATTGATAGTAGTCTGTAATTGTTCTAATTGTGATGGGAAGATTGTAAAAAAATTTGATGCCTATGATTTTGGGTTGCGGTATATTTATTTTTGGAATAAAAATCTTGTCGATCGGAATTCGCTTCTAAAGTTTAATTGATTTTTAATTTTGAAAATTTGGATTATTGAATTTTTTTTGTGTATGTCTATTATTTTCGATACTTTTTTTTTAGAATAATTTTTATTATCATTTTTTGAGTGATTTCTAATTGTGACATTGAAGTTTTATATGCTCCTCCTAATAAAGTTGACTACGATCAAAATTTATCACTAATCGCACAGCCGGCTCTCAAAGCCAACAAAATATGTGAAATTATATCGTCTTTGCTTGTTCAAATTGATTACACAATTCTTCCTTAAAAGACTAGTAAGCATACTTAACTAACAAAATTACCATCATGCCGATTCTCCGCGGGGGTACGCAGAGAGTCACTAATAGGCGCGTAGCGGTCATAATAGCGATCCGCAGGGCCTAGCAGCAAGCAATCGCCTGTCGCCGAGTACTTTAATAATGCACCTGCGCCAGCAAAATTCAAAAAAGAAATGGCGTTCAATCGCCTTTACTTAAATTTTAACTTGATTTCGGATTACTCTCAGCACTTCTCAAAATTTATTTCAACTATTATTTTACTCGCCACACTGTGGTGCGTGGCGCTCTGAAGTGAGCGGTTACGGACTTCAGAGTCCCATGAAACCGCTAAAGAAGAAGAAGACGACGAACCACAGCGCTAACTCAGTAAAATAACTGGTTGTATTAGTATAAAAACTCTTTCAAAAACGATATTTTCAAGTGCCGCATTGATTTTAATTATTGTTGATTTATGGTATTATTTTGCTTCTTCTTCTCAATACTGCAGGGGAGTCTCATTGTGGGTGCTTAGAATGGACGTAGTGAGATCGGACATATAGCTGGCAGACGGACGGGATTCGGTCCTACCTAATGTGACACATGACGAACGTCACTAATTGTAATGGACAGGGAGTTAGGACAACAGGAACCATGACGCAGACGGCAAATCTCAAATATATACCAAATAGATGTACCCAACAGGGGCATGAACTGCTTGTAAGCAAAATAGTTTTGAATTACTATAAATTTTGGGAATCAAATATAAATTAAATATTATTTTATAAATGGATGATTTATTATAATTACGCAATCCTCTCACTCTCATGTTTGGAATCTTTAGTTGTTTGGTTCTGAAATCTGTAATTTTTAAGTAATCCTACATTTATTACTTGCTTAGCCATTTTTTAATCTATCGTTTTACTCAAGCCATACAATTGCTATCTACTGAATTGAAAATTCCACTCCGCCGATCCGCGTTGTATAGAATCTACGACTTTTGCGTATTTTTCTGTATCATAACAGAATAACACTCGAAAGGTTTTCAACTTGGCTTAGAGCTGCGCGCAAATCACTGAAGTATAAACTTCCTCTTTTGTTCATTCTCGAATATTACTATCTTTCGTTTTTATGTTCGTTCTTTGCGTTCAAAGACAATAATGTGTAGTAGGTACGGGTGATTTTTCTGACATTTTTGATGCCATGGTACTTGGTGACATATTAGATTTGAAGTTTATTCGCAAATACTGCAGCATTTTTATTATGATGAATTTGTGTAATCAAAACATACTAAATATTTCGCTATTATTTAAAAAAAGCAAACCCAAAGAACTATTTTTGAAATCTTGCAACAGATTTATCTTAGATACACTAGATATGGAAATATATCCATATTGTCATTTTTTTTTACTTCATACATCATTTTGTTTACTAAAAGCTTAAATATAAATAATATGTTTAAGTTATTCGATGAAGGGTTTTAAAAGTATTTTTGTTCGGTTTCTTGTATTACGTGTTTTAAAAAGGTCCATAAAATTTGTATACGGATAAGAATGTAATTAAATGATAGTTGAACATTATTTTTAATCATAGTAAACATTAGTAAAAATTACAAATAATTAGATATAGGGTATACTCGTAACTATAAACGACGGTTTTATTTTGCCTAAACATGTCGGTTAAACGAAAGTTTATAATCCAATGTAAGTATAGCATATTATGTAATAGTATCTATTGGTGACAGGCTACAGTTTGCATGTAACGTGTATTTACCATCACTTCTGTCTTTTAGTCTTTTTGAATATAAAATTGTCAAAACAATTCAAACATGCCTCATTTAATTTTTACGACTTTTCGAGATGTTTTACATCTTCTTTTCGTTATTTTCATATATGTATCAGCATACTGTTGAAATCAATATAAAACAACATAGAATTTCAAGACATTTCATTTTAAAATGTATATTTACGTTCAATTTCGAAGGTATTTAAAAAATATTTTTTTTTTGTATATCTTTCTAATTAATACAAATTAAATGTATTCATTAGAAAGATATACATATAAAATCAATTGTATCGAAAAATGTTATTGTTGCTACTAGGATTCAAACCTGGATCTCTTTCTATCCGGGGAACGTGCATTCACCGATTATGCTATATCAACACAGTGCATTGACGACAAATTTTCGAACTTATATGTTACACTTTTCAAATCGATATATCTATCGTTCCATTATTATAGAAAATGGCTTTCAAATAATGGGGAAGAGATCCAAGTTCGAATCCCGGTAGCAATGACAATATTTTTCGATAAAATTGATTTTATGTGTGTGTATTTCTAATTAATACATTTAATTTGTATTTAAAAAAATATCACCTGTGTTCTGAATAATTACAACTTCATAATAAGAATATGTTCTCTTTAATAAGTTGTGATACGTGTAATTAATGTAAAGTATTATACATATTATATGTAATAAAAAATGGCTTATAATTTGATCAGGTCAAAAAAACAATATATCAACTGATATATTTACACTACTACCACTGAAACTCATATACACGATAGCTAAACTAATGATAGAATTATAAAGAACATAAAACATAACAAGGATATAATACGAGTACAAGTAATAACTGCCTCATAAATCTGGCGACATCAAAAGTCACGACTCTTTGAAACGGACTCAAATTATACAAGATCCAACTGCAAACTAGATCGCTAAACACTGTCTAATGTGATCCAAAGAATGAGGCATTAGTCACATTAAAAGGTAAGACCCAAACCTCAAACAAAAGATTTAGATTTATATTATCAAAAAATAGTTTAAAAAAATACAAAATAAGTAGACAATAAAAAGTGAATGTTTTTTGTTTGACTTAAGTTATCGAAGCAGCTGTATGTACCTACTTAGTGTATATTGCAGTGGCATGCAGTAAGTTTATTAAGATTATGCTGTTATCAATGACATTATACAATCATATATTAATATATATATATATGTAATACATTGTATATACTTTCGTTTAACCAACGTCTTTAGACAAAATAAATCCGCCGCTTATACGACCCTACTATGTATTTATTTGTAATTTTAAAGAACTAAAGTAAAGTTTAAGTTTTATCATAAAATAATACCTTCTCGCCAATATAAAAAATGTATGGACGTTTTTAAGAACACTTTCTATGACTGAACATGATTAATTTATTGTTTGAAAATCCTTCACGTAATAACTAAAAGAAATAATTATTTCTATTAAAGGTTAACGTAGGAAATAGTTCTACCAATTGCTTTTTGTTTTTCCCAAATCAAAAACCAATCCATGCACCAAATTTAAAGTACAATCATGAAATTAACACGATAAAAAACAGTAAGATAGTAAAATTCGCGAATTAGTAAAAGAGGAAGTAGACACTTAAATGATTTGCACGCAGTTGTAAGCCTTTCTAATGTTATTCTGTTAAAAAAACAGCATAGGTCACGACTCCATACAAAACGGATCAACCGAAAGAAATTTTCAATTCAGTAAATAACCAATTATATGACTCTAGTAATTCACTAGCTTAAAGACAGAATACAGTAATATGAATAGCTCGATGCGGCGAATACAAAAGAGCGCCATGGGTACAGCGGTGAGTTCTTATGGTAGTTTTTTAGAACTAAGCAATTAAAGTCTCTACTGGTACACAGATGGCACTAATTGTAAAATAATGTTTTCGTTTATGTTAATCCAATTATTTAATTTATATTTGTTTCCCAGAATTTTTAGTAATGCACAGCTTTTTTCAAGTATGCACTGCACGCCCCTAGTGTATTGTATATTCTATCTACTATTATTTAATGTGCGTTCTATTTATGTGTACAGCTCCGGATACATAATTTTTAATGTGTATATCTTATTTTATCTATGTATGTATTCCTCTCAATAGTTTATTTATTCTGTGTGTGTATTTTATCTTTTATTACGTAATGTGTATTCTATTTATCTGAAGCTAATAACATTAATTTATTTAAAAAATCAACGAAAATGCAGTAGCAAAATAATTTGAATTTAATCATATTTATTGATATTATGTGTTGTTTTTTCACATCGGACCCCAGACGCGCAGAATTATGGATGCAAAGAGTTGTTAGGTATGCATATATAAGTTTATTGAGGAATCAAACATGAAATACGCGATTCTCTAAAATAAGTATTGAAATTTGATTTATTTCTCCACGGATTAGTCCACATATAACTTGAATGTACGCACTGCACGGGCCTGCTTCGTAGTTTTCACAAGTGATGGCCGTTATAAGACAGTGTTACAATAATTAATAAAACATTTTGCGATTAACAAGAGAGGGATTTATAATTTTTTGTATTTTTACGAATTTGGATTGTTTAAAAGTCAATATTATAATTTAGTTCACATCACTAGGAAATTCCTCCAATCCCAGTTGACCTTCTTCTGGCATTTTGAAGCTGCCCCACCCGCCGCCTCCCGCCCGGCAGGCGCGGCGCGTCCGTAAGGTGTACGTACAGAAGGTATTATTGTTATGAAATTTGTTACAATAAAGTGTATGGCGTCGGTCGCGCGGGGCGAGGGGAGGGGGAGCGGTGGGGCTCAAGAGGGCCGCCGAGGGCCGGGGGCGGGGAGGCCGCTGAGTCAGCCCTCTCGACTGCAACACAATGGACGGGGCTCGCGATGAAAATGCAGAGAAACGGAAATATATAAATTCGATATTCAAATGATTTTGAGCCGAATCAGTTCGGAGCTGATAT
Organism: Eubasilissa splendida; assembly: GCA_031772225.1. Classification (NCBI taxonomy): domain Eukaryota; kingdom Metazoa; phylum Arthropoda; class Insecta; order Trichoptera; family Phryganeidae; genus Eubasilissa; species Eubasilissa splendida. The sequence continues at coordinate 12,257,269 of CM062850.1, read as the reverse complement.
GGGGTGCATAATTTTCCCGGCCCTCAAAATAGCTTTAATGCTTTCTGACTTAATGTGTCTTCATGTTGTCGGTAGAATTTGAATAAAAAATATAATTGCAATACTAAATAATGCCCTACCGACGTTTTTTATTCAAACTCGAATGGTTATTCGGATCTCGCGCAATATGCAGTTAGTTAGCAAGTGGCGACAGCCGAAGCTAAATAAATCAAAATGTGGTAAAATAGTAATATCAGAAAATATGTGGCGAAAAAGTGAACAAATAAATATGTAGTACCACGGTGACTATATAAATATACATGTCTTATTCAGTACCCATAAGATATATTCTTAAATTTAGACGGACAATTAAAATATGTATATATATGTAGGTAAAAACTTCTTTGTGGATTAACTACATAACAAAAATTAATTATCATTTATACCTATACATGACAGTTTTTAATTAAATGAAATTTTAAAATGTCTAAAATCATTCAATAAAAATTTCATTCATTTTTTTCCTTCCAAGTGAACTGTACACATAACACACACCGACGCGTTGTTTACACATAACCAGGCGAGATCCTACTCATTTTAATCACTCGAATTTTTTAAATGTCGCTGTCGCTTTAACCGTCTATGTACTCAAAACATATTGTTTCTGTTTCTGATTATTTTTGACAACTGGAAAACGTGGAACAGATAGGCGAGCAATAATTAAAAACTATTGCAAAGCGGATTGAATGTCACCACTCTAGGAACAACTATAGTATGTGTTGCGAGTTAGTGTTGTAACGTTGCTTTGATGCGAGACTCAACTTATATACAGATAAACTACTTTTCATTTAGAATGAACAACTGTATTAGTGTGTGTAACAGCCCGTTTCAAAAACATGCAATAGGTACATTTAAAAAAATATTAAATAAATACATGTGGCCGGAAAACTCGTAGGAAATAGAACACACAACACATACACAGCTCAAATTTTCATGTACACCGTTTTTTGGGCGATATATATCATATTTTATGTTTTCCGTTGCCGTGTATATGCGATAGAAATAGGGTTAAGTATATTTATTTACAAAGAAAAAATGGTTTATTGGAACATATAATGTTTTTAGGAATATTTATTTATAATGTATGGCTTTTATACTGTAAGTACGTAGTTATACATTTATAGTAATGGAAAAACCAACAAATGGACAAATTTTCGTAATAATATAAAAATACAAAAAAAAAACAACAAATGCATTCAAAAAGTGACATATATAAACATAAACCAATTCAAACGCAGAGCGGCGTCAATACATTGTTACAATGATTTTACTTACACTAATACAATTATTTTTTCTAAATAAAAGGTGTTTAGCTCTCGGTTTGTGCTGAATTTCCGTTTCTTAAGGAATAAGGAGACTTAAAACAATTTGCGTAAAATGAATCAAATCACGTATTATGAGACAATGAGTTGCGTTCTGGGTTTTTATAAAATATGATGTATTATTACTATATGGTTTTATCAATGAATGTTAATAAATGGTTTTTTTTAAACATGAAAACTAGGTTAGGTTATGTTAGGTTAGATTAGATTAGGTTACATCAAGATAGGTTAGGTAAGGCTAGGTTTGGTTAGGTTTTTCAATATGGTGTACCACTGTGAGTTTGTTTAAATAGTATTCAGCTTCAACACGGAAATTACAAATGTGTCCAGAATGACACAATACATTTATTTTTAAATGTGTCTTTGAATTTACAAATAATTTAATTATTTACAGGAAAATGGTTTGTCTCCCATCACATTTCTTTTTGTAGCTTTTCTCAGCCATTAATAGCTTAATATTTAAAAGTTCTGGAGAAAGATAAACGTATAACGGATATAAATTTTTATCTTTTTCTCTTCTTCTTCTTCTTATTTTACTATGGTTTTATTAAGTGTATTAGCGATTTTTAAAATTTTTTAAATCTGGAGATTGACAACAGAGTACTGCGTCTCTGCAGGGTACGTTTGCTGGTGCGGGCAGGCTAGTTACTATATTAAATGAATTAACAATTTAATTACAGATATAAAATGTCAAATTGTAAATCAGCTGTATGATAGGCCGTGTCTACAGAAGTGATTTCTCTCGAACAGTACAGAGTTTAGTGCGAAGCGATTTATGAATGATCAGTCCGCACGTTTTGCGCACATATTTGAATAATGCACACACGTCAGAGATCAAAATTTCATTGAGAGATTACCACGGGCATTGCGACGTTTGATGACCACATTTGTATTGTAATAACTAATTTATTCTGTATGTTCTGTCATCAAAATGTTAAAACTCTGTATAATAAATATAAAAGAATCTCAAATTTATAAAACAAGTACATTATGTTAAATAAAATGACAACATGAATAGTTTCTTCTTTTTCAAGCAAGTTCCTGATTGAGGATCATCTCCTTTTTAGAAAAATAAGTATAGTTGTTGTAAATAACACTTTTTTGTTGTAAAGTCACATTTTCAAAACACAGTTCTATAGTATTTTTAATTCAAATTAAATGAATCAACTAAAAAAAATATATGGAAAAATCTATTTATCAAAAAAATATTTAGTTGCTACTGGGATTCGAACCTGGACCTCTTCCTATATTGCCGGGGTAACGTGTTAACCATTCCACTACAGCAACCGAATACGATTACAACAAATTTAGAACATATATCTGTATATTTTTATAATTGAGCCGACAGACTACCAAATATATAGGAATAGACTAACGCGAATTACTTGTTTCAATATTTTCAATTTGGTGTCATCCACGTGATAATTTTATGTAATCAAATAGCGCCGTGATTTTTTTTAAATATATGACTCGACTGGAACGACAATTTAAACATTGACAATATAATATGCATTAATGTAAAAAATACGTTTAGTTTACACAAAGATTTAATTTTCGAAGAGTAAATACTGTTGTGTCATAAACAATCGGATTTATGTTTCCATAAATAATGTGTGTAGAATGCATCTCGTCCCGCAACTAATGTTCCGAACCCCTCTCCTATATGTACACTTTATTTCATGTCTATTCATTTACTGAGACATTTATTATTCAATTTTTAAATCAATCAACTTTATATTGCGTTGAATCGATCGGTCTAGTTGATTTATTTAATTTGTATTGAATTTTTTTCTTTCTTTCTTGCAGAATTCTACGATAACACTTTACTCCCAGTCTGGGTCACGCTTGTATTCGATTATGAATCCGAATTGATAAATAATAATAATTAGAATTATTAAATACGCGCGTGGAAAAATCAAAATGACTTTTATTCGAAAACGGGAGCGCATTTCCCGCGCAATCTGACAGCCCCCCGAGTAGGTCGCGACTCGAACACAAGACACCCCCACTTGTTCCATTCAGCGCGCTGATGAGATAGAGCCACTCGAGGTTTTTTATTCTCCACCGCAGATACTGGCGGTAGGCAGGAACACTTTTTTGTATAAAAGGAAACATGCGCCTCCTCCCCTCCGCCCGCCCCCCTCTCGAACCGCCGCCTCGAACGAAGTCGACCCTCAGGCCGACCTTATTCTTGGGCGGTATTTGGAGGCAGTAAGAATTTTCATATTATTATCAATTCGGGTGGAATTTAAAGTTCACGCGTACGGGGCTACAGTAAAAGCTTAATGGGCTCATTGGAATATTATTAATGATCCGGGTAAGGTGTAAATTGGCCCTTGCGGAAAATTAGCGAGACGTAAATTAAGAGAAAAAGACTGTTTTACGGATGATAATTTTTCTAAGGAACGATTACCCGTACGGAAATTAAAAAATTACAATTTGCTCGCGAAAAATATATTTAAAAAATGCTACTTCAAATATTAATGATACGAGACATGAACATATTGTCATAACATTTCAATACATAATTGCGTTGAAATGGATTTAATGCTAACGAGTATTAAAATACTAATGTTTAAATGCTTAAACGAACACAGCGCGGTTGGCGTGAATATCATCTCCACATCTCACTTATCATAATCAAATACTAATTAAATGTATTCATTTGAAAAATATACATATTAAATCTATTTTATCGAAAAGTATTGTTGTTGCCCCACCGGGATTCAACCTGGATCTCTTACCAAACCGGGGAAGGTGCATTATCCAACTATGTTACAGCGACATTATTTTTGACGAAATTTGTTGGATGTGCCTTCCCCCGTTTGGAAAGAGATCCAGGTTCGAATCTCGGTGGCGCAACAACAATATTTTTAGATAAAATTGATTTTATATGTATATCTTTATTTAAAAATATCAGAGACCGTCTGTTTTGAATAATTACCACTTCACAATAAGTATGTGTTCTCCTAATAATCATTATAATCGTTCTTGTGCCTGATGATTTGTCATTCTTTCAGCGTAGTTTGTTCTGTTTAATGTCGTTATTTTATCGTGCTCTTAATTTTAGCTGTCTCTCGCTAGATGTCGTTTTTCTGAACTAGATTGTCTTCATATTGTAGAAATATCACACTTAAATAATACATTTTAACATCCAATGTCAAATGAAAGTCAAGAAAATGAAATAGGTAATTATAATTATTACCTAGATACCCACATAAAATTTAAATCATTTTTATTATTTTAAATACATATTATTTTAGACGCGCGTGTCACTCGCCTAGTGATCCAGTGGTCGAGGGTTCGAGCCTCATTCCAGAAAACCAGTAAGTTTTATTCTCATAGCACAAGAATTTAGCTTAGTTTGAAAATAGTACAAATATTAGTGTGACACGTATTCCGCGTACGCATCTCTATTTAAAAAAATCATATTATAACATTTTTCAATTATAAAAATCTAAATATTAACGTAATGCGTTTTATGTGTATATATATATATATATATATAGGCACAACCATGCTGTAAATATTACAAATATAAATATTGAAAATAGAAACATCCCTAATCGAGGAAATTCTCTTTTTGAAATGATGAATATTCTATTCATTGAAAGCTCCTTATATATTAAATTGATGATTGTAAACTTGTGGTGTTAAAATACATGTACATAAATATTATTGGATTGATTGTGTCGTGCGACCACACTCCATATTTTCGCCGGATAATCAAATTCCCGAAGTCGTCACCCTTGTTGCATTGTTGGTTCGGGACGTTTTTTGGTGTATAATTTATGAATGTTGACTAAGAAATGTGCCGCGAATAATTTCCCAAGAATAAACCCGGCAGAGGAAACAATGGAGGGGTTCCTACCCTGAGACAGTAATTAATGGTATCGCATGTTATATTATTATAAACGGCACATTTCGGACTCTAGCCACCTGTCTGGCACATTTGGTGGTGTCGGGAAGCCATCTTGGAATAATCCCCTTAAACATCAAACTGACCGTTGAATTATTTCGCGTTAAGACACAAGCGGATCCCAGCGCGCGAGATATTATGCCGCCAAGATTTGGTCACCGAGTAAAAGTATTGAAACAGCTAATGCCAGTATTCGCTATTGCGATACTCTGTACTGGCGTCTTGTAGCTAGGGGGTCAGCGTCTAGTCGTACCGCTCGAGAGTTTCAGGACGGGACTCCAGTCAGTGCAAACTGAATTACCGAACATTGAATAGGATTTTATTTGATTGCGCCACTGTTATATGAGTTCTATTTCCATCATAGAAACGTTATTGATCCCGTGATCAGCGGGCAGCCGTTATGCTCGATATAATACGTACGTACTTATGTTTGAAAAGGCTAAAGATTCAGGTGTAGGAAGTAAAACAACCAATTAAACGAATAGATAAGCTTACGCTATTGTCTAGTAACACCATTTCAGAATTATAGCATCGTAAATAACCAAATCCGTATCAATAACCAGATAAGCACTGGGTAACAAATTTAACACATTATATATCCAAATTGTATTATATAGTAAGTGTTAATTATTTTCGGTTTATATCGAGAGTTCATCGATATTTCATTCCATTTATATGTCGGTATCTACTACTCAGGGGCGAGCCTCTTCTGGATTATTACTCATTAAAAAATGTACGTTTCATATAATTTCATGATTCGGCAATAAGATGTAAACGTCTCATATTTATACGATATTAAAAAAATATATATTATTAGTTTTATTATCGATTTAATGGAAAAACGATTAAAATCATTACATTTTATCTCGATAATTGTTCCAAATTGAGATTAAACTATTATTCATATATTTCTTATGTTATATTAGTATGCGTGTTACGGACTGTGTATATATCGAGGGGTGAAAATTCAATGATTGTAAACGACACATTTTTATATTTTTGAAAAGTCGTTGTCTTATCACACGTTTTGTAAATTTTAATACGCGTAACTCTATTTATTGAGTAACGATCGCCTTGAATATTTTAAATTATTAAACATTGTGTACATCGTCAACTTGCCTTAACCGACTTGAATATTGAAGTGAGAGATAAAATCAACGTTAAATTTTTTGTCAAATTGTTGTAAGCAAAAATCCAAAAATCTACCACAATAAAATATTGCGATGTCGCATTTTTATAACTCCTGAAAAGTATTGAAAATACCGTTTACGACAGTTTGAGTGGTATCCCTCTCGATATGTACACGATAGATACGTACATTTTCTAAGACGGCGCAAGTCTTGGCGTCTTGCACAATTAATGGACTACTGCATGAAAGTAGGTATCACTATGTATTTTCACGAAGCGGCATTGGTAATGGAATGATTAAGCCCCAGTTGCCCCCGTTTGGCTGGCCATCGAGATGAAGAACATTTTATCCCGCGAAGAAGTAACAACTTTGAAATGGGATTTAGATAAATGTTTGGATAAAGCACAAAGCATGTGAACAATTAACCAGTGGGGAGCGGCGGAGACAACCTAACCAATATTAATGGTTCGCCATACCCAAGTAACACGAGAACTTCGCGGAGAGCTTTTTATTTTCCTATCGATCCGCGAGTGAACGGAATAGCACAATGTAATGCGAAGGTAAATAATGATTCAATGAAGAATACAATTCTTTCCAATAAACTAACACAAGTCACATCTCCTCGCGAACGCTGTTCTCCGGGCACAGATATAAACATTTTTATCCGTGATTTTGCTTGTCAACATTTATCAAATAGTGAAAATTGTCGTCATCATTTGGGAATGACAGGCAACTTGTCGACTTCGGTGAGTTACGTTTAAAGGTATTGCGATATTGTTAAAATATTTGAAAATACTACCAAATACACAGACATGAACTAACGGAAATTCCTTATTTCAATATTTGCATTTTGGCGTCAGTCGCGTGATCACTTGGGTACCACTTACGCAATTAAATAGTTTCGCGACTTTTTAAAGTACTGTTGCATAAATGTGTCGTAAACTATCAGATTTATGTTTCCATAAATAATGCGTGTAGAATGCCCCTCGTTCAGCAACTAATGTTCCGAACTCTTCTCCTATATGTACACTTTATTTCAAGTCTATATATTGAGAAACATATAGAACAGAAACAGGAAAATATATGCACATATACATAAATTAAACATTTTACTTCGTAAACCAGATTTTATTTAATATAGGTATTTGAGTTTACAATTATTAATTATTTTTAATATTTAATGGAACTTAGCCCCAGGAGTGTAGATTTTTAGAGTATTTCCGAGACAAATACGCAATAATACATTTGTTCAATTGCAGATCTCCGTTATAGATGTCATGGATGTAATTTGCGAATATGTACTGATATTTAAAAAAAAATTTATTCCATTGAAATTTATATTATATAATATGTATAGTTACCTGGGTTAATTCACAATATTCAGCTATTACGCAGTATTTAACATTAGCTTCATTCGTCCAGTAGAAAGATGTTTGAAACTGTGGATAATAGATGGCGCTAGTAGAATGTACTTTTTCAAAATGTGAGGACGCCCCGCGTTGTGAAAATTGTCAGATCCTGAAGCGAGATTGTCAAAGAATTGTTTTGAAATTATTATTTCATTTTTGACGTACAATATTTTATAACAAATTATAACAATCAATTAGAAAGATGTGCCAACACAAAAAAATCTATCGGAAAAATATTTGGTTACCACCGGGATACGAATCTGGAACTTTTCCTAACCGGCGAACTGCTATACCAATTTCGCTATGTTAACCATACAGGATTCGGTTTTTCTATATATATCTTTCTAATTGATTAATATATATTTTTTTAATTGTTGCAGATATATTTTTAAAAATTGGAACTTCACAATAATAATGTGTTTTCGTTACAAACATTCCCCTGTGAAATTCTACAGAAAAACGGCGTTAGAAAATTTTACGTAACATTTTTACTATTATTTTAACCTCGTATTAACATAGAACATTATTAAGGAGAACATATTCTTATTGTGAAGTTGTAATTATTCAGAATATAGGTCTGTGATGTTTTAAATACTAATTAAATGTATTAATTAGAAAGATATACATTTAAAATGAATTTCATCGAAAAATATTGTTGTTGCTACCGGGATTCGAACCTGGATCTCTTTCAATCCGGGGAACGTGCATTAACCGATTATGCTACAGCACACAGTGCATTGATGACAAATTTTCGAACCTATATCTTTCTAACTAATACATTTAATTTGTATTTAGCATAGAACATGTTTATTCAGTGGGTATCCCAATCACATTTGTCACATTTTTATACGCTCTCACTTTTACTTTGATTTTTTTCACCTTTATTTTGTGAAATAAAAATATTTTGGGGACGACCAGTATCGATCTCGGTATCTACCGCATTCTAAGTCAGCGATATATAATGAAATGTGTGCACTTTATTATTTATACATTCTTAATATGAAAATGTAATACATTGTAAATTGCAATATTGTATAGAAAATAACTACGCCTTATAACGAGCTAATATTAATAAAGAGATTTGTAATTTATAAATTTAAAATTCTTTATCTATTTTCATGACTCATTTGTATTTGTCCGCAATACAATGGTTAAAATTCGCGTCTGTTACGACAAAGACAGGGGTTCGATATTTAGGTTATGTTTTTTATCCTTAAATTTTTTGGGCATCTTGTGAGAAGCGAAGATAATTTGGAGAAGCTTGTTGTGGAGATGAGGAAGATCCCCCACCCGTTGGACCGACCAAGTAGAAAAAGTAACAGGCGTTTTTCTGGTGGCAACCTTAAGACCTGCAGGATGCCGAGAAAAGTGGAGGAAAATAGTCAAGAGGGCAGGAGTTCATTGATATTATGATCCTCAGTCATGAGGGACCAACGTGGATGAATGGATGGATTTTTGTAATTTTTTTTTCAGTATATAATTTGTTTGTAAAATGAAGGATAAAAATCATGGTTTACTTTTAAATAAAAATATTTGCAATTTTTTTGTATGAATGTTTTACTGAGTAGTTTTACCCTTATAGTTGGTCCATATCAATAGTCAGGTGAGAGAGAAGTTGGAGAGAGCCTTAGACTTAAAAATATGTGTCCGTACGGATGAATCCCAGCTCTTTTCCCTTTTCTTTGGTTTTCCGCATTTCGCGGGAAAACTTTTGGAGTATTAGTTTCTGAGCAGGCTAAGATCCCCATAGCTTTTCTTGCTTTCGACGTCCAAAGCTGTAACTGTAGAAAGTTTTTGTTATTTTTTGATTCTGGTCCTCGCCCTTAGGGTGTAATTCCACGGACAGATTCAATAATCTGTGTATATAAAAATTTGACGTCCCCCGTAATATTCGAGGAGAGTAAAAGTATTGGCGAAGGTGTATTTCGCCGTAATTTAAATTTTAATGTTTGATTTTTTATGGTTTATGATTTATTTTGTGATGAGCTGTGCCGTTGTAGTGATTGTGGTTAGTAACGATGATTAGTTAACTGAGATTCATCTGTTGGAGATTTAATTTAAACTATTACTACTTACCTCATTTTATTTGTACCTAGTGAGACACGTAGTGGCTGATAGACTTGCAAGCATGAATAAATTCGCTATATGTATTTTACTGATATGTTTTGTTATGATTAAAAAAGGTTGCAAACTGTGTATTAAAATATTATTTTTAATATGAATTAAATATATTAATTAGAAAGATATACATATAAAATCAATTTTATCGAAAAATATTATTGTTGCGCCACCGGGATTCGAACCTGGATCTCTTTCCTAACCGGGAAAGGTGCATTATCCAACTATGCTACAGCGACAATATTTTTAGCGTCAATTTTCGAACCTATACGTTACCTTTTTGATATTAATACATTTAATCGTTCCATTATTTGACGGAGCCAGCTACTTATTTTTACAGAATCTCAAGTACCTTTGTGTAAACTGATAGCAGACGCCAGAATTATCAATTCATTTTTATTAAATTTTGGACACATTGATACAACTTTATTATTTTAGGAGAACACATTTTCATTATGAAGTTGTAATTAAAAAAAAATATATATCATTTTACTAATTAATCGCCATTGTATCCGCCGTCCGGGTTTCTTGTGTACCAGTGATTGGTCGCCGATTTACGAATAATCAGTTACTATTCATCGTTATGGCACATGTCCATGGATGAGATTTCTTATGGAGATTCGACTCGAGTAAAGAAAAAACCAGAGTTTAGCGCGATCTTTGAATGATGTTTTGTTCGCGGATTAGAATGACGCATCCAGTATACACCGACAATCTGAGATAAAAGTCTCATTGTAGGATCATCGTGGACACAGGCAATTACAATCGAACACAAATCTCATGATTGCAGTCTTAATTCATTAAAAGTTTCATTTTTACGAATATTTTTGATTATACCACTGATAATGCATTCACAATCTTCGAACTTCAAATGTAAAGTATTGATAAACGATTGAGTTCAGAGTGAAACTATACAAATTTGACGATCAATTATTTGATCAAGTAATATGTTTAGGCTTTTAAACTGTTCATTTTATCAGATAAAAAAATTATAATTTCCCATACGCAATATTTTTGATGTTTATAGCGTTAACTTGTACTTAACTCATTTCAATGTCAGTTGTATTTTCTCCCACTCCTGCCGCAACTGAGGCCACGCCTCCGCCTGCTAAATGATTTCTTTGCATATTTAATTATCATATGAAATCAGTTTGTGTGCGTCCATTCTGTCGCGGATACGGTAGCATCGATACGATCAAGTCGACATAAAATTAATCAAAATAATTTGACTAACATTAACAAAGTAAGTTTTGAAAAATTAATCTCTTGCGAGAATTTATAGTGACACTTCTTCTGTATAATTTTGTGTATTTTTTCCGCTTCTTAATCTCTACTAATATAATTAATTAATAATTCAGGTGCAATATCTTGAAACGTTATCGAATTAATTTTGAGGTAACGTGTTCCCGATGTAGCTATTATTATTAAATATTTAGCATTTTTACAATAGTGTAAATCTGTACGGGCTAATCGTCTTTATTAATATTCTGATTAAATGTTAATTTGTATGTAATCTAAATGTACCGAGAGTATAAGCATAAAATGAACCAGGCTGTTTACTTAAACTGATATAAACAAATAATCGTTTCGGGTAACTATTCGATTAGCTTCAGCCCGTTTTATAGTAAACAGATCCATTGTTTGAACCCTTCACGGGAGGATTTGCGGTTTGACATAATTAAAAGATCAATGGGGCGTGAATTTTCCGAAAGGTTATCTGAGACCCACCGCCATTGTTTCCGTTGGCTGTCACTATCTCATTTATGATTATTTGCTTTCAGTTCAGTTCACAAAATGGTTGTATTCGGATATTATTCCACGGATTTCTGCGAGCTTCACGAGACAAAAATATTTTTGACGTTAGACTCCATGATATTAACATTATTTTCACCGTTGCACCAAATACGAATGGTTCATATGTGCGAGTATATTCGGAAACTAATTAAATTACCATCACGCCGTTTTACCGCAAGAGTAGGCAGATATACCATTCTTGTCACTATATATAATACATTTTCTCACGTAAGCTCGCTACATGTTAAGAATTAAAAGTGCTTTTCGGTTTCTACTGCCTTCAATACTATAGCACCAGGGGCGTGCACTGCTTACAAGAAAAAAAGCTGTGCATTACTTAAATTTCTAGGAAATAAATGTAAATAAAATAATCCGTATATTATTAACGGACGATTTATTATTAGTACGCTAGCGCCAGTAGTCGCAGTCGTCAACTAGGTTATTATTCATTTATTGCTACTATAATTGCTAGTTTATTTTTATTCTATCGTTCTACTCAAGACATACAATTGCTACCTACTGAATTGAAAATTCCGTTCAGCTGATCTTTCTTAACAGAATGCCATTTGAAAAGTTTTCAGCTTGACTTAAGAGTTGCGTTCAATACATCAAATCATTGAAGTATCTACTTCCTCTTTTACTAATTTTCAAACATTTAAATCTACTAAACGTGTTATTTTCATGGTTGTTCTTTGCGTTCCAGAACAATGCATTTTGATTATTATGTTGTTCATTATGGTGTTTTTGATTTGAGAAAAAGAAAAACTAAAACAAAACAAAAATAATAGTTTGCCCCACTTTGCGTCATCACGGCAATCACAGCATCACGGGGTGAGCCTAATTACTTCCCACAGGCTAAAGGAATGGTTTTTGAAATTTATGGAATCGCATACAAAATGTACTTTTTACTACTAATATACTTCTCCCTTGGTCATGTATGGGCTTAATTCTATTCGTGCGAGTGAAATAATTCACGTTTTGTTTAGAGATTACTAGCACAGGGTTGCTAGATTCTCTTTTACTATTTTCTTTATTGTTTTCTCCGGAATATGTAGCCCCGCTCTTTCCGCTGATATCGGCCAGTAATGGGGGGGAATTCTAATAAATTATAAACACTTTTACGCTTTGTTTATTAAGGTAAGACACACGTATATACACTAGAGTAGATAGTTAATTTTGCGGGCTAAGTGTATTTTGAAACAGACTGAAATAAATATCGGAATCCAACACCAGGACATTCCAGCGAGAACCGTTAGGGCGCGATAATGCGTGACACCGAAAGCCTTTGCTGTAAATTATTTTCCTTCTCCATTATCGGGTAAATCAAAATAAATTCAAGTGGTCTCGGGACCTTCGAGGTCCTCTGCTCCGGCCGGGGAAGTGAAGCGTGCTGGGCAGATAGCATATAAATCGAAAATCCAAAGGGGACAAAGAAATTGCGATGTTTTGATCTAGTAAAAAGGATGAGCCTCGATAAGAGGCGGAGCCGGGGGTGGCGGGCTCGGGGCGCGCCGGCTCGGGGGAGGCGAGAGGAACTCTATTGACTGAAAACCTCAACATTCTTTGATACTGATAAGTGATTGCTAAAAGTAATGGAGGGACGTTTTATCTGGGTGCATTTGAATATTCGTTCTCGGCGATGGAAAGACGAATTGTTTTGATTGACTGAATAGTAAACTCGGGTTTTTTTTACGAAATTATTATCGGAAATTGACGAAACAGAGTTAAAAAGAACAAAATTAATAAAAAATAATAATTTCTATAATTCTAAATGTAATCCAATTAACTTTCAATGTGATTTTTTAAAATTATTTGTGTATATTAAGAGATATGTAAATAGATCATAAATTTTTAGATGAATAAAAGGTATGTTAACACATGTGGAACTAACAATATGAATTGATAAAAAAATGCAGCCAGATATAAAATTAATACATTGGATTATGTATTATTTTGATTAATTAGTTAATTTACTATAATTTTTTTAGCGTTTTAAAAGTTCAATTCTCGGAAAGGTCCGCTCCCTTCCCCCTCCCCATTACTAACTGTATTAAATTAATGAATGTAATAATTAATTAATGGTTAATTAAGTTAATTTTAATTAATAATCAATCCGTGACTAGATTCGTATATTTAATGTATACAAAAATAGACTTAAAGGATCGTGTAGTATTTGAGACTTAATTGAACGTTCGACCATTTTCTAAATAATTCGACCATTGTTTAATCAATTAATTAAATCTACAAAGCATAATATAATTATCAAATTAATTATATTTTGGAGAAAGGCGAAAACTTTAAGTGTTTTTGAGTATATAAATAGATAGTGATAGTGAATTTAAAGAGTTTAAAAAATAACGACGCAATCGACGTTCAATACTCATCAAATCTCGTCTACAATTAAAACGATTGTTGATTGAACTAATTCTATATAATATATAATTTTCTTACATCCATCCATCTGTCCGTGTCACATTGCAACATAAAACAATGTATTGAAAGGTGTCCGTGCATAAGGTAACTTAGTACAAAATTCATCGTCAATCAAAGTCAATAAAAGTAAGTTTTGATTTTGTATTATCGATGAATTTTTAAATAAATTAAGATTATAAAAAATATTAAATTCCAGTCTTTATGACGGTTTATTTCTAATCCCTTTATAATAATGCTCTCCAGCATAATAAGTCCTGAGATGAAATATCTAATAAAGATGAAATAGCATTACAGTTCACAGTAAACCGAGTAAAAAACGTTTTTTTTTAGATTTGAATAGCGAACTTCCCATTAATAGTTGTCGAACTTGATACAACCTTTACCTAATAAAATGTAAACCAGCCCCCAATACTGAGAATGTGCCTCGAGCGTTTTCCCAATGTTTGATATCAAATTAAGTGGCCGAACAAAGTCCTATTTAAGACAATTTTGAATTACAGATGTTTTTGAGAATAAACATCTTAAAAGATTAGAAAATGTTATATCTACACTGAAAACGTTCTGTTATTTATTCAAGTTGGTTTAGTAGACTTAAGTTCTACAGTATTTATTCTTGTTCTTTACTTCAATTATGAAATTTCTGCAGATAAAATGTGATTATTCCAAGCGTATAAATAGTTCCATCTCGATTTGGAGAAAACGACTTAAAACTCTGCCAGTCATTCACCGAATTTAATTTTTTTTCGAAAGTTAAATACGTGTAACATATTTCTTTATAACATTTACTAAACTTGCGTAACTAAATGTTTAAATATGAGATTATGATAAAATGAGAATTGAATCGTGAATACAATGAGCAAGAAGGAGGCCAAAATTCTACAATTGTACTGTTGGCTTGTGTGGTAAATACTTCTAATCTTCTGGACGGTTCGGAGAACAAATTTATTCATACTTTATATAAACTAGACTTTTAACCATATGCCTGAAATATTCAGTAATTTTTTGATCACATTGCGAGAAGATGTAACGAAGAAGAGAAATGTGGAAAACGCGTTGCGAAGGAGATCGCTTGGACGATTGCCTCTGCAGTGAGCTGACCAGGTAACAGTGGCATCAGAACCTACATAACATGAAGTAATTCAATTTACTAAAGATAGAGAATCCAGGAGAGACTTGTACCTTAAAAAAATGTTCCAAGAAATCACGACCATTAATTGTGAGGATTACGAAGAAGTTATATAAGATTACTTTACGTGGTATAGGAATAAATACTATATAATAATATATTTAGGTGTCCAATTAATAAACAACCGGGAGAACAACGTGTGGCGTTCTACCCGTACGTTTGACTGCCCCTTTGGAGTGCGAAAATAAATCATGGTATGAAATACATATTGTGATACTAGCAGAAACTTCGCCGGGTGTTATAGCTAGGTCCTTCAGACTGGTGATATCTTATCGTTAGTGGATATCTCTAAATTTTGTTTAAATGTATGAAGTGTTATCATTTTGGAAATATGGTTGTTACATATAAATGTTGAATAAACAAAAGAAAATAAACGAATAAATTTTGTCTCGAATCAAAGGAATATTGTAAATCAAAAAAGTTATGAATCGTACAGCGGTTGACAAATTCAGAATTTAAATACAGTTTAGTATTTTGAGAAGTTTGTAGGGGATTATTGTTAGTATGTTTAGATTGGAACACATACAGAAACCAATTTATTTAAGGATAAATATAATAATTATGTCAAATGTTGTCGCACTAGACAATAGATCGTTACGGGTACATGAATAGAGCATAAAAAAATGTATTTATGTATTTTTACACACTTCGATTTAAGGGCGCGCTTTCAAATATAATTAATATTTTCGCGTTTTTTACGAAAATGTCGGTTTTTATTATTCATTTATATTACCAAATTTGACTTCTTATAATGCTTGTATTTTCCTAATTATGGCAAATAACATTT
Source organism: Eubasilissa splendida (assembly GCA_031772225.1). Taxonomy (NCBI): domain Eukaryota; kingdom Metazoa; phylum Arthropoda; class Insecta; order Trichoptera; family Phryganeidae; genus Eubasilissa; species Eubasilissa splendida. The sequence continues at coordinate 12,241,133 of CM062850.1, read as the reverse complement.
AGTTTATTAGTTTTAAATTAGTGTTAAGGTCCTATCTAAGTAATAGTTTTAGAAAAAGTCAAATGTATTGTATAACTTCTGATATAAATGAATAATATAACCCTCTATTTTCGTAAAAAACGCGGAAATATGAATTATTTTTGAAAATCGTTTTCTCTTTTTGTATTTACGGTTCTTTATTAATTAATTTTTCACAAAAAATAAATGAATTCAACGTATAGAGATATAGCCACATTTAGTTAAATTTTACAATTTTTATATGCGCTTATTTTATAGTAATTTTTAAATAAATGACTGGTCAGGTAACTATAAATTTCTAAGATATAAAACTTCTTAAATAGGTACTTATATTACTTGATATCTCTACTTTTTCCTTAATTACGTGTTATATTAAGTACATAGAGCCATGATTTATATCAATTGTAAGGGAGTATTGGTAGACATGGGGGTTATTATTATTATTATTATTATTAAGCATATAGCGAAAATCTATAAACGAATTGATGACTATTGAATTATGGTTACATAATAAATGTTTGTTGTCAATGATACAATTAATTAAAATATCATGATGTGTGTATTTCACGTTTTTAATAAAATATCTAGATATTTAAGGTTTTTAATAGAATAACTATGTATTCATATAGTTATATAGATTATTATCTGAGTATTTCGATCTATTTTAATTTACGACGTAAACCCTTTCAAATACTTATTACGATCTTTCTATGTCTTTTATCCCCTTAAGATTATGTAATCCTGAATACCTGGGTACTCCGTTGTAGAAATTATTTAAATGGGGCTCCGTTCTGTTCTGTTAGATGGTTAGTTAGTCAATAGAATAACTAGATATCTCCGGAAACAATGGATTATGTACATTAACGATAACGTATTTATGTAAAATATATTAATATTCTCCTAAATAATAAATGCAAATGTGCGTAATGTTTAATATTTACGAAAAAATATTATTCAGAGGTCTGTGGACACAGGCGCCATCCAGCGATCACGTCGTAATTATAACATCACGACATCACAGTCATATGTATGACGACACAGCAGACGCAGCTAGCGCCATCAGCGGGTAGTAACGCCGAGCGCCCCGCTGAATGATCACATTTTTGCCGCACCTGTGCCTAGCAAGATCGTTTCACTTCAACTTTGTGCTATGCTTCCGCCTCGTAATTATTCATACCCACATGAGCAATTGTAAACCTTTGGTCAATAAATTCAGTGTACCTCAAGTAAGCACCGTGTTCTCTGTTTACGCCTCATCACTGTTCAAATACATAGATATTCCTAAATGTCAAACCATGGTGAATATACTAATACGGAATGTTCAATACATTATATGTATACATAACGTTCAATACATTATATTAAATATATACATAACCATACCTCAAAAAAATTAACAATTTGAAGAGAATTGTTCCTAAAATTCGTGATATTAAAACAAATTATTTTAACAAAATATACGTCAAATTTTTTTAATTGGTACCTTTTTAAAAAAAAAAAATTAATTCCCAAATAATATATATGTTTAAGTGTTTCGTCAATAATGTAGATGTACATCTATAAGTCATGCAAAAAATATATAAATAAAAAAATTAATTACAACTCATGGTACAAAAACACGGTATGATATAAATGTAATGAAATATGAATGTTATTAAGGGGAACGCATTCTTATTGTGAAGTTGTAATTATTCAGAACAGACGGTCTGTGATGTTTTAAATACTATATAGAAATAGAGATCCAGGTTCGTATCCCGGTAGCGCAAAAACAATATTTTTCGACAAAATTGATTTTATATGTATATATTTATAATTAATACATTAAATTAGTATTTAAAAGATGAAAGTATTATATTTTGAATACTAATTAAATGTATTAATTAGAAAGATATAAATATATTAATTTTATCGAAAAATATTGTTGTTGCTACCGGGATTCGAACCTGGATCTTTTTCCAATCCGGGGAAGGTGTATTAACCGACTATGCTACAGCAGACAGTACTTTTAGCGATAAACTTTCAAACCCATATGTCACACATTTCAAATTTTAATACATCAATCGTTCCATTATTTCAAAGCAATCTATTTTATTTTTACGAAATCTCAAATACCTTAGAGTAGCAGTAGTAGTTTAATGCACCTTCCCCGAATCGGAAAGAGATCCAGATTGGAATCCCGGTAGCAACAATATTTTTCGATAAAATTGATTTTATATGTATATCTTTCTAATTAATACATTTAATTAGTATTTAAAATATCACAAACCTATGTTTTGAATAATTACAACTTCATAATAAGAATGTTATTAATCTCCTTAATATTACATTTTGATTTTTTAGAATATTTTTCAACCTTGCATCGTTTGATTGTGTCTTTAATTTGTAAGAACGACTTTTAAACGTTAACAATTTGTGTAAAGTACGAAGAGTGTCAGCCACGTTGATTGTAGATGGTTATTTGTTTAGTGTAAGGTATGAACAGGGAACCATTCATTGGCCGGAAGACCTTTGAAGGCAGTCCCTACCGCGTAACAGCGACTTCTATCGCACTTATAAAAACATTTCCGGTCTTGTTCAAAGGCAACAATAGCGTAAGAGGGCATACAAAAAGCATAAGAATATGAGTGTTATATGAACCTTATATTGTTACCTTCAATCTATGTTACATAATTGTCTAAGTTCTTAGGTGTTTCAAAGGCTCTTTGTGGAGGGACAAAAGGAAAGAAGACGTTTTAAGTAGGTTCAATGGCGCACTTATTTGATGTATAAAGGAAAAATGGTTCATTAAAGCTCCCGAGTTGCTGAAACTTTTGAATCTTTTTTGTTTTCACGTAGCTGCCGCTCGGAGCAATTTATTAATGTTTAATTGGAGAGAAAATCATATTCATACTCAGCTAATTGATGTAATTATGGGGTGCTGAGAAAATAAGTTCTTCATTTGTCGGTTTGTTGCTACGTTTTGTTTCTTGTATCAGCTTTTAATAGAAGTAGAAATATCTACCACTTATCTCAGTAGCAAGTTTTTAGTTATTAAACCGCATAGTTCTCCGAATGATTTAATTGAAATAAAACCTTACGTAATACAATAGTATCAATACTGATCACATATATTTTATTAATCGTCTTAAAGATTGAGTGAAATCAGAAAAATATAATAGTTTAAGAAAATAGTGTGTCTTGAGTTTATAGTGTTTTTGCAAAATTACTATATTTTATGATGATGTTTAAATTTTTTTTTTAAGGTTTTATGGTTAAATTACCGTTTCAAAATTCTTAAAAGCATACAAAAAAAAAAACAAACCTAGTACGGGATATTTTTATATATTTTCAATAATTTTTCGTAAACCGTATTAACCACTAAGGTGGCATTTTCGTTTCTACACTTTGAAATCATTTGAATATTAAAAAATTAAATATTTTAATAAAGTTTTAATTATAATAATTTTATAAAATATGGTAAACTTTCGATTATCTCGGGGAAGTTAAAATAAATGCTAAAAGAATTATTTAAATGATTTTTTTCCTATGTTAACACTGAGTTAAATTTTGTTTGCTATATATAATAGCTTTGGAAGAATCACTTGCAAATATTATATATATATATGTGATAGTTATTATTGAATCTACTTACGTACCTATTTTATTGTAATAATTTAATAATAATTTTTGCAGTCGGAATAGTATTTTTATCCACTACATCTAGAGTTGTATAGAGCAGCAGATTCGTTCTAAAGTAAAACTGAACTAAATTTAGGTACGATTCCTTTAGCTTGTGCGCAGTTGACAGAAAGGTTACAGATTGCATTTCTTTGATTTGCACGCCCCTAGCGGACGCTATCGTGAAACTAGTGATATAGAACGATTCCCCGCGAAAATTCAAATCCAATCTTGATTTGACAAAAAATGGAGATGTGCGGTGTTGCTGCTGATGGTGACGATATATTTGTCCCCATTTTATCCAAAAACAAAAGATTCATTAATTGAATGGAGAAGTCTGAAGGCAAAACGTAACAAACTGATTTAAAGATTAAAGAAATGAATTTGAAATATTGCGGCATAAGTAACGTGATTTTTTTTTAAACGAATGCATTTTTTCTGTAAAACATTAAAATTTTTTTTTTTATCCAAAATGATATAAATTTCGTTTTATATCCGTGTGAGATGGCCTTGAACATTATTGAAATTATTACATCGTGACTAAGGATATTTGACCTCAAACAATGCACACATAAAATGATAATCGAAGAATTAAAACACTTGTTGAGATTTCTTTGTATGAAAATTGTTCCACGACACTTTTGTTTCTTGTAAATTAGTATTGCGCGTGGTCACTTCGAGCGTGACGGCGCGGCGGTCGGTGCATAAAGGTATTTAATATTGTCTATGAACCGTCGTGCGGACGGCGGAAAGTTTGACATTTCTGGCTCTGGGCCAGACCGGATGTCCTCCACCGCAAAACATTTCAACTTGTCACATTTCTATTCATTATTTTACTTCTCTTACTCCTTTATTCAGCCAACGCAGGAGCTCCTTACAGCCAGACCAACAAATCTAGCTAAGTACACAAGTTTCCACACACCCCCCGCAGTACAATCCAGGGTCGCGTCTAGGATATCGTCGATAAAGAGCGGAAATATTCGCTTTCTGAAATATTTTACCGTCGGCCGGGGAATATGGCAGTGAAGTGGGTGAAACCTTACTTGAAACTCGACGTGTTTCAGATCGGAATATGTTTAGTGTAAGAGTAATGTGGGCGTATGATTCTTGGTGTAACTATGAAAACTATGTGCATAATAACATTAAGATATTATTGTTTTTAACAATCTTTACTACCGTCTCTTGTACTGTGAAGCTTACAATATATATATAGTTCTCACATTTCCTATTAGGTAGGTTTAAAACAAGAAATAATATTTATCTTTTTACATCATATATTTTTTGTGTAATTTCGATTCTATATTAACTGTAAATTAATTATTTTAAGGATGAGACATTAATTATATATTTTTGGAGATCCAATTTTTATATACAACACCTATAACAGATACGATTATTAATTAACAGTTACTACTAATTATACATGTTTAGTAAAGAAAGAGAATTAACACGATGTTAAAAATTCTTATGTAAATAGACATGCAAATTTGATAAATAAGGCTTTTCATAATAATACAGATTTTTTAAACTCTGTTTTACTGTTTACGGCGAAAGATGTCGCGAAGTTTACAATAAGCACTACATTTTATCAGGGGACTTGAGTTGTCATCAAATGTTTGTCACCACTTCGCTTTATCCCCGTATATATTTTATATTATATCTATTTACGTCGTTTTATCATAAAATGAATACGACAATATTATGTCTGCCTTAAAACAAATAATTTTGAAAGAAAATGGCCTCCATGTTTTATCTACGTATAAACATTTCATTTATTGGTTAAGTTGAGCTTTCGTCATTTCAAAGAATTTAATCAGTTTCGAAATTTTAAATTTGTATTTATCATGAATTTCCGAACTTATTAATTATCAATATCTGGAGCGATTTTCTCTCAATCTAAGGCTCAAATAAAAAAAAATATCGTTGTGCATTGTCGACCCTAAATATGTTATTTAATTTTTAAAGACGTATTTAATGTAGGTACAAAGTTAATTATTTACTTATATTTAATTCTATTATATTATGTTCTGGGTAGATTATTTAGTAGTCTAAGGTGGGTTTCAAGTTTCAAGTAATGGGCCCAAAAAAAAAAATTACACAGTCACCGAAAAGATAATTTTCTCTCTTCAGTAATACCTACTTAACAGACTCCAAATTCATTAACATATGAAAACAATAACTTAAAATAATGCAAATTATATTGTTTAACATTGTCATTTAATATAATAGATATAAAACATATCATAATGAAATATTTTTTATATTATTTTTTAAATAAATTAAAATTAATAAAGGCGTTCAGAATGTCGGATACGAACCTGGAAAAACCAGAAGGAAACTATTTCTATAACTTACATGCGTATACGACGATGAGTCCGGCAAACTTCCCCAGAGCTCGGGGGTGCGGGCGCGTCTCAATGCACTACTAGAAATTATAATATTTACAATTTAAACAACATTTCGTATGCTGAATTATTTTTCATTTGTCCTACGAGATTAAAACAATGACAAATAACGCGTATAAGAAAATAAAAAAAATGGATTAGTAATGTTTGTGCAACATATTTGAACCAATTATGAAACGACACTAATATTGCACTGCTAACGGTAATTAAAGTCATTTATTATATTCGTTTATACCGACGTTCAGATTATTAAATAAATTAATTAATCAATTTCGCAGAATGACAAAATTAACACTTTTCACTTTTGCTGCATAAAATTAATGTGTTGTAAATTAATTTTCCATAGCTCTGTAATAAGCATTGTTCGCATTTGTTTTTTTTTTCGCATACTTAGATATATAAATAAATATATATATATATCTTGCAAATAAATATAATTTATCGAATAGACAGCTATCGAAATAATTAACGAGACAGTTTCCGCTTCGCGGAGTTTTGGGTCTGCTTTGATCAATACCCAGCAATGTGCTTTGAAATATTATTACATAGAGTTAAACGAATGGAATTTTTCGTTGATTATTGAGAATCGTATAATAATTCGAACAAATTAAGTCGATGATCAACTACTTAGTTCTTGTCTAGTCAGTATTTAAATCCGACATATTTATTGACTCATCACGACGCTGTTCCCATACCAGTAAGTACGAATTTTATAAACGAGTCGATTGCTTTTGCAGAGTGGTGGCTGTTTCGCGGTCCATATTGGCTAAGTGTTACCGTAAAATACATTTTTTAATGTTGAAATTATAATTGATCAAATAAAATGAAGTTGTCTACAATTGGATATATTTTAAACGCTGTACTTAAATCATTTTTCTGGCGATATAACGCTACGCACAACTGCAACGCCATCTGGCGACAGATTATAATTGGGGCCCCACAAAATAAAGTGGTTGTGTCTTGGATAAATACAATTAAAACTGAACAGCCTGGGATTCGAATCCGTTCTCCCAGAATCTGATTTCTATTCAAACGCCTTAGTCAACTCAGCCGCGGCCGATTGAACGTCACATGTCGATATTACCATACATTTATGTGTCTCGGCTAAAGTGCATTTATGTGTTTTGGTTAAAGCGCACTGCGATACGTGGTGTTGGTGTTTACTTGCATTTATGAGGTAATATACCTATTCGTACCTAATTAAACATGATATGTGTTTACCGAATGATTATGCAAGCGGTTGATGTAGATACTCTCAGTGATTGAGATTATTTTTCATTTTAGACATGTTAGCTGCCCGTACTGCAGTAGACATTATTTGATTTAATTTGATTCGGTCTATCGTGTTTCTACTACTCGAACAAAATGTTGAAGCCTTCACCAGTACACGCGCATACGAGATCCTGCCACTCGACTTAAACCGCCAGTTCCCTTGTTATCTTCACGCCCTGTGAAGCGGGCTGAGTATTTAATCATGAGCGATTGCGGAACCGAAGATAGTACACAGCAGAGCAGTCATTAAATAGGCAGTATAAAACTTTTTTTCGATTATTTCCTATTTCGAGGCAGTGGTGAAACTAGGACGACATTATGTTATTTGGATATACTCTACTTTGCGTTGATTTAGATATGATTTGGTAACACGTTATCACAACAAGATAAAAATCTTTAAAATACAAAAGTTTAGTTGTGTTGTTATTTTCCTAATGCGTTGTATTTTAAAATTTGTCAAATGTGACGTCATTTCTGCGTTCTTCATTCCATGCGATCCGTAATCTACTTCAAATTTTATAAAGTTATTTATTTCGTTTTTGTCGCCTTTAACATTTAAGATTAAATTAAGATAAATATTAAAAATTTAAGCCTGTAGTAAAATCATCCTTGGATCATTTGGTATATGCTTCTTAACGTTTAGACTGCTCTTATTTAGATATTTAAATGACCCGTGTTCACTAATGAGACTTCTTTCGGAGATTCGGCATGAGTGTGCCTGAAGACTGCTGTACAAAGTTCAAAGTGAAGCGATATATGAATCATCATAGTATATGTTTTGCACGCGTATTAGAATCAGAGATCAGTCTCATTGAGCGATCGTTATGGACATGGACCATAACTATTTAAATCTATAAGTTGCCTTTTCATCTAAATCATATTTGCTCTTATTTATCGTCACGTCTCATTTTGGGTTAGTTTTTCTTCTAAATCACAATCACAGTTCGTCTGCTCATCGTAGCGAGTCCGCCATTCTACCCTTGATCAATTAAATTATTATGAATGTGAAAAAAATCGAAGTACATATTTGACACAAGTGTATAAAACCATCTCTGCATGAAATAAGTTTTTCTGATTAAAAAATAAATATAAATTCAACTAAATAAATTAAATAAAGATCTCTCTGGCTTAGAACCGAGTCCCGGACTTCTGACAAGCAGGGGTGCTAACCGCTATACTACCGACGAATATGAATGAAACGTAAAAAATTCTTAATATTAGTTTGCTATAAAGTTTTCCCGGTGAAATAACTTTTAATAATGTAAATATAATATAAATAACAAAAATATAAACTAATGCATTAAAGTTTAACGCATAAAAATCAGCATTATTATTTATATGACAATTTAATATTTCAGTCTATTAGGGTATAGAGCGCTGACTTAGCGTGCGATTGGCATCGAGATCAACGCCCGTCACCTCCAAAAATTTTGTGATCTAAAAGTGATTTACTGGTAACGATCCCGGTTCCGGTAAAGTGTTAGGTAAAAGTATGAACATATAAAAATGTTATCAATTTTACCTGTTGAGTCCGCTGAATAAACATATGCTCTGTTAAAATCGTTGAATTTCACCCACTGTGGATAATATTTTCGAATCGAGAAAAAAAAACTTCAATTTTAAAAATCGAATAATTTAACAATAATAACTTTATAAAATGTTGACTGATTTTTGATTTTCAAGCACTCACAACATGGATCCAAGGATGGACGATCTGTGGTGGTTGTACACCACCATCCTAAAACAGCCTTCAGAGATCTTTTTCTATATAGGTACATACAATTAATCAGAACAAAAACGGATAATAATTTACAAAAGGATATCTTCATGTTTTAATAATATTAATAATTAAAATACAAATTATATTAATCAACTAGAAAGATATGTAGAAATAGGTGAAGATCTTTGGTTTGATATACGCAGTTGTATTGTGGAAGATAAACGTTGTTTTCAACATATTATATTAGTAAAATATGAATTAAATATATTAATTATAAAGATATAGATATAAAATCAATTATATCGAAAAATATTGTTGTTGCGCCACCACAAATATCATTTGACAGAGCCATCTAAATAAGGTAGATGGGTCTGTCAAATGATGGAACGATTAAATGTATTAATATCAAAAAGGTAACATATAGGGTCCAAAATTGTCGCTAAAAATAATGTCGCTGTAGCTTAGTTGGATAAAGCACCTTCCCCGGTTAGGAAAGAGATCCAGGTTCGAATCCCGGTGGCGCAACAACAATATTTTTTGATATAATTGATTTTATATGTATATCTTTATAATTAATATATTTAATTCATATTTAAAATATCACAGACCTATGTTCTGAATAATTAGAACTTCACAATAAGAATGTGTTCTCCTAAATATTATATTAGTTGTAAAATATAGGTGTTTGTTTTGTGCGCTGTCCATGGTATTGTATGTTCGCGGTATTCGCCGCTACCACCACATCTCTAATGCACCGTTGTTGGCTTAGTGTCCGTGTCCGTGATAGAAAAATTGAAAAGGCTGACCATTTTATTAAGTGTCCACTGGTGATATTTTAGTTTTGTCGAATTTTCTTCAGTTTGTCCTTCGCTGATCGGATCATATCGTTTTTATACATGTGAAATTAGCGAAGTAAAGTACATATAGTTTTTAATTTCCATTAGAGTTATGTCCGGTTTACATTTATACATTTTAGATGCAATACCGTTTGTAATAATAATATAAAACTTCCGCAGCTTCCGTGATTTCGAGGCCTAGAATGATCCAGTAACTGACATTTGGCCGTTTAAGTGCTAAGTTGACTTGCATCTGCCCTAATGCATATTCTGAGTACCGCGTTAGTGAGACAGATTGTTAAGTTCTTAAATTTGTGAATGAAGCGAATTTCGAATAATAATTATTTAATATAAAGACATTTTTTGAAAAGCTAGTTAAAAACTAAATCGGGATTAGGATGTTATTTTTTCGGAAGGAAATTTTCTATAATGTTATATTTTATAGATTTATTTTATGAAAGTACATACACAGATAATTTTTTGTAAAAATATTTGTGTACAAAAAATAATGTGTCGTGTGAAAATTTCGTGATGAAAAATGGTGTATTGGATTTCTCAAAGCTCATAAAATATTTAAGCGCAAAGTCTTCGTAAATCTTGCAAAATTTCTACCTACGACGTAATACATTATGAAAACTAAAAATGTCGCATATTTTCTCATTTTTATCGCAAAATCAGAACTTAAATGGAAAATGTCGACTATTGACAAAAGGAGAAGCGAGTTTGGTCGCGATAGTTCTCTCGGTGTCATTTCCTTATCTAGCTGCCAAAATACATTTCATGTTGGTTAACTTTCTACCTGAAGCATCTATAGCGAAAATGCAATACAAATAAAAGATACTTATCTTTCATATGAAATAAACAGGTTGGAAATATTTTTCCTACATCCAGTTAAATAATGGCGCGGGATACTCTACTCAAGTATTACGATTGATCATAAAAACAAATCACTTTTAATATATTATAATTACGTAAAAAACAAATATTTGATGAATGTGTAACCTTTTAACGACTTAAAAATGGAAATGTTCAAAATGATTTACACAGGCCCGACTGGCAATCTCGAGATTTTAAAATAAATTTTAATCTCATAATTTTATTTATAAACACAAGTCATCTTTTAATTTATGTTAATATAAACCAAAACATCTTTCGATCGCGATCTGGCCGGAAACCTAAATAAGATACTCTCGGCGAATTTAAACGTTCATCTTGATGGAAGATTCATTAAAAGATAGAAATATTGTATTTTTTAAATTAATCCAATGAAGTTAAATACAATAATTAATAAGTTTTTAATGTTTTATTCAATTTGTAATGTATTTTTATACCGTGCACCAAAAACAGGTCGTTTATATGTTCTGGCCGGGGAATAGAATATCAGTATCGGATCGGCACACACTAGTAATGTGACTAGCGGGTGCTTGGATGCCGACTGATGAGCACACGATGAATCGTGTTTAGACTTCCGCAGTCTTTCTGGCGCGGTATAACGACGGAGGAAAAGAATTATCACGTAGGCACGTATCATCACAGGTGACGTGTCAAAACCTTCTTTAAGCATCTCTCTAGATTTCCCTGCGCGAGAGTTTGAAATGCCTGGGGTATTTGTTTCTTCAAACATTGTCAATTTTATGTTACTTTATGAAATACACTCATAAAAAATCACTGCAACGTTTCGTGCCTGATCTTTTGGACATGCGGTTTTGGTTCAAAAGTTTTGAAATGTACCAAGAGTGCATCTTTGTGCGGAGCCTCTTCTCAAAATGTAAAACAGTAGGGCGAAACTCACCGTAAGTTGTGCAATTCAAATGTGTCCTCTCGAGAATATTAAGCGAAGCAGCCCCGGCGTCCCGCAGGAGCGTCCCGCAGGAGCGTACCGCAGGAGCGTCCCGCGGCGCGGCGCGGTTTCCGACGAGTCGAGTCGCCCCCGAAATGAATATTTAGATCACCTCCCGTGAGAATATCGCAGATGAACTTGAAACAAAAATGATCCCACCAATGACTGACTTTAAATTGAGTTACTGACTTGGCCGGGGAGCGGAACAAGTTGTGTTGTGAAAAGTGGAATCTTTTCAAATTAATTTATACCCGATTGCTTTTTGCAAGAAAGAAGAAGTGAATTTTGTAATAAATTTGCGTGCTTGCGGGAAAATGTATTTTATGAATTCAAAGTAAAATTTTATAGCCAGAACGAATAACAATTATCAATAACTACTGTCATTGATAACTATTGTTTCAACGCGGGATGGTGTTTAAGAAATACGAGGAGGAATCAAAAATTATCTACATCTTCGCCATAACACACCTTCAAGGTTGTCATACTGTCTTCTGCGCATGCGTGCTTAGAGTTGGTACGACTGAAGTCACGTGTGAGAAATTTGATCTCGATCGCGTCATTTGACTTCTGGTTATTACAATGTAAACATGCCAGCTCTGCTAGCAGTTTGCATTAAAAAGAAACAACAACCAGTGATCTGATTTCTCTGGTCGGAGGATGTGAAAGGGGCTGACATTCATTGTAGACTTTTATCATATTAAAAGTTTCCGGACGAGTGTGATGCACGAAGAAGGAATAGGACGCCCGTCAATTTCCACCACGAACGACGAGAGATAGTTCTAGAGAATAGGCGAGTTACCATTGGTGAGACAGTGCCTTCTTTGAATATCAGTCATGGTTCTGCCCAACAAATCCTCCACGACGAGCTTGCCTTCCGTAAAGTCTGTATAAATAAATTGTAGAACGAAAAATGTAGATAACTTTTGACATGCCCTCGTAGTTACAATCTTTTGATCTGATCAAAAGTACATTATTGATATTTTAATAATATCGAATCATGTCATTAAATTTTAGTTTTAATACACATGTATACGTATACACAATTTTATACTCAGATACGATTTTTTTTAACCTGATTTAAACATAGTGAAATAATTATATTAGCTTTTTGGTACCTCGATAATATTTTTAGCAGATCTTCAGAAGTCCTTTCGAACTGTCATAGATTAATGGTACCACGTAAAATGTTCTAGATGACGTAATTTCAAGAAGATTAATAGGTCTACTTAAAAGTTACTAAAACAAAATATTGTCCGAATATGTCTGGAGAGAATACTTGCGATTCGATGGTGTGATTATATAAAGACAATGCAGTAACACAACATACAAATAAAGGTAAAAAAACTGGGTGGCTCAGCAGGCGTGGGCACGTTTTAAGGAAGTCTCTTGAGAGTATTTTCTTCGATCACCGAGTGCCTGCCTTTCTGAAAGACCAATCACGACCTTCTGAAGATGTACGAGATAGATGTGTGGAATGATATCGCTTCAGTGAGAGGTGAGAACCTCTCGTAGGTGTTTTATATTAGAATATGGGAAATTCAGAAGAAATTAAATACTCGAAAGCAACACGTGAGTATGTCGACTTGGATTTTTTATTGCTTTATTCTTTTATTATTGTTAATATTATATAAATATATTTAAACAATGACACAATAAAATGTAGTATTTAGTAAAATCATAAATAATTTTATTTTCACGCATTTGAATGATTATATGTAGAGGGTGTTCAGTTAGAATTTTTCTATTTTTTTTAACCAGAGACAAACTCTCACTTCTGAGGTTTATTGCCGTATGATTGATGAGTTTTTGGTGCCGCAATTGCAAATTTTTCCCGGATACAACAACAGAACGCTGTTTCAATAAGACGGGGCAACTCCACATACTGCTAGAGAAGCAGAGGGCTATTTTCCCAAGAAAATTAATAAGCATGTACGGTGACATACCCTGCCCACCTCCACCACCAGTTTTATCGCCTTGTAATTTTTTTATTGTGGGGATACCTGAAATCTAAAGTGTACAGTAATAATCTTCGTACAATACAGGCCCTACAAGAAAACATCCGGCGTGAAATCGCCGCCATTAACCTAACGTTTTTTTCTCGCGTATTTGCCAACGTGAGGGTTCGGTTAAAAAAGTGTATTGCATAAAGTGGACGTCGCTTAGATGATACAGACTTTAAAAGTGATATCAGAAGATTTCTACTATCTGTTAAAACAAAAATTAATATAATAAACTTATTTAATTGTTTTTATTTCAAATTCAAAATCAAAAAGTTACCGATGAACACCCTATATCTTATTATAAAGGTATTTTCGGTGAGAAGGATATTTTAGTATAGAATAAGTAAAGGCTTACTTCACAATTTAAGAAAATATTAATAAAATCAATAATAAATATCTACCCTTGTACTTAAAAATTTAAACACATTCATAATATGTTAAAACTATATATCCTATTAAATGAAATTATAAATTATGTAAAGTGAGGATTTTATTATGCAGATCACGTAAATACCCACGTAATTGTAAATTTCCGAGGGAACTCATTTGAATAATGAAAACAAAACTCTGCTCCAAGATATTTTAGGATGCCAGAAACTTGGAAAATTTTGTCTTAATGATAATATTATGTCTGACGATTCGATAATGGGTTGACTGTATTGGAAGTATATAAGCGTGTCTCGTCTTCAGTCGTTCCGGTCCAAGTTTCGTATTTCTCCGTTGTACTCGGACAGGGAAAAGTTGTTTCATTTTTGGTACAATCGGTGGAGGCCCGCGCTCTGCCTGGCCCCATCTGCCGGACTGGACGCTCAAATATTAAAAGGTTTATTGAGATAATTAAATTTTAGCAAAATTCCAAATTGCGAGTCCTTCCCAGTTTTTCTCGCCCGGGAAAATTCCGCCATGGATTAGTAATTAAAAGTGTCAGTCCGATGAATGATAAATCTACGTCTTCATTCTAGATGCTGCCGCTGGAGATAAAAGTTAAGAAACTTGGAGAAACGATCAAATAAAGAGTTGAGAGGATTTAGAGAAGATGATCGTGTATATTTTATAACTTTTCGTAATAGTAGTTTATTTATATACAATTGCTACTTATTTTAAGACTTAAAAAAAATATATATATATTATTTGTTTGTTACAATACAGTAATTATAATTGTCAAAGTGTAAAATATTTATAAAAATATGTAACAAAAGTGTTATATATAAAGTTATTATTTCTTACAATATTACTAAATAAACTGTAGTGTTCTTTAACATATATTGTTAGTAATTAATTTATATCACTTTAGTTAATCGTTTAATGTATGTAAAGGTGTTTTTTAGAGGTTTGTTTTTCGAATTGGCAACACTTTTTTCAGCGATAGCCAATTTGACAGCTGATAGCTGATATTTACTCAGTTTGGCTTGCCATTTTACAATAAATAGACTTATGCCAGAAGAACACTTGCAAATTGTGCAAATTTATTTTGAAAATCGTGATTCAGTTCACGAAACTTACCGTGCGCTACGTCCATTTTATGGTTGACATAATCGTCCATCCGAGCAAATAATTCAAATAACCATGGATCGTTTTCGCACCACGTATATTCTAATTGATAATGCGCATCCTCAGAGTTGTCGTACAGTGCGCACCGAAGAAGCTGTTGCTGTCGTGGAGCGTAGTATTGAGGGGGACCCGAATGAGTCGATTCGTGGACAGCAATAGATCCATGATTACTGACTTTTTCGTTCCTCAATTGAATGAAATTAATGTGGAAGAGCTGTGTTTTCAACAAGACGGCGCAACATGCCACATATCGAGCGCCACAATCTATTTATTGAAAGAAGCATTCGATGAGCGCATAATTTCTAGTTATATATCTGTGGCCTCCGAGATAGTGTGATTTAACACCTTTGGATTATTTTCTGTAGGGATATGTGAAGTTGCTAGTCTACGCCGATAAACCGGAAACGATAGGCGACTTGGAAGCCAACATTACAACACATACGGCCCCAGCTGCTCCAAAAAGTGGTCGAAAATTAGACTTCCAGATTGCGCTTTATTCGAGCCAGCCGCAGCGGCCATGTGCGCGAAATCACATTTAAACACTAATAGCATAAAACTATCTTTCCAATAATTTCCATTACCACGATTTTTATGTATTTTATTTCATTTTCTATACCTCTAAAAAACACCTTTATATAAAATGTTAAAAAAAAAATACACGTTTGAAGTTATACATAATTTACCGACAATTTTTTTTGTATACCAGGTGTTCTATTTATAATTAGTACTTTAAGATCTATTATTTGTTAAAAAATTATCTAAAGTGTATTAAAAATTCGCAAGGAAGTTATTACAAACTTACTAATGTAGTTATTTTACAACTATTCGTCTATCGATGTATACTGAATAAATCTTAATTGCTCAGAGAATGGTAAGTACAAACATGCTATAATATTTTCAATTCAGAATAAGTTACCTTTTGTATTTAATAGATTAAAAATCATATATCAATATGCTTAATTAATATTTTATACACGCAATTTAAATGGAATGCACACGAGTATATGGAATTTAAAATTGAACTTTTAATAAGAGATTTGAGCCATTGATCAATATTTCAGAGTGAATAATTTTTGTATTGTCTCAACTTTCCCTTATGCTGTAAACCATTTCGCTGTGTAACTTCAATATTGTAGCAATTAATATATTTACAATACAATATTCCGTCGATTTTGTTTTTTAACTTATTAGGGTAGGCCTGCTACAAAAATGTGCGGTCCACGAGAGATGTTCATCGGCTATATATTATATATTGTTGGCAAATAGGACTCTGTTGGACACTGTATCCATATTTTGGAAATCTTCACATCGATTCGAAATTATTGATTTTTATTATTCAACTTTATTTCATTTCATTTCAATTGATTTGTTAAATATTTTCTCTAATTTGAAAACGTTATTGTGCTGATAAATACTGAATTAACTTATTTTTATTAGCGTTTCATGATGTATTATATAGATAATCGTAGTTATGATTCATTGGGAGTTTTTAAGTGACTACAAAAAATACATGGTGGTAGCAGGATATGTTCTTATGTGTTTCTGTATAGCTTTTTTTAATTATACGATTTATTCGTAAAAATCCTTTAATTTAATTCGCAGTGTTTTTAGAATAGCTGATTTAATATCTCGAAAAAAGGAAAGAAAGTACTTACCGATGAAAACTTGTAAATCTTCTGCTTTCATTGAAACGTACAGATAACATATTTTGCGAGACAAGTTCCAACATGTTTTATATACCGAATGGTAGCATGATAAGGTGAATGCAAATTTGATTGCATTTAATACTATTATGTGCACTCTGTTATCTCGCAATGTACGCTCTTAAAATATCTACAGAATAGTGGGCTAATAAAGCAAAAATATATGTGGAATGGTTAGACTCTCTAGAATTTTTGATTACGTATTTGAAAGTCACTTAATCAAATTTGCAAAATTTTTTCCATTGGATTGTGATAATGAAAATGTAGAAACGTTACTTAGGTTTAAAATATTGATACATGGTAAATTGTAAGTCTCCCTTGAAACATCATTCTTTTTGAACAAACTTGACATTTCGCATACATGCAACTTGCGCGCGTCTTGCAAGTTTACTGAGAAGATATATTATGAGAAGTCAAAGGTTTTGGCTGCCAGTGCCTGAAAAGAAGATGTGCTGAGATTGGAGTCGCCTTACCTGAGACTCGGAAAATGAACGTTCCAGTTTTATTGTTATCACTGACGTAAAATTTATTGAGACACTTTAACATTGCATTGCTTTATCGCAGCGCCGAAATTTTAAGGGACATATGGCGACTGTTTCAACTAAGCGGAAAAATAAAACTGATAACAATGAAATATCGAAATTTCACTGAAAATTATGACATTTTGAAATAAATCGCACAAATGAATCTGTCGTGAATCAGTTATGATACGCTGTAAGATTTTATAAAAACTTTACTGATTTATTTAATTACGTATATTTAGGTGCGGTATATAGTTCAATTAATAAAAAGGAATTATCATTACTGACAGATATTGAAAAAGTAACAACAATTAAGCATTAAAAAGAATGTTAACATAGTAATTTTTTTTAAAGTAACAGTGAGAAAAAGCATGATATTGTTACTTTGTTCAGCTCCGAAGAAATTTCACTGGTAATATTTTTATATATTGTGTATGCATTATATCTTAAGTTATTACATATTATGTAGGTTTTGTATCTTTAATTATTATGTATTATGTAGGTACTATTTGTTACTCAATAAAGGTAAAAAAATAAAATAAAAATAATATGTACAAGATTTTTAACATAAAATATACATAAATATTTAAAAAAATTATCAGTTATTTAATTACTTATTATTTTATTAATGAAAGATTTGCATATATAAAACAAAATCTATCAGAGTGAAAGTAAATAAACTATTAAAAAACATGTCGATTGTTGAAAGGCAGGTGTCTCTTAAAAGTTGACAACTTTTGATAAAAAATGCTAAAAATTCCCAGCCTATGCAGCCTGGTCAAGGTCTGGTGAGTCAATATTGTAGTTTGTCTTGACATTGTCGTAATAAAAATATATGTTTTGGACATGTTGACGTGGGGACTCGAGTTGTTTTCTGCAAGGAGAACAAAACCCTTATCCATACAATAAATATAAATACACGCAAACTTTTTAACGGAGGGTGGTTTCGATATATCAAGTGTATTAAAATTTTTCGAAAATTGCGTCCTGAGACCCATTACATAGATAGTATTTCAAGATTGAAATTTACCTAGAAGACGAATAAAAAAGTTTTAACAAAACTTAATTTAAATTTATAGATTATATTGATCTGAAATTTACCTATAGCGAAATAACTAAAAATGTAGTAAAAATTTTTTATATAATTTAGGATATATTTCAACCACCACAATGATTAAAAAATGTAGTAGGTACTGACATAATAAATACATATTTCTAATCGTATATTAATTTTATTTACATTTGAATGAAAATTAAAATTGAAATTAAATTAAAAATTGAAAATATAATTTTACGAAGATCCTGAAAGCAAAATTTTGGCGACTTATTTCTAAATATAATGTAAAATATTACGCACAAGCAAAGAAAATTACAAAATAGCTTGACATTTTCTGATCTCGATGTTTTGACATTCAAATATGGAGAAGATTGATAGCTTGTGTATTACGCATGTTAGAAATAATTAATCGAGATGCCATTTATTCAAAATTTTTAAAATTCTGTTAAATAAATAATAAATTCAAAAATATCTTTTTAACTCCATTTATTGACAATAATAAATAATGAAACAATATATTTACCTATTATAGGTATAATAAAAGGCAACATCACACTCAATCCAAGTTAATCTCAAATCTAATTACTGGCGAATTACTGACGAATTGCTGACTATCTAATTACTGACGTTACGTTATATGCGAATGATCCATTAGTTTACAAATGATAAAATAAAATTTATGAATAAGTTTCGGCAGAGTAAGAAAAAGTCAATAGAAAAGGGTTCAATTGATAAAATAAAATATTATTTAGAGAACACATTCTTATTGTGAAGTTGTAATTATTCAGAGCATAGGTCTGTGATGTTTTAAATATTCATTAAATGTATTAATTAGAAAGATATACATATAAAATCAATCCGAATCCCGGTAACGCAACAACAATTTTTTCGATAAAATTGATTTTATATGTATATCTTTCTAATTAATATTTAAAATAAAATATATACTCATTAAAAAAGTCGTGAAATGAAAGATCGTATTAATCTGAATGATTTTAAAGTCGAAAACAATTCATCGTCTAATTATTACTTTGATACGGTTTGAAAATGAAAATATAATGCATGCATAATACAATTGTTACCATTTCAAGGGTTAGATAGTACTCGGTTCAGTGATTCAGGGGTAGTTGAGGCAGGGTGGAGGGGCAGGGAAGGGTTGATATATAGGTCAGTGTGTCTTTTACTTGGCAAACAGAATAAAAACTGTGATACGCGCTTCTGACAGGCGACAGGAAGACAGGCGAGCCATCAACTTTGTTTGGATTTACTGGAGCCCGCTAATGTTCTCGCGATGAAAAGAGCAAAAATGTTAACACTTTCAGATGAGTATTTTTGTAAAATGGGTTTATTAAATATGCTCGAATAAATGAGCGGTCAAGTTTGTCCCTTGTCAAAACGAAACACGAAAGTTCAATTCCATCAGGTACCGTCAATACTGGAGTATTCTACGCACTTCTTAATAACAGTAGTATTTTTGTATTTTAATTAAGAAGATTAATTATTTTATTAACAGATAATATTTTTTTATATATTTCTACGTGATACGTAATGTAATATAGTATATTTTTGTGAATTATTAGATAGTGACACTCCATTAATAATGTATAATAATATACTATATCTAATTATACTGGCCGTACATCTTCGCGACTACAGAATCCAATCCCGAGCCAAAATCGTAATCCCTGGATTTCGGGATACGATTCGAAGCCGAGGCTAGTGCAGGTGTATCGATATTTTATAAAAACTGTACACAGATCAACTCGATATTCTAAGTATTGTATTATCTAATATCGGATGTAATTGACGAAAAAAAAACAATGCCGAAAGCTTCTAGAATACACGTTCTAATCCGGGTGTAAACTAGACCAGGATCCCGGGATTTATTCCATATTTACGACTAAATCTGTTTTCCGTTTGTTGCTATAACTGTTTTGTTTTCCTTTACCTTTTACCCAATATTCCTTCACTGAACTTTTATATTGTTCCATAATCAAATTATCCACATTTAAAATTACTGAGTCAAATAGACATTATGAAATTTATTTTCGCTTATGTGAACTATAATTCAATTTTGCATATTATTCTTGGTAATAATCTAACTTAATAAAATCCAGAAAAATGCAAATTCGCTCGCTAGACTGATTATAAATTATAACCTATAAATTTTGTCTATGCAAATAGCGAAATACGAAATGACGTTCGAATCATAGGTTGGAATACACTATGAAAACAAAACATTTAGTCTGTCAACCAAAACAAATATGTAGTTTATAGTAATTAGTAAAATACATTGTAATCATATTTTTAACACGTTATAATTAATATTACACAAACAAAATCTATTTATTAAATTAATTTGACTTAACATTGATCGTTATAAAGCTGCGTGTACAAAACTTAATTAAAATGAACTATAGAAATGAAAGGCACGGTTACTAAAAAAGTACTGTTTTTGTTTAATAACAAAGGGAATAGATCCCACCACTGTTTTGCAAAGATTTATTTTCAAATGCAAAACAATTTCGAGTCATTGTGATAATCGCATAAAGCCAGCGGTTAGACAATGAAGTCAGAATGAAGACTGTCATACTGAAAGCCTGGCCTATGGTAGATAAGCGGAGTGAAAGTAATACGGCACTTAGTTAAAAAAAAAATATGTCAGAATGAATGCAGAATATAAGTATGGAAATTAATAAAACTTTTTTCTCAAGTGTACACTTCGTTTACCAGTCAACAATTTTTTCAATACTCGTAGTTAATTTAATTTTCAGATGGGCACCTGATAAAAATGGAATGTTTTGCACTTTAGTCAAGGCATTATTATATTAATATTGTTATTGATAATGATGTGTATTAAATGAAAATAACTTTTTTACCCCGCTGTCTGAATTTGATTACAGATTTATCATTTATTTGTTAGTCGGATTTGGACTGGTCGGCAGGTGGCATCCAGTTAACGAGGGTGAGTCCAAATTCCCCGGGGGTAAGTTTTGGCGAGAGGATTAAGGTTCTTCTCTTGAGTAAAATGCGACCGGTCTAAAACGGGTATTTTCGACTCTTCAGCAAGCGGGTCAGCTTCACTCATATATCAGATTTTTGTTTTGAAATAAGATTTTACTCAGTGCCAACTGACTCAATCGAAATCTTGTAGCTTCCGAAACGTATATTTATAGTCCATCTCGAGAGCGTTAAGCGCAATGTGAAGAAATTCATCGTCGAGTAGAAAGGTTCGTTTGGAGTTTACATGTCCTGAAACGTTACAAAATATATTTTTGTCCTTTTTCAGGGTGGCTTTATTTTGTACTTTCGCACCATTTATCTCTATGGCATCTGTACGATGCTTCAGGGTTTGTTAGGAAGTATAGAATGGCGGCAGATATCTGGTATGGCGCTATACGCCACTTCCGGTCCGTTAAACATTATCACGTGTATTGCTATGGAGAGGACGCCGTTAAAAAGAGTGGAATATCTTTTTTCCCTCCCGGTGCAAGTTGTTGCGCCACTGGAAGAGCCAAAAGCGCGCTCGGGGTGTGAGCTGCTTTTGGATGAGTTATTAGTGAAAGTGTATATTATATAAAAAGAAGAATAAGTTTTAGAATTTTCCGTTAACCAATAATATGGCATTGGGTATAATATTAAACTACCGCTGTCTCGCCAGTTTATAAACTATTCATGCTGAGTTTAAACATAGTAAATATCAGATAAAAATAAAATATTTTTCATTAGTAAAAAATTACATATTTTTAAAATTCGACTGGAATTGTATAACTGGGGCAGCCACTCGCGTTGTGCCATGAATTATTCTGTAGGCCGAGGATTCAAAAAAATTGTCAAAATTCGTAAAGAGGGTATTTCTAAGCCTACATCATTCCTATTTTACAAGAAATTAATTAGGATTTTTTATTCTGCTCTTTAATTAAAAACAATTTTCTACAGTTTTTTTAACTGATGAATGTTAGATTGTTTGGCAGTAAAATTGTAAATATATTATTAGGTAAATATGTAATTTATGAGTACACACGGTTGTTTAATAATCAAAGTAATGTTAAAAGGTTTCCTATAAATAGATAACTCCTTCAATAATCTAATTATTTTTTATTGAATTATTTATTGCATTGTTCACACTACAAAGAACGAGCGTGCTTTGTGGTGGAATTTTTGACCGGGTCAATAATATATGAGCTAAACGTCTCAAAGTTTATAAAAATAAGAAAACTTCGATGTTAGATCATGTGAAGAAGACGACCGAACAGTAAACACCGAAAACACTGCTGAGATTACCATCAGGACGCAGAAGCTTGGGAAGACCTAAGCCGAGATGGAATTGCAATTAGGGATTCTGTGTCGAGACAACCCGGGGATAAATTCCCGGCAATTCCATGGTTTTTTGCTGGCTCGAGTCACGGGACTTGAGTCTAGAATTTTTCTTGATGTTTTTAATTTTAAACAAGTTATTTGAGTTAATCCCATCTGACCATTGTCATACAGCAGGTAGTGAACCCAGCGACGGGCGGTGCATGTGTAAGTAAATATATAGAAAAAATATGGTAAGTTTCCATAATTTATTTGGTCAGCCATAAAAATTTGCATTAAGGAGAAATTAGTCCTCGGATATTTACTACTAACAAAAAAAATCTGAAGTAAATGGTTTTGTCGGTCTTGATTCCCAGGAATTCCGGGACTTGAAAATTTTGACTCTCGAGTTCCGGAAATTGACAAAAAAGTCGAGAATACAGAATCTCTAGTTGTAATGTCCTCAAAGATCCAAAGCGGAAGAGAAACGGCATGAAGAAGAGACCAATGTCGAGACTCACCAATAATTGTTCCTTTCATAGAATATTTAGCTTGACCTTTAATCGATATACTGTAAAATTGATACTCTTTGAAATGCAGTGATTTATTATTCTTTACTTACGTGGTCTATACATTTCTCAGCCTTTTTTGCGATGATGAAATTAATATAAAGGTAAATTAAAGGCAAACTCGCTAGTGTGAATACCGATTATTGGTAGCATTTTTATGTGAGTAGGAAAAATAAAATAAAAATCTCATCATAATACCAACTTTATTTTATATGTAAATATTTAATATAATTTTTGTTAACCGAATACAGATCGATCTTCTAATCCACATTATCTTATTTGAACCAATTGTAACACACGATTGGTTAAATTGTTTATCGCCTTAAGTTTTGATTTTGGACGAAATGTCTAAGAATTTCATTCCTACATTTTAGAATTTCAAACTTTACCAAACGTGTGACGTTTGTAAAGCCAAATATTTTTATGTGTTCCCTGTTTTAAATAATAAATAGTACCATATTTAATGTAAGTCTGCCTAATCTGCGATTTATTTGACATACATAGTTTGTTCAGCAAATCCGTGACATGTATAACTTTCTGGTGGAGCGGGGCTTGCTTGGAAATCACAGTACGTTCGGGGAAATACGCGGCGTAAAGTTTTTATGAAAATTATTAAGTGTCGCTTAAGTAAATCCCACATTGTTCGAGACTCTTCTATTGTCACGTGTCTCTTCTCGAATGTTTTGTATTATAAATGAACCAAATAAGGTCTTTTGTTTTAGGTCGTTAATATTTAATTAAAGAAACACGCAAATAAATGTATTTCAGGTGTTAAATATTATAACAAATAAGTGTTATATAATTTGATAGTTTTTTATTATTTTAATTTATAGAACAGTTTCAATAGTAAGTGATAAAAATTAATTAATTAAATACCGGCACAACACAGTACATAGATATAATACAATTAGGTTCAGTTCACGCATAATATTTACGAATCAAGCACGATAACATGCATAACACATAATTCAGTGTCAGACACATTCTTATTAAAGCGACATATGCTATGATAGCACAATAATTAAAAACAGATTCTTGTCGATCGAGTGTATGGTGTGTATGTGTATGTTTGTGAATGTGTTTTAGACGAAGTATTGGACTTACTAAAATGATAATTTAATCAGCTAAATATAAATTAATTTATTTTAGAAAATATGTATATCTAAGTTTTTTTCAAAATTTATAAAACTGCGTATATGTTTTAAAATTATTTATATGGTTCATTTGCAAAATGTCTCATGACACAACTTTCTGAAAATTTCAATGCGTTTTCGTCGATGTTAACCAAGAGCATGGTTATTTAATGAAGGGGATCTTTAGGTAGTATTGCTATCGAAATCTACCTAATTATTGGTTATTATATACTTTAAAAGAAGAAAGTGAACATATAATAATTAACAAATTGATTGCAACTGTATATTTGAAATAGCCTATCGTTTAGTATCTAGCGATTAAATGAGTGATGACTGGTAGTTGCTGATTCTATTGACTTGCTTTGAACATAAGTCCATTATTTTTAAAATGTCGCGACGTCGGCCAAATGTGGTGAGAATTTTCGTAATAAGTATTTTTTTGTGCTCAGTGAATTGTATGTGTGGTTATTTCTTGTTTAACGTAAGTGGCCCGTTTTTGAAGGATTTTACAAGGATTGCTGACTTTTGGGGTATTCTCAATTAGTGATGGTAAAATTGTTATTGTGATTGTGTTTGATTGCAACGATGATTGATAACTGATTAATGTAATTCTTGAAGCAATGACTGGTAACATAACGGTTACGTAACGGTTTACCATCATTATCCTCGTTCTGTTATGATGTTGGCTACACCTTTTCATCTCACAATTTCATTTATGATTAAGGTAATTTAATAAATTTATAATAAAAATAGTGTACATTGATATATTTATAACCTTCAAAATAAATGTACTAATTTAAACGAATAAATAAACAATCAATGCAAACAAATTCATATAAAGCTACGATAAAGTTTGACATTCGTTGATAATAGAAATAAGAATAACAATTTTAATAAAATTATAAAGATAACCTAAAACTGTTACATTTGCATTCTGCATAATAATAATCCACAAAGTATTATCTATTCTGATATGCAGATACATAATTTTTGATACATTTAGTAGTAGAGAACGCTAGCAAATCTGAATGTTCCTACGACATTGTATTTTTATATGCTGGTTGCTAGAACTCAGACTACATTTATAAACGTTATAGAGTATTTGCTTTTTTTTTCATTCGGGAGTAAAAGACAGTCATCAAGACATTTTTTGTGATATTTCTAATATTTTTGAATTATTCCTAAAGGGTACAAATACTTATTCTTGTATTTTTGTGAATTGGTAACTATTATTAGTTTAACGATTTGTCTATTTTCAATGCTTCTATCTGTAGAAACATTAACTTGAAAAAATGTTCGATTATATTAATTTCGATCAAGTAAAACAAGCGATAGAATCACGTGTATTAATAAATTTAAATGTAATTAGAGGCAATAGAAATAAAATAAATACAATATTCTCCCACTATTTCAGTAGATGGTGAGAGAAACATGCGCATTTAAATTATTAATAAAATGGATTCTATAATTTTTTTCATGAATCGCGCAGAAGTTGTGAAGTTAGATGATTCAATTAGGTTCAAAGGTTTAATTGAAACATTCGCATTATGCACTCTTTTAGTTGTTTTGCCGTATACGTAAAATAAAACGTCGATACATAACGTTGTAAGTCTGATTCTAACTGAAGAAAACTAAAAATAGTAAAGTTGTAATTCTTAAAATACATTAAAAAAAACGATTTGTTCCTATTTTAGGAGAATTTTAATTGGTAAATGTTAAAGAATAAAATATTTGGAAATATGTCGAGAATAACGGTATTATATAATATTTTTGAAACAAAAGTTTCCGAGGAAGTAGGTAGATACTTAATTACGGAAATACTGGAATGGAAATTTCTCTGAACTTTGTTTCTGCGAGACGGGGTCGTATTTACAAATTGTTTCCTTTATATTTTTAAAAGGGACGCCAAATTAATCGTCTATATGTAATTATGTTTTTAAAGTCGGCGAACGTGAAACAAGACTAACAAATCTCCATTATCTATAAGGAGAGTACGTGCGTTGCATAAAAATGTCTAATTGCGTGGAACACATTGCGTAATTACTTACCATTAAGGACGGGGCTGCATGGGGGGCGGGACGGGCGCTCGACAAACGAAGAAATAAGAGACCGTCGGCGATATTAGAGGTAAAAGAAGAACAAGACACGAGCCACTTACGAGCTAATTGCACTGGGAGGGCAATCGCAATCGGGGCGGGCGGGCTTTCTTCGATCAAACGTACACAGCACGCACACACGTATGTGTACATTCGCAGTCCGCACCGCCAGCGGCAATTTCTGGACCCGCCGTAGGCATCACCGCTCACACAACTCCTTCCTTGATTGATGACTCAATAACTGAGATGAAATCAATCTTTATAACTTATATCTTTCAACATCTTCGTAACCGCTCTGACTGATTGATCTTAATTATTATTATACGATAAAATAGAATACGGAATCGACCGCAATTTTACACCATACGCATGGCAAATATTCTACAATGCGCCATAAAAATTAAATAGTTTATCTATCACACACACACGTAATTGTGCGAATGGCCGAAAGTAAGATGGCCAAGTACAAGGGACTCGATAAAATAACGCGCGAAGGAAATTTAGGAAGAATTAAATTAAATGTAATGGAATTTTTAAATGCTAGTGTGTGCGTAAGTTATTATATTATTTCATTATACTAGGTGAAAAAAATACATGTTAAATCGTACACAGAATATAGTTAGGCATATAATTAAATTATTATTGAATACTTTGAAAGTAGGTGCCTACTTAAGTTCAGCTGATTAATTTGAAAAATTAAACCGTCCAATCAATTTTAATATTATTTCATAACTTTTAATTACATAATATATTTGACATTATATTGTTATTATTAGATAATATTTGAAATACCTAAGTGTGTATATGGCTTACGTCCGTAGGCCATTATTAAAAGTGTGACGCACAAACAGCGAGATTTATATTTACGTACCTAAATATCTATGTATAATTAGAATTAACTATTTAACTTTAGTACTACTGATTCTGTACTTGTATTGAAAATATTGTATTAAAAATACGAACATTAAAACAAATACTAAATAAAAATGTAGCAAGGTTAGGTTAGGTTAGGTTAGGTTAGATTAAGATTGTATTTTTTTTAAATTAAGTTAAATTTATTAAATTTTTTATGCACTGTTAAATCGTACCCCAATTTTTAATTTTTTTTAATACTATTAAATTTTAATTTTTTTATTTCAATTAAAACTCATTCATCCAATTCGAGCATGAGGTAGTTTATTTAGGAGAAATAAAAAACACTAAAGCATGATATGAATGAATGAGGCATGCGCGAGGGTTATTGCGCAGAATTCGTTTGCATAATGTGAAATAAACAAAATATATATTTACATTATTTATGTATAAATTCTTTTTGTTTATTATTATTAAATCGATCGATCAGAATGATTTGTTTGGTTTAAAATTATATAAACTGAAATTATCTATACATGTATTTCAAAAATTGCATTTTTGGTTTTGAGAATATACCTATCTGTGTATTCGTTTGGATTAATTGGTTAAAAATCCGCATCATTTTTGGTACTATTGATATAAAGCCCAAAATGGTGTTGTATTTGTGTATTGAGAGTTGGACGAGTGTCGTTATGTTTGATTGTGTAGAAATACTTAGTAGCTTAATTACGAAGTTGGTCAATTTTCGAAGACATATAAGTCAGTTAGTTATAGGTGTACAATCTCAAGTCCGCTCATAATCTGGCGACAGTGAGAGTTTAGCACTCGTCTAGTAATTATATCCATCATCAGACATATAAACATTTATTGTTGACTATCTATTAGCTTAGGTAACAAAATATTATCTTGTTTGTAAAGCACACATAATGGAAAACGTAATAAACGCTAAAGGGTTTAATATTAGCCCCGCAATGTTAAGAAGTCGGATCGCCATTTAATTACATGGCATTAGCGCGGGTTGGCATTGCGTCATATCTTTGTTCGGAGCGAGCCCTTCAGATTCGCAGGAAGGCAAAAAAATCCCCCGGTTTTAGCGAATGGGGCGTCATAACTCATGTCTGACCGTTTGGCGGCGGGCGAGGGGTGAGGGGCGAGGGGGCGCTAAATATTTACCGGGAGCACAATGGGCTTATTTTATCGCGGGAAAATAGCCCGGCCACCCTCCCCCCCGGCCCTCCCGGCCCTTGTCTGCGCGCCGAACAGCGCTTTCCAGAAAGGACACGGATACATCTAACGTTCCTAATTTGAAAAGGCTTCCAAATGCGAATCGTCCTCATTTATATTTTTTAAACAAACGTAAAGGATACTCCCAGTACAGAAATGCTTTTGTACATGACTTAGGTAGGTACAGCATAAACAAACGGCATAATATATTACGTACGCAGGTTCTTAATATTTTTCTTCCTCGAATCTAACGTAAATGGAGCAACTCCCGACTGGATATTGGGAGAAGTACTTTTCGGGGATTTTTTCATTGTTCGCTGATAATTGTGAAATCTGGCGACATTCCCAGAGTTGTGATCCCATATTTAGTGACCTTGGAACAACAAGGTATCATGTGACATTTTGCTCAAAATTGACTTTAGATAACATGAAATCAAAGTTATGTTTTAGTAGCTCTTGTAATATTTTTTAGAACAACAACAAACTGTTGTTTTGAATACAAATAAAATGCATGTGTTACATTATATAAAACGTGCCCGAAATCATGAATTAGTTTGTTTTATTACTTTAAAATATAAAGTACTATTTTTCACTGCATAGGCGATGAAGCAAACTCCATTGAATAAATCGAAAAAATAATATTCAAAATTTTGAAGCTCAATATCTCAGTTTGATGTCCATGTCATTCCAAGTGTACAATTTGTTAGGGATAATAAATAATGGTACATTTAAATATTTATGCATACCTACATAGTATATATATATTTTTTTAAATATTTATTTAGACATATATAATGTTTGTAGAGATGCAATAAAAAAGGACAGGCAAGCCTGTTTTAGGGCAAATTGGTAAACAAATACATTTTACAAAACCAAAACTCATTGAAGGCAAAACACAATAAAATCGAATACATAACATACAAGGCAAGAAAACGTAAAAATATTAAAAAAATATATATTTAAAAAAGAGAGAAAAAAAAATACCAATGTGCAATACAATATGTAATATAAGCACATATGAAGTTAATGCAAGATCAAAATACACAAAAGTAATTATAATAATTATTTCATTATATAAAACACCTTATTCTCAGTATCTGCTCTTCCTAATTTCAACAACTAATTTGAAACATCCCTTTTAAAAGCCTTAATATCAGTTAAAGTTCTAATTTTATTTCTAATTTGATTGTATATTCTGGGAGCTTGAAAGGTGAATAATCTTTGACCAAAAGTAGTTTTCATTATTGGAGCTATTTTAGGCTTATTTTCTCTGTAGGAACAAATATAAACAATTAGTGTTAATATTTTCCTTTTTACTATATCTTATCTTGCACATGTTTACTTAGTTTAATATTGAATATATGTAATTTTCTTCTTCTTTCTCATATCATCGGGCATTTCATTGAAAATTTTCATCACAGCACATAATTGACTTCTGAGATTTAGCCTTCTTTCTGAATGGCATTCTCACATTCTACCTCTTCCTCTCGTGTGATGTTCGTGGCCATGTTGACTTGCCTCAATTTTTCTTATTATTTTTGTCGATACTTTTTAATGAGAATTTTATATCATTGAAATACATTTTCTATTATATTAAGGTCTCTGTTCATATTGATCCTAATTTTCGGGTCCGCGATGTTGTTTGCCGAGTCCAGTGCGCCGCGCGGTCGGTCATCGGTCAGTCTGCCGTCAAAATGTTTTACTAAAAATAATGACGTTCGGTTACTGGCGTCAATTTTGTTAATCTAATTGCGGTAAAAATTCACTCAGATTAATCAAATTAGTATCGGACTTTTTTTTTACAGTAACACGCAGTGGCGTAACATTCACGTTGAATTGCGCAATTTTTCGTTGGAAGATTTATTTGGACTGATGATGACAGAAATCAAATTCATGAATCCAAAAGTTCTGCAAAAACCTTGTAATCGTCAGATTTAAAAAAAGAATGTTGTTTTGTGTGTATAATTGTGAACAAATAAATTGAAAATAATTACTAGGGACTAGGACATCCCGAGTTTATCAAGCTTCTATAAAAAGTATAAAGAGGCAGCATCTAACCTTTACATGATGTAATAATAATAAATTAAAACACAGTTTTGTGTCTTTACAGTATGTATTAAGAAAAAATTGAAAGGAAACTGACGGATTCCATGTCTTTTGAAATACGAATTTGATGGACATATGACTATTTTGTTTTGAAAGTAGACTTTTAAATAGAAAATTTGTCTTTTAAAATTAGCAATATTAACTTTGTGGTTAAAATTCATATTTTCATTTATTATCTTTGTTTTATTAACTACTAAATTGAATTTAAATACATCTACCCGTTTCGAAAAATACCATTTTCTACTTCAGGATGTCATAACTAACTAAAACATATATTATTGTTTCTTAAATAAAATATTGTTTAAAAATAGATTTTTTAAAAATAGATTCTGGCAAAGAAACAATAATATATGTTTTAGTTAGTTATGACATCCTGAAGAAGAAAATGGTATTTTTAGAAACCGGTAGATGTATTTAAACTCAATTAAGTGGTTAATAAAACAAAGTTAATAAATAAAAATATAGAAAATTTGTCGTTTGCGACCTCATTTATACTGTCAGAAATTGCATAATTAGAATTGTTTCTAGATTTTTCATATTATTATGATCTATACTAAATAGTTGAATAAAGTAATTACTAAATCGGGCACCTTTATTTTTTGAATTTATGTCTTTATGGAAATCATTTCTTCATTTAAAGTGGATAATCTTTATTTTAAATTTAACTACTAATTTTTAATATTAAGCTACGTTATTGTGCATTTAAGGATATATATAAGTATATATCTCTTCATTACTTAATTTTCTCTTTTTGTCGATCTGCACGGAGTGTTCAATTACAACATTCCTAGAGCTTTTCTTTCTACAATTACCGGTCTCCTGTTTTGCTCAATAATTTGTTTGATGTTATGTGACCATCGCATATGTTACGAACGTGAAAAACAATACTATACTAGAATATGTACATAGAACATATACCTACAAACAGACGAATATATGATGCCCCATGTATAAAATTTCCTGTGGGCCATAAAAACACGTGTTCTTATGTATTACGTAATGTTATATAACACGTGTTCTGACGGTCTATTTATGTCATGTTCGCCAAATAGAACACACGAGTAAATAGTACGTAGGCAAGAAATATGTCTATATAAGACGCCGGTAAATATTTTGTAACCAGTTCTCTTGAATAAATCCAACGTAAAACGACTTGAGTTTTTATTGACGGAGTACATTCTGAAATCGTAATACATAACATTCACGCACGTTTCTAAAAATAATAATAATAATAGAAAGCATACGAAAATTAGGAAATACAATCTTTAATCTGTGCATAATAGTATATATTAGGATGGGTTATTATAAATCAATTATACTTCATGACTTCATGACATGAGGTCCATGACTGTAGTTACAAAAGCGCCACCTATCTTTTAATATCGCTCTTGTGGTTCTGTTTGCTGGGCACTCAATCTACCTTTTGCTGGTCTGTCCCTTATACTATTCGCCAATCGTGTTGATTCCGTTGGCTTGTGTATGAGTGCTTTGTGCATATTACAGGACTCATCTACACTCGTTACATGTCTCGCTTACTGTTACAAGACTCATATACAGTTGCTACATGTCTCGCTCACTGTTATAAGACTCATCTACACTCGCTACATGTCTCGCCCACTGTTTCAGGACTCATCTACACTTGCCGCATACAACACCCCTGCAATAACACTATATATCGGTATTGGGTAGATCCGAGTTATGAATGCCACAACGTCGTATATCTTTTTTTACATCGAATGGTATATTGAACAAACATATAAAATAAATGAAATTACTTAACATTTCTAAGTGAACTTCCCTGCTACAATACTGTATCATATCACCGAAATATCCGACATTCTATCAATCTATCAATATTTATAAAAATCTTTTTAAGGATATCTGGGGCGGTACACCTTTACATGAGTTATAGGTTTTTTGCCCTCTTCCACCCTACAGTTAGGTCATCACGCAAGACTTTATATTCGAAGACCTGCAACGTATTTTCTCGCGCTAAAGTGAGAGACCGTGTACAGCGATCAGTGTTGCGTTAAGTTGAATCAAATATTTTATATTAGTTTTATTATTGAGTGGCAGGAGAGATATTCTCTATAACTTTTAATGCTCATTTCGCATGTGTATACATTCTTTAGAGGCAACAAAGCAGTTTATTATCACATTGTCGATCAAATAACATAAATTAGTTGTTTAATAACATTAGTGTTGCGTGTGTTCTCCTAAAATAAATCAAATTATTTTATCTCTACCTAGGCAGGCATAAAATCGACAAACAACTATATTTCAGCTCCAAAGTTTATAAATTACAGCTGATGGGCAATAAAAATATTGAAATGTTCATTTTTTGCTCTCAATCAATTTAAATCTGAAAAATATGACGCTGCTCATCCGCCACACATCCATTCCGCACAGTCCAGCCCGGCGGCCGCCGCCCGCCGGAAAGGTGCGGTTCAATTACACAACATGGTAAAACACAAGCGGGGGTGTTTAATTTTTTGTTATGCAGTGGTGCCGTCAGCCGTAACTGCGCGCATCGCGAGTTAGTTATCAAGTGGCTCCCAATTTGAATAATCGCGCCATCCATTTGGCCGCGAATGAAAGAGCCAATGTTATGTAGTTTTCTCGCAGCAGCTCAATTTTGACGCTTATTGATAGCGCCCGAGGAGCGATTCAAATATTTATGAAGAAAATCTTCAGAGTGGTTTCTCTTTATCTCGATCAGTCCCAGTTTTTCCCGGAGAACGTAAAAACCAGGCTTGGATGTATCGGGATTTAAAGGGTTAAGAATAATCCTCGTGCTGCTCCGCTGGATGATTTGATTACTTTTTTGCTGTGTACATTTTTATTTTACCGTTAAGAAAGTAGCTCTATAAAAGTACACATTGAATTTAATGTTGACAATATTACGTAGTTGAATAAATTGTACATATTCGACGAGGAGGTATTAAATGTATTATATACCAATTATTTCTGAGAACTTGGAATTTTTTATTTATTTGTGCAATTAATCGTTAGTTTTACTATTTTTGTAATTAATTGATGAATGATAAATGAACAAAGGTATTCATTATTGAGTTCAATACATTTTTTTAAAATTACCAAATATTTTATGTTATTGACACAAAAGTATGAAAACTACATAAAAAAAACAAATAAAAATAAAATATAATAAAAATTATGCTAACATTACGTTAACGCGACTGTATAATTTAAATATTAATTAAATGTATTAATTATAAAGATATACATATAAAATCAATTTTACCGAAAAATATTGTTGTTGCGCTACCGGGATTCGAACCTAGATCTCTTTTTCAATCCGGGAAAGGTGCATTATCAACTGTGCTACAGCGACAGTATTTTTGATGAGAAATTTTCTAACCTACGTTTTAATACATCTATCGTTCTATTATTTGAAAGCCATCTACATTGTTTTTACGGAATCTCAAATACCTTTGAGTAAACCGATAGCAGACTACAGAATTGCCGGTAGCGCGACAACAATATTTTTCGATAAAATTGATTTTATATGTATATCTTTATAATTAATACATTTAATTAGTATTTAAAATATCACAGATCTATGTTCTGATTAACTACAACTTGTGGTGTTCTCCTTAATAATGTATAATTTACACCACAGCTGCATTATATACATATAGTATATGTGTGTGTGTGTGTGTATAATGTATATATATTCATTTACGTTTATATTCATGTATGTGAATTTATAAATAAAAATTGTTTTAAAGGAAAAGCAAATTTATATTGTCCTTGTACACACTGATTTTGATACATTATGCTTTTTGTTTATTAAAATTATATATTTTTATTTCTTATTTATTAGTAATTATTATTGTTTTTGACTGTAATTTGTCTTGACTATTTTGTTCTCTAAACATGAGATTTTTCTCTTATATAGGGTATAATTTAACTTTAAAATATACTACTATGTATATATATTGTAAATAAACACTCTAGGAATATTGTATAAATATAAAATATAGTGAATAAATAAAAAATACTAAGAGGACTAAAGAAGACCTACATATTTGTTCGTAACGATACTTTAGATTGAAGGGGTCCAACTACTGTCCAAGTATACAAACTACTTGAGTACTTCAACTCACTAAGTGTTCATTTTATTTAACAGTCAGTATTTAATGGTCGTCAGCGGCTATAAATTACGAAAATAATTATTGCATTTTAAGTAAGATTTATTTATATTAAAAATGAGTTAATATTTTCTAGCTAAATGGGCTGCTCGGGAAATTCTACAAACTCGACCCAAATCTCAAGAAGAGTTTGTTTCGAACAATAAATATTTAGTTCTGTCCTTTTTCATGAATCATTAGCGACAGTCGGTTCAGACAAGTAATAAGTGTTCCAATATGTCAATTTCAAGGGAAGGAAATTGGATTGACTCAGTGGCTAAGTGGGTACATGCATGACTAATACGGACCCAAGGTTTGAGAGTTCAATCTTCGAAATGGCAGTCATAAACCGAACTAATTTTCACTGAAAATTATATCACATATTAAAAGAAAAGTAATATCATTTATATAAAATGATACAGTAACTTTGTATTTAAACACGAGAATTTTTTGAATACGCCAACCGATTTCGAAATAAATGACTTTTCTTCGTCAAGGTGAAAAATAACTAAAAACATTGTCTTATGTTTCGAAAATTAAATTAAAATTTTTGAAAAATTATTTAAAAATAATTATAGAGCCTGACTACATAAAATAAAATTTGTAATAATGATGAAAGATGTGCACCTAATAATCTGAAATTATTGGATTTTTTTACGATAGGACATGTAGTTAAAATTAGTTTGTTATTTATGATATTTTGGTTATTTATTTACTTACTTATCATCATGCCGTTTCCCCGCGGGAGTAAGCAAAGAGGATAGAGTGCCACACTCGTCTGTCCTGACATACTACTCACGCCTCATCCACATTCATACATCTTCTCATACAAGCTCGCCGATTGTTGAGGCTTCTAACATAACCATCCTCCATTATCTGGTTTACCTAGTTATGCTAAGTATTCTGCGGATGTCCTCTATTTCTGGTGCCGTCAACACTTACGTCATATATCTTTCTTACCATTCTCTCCTCCTTCATCCGTTCCATGTGTCCAAACCACCTAAGAAATCTTTTCTTAATCTTATTAATTATATTAACATCAGCTTTACATTCTTTCCTTATTTCTTCATTCTTTACTCTGTCATAAATAGATTTGCCACAAATACGCCTGAGTCATCTCATTTCTACTGCATTCAGTCTACTTTCGTTCTTCGACTGCTAGCTCCAGGTTTCACTTTCATACATCAGTGTCGATACCAGGACTGCATTGTGCATAGATATAATTCCATTCAAAGGCCGTTCACTTTATTCCCTGCAGTCACCCCCCTTTCGATATTATTCTCAGCCTTTCCGTTTTTATCAAACATACTTCCCAAATACACAATTTTGGTTAATCATTTTAATGTGATTTTTGGACTATGTATATATTATATTAACATTAAGATGACGCCTTACTTTTAAATACCATTCGATTCATTATATATTTATGTGATTGTAGGAAATTATTAATTCAACAAGTATATACGATTAATAATTATTATTCTCCGTAAATAAGAAAACGTTCGCACATCGAAGTAGTCACAAATCGCCATTTCGTTCGTGAGGCTTGATTTGTGAGCGAAATGAATTGATCAGGCTATATCTTATTTAGTTTTGTTGTAATGCAGTCTTATAAAACTACGATTGTGAAATTAAACAGTATTTGAAAACTGCAGTGTACTTGGAGTCGATTCTAATTATAATAGTTTTATTTTAATATTATCCAACAAAACTATTCAAATAATAATAGATCAAAACTCTCCACTAATGATGAACTCGTGACTTTAAATAAAGATTGGCCTATTCGTGCTCTATATTTACCGAGAAAGCCCATTGCTTGTGACGTCACACTCGCCCTTTACAATCGGAAATCCCAACATTCGAGTTTATGGATTGTGACGTAGAAGAAAAAGGGCGGATACTCGTGATTGCGTCTGCAGATGACGACCCTTATATCGCAGCCTTATTTATGGGGGTAAATTGTGATGCCATAATTCTGGCCGACTTCGGGTGTTTCCGTAACCGTTCGGTATCGCTCGTGTTCCCGCTGTCGGGCTCGTCTATTTGAATAATGTCTAAGACTATCAGCTCAGTAAAATGGACCTACATTTTGAGGTAATTTTTCATACTGTGTACGCTCTTAATATTAAGATAGAAGTGTGTTTTATTTTCCATATTTAAACCTTTTTGTATGAATAGTCTTTGGCCAGATAAATTTATATAACCCACTCTTATATAATTTATACAATTTATTATTGTTTAAACTTATTTTATAAATAATGTACTTTTAAAATGTCATATTATACTTTATATTTTTATGACAAAGTATACCCGTACAATATATTATACATATAATAATACAACGATCCAATATGCATTTGTAATGCTCTCTTCTTTGTACTAAAATTTGAAAGGAAATAGTACCAATTTCCTTTCAAATACGAATTAGGTAAATGTGTGAGTTTTTAGTTTTGTAGGTACTTTTTTTGAAATAGAAAAATAAATTTTATTTGTAACACATCTGACGGATGATCAGTAAAGATTTTTTGAAATTCGAAATAATCGAAACATAAAGTATAGACTATGTTTTTTGAGACTTTCCAAGTAAAATGTGTCACAATACAACGTTAAAAAATAAGGGACATTTTTGAGGAGGTTCGCAGGAGGAGTAAGAACGTTATTATGTGTATTTAGTATCATTGCACAGGAAGAAATATATAGAAAAAAACGTATTATTTATAGGAGTAGTATTATACATATGTCTGCTTAACTAAATGTCCTAAGATGATTACTACAGGCTATTATAACGATAATATGATAGAAAAAAACACATATTCAATTCTTATTGAATTAAATAAAAAATTACTTCAGCCCTGATCATTAAACAGCTGACGGCTATGATCAGAATTTGTTTATAAATAATATTATAAAATCTGTCCGTTGAGTTTCTCGGATTTAAATGCACCGTTACTACGATATTGACTACCTGCTTCATAACGCATTATTTATATAATGATAATATTTGCCTTTGCTTATGCCTGCTAAATTAATAGCATTTTATAATGCACATTCTAAGAATAATCTAAGTTAATTACTTTTTTGTTTTAAAAATAATACACGGTTTCTAGTCAGGCCGCTGTACTTCAGTGTAAGGATTTTTAATAATAAAATAAAATGAAGATTTAGTATGAATAATGTTGTTTAAAAAAAATCAGCTTGTGCAGGCCTTTATGTAATGAAGATATTTAATTTAATGTAAAAACATTCTTGGCTTGCACGAGTTTAAAGGGTTTCTGGAATGAAAATAATTTGTTAAAAAACATTTTATTTTTGAACTCGTTCTTTTGCAGACGTGAGAGGCTTCTTTGGTGGTTTTGAGTTTTGTTATTTTTTTACTCCGTAGGATTTGCAACTAACATCCCAATACGTTTGCATGCCGTGATTTTTTAGGAAAAAATTGAGGTAAAAAATTATAGAAACGAAGCGTAATGGTAGCATACAACACAATTCAAGGATGTGAGTCTTACTTCAATCCGAAAAATTTAGCAGGAATCGTAAAGGATTTCGTGTCGAAAATTAAAAACTCTTTTTGACGACCCCTTCATTACCGGGAATTAATATTTTAAATTGGCAAAACCCACAGCTTGGGAAGATGTATTTACTACAACATATATAATATATAACGATTACAAGGAAAAAATATTTTCCTCACCGTCTGTATTTTTTGTCAGCTGTATTTTTTGACCACTATATACGGTTGATACATTACTTTCATGTCAAACTGTAATAAATCATTCTCGTTACTTGAAAATCCCACCGAACCATTTTTCTCTCCGCTCTCTTAACGATACATTCTACTAGCATACAAAATAATGTTACATGGTACAACTTATTATGAGACGAATTTTGTAACCCCTTCCAGAGATATGCAATATCCGTGAAAATATTTTTTCGATCGGTGTAGAGAAAAATGAAAATAATAATAAATCTTCATATGCACTTACGGGATGTCACTTTAATAATCAATTTAGAAAATAGAAATGTAGTAAATAATAAAACTGAGGTATATTTTATTTTCATAAAAATGATAAAATAAATATGATAATTAACCGTAATAGCTCAGTATCCCTTCTGCGCAAAATGTTAAAATATATTAAACATAAAAATGTGTCCGACAAAGCTTTTTGACATTTTATTATAAATGTTATTTTTCATATTCTAAAAGCGGTGTTGCCGCAATAGTATTTTTTCCCGAAAAAGATGTGTCATTAAATATGAATATAAAGGAGGTCGGTTGCTTCCATTGTTGCGAGCTGGTTCCCAATAGTGGCCCTCTGGGATATCAAAATGTCATTTAATGTCAGGTTTTAACGTCAAGAAATTCCGGTCGTCTCGACCATGATACAAGTAACACAAATATCGGTAAATTGTTTTTTTTTTGCGCCAATGTCAAGCACGTTAGTGATATTAAAGCTATTTTCACAATCAAAACAACTTGATATTAAATACAAAAAAGGTTTGAAAACACTATACTGCGTTATTGAGATATATTATAAATACTATCGACTCCACAAATACATAAAAATTCACACAAATTAGTTTAAAGTGTAACCCCGATTTAAAGTTTTTGAAGGGACCAACAAAAAAAATGTAAACAGAGGGAAAATGTAAATTGAGGGTATTTAAAAAAACAGATTAAATTATTTTTTTATTGAAAAAATCAGACAATATTGTTTGCTGTGTGTTTTTAAATAGTTCTTTCAATATTATAAATTAAATTAAAGGTTTCTGGTGGTATATTACTAACTAGTAAAATATGCTTTGAGGCCTTCAATGAGGCATATTTAATGGCATCGTCGTTTGAAGGAACTGGGATGAGCAGACAGACTTCTTTGTAGAAAGTTTTCGTTTATTCGACTGTCCACTATTTCATAAATTTCCACTACGTCCGATGTTATTGCGTTGGAGTCAACGTCTAAGTAAGTCTGCAAAGGTTATTCATAAATTCTTTTCCAGCCATCAATGTTGTCTATACTATTTTCTACTCAACTTTCTCGCTGATTCTAGTTTGAAAAAAATAATAAAAAAGCGAAACGTTAAAATAACGTAGGTATGAGAATAAAAAATGCGTATAAATAACCAAGACACTATTGGCTTTATGGTGAATTACGAACTGGCCGAACGAATTTCAATAAATTTTAGACGTAAATCGCGGGAAAGACAAATGTAAAATAGGGTTTTTAATGTACTAAAATGACACGGGACTGCAGAAATAACACGCAAATATAGGGAAAACGTGAATTCCGGGCATATAAAATCGGGGTTACACTGTATTTTAATGCTTTTCGATAAAAAAAATATCACGAAATATTAAATGAATTTTGTGAGTTTTTTTTTTGTAAGCATTTTTTCCTAATGGAAGGTTGTTAAAGAAGCACGGGCAGGCTTCGTATCTAGTTTAACGCTTCTGGTGTTATTTTGTGGACTTCTTAGATATTCCGGGAATGCATAAATTGAACATGTATCCACGTTTAGCTACATACGTTATATCAACCTGTAATTATAACACTTCAGTTGCATTTCAGTTGCTAATTAATTGCTAATATTGACCACCTCAGTAAAGGCTAATGAAGAAAAGTAAAGGCAGTAATATTCTGTGTCAATATATTACGGTTTTTTAGAATATACATAGTTTCATAATAATTTTTACAAGTTTATACATACAGATTTGTCTCGGAGACGTGGTTTTTTAAAAATAGAGAGGCGTACACGGACATACGTGTAGCATCAATGTTCTTATTATTTTCATTTTATTTTATTTGACTCGTTTTCAAACTGAGCTAAACGCTTGTGCTATTAAAATAGGATTAACTTGCTAGTCTCCTGGAATGAGACTCGAATCGCCGACTACTGGATTGCTAAGTGAGTGTGTTAACTACAGAACTAACATGCACGTCGACATTTTAATTAGGTATAAGTGTTGAATTTTAAATATTTATTTTTTGTTTTCGTATAAATTATACACAATTGATAAATTGATTGCATAGACGAAAAAGTGACTATTTCAATGATTTGTTTGGTGGTGTCTTCTATATGTTATATAATAAATAAATAATAATCATTTTATAATAAACAATTATAAATGTATAATACTTGTGGTCATCGAGATAACGTCAGATCAAATACAATGAATTTGGTAGCTCGGAAAATAAGATAACAGTATATGTAAACAATTTAATGGGAAGATTTTCTTTTCAAGGGTATTAGGAGATGGAGCTATAAACATCGGCAGTATGGATAAAACTTACTTTACTTTAATTAAAATTTTTATTTTAAATTTAAGTCACTGTTAAAACTTTAACTGCAATATTTTCTTTGTTTAATACATTAATGTACATAAATGATTTATTTTACTATTCTATTATACTTTAAGTTTAAGTTAATTCTAGCTAAAAATCGAGCATATTATTAATATCTTATATTTATTATTATTTATTTTTATTATAATCGTTATTTAAAAGAAAACATTGTTTTCATATTACATTAAAAATAAATCTACGTATTGATTTTTTCAATTAACTCAAATATTTAAGAATTAACATATCTAAAAACAATGACCTTTCCATAGGATTAATTGTGTAAGCCCTACTTCGCACTACATAACTTTTTCAAATCTAAATAACTATTCAAATATACCAAATTCCGGGCCTACAACATGACCGTGAATCCGATAGTGCTATTATAGATGACTCAAGGAGAAAGAAACAAGAAAATAATCTCCGCAGAATAGTTGGGTTAGTTGGAGTAAATATTCGGTGACGTATTCGCACTGGAACTTTGTGAGATCTTCAAACAACCCAAAATAAGGGTAGTTATGACTTCGGGATGCACTGGCCAGGTTGTGAGAAGCTTTAGGACTCTACGATAGATATTTGAGGAAACCCAGGCTGGGATTCCGCCACTGGTCCGCCTAAGAATAAGATGAGCGGATGTATGATATTATATGGTAGTGAAGAAAAATGTAAATAAATTGCAAGAGAGACTCGTCGATCTTGTATCTGGATCAGTGGCGTGGACAAAGAAGTGGAAAAAATGGACAAGCCCCCGTTGTTTATGTTTTATATATTAGATATATGAATATAAAGTAATCGGCGGTTTTATCCATTAAATAGTAATAATACAATTGGTCTCTTGTCTCCAATAATATTCGCAATAACATGAAAACAAAAAAAAAGAGTATATTAGTAGGCATTTATATGCACTCAAAATTAAAAAAAAACTTTCTTCGCTTCACGGCGATTTTGGTTTTGCGAAGTGAGAAATGATTTTATAAATATTATATACTTATAAATAATATAACTCAATTTCTTGCTGTGGTGGATTTTAAGATTATTAGCCAATAGATAATATTCCAGTTTAGTCTATTCTAGTTACCTG
Source organism: Eubasilissa splendida (assembly GCA_031772225.1). Classification (NCBI taxonomy): domain Eukaryota; kingdom Metazoa; phylum Arthropoda; class Insecta; order Trichoptera; family Phryganeidae; genus Eubasilissa; species Eubasilissa splendida. The sequence goes on along the minus strand of CM062850.1, from coordinate 12,198,710 downwards.
TAAAAAAATATCAAATGTATTATTATATATCGTAGGTCTCAATGTATTTGTTGCATTGATATCATTACGTCTATGACCAGGATGGCTCATAGCGCCAAATGAAGATGATAATTTTATAAGTTATCGGTAAGAAATAATTTTTCGATTCATTCTGATACAGTCTTATCTGTATGAGAAAATGGTCGAGGGTAATGAATCATTTCTCAGCAGACATTATAATTTAAACAAATTTGCATATAAAGTGTCATATATAAGCTGGAACAATAATAAGAGTGTAAAAGCTGCATGATATTGAAATAGTGTAGGCGTCTGCCAATATAGCGACTGAATTATTATTAGTGAGTATTTTAAATGAATCAACGTAATTGAATCAAAATTTAACACTGATGAAAATCTGGTAAAGTAGCCAGGAAAAGGATGATTAATTATCAGAGATGATACCTACTGCATCTCATACCAAAAATAATCTGTTATATAAATAGCAATATATTTCTAATAAATATACTATTTGTATTTCGTTATTGTATTTCACCTCTTATGTAAAACACTAAAATTATATCGATAAAATTTTATCCTATCTTACAGTGTGAATTATGTAGTAAATATTTGTTTTATTTGATTCGCCAATTACCACTTGTTTTATTAAACAACACCGCGTTGTGACAATGCTCAAGGTCCTCGAAGTCCTTACTTGAAGGGTTTCGAGAGGTGCTTAAATATTTGTAAGTCTAGAGTTCTAGAGTAATGTCGCCACACTGGTTGCCATTGTATGTCGAGTCAGAATTCATTGCAGTGCCGGATCCTGACAAAACAATAACAAAAGCCTCCTATTTTTTCAAAAATGGTCACAAATAATTCATTTTGATTGTAGTCCGCCCTCTTATTTACGGCAGACACTTCGCCCATATTTTTTTGGCTTATCGGAGTTATATTGTTCCGTTTGGTGAATAGTACTCGTGTAACACATTCGTACTTGCTGAATACGTTAATAGTATTACATTTATTCAGTTCAATGAGTGAACAGTTTTTCCATTGAAATTGAAATCAAATAAAACAGGATTTGTAATTTTGTATTTTTTTGAAAATCATTCACAATCCTTATGGATATGTAAGAACTTTAAATGTTATAAACAATACCTTCACAATATTGACATTCTATGTTTTAGTATATAATTTCATTTAATGATTCGGCAAAATATTTTGCACATAATTGATTATAAAACAATGTAATTATATATGAATAAAATGAATTAATCAATTAAATAATTCTAAATTGTTATTGAGGAGAACACATTATAATTAACATTAACATAGTTCTGTGATATTTTAATACAAATTAAATGTATTAATAAGAAAGATATACAGATAAAATTAATTTATCGAAAATATATTTTTTTGCCACCCGGACTCGAACCAGGAACGCTTACGATCCGGTGCGATTTTCCGTAAATATAATGTAGATTGCCTTCAATAATAGAATAACAGATGTATCAATTTGAAAGTGCAACATATAAGTTCAAAAATTTGTCGATACAATTAATTTATATTAATTCAAAATTAAATTGGATTTTTAAATTACTAACTTACAATCGCACCGTTTCTCCGTAGAGGTATGTAGAGAGGATAGAAAGCCACTCTGTCCCGCCATACCACTCTTACCTCGACCACTTTAATACATTTTCTCATCCACGTGCATTAGTTGTTGAAGCATTTAACAGGACATTTTTCTAATATCTGGTTCATCTGATCATGCCACATTTGAGAATGTCCCGTGTTCTCGCTTCATATATTTTCTATTCTATCCATTCCTCACTTGCACGTCGCTCGACCAAACCACCTCGGCGATTGGATTTAAAATACTATTTTTAAGGGTATTATTTTGTTGGGTTGAAAATTATAACATTAAATATATTTTTTGTTATTCGACACTTGAGAAGAGTGAAATTATCCGCCTATTTTTGTCTTAATAACGGAACATATTAATTAAGTTCGTAATAGTTCATACCTAATAAATAATCATACTGGTCTGTTTTAAACCACGGCACAACAGTTGATTTTAACTCCTATTTCGTCAAAACAAATTTATAAAGAGTTCAAAAATATAATATTACCACTACATTATATGAAAATAATTGTATCTGCACATAATGATAGTAATAATTTTATATTACAAAATTTAAATTTGTTAAACAATCGTTTTTTACAAATGTTTTCTTAATTAATTCGATAAATTTGATTATATTTTTAATGTTGAGTATTAATCGAATCGTCGACTAATTTAAAATGAATAAATCTGATTAAAAAGAACAGTTTTAAAAACCCGTGTGTATTTTGGCACTTGCCAGTGAATCAATTTATACTGAATTATACAATCCACAAATATGGAACAATGGTTCAGATTACATGATATCTGCATTTGCTGTTCTAACGCATGACCGATGTAATTCAATTAAAAGCAATCATTATCTTTGAATAATATATAATAACGCATTGTAACGTTACATTAAAAATAATATATTTTATATTTAATGTATAATATCGCGTCACAATTTACGTCAAGGTCCATTGAAAAACTGCATGAGATGGCTTAAATAATAAATACTATATAATAATTTTATTTTATGGTAATTTATATTAATGAGAGATAATTAATAAATAATTGCTAGATGCTTGAAAATAAATTAAATTTCGGCAAAGTTTATTGAAGCACATGAAAAATTGAAGCACTGGGTATTTATTGAATGTCATTCAGTTATACACTTTCAGCGATTTCAATAATATATTATATTTCATAATGAATTTGAAAAAGGCATTTTGTGAAATTAATAAATTGCATTTCAATAAATAGCTTTAGTAGTAAAAAAGGCACATGATTTAATAAGCCTGGTACGTTAATCAATTAGTATTTGTGAAATGGAATGGGTATCTATGACTATGATGTTCACTATAAATAAAATCTGTAGGGGGACATTATTTATTTATGAATATATGAATAAACAATATATTTATGAAATGGGAAGGGAGATTCTAATTCACCCAAATGATAAACGGAATATCAATGTTCAATGGATTTACATTTGACTTCAACAAGCGTTAAATGAGGCGTGTTGAATCTTTGAGACTTGGTATTACACGAAGGATTGCAACAGCAAACAAATCAAGAGATGCCCCCAAAAAATCTCAATATGATAAAAATTTCGTCCGTAGACACGGGCTATAATAGCAATACTTAATTAATAAATTATTAAATAAAGAATCTCATGAGAAAATCGCATTATCCAATGCAAATTGTTAATTTATTTTAATGATCTATTGTAAAACATCGCATCTATCTTCATATATTGGTAGATACTACTTATATATATTTAATATTTTTAAATGGAGGTACAGACATGGAAAACATATAAAAAGGCACACAATACAGAAAAAAAAGGAATCAAAGTAGCCGGGCGAATTTCTAACGTAAGGGTTAAAACAAATAATTTTATTTAATTTTTAGATTACGGTAACCATAAGCTACATTAATATAATTGCATTTACGATATTGGTCTTGTATTAATAATGAAGCTGTCCTTATAATTAATTTTTGACGAATGAATCTTTTACTATAACTCTAAAGACAAACCTAAAGAATAGTTTTATTTTTAATGATCTTAATATAAATCAAAAACCATTATTTTTTTCGTGAGTTTATATGTTAACTAAAAATAATGACTTCGAACTATATTATTCTGAATTAAATAAATATTAGTTGATGTTTTCATACTTTGAATGCATAATATTAAAAGTGGTTGTTTTTAACGTATTATTACAGAAAAAAAGTAGTGAGATACAATTCTATACGTAATAAGTTAACACCGCTTTTGAAAAATCTATTAAAATAATAGATTAAAGTTAAGGTTACTAAAACAGGAACACGCCCTAGGGTTAATTGAGTGACTATTGTGTCCTATTCTTAAAAAAAAGAGAATGTATTTTAATAATAAAATTTAAAAAATAAATTATTTTACATACATTATTCGAGATATAAACAAATGTAATAATTAATTGAATAAATAAATTAAAATAATCTGGTAACTGTTGTTCAAAAAATGATTTTTAACTCAATTCTTGTTCGAGGCAAATATTAATATTATATTCTTAGAAATAAATATTATTATGTTTGTTTAATTATGATATAAGAACATGTAAAAGCTCGCTCGAAATAATTAATATTTTGATGAGTAAATATTAACCAATATATAATATGTTACGTGCTTCAAACAATTGTGTGGTAGAATGACACATTTTATGCGTTGCTGATTTTGACACTAAGTTTCAATTGTGAAGTAGACTTTGTCATTGCCTTTCAGATCTATTGAATCTGTGATCGGCGGTAGCTATGGATTCTACGAGCAGCGAGTGAGGTCGAGAGGAATAGCAACTAAAGGTTGGATGTTGCCAGCGAAGATGGCGTATAGCGAGATAGCGAAATCCGACCAACAGCCAATCTAACTTGGAAAGAAACTCAATTAGTCTGCTCCACTGATAAGTTAATTAATGGCCCGAGGTGGAAATACAGCATCCATTGATGTGGAGGGATAGGAGGAGAGGGGAAGAAAATTCGTAAAATAGAAAGGAAAAATATAACGGGAATCAGAGTTCTCGGATCAGGAACCGAGAATTCTAGCGATTGTTACAGGAAGCTTCGCGATATCGTGGTGGCGAACAATGACCAAACATGACCCTAATATGACCATCAAGTATCATTGTTATTGAAATGTAAATTCGCCACGAAAATCGCTTTCACCAAAATTAACACGACCCATATTTGTAAATATTTTAATATCGTCAGTGATTATTTGGACTATTTTATACATTATATTAATTAGTTGTTTGTATTTTATTAATGTTTTTAAAGGATAAGAAATATTGAACTTTAAAGACGTGTTTATTGGTGTAGTGGTTAAGATACTCGTCTAGTGATCCAGTGGTTGGGGGTTCGAGCCTCATTCCTGGAGACCAGCAAGTCCTCTTATATTATTAGACGTTTAGTTTTATTTAAAAATAGTATGAATATTGATATGACACGTATTCCGTGTACATCTATTTTTAAATTAAAAATATTGTAAAACGTTCAGCCACAATAAAAAGGTTTTTATTCAATTCGTATTTTTGTACAGACAAATTTTAATTTGCGAGATAAAATATTGTTGGTAAGGTAGTTATTTGCTTCATAATGTTTTTGATCGAACCGGGTGTTCAGGTGCTTCGTATCATTTTATCGGTCTCAGTAGGTACAAATCGTTTGGTTTTTGTAATTAGACGTAGATGAACACACTAGTAATTAAAAATAATGTCACAAAGAGTATCTGCTCCATCTATCTCATTCCTTATCTTACACGCTCGATTTACAACACTTGCAATTTGGTGAGTCCGCTAAATTGGTGATCACTTTCCTTAGCGTGTTCTGGAAAGCCAAAATATATGGACATTGTCGTGGTTGAGCAATATTTTTAAACCTGATTAGTGTATATTGTTGTTGGGGCTGAGAGCTGCTCACATTATAGAGTACAATTGGAGAAAGCTGACGCAACTGATCCCTTCAATTTCCTAATACTTACCGATTCGAAATTCCATTTAAATATTTTTATTCCCGCTTCTTCCATTTTTCTAATATCTTTCACATACCATTATTGAAAAAAAAAAATCAATTATTACTTGGTGTAAAATTGAATTGAGTTTTATTGCTCTTTTAAAATGTGAACAACGGTTTCAATTGATCTTCCGAGATAATTGGTATTTTGCGCTTAGCTTATGCCTTATTTTATTTTACATAGTTGGAGTACTGACTGAGTAGCTTGATCGAACGGTATATATATTAAAATAATTTAAATACTAATTTAATATATTAGTTATAAACATGTACATATAAAATCAATTTTGTCAAAAAATATTGTTTTTGCGCTACTGGGATTCGAAGCTGGATCTCTATTTCCAATCCGGGGAAGTACACTACCGATTGTGTTATAGCGCCAGTATTTATCATGACAAATTTTCGAACCTATATGTTTCACTTTTTCAAATAAATACATCTGTTCCATTATATGTAAACCATCTACATTATTTTTACGGAATCTCAAATACCTTTGATTTTATATGTATATATTTATAATGAATATATTAAATTAGTATTTAAAACATCGCAGACCTATGTTGTGAATAATTACAACTTCACAATAAGAATGTGTTGTCATTAATAAAATAATTTAGTTAATAATAGAAGTATGAAAAGTAAGCCTCGCTAAATAGTCATCAGCGCTGGGAAGCGGCCATCTTCGATAAGTGACAAATGGAGGACAGCGGTACATAATAATACAAAATAAAAAATATTTTAAAGTATATGTTTCGAACTGTGATGTGAAACATCCAAGAGCACTCACTCAAAACTGACAAATGAAACGAAATCTTGTAACGCAGTATCATCACACCTCTTATCAATCCCGTTACACAGTGGTACACTCGCGCTAATCGCACGTTTGTCCGACGGAGTAACTGCGAGTGTAACGGCCAAATATTTTAAAACCAATAATTTTGCTGTTTGTTGTCCGATTGGGATACAATATTCTGTATTTAATTCGTCTGACTAAACTCTAAAAAACTTTTTTTTTTCAATGTCAAAGATGTCGTCTTAATTTCTCAGTATTGTGCATAGCCCCTTAAGTAACATCAACCTCGACAAGGCTAACTTTACCATCGGCTGCTGATTTTATTTTTTCGTATTTGTAAACGACATTGTCCTACGCACCTCCCGCGCCGCATGCCCAGCAGCAGAATTTTTCTCAACAATAAAGCGAAACGAGTAGTGATGAGCTAAACCGTTATTTTAACCGTGATTGTGACTGTGATTCTGATATTTATGTTCGATTTCAATGACAATTAGTTACCGATTGTTAATAATTTGGCGAGCAATCACCGGTACACTAGAAATTAAATCTCTAACAGTTAAATCTTCAGTTAATTAAATCAACGTTATAATCAAATAGTATTTACACAATCAGTAACAATAACGGTTTAGCTCATCACTAGAAACGAGGTCACTTAATAACAAATGTCATAATATCCGATTGGAAAATGTATTAAAAAGTGATAAAAATCAAGAATATTTAAACATGCTAAATGACATTAAAAGCAAAGGACAAATATAGCATTATAATAGGTGGATACGCGCTATTCAACATTGAAATGTTGACCAATCTGTTATCACGAATGAAATATACTCAAGACTACTAATCGATATTTAAATGTTGTTTGAAGATGGCTTAGATACATTTAGCATCTCTCAGCCTCTCGCATCAAATAAATCGAGTTTTTTACGCGTCTATTAACAAAGTTATCGTAAAAACAAAAAAAAAACCAATAGCTTTTTTACTTGAACTGCAGTGTCATGAGCATATTTAAATATCATTTCGAAAATTCATTCACTATGCACCTATGCGCATCTTCCTAAAAGGGATGCAAAAATGTTATATTATGTTTGCCGCACCAACGGCCAAATGAGGTATATGTAAACGATATCCATAAAATATTGCTGTATACAATACTCGCGTCCGAGCTCACATCACATTGAAAATAAGACTGAACAATTTTTAGTATGTAAACGCCCCAATGCGCAGGTTTCTACGCAATTTAGTCCAAGTCGATATTTAAACATATTTTTATCTTTTATTAATTTGTTTGCATGTTTATATAATACTAGCTGAAGTATCCGGCGTTGCTAGCGCTTTACACAAAGTGAAGAAACTTCATTTAGGGGGATGGAGGTACTTTTTTTTCCGAAATCAGATGTAGACATTAATTTTCCTCTTATTTTGAACGTCAAGTGTGCAAAATTTCATCTAGTACCAAAATTCTGCTTCAATGGGCGGGAAAGGGGGATGAGGGGGTTTTTTCAAAATCTCATCCACACATTAATTTTCTATTATTTTGTTCATTAAGTGTGCAAAATTTCATCAAGAAGTACCATAATTCTGCTTTTGGGGGTAAGAAAAGGGGATGGAGGTGGTTTATTGAAATCTCATGTGGACAGTGACCTTCCTTTAGTTTTGAAGGTTAAGTGTGCAAAATTTCATCAAGCTCAGAATAAAACTGTAGATTTGTATAAAAAACAAACAAGCCAACGGACACTCTTCTTCATATATGTATATAGATAGATTACATTATATATGACTTACTTGAATCTATTACAAAACTAAAGTTACATATTTTTGTAAATCGCTGTATCTCTCCAAAAAAGAGACTAGCTCTTGTGCTTGGAGATATACTTACACTGTAGGAGTTTAATAGAGTTAGATTAGAAGTGATGTATTTGTAATATACAATATTACTTATTATCTAATAGTGTGCTTCTGAAGTGTTTTATAATCTTTATTTCTTTAATTTCTGTATGGATGCTATTGACATTTTTTATGCCTAAGTATACGATATTTTGTTACATTTAGGGATTTTAAAATTATTTTGAAATCTTAATGATGTACTTGTTTCAACATTTACAATATTATTTTCTTTGAGTAATTGAATAATTGAAATTTTTCTGTAGACGTTTTCTATTTTGGGATCGGGAATTTTGCCAAAAGTGCTTGTGTTGAAAAAGTTGATCTTTTTTAATTCAATAATTGTTCTCTGTATTATTTTTACTGAGTTCATTATGTTATTGTATGCTACTCCTCACCCAATATTTTGTATATATGTATAATGTCCTATTTTTACTACGTTTGCTCGGTACCACGTGAGAGTAAATAACACGTGGGCAACTTATAGACTTTAAATCTGCCTACATAAAAAAACACTAAATATTTTTTAAGTTAATTCTCTCCGATAAATCTACCGTATAACACTAAACTGAGTTTTATTCATTGACCGAGTACGTCCTGAATCTTCTGAAATACTCGTGTACTCGCATCGCTCTACTACGTATGTTAAATTTTACAAATCATCATATGACCAGCTCCTGAAAAACATTACGAAAAATAGAAATATAGTCTTTGTTGTGTATACGTTACACGTACAGAACAATGACTGTATGTTTGTAATGAAAATCATAAATAAATAAAATTTAAATTGAAATTGTAATAAAAATATCCATTATAATGAAATTTTTTACAAGGTTGATTATAAACATGTGTGGCTTTGATGTCACGTTTTACACCAGGTAGAGGCGAGGCGCAAAGGTTGCCGCGAGCTATACCATCCTTCGCTACAAGTCTGACACTTGATTGTTTTGTTGTCGATAAACTTGCGACGAACTCCCTCTGATATCATACACCATCAAATGTGCACAACAAACGCACTACCGAACAAACTGGAAACTGGCGAGGATACTACAGTCCCCTGGCAGCCGAGCTGTGCACTTTTGCGTATCATGGAAAATGTTTTACCACACTGAACATAATTGTGGAATAACAGAACAAAAATTGGTTATATTATCTGGCACATTTTTGTATTATTCCTACTCAAGGGTTTATTATAAACGGGAAGATTATGAATAACCTGCGTTACGCTTATGATGCGGTATTTCTAGCAAGTAATTTGAGGATTTACAACTTCTGCTGAAGTAGTGAAGGAAGGAAGACGTGTGAGACTTTTGGGTTAGAACTTAATTCAACCAAGACAAAATATTATTATTGCCATTAGCAAACAGAACACAGCTGACAATGAAAGTCTTTATATTGCTGGAATAAAATATGAGAAGATACAAAGAGAATCTGTTATATACCTGGGTTGCATACCTGGGTTGAAACATGGGATCCATCTGTTGAAATCAATGCTGAAATAAGCAGGCTCGCGCAACCTTTATCCGCATGAAAAAGACGTTCCGCAGTCATGATCTCAACCTTAGATTACGAATGTGAAAGGTCAGTTGCTATGTATTCTCGTTATTATTTTATGAAAGGAAGCATGTATACTAACCGACGAAATAATAAGACGACTTGGAGCATTTAAGATGTGGATCTAGAGAAGAATATTAAATATAGTTAGTTAGAAGATGTTATGGTTCGGATGAATTAAGAAAAATTAATATTTTGTACCTTACAATGCAGGGAAAGATTGCTGGCAGTCGGGGTCCTAGAAGAAGCAGAACATCATGGTTGAAGAACCTGAAGCAATAGTTTGCCAGGTTACTGGAGAGTTTTCCGGGCTGCAGTGAACAAAGTGGTGATAGCCAACAAGACAGTCGACGCCTGTTGAATGGACAAGGCACAAGAAGGAGAATACGACGCTTGTATATCAAAACGTGATACGTTTAATAAACAGTGGACAGATTCAGAGATGAAGAAATAGGAATTTAACCGACTACTCAGAATAAATTTATCTAGGGAAACTACAATCAAACGGTCTATCGATGTTGAATATTCGTGCACTAGAACGATACACAAGTATGTGAGACTTTCAGAATAACACAATGTATAAACGCACGACTGCATTAAAATGGCTACCTAATCGGAATGAGTCCTTAAATCGTTTTTTAAATTTGCAAAACAGATTTGAAAACACTGTTATATTTAGTCAACAATCAAACAAATTTTATATCAGTATTTTTGTATTCATTGCTTGTCTTGGTTATAACAAATCACTGTATTATCATTTTTTTTTACCTTTAGTGAACTTTGTAACAGGCCAGTATTAAAAGAGAGTTTAATATATTTGAAAACTGTAATATTCACTCGTACCATGTATTTCTCGGCAGTTTAGTCGAAGGGGGTCCGATTCCCAGCTGGGAAGATTTTTTATTTATTTTAACAAGATTATTACTTTATATTTTATTTGAGTTATTTAACTGAATTTATGAATAATTTTCGAATCTGAAAAACATAAAACGGTGAGGTGGCATTATGATACGTGTGTCTGTGACACGTAACGCGTTAGTTGAAGTGAAAAATAAACATTGAGTTGTATTATATTAAATAATTAAAATCACAAAACAGTAAATGAATAGACATGAAATAAAGTGTACATATAGGAGAGGGGTTTGGAACATTAGTTACAGGTGGAGGAGAATTTTACACACTTTCTTGGTGGAAACATAAATTCGATAGTTTATGACACGTTTATGCAACAGTATAAGTTTAATCTCTGTATAAACAAGACGTATTTTTTACATTAATGTATATTATATTGTCAGCGTTTAAATTTTTATTCCAATTTACCAAAGTGATTACGTGTGCGACACCAAAATGAAAATATTCGGACAAGGAATTTGCGTTAGTTCATGTATATATTTGGTGTTATGTGATTAAAATTGATTTAATATGCTCATTCAACGTTGTTAAAATTGTATCTCTTATTCAAAAATAGTATAAGAAACTAAATATAATAATGATTAAATTCAACGTCCGTCTATTTTACAGGATTGTTGAATTTTTTTTGTTTAATGTTCAAATTAAGTAACTTTAAAAATTTAAATGGGAACGATTCATGGATTGTGAGAGTCATTAATTATTTCAATCCATTTAAAACATCGACAGCATAAAATTAAGACGATTTAACCGCCAATCAAAAACCTTAAGGTAAGGGTTTTGAATAAAAAAAATAAAGATCTGGTTTAATTAAAATATTTCCTACATTATGCCAAGTATAATACAATGATATATACCAAGTATAATAAAATAATAAATTTTGTCAAAATATAAGTACGGAAAATTTTCAGTTTTTGAGAAGATAAATATGATATAACGACAATCTATACAATATATATATAATATAATCCTAACGTCTCCGCGTCCGCCATTCTGTGCGTCCACGTCCGCGCGTGTATATTAAAAACAATAACAATAACGATATTTAAAAAAAGAATTTTTAATAAATGCAGACTTCTGTCACAATAATTTTGAATATGGTACATCATTGATGGATACAAAAAATTGAGTAGTACTTTTTTAATTTATCAAAATTGATACAAGAGTAAAACAATTCGGAATTTATGGAGAAGTTGTTGAACAGCAATCAATTAAAATTATTTTGCTATTGTATTTTCGTTAATTTTTAAAATAATTTAAGGTTATAAAAAAACTTTTAACTTGCCGTCATTTGTTGGAAGGTGGTGAAAATTTCTGATGTTATAATAACGATACCTTTATTTATAGTATATATAAATAAAAATTATCTTAGAACACATTCTTATTGTGAAGTTGTAATTATTCTGAACATAGGTCTGTGATATTTTAAATATATTAATTAGAAAGATATTCATATAGGAAAGAGATCCAGGTTTGAATCCCGGTGGCCCAACAACAATATTTTTCGATAAAATTGATTTTATATGTATATCTTTCTAATTAATATATTTAATTCATATTTAAAAAATTATCTTGATAAAGATAATATTTTATTTTTAAGGGAAAAAAGATTGCTATTTGTCATATTTTGTACAGATATTTTAAATACTATTTTATAACGTACACTCTTCAGTGGTGCTTTCTGATCTGATGTGAAATATTTTCGCTTCTTAGATCCATCTTTTCATCCTTTCAATTAGGTATTAAGGGCCAGTTTCTGTGGAACCTACGTTATCATCTATTTTAGGTATATAGCCCTACGTTATTTAATTAAACTGTTAGACTTGGTACGCTCTCGCTAGAAATTTGCTCTGCATGTTTGAACCGTGAAATTATTGTTCCGTTTTCCGCCGATGAATGCAAAATTTGTGTAACAATATTCGTTAAAGTTTTGAATTTAAGCGGCCCCTTTCCCAGCGCCGGGTGCCGCACCGACCCTCTTTTGAACGCCCATCAGGGTTTTATTCAAATTTTCTAATTAAATATGTTAAAAAGTATCCCCGGTAAGTATAATAGTCGAGTCGGTATCGTCAGTTTTATCGAGGTCACCGCAAGACAAACAGAATAATACGTCACATTACATGCCGAGATGTTTCTCGAGGAGGGTCTGTCGAGCTCTCACCTGCGTGGCTGCGCGCGCACGCCCGCGGGGGGGTCGGAGGCGCCACGGAACGACGATGACAATTATATTTCCCGGTTTTAATTGCGTACTTGTGAAGTAGATGGTGCGGCAGAAGAGGACTGCAAGTACCGGTGCGCGGCTGCGGCGGAAGCGGCGAGGGCGGGGGAGGGGGCGGACACGATTGATTGACCGTTGAGAAATAAGCATTAAGCTTGTAAATAGTAAAGCCAAAATATGCCAAAATAAAATAAAACTTGGCAAGTACTTCAAAACCCAAGTTACAACAATCTTCAAAAATTAATTAATATTTTTAGCTTGCACACCGTAATGGCATTCCGATTGATGGTTTACCGAAAAATATAGCGGAGAAAATTGTATATTTTGGTTGATATACTATAATACTAGCGTCGTCCTAAGACGCGATGGTCATATAACATCAGCAAGTTGTTGGGAAAAAATTATAGCAAAGCGCAAGAGAGGAAGCTATGAAAAACAAAAAATGGAAGAATTATATTCAAGATTGGATACAGGCCGGAAAAAGCAGATTAAAAAGTGATAAAAGTAGTTTACAATGATTTAAAATGTATTATAAAAAAACTGTTGTAAATTTATTCACGGTTGTTCTGAATTTTCTTTTTAAAGTTTTCTAGACTATTTTATCTCTTACTCCTCTGGCAGACGTTTTGGAATGCATTGCAGGATCCATCACATAATGGCTGATGTCTCATGCTGCTCGTTGGATGATTTATCAAGGATATTTGTATCAACCTTGGAATATATAGAAAATTATCCTTTTCAAATTTACATACAAATAAAGCGTTCATTCACGATTATAGATAGAGGAAAATTATATTTATTACCTATATAGGCCAGAAAGATAGTTAACACTTGCAATTATATGAAAAAATTGAAATAAATTATCTGATAATATAACCGCAAACTTTTTTTGTTTCCTCAATATAATAAAATGCCTCAAATATATAATCGCAATCAAAACAAGGGTACATACTCACTTTATGTTTAAACACGATTAATAAATACTTTAAATGAATTATATTAGGATTTATTATCTTAGAAAAATACATTTTTATTGTAAAGTTGTATTTTCAGAACATAGAGCTGTAGTATTTTTAATACAAATTTAAAAAATCAATTAAAAAGATATAAAGAAAAAATATTTACGATTACGATTACGTCAAATTAAGAACTTACATCTGTATATTTTTGTAATTGATATATAAATTTATTCATTTTTAAAAGCAACAACTTTATACTGCGTTGAATCTCAAATACCTTTGGGTAAATACGCAAGGAGACGCAAGAATTAAATTAATTAATCCATTTTATTAAATTTGGAAAAACTTTGATACAACTTATATATTTTGAATTATCTTATTTTCATGTAGATGTGCAATTTATTTGACAGTTCTTTTTACATCTCCTCCGTAATATGACTCCAGATTATATTTTACCTGCCGTTCGAATATTGTCATTTATATAATATTAAAAATGATCGGTCGTATCCCTCCTTTGTAGACAAAAAGGACAGCACGCCATTTTACCTTAACAAAATTTATTGATTCATCGACCTCCATTCATTTTATTATTTGAAGTTAGCTTGTGTTGTGCACCCATAAGGAAAATAAATAATTCCTATTCACTATTCGAATACTTATTCGCTATACTTACTTTAAAGGGCCAAGTAGCGCTATTCATACTTGGAATCTAATGGCTATATTGCTACAGAAAGGATTTCACTCGATCCGAGATTCTATAATTCCATTGAAATAAGATGACGATGCAAAATGACTTGAAAAACAGAATATTTCACTTTTGTTAATATACTTCTTGTTAGTAATTTAAATGATAAAATAATAAACTATTCACATTATGTTTTCATAAATTCTGAACCTATATATAATACATAGCTTTTGCTAGATGAAATCTGTATTATAAATATGTAAGCCACGTAAAATATACTAATATGGATAATGTATTATTACATGGTTCGATTATGTACTTATTTTTAGACACACAGTGACGTCAAATGCAAATAAAATATTCAAATCATTTTGATATCTAAATATATGAGTTATTTAATTGTTTATTTTATTCGAAATATTTTTATGTTACCGTGACTAATATTGTAAAAGCATGTTCGAAGATATGATTTAACACCAGGACCTTGATTATATTTTGAAAAAAAAATATTTGTAAAATGATGAATATTATAAATAAATAATAATAATATAAAATAGTATTAGTTTGTTATGTACCATGACTGGATATTGATTAGAGTAAGAAGTTAGTTAATATTTTTCAAACTTGGTACAATCTTGGAAACGCAGAAAATAAAATTTCTCTCTGACAAGTGAGCTGATAATAAAAGACATAATAATAAGAATTAAGAAGGTAATAAATATTTCGCCCTCATAAATCTTGAATCACTCTTCACTCTTCAGTGATCACAGAAAATAATAATATAAAATTTAAATTATGTGTAATTAACAAAAATATCCCCGTATTCCTTTCCTTCATTCTTAATCAAATTACTGTTCAAGAAGTAAATCATTTTACTTGGTTCGTAATAGTTAAGTAAGAAAAATTTTAAGCCAACATTTTTCTAATATTTTCTGCAATTTTTTCCATCAACATAATTTATTATACAGCTTTAAGAAGATATTTTCTTGCGGAAAATATATTTTAATCTATCGGTTAAATAATATAATACAATATTATGAAAAATATTCATGCAGGCTATGACCAGGACAGAGTGAAAGTCTGCAACTAGAACCTTGACTTTAACAAATATTGCTTGTTTGAGATTATTATAATCTCAGTGTAAAATCTACAATTAAATGAAACTTCTACTGAAACCGCTCCGCATTTCCGTGGAGTTTTTCATTTCGTTTTACTGTCAGAATGATTACTGGATAATTAAAATACTCTGTGTTTAATCGTTGACAAGAATTTGTCTTCGCTAAGTATTTTTTATTTAATTTGTTTTTGCTTAAAATTATTTCAAAAATTAATTTGTATCAAGATTAAGATATCTCACAGAGACGAAGCTATAATTTTATATGAGAAATATGGCAGTCTTGGGCATTACAGGGCTTACGACCTGTCATCGGCTGGCTTAAGTGATCACTTTACACAATGTGACGTTCACCTATTTACCCATGCTACCACACCTATCAAATTTTTGGAAGTTGTATATATGATATCAGGATGGAACATTTCACTGATTCATTACCAACTATGCTGATATTTTTGAAAAATTGATATTCTTTCTCATGTAATAGTATAAATATCGCTGAAACTGAGACTTATTTTTGAATTAGGGGCAATATCCTTTATGTATATATGAAATTCATTCGAATTATTAAAATATACTAGAATACGTCTGAAAATGCAGTATTTTTTAATTTTTTACTTCATATTTTAGACCAGTATATTTTTTACAATATTTTGAGTATGTTCAAATATTTGTAGGAACTAATTAATGGGTTTTATCCCCTGGGGGATTTCATCACGATTAAGATGTCTCACAGAGACGAAGCTATTATTTTTATATGAGAAGTATGGAAATCTTGGATGAGAAGTATGGAGGTCTTATATGAGAAGTATGGAAGTATGGAAGACATTTGATAGATGTGGTAGCGTGGATAAATAGGTGAACGTTGCATTGTGTAAAGTGATTACTAAAGCCGGCCGATGACAGGTCGTAAGCCAAGACTTCCATACTTCTCATATAAAAAATCCCCCAGGGGATAAAACCCAGTAATTAGTTTCTACAAAGATTTGAACATACTCAAAATATTGTAATTAATTTGTAATCAGATATATTAATTACAGTAATTTAAAAATAAAATATGTATGGCATGTGACAATTTAAATCCCGGAATGCACCTTTAAAAATAAATGTGTGGAACTGTATACTATCTACTGATTACTGTTGCTTCCAAAGTACTCCACTCGCACATATAGGGTGTCTAGCGGAAATTTTTTAAGATTAAATTGTAATTGCTCGTAAACCATCAGGGTGAGGCAAGTGGGAGAGGTATTATTCGACGGGCGTGATTTGCGGATTTGCCAGTTGCAATAAGTCAGTGGTTGGGAGCGTACCGCGCCTTCGCGGTGAGTAATATTTAAAGTGCAGTGATTCATTGGTTCGCGCGCGTCGCGCTTTTTGTACTCACTTTAAAGAAGATTGCAGCCTGTACTGGAATATAAAAATCAACAGTGCATGTTATTTTGAAAAATAAACTACAGTTTTACTCATACAAACTGAAAATCGTGCAGTTTCTCAACGAAAATGACTATTCTTTACGTGAAACCTCAGCGAGAACGATGTTGGAATGTTTGGAACAGCACGAACGCTTGAAAACATATTGTTTACTAACGAAGCACATTTTCATATCGATGGCTATGTTAATAAACAGAACATGACGCCATCAAAAACATTTGCTTTGTCCAAAAACAAATGTGTGGTGTGCAATTTCTACCCGAGGGATAATTGAGAGACAGTCACTGCTGATGTGTATTTCCGAATGATCGACAAATTTTTGGTACTGCAACTGCAGCTGTTTCCCGGGTTCAATAACAGAACACAATTTCAGTAAGACGGGACCAACCCACACCCAGCTAGAGTTTTATTGGAGAAGCTGAGGGGCATTTTCCCCAATAAATTAATCAGCAAGTACGAAGACATACCCACCTGGGGCACCTCGGTTACCGGACCTTACACTGTGCAACTTTTATTTTGTGGGGATACCTTAAATCGAGAGTTTACTGCAATAATCTTCGAACAATTCAGGCCCTACAAGAAAATATCTGCCGTGATGTTGCTGCCATTGAACCAAAGCTTTGCTCTCGCGTGTTCGCAAATTTAAGAGTCCGATTGCAAGAGTGTCTTGAGAGAAATTGACGGCATTTAGACGATATTGTTTATAAAACGTAAAATCCACATGTTAAACTTCATTCTGTATAAAAAAAATATGAGAATAACATTATAGTTTTTATTTAATTTAATATTAAGCTTGAAAATTTTCCACTGGACACCCTTTATTATATATATATTATTAGAAAGGAAGTTGATTGGTTATTTCGCGACTGTTGGTCCTGAGAGGGACCATTGTTGTCCAACATTTCGGGTAAATCTCATTACCCATCTTCAAGGATTGTCTTATCGGTGAAGTGTTGCTCTGAAATGATCGTGGAACATGTCTTTTCAGGCCGGCAGTTCAATCAATAAATATCTAATACAACAGAGTACGGCCCCGTTGGAACCTTCAACAATCAAAGAGCATACCTGAGAAGATGTAGGTATGAAAGGGATTGCGGCAAGAGGGGTATGCAGAGAAGTGGGGATCTATCCTCTCTGCCTATCACTTCGGCAAAACAGCGTGATGGTAACTTAGTTTACACAGATACATATTTTAACACATATCTCATTTTCTACGCAATTTTATACAATATATTATTTTTCTACAAAAATTGTGTCAAATTTGGCGTCGTATATCATCAAGATTTTCCACCTAACATGTGTTAACTTTTTCTTTGACATTAATGGGAAAACACGGGTTGTGGGATCTTTTGGGACATTCTGACAATTGTTATCACACATATCTCAAAATTCTTTCCACACTGCGATCCTTCCTGCCCTACAGAGGGTGGGCGAAGAGAGGATAGAAAGCCACATACTTGTTTTTAAAATGTAACTTTTTGTTCACGATTATACGAAAAATATTATATTTAGCTAATTATAAAGTAAGTGGAAATTATTACCACAGTAAAATATTTTACATAATGATAATATAAAAATAAATTAAAAAATTATTCCCCTCCAATGCCGGGATTACTTAATTACTGATTGTGCAAAGTTGTTCTTAAAGGTACTAATTTTCTGATGCTTTTTTCTATATGGAACTCCAGACGACAAAAATATTGAAAACATTCTAAAGAATTGTAAAATGTTAAGAGTTTATCATAACTAGTAGAAAAATTCATTGTACCTACGGTTACGATTCTATTAATGGAATCAGAATAATTTGAATTATCTTCTTTTATAAGAATCAAAAAAAAAAAGACATGAGACAGTTCTCGTTTTTGAAACATATTGACGTGTATTTTTGCCGTTGAAGTACCAAAAATATGTAAATATAATACTTCAAAATAAATTTTTGAGTCTGAAATATTTTTTATTAAAGAAAACACATTCTTATAGTGAAGTTGTAATTATTCAGAAGATAGGCCTGTGATGTTTTAAATACTAATTTAATGTATTAATTACATATAAAATCAATTTTGTCGAAAAATATTGTTTTTGCGCTACCGGGATATTGGTAGTGTACTTCCCCCGATTGGAAATAGAGATCCAGGTTCGGTTGCGGTAACGCAAAAACAATATTTTTCGACAAAATTGATTTTATATGTATATATTTATAATTAATTCATTAAATTAGTATTTAAAACATCACAGACCTATGTTCTGAATAATTACAAGTTCACAATAAGAATGTGTTCTTCTTAATAATATAAGCTGTATCAATGTGTCCAAAATTTAATAAAAATGAATTGATAATTCTGGCGTCGGTTTACTCAAAGGTATTTGAGATTCCGTAAACAATTGTTTTTAAAAAGCCATCTAAATTGGTAGATGGCTTACAAATAATGGAACGACAGATGTATTAATTTGAAAAAGTGTAACATATAGGATCGAAAATTTATCATGAAAAATACTGGCGCTATAACACAATTGGTGGTGTACTTCCCCGGATTGGAAATAGAGATCCAGGTTCGAATCCCGGTAGCGCAAAAACAATATTTTTCGACAAAATTGATTTTATATGTATATATTTATAATTATTACATTATATTAGTGTTTGAAATATTTTTAGTAATTTCGTTAATTTAGAATTGCATTGTAATAAAGTGATTACTTATTCAGATTTTTACTTATCAGTATTTTAATGGAACATTGCCATAGAACCCTGGTAAGGTTGCCTTATTTTTTAAGTTCCCTTGGAATGAGGGACGCATTTTGGCTACTCTAGAAGAAGTTACCGGCTGCAGCTTCAGTTTTTAATTTTCAGCTCAAGAGTTTAATCTAGCTTTGACGCCGAAAAAAAATTAATTCAGTTTACTTTCAAGGTAGATTTCGAGAGAAAAACTATTAAATAGACTTTATTTTTTTACTTATTTATATTCTGTAATAGACTAAATATTTTTATGTAGGTAAATAGCAGTGGCGTGCATTAGGTATTGATTTAGGTGATGCTATTATACAATCATATATAATATATGTACTATAGGATTATGAACAATCGTATAACCAACGCCTTAAGGCAAAATGAATCCGTCGTTGATACGAACCTATTATTTATTTATTTGTAATTTTTGAGTAGGTACTATTAATAGTGTTTTTTAAAGTTTAAGTTTTAACTAAAATAATACCTTCTTACCCATATAAAAATCAATATAAAAAATGTATGTACGTTTTTTAGAACACTTTTCATTGATCAATAATTTTTTTACTGGTTCAAAATCCTTCATGTATTAACAAAAGCAAATTATTATTTTTATTAAATGTTAACGTAAAAAATAGTTCTGCCGGTTTCTTTTTTTTTTGAAACGCAAATAACGATTATATAAATAACAGATAGAAAAATTCGCGAATTAGTAAAAGAGGAAGTAGATACTTCAAAGATTTGCACGCAGCTGTAGGCCAACCAGAAAACCTTTCATAACATAAGTAAGAACTCCGTATAAAATGGATCAGCCGAAAGAAATTTTCAATTCAGTAGGCAGCCAATTGTATGGCTTGAGTAACACGATAGCTTAAAAACAGAAGATAGCAATTTTAATAGGACAAAAAGAAGCATAAGACGTCTTCCGCGCTATGGCTGCAGCAGCGGAATAATCGTGGTTATTTTTAAAACTAAGCAATTAAAGATTCTACTGGTACATGGCTGGCGCTAGCGTAATTATAATAAATCGTCCGTATATGACACAATTAAATTTTTTTTAAATTTGTTTCTCAGAATTTTCAGTAATGCACGGCTTTTTTGCTTGCATGCAGTGCATGGCCCTGGTAAATGGGTACCAACTCACTGCGGAAGATACTTCTTTCAAGAAAATTTAGAAAAAATAAATGAAGATCATATACTTCATTTATATACCTTTTTAATGTATTTATTGAAACGTTAGGTTTTTAAAATGCACCGAAGTAAATTATAATAATAATAATTACACGATGTTTGTATGAAAATAAATATCATATTAGTGAGATATTATAGTACACATATACCGTCACGTTTCTGTTGTAGATTAAAATTTAAAATACAACTGTACAAAATTTTCTAGTTTATTTTTTAATAAAGTAAATACTTTAAATATATCTATATATAAAATAGTTAAGTTTTATAATAACTCTAACTAAAATCGTAACGATACATACTCTATCAAGATTCCAGAACATTTCAAGAGTCGCTGTAAGATAGAAATGCTTCATAAAACGCCCAGAATATCACTTTGAACTCTAACTTTAGTTCCGTCGATCGAGTCATCGACAAATAATTGGTATTTTATGGGTAGTTATTCGGATAAACATAAATATTGATAAACATATACATCCTTCTCTGATTAACTATTTCATAAACCTCGTCTTCGGCTTCGGTTTCGATTCTGGAATTGTACGAATATCTTCCGTAAGATATTTAAAAAAAAACCTTTAACGGCAGGTTCTTTTCCAATTAGATATCTCAAATATGTACTCGATTTTTGAAGTAATATCTGAGATCTAGAAGCATACTAAGAAAGAGGTGGTCTGATTTTGTGGAAAAGGACTAGAAAAGGATGGGAGGGTCCGGGATAAGAGTCGGTGGAGAGTTGTTGTGGGAGTGGTCAAATTCCACCCTTGTTGTTATTGTTTCGAATTGACTGCATGCAGAGTGACAGAAAGATGAAAAAGCTGGGCTGAGTTATACCGTAATAATAAGTCGGCATGCCTTTTGGACGGTGCCGGTATACTAACCTAAATACTGTCATGTGTGAATCCGGCCTAATGCAGAAATAACCCGAAGGCTAGTCTCAGATTTCAACTGTCTGCCATCTCCCCGCCAGCATTCATAATTGCACGTCTAGTTAGTGGAAAATATTTTCAGAGTTTGCATTTATCCCGTCTAATTTACACATGAAGGAAAGCAGATTATTTCTATGCAGATATTATATAATATAAGAAATTAACGGATTATACTTGGCTCATTCGTTTGAAATTCAGTACCCAAAGTCTTTATCTTTATTAAGTTTTTGAACTTATGAAATCGTTGATTAATATTGGCTCACTACAAAAGTAACAAATCGATCAATTTATGATTTACAAATACTACGTTAATGATGAAGTTGCAGTAGATAAATAATTCTAATAATTTATATAATATTATATAATTTCTTTTATTCTACTTACAAGATTTAATTTTGGTTAATATGTTATATAATTTGTCTGAATGCACAATATTGTAAGAAATCGCAAAACTTATTGAAATAATTAAAAATAAATGTATATGCACATGTTTGAGGTTTCCACGAGCACTAGTGTATGGAACTGGCGTCTTTTCTGGGTTAGATCTCATTATTTTAGATGGTTCTAGGCCGATGTTTCGGCACTGTGACACGTGACTTTGTCAAGGCGTTGTAAAAATATGAGTGCGTGCTTCACTGTGCAGTGTTGCATAATTGGCAGAATTATTTAATGAATGAAAAATACTGGAGAATACATTTATCTTCAAATAATAGATATCTCATAGAGACAAAGCTATTTTTTATTAATGGAAAAATATGGAAGTATGGGCAATTACAGAGCTTACGACCTGTCTTCGGCTGGCTTAAGTAATCGCTTTACACAATGTAACGTTCACCATTCCACCCAATCAACTTCCATATCTATCAAATTTTTGAAAATTGTATATATGTTAATATGTGGAAACAATTCGAATACCACTACACTCTCGCCATCTATGGACTAAATTTGATATTCATTACCCAGAAACAGCATATATGTCACAATGAGAAATTAATTATTTTTTAAAATTATTTAAAGCAATATTCTTTATCTGTAAAATGTTTTTAACACATTATATGCCTGAAAGATCAATATTTTTCAATTTTTATATATTTTATATAAACTACATATTAAAAAAAAAATTGTTGGTTAACTTATTGTGGTATTAAAATACTTTATTATTATATAGAATAATCTTGAATGTATTTCATAAATCAGTCCAAAGATATTAAATAAATACCCTTAACGATGTACTTTTATAAATTATATCCACTCGCGAACCTCTTATAAAATGATGCCTTTATTCTAACATTTTTTGGTACATTTTACAAGAAGGCTTTCGGATAAAGCAAATTTTCAATATTAAAGTGATATATAATTATTCTTGTTGTCTTATGAGGGATAAAAAATACTAACATGTTACACGGACTTATTATTCTAACTGTGTATCGACGGATAGTGGAAATTTAGCGCGCATTTCGCAGTCTATCAAATTTCTTAGTAAAAGGAATCTATGTACAAAAGCTCCGACCAGACCGCACGTTATTATTATGGCTCGTGCTGGATATGAAACGAAAAACAATTTCCTTTCGTATAAGAAATGCATCAAGCTTCCCTCAAACCGCGAATAATTCACGAAACAAATTGCGAAAGAATCACATTGCGCGGCGGAATGCGGAACATCCAGTCGCGTCATTAAACATTCATATGGATTCTAAAGCCTGAAAGCTGTACAGCTCCATCGCCGACAGGAGCGGCGCCGCCGTGCTGGAGAGATGAACTTCAATTTGATTTGTGCATCATTGATTTTTGACTCAATTGTTAATTTGTGCAATTAATTTTCTAAATACTAATTTAATGTATTAATTATAAATACAGTGGAACCTCTTATAACGAGACTGATTCGTTCCAGAATCTTACTCGTTATGTGTTATTATACCCATACAAAAACAACGTAAATGACAATAATGCGTTTCCTGCCAAAATATCAATTTTTATGTTTTTAACTTTTATTCTAATTATATTACATACTTATAAATTGTTAAAGAGCGTAACAACCTGGAATGTTTCCAATGTTTTCGTTAGTAGTGTCGCCTTGCAATTGCTTTTCGTTTATTCATATGAGAAGCAACCTTACAAGATCATCAAAAATAGGTAACCGTTTCGCAGACATTCTTGACACTCCCTTTGAAGCATCTATCTTCTTAATTTTGTCCTTGTTCTTGAAGATAGTGCAAATCGTTGATGTAGATCGATTGTATGTGCGCGCTAGAACAGCCACGCTCACGCTTCGTTCTCGCTTTTCAATGATTTTACGTTTCATTTCTACAGTTATTTTTATTGTCTTATGGCTGTCTTCTTTAGGGACATTTTTGCAAGGGTTATTAAACATTGCACAAAAAAAAAAAATAATAATGTCTGAACACAAGTTTGGAAAAATGTGTTATCACATGCGACACTAACGTGCTTGCGGAAGGAGTGCTAACCAGAGACTGACACACTATCGCGGAAGTCCCGGCTCACAAGTGAGTGATGTGAAAATGGGACTTCCCCACTCGTTATGCGAAATGTTGCTCGTTAAGGGAGCGCTTTTTCCACAATATGTTTTGCTCGTTATGCGAATTACTCGTTATGGGAGGTGCTCGTTATGAGAGGTTCCATTGTATATACATATAAAATCAATTTTGTGGAAAAATATTGTTTTTGCGCTACCGGGATAAAAATTAATTAATAATTCTGGCGTCTGCAGTCGGTTTACTCAAAGGTATTTGTGATTCCGTAAAAACAATCTAGATGGCTTTCAAATAATGGAATGACAGATGTATTAATTTGAAAAAGTGTAACATATAGGTTCGAAAATTTGTCATGAAAATTACTGGCGCTATAACACAATTGGTAGTGTACTTCCCCGGATTGGAAATAGAGATCCAGGTTCGTATCCCGGTAGCGCAAAAACCATATTTTTCGACAAATTTGATTTTATATGTATATATTTATAATTAATACATTCAATTAGTATTTAAAACATCACAAACCGTCTGTTCTGAATAATTACAACACCACAATAAGAATGTGTTCTCCTCAATAATTATTTTTCTGTTTTAATCGATTGTCTGTAGCGTATTTATAAAATCGCGCAAGTCGCATTTCTCCGCCCCCGAAATACTAATTTATAGCAGAAACAGCAATAAGAAAAAAAAATTAGTCATAGAAACAATGCTGTAGCTCTTAAAATGATGGCTTGGGAGTTATAGGCTCCAGGTCTGTTATTATTAATTAGAGACCCATATTTAAAGCAAGAATATTTTTGTCGTAAGTTATTATATTATATTTAGAAGAACACAGTATTATTGTGAAGTTGCGATTTTTTTCAGAATATAGTTCATTAGTATTTTAATATAAATTTATTGTATCAATTAGAAAGATATACAGAAAAAATCAATTTATCGAAAAAATATTTTTGTTGCTACCTGGATTCAATCCTGGATTTTTTTCAATCCGGGGAAATACGTTTAACAATTACACCACGCCAACATAGTATGTTGATTTAATAATAATAATGTGTTCTTTTTAAAATATTAATTGTATCAAAGTTTATACAAAAAAGTAAATAAATTTAAAAATAATAAAAAATTTCCTAGCCGGTAGAACCTAACGTATACTCAAAGGTATTTGACATTTGTCGCAATAAAAAGATGATAGGTTTTTAAAATGGAATAACAGATGTATGAATTTGAAAGAGCTGCAGCATATAAGTTAAGTTAAGAAAATTTGTTCGAAAACTTACTCTGTTGGCATGGTGTAATTATTAGATGCATTTCCCCGGATAGGAAAAGATTCAGGTAATCCCGGTAGAAACAAAAGTATTTTTTCGATTAATTGAATTTTTTTGTATATCTTTCCAGTTGATACATTTAATTTGTATTATTTGTATTATAACTTTAAAATTCTCCAATTAAAATACAAAATGTATTAAAACTACTTTTCATCATAATCCTCGTTTATTTTCAAGCAATTTTGATACCAAGGGATGATTTTGACAATCCCCTCGTTGAGATGTTGAAGCCGCCTGTTCCTTGAACCAATTGTAGACAGTTCCGTGGACGCCGTTACCGGTCTCTACGTGTTTTCCGTTCAAAAGTTCCTTTAATTTCGTGAAAAGATGAGATCTGATGGCACCAGATAAGGGCTGCTCAGAGAACGGTCCAGAAGTTTCCACTCAAACTTTTGCAATTTTTCTGCTGTGAACAGAGCAACGTGTCCGAAATGTTTATTGCTAAAACTATGATCTATTAGTTAATTATGATATTTTACACACGAGAGGTTGATATGTTTGATTATGATGATACGACACGGAGAGCTATTTTTTTTTCATTGTTGCTGTACTATAGGAACACCTGTTGTTTGTACAATATTGTTATGCGACACGGACGTATAGTCAGACGAGCGAATGGACATCATCAAATAAATAGATTTGTTTATTTTTTATACTGATATAAATTAAAAATCTTGTTCCTCAATATTTGCAATGTTTATACATGTTATATAAATTATTATATAAGAAAAAACATTTTGTTTAAGATGTCTAAATAAAAATAACTACTCTGAATTTGCCAATAATCCTTTGAAAACAAAATATTAACAAGAATTTAGAAATTTTACGTACAAATACTAGTGGTTTACAGGTAGATAAATTTGTAATTTTAAAAATAAGAAAGTATTAATAACAAATTAAATATTATAAATAATTAAATCTTTTTAGCAATCATTTTTTACCATGCACCAGTCACTTTTTAAATTTATTTTCACAGTAATTCCTAATTAGTTACCTACCACTATTACTTTTATAATTTTGTTTTTGTCTATGGTAGCATTTTTAATTTTAGTGTATTACATAATTTCCCGAAGAAGGGTCCATAGGTCTTGAAACATGTTTATGGATTAAAAAATAATGGTTTAAACAGTCTTTTTTAAATACCAATTAAATGTATTAATTAGAAAGATATAAATATAAAATCAATTTTATCTAAAAATGTTGTTGTTGCGCCACCGGATTCGAACCAGGAAGGTGCAATTATCCAACTGTGCTACAGCGACATTATTTTTGACGACAAATTTTCGAACCCATATGTTACACCTTTTCCTAATTAATACATTTATCGCGTTCCATTATTTGAATGAGCAAAGAAAATTGAACGATAAATGTATCAATTTTAAAAATGTGTAACATAAGTTCGAAAATTGGTCGTCAAAAATAATGCCATCTTTTTTATCTTTATGGAATCTCTAATATATATATATATATGTATATACTTCTAATTAATACATTTAATTAGTATTTAAAATATCACAGACTTATGTTCTGAATAATTACAACTTCACTATAAGAATGTGTTTAATTACAACTTCACAGTAAGAATGTGTTCTCTTATTTTTTTCTTATTATTTATAATCTTGTCAATGTGGCATCCTTTTAGCATGAACATGATACAACGCGTTTAAACATATATCTTTGAATGTTACTGAGAATCTATATATGGCGCTTTTTACTCGTACACTCTGAACCAAACCGTGAGAACCGCCCCGGGCGTACGAGAGGAGAAATATCTTCCAAGTACCCCTTTATATCAAATCATCTCTGGTGTTGCAATAAATCGGTGAACTAGAAGAACCTACGACCTGGCTGTTCTAGCCTGCATGTGTCTTATGTATGGTGGTACCGTTGCCAGTGCAGGCGAGTGGAGAATAATTGTGAACGAATAAAATTTTTGTGAATCAAGCAAGATCAATTTTTAAAATTTTATTTTAAATATATATTCATACATACTCGTATCAAACCCGTTCCCATAAATCAATAATATGTTTATTTTGAGGTGCAGAAAATTTTTCAACTAATATAAGTGAAAATAAGAGTAGATATGATTTAAGTTAATTGACAAAATTTTATTTCAAATGTGTGTGCGGAATTTTCTACTTGAATATTTATACGACGAAAACTCATACGTCAGCATTTGTACAACAAAATATTTATACGAGTGGATATTTGTACGTCTTTGTACGCCAAGCATTATTTTTACGATGGTATACTTCATACGATAATATAATTCGCTGTAATAATCCACTAATCACATTGAAGAAGACATTTATAGTAGGTTCAACACACAGAGATTTTTAAAGATGCCAATGGCCCGTGTCCACGGGACTTCTATGAAATTTTTGACTCGAGACAATCATTGAGATAAGGATTATGCTTTCATGCGATTCTTTGGAGGAAAACCTCGTCTTTCGTAGTCTCCATGTCTCAAATATCAGTCTATTGATCATTAATATGGAACTGCAGCAGTTAAAACGGATTTAAACTTTTGTAATTTAATGCCTTCTGTTTGTTTAAGTTTTCAGAATAAATAGTTGTATGCATTTACGTTTCTATGTGACATTTGTGCCAACGTGTCGAATCTCGCTGTCAAATTAAATATCGTATACACAATGTTATTTTTGCCTCTTTATATGAATCTCAAGCTGATATCTGAGTTTGTCTCTTTATCTATTAAAATCTCTATATCTTTTAAAAAGTTTATCTATTAAAATCTCAACACCTTACATGGTACTGAGATTTATCTTAACTAAACCACTGAGACTTATCTCACCGTATCTTATTCCGCGGACACGGGTCGTAGAGAATACAATGAAAGAGTTTTATTTTATTTTTATTCTTCATGCTGTTGGTATATTGGTCCTCAACTACGAAATACTTTGCGTATAAAGTGATGGGCGTATAAAACTCCACTCGTATATATGCTGGCGTATAAATACTCGTCGTATAATTATTGATGCACAAAATTCCTAGAATCGCATGTGATATTATGCATTTCCATTAAAATGTAAAAAAAATTACATTAAATGTTTTCACACTTTTACTAACGATAATTTATACCCGCACGATTTCACATATGTTTAAATTTAAAGCACATGAAAGAAGCGCGTCTTCTCCAACTACGCACGCTCTCAATAGTCCATAAAGTACAGGCAGAGCATTGTCGAGTGTCTGATTATAACGAACGACTGTATTGAATAGTGGTTTAAATGTTCAAGTGTGTCCTCTTGGATGGTGTAATAGAAACTGCCGGTCTGAATAATATTATATTAGTTAAGTAAAAGAAAAGAATATACAATTTTATATACTTAGGTTGAAAGTATATAGTTAATCGTTCATAATTTGGTAATTTTTAAACATTTATTCATAGAATTTTATAACTCATGTCCAGAATGACGCAATGAAATAAATTGCAGATATTTAGTTGAGATAAACTCAGAAATCGGCATGAGAAACCTGTGTACGACATTCTAATTTCACAGAAAAATTAAGAACCTAAAACCTCATACATACTTTTTATTTTTTTAAGTTTATTTAAATTTTATTACATATATATACGTTATAATTTTATTATTTGCCAAACTGCATAACAGTTTTACGGCAGGGATTGCCTTTTACATAGTAATTATTGAGTTTTTATCAACAACTTTTTTTATTTTTACAAATGAAATATTATATAACAAAGGAAACACAAAATTAGATAAGTGTATTCTTTTACATTATATTTTAGGGTGGTCATCACTGAGGGTCTCATTATTTTTTAAAATGTTTAATAAGTTAAATGTTTAACTTACAACTATTTATTTCGAAAGTTAGACAAACAGAGTATTAATTAAGAGATTTATATTCACTCAACTGACGAACGCAACATCGATGGTCAATGGACTGAAATTTGTAACATGCGAACATTTGAGACTTTAATTATTTATTCTTAATACAGTGCATACATATGTATATTTATTATATGCTCTAATATAAACATGATCAAAATGTTCCTTTTTACAAAAACTTATATTCTTAGTTTCATTTTGAATCTATGCAGTTTCGCCTCCTTTCTGATGGACTACGAAAACCGAAAGCTTTCTCAAATGATAATTATTCCTGTTTCAGAAATTGTCTTGAGTCAAATTCATAAAAATATTATCCATGGATACGGACTATTAGACTTATTTATTTATTGTATGTGTGCAGAATATTGATATCTATTCTATTCAAATAATTTATGTTATTCTTATGTTTATGTGATGTATTTAATATAGACATGTCATTATAATATTATTACATATTTGTACACAATATTCTAGTTATAGGTGAGTACAACAAGTTATCGCTGAATAGAAAATGTTTTTATCCAAATATTTCTTCAACGTTAGTGTCTATAGAGATACCTACTAACTTTTCTTGTGTGTTACCTCAAAAATGATTAATTTTACAAAAAAAAATCATATTAAAAGGTCTCATTCCAAAATAATGTAGAATGATGTGGTGGATTTAAAAATAGAATATCGTTATTCAAGTAAAATTTACTTAGTATTAATTTTTATATTTGTAATATTTATATATTCTCTCACTTTTACCTTGAGTTTTATTTTCATCTTTATCTTTATTTTAATTTTATTTATTTATTTTTGAGAGAAACAAACAGTACAGTAATCATAACTGATATAAAATATGATATATAAAAATAATACCAGTGAAGTTGTTTGGAATTAAACAAAGAAGAGTAAAACTAGTAAACTAAAAAACAGTACATAATATACTAAAAAATTGTACATTTTAACAAACTGATAAACAAAATAGTGTTTTTATACTGAACATATAGAGTGGAAAGGGTGAGAAGGGAAGGGAAATGGGATGCAATACATATTTTCTAAATGTATATGTATATACACATACATGCATGCATATACTATACATGCGTGCATGCGTATGGCAAAGCTTAAGGATACTTTTTAGTGTTAAAAATGAATACCAAATTCGCTCAACAAACTTTTTTATTTTGTGCTCCGCGGATATTTAACAAATTGCCACTAGATCTTAAAGGATCTAAAGTGATTAACGATTTTGAACCAAAAATAACAACGTGGTTGCTTGATGTGGGAATGAGAGAAGAAAGCAAAATGAAACTAATTTGTCATTTGTGCTAACCTAACTACCTACACATTTTGTCTCCAACTATTGTGTATTTGACAAAAATATTTTTATAACTTTTTTTACAATAAAATTTTGTAACTTCTGATTGTACTTTTCTTACATAACTTTTAATAACTTACTTTACATTTCACTTATTTACCTTACTTTATAACGATTGTACCTTAACATTTACAACTTTTAAAAACTGTACAGGTAATTGCTATAGAACAGACCACGTCTAGTAAAGTAATTACCTTTATTTTCATATATACTATTTATGCTAAAAAAAATTAATTATGTCAATAGTTATTAAAAAGTTGGCCTAGTTTAATTTTAAAGGGAAGCAATTTGGGTATCCATGCAAGAATCCCAAAATCTTTTTGAAGTCTAGAAGATTTTGATGGTGCCGAACATCGATTCCGGTACCTGTTATTTGCTTAACAAGCACTTTACCATATTGTTATTCCCCCATTCGAATGTGTTGTCAAATTGTCATGTAAGTATATATCGTTGATTTTTTTTGTCAGAATATAATGCAACGATTAATGTTTTTGATATACTTAATTTTTTAAATATATTATATTTAATTTTTTAAGAACACATTTTTGTTGAGGAGTTGCATTTTCAGAAAATAGTTTTGTGGTACATTAAAACAAATTAAATGAATCAACAAGAAAAAAACTATAACATTTACTCAAAGGAATTTGAGATTCACCGCAATATAAAGTTGATTGTTTTTAAAAATGAAATAATATCAAATGGAAAGATTACATAAGTTCATAGTTCACAGTTACAGATTACTTAAGAACATAAGTTCATAATTTGTCGAAAATGTATTGGCTTGCTATAGCGAAATGGTGAACACGCTTCCCCGGATAGGAAGAGGTCCAGGTTCAAATCCCGGTGGCAACTAAATATTTTTCGATAGATTTTTTCTGTGTATCTTTCTAGTTGATTAATTTAAATTGTATTATTATATTTAATTTCATTAGAAAAATGTAGATTTTACTGGTGAAATTTGTAGCAAGCTAGTATGAATAAAATATTCCCGCCTATCATGCAAGAAGCCGAAGTTCGATTCCCCGCCAAAAAGATCATTATTTTAATTTTATTTATTTAACTGTATTTATTTATAAATGTTTTATTCGAACCAGAATATCATTTTTTATGCGGATGTGGTATGATACACGGGTTTGAGATATGTAACAGGAAGGCTTCGCAAAATTATGTGCTACGTTTATTTATTTATTAGATTTTATTGACATAGATGTTTTTGTTGTAACAGAGGTGAATATATTATAATATAACATGATAAACCTAAGGTACAAATATATTGCAATAAAATACTGGTAGTTTATTGTGTGGGATGGAGTAGACTTCACCTCTGATATATACAGCATTGTCCTGGCTACTTTGCTAGACTGAAGTTTGTGTTAAAGTAGCCAGTTTTTTTCGTGCTGTTATTTAATTGAAGAATGATAAAGATTCGACAG
The DNA here is from genome assembly GCA_031772225.1 of Eubasilissa splendida. Classification (NCBI taxonomy): domain Eukaryota; kingdom Metazoa; phylum Arthropoda; class Insecta; order Trichoptera; family Phryganeidae; genus Eubasilissa; species Eubasilissa splendida. The sequence continues at coordinate 12,166,213 of CM062850.1, read as the reverse complement.
GAATAAAAATAAAGATTAAAAAATAAATAAAAGGAAATATGTAGTGGGAGTGCTGTAAAACTAGTGAATTATTAGTGTATGCACTGTATACTAATTATGTTAGAATGTTGAATTGCGATGCTTCTGATTGATCTCTACCCAATTGGATCATATATTGGGTCCATATTTGTGTAATATTATTGGAAGTGAACAATTTCCAGTTGGGTGCTCAACACCAACACTAAAAAATCCTAAACCATACAACACTCAGTGTTGTATAGTTTAGGAGCTAAGAACATGTAGAATCTTTGATAAAATGTCGTTATTGCTCTCGGAACTGGCGTGTAGATGTTCGATGTTTGTCTTCTGTTGTGTCCATAATTTATCGCTTGGGGTGTGCTACGGTAAATGGTCATATTCCAAAATAATCCAGTATTGCATTGTTCATTTGTAGTCTATGATATTATATTTAGCATGCGACATTCACATTTCATTCGTGCTGTCAAATATAATGTTTCGTACGGATATAAATAAACAGCAACCTGTAATGTTTCACAGTGAAAATAATCTGGTTTATGCTTTGTGGTCATCATATCTCTGCCAACGCCATGAAGTATCACAATGTAATTTAAAATAAAGGTGTAATCTGAACTCTCGTCTCCGAAGGCAATAAAGAATTGTGCTGACGCGGCCCGAAGTTTGCCAGCCTTCCGTATTTCTGCTTATCTCGAGCTCAATATTGCTTTGTCTCTTCTGTAAGAGAAAGGCGTGCAGTACAGCGTTATCAATAATATTTATTATCCGGTTCTAAATAATGGATGCAAATTGAGTTTCAGTATTCAGAGTGCCCTTCCGACGTCGGACATCCGACAACGGGATTCAATATGGATATGCTAATGGCGCGATTGGAAATTTGACATAACGATGTGGTCGAGATATTTTAAGTGCCTTATGTAATAGGAAAAATTATAATATACTACAATTAAAACAGATATCAAGTTTATTAAGATATTAACTATTAACAATTTATTGAAGAATAATCTAGTTATAATACATGCATGAAACCACCCCTAACACAACATTGTACATCGGTTTTGGGTAGATCTGAGTTATGAATGCTACAGAGATGCTCTAATCTTCTTTGTAAAAACACTGTATATAATCCAAGATGGCCGATGCTCCGTTTATCTAACAACATTTGTAAAAACCGATATTCAGCATTGTTGTATCATATATATATATATATCTGTATGCATAAAACATTGAAACCTTCTTTCTGGCTACATCCCCTCCTACAACGATGGCATTCAGCATAATGTGCTTCTACTACGCCATTCCTTACAAATTATGCTGCACACTTAACCTACGCAAAATGTAGCAAAACTCCTCCCTTACCTGATTACTCACCACCCCTCAGCCCATGATACAAATTTGTATTATGTTGAACGACATCCAAATTTTATTCGGTTGCATTCTAGGATCCTGCAGAAAATATAGTCATCCTGTCCACTTCCCCGAAGATCTCACTCCCCCTACCTGGCCCAACTTTAGCGTACATCTCTATTATTTAGGCAAATTAAAAGTACCATCCTACTGCAAGTCCTTATTTAAATTACTTATAACTAATTTTAAATCTCAGGCGACATTAGGTGTAGACCGCTAGAGTTATGAACACAGATGAAGCGTTTTCAAAATATGAATTGATTTATTTAACCACAATTCACGAGATATGTCTAAAACATGTATTATACCACTCTTGTATACAATATGTTATTCTGGTTCAAAAAAAATATCGTTAATTCAGTTTTAAATAAATTAAATTAGAATTAAAATCTCTCTGGCGGAGAACCGAACCCCGCTCTGACAGCCGGGGATATTTAACTTAACGGGGAGAAAACAAGCAAGACGGAAAAAATAGCACTTTACTTTTTATTAATACTCGCTTGTTACAAAGTTTAACCGGGTAAATATTTTTTTAAAATAGTAAAGTAGTTATTATAAATAATATAAAATGTAGATATTAAAATGTATATATATAATAAAATAAAATGTATAGAATAATGAAATATTAGTGAATGCATTTAATAATAACTCGGCTTTTAAAGCTTGTCGTTATTTAACATTGAAATAAGGCATACAGAATCAAATCTGTATAAACCATACCGCAAATATTTATTTAAAACACTTTTATTTTATATTTTTAATATTTATTGCAAACTTTAGATTGTGATTATTCATTTTAATATAAATTATTTGTTTTTATCAACTTTTACGAGTTAAATTTAATTTTAATATACTAATCGGTTTCGGAAAATACCATTTCTTTCATCAGATATCAAATCAACTAACTAAAACCATATGTCAAATTCATGATAAGATGTTTAAAAAATCATGGTTTTTCAGAATTTTCGAATCAGAAAATAATCATAATTTTGATAAACATTTGGGATTGCCTGTGTTACATAAAAACAATGTTAGTTTTAAATTGAATAATTAAGAACCATTAGAAATAAGTAAAGCGTGCAAAATGAACAAAATTTTTATAAATAATCAATTAAATTTTACCACAAGTCCTATCCTAAAAAAATTTCCTGTAATTTGGGATCATTAAGTCAATTTTCACAACTTTCATAATCATAAAAATTTAAGTTAGGTACTAGAATTATTTTTTAAATAATAATTTATTTAAAAAAATTGAATTTAATGACATTAGAACAATTTGACATATTGACCCTTCCTACGTAAAGTATAGTAAGTAAATAATTACATTTTTAATCATTCTAGTATTTTGCACGTATTAGATACATTTTAAATGGCTGAAATTTTAAAAATATTATGTTTATTTACCCACATCATAAAATACAATATACATATATATTTAAATCTGCCACGTAAATAAGTATCAAATACAAGCGAAATACTAGAATGATTAAAAATGTCATTTTTTACTTACGATACTTTACATAGTTTACGTCGATATGCTTTTAGTTGGTTCATTTGACATCCTGATGAAGGTAAATGTATTTTCCGTAACCGGTTGGGTTATTAAATATAACTCATAAAAGTTGTTAAAAACAAAGTTACAAATAATTTATACTTTTATGTTAGTTTATTAACTTTGACAAACATTTTTATTTATTCTGAAATATGTAGTGGGTGGAGATAAGATATGTGCAAGATGAGAAAATAATAACGTAAAGAAATCTCATTACTCCCCATTCCGCCCTGAGCGCATAATTCAAAGTTTATAACTGAGATTAAAAAGAAGCATTCAGTGTGGGTCATAAGCAATTATTGTTTTCTCACGGGACATATTTACACTTGCTATTGGACCCAAGGGGCTAATTGAATTAATCGTTAACCGTAAAAAACAATATATTGGTCTAGACCAGCCGGGTGGTTATTTAGATGCGAGAAGGCTTAATGTTTTTATGATTTTGTTCCTTGTTAAAAATTCCTCCAGTTAAATATTTTACTATTATTGTAAATAATAATACTTGATGCAATCAACATAGATGCACGTACTAGTCTCCTTCATCAAATAAATACCTCAACGCTGTTCTAGAAACCGAGTTTTCGGATGAAACCACAGACCGCCAAATAAGTATATAGACTAGTGGCGGTCGGTGACTTTTTGTAGAAGGCATGCTGGATAATAAGTAACACCTACTATCAAATATACAAATCTATAGACTAGCCCACGAACAAGATGTAACTACTGAAAAAAAATAGTTTGTCAAATTATTTGAAATTAGCTCTATAAAACCTTTATGCTCCACAACATCAATTACAGATCCTAAATTTCATGTGTCATTCGTATAAATGAAAAATAAATAAAATAAAAATTATACTTGAGTTTTCATTTACTTAAACTTGAGATCAATTCGACGCTCCTTTGTAAAATCGCTAATTACACGGTCGTGAAATGTTGTCTTCTCTTAGTTAATCAATAAATTGAGTTTTGAAAATGTCTTAGAAACGATTAATTTATTGACGTTATGTTCAGAATTGGAGTGGGTTTTCCAGTATCTTGAATGTATTTTTTTCCGCAAATGGTCGAGACACAAAACTTTTACGCATTAATGATTCAATTATACACTCACACAATTCACTATTTTCGTTTATAGCATTAAAACACTTTGGTGAAATAGCCATGTTATTTTCTGTGTTTATTTTTAATTTAAATTATGATAATCGAAGGATATTCAATGTTTCTATAATTCCATTTCAAGTATTCAAGTCCGACTGTCAAAAATGAGATAAACAAACAAATTTCTCAAATTTATATCGCTTTGTATGTATGCTATTCTGTGCATTGTACCCATAAGCATTAAAGTCGTTTTTTGTACGTTAGATGCTGTTAATAAATGCGTATACACTGTTCTTAAGACCTTGACAGGCGGAAATGAATACGCATGCGCGAGAGTCGAATACTTTAAAACCCTATGGATGCTATGCAACGGGAGAATCCTCCGCTCCCTGAAATCTGGAACGAGTCTTTACGCGATTCACAGATGTTCGAAAGTTGAGAGTGTATATGTATTTCAACTCGTGCCGTGTCGTAGTGTGGGTTATGACTGGTCTCTAAGAGATAGGACAAATATATTCGCAACAGTGCTGTTTTCGGCTAAAAACAAAAAATCCAAAGCTTTTTGATTCTAGAACACAAGGGATGCGGAGCATCCAAAGCATGTATGAAGCGACCGCGCCTGATATAAGACATGAACTAAAGAAAATTTCTTCTCCTAATATTTTCATTTTGGTATCATCCATGTGATCACTTTGGTACCACTTACGCAATCAAATAACTCCTCAACTATTTTTAAATATATGACTCGATTGGAACTAAAATTTAAAAGCTGACAATATAATATGCACTAATGTAAAAAATACGCCTTGTTTACACATAGATTTAATTTTCGAAGAGTAAATACTTTATTAAATAAAATTACAATCACTATGTATGGACCCACGAAATTTATTATACGTCGATCGGTTTCGCTTATCGCTAGCTTTATCAGGACATATTTAAAACTAATCATACATACATAAAGAGTGCACTTATATATATATAAAGGGAGAGATAGAATATAAAATTACATGTGAAAGAGAGATACAGAATACATATATAGTTAAATAGAACATTAAGGAACACATAATATAAAATTATATGCGAAAGAGAGAGATAGAATACATATACAGATAGACAGAACAAGAAAAGGGAAAGTGCTGTATTGGTGGATATTAAATTGATTTTAAAGGAAACATACCTAATATGGGCTAATAGGTAAATTAATTTGATTATTAAGAATTAGCGTACCACATATTTTTGGCTTTTTTATTTCGAGGGCTTCTAAATTATCCAACCGGAGGCTAAATCAATTTTTATGGAAAATATTTACCCCTGTGCTATTATTAAATGAATTGTCTCTGTCAATAATATGGTTAGAAAATTCTGAGAAACCATTACTGTTTAAACATTTTAAATGTTCTGAGCAAAACTGCTCGTAATATCAATATTCGTGTCAAAGAACATCTTAAATGTTTTAACAGTAATGGTTTCTCAGAATTTGCCAATTAAGCAAATTCTTAGTAATCAAATTAATTTATCCATTAGCTCCATATTAGGTATGTTTCCTTTAAAATATATTTAATATCCATCAACACTGTATTTTTCCCTTCCTTAATTTTCCGTCTATCTGTATATGTATTCTGTCTCTCTCTTTCGCATATAATTTTATATTCTGTCTCCCTTGATGTTATATTTAACTATATATGTATTCTGTCATTCTCTTTCACACGTAATTTTATATTTTACCTCTTTCTTTATATATATATATATAAGTGCACTCTTTGTGTATTTATGATTAGTTTTAAATACGTTCTGATGAAGCTTGCGATAAGTGAAACCGATCGACGTATAATAAATTTCGTGGGTTCATACAAAATGATTGTAATTTTATTTAATAAAGTATTTACTCTTCGAAAATTAAATCTTTGTGTAAACAAGACGTATTTTTTACATTTAATGCATATGATATTCTTAGCGTTTAAATTTTCATTCCAATAGAGTCATATATTTAAAAAAAGTCGCGGAGTTACTTGATTGCGTAAGTCGTACCAAAGTGATCATATGGGTGATATCAAAATGAAAATATTGGGAGAAGAAATTTGCTTTAGTTCATGTCTATATCAGGCGCGATCGCTTCATACATGCTTTGAATGCTACGCATCCCTTGTGTTCTAGAGTCAAAAAGCTTTGGATTTTGTCTCTTAGAGATAACACATTACGACACGACACGCACACGGAACGAGTTGAAATATATATACATTCTCAACTTTTGAACATCTGTGAATCACGTAAAGGTTCGCTCCAGATTTTAGGAACTGGAGGATTCTCCCGTTGCATAGTATCCATAGCGTTTAAAATGTTTGACTTTCACGCATACGCATTCAGTTCCGCAGTATACGCATTTGTTAACAACATCAAACGTATAAAAAACGATTTTAATGCTTATGGGTATAACGCACAGAATAGCATACATATTACGAAGGGATTGAAATTTGTATAATATTGTAAAATTTAATATAATATATGTTAAACCACAAAGTGATTGCTTTCAATGTAAATATAGTAAATACTTTAATGTGTCATAAACTATCGAATTGATGTTTCCACCAAGAATGTGTGTAGAATGCTCTTTGTCCCGCAACTAATGTTCCAAACCTCTCTCCTATATGTACAATTTATTTCATGTCTATTCATTTACTGGTATGTGGGATGAAACCATATTCTCAAGTTTCGGAGCCGGTCGGCGTTCTTAAATTGATCATTATGTTTTTATATAAAATACAATACACAATGAATAACTCGTTTCACACTGATGCAATACCATATTTTATGAGAGTTTGAAAAGCTAAGTTACATGCGTTCACGCTTACCATTCTTACTTTTTTCAGTAGACGATTAGATTCTCCCTTTGCTGTTTTCTTCTCTTAACCATCAACCACTCTCCGTCTCTCTTCTGGGCCTTCACATTTATAATTTTCTTTTCCTCATTCCTTTTTTCGCGATGAAAAATTTTAGTAATTAAGGTTTCGTGATTTTTAAGTCAAGATGTTTTTTAATATTTAGCGAGCAAGTTTAACCTTTATTTGTAACCGAAGAATATTTTTCTACGATAATTTCTGAAGGGCTCTATGATACTGTGACAATTATTTTTCAGCTTTCAATGTCGGGCGACGTATAATACAATTTTTTACTAAACTGATATTACACATATGTGTAAGATTAAAAAATATTGGAGATCTCTTATTTCTGTAAAAGATTGTTAATATACTAGTCGATCACACACCGATCTCTAAAGTAAAGCTTCACGCAAGTATCAAATCATTAAGGAAGCATGAAACGTTCATGCTAGATGCCTACCACAGCAATATTGCGTTCTTTAATCCAATTTCACGAACGTGTAGATTGTATAATTCTATAATTAACACAGTAAATGAGTTGTTTATTTTTAAGCTATAAAAAACTCTTTCACGACACTTTTTCTTGAAACTATGTTTGTGCATGTCAGTGGTAAATATTTGTTTACAATTAGTTTATGTTCCTGCATATTACTATGTTCATATGTCTTATACAATGCTTTTAAGAATTTTGAATTGCAATTTGTTCAGATATGTAGTTCAAAACCTTTATACCCAATGTACCGTATAAAGGTGGGTAGTTACATACATGCGTGTGATGAGCATTTTTAAGAGGTTTAATGATCATATTTTAAATGCAGCATATTGTAACTTATGTTGTATCATTAAACTGTTAATGCTATATATAATATAGAATAAAATAAATAAAACATTAGAAAATATATCTGATATCTGGTGGAATCATATTATATTCTGATTTAGGGAGTTCAATTTTAACTGCCAAAAAGATGTTGAAAATAATGATTTATTTCCATTCAATATCAGTTAGGGGGATCAATGATCTGGGTGTAATATTTGAAAGTAAATTATCATTCATTCCCCACATTGATTCGATAACTAATAAAGGTCTCAAAATGTTGGAATTTGTTTTGTAGACTGCAAAAAACTTTTCAGACCTGCACACTTATAAAGTCCTCTACACTTCTCTAGTCAGACTTCAGGTAGAATATAATTCAGTCATATGGTCGCCTCAATATATAGTTCACTCGACCAATCCAGATAAAGTTTTTAAGATTCATTAATTTTTAATTAAATATTCGCTCTGAGGATATCAAATATTATTATCTCCTTAGGCGTCTGAAATTGTTGAAATTATCAGTGAGACGTACGATGACCGACCTTATACAAGATCATCAATGGTATGATAGACTGCCCCCAGATTGTTGGTCTGTTTGACTTTCACGCACCATTGAGGTCTCCGAGACACAATTCATTGTTCTATTACAGGGGTAATGTCAGAACACATTCATTAGCTAACTCCGCAGTCCCCAGATTGCATTCTTTGGGGAATGAATATGCGGAGATAGTCGAAATTTTTGCTGTAAATTTAACTCTTTGTAGGACTACAATATTATAATTTTTTATGTCTCGTCTCAATGGTGATTGATAAATTGCTTTACTTAACATTTTATATTTATTTTTATTTTTGATTATGAAATATCATGTTGATATTATGTAATTTTCTTTTTGTGTATTGCACCTCTGATGAAATTTTCTATTATTTTACAAATTATGTTACTGCATGAATAGAGCGTGTATAATAATAATAAATAATATAACTTACATTACGTACAGTTGAAAATTGGTGAGGAATGGTTAAATCTGTTCTATATGAAAGTGTATTGGCGAGGAAAAATGAATGTCAAAAAGTAACAAATCCATAGCGTTTATAATACTAATTTTATTTGCAATTAAGACTTAATGTATTAAAGTTATTATGATGTATTATTTACAATACAACATTTCATTAACAATATTAAAATTATTATAAACTTTTCATATTAATTCCAGTGTCTAAAATTGTATGTAAGTTCAATTTCTTGTATTGAAACTTGCATGAATATGAAGGATAATAAATAAAAATTACACGTATATTTGGAAAAAAAAATGACCTCTAATGTCAGAAATTTGGTATACTCATCAGATGCTGCTTCCCAAAATGAAATTGAAAACGCATCTCGGCAAACTGGACATAAATTTTGTACTGTCCCTTTCGGGATATTTGAGACAAAAAATTCGGGTTCAAAATTATGAAATTTAATGACTTGAATATATTAACTGGTATTTCAGTAATAATTAAATAACTCATGGTGAATGAACAGATATGAAAAGTTTATAATAATTTCATTGATTCAACGGACAGATTTTCAAATCGATCGCGAGCTTTTTCATATTATTAGTTTAATTGTTTAAATGATACATATTATCATATTATAATGAACATGTATTAGGTACATACTCTAAAGATTGATGGTATATACCGCAAGTGAGATGTGGGTACTTACTTTTAACTAAGGCATCTATCACCATGAAACCGAATTGCGAAGGATGGTCGGAGTTTAAATTCAATCAATTTTGGTTGCAGGCGGCGCACTATTACGGTATGATTTCAAGAGAGTTTGTTAAATTTTTAGTGATTTTATATTTGTTCTATAATCATTAAAATAATATATATAAATATATCATAATTACGAAACATTTTATCTTACTGAATCAAAAGTCCTTTAAGATGCTGTTGTCTTGTAGAAAACTTAATGATGAAATTTAGATCGATTACGATAACTTTGAATATCGATATAAATCCTTGTAATAATCTTTTTTATAATAATATTTAAGATATATTTTAAAATTTCTTTATTATCAATACAAATTTGTTGGATTAGGTACTTTGTTCGCTTTCATTTAAAATTCGTTAGCTGAGAGTGTGAAGGTAAATTTACTGTCATACCATTTTTATTTTTTTATTAAAAATAGAAATGCGTACGCGGAATATAATATTCTACTATTTTTAAACTAAGCTAAATGCTTGTATTATGAAAATATGACTAACTTGTTGGTGTCCTGGAACGAGGCGCGAACCCCTGACCACTAGAAGACTAGGGCAGCGACTACATCTTTACACATGTATTTGTTGAACGATTATATATCATACACATATAATTTTCTTAAGTTCGTATGTTTCTTATGTTCTTATGCCCGTCCGCCTGTGTCGCATAACCACATAAAACAAACATATTGAATCACATACCAACATGAAATAAAAATATATGTTTTCAATTCTTTCATTTAAAATCACGTGTACATTGCGCCAAACAACGTAAATTATTTTGATGTTGTATTTTCGTCAATTTTTAAAATAAATTATGATTATAAAAATTATTCAATTCACGTCATTATCGATGGGTTATTTATATAATATTTTCACAACGTGCATACCTACTTACTGGATTGGTCACAGAAGAGGGCAAGATAAATAAAACACCTGTATTTAATTTTTGAATATTATTTATTGAAATAATAAATATATTGTTATAAGTAAGTCAAATTTGCAAAATGCTGGTCACCTAGTGATGCAGTGGTCCTATTTTCATAGCTCAAGCGTTTAGCTTAGTTTGAAAATAGTAATGACATTGTTGTGAGACGTATTTCACGTACACATCTTTATTTAAAAAATAAGTAAATAAAATAATAAAAAAGGTAATACAAAGAAATCAAAGCATTATTAAATTAAAATTCGTTTTTGTTTTATGAAATTCACATGGCGTGAATAATAATCATACATATAATTAAAAAATAGCTACAAGGAATCTATTTAGCTTATGTATTGAATTAGTATGTATGAATTTTTGACTTGAAGGGCATACTTTCATTTTTCCAGTTTGAAATTCGAGAAAATTCTACGCGAATTACATATGCTTTCGAGATGTGGCTAGTAGTTAAATTCAGATATAAAAAAAAATTCTGATAATATCAGAGAAATAATTAATGACGTTATTTGTTACGTAAATTATGTGAGAGAGGTAGGTTTAAATAGAAAGAAATGATAATAAAATTGTTGATTTTCTCGCATACTATACAAGTGTCAAAAATAACTTGTCTAGTTTTTTACACATTTTTTCAAATTAATATTATGGATTGAAATAAAATGTGTATTGTTATTTGAATTAATTCATCGAAAATTAAATAATTTATTGGATTATATATTCATATATATGAAATCAGACAGAGTACCTACATATATTTAAACTGACGATACACAATGTTCCACATTCAAAATTATTACGACAGTTTTAATAAACTATTTAATTTAATATTATCGATTTAAAACGCAACGTTGCCGTTTCGTGATCTGTTTGTTTCATTTTTACGAAGTATTTTGAAATAAACAGCTAGTGTTTAAAAGACAGCAGTGTTATATATTAACAAAATATTCACATACATAAAATGTTAACTTTATTCAAGAAAACATTTTTTTCCCTTAAAATCAGTAAAACCATCTCATTTATGAAAATTATTACTAATGTTGTGAGTAAGTTTCGACATTTTTTAACGAAATTTACGAGAGCACGAAGTGAAAAAACTTAACCAATTAATAGGATCGACACATATTATTGAGTAACAAATTATTTTGTTTTTGAATAAAACTTGATTTTAAATAGCTGAAGCTGAACAATATATTATTTAAAATTATTAGGCTTTCACAAAAACAAAGTATTATAAATGTCGAAAATTTATGATATGTCCTGCAAATGTAACAATTTATAAATGTATTATTTTTTATTATTTTGTTATAAGAAAATATATTTCATATATCCAAGAATTTTCCATATTAAGGCAATTTTGTGGCATGCGGAAAATGTATTTAATGGGCGCGGTCTTTCTTACAATGCTTGTATTGTCTTAATTGTGGTAAATAACATTCAGTTTATTGGTGTAAAAATTCTATCCAAGTAATAGTTTAAAAAAAGTTAAATCTAGTGTAATACTTCTGATATTAATGAATAATAAAAACCCACATTATCGTAAAAAAACGCAAAAATTTGAATTATTATTGAATGTGGCGCATTTTTTTTGTTTAAAAATACTAAGAAAAACATGTTTTCATAATAATATATTTATTATAAATCTAGAAAAATATGATGATGTCTTTCGTATTTCATATGAGTATTTTGTTATTATTTTGCTTAAGTTAAAAAATATCCCCTTCAGCCATAAAATCAGGTAGATTTCATCTTTGTGTATAAGTATGTAATCAATATAAATGGAATTGCAATTTTTTTCAGATTTTGAAACAAAATGAATACGAAAAATGGGAATGATATCAGATAAGAGTTATAGGATTTATCGTGTCCACAATAATTGTTTTTCAATTTATCTATATGATTTGTGGCAAAACTAAAACAAAACAAATGATTAATACGGCAAATAATAATAAAAAAAACACCGGGAATGTACTCCGGAAAACCAACGGATTAAACATACGAAACACTCTCATTGATCTAAAATCGTATACTGATCGACTGATCAACCGATGAAGCTCAGCATCCACATTAATCCCTTTCACGGGGATGAGCTGAGTGCACTGGGACGGAGGGAGACCAACCGCAGATGTGCAGCTCAAAAACCTCCTCTTTATCATATTTAGTGGAGTTATAACACCTCAGTAAACAATGTGATTAAACTCAATCTGTTTTGCTATCTTTGCAATATCAGTGTGGGATTATTTTAGTTGAATGCGAGAATGAGTTAAATCTAACCACTGATGGTAAGGAAAATTCGATCTCTGTAGCTGTTCGAAGTTCGTGTTTTTAATTCTGATGTATATTTTCAATTATATTAAGTTAAAATATAGTGAGAATATTAGTTCATACGAAACATGCTAGTATAATATTTCTTTAAAAAAAAATATAAGTATACTTTCTATTTATTTATTTAGAATAACTGTAGATTTGAATACACATATAAAGTATGAGTTATATATATATATATATATATATATATACATATTCAATAGCATGATACGACAATAGAGTTGTGCACCTCCATTATAAGAAAAATCTAGAATTATGAGGGTGGCTATCGATATTTATATAAAACAAGATCAAAATATATAAAAATAACTAAATAATTTTTTTTTTAAATGTTAAGAAATTGATCAGATTAGAATGTCCCATGTGGGAATAAGAAAGATGTCAAATACATAATTATTGAATTAATTTGAAGAACTTTAAGCTATTTTAGAAGAATCTCTTTTTTGTACACATTTATATTTTCTGCTAATTTTAATTGATTTTGAAAGTTGGCTATACAGTCTAGGAGCAATGTACGATGCGTCTCTGTCTTATTCATAATTTGAACATTTTAAAAATAACATCTTCACTTCTTTCCTCAATAAAATGTTCGTGCCTTGTGACAGTAAACAATACAGTAAGAAGTGTAAATATAAATGATACGTTAGGTAAAACAATTTTTTATGTAATTCCCTTAAGTTTGAGTAAACTCAGCGTTCATAGTTTGATTGTGGATAGTATAGTCTTACTTATCGGTATGATAAAAAATATAATTTTAATACAAATTAAATGCATACATTAGAAAGATATACAGGAAAATTTAATTTATCAAAAATAAATTTTTCTTGCTACCGGGATCAAAAACTGCTACGTTACAATAATAAATAATTTGTTTTCACGAATTAATGCCAGTATGTAATTCATTTTGTTGCTGTTGTTATTGAAATCTGTGTTTAATTTAAAGGTTTATGTTTCTCCTTATGACACTAAAAGTAATAAGGATGGTTTACTGTTGAATGACTCGGACCTCACACTAAGAGTGCGTTTACATTAATGATAATTATGTCTCGAAACTTTCGTAAAGCACAGTACGTTGTGCAGACCGAGCTATCATTAGTTGTGTATTGTATTTTATGCGCAGGGCAGACTGACCAAATGATGCACATCGCTCTTCACCGCCAAATCTTCGAGATGTGAGAGAAAAGTTTAATCCGTATATACAATAAAGATATTTATTTGTAATTTACTTAAATTTGACAAATTTCTTAAATATTATTCTTTAGCATGAAGAACAACCAGCTGAATAAACTTTAGATACTTAGCTCAAGATTGGGCCGGGTCTAGCACAATAGTCTACTGTCACTCATGAATGGAAGGTTATCTCGGGCAGAGGTTGGCTGCGTAGGCTTTACACATTATATTATCCATTTTATTAGTGAAGAAATATGCTGACCTATAAAAAGACTACTCGGAGTTACTCAGCAATGCCTGCGAAACTTTTGAGGATTAGATCGGGTCTCAAAGTATATTAAAACTTTCGAAGATTGAAAGGTTATCCCAAACGTAGGTCGCTCCTGTAGCGCCCAAGTTATTAGCGAATAAACTTAGAACATTTTCCTTTATCCATTAAATGAGGTAGTTTTTCCAGCAGTAATGTTGTCAGGTTTCACTCGCCAATAGATGGGGTTGCGAAGCGTGTGTGCTTCGAGCGACCGCTTTGACGCCGGGAGTGCGCCCCTGTAGGCCAAGTGATGCGTCGCGGCGCTCCATTGATTTGCGACGGGTGCAGCGTCAGGGATGACTCTGACAGCCGACTGATCGGAGTTTGATCCTCTCAATGGACCGATCATCTCCGCATTAGATTAGCCATCGTCCGCTGGATGCAATTTCATTTGAATCAATCGACGTTCTCACATTCGCTTGTTTGTGCATCGCATGTACGTACAAGCTGAACGTATCGCTTATAACTGTAATTCATTCAATTCATTAGTTAAATTGAACATAACAAAAATTTAACATTTGCGAGCAGTATTGCATGGAACTGACGTTTCTTCTAAGTTAGATCGCGTTTCATATAATTTCAGAACCACCAAACAGCAGCCATCACTTAATTATATTATTTGTGTTATTTTTATTTATTTATTAAGGGATAGATTCAATACGAATACAAAATTTATTATGTTCGTATTCAAGCCTTTACTTAAGTTAATAATATTTGAAAAAATATTAATAAAAAAACTAAATTTAAATGAAGATAGGAGAGTGAGACTGAGTGAGGTTAGGATCGAGGTAATGGAAAAGCATTACCTCGATCCTAATCGATACGTAAAAAGGTATAAAAAAAAATCAAGATATAGGTATTTTATTTCAGTGATATACATAGGTTTATAATATACATTTAATCACACTTAAGTAATATGTATACATGTGTGTGTGTTAGTATTTTAAACCTATGAAAGAACAAGTACAGAGAATAGAAAAAAGAACAGAAAGCATAGAACATTTAAAAAAAAATTGTAATGATTTTAAAAATTACCTACTTCTTCACTTCTTTCCTACTTCACTTCAATCTAATTTATCAGTTTCTTTAAATTTTTTTCCCCTTACGTGATACAAAGAGAACTGAAACGTTAAAAACTGATAAGAACATTCATATTTTTCTTTTGTTTAATAATTCTCATATTTATTGTACCAATAAAAATATATACTATACATTATTATATACATGCGCATGTTTATATGAATGCAAAGCTGATCTTAGTATAGTGAGTAAAATTAAAAAAAAATTAATTAGGTGATATGGTCATATGGAACGGATGAATGAGCAGAAAATAGCAAAACATATATATGATGCAAGTGTTGATGGTACCAGAAATAGAGGACGTCCTCGGAAGACTTGGCATGATCAGGTAAACCAGATACTGAAAGATGATCCTGTTAGAAGTCTCAAAAATCGACGAACTTGTAGGAGAAGATGTATAAATGTGGATGAGGTGAGTATTGTGTCAGGATAGAAGAGTGTGGCGCTCTATCCATTCTGCCTAACCCCGTGGTAAAACGGCGTGATGGTAAGTTAATTAAGCATGTAGATAGTTTTAGATGAGAATATACAAAACGTCTAAATACTTATTAGATAGTTATATGATTTAGATCATTAGTTGGTGTAGTTTCGGAGGGAATTAAACCAAATTAATTATGTAAGAACATATTTTTGTTGTGATGCTGTAATTTCAGAACAAAGTTCTGTGATCTTTTTAATACAAATTAAATGAACCAACTTAAAAGATATAAAAAAAAAAAAAATTGTCGAAAAAATATTTGCTACTGGGATCAACTAGAATATTTTTTTCGATAAATTCATTTTCCTGTATATCTTTCCAGTTGATGAATTTAATTTGTATTAAAAATTAATTTGTTGTATATGAAATCATACAATTAAAAAATTTCTCGTGTCGCATTTGACATCAAATTGATTTCAAATTGATAATATTATATTTTATAACTATGTAATGTTATAATATTTTAATTTGGCTGTACATTAATTACTTTAATAGCATTTTCGGGAGTATAGAAAAATACAGGCATTTAATTTAACTAGAAAACATAAATCTAATCCTCACTGGGGCTTTTTAAAGGGAGAATTTATATAATTTCTCGATCGGCTATCACTTGATGTTAATAAAGTTCAGTTCCGGTAAGTAAAAAAAAATATGCCAGTTAATAAAAGTAGATTTGAAAACTCACAATCTAAAAGATTAACCACAATTTATGTCATATAATTAAGTAAGTCAAAAAACTTTGAATAAAAAATAAAGTAAATAATAATGACAAGAGATAACAATTAGAATGTGAAACAATTTTAATGTTATGTATAATATGCCGAAAACAATAACCAAGCATGGAGTCATCATTTTGTGTTGATCTAATTTTGGTACCACAAAATTAATTTGAAATATTAATCGCGAAAGCTTCGGAATTATATATACTAATCCAAGGATTTATAAATCTTGTAAATTGGGCCAACATCTCAGGGTTGGGTTCCATAGTCATAGTTCACTTGCTAAATATTAATAATTCTGTTACGAACGTGTTTAAATAAAATATAAAATATTCAAATATTTCCCCAACCTTCTGTTTATACAACCATCTACAAAATTTTCAGTCTATGATAATACAATTTTCCTATAAAAGCCCAACCGGCACGTTTCCGATACTAGTATTCTTCAATAAACCGGTCGTGCTGTAACTACTAGTGACCTGAGTTTTATTTTAACCATTGACCCTACCTATATGGAACATCATGATCTTCACGCATTTCTCTATCGGTTTATTCTACGATTTGATTCCACTAAATAATTGCAAAGTCAATGATAATTGACGGAACCGATCCTAAAAAAAAATATATATAATCATACTTTTAAAATCAGAAATATTATTTTAGTTATGACATCCTGAAGAAGAAAATGGTATTTTTCGAAACCGGTAGATGTATTTAAACTCATTCTAGTGGTTAATAAAACAAAGATAATAAATAAAAATATATATATAATCTGTGTTCTGTCAGCGACAGATTTCTTAGCTGTTATTATATATATGGAATAACTGCTAACGGATGGCTATGTGCATCTGTTTTGTCAAAACTCATTTAAATTTCATATGCGATAGAACAATTGAGAGCCTTCCAATATCATACACCGACGGATCGATGGAGCCGCAGAAGCATACGGTGAACATAATTATTCAACCATCAAAAATTAATGACGTAATCCATGGATGTTAATTGTGGCGTGAAGGTTTTGGCAATACGAGGCAGCTCTGGCGGGGGAGGGAGGGGGGTGCATCGATAGCTAGCGCCGTAGGTACCCTTCATGTGCAAAATTATTCATATTAGGCACGATTTGTTATTTCATGGGGGAAAACTATTCCAATATGATATGATTGAAAATGAGTGAGGAGAGAAGAGTAAACGGAAGAGTGTAAAAAAACAAAATATATATATATATATATTTACTTAAAGGGTTAGTTAAAATGTGAGAATGTATCTTTAATATCAATACTAGATGACATGTACCGTCGTATATTTCATAAAAATAATTGGCACCATTACAACTGGTAACCTTTTCCCAAAGAGATACAAGTTGGTCCATATACGAGGCGACTCAAAAATTATCAACACTTTCGCCATAAAACACCTTCAAGATTGTCGTACTGCCTTGGTACGACTGCGGTCCCGTGTGCAAAATTTGGTCCCGATCGCGTTATTTGCCTTCCGGCTATTACAGTGTAAACATATCCGATCCGCTAGCAGTTTGCACCAATGAAGAACAACTAGCAATGATCCGATTTCTCTGGTCGGAGGGTGTGAACGGGCCTGAAATTCATCGTAGACTTTTATCACAATACAAGGACAGTACTTTATTACATAAAAGAGTTTTTTGTGGATCGAGTAGTTTAAAAGTGGTCGGATGAGTGTGACGTATTAAGAGAGAGCAGGACGCTTATCAATCTCCACCACGAACGACAAGATTTAGCAAGCTCGAGATATGGTTTTAGCGAATAGGTGAATTACTATCGATGAAGTAGCGTCTTCTTTGAACATTAGTTATTGTTCTGCCCATAAAATCATCCACGACGAGCTTGGCTTCCGTAAAGTCTATGTAAATAAATTGTAGAACGAAAAATGTAGATATTTTTTAACAAACTCTTTCATATTCGTCAAACTTCTCGATCCACAAAAAGCACTTTTACGTGATAGAGCACTGTCCCGTATTGTGATAAATTTCTACGATGAATTTCAGCCCTGTTCATACCCTCCGATCAGAGAAATTGGATCACTGCTCGTTGTTCCTCCTTGATGAAAACTGCTAGCGGAGCGGACTTGTTTACATGACAAATAACGGGATCGGGATCGTAGTTGTATCAACTTTAAGAACGCATGCGCAGAAGGCAGTATGACAACCTTGAAGGTGTGTTATGGCGAAAGTGTAGATAATGTTTGACTCGCCCTCGTACATTACATAAATTGTGGACCAATATGGTTCGATGGTGAAATGGATGCAAACTTAACTACAGATCCAAAGAGCGAACGGGCGGTTCCCGTACCCAGCAGGTCTATTATCAAGCTACGTATTCAGCGCATTTATACCTCGTGTGACAGTAAAAAATTCAATTGGATCTTAAATATGTAAATAAAATATATATTACGCTATAATACGAGCACGTATTTTAATAGTCCAACGTTAAATTTTATTTTTGTCTTTTTTCTAGTAGTATTTTTTCCTTTTTACGTTCCATTGCAAGGCCACAACCGTGGCCGTTGAGAAAAAACGTCACAAGTATGGACTCGTAATTAAAAGGATGTCATTTCGGGCCTCCTCTCTTCCGGTGTGAACGGATTGTGAGGGTTTCGGTGTCGTCTTGAGCGCTTCTTTGTCACGCCGAGATGTGGACCGCCCCCTGCTGCCGCGCACTGCGCCGTACGAGAGGCTTGTTAGTTCATTACAAGTGTGCTCGCTTTGAGCGACCGTGTCTCATTGCCACATGTTTTTTTAATTCAATACAAATTGTAGTTTCGCGATTTGCCCACTGAAACGTGAATCTTTTGAACGGATGAATCTATGCTAAGAGTCAGGATATACGTAGATTAGTATGTATGAAATGAGAGTTTTATCAAAAGATAGATAGTTAAGAGAAATAACGCCGATACAGGGGTATGAAGCCAAATATAAATTAAGGTAATAAAAAAATCATACTGTAGGTATCTGTTATCATTCAAAATGTTGATGTGTTATAGATATTTTTAGGTAGATTTCGAAAGAAATACCTATCTATTGCATTAGGTTACATACACATATAAATACATACGTACATATATATATATATATATATTATAACGATATGTTATGGTACCTACCGATCACGAGATATTATTTTGAGTTGACATTTCGCATATGGCAACATTACACCGCGATTACTCACGAGCTAAGCATGGTTGGAACACGCTTAGGTTCCATCTGCTCAATCTATTCTACAACATGAGGACGCAAGGGTTCTGCGCTACTTCAGGAACTATGCCAGGAAGCAGATGACCCAGTCTTTATGATGTTTGTGATGCGAGGAGACCCCAAGTATAATACGGGGTGATTCGGAACATCAAACACTAAACTCAAATTGTGGATTTTTCCTGAAGAGTGAAGATTCTTGTGTCTAAATTGTTGTGAAGGAGATTTTTAGTTTTAAATTTTTGGATAGGTTGTAAATAATAATGTTTATTCTCACATTCTCACGTCTGATTTTAATGCTTGTTGCTAATATTGTTGAATACGATTTGTTAAAATTCTTTTATTGAAATCACACTGAGGTGATATTATTTTTACTGCTATATTATCTTATAGATTAATATTTTCTTATTCTATCATGCTCAAATTTTGTATGCAAAAGCTAGTTAATTATAATATTGTAAATTACAAACTTATTCTATTATTTTTTTCCTTAAGAATGATTACTGATATGGATGGGGAACAGTATGGTGAATTTTGTGCATCGGGACCACACATCTCATGCTTTCCCTCGAGCGAACCGGATAACGAAACACGTCACAATATATATACATATGTATGTGTGTGTTTATTTTGTGTCTTTTGGGTTAGATGATATTTGCAAGTGGCTTCCTTGAGGATACCTTGGGAAACCATGCTGGTGTATATGAAACTGGTGTATATGAGAGTAGGGAGCCAGATTTACCAGCAATTATTGTGATAGGTATATAATTTATTTTATCTGCTAAATAAAATGTGTAGTTTTTTTTAAAATTTTTATTAATTTAAACATAAGCATACATTTTTAGAATGCATCGACTACTTATACGAAATTAAAGATATTAAGTATGTGTACATATTATTTAATAATTTTATTTTAAAGATGTTAAACCATAAAATGTTCTAAATTAACATAACTGATTAATGTAATTTGTCACAATTAGTTTTTAATTAAAGATTCGTGTGAAAATTAATAAAAATGAGTCTGAAACGAATTAATCAAATTTACGTATTTCTTTTTGAAAAAATTATCGCGTACATACTGGAATGAATAGCGGCGTTTCTCGTATTTACTTGAATATTTAAACGCTCATAAAGTTTTTATGGTATAGCTTGTGCTTTACGATAAAGTACTAATTAATATCAATATTTCATTTTCGTTATAGAAAAAAAAAACTTCAGTCAAACTAGTCTATTGTAAATACAGGGTGGCGCAAATAATAATATATAACAATATTGTTGAAAATAACAACAATGCGAGAGGGAGGGAAAAAACACTAAAAATAAATTGAGAACGTACACATTCACGTCTGTTAAATGTTTCTACGAGCGTTATGAAACAAATCGTCATCTGTCAAATGTTAATATACCATTTGGAAAGATTAGTTTCAACACTATTAAATTTAAGTACGCCACAATTGACGAAATGTTTAATATTATGTCATACATATACGATATATCGATATTCAATCTCAATTTTTTTTACAAAGGTATACCGTAAATGAGTACTTGTGAATTGACATGACTAACTCGATCCAGAGTATTTTCATTATAGGTCAATTACATAATAAGTATTGTATCAAGGTATCTGAATATTTTTATCTTCTTCATTGCATAATCTACAAAAAAATAATATAGAGTCCATTTTCTATAATAAAATGTATCTGGAATGACAATTATAAACAAAAAGAAACTTACAGGGAATATTATATTTCGATATTAGATTATCGATCAATAATTCTGTTTTACATCTTTTTCTTTTTATGAAAAACTTTTCAGAAATTATTATCAAAGTAAAAAAATATTAAAATAGGTACAGCATATAAAATATTAAATTAAATCTAAAACAAGATGGTTAGTAGTAATATAAAATGGACAGTAAAAATGGAAAGGGACAAATAGTTTTCGATTTCATTGAATTTAGTTTCTTCATTGATATTGTATACTGAGATATTTTCATCATGAAAAAAATTATTATTAGTTATTGTAAATAAGTGAAGCAACCAAAATGTAAAATATATATATTTTTAAATATTATGGTAAATCTCAATCTAGCAAACAATTAAAGAGTTGGTATTTTATTTTTATTATAAAAACGGAATACGTGTCAAATTAATATTCTTACTATTTTAAAACAAAGCTAAATGCTTTTGATATGAAAATAAGACTACCTTGCCGGTCTGCTGGAATGGGGTTCTAACCTAACCCAACCACTGGATGAGAGATAAATTTATCCCTTATTTCCTCGGCATTTTAGATAATTTTGCTTTTGAAAATACTTAATCTAACTAACTTACCATTACGCCGTTTCCTCTCGGGGATAGGTAGAGAGGATAGAGCGCCACACTCTTCGTTTCTGACACACAATTCTCGCCTCATCTACATTCATACATCTTCTTATAGAAGTTCGCCGATTATTGAGGCTTTTAACGGGACCATCTTCCAGTGTCTGGTTTATCTGGTCGTGCCAAGTCTTTCGCGGACGTCCTCTACTTCTGGTACCATCAACACTTGCGTCATATAAATGACTTAAAATCAAAAGTAATTTATATCTTAAACGTTACATAATAATATCTTGTAATAAAATACTTTTGATTTTTGACAATAATTTGTGGTAAATAAAATGTATTTTTTTTATTAAAAATTTATTGCAAATTAAAAAAATATATTTTTAAATATGGTATTAAATTATTATATATCTACTCATTAAAATATTTTAATCTTCCATCGAGTATTAATCAATGAAACCATTAATACGTGTTAAAATATTCTAATGAATAAGCTTTAAATGAAATAAAATTGGTTTTTTTTTCCATTTCTTTAAGAGGTACAAATACTCACCTTCGTGCCAAAAAATGAAGCCTAACTTGTAAACTTACCACTATTCGCATCGTGCAGCGTTTTCTGGTGTCTCGTTACTCAATATTGCTCAGGCAGGTCGCATATTCTCGTCTTACATCTGGCAGAAAAATTCCTGTTTTATGCCGAAAGTGGATATTTTTGAGAAATTTAACAAACTCGTAAACTAATTCTTTACTCTCATTCCCCACAGGTCACATTTTTTCGCAGCATAAGAAAAATATCACATCAATGTTTTTAATATTTTCAAACCGAGCCGCAGCTCTTGTATTGTGAAAGTAGGGCTGATTTTGACAGTCGCCGGATATTAATCCCCCACTAAAATATTTTCAGGTTTTTCCAAGCGATGTGTTTATGTATAGAATTTTTCGGCTATTTTTGTCGTACACATCTGACTCAAATCACACAGCTGGTATTGCTAATCACCGTGTCGATGAGTGGCGATACTAGCTCTGTTGATGGACACTGCAGTGGAATCCGAAACAAATACCCTTCTGGTCTTTGTTAATTTTATTAATATTTTTGTAGACTCAGTTTGAAAATAGTAAAAATATTAAATTATCAATTTCACTTATCAAGTATAAATATTAAACCATCTGCAACAGATTGCACGGTAGACGGACAGAGGAAAGGGAAGTGTAAAAATGAAACAAATGGTTGTTTGAACAATGTCCATATTATATTTATTCCCAAATACACACGGCACGATGTGAACCTTGTCTTAAATCATTGTGATCGTATAGGTATATGTACATTGCACAACGTGTATACATACATCATCAAACATCCAAGCCCGGAGGGGCTATATTATTCATTAATTTATTTTGTTCATAATTATAATATAATGTTTAGATATACATGAATGTTCCAATAACTGAAAGTGCACCCGTGCACGCGGATATAAGGGTGGGCGAGTTACTCGACCGAGTGACCGCTTCAGTGATGCCACGGTGTACAAAACGCTATCTGTACAGTCAGCTTATAATGCCTCCATCGCCGTCGTTTTATTATCATAGTGTAAAATTTTCATCATAACGTACGTATCTACTAATTGTTATCGTAATTATGTAATAATTTCATTATAATCGAAGTCAAAAGCATCCATATGAAGAATATGGTTATTGCTTTTTTATTGCAAGAAGCCGTTGTCGGCTCTCAAAGTGGGCAGGGGAACGAATGTTGCAAACGAGTGGTGAAGAGGGCAGTCAGGCGCCTGCGGGAGGGACGGGCTCGGGCCACCGGCGCGCCCCGGCGGGCGCCGCCGCGGCCGGGCGCTTCTGAACTATACAATCTACAATCAATTCTCAACCTTCCGACGTACAATTTTTATTTTTAAATCAAAACGCTGTTTTTTACAGTAAAATTTGGACAGCACGTTTTGTTAGAGTATTTAAGTAAGGCCCATGTTAAAAGTTTGAATAATATACAACCAAAACATATAGTATATGAATAAATATTGTCGAGATACATGTTCTTTTCGGAGGTAATAATGTACAGTGTCGAGGCGCGAAGAGCGGACCTCGGACGCGTGTGCACGGATGTGATGCGTGGTGCGTCACTGTGTCCTCGGACACGGCCGCCTCCCGCGCCTCGTACATACCTCTCTATGTAAGACAGAAAATGTTTATAATTACATCGATACATGTTAATATTCAATAATGGGACTATAATATATAATTAGAAATTTGAATATTCCATACACCACAATGTATACACAATGAGATAAAATCACTTATTTATGTATTTATCATAAAATGAGATATAAAGAATCAGCCCCTGGCTCGAAGCACCGACGAGCGATCTGCCGCTGGAGCGAAACACCGAGCGATTTACATTTCCATCGCTTCGGGTCGCCATCTTGGGTAGCTTTCATTGCAAAATCCACTATCTAATTTCAAAATAAGATTAAACAAACCCTCGCCGGTAGGAATAATAATTTACACTTTATGAAGGGAAGTTTTAGAAAACACGCGCCGCCTTCTGTAGCAACTCATCCGGTGACCCGAGACACGAGTGGCGCAATAGTACAGTTGTCTTAAACAGCCATGTTTCAGCATATGGGTTCATTGAGAAAATCCCCACGGATTATGCGAGATTCTTGGAAAATGACTGATGACAGAACTTTGGAAGCTCTCTCTCTGGCGGCGGTGCCGGCGGACCTTTCAGAAGACATTTCTCAAGGAGACGGCTGAATATACATGTTCCTGTCCTTTCTAGATGTTTCCTGATTTATAGAGATCGTACGTTTTGTCGCGGCTACCCGTGTGTTTCAATTCAAAGAGACAAAACGGGGGCTTGATGACATTTCTCGATCTCGGTGTCAGGTGATGGAAGTTTTCCGCGCGTTTAGGGGGTGGGGCGATGGTGAGGGGTGGGGCGGCGGGGTGGAGAGGGTCGGCGGAGGTAGTGTGAGTGACACATACACACACGAATACGTACAAACAGCGGGGAGGAAATCCGCCTTGGAACAAAATACAACAGCCAAGAATTGTGAAAATACATCAAAATATGTGATAAAAGTTTTACATTATTTAAGAGATATTTTTCTATACAATTGTAAATATATATATATATTATATGACACCAAGTAAAATATTGATCATGTTAATTCCTTAAATAAGTAATTGATTTTTATTGCTATTGAAAATCAGTCAGCACGCCAAGCACGCAATTTAGAAGAAAACTCCAATTGAAAACGATAATTTCAGCTTGGCAAATTAAAAAAAGTGTTGTGCAAATTTTACGTTTATAAGAAATCATAAATAAGATACGAAGTTAGATTAACTTTGATTTTAATATTACAAGAATATATTAAAAATATTATACTAATGTTGACAGATAAAAGGTATTATAAGTTAGAAAGGTAGAAACCAAAAAGTGTGTCAAAGTAAGGAATCACATAACTAAAAACAGTCGCTGTTGTTATCAATCAGTTTTCTTGCTGAGTAAAAGAAATCTACGCTCAACACCGATACTAACTGACAGAAAGGGCTTTTAACTTTATTTTTTACACATAACAGTAGGTTTATAATATTTTTAGATAAATATTAACGGTCGCAACTGTTCTCAATATTTAAAATATATGTACATATTGTTAAAATGCGTGTACAAGTAAATAAAATAATAGAGTTAGGGGCAGCTCGAGACAGGAGAGTCTGCCGAAGCCTGTCGAAGCACGCGCACGCGCGCGCGCCGGGTCACGTGCTCGCATCTCGCTACGCGCCTACGGTACTACGGTGCCATTGCCTGCTCTCGATTGAAGGGCACCGCTACGATGCTACAACATTTACCAGTCGTTCTTCTAACGTTACTATCTTCACGAAATATGTTTAAGTAGAGATACGAGGAATGGAAATCGACAACTCTCATTGTTCAATTCGTGTCTTAGTACCTTTGTCTAGATCTCTTATTCTCTTCGATGTAACAAAATCTAAATTTAAGACGGGATATTAAACGGTACGAAGGACATTCAAACGATTACATTAATTCTCTAGATTATAAATAAAACTAAGAGAAAATTCCTTTGAACGATAAAGCTTTGTTAATATCTTAAAGTTTTCCAATAATAAATGATCTTTAAAGTCGTAGAGATAATTATAATTATTAAGAAAATACGAAAATATATATTTTTAAGAATTTCACTTAGAAAAATAAACGATAAAGCGGCTGCTGGACACTGATATTTCTATAGAAACAACAATACGCGATGGTTTCACCACAAACTGTTAGCCGAATAGTTCATAGCCATTTAACAACATTCGACAGGTAGTATCCGTGCGTACATTAATAGTAATACACGTAACGAGAAATGGTTGAAATTAATTGAAATATTTTAATTTGAGTTATATTTTACATTTCCCTAGCTACGATGGCCTGGAGGTCCACGTCCACTTCTGGTGGACGCGCGTCCTGAGTCCACGAGTCCCCTGCGACCGGTGCGCGGTGCAGGCCGGATGACAACTGCTGGAGACGCGCTCGCAAATGTCACCAAAATACATTTCCTCAGACAGATGTATGGTAATAATAAAAACTACGAGAATTACTAGATAACGTGTAAAATTGACACATATTTGCCGTAAAAGTAAACATTCTGCAGAAACTTGGACCAAAGATTTATCATTTTTTAAATCTCTTTTGGCTACAGTGTTGTAAAATTAAATATTTTATTCTTCCATATTTAGATTACCATAAACACACATTAAATATGAATAATTAGTTTAACTTGACCAGTTTTGTGGTGTTTGAAACGTTTCGATGGATACATTAAAATCACCGGATCTAATGTATAACCTATGGGGGGAGGGGGTGGAGTATATTCTCTTCTGGACGGCAGGTGGCTTTGAGTGGAACAAAAAGCTCACAGAAAAGGTGCTTAGGCGAGACCATAAAGTCCAAAAAAGTGACTACCTCTGTGTTGAAAGTGATTAACGCGGGTGACTTGCGAGCGCTATTGCGGTGGGTGGGGGGGGGTGGGAGGAGGAGGGGGAGAGGGTGTCGGTACGGTAACGTTGAGGAGAAGGGGCAAGGGGCAATGGGCAGGGGCTATGGGAGGGCAGCGGTTGCTGATTCTCTACAATACATAATCTATTGATATTATTTTAATAGTAATATTATAGATAACTCAAAGCAAATCATTTATGATCTTAAACCAATAGTATCAATAATTAATATATTTTATAACAGGAAACATTTATATAACATATTTTTATATAATATTTAAAAGATTGATTTTTTTATCTAAGATTCATATTTAACCTAAACAATTATATTTTACTTAACTATAATGTTTGAAATAATGTCGATCAATGTAAAGGTACTCTCGGTACCGTGTGACAGTTGACCTCGGGTGACCCGTCGATCTCTAGTCAATATTATTCACTATCAAACGGTGCACTATCGGCACGCGTCCTCGCCGGGGTAGGCTACTGGACGTGCCCAGTCGCGTCGCGGAGGGGTGACGCAGTGACGGTAAATAAGTAGACGTTCGATGCAACGGGCGGAAAGGCTGCAGGAGCAGGAGGGGTTAAAATGGACATTCACATATATTTACAGTGTTCACTTAAAGACACGAAAATAGCCATATGTTTGTTGTATTCAGAGACATCCAAATGGGATTAATTATCTATTATTTGTTTATTACGTACAGCCATATTATTACTTAAACATGTACGAGAATAGTGACTTGATTAATGTTAATGTCGTGATGAAAAAAATATGTGGATAGATATTTTAATTTACTTAATATTTATTGATCTGATTATTTTGATTTTTATTAAGAATTAGACTGTTTGGATAACAGATGTCATCAGGGTTAAAATTCATCACCAAATTAATAAACGTCACACAACTTGGATAAATATAACAATCTCCATCGATTCCAATCCATGGGAGGATGTTAATGTACAAACCTGTGAGGAAATATAGGATGAGATGTAAATTGATAGTCAATATAACCTTTTAGCGAAATGTTGCTCACCAAGTTTTAAATTAGTGTTCATAATTATTAAAATGTTGCTGGATGTCGAACTTTATATGTTGTGTTGAAAATAGTTTTTAAAAAATAAAATAGTTAAATAATTAGTAACATCACATTGTTATTATTGGCCTTGCCTGTACATTTCTAGGTTCAAATACCCTGTCGGTTTCTTCTATTAAATCGGATTACAAGCGGTTATTTTGTAACTCAATTTTTCATTAGCGATATGAAAAATAACGGAAAATTTCCAATTGCGATGGTACACTAAGTTAAACATATTTCATAGGTAAGAAATAACCAGTTTGATCATATCAAATAACACAAAACAATTCAAATAAAAAATTGAGAAATTTATTTAAAATGATAACAATGTCAGCGTGATAACAATCACATTAAATGATAACAAATAGCTGGAAAAATATCGTTAGAGTTAATTTTATGTTTCATAAGTATTTATCGAATATCCTAATTTAGGACTTCAATATCTTTAGATAAATGTTGATAAATGGGAATTGACAAATGAACTTATATATTAAATCGTAACCATAGAATAAACACACAACATGTGATGACTTAAACGCTCAACTTTAGACGCAACGGTGCCAAGTTCACCGTCGCGCGCGGACAATTCACACAACCACGTGGCGGTGTCAATCCCACGTTGAAGTCGACGATTATGACGCAAATGACTCATTGAAGAATTGGTACAAGAAAACTATCGGGACAGTCGAGACCGGTCGTACAGCCCACGAGACATCCTTCGCGCGATCCATCGGCGCTATCGACAATTCAACAAATCGAGATGCTTTACTTCGCGGTTGCATTTATCTTCTTCGTCATATTTTTTACAATATCAATAAGTTAATTGTATAAGTGTATTATAAATTACCTAGGATTATTAGCGATGTTTAAGATATAAGATAAAAACATTTGCTGTTGCATTCAACATGTGGAGAAATAACCATTATGTTATTAAAGATTTTGTGAATTACAATTTAATTATTTAATACAATTTATAATAATATAAATAAACTATCGCCATATATTTAAGTGTAATTAAAGTTTTTTTTATTCTTTTTTGGGTATTATTCATATTAATTAATTTACATCATTATATTCTATCGTAATAGTAATAATCAAACAGTTATGTTTATAAATGTTAATTATTAATGTTGGTAAGTATGTATGCATCAGAAATATGAAACACGTAAAGAGCTCAGTGTTGTAATTTTAATACAGTTTGTCCAGCAAACGGAAGGCGGAGATCATCTCTCGGCATTCTAGTGCCGGGCCGCGCATCCGCGTGCACTAGGTCCGTCCGATCGTCTCGTGTGCGTCCTGTGCCAGTCAGTGTCGAGTAGTCGGTAGTCGGTAGTCGGTAGTCGGCAGTCGGCAGTCGGCAGTCGAGGCTGGGGGCGGATACGCCACGCGCCTCTGGACTCTTCCCTCGGATGACCGTCCTAACTGAGATCGACAAACCGAAGCGATAAGGAAAGAAAAAAGTCGAACGAGAGTGTTCTCGGTGCTTAGAAATTAATATTGATTTCTTTTGGTCGGGACTTTAAAATACAATTAAACCTTCGTTTCCGTACTCAAACCGCGATACGTATGTACATGCGAGATTGTCAAAAAGAATATTCATCAAGCGGTGGTCGTAGAAGCCTTTAAACATGCCATTTATTTTACACTGTAGTAACTCTTTAAATCTATTTTATAAAAGCGAAGTAACAAATCGGCAAAGAAACTCGATTAAAATTACCGTCAAAAACTAACATTTTTACACAAAACCCTCACTGGGGCACTGACAGAAGAGAAACTTGAGTACAGACAATATCGAGAGAGAAAATATCGGCAAAAGCCTATGCATTGACATCGCAGCAATAGTAAGTAGAAGATGAATAACTAAGATAATGTTCCGGGTCCACAGAAAGGAACCCTACTTTTTACACTGATATTATTCATATATTTACCATGGCTATGAGAATATTTCAAAATGTGACATTTATATTTCATTACGAATAAAATGGATTATTTGACACCACATTATTAGGATAGCAGATGACACAAGGAGGTACAGTTGAATCGTTCTGTGATAATGATGATAATCTATTAAAAAAAATATTTACAGTATCATAATAAATAGATATTTGTAGTAATAAGTAACATTTATGTTTGTCGCCCGTTCCGCTGGAATCCTACTTTATGTTCGCAACCTCCTTTCGCTGCGGGGTGGCGGTGTTGGTGGTCAGCCCTTCGGCTGGCGGTCAGGGCGGCGCGGGGGTGAAAACACACAATACGATCTAGGGGCGTCGGCGTTGTTTGCTGATAAGTATAATATAATGTTAGATGTGTCCGGCGGTGGGCGCGGGAGGGGGTGGGGAGCCCGGGAGCCGGGGGCGCCGGGCCGCGGCTTCAGCAGGGACCCGCTCCAGCTGTGGACAACGAGACACACTCATCATGCGCTGACTCACTTCACTTCTCAGCTCGCTACACTTATTCATAGGATTTATTTCATAATAAAGTAATCTCCTCGATAATGGCAATTTAGTTGGAGCTCTTTTAAAATTTTATTGAAATATTTTAAACTATTTGCATATTAATGACATCTATGTCACCCTCACCATATTTTACGATAAATACATATTAAATAATATATCATACTTTCAGCAATGCTAACAGCGCACCACCATCCCGCAAAGGAGATAATATCGCCAATATCATCTAAATATATTAGTTTAGGGATGAAACAATGAAAACTAATTCTTCTCAACAATGCCAAGCACGATAGTGCAGACCCAGACAAAGGAACACAGTGATGAGAATTTCCTCATCCGACTGCAGCATTGTTATTGATGATACAACCGGATGGAATTATTATTTATATTCAAAATAATTATTTAAATCATTGTATTTTTATCATAATTTGATTACTTTGTAAGATTGAGTTGATAATTTTAGTAAATAATGTTAGCGCATGTAAACAAATACTCACGTTTGCAAATTTTGTTGATTCACCTTCAATGGTACCCGTTAGTGAAAGCGGCCGGAATTAGCGGGTCCTGAAAAACCTTGAAATTAGCAAAAAAAAGAAATGTTCAAATATGGTTGTATTAAGCAGTTGAAAATTTACATAAATCTTAAAAGTAAGATAAATTATTATACTTAGCTATATGTTATACTGGTTATATATCGACTGAATCGCGAAGAATCGGCAAAAATGCTGTCGAGAATAAGAATGCCGAAGAATATTCAATACCATAAAAAAACTTTTCTAAAATATGTGAAAACTTTTTACTGTGAATATAATCCATAACAAACACTTTTTGATATATTGAATAAATATGTCTAAAAGATAATAGGTTATCGAACATCTCACATCTCACATCTTCAAAGCAATATTTTCAATTAAGGATGATCCTCTGATAAAAAAAATGCTGAATATTTTATTCCGACCCAAAAAGGATCTCATCCATTTAAAAAAGATATAAACCAAGTATGTATGTACTTTATTGGCAGTTTACAAGTGAATATTTTTACATTTGAGAGATAATTGATAATGATGAAATAAATTAACTGAAAACTTTCCCAAAACTTGGAGAAATGCAATGTTTTATTGTATCGCGAATGAAATGTAATATCATGAGAATCCACTTTTGTTTAATTGTCAACCAGTCGTTAGTGATGTGGTCGTTACAGTTTACCGGGCACTAAAAACATTTTCAAAATTTATCATTAACAAAAGCATTGCACGGTTGAATGATGAAAAATTCATAAATTCATACAAATATTGTTATTTTTTAATATAATTGCTAACAATTTTTAACAATAAATTGTAAAAAAGTTAAGAAATAGAATATTCAAGATTTAAAAATACAACGGAATTAAATAAGATACTATAAAAGCTTTACGCACGGAAGTCTCGGAAAAGAACACACGTTTTTAGAGACTTCCGAGAAAGAAATTGGAAACTATAATTAATAAAAACAAGATTCATATATTTAGTTAATAGGGTTCAGAACTGGAATTGAGCATAAAATAGGGAACAGTAGAATAGTTAACAATACAATATCATGTTAAGTATTATATGATGTAAGAGAGTAATTAGATGAAAATTACGGTGGCACTCATAAGGTGGAGACAAAAGTAAGATCATTTTAAAATGTAGAAATAGTGGACATTAGATTACCAAGGATAGTTGGTATGAAAGAGCGGTGCGCAGATAAGACAAGGAGATACTTACAGGCCGGCAGTGCACGCTGACGGGGCTGTAGTTAAGGGGGGCGCGGCTGACCGCGATGGCCGGGAACCCGGACGGCTGGGGGCTGGCGGCTTGCACGTAGCCCTCGGCGGGGCTGTACATGTCCAGCGCCGGGCCCGGGGAGCCGGCGG
The DNA here is from genome assembly GCA_031772225.1 of Eubasilissa splendida. Lineage (NCBI taxonomy): Eukaryota > Metazoa > Arthropoda > Insecta > Trichoptera > Phryganeidae > Eubasilissa > Eubasilissa splendida. Next base: position 12,133,697 of record CM062850.1, on the reverse strand, counting down.
CTGCGCCCGCGCCGAAGCCGCGCCCCACGGCGTGGGGCGAGGCGGGCGGGCCGAATCCTGAGGCCGCCGCGGCTGCCTGGTAGTTGTTCATCACTGCAACGTACGTACCACTTTGAGTAAGCTCTAAAGGACACAAAACAAACCACAGTAAAGCAAGTTTCAGTAGTTCAGGTACGATTGTGTAGGAACTTACAATTTTCTATAACATACTTTTGACGACATTGCATTTATAAATTCGTTAAGGATTATTTATTAACCAGTTTTTGAAAAAGTAGCGCTAGCGTAATACTTTGAAAACATTTTTGATGGTTTAGTTACACAGGGTTTACTTTGAAAAAGTGCCGAAAATTTCTTATAAATTTTATTGACAGAATTCACCGTTGCAACAATGAGAACGATTCGTTCTCGCATTTTCACTTTCATCAGTTTAATGTATGTAAGATGATTTCGGTGTATGAAATACGGCGACTTAGTTTCATAAAGATATTTTAAATAAAATCATTTCTGTATATATGTATTTAATTATATGCATCAGCATTGTAATCGATGGAGCTGTGTATTGTACTAATAGTTTGAAATAGCTCGCATACAAAAATCTTATGATAACGGTTTCAACACATAATATATATATATAATACAACGACTTAATTTTACACATTTTTCTAGTAAAAGATTCAGTAATTATTAGTGTTTTCTCATTAATAACCATTTTTAAAGTAAGTCTATACGATTTTTTTTTGCATAATAAATGTATTCTTCGTGATTCAAATTGCGATTCATACATTCTGAATAAACCGTAGGTGAATAAATAAATAGACAACAAACCACATTTGCATACAAAGTGAACAGGCGCCGAAAGCTGTGAGTGGCTTTTTCGTGAAAACGTGAATTGGTTGTGCAGCTTGAAGCGCGGGTAAAAATGCACACAAATAGAAAAACGGAACGTCAATTTTTGATACCACGCTTTAAATTGGTTGGACTTGGACGAGATATATTTTGATAAAGCGGAAAATTGATTAAAACATAAAAACACAAAAAAATTCCGTAAAGCGAACAAATAAGTTGTCATTCGTCCTTTATTAAGTTGTTTGTTAGTATTTATATTTAGAATCGAGTTCGCGGGAGTATCAGGTGACGAGAAGATATGTATTCATTTAGTACATACTGATTTGTAACTAGTTTCTAAAAAACGCCTTACATTTCAATCGCTACCAAGTTTGTACAGTTATGCATTATATTGCTACAATTATGGGTGCCATTCACGAATTTGGGAGCCATGCATGGAAGGTTCTGGATCTATTGTATGGGGATGTTGTCGCGTTACCTGAGAGTGCTTGCGCCAGCAGTGGGGTGTTGTTGTTAGGCGTCAGTTGTCCGTTGCTGAGGTCCACTGCAACATACCAACAGGTCATTCCTCTGACACGGTCCTTCCGAACCGCGGTGCGGTAACAACCAACATACCTTTCCTACCAATGCGTCACTCTGAGGCCTGAGACCTGAGACCTGAGACCCACCCATAGGATCTCGTCAATGGAGTTACCCACTAGTTCTAAGAAAATAGGGTCGAGTTGTCGTCACCGACACTTCTGGAATGCTGGACATTTCTGCTTCGGTGAGAGGATCAGGTTAATACTGATGCAAATGAATAGTTAACGTGCAGGAAGTGTTAAATCAATAGATTTCAAAATTTGGAACGATGTTTCGTTTCCTCAATTTTTCATTCGTATGCACATTCCAAAACTCAGCAATTTATCATTTTTATTTACAAATATACCATGCTCTGTGCGTGCTTAATGAGGTTTGCCAATGTTTATCAGTCAACCATTCCGTTCTGATCGGGATCGACAACTAAAGGCGCGCGTCGCTCCGATTCGATTGCTACAGACTGCGTGCTGCTTTTAACCGAAACATAATCGGGCTGTTGGGTATGAGGGATGGTATCGGGCGCGGGCGGTCAAGGTTGCGGGGGAAGGGTTTACCGACGGCAGGGAGGCTATCGGCTGCAAGGGGGATGATTGATGGCCCGACGAGTGGATCATCATCCCGTGTCGGGTGTGGTCCGCGTGATATATGTGTGTATATCCCGGAACTCCATTTAATTCAAATTAAAAATAACTATTTTGAAAGTAGTGATGAACGGATATTAATTTATAAAATTACCTGATTATGATATTTTCTATTAAATGCCTACCCATACAACTTTATACGCACATATCCTATTTGTGTCGCGTCGTTATGTATAATGTCAAACACATGTGATGATATGATATATGATCTGAGAATGGGTTAGTGACATTCATTAAAACTATTATATTTCATACGGAAATGTCTCGAGTTATTCGACGAAAGTTTTCTAAAAACGTTTTAATCATACCCCAAGTCAGTACCTGACTACTCAGCACCCTGCTAGCGCCTCTCTATCCATCACTTTGCACATATGTTTTTTTGTCGCTTTAATAAAAACTATATTGGATACAGAATTACAAACACCCTGCGTGAAAGGGGAAAGGTGTTTGATATGAAATATCCTCGACGGGGGAAGACTGACCCGTGATATATCGACGCGCCATTTTATACCAAAACACGTGGCCAGAATCCATTTAGAGCTAAACAGTTTCCAACCGCGTGGGAGAACCAAACGTGTTTTTAATACCGGCCATCAATAACTCACTCCCAGTGATAATCTCCATTGCAAATGAAAGCTCGGGATCTCATCCTATTCCGTTTGGTCCACAAACAAAAACACAGAACGCCTACTCTCGAGGAGTTCCAGTTCTGCCCGAGGGCGGGGGGAACTGTAAATGAAGATGTATTCTCTGAATTTCTGGTCGCTATTAGTTATGGCGATGGATACAACGGATTTGAATACCATCTACATTTGGATATTATAGTTGTTTAAGTTGATGCGAATATTTGCCAAGAAACACTCGTCAGTGCATTCACAAACCGAATTATTAAATAATTGTGGCTGTAACTATGGGGTGATTCAACCATTTTTATAGCACAGTGCACAGGCATGGTATAAAGAGGGCACTCACTTTGGACACATTGATAAGTAAAGACGCTGGTTGTTAGTCGAATTGTGTAAAAATAACATCACACAAAAACTTCAAAATCATACAAAGTTATCTAAATAGTTGTTCTATATTGTTATTCTACTAGTTATTCAATTAATTTATAATGTTCTACTGAGTTCTATTTCTGAATTATTGGCAAAGATTGAAATTTATTTATTGTTTGCTACGATTATTTATTAGTTAAGTTTGCTATCACTGGTGACATTAAATAAATAATATAAAACTAAATAATGTCAATTTGTTGAAATATTATTCTATAGTATTTTATAAAAATCTTCTTAAAGCTAATTACAGTTTTGTTTATCTATGATAAAAATTGATTATCAAGTGAAACTACGTTTCGAAAATAGAAAATACATTTTAATCTTAAATCTACGGAGAAATCTATAATATATTAATAAAAAAAATTAATGCACAAATGTTAAAATTTATCTTTATTATATAACTAATATATTTGTAGTGTATCTATAACTCATTAAAAAATAAAAAGTATCTAAACATATATTCTATTCTATTAGAAATATAATATTTTTGGCCAATTCACACCACAATTGTCGACTTATTGATAAGTATATATTCGAAAATCTAAAATCAAATTATACGCTGATGCAAATTTATACATAAATAAAATTCTTGATACATATAAGAAAATACGCAAAAGCGTTAATTTTCAATATAAATATAAGTATACACATCTGTTTATAAAAATATTTTCAGAAGTATTCATATTATTTAAGTCTGTTTGAGCGTATTTAACTGTTTAACGTATTAAATTGGGGCTACTGTGTACTTGAATAGTACACGATATGTGATCAGATCACCGCGTGTACAAAAGTGAGTAAAAATATACGTTAAAGATGACTTCATATTACGTTCATGAAAATATATTGTAAGATATCGACATTTTAAAATTGTATTTCTAATGTACAAAACTTTCGGGAAGAGATGATATTTTTCGTAATTCACGAATAAATAGATTGTTAATATTGTCCGTCCATAATAATCGTTACACATTAATTTTAATATAATTTTAAACAAATATAATATCTATGTTTTGTATTCAGTTGTATTTCCATGCCTTGAAGCTTTAAATCGCAAAAATTTATATTTTTGTATGAGTACCAAGGTTTTTTCTATTCTATATTTATCAAGATAACATAAAATTCAGCATTCTAAGTTTTTAAGACTATACTATGTGTTTCTATATTTTTTCCAAGTATATAAACCGTTTTTCTATTAAAACAAAACTTATTTCTAATTAACGCCATCGAATAATATCTAGTTTCATAAAACTGAACTAATCAATTGTTTTAAAAATATATTTGTGGCGTTATATAAAATATCTATTACAACGTAAAACCTACAAATAATATACACGGAGACATTAATATTGATACTTTGATTACGGAAAACTAAATATATTGGTTGTGTTACTCGCCCTCCGTATAGCTTCCAGAAGTGATGTTCCATGCTCTTGGTCTCTCTACTGTGCACTCTTTGTATCATGTATCGCATCCTTCATACAATACTTAGACGTCTTCATCGTGTCTATCTCAATTAAATTATACTTAGCCTCTTCTTATGCGGCTGGAGGTAACTTTGAACCTTATACTGTTAAGTTTTGTTTCATTTTCCTGACACCTGTGTTACTTCATAAACTCATCCAAGTATCTTCTCAACGACGAATTCAGTATTTATTTAGGGAGTAAGTAGTTCTCGATAGCAATTAAATAAATACAAGTCTAGCTGTAACTAATCATACATTTGTTCCTATTCAACCAATCTGAATTCATTAGTTAATACCAAATCTTTAACATTTTCGTATCTTTTCTATATTAAAGTCTATACTATACAATTTTCATACTGAAATATATGTAAATAGTTAAACTTGAGAATTTTTCAATATAATTGCGCTCAATTCTGTTACGTCACAGGTATTAAACACTACGGGTACCTAATAATCCTACCAGGAAAGGGGAGGAACGGTTAAAAGAAATTGCTAAGCTAACGAAGTAAATACAAGATATACATACAAAAGAGTCTAAAGCAAAACATGAATAAATTAATATAAGTCTGACCCATCCAAGCACCACCCCACCCCCATTGCCGCGTGTTATTATTTCCACATATAATTTCTAAAATGCTCGATGATGCAGATCTATGAAATGTGTACAAATGTATGCTAGAAATCTATTCCCATACTTGGCCAAAATAAAAATGCTACATTTTTACGGATTCAACACCTTTCGCTAAACATTACATCAAGCACTAAATCTATGAAGGAGGTGTTTGTGGTTATGTACATTGTCTCCATTTCTGATAGTTGGAACAGTCGGCATCAGTTCGAATCAATGCTCTAACGATATTTTGAAACAATTTGTTCTACATTATTGCGACGCAACAAATTAGATTGGCAGTGCAGAGAGAGTGGATGTACTGGGAATGAATAGTGTTAATGTGTGGAGAGGTTTAAGCAGCTAAAGCGTGTAATTTGCGTGTTTGATGATATTCGAGAGGTAACAGCGGCCGTCCGCCGTCCGCGGCCGCGCCCGCTCGTTAGTCGCGGTCACCGCTAACGACGCGCTAATCAGTCATCTCCGATCGGAAGCTGCGATCATCCACACCGGCTTAATGCCTTTTTTCTATCCGCCCGTCTCTGTGAGAATGATTTTATTTTGTGACTGACAACACGGCGAAGCGAGATCGCCGACATCGCCGGCGTGAAATTAGGCTTTGCAACTCTGCGCTGAAAGATTGAACTCAGATGAAAAAGCGGAAACTCACATAAATATGTCACGGCTTTGAGTGTGGGGAAGAATGCAAGTGAGAAAGAAACGTAATTGAAGTAAAGCTGGTAATGTAGCTAATTTCCTTAATGGCGTACTTTTTTTTCTTTTTGATACAATTAAAATTCTATTTTATAATTTTTGACTATAGAAATGTAACAACTAAATTTTACGGAAATATGTAAATGATGCATGCTGAGGTAATTCATCTCACAATAAGTCTGGGTGTTTCCTACCGCGCGGTCGGGTGACTGTTTTGACTGATTTATGATAATTGGTATATTATATATTAAATTGAACATCTTTAGGATGATTTTATTTGGGGGCATGATATCGGCTTACCGTGTGGCAGGCGCAAGGGCCCGGGAGAGCTGGCGCAGCACCACGACCCTGTAGGGCATGGATGAGTCAGAATATTTCATACTTCGTTAAACGTCACAATTTCTATTCACCGCATTAAGGAAAGGAGTACTGAATTTGAATCGCTTGCAAAATATAACTGTTAAAAAAGATGGATAGAAAACAGGTGGAGGTATTTGTTTTCAGTCACTCGGATATACCACTACATTCGCTTTAGTCATTACCAGTTGAGATCAATTTATTCTTTAAAAGCTTTATTTAACTTCGCCATAATATATTTATAAATATATGCATAAGACAGAGATATGTTGTAATGATCGATGCTTCCAAATCACTTACAACTAACAACATTTATTCATTTTATCGATACAGTTATTAAAATAGCTTACATTACGAATATCAACTCCTGAATACTCCGCGCACATGTAGGTACGTAAAAGCATTAATATGAATACCTAACATTAACGATGCATTTTTATATAGAAAATGAAAGAGAACGAAAGATTTCAAGTCTTTAAAACAAGCGGTCAGATCAAACGCAACGCGGCTCGACCGGGGTCGGGACCCGAGGCCGCTCCCCAAGACAGACGCCCCCAGCACGACGCCCCTATACCTCGAATCTCGCGAATGATCTATTCAAATAGTGTCATTTAGAGTAACTTCATTTTTGGGGAAACGATTTCGTATTATTTGTAAATTTGATTTACTTAATATAACAATAAATACGCCGAGTCTGAACGTCATGCTCACATCAAGTGTTCGTTGATGGCTGTTACCGGTATTGAGAGAAATGTCGAGGAAAATAAAGGTACAGTAATAAACATTTGAGTGTCTTATAAACATTTGAATTAGGTATGTTTAATTTAGTAAATATTATAGTTCGTAGCAATGTGACGATAGTTTTATAGGAGTTTGGATGATTGATCCATTTAAACAGCATAATGTAAATGATTTGTTTTACTCACTGATCATAAATGCATTTAGATTAGCAGAATACACACAAAGTTAAGCAAGCTTATAGTTTATGCTCAATTTATTAATATGGATGGAGGCGGGACGGCTGCAAGATAAATGTATACCGAATTTGGGAAGTCATATATGAATTAATAATAATATTCTCATCGTGTACGCCTCGACAAATATACAAGAAGGTTTTCTTAAATATGTTTACTGTTATTCATATCATTTTTCACGACGACAATGCGCAAAGTAAGCGTAATCGTTAAACTTTCACATTTTAGTCAAAATAAAATAAGTGAATTTATGGAATTACAAATAAGAAAATATTTTAATCATATACATATTATTATTTGTAGATGAATCGTTTTGCTCATTACAAAAATCGACATTGTTACAACAATATTGAGCATTTTTGGTATTATATATTAATACTGTAAAGGTAACAGTAACGTGTGGTGTATAATATTATTTGACCTTCAATTCAAGTTCGCAAGTAACAGAGTTGTACCGCGTATAAAAAGGAGCATGTTAAATGGTCAATCATAGACAAAATGTGAGTAAATTTATTATCAAACATAGCGCGTTTTTTAATGATAAATATTAAATTGGATTTACTCCGAATAGTAAAAAAAATATATAGTAGTAAATAGCGTAAAGTAAACTTATTTTATCAAAGCTCGTCTTGATTTGTAAGGATATGTAAAATTTATTTAACAATTGACCAATTTAATGGAAAATTGCGCTTAAATAATTAAATTCTTTCAATTATTAATAAATAACATATTTATAAGTTAATTTTGAGTTCCAATGGAATTACTGGTAAATACCGCGAAGAGAACGGTCGCTTTCCGAAAATAAATGAGAGCTTATGAAGATTATCGAACAATAATAACCGTAATCCATCTAGCGAAATGTTACGCTAGTGGAACTAACTTTTATACGTTACATATAACGTTACATTCTTAGGAGTCTTTATGTCAAAACATGGCACAATATTGTAACTGCCGTGGCAATAACACTATGTCATTTGTCGGAGGGCAGAGAAAACATATAAGTCGCTTAGGGATACAATGTTGCGGGGCGAGGCTGCGTCGTTATTGGAGGGATTTCCACAGCCGTTCGCTTTTAATAGTGTACAAATGAGTTGCATTGATTTACGAGCGGTCAGCTCCGCCGCATGAACTCCCCGTGGCAACTGCGCCGTAATTACAAAAATTACGAACTATAAAATTGGATAATGGAGGCGAATTGTGCAGATTGCGCTCGCAGTGTGCATCGGCAGAACACACGTGCATTTCTCCGCCGGAAGTGGGATACACTTTTTACAAACACTGTCATATTGTACGATTACAAATAATGCCACTCATTCTTTCTTTAAAGGTGTTAAGGTTGTGCAGGGTTTATTAAATAGCTTAATTATTATATGTTATATGGAAATGGTCGGTGTTTCTAAAAAAAGGCTTTATTTGTTATTCCAGAAGATATATTATTATCGACGTGAACTTGGGTAGCACGGGAGGAATCCACGAATATCCCAGGCATGTGACATTAACAAATGACCTGTTATTAATTATTATAGGGTTAGCGATTGTATTTCACCCGGCATGGCCAGGATAAAGGTTTACACAAGAATTGAAGGCGGGAGAAAGTGTTGTGATGGCTTTGTGTGTGAGAGAGGAGAGACTTTACTCGAGTTATCTCTCGCATTTCTCTCGATCAACTAGGAATATTTTTTAAATATGCTGATTATTTTACGATTTTTAGATTAAAATATAATAAATCTCTGCTCGCGGAAATTTTTTAATTTTCTCGAAACATTTTCGACTCTAAAAGTTAATGAAAACACTATAAGTTACCAGTATTTAAAAAAATGTTAATCTGAGAGTACACGTGTATGAAACCAAATTTAATTTATAACTTTGATTTATATATGAAAAATAAAAGCTTTTTTAACAAATACCAACGTATTCGTTAAGCTAGCAAATTCCGCTGTTGCGACAAATAAGAAAAGCGAAATTGATTGAAGGTAATATAGAATAGTGGACTGAGTGGGGTAGGGGACTCCCCGTCAAGGCCTCCGTGGTCCACGCACATAATGTCACCCGCCGTAAGGCATAGGGACTTGTTATACCAATACCACCCCCACAATATACAGGTCATTCAGAAATCGTGACGTTTTCAGTGTTCATTTTTTTACATAATAATCAATGTGTGTGTACTGTTTATTTTAAAGTTGTTTATAACAACAGGTTACACTAAGGTTACAGATTTAAGGTTTTGGCACGAGGGTTGCCTATGCTTAATAATGCTAAAAAAAAATTGAAATGGGATATAAGCATACCTTCTCGCGAATGTGAAGAAAATGTGGCAAAAGTTGTTCGCGAAGTAAGGTGAAAGTACTTTCAAGGCGGGCCTATATAATACACCTACTGGTTAGACGCCATTGGAACCACCGGCGTCTGTATAAATCATGCGCCACCCAATTACTTCAGTAGGTGGAAAGGGACAAGGCGGGGGGAAAGAAGGCTTTCGCGCCGGAAAGGGTGGGATGGCAGCGCCGGAAATCGCCTTCGCCATTTCAAAAATCGAACGCTGAGAATGTCACTTTGTTGTACGCGCCGGTTGACAACATATCGTCTTACCGCAGGTACATATTGTTATGCGCAAGGTGAGGATTGTGAAAGTTGAAAATAAATTGCAACAGCAATTATTAATAAATCTCTCCCGAGGCTCAAAAAACATTTATTTATATTTCTCTTCCCGAAAATATAGATGTAAATGTGTACACCAAAACTTGTCAAATTAAGTGCACGGGATAATGTAGTAATCACCATTAAAAAGGGAGTAAAAATGTTAAAATATTCGTTTTTATATAAAGTGAACGATAAAATATGGCATCGTGCCGAGCCTTGTACCACGACAGACAATGTGCCATGATTTGACAAAAGTACTTAAATTTTAATGACATTATAACTCGACATCTACATGGCTAATGAACGGTAATGTAACACGTGAAAACTAAATCGTTTCACGTGGGTAGCTTAACGATCACGGCATGGCAACACTCGTGGCGGGTACCACTCATGGCGGGTAATTCAGAATATCTAAGCTAGAATTATTCCCTAGTTATTAAGTACTCCTACAATAGTGTGTTCTAAATGACACCTCGTTTACATTCTGGAAAACGTTGAATATTTTTAAAATTACTTGAAGTATTAGAAAAGTACACCTATTTATGAGAACAGAGATCAAAATAGCTAGCTGAACACTTTATCTACTTTTACAACGTCTACTCACTAATTATTAATTTAACAAGAAAGTGATTTAATTGTTGGTTCGTATTGAACTGCCTATAACTATATCTTACTACTACGTATTGGATATTAAATTAAATATTGAAAATTTTAGAAAACAACATAAATTTTTGTTCATATATACTAATTATACAAAAAAGTTATTTTATTAAACAATTAATTTATCAAACAAATAGAACAAAACATGAAAGCGAAATTTAATATAAAAACTGTTGGAAAAAAACTTTGATAAATTTTTAAAAGGATTATAAATTATAAAATGATCCAAAACTTGATTATTTGAGACGAAAATTAATATTATTTGCCGAAAATTCGTTTCTTTAAATTGCGATTGAAATAACGATATGAATAAAAAAATAATCCATGAAATTTTTTTATGGAAGTTTTATAATTCCAGCGAAGGGTGTAAAAATTGTCACCTACCTAATTGATTTTTTCACCGTTAAGTCGGACCCTTTTCCTATGGAAGTAGCAACCGACCACCGTAAGGGCTGCTCGACCGGCCTTACATTATGATGGAGTAGTGTGGTCGCTTCTAACGAGCGAACATTAATATGGTTGAAAATCCAATTGAAACATGTTCTTCTGTAATTAACTACTATTCTGAATAGTCGCAAATCTTCCCAAAAACTGACAAGAAATGGCGCAAATTGTGCTTAGATTATGTATGGACGATTATAAAAATGCATTATATTGAAATCAAACGTTGCTCATAACCCACAGATATTTTTCAATTAAAAGTATATAATATAAAGATATTTGTATATTTACAAATTATTGTAATGCGCGATGTATCGATGCGCATTAGCTTAGTGAAATAAGTTGTTATGCGACGATAGAGATTTGTGTTCAAACCATTAATGGTTAGATGCCTCGTTATGTGGGTTAATGGGACCATAAAATAACTCTATCAATCAATATTATTGAAATATAAAAGCTTTTTCTCTTTATTAAGTAATTTCACGATACGTGTACGGTATGGTATATTGCAGTAAGGACGTTTAGGTTTCTGTATGTAAATTCGTGCACGCGATTTGTATATTACCAGATAGGAAAATAGCTGTGTTCTTTTTGGGTTGCTTAAATAACATCGATGTATTTTTAGTTTACTGAACTACACCCACGGACGCGAGATCTCCTTAACGCGATTTAGGTCTTACTATAATATTACTTTGAGCCTTCAATTTATGTTATATTTTTTATAATACGATCTTTAAGTGTGAATACATGTGACTGTAAAAAGTTTAGGAAGAATATGGAGCATTTTTTCATCAGTGTTTGATTGTTATTTAAACATGAGTTGCAATAGTTACGTATATTAGTGATTGGGATTATCTGGTATTGTGAGCATTTAAAATTTTCTAGGCTCGGAGTTGATTAATGAAAGAGAGACTTAAACCATATATCCTTGAATAATTTAAAGCAAAAAATTATGTCCTTACTTAATGAAGTCTTTAGCAAAATGTGGATTAAAAACAAAAATACATATTAACTCTGAATTTACGAAAGATGCCGTGTAAATATATAATAAATTACAGAACGAGTTAATTTTTTCTGCGATAATATAAAAAAGTCGTTGTTTTTTTGATAAATTATCTTATAAATCGATAAATCGATAAATTGATAAATCGACGTATCGATATGATGACGAAACCTCATGGCTCGAGTTGCATTAAGGCGTGAGCACGGCGGGAGGTGTTTAGCGAGATTCGTGGTACGGGGGCGCGAGGAGGTGTTCACAGGTGCATGGCATGCATGTTTGCCGCGGCCGCGTACACACCCGTCAAGTGATCTAGGGGATGGTACGGCAGCAGTGTGGTCAACGGGTGGTGGTGGAGGCTGGCCAGACTGTTACCTGTGGGGTAGGGCAGGCCGAAACTGGGGTAGCCCGAATAGCCCCGGCCGGCGGCGTACGCGGCGTATGCGGCCGCTGGGAAACCTGCAACAGAGAATCACAATCAAAAACAACATTAACATTGTCTATTCGTATTTCTTTATTTCATAAAACTGAAGTCAAAATATTAACTATTTATTATACAGGATTACTCTACTTTGAAGATATCATTTATATACTTGAGTATATTTATTTTTAAAATAAATAAACATGTTGGTAATTTACACAGACCAGTAAATGAATAGACATGAAATAAATTGTCCATATAAAATAGGGGTTTGGAACATTAGTTGCGGGACGAGGGGCATTCTACAAACATTATTTGTGGAAATATAAATCCGATAGTTTATGACGCATTTATGCAACAGTAAAAGTATTCACTCTTCGAAAATTAAATCTTTGTGTAAACAATACGTATTTTTTACATTAATGCATATTATATTGTCAGCGTTTAAATTTTCGTTCCTATCGAGTTCCATTCTATTTTTAAAAAGTCACGGAGCTATTTAATTGCATAAATAGTACCAAAGTGATCACTTGTGTGACATCAAAATCAAAATATTGAAACAAAGAATTTACATTAGTTCATGTCTATGTATTTGGTGGTCTGTGGTAATTTATAATAAAAAAAGAGGCTAGGTTACAAAGATTAAGATGTTGTAATTTATTTTTTTTCTTCAATTTTTGATATCAATTCAACAGTCTTGTCTCACAATCACAACTGATTGTGAGGTAAGGCATATTTGTCTTCGCTTTCAGTCAGAATCATTTGTGCCCTTGGATGCACTGCACTGTATGTGAATGGGTATACCAGAAGACGGTTTGCATCCCGCATGGCTCGATATTGCTATCGTGAATCCTTCTCCATTCCTCACTTTTCAAAGTTTCTTTCCCCGTTTCTTTCTGTTCAACTTGTTTCCAGAGATTTTCACGGTGCATAGCATCCTGGTGATGACGCCTCTTTCCACCGATGCCATTTACATGTTAACCGTGCTGTTTATGAGTGAAAAGCGTCCGGATTTCTAAACCATTGCTCGGAACGCATCTATTTTTATTGACTTGTAACTGTATATCATTGTAGAATGAATATTATTGTTGCGTAGCCCGATTATTCTTGAACTACCCAATTCTGCACACTAAAAGGACACCATCAAGCATCAACCGAAAGACATTATACTAATCTTTATCTCACTCTCATTCAGTGGCACGATGAATTTGAATAAAATTTTTTCGACTTATATCAGATGTTCGTTTTTTTGGTCAAATTCCTATTCCTTTCTCTGTCTTTCACCGCTCTTCCGGTCAACACGTGTACTTTTTCTATTAGTGGCGGTTTTAGATAACCGAGTCCACTTGGATATTAATATGACTTTCTTAGACAGAAATCAACGTTAAACTGACAGAATAATGCTTAAAATAACTACAATAACGAAAGTGCTTCACTTGAAACCAGATAACCGTGCAAATGTTCAGCAACGGTGCGGTGATTTAATAACGGTATTAGTGTACAGAGGATAATTACACAAAAGGAAGGTTCACGTGTTGCTCGGCCATGATTTAGTGTAAACACACGGAGCTCGGCTGCAGCCGGGCCGTAATCTCGGTTTTCATTATCACTCTGCAAGATTATGGCGAGTTAATAGCGAACCCGGCCGCCATCAGTTTCCACGGTGACGAGGTATTTGTATAATTAACGCGTTAACTGTCAGCGAATATAGACGGGAATTTCCCAAATTTCACAGACTCTGAGGTGCGAGTTTTTGGGCCGTGAGAACTCGTGCAGTCGGGGTGCAGCTCTTCCGGGGGGGTTGTCACCTCTCGACCCCGCCAGGGTTGCCGGGGCGCGGGGAGTAGAACGGGACACTTGTTGAGGCGGAGGGATTGCCGTGTTTCGGTGATGGATCCGGTTTCAGCATTCAGCGGTGTAGGTAATCTAATGTGCTCTTATAAAAAAGGTTTTTCCCTAGCGAATGACGTATACTATTTTGTGTACATTGCACCGACGTGTCGACGAGTGCTTGTTTTTTTTCTCTCAATTTAACTGCGGGCTTAGAATTAAATTATTTAGTAATTTAAGACAAATAAATATTCAGTTCACTTCACTTACCATCTGGAAGAGCCCCCAATGACCACATGAAATCTAGAAATACAAAACAAAAAGTTTTAACTTCCTGCGATCTGACCGATATGCAGAGAATTTATTTTGTAACAAACAAACGTAATCACTCGATAAAGTAAACATCTAAAAACTACAGTGAGAAAATTAATAAAACTGTCAACTTCTAACCAAAGCAATTACTAAGCGAACACCACACTCACACATTCACGAGGAATACAAATGGTCTTCTTTTAGAAAAGCTGGAGAGATGGAAGATTTCGTGAAGGACAATAAAGAAGGACATTATCCGGAGGCTTTAATAATTCATCGCTAGTTATTTACCTGATTGAACTATTATTTTCTCAACAATGACTATTCTATTTTATATATCAAAATCTAGAACTTCGTTTGTCTAACAGCTACTAAAATAATAACCACAAAGATTTATGATCCATACGTTATCACATTTATTATATATTTCAAAGTTTTAAGCATAATATATTTTAATTAATATTTGAATTACACATATGTTTTCTCTAAAATTTCTAAATATTTTTTTATTAAATTGTATAATATTTTTAATAAAACTTAAAATAATTAGGTGCGGACATTTTCATAAAAAATACCAGTTTGATAAATTTGATTTGGTCATTTCATTCAGCGAGAAAGTCTCGCGGAAATGTGAAGCAAAGAAATAAAAATATGTTATTATGTTCGGAATTAGGAAAGTTTGCGTAGGACAATGTTTTAATGTGACGCGGGCATAATGCGCGCGCTCGGAGAGAGTCGAGCGACACTCGGGATAAACGCAGCGGCCTGCTCCGAGTCGTGACGACAAACGAAACATACAAATAATGACAGCGAGCATTATAATGCTTGGTGAAAATGTCAGCATCGTTATGTAGTAACTGGCGCACCGTGAAGCACCAAGGTGGAGACCACATATTTACTCCTATTTATGCGCCATTCTTTGAATACTTTGGCAATATCGTTACCCGTAAATGCTCACCCTCACTTTCTGTGAACGGTGTGTTGGTGTTTCACAGGTATTATATAGACGGTCGTTAAAGCGTACAACGTCTAACAAATATTTCAATGAGTAATTTGAACTCTTTCCTCGGTATCAAAGTACGCCAGTGCCGTTTTATTTTACATGACATAAGACGACTAGAGAATAAATATGATTAAATCCAAGGTAACACAAACACGGTGAGCGGAATATTGCGCGAGCGCAGGTCTCATATTCATCTCAACTTGTTTATGCTTAATCCGCAAGGAGTAAAAAGCTATTTTAAGATATTTATCTGATCTAAATACTAGGTTTGTCTAAGACAAACTGAGAATATTTAAAAAGTTAGAAATATTAATATTCCATCTAAGTTTCAAAGACACCCATTCATAATAAAGATATATGTTACATTTAATATAAAATTATACCTATACAAGAAGATTAAATAAAGTTGGCAACGCTATACCTTCCATGACCCAAAAGTTGTTGTTCACCTAAAACTAGATGTAGGTACTAGTAAAAATAAGGCAGTATTTCAGTTAAATTCAATATGAAAATTATATTTTGGTCAGTAGCTAGAAGTGATATAGGTAATACAAATTTATCGTAACTGCGCTAAAAACCATATTATTCTCACTGTAGTTGTTATCGACTAAACTAAAGAATGTTTCTATCTGAAAAATAAATTCTCTCTACTTGTAAATGATCAAAAACATTAATGAAGTAGTCCCAGCCGAATTCGTATAATCCATTCATTTTTTTGGATTGTGTCTCTCTAACGGACAGTCACGCGTCACAGCTTTCTGCAGCAGAAACTTTCCGGATGCACCGAGTCCCAAGGGAATCTCAAAAATGTTTGATCAATTTTAAATCGAATAGTCACGACATATCAGAGATGCTACAAGACTTTTGATTAAATTTGCAAATATATTCTTAAAAAATCAACTGACCAACGTTAACGAAGTTAGAATCAAAATATAAACATGAAAAACATTGTTTCGGAAAGATGTGGCCGAGATTTAAAAATCTAAATTGTAGAAATCTAAAGAGGTTGGGATTCCGAATAATGTTTTAGCCGTAACAGACATTCTACGAAATACTTTATACAAATACACTTTGAATTATTGAATTATTCGAAACCTTAAGTGACACCCTACTCTTTTTTAAAAAATGTTTTTAAATTCTTTCCAGAGTAACAATTAATTTTCCATTAGTTATAAAAAATATTTAATTTCCTATCCGATATGTAATATATAGGAAAATAAGTCATATTTTCACCAATTCTAATCTGTTGACTAATAAATACATTCTTGATTCAATTTTGAAATATTTTAGGAAAGACACACTTTAAGAAATTTTCTGTTAACATCGTTAATAGATTAACATTTGAGGACATCACTGAATTGAAATGGATGTTTTAAATTATTATTTTTACAACTTGTTAAAAATAATCTAAGATAACTTGTAAAAGGTAATAATTACACATCATTCTTTCTTACATAGTTATCGTTCAGATAATAATTAATGTCACCAGTCTACGACGGTAAATTGTTCATCTCTGATTTATCACACTCACGGAAGTGATAACAATATTAGTGGCGTGTGATGAAACGGGTGAAGATCACAATAGTTGGTGAGGTTATCGGTAACCGCCGGAAGTAAAAGAACACTTACAATTTTGTAAAAGTTATTTGGTTTTTGTTCAAAACGAATAAAAAATATTTCCGTCAGAAAGACCAATGTGAGATACGCAAAGAGAAGGCTAATAGAGAATGGCTTTCAATGATATTCCATTTGAGCCCTATGGTTTATCTCGTTCATCTACAATACTTGTAGATGTTTTATCGGTTTCAGTGGTGAGCTCGCTGTTCCGTTCTCGTTAAATTTAAAGGAACAAGAATTTGATAAATCTGCATTTATAAGTTAACAAATATGGATAAATAATAAGCGGAGAGAAATTTGGCTCAATCGGAAAAGGCAACATTATGACCTCACGATAGATTGTACATATTTTTATAGCCCGAAGAGTTTTGGCAATACTCCTAATGATTTCATTAATTAATTTTATCAACAAGAAAAATGGATTTATTAAAAGGTCATAATGAGCGATAAGAGACAAGAGTTGTGGATGCCTAAAGTTTTTAGCTAGTCAGGCTCGAGACAGACTTTTTTTGACATTACCACATGTCGAAGGCTTCAACCAAATAAACAATACGATAATTTTGATTTATAGAAAACAACACGACAGCGCAAAAGTGTGAATATTGAAAAGATTATTCGGAAGGAGGCTCGCAGCAGTGGATTAGAAATGTGTTGATACTAAGAAAGGATTAGATTTTAGAGTTGATGGTGGTGAGCCGGCAGCAAAAGCGCGGGTCAGAGCAGCGGAGAGGAAAAGTGCGCGGGCAGGTGCGCGGGCAGGTGCGCGGCGAGGTGCGCGGGCAGCGGGCCGGCGAGGGGCGCGGCGAGCGGCGCGTACAGCGCGGCGGACGCGTCCAGCCCGTGCGCGCCCAGCAGCTCGGCCAGGCTGAGCGGGGCGGGCGCGCGCATGGCGGGGGGGCGCAGCGCGGCCAGGGCGGCCAGGGCGCGGCGGTAGGCGGCGTGCGCGCCCCCCGCCGGCGGGGGGTAGGGCGAGTAGCGCAGGGAGGGGCCCGCGGTGAGGGACTCACCGTAAGCGCCGCGGCCGGCGGCTCTCGTCTTGGCGAGGTTGGCGGGCAGCATCACCTCCTTGGGTTGGGCTTTCTTGCATTCCACCTGGAACAAAAATATAGCACTATGAGTTTGGCCTGGCAGCAGTTGTTGAAACTCTATAAAATTAAAAAACTTTATAAAAAAATAAAACTTTACGTAATGAGAAAACTTTATAAAATTATAACCTTTATAAAATTGTGTAATGATTCTATCAATCGAAATATTAAAAATAATTTAGGATCTTCGTTGAATCACCGACTAATTTTGAATACCTTTAGGAATTTATTATTAAAGTTTTTTTTCTCAATTTTCAAATCAAATTTACTGTTCCTTAAAAAATATGCATATTTGACTTCTTTATTCGAAGTCAGTCGTTGCCATACATGTGAAATGGGATCATCGTTGGTTGCTGTTTCTAATCTATAAAATCTGTTTTGAAATGTATGATCCCACAAAGACGGAATCAGTTTTTGTTTCCATGTGTACTTAATTGTTTGTATATATATTCAGATAATAGGGCATATGTTGCGTTCTCTTCTCTTGTGTGAAACTGGGCGATTCAATCATCAACCTCTTTTATTTTCGACCCATTTCGTCAATCGTCCATCCTTAAAACATCAACTAATTGTACCCCGGTTAAAGCAGGAAAGATAAAGCTACTTTTGTGATGGGTTATTTTAGAATAATTTTTCTACGATAAAATGTATATCTATTTTTTTTATGATAATATTTGAAAATTAAACTTTGCGGCTTAAGTTAATTTTTATACAGATTATATACCACTATTTTTAACCACTTATCGAGTTATTTTAATACACTAACTGTTAATTATTATTAATTTGACATCCTGACGAAGGAAACGATATTTTCCGAAACCAGTTGATGTATTAAAATAACTCATTAAGTGGTTGAAAATAATGTTAAATAATCTATATAAAAAAGTAATATTTGATCTAATTAATAATACAACTGAAGAAAGAACTAGACTGAGAAGGATTGTCCACTTATTTGGATTAGTTTTATATGGAATTCTGCTACATTTTTATGCGGTGTAGCGCAAGACGAAAATTAAGTTTATCTATTTGATTGCTATATCAAATGAATATGTTTGAAGTTTGTCGACAGTTTGATGAATGTAAATTTGACCAGCCACTGGATGCTCACTGGTTCATGTAATATGTAATAGATTTTTTCGTACATAGAGATATAAAATGATTATTGATTATTCGATTACATCATAATTAGACTATTGTGCTATGCTCCAGATCCGGGATAGATTCTGAGTGAATAAATGAGCAAAGGTCATAGGCAATAAACATATGATACCAATCTTGTGACCGTAATACAGATAAACAGGATAGGTAAGTATTATAAAATAGGTACAAATTCAAACACTAAAATTCAAACTCTAATATAACACTTTTAAAATCAGCAATGTTATCTTTGTGGTTAAGATTCATATTTTTATTTATTATCTTTGTTTTATTAACCACTAAAATGAGTTTAAATATATCTACCGGTTTCGAAAAATACAATTTTAGTTAGTTAGTTATGACATCCTGAAGAAGAAAATGGTATTTTTCGAAACCGGTAGATGTATTTAAACTCATTTTAGTGGTTAATAAAACAAAGATAATAAATAAAAATATCTAATATAACACACCACGCCATGCTTCCGATATCGTAAAATAAAATATTTATTCAAATTAGATGAATAATTTAGAAGGATAAAAATATAAAAAATTATGTATTTAAAAAAATATTATTACCACGTGAACCTGATAATGTGTAATAATTAATAATAATAGAATGCGTTAATAATTAAACCACGGTAATCGCATACGTTCTCATAGAATTTTCTTATTTTTAAATCTCCCGGCAAAAAAAAGTTCTGTGATTTATTTGATTTGTTTTAATTATCAAAGAATCGTGTCCTAAAATTGCAACTTTACAATAAAAATATGTTTTCATTAAAAACATATATAATGTTATTTTTCTTTGAAATGACGATAGGGCTAGGACGGAAAGTAAAGTAAAAAAAATATTACAATATGTTTGCAGAATATGTATCTAGTACGTGCCGACTAGAATCAAAAATAGTTTTAATATCTTAGCTTTGATAACAATTTAGTCAGTATTAATGCTTTGCAATGCAAATGATCGGGTCCCAAGTAAAATTTTTACGATTCACGATAGGACTAGAAGAAAATTCTTATTTGCCACTTTGGTGAGCTAACTATAATAAAATAAAAAATAACGCCTTTAAATTCTTCCCATTAACACGTTTCATTAAGTGTAAGACAGTGACAAATGAGTCCAATACCGCGAGCGGAGCCCGCCCCAGCGCGGCACAGCAGTACAGCAGCCACCGAGAGATTTGCGGGATTTCCCCGTCGCAATACGAGTCTATTTGTCAAGCTACCCCTTATACCTTATATGGCTCTTTATACAATGTATAATATTGGAGATAAATGAAATATGTTCGTGATAAATTTATTCATGTAACCATTTTGAGCAGTAGATGGGTGACTCTGTAAAAAAAAAAACTGTTCGTTTCTAAAAACACACGAGAAAACCTTACTTTTCGTTTGCCTATACTTTGAAGCGAGAGACAAAAGAGACTGAAAGAAATAAGAAACAAAAATTTCCCCGCATTGTGTCATCCCCCTACCTATAGGAAAAAATGACGGAGAGAATGTGACGGTACATCCCTCCCGCCTACGTGCGCAGTTGTGTTTAGCGTACTTTGATGTGTCTCTCGTAACATGCGAATTCATTTCGACGAGCCCGGAGCTTTGAGTTAAAACTATGAGGGAGCCGCGTATCAAAGCATATCTTGAAAGAGAAGAAGGCGCGCACCGCCTCCAATTTGTCAATGCCTATACTAAAAGCCCAACAAATGAGGGCCCCGCGCGAACAGTGCCAGGCCTAAAATGAAATGCTTTAAGCGCCTAAGCCTAAATAAAAGAACGGTCCTTACGGCAACGTAAGGAAGCTTTCCTGACGCTTTTCAATTTGTACCGAAGCTCGCCTCGGGTAGAGTACAAAAACACGGACAAACGAGAGCACACTACACGTACAACTTCTGCAGCGATACGTGAATACTACATATTTCAGCCTCGCGAGATTTTGCATGTAAAATAGCTCAAAAATTACAATTATTTGAGAACACCCGAAATTTTCTCATTTCTCCTAATGTATTTTCTTTGTATCCCCGGCTGTAGTCAGATATAGCGTGTTCGTTAACGAATTCACCTTAAGTCTTTTTACGAACAAAATCAACTTTTAATAGGCTCTTTACTTTTATTATAAGGGATTTGAATAAAACTTTTTATTTCCGAATAAAGAATGTGCTTTTAAAGGCCGGTGAATTAAAAGGAAAGTAACGTATTTTACAGATTCGTGTTGTATTAAAAATGATTATTTCGTACATTTTTTGTAAAATATATGATTGTTCTAGTTGGCGGTTGAGGAATCTGAGAATTTAGCTTCGGATCCACCTTCCATTATCTCTGGCGTAAGAAATAGGGCTCCGGCGCCCGCTGGTGACTGGTTGCTTTACATAAATCCGTTCAGGGCTCTGTATTATTCCCTCGCGAAATTCTGTGAGATATGAAAAGTATATCAAAATATAACGCCAGAGGAAATATGTAATGCCCTGTTCACCTCATTCGCGCATTTGCCGCGGAGCTTCAATACTACCGGAATATTCCGGGTCGCGTTCGTACAAAAAATGTTAAAGGCAAATTCGTATGCATAGGCTGGAGAAACAGTGCACGCCTCCTCGAGCTTTGTATCCTGCCGTGGCTTTATATCCCCAGCTTTCTATTATAGGCATGATTTATTAGACACGCTAAAGAAAGTAAATTAAAGAAAATACGCGCTTATTTGGCCTAGCGATAAGACTCTCGCTTAGTGATTGAGTTGCCGGTAGTTCGATCGCAGGCCCGGGAGATCGCCGACTTAATACTAATTTTCTTACCACTCGCGCTCAATAAGAATATTATTATGAAAATTAAATCGAATTTTGAATTTTCTATTAACTTATATATTTTCAATAATTACTATTGTGAAGTTGTTTAATACAAATTAAATGTATAGATAATAAAGATATACAGATAAAATCAATTTACCGAAATAATATATAATATACGAGTACTTCCCCGGATAGGAAAGGTTACTGGTTCGAGTCTGAGTGGTAACAAAAATAATATTTCGATAAATTGATTTTATCTATATATCTTTCACATTGATACATTTAATTTGTATTATATATTTTTAGTTAAAAATAATTCCAGACTAAATGTATTAATTTTGAGATGATATTTGAAGTATAATAAATTTATGATGCTTATGATTTGTTACGGATAAAAAAAGAATGTAGGTTAATTTCAATTATAAAAGTTACACAATTAAGTTGAAAGAGTTCTTTAACACTTTTTAATTGCAGAAATTCAGTATAAACATAAAATTAAGTAAGTTTTGTTTTTTGAGTTTAAAGATAAAAATAAATGTTACTTGTTGTGGACTTTTTAAGCGAAATACAATGTTCAGTTAATTTCAACCGAAATTTTTTAATTGTTTGCAATGACAATAAAAAAATCGGTATCGTGGCTATATTTGCACATTGTACTGTAATATTATTTGCCAGCCTTATCGAGAGAGGCTTTCGGATGCTCCGCGTACCGCGTAATCTATCTGCACACCGAGATCGTCGGCTGTCGCAGAGTCGACTCTCTCAGTGCGCAGCTATTCAGTTCCGATCGGGTGCGAAAATCGCTTGTTATGGAACCGACGTGTGGCAACAAACGTTTATTATTTATGCAGAAAAGTGGCAACAATGACATTAGTATTCCTCATCCGCAGCGCCACTTTTTAGCGGCATTTATTGTATCAAAACATTTCCCGTCCGATTCGAAAATGTACCCGGTCGTGGGGGGCGGCCACGGCGCGGCCGAGCGCGGGAGCCGCGATGCCGGCGGACGCCGAGCGGGAATTTTTAAAATGTTATACATGTTTTGTATTTCGCTTTTCGAGAGCGCCCATTTAGGGGCTTTGAGAGATAAATTGCGGTGCGCGTTCTACGCAAAAAAGTCATAGAGCAAACGGACAAGTGGATTTGATTATTACAGAGGTAGGGAATATCAAAACAATTTTTAATGTCAACTCAATATTTTAGTAAACTAATTACAATATTTTAATTGCCACGAGTGCATTATTTACTTTCCGATTTATCAACAGTTAATAATAAGTACATCATACGATGATATATAAAAATGTATTTTGTATATCATCGCATATTATCTTTTTTTTAGCAGTAGGTATTCAATAAAACAATTTTAGTAGCCAACCAAGTAAGCAGGTACACTAAAGAATATCTCTAAATAGAGAATAAACATTATCTCATTTTAGTTAAGAAACAAGTGATTCACTGCAATCGTAATAAACCGTCTCTACCCTCTTAGATGACTGCACTAATTGGATATACCTATATAATTAATTTATTCATTATGCAATTATTTTCTTTGCATATTCCAAAAAAATAAAAATTTACTATTATACTCTTTAATTCAATTTGACTACAAAATGTATCACGGTATACGGGTTAAAAACTCCAAAAATTAATTTACGACACAAATCAAATATGCAATAAAAAACTTAACGATGAATTAATATGTAAATTATTTTATATAAAATATATTTATGACTATTTGTTGTAAAAGTTGTAACCTATAACATGGCAATAACAATAATTAAACCTTTCATTAGATCCTTCCTTTACGCTGGCGGAATTTATACATTACTATAGTTTTATATAAGATCAGTTTACTTTAATGAGAAATTGAATTTTTAAATATTAAACTTCCTTTCTTTTATATTTATGTTGTTAGGTTGTGTATTTTAAATAAATGAATAGTGTTTTACACTTCCGAAAAAAAGATTAAGTGATAAGAAACTCGGTACGTTGTGAAGCTAAATGTAAATAAGTAAGATGTTCTTTTTATTTCACTTTATCCTTCTGTAAACAAAAACCCAAGTTTGCAAAGAGATTGTACTAGATCGCGTAGAGTATAAATTTAACACTTAAATAAGTTGTCATTCGAAATCGCTGTTAAATCTTCCGTGTCAGCTGTCTTTTTCGCATCTGCATTATTAATTAGCCGCAAATCCTTTCGGGGGGTGATACGGGGGACAGGGAATAGGGAGTAAAGCCCCCGACAGGGCGCGAGGAGGGAGAAAAATTAGCTGAAGGAAATATGCGCAAGTAAATCATTTTCGGGACGGTTTCCAAAGCATTGTTTTCCATCTTAAATATTGATGTTTTATGGAGTGTTTTTTAATAACTTCGACAAAGATTTTTCCGTCAGTTGAGTGAGAATAAGTGCAACTTATTTATTTAATATTGACACAATATAGTAAATGCGTACATAACTTAGTTCAGTTTACATTAAGTATAATAATAACATGCACCACTTGATATCGTAATACCTACATTTCATTATGTCATAATAAATAATGTAAATTACACGTCGATCGAGTAATTGTATGTATAATATTTGTGAATGTGAAATTTTATGTATGTGATGAATTTCTTGAAGTGAGAAATTAATTAATTAAATAAAAATCTCGTAAAGAATCAAGTTTTTCACATATTTTAAATCTGCGTATGATATGATTTATAAGCGGAATCATATATGTATTGGTTTTATTATTTTTTATATGGAAAAGAAGCGTGCTTCTAGAACGAATTTTAAGGTATGTTGCTGATAGTAATTCAGGGCAGTCGGTGTTATTATATGAGTATAGTGTACAGTTTGAAAATGTTATATTTTAAACGTGCAGATTGTTTGGCATAAATATTTAAAAAATGGTCACGAATTTCTACGAAATTACGCATAATCTTGTCGCTTAGATATAAATGAAAATTATTTGTTGAATATTTTTTTTACAAAATATGCGAATGTTTTCCTTTTACTAAAATATTGCAGTCAAAAGAAATCAGAACATCGCATTGTTCGCGGGTTTGTGTTTAGGAGAGACAGCCAAAATTAAAATGCAACTCACGTAAGATTTTTTTGTTTATTTTGCCATTGAATCTGCGGCAGAAACTAAGAAGAATAAAGTGCTGTTTGTTACAGCGGTACTTGTCGAGTCGGTACTGGGTACATGCTTTTGAAGTTGGCCGGCACTCTCAAAGGCCGAACCGTGCAATTCTAGGCGCTGCGCTGTTCTGGGGTACCTACATAGTTTCTGTTGTAGATTTACGGTAGATGTACTTTCGGTGTTTCGGCCCTCAGTAGGACGATGAATATATATATGTTGCTTTATTTTAAAAATGGTTCTCCGTCGAAGCAAAAACATGGTTCAGGGATGAAGAGACGTGGTGTTAAATTTGTACGAAGTACCTGAGATATCAGTTAAGTAACACCTTGATCACATCTTTTCGTGGCGTGGTTATTAAATATTATATTGAATTTCTTTTTCATGAATATAATAATCATTTTCAAAATTGTATTTATTAGGAATGTGTTTTGAAACTATGGAAAAAATAACCCACCAGTCAGGTCAATAGCACAGGATATTAGTCGGGTTACTACTTAGCTACGCTTCTAATTCTATTGAACACGTTGAGTCTATCAATCACAATAAATTGTTAATATTGAAAGGGAAATTTTCAGTATTTGTTTCATGTCATTAATTATGAGTAAATGGACAAAAATCACACTGAAGATTTGTGAATCGCATTTTTATAATCATTATATATTTACAAACGTACACAATTATTACTTTTTGGATCTTGGATTTACTAATATCTTCGATAATGTATTTTGTCTAAAATCTACCATAAAATAGCAAATATCTATTAAAAAAAATATGATATAGTTAACTAATGACCACATTTATTATCAACGTCATGATAAAAGATAATTTTTAAATGGTTGTGAAATTTTTGAAAATCATTTTCTTATAAATTCATGTAATTTCACAAGAATGTTCTTTAATACTATTTTTATTTTTAAACCTTTTGTAAAATGATACATCGGAATTAATAAAAAATAGACAAACTTCTCCAACAATATGCGAATATTTGGTTATGGCAACCCTGCCCCTACATGGCCTGGGGTAAGGAACGCGACACGGCCTCCCCTACCCCAGGAAAGCTGCTAAAGGAGGGTATTAATACCCGTCATCCTTTTGTCTCGAATTAGAGAATTACTTTAACGACACGATTGAGGGAAGTTTTAAGAAATATTATATTTCAAAACGCCGTCCATGTTTCAGCGGACATGGCTAAACGGAGATGGGTAATATCAGTAGGTACCTACGCAATTTAATACGTTTTCCGGAGGCTTTGTGATGACGGGAGTTTGTCACTCAGATTACTATGGCGTACCTATCACAGACAGGTGAATTAAAAGTTAAGTAATATCCTTATTATATTTTGCACGATCTACCCTGCAGGAGGTCCAGAATTTAAGTTACGGCTTAAATATAATTATTAACTAAAGTTCGACGTTAAAACGGAATAGCTGACACTGTTTTAGAAATTGATTTAGACTTCTTTAATTAACATTTTTATTGTTATTTCACTATTTTTGTAAATGTTCATACTGGAGTATATTATGTTACTATGTAACTAACACCAGCATTCGAAAAGTTTTAAATCAATTTTTTAAAGATTTCTGTGTACACATATTTTTTTTTCATGCCATGTATATATTTATTTTCAATTTATAATAATTTTACATTTTAAACATGGCTACACATAACTAGTCAGGGTATGGAACCGATTTATCTAACATCAAACCGACTTTTAAAATTTTTCCTTTTGTTGATGGACATGTCCAAGAGTTTCTTGAATGGATACTATGTTATTTACATAGAGTGTACATAGTATCTGATTAAATTCCAAGGATATAAATTTTAACCCCTTTATAAATTCCAGATTAAATTTCCCCTTATATAATGTGATGTTCCAGATCAGTTGTTATAAGTTTGATCTAACTGATCGTTATAGAATAAATTTCGTAATAAAATAATGGGTCTTTCATTCTTCAACGTAATTAATAAAATGTACACGTAAGATATATTTAAAAAAAATAGGGTTTATAACATGTATTTTAGTATCGAACTAAATATTTTTCCAAGCTTACAAAATAGGATTAAATTAAAATACAATCAATAAAAATTAGAAAACGTTTATTATAGAAAAATTTAATCCAGGCCTATGATTTGTTTATATTTGTAACAATTGATTTAAATAAAATCTATACATTTTCAAGAAAAACAAAACATTATTCTGTTAAAAAGTTCAAAGATTTAATTTATTTTTCGTTTCTGTGATCAAAATCAGTATATTATTTACGTTCTCCGCGAATACTAAAATTGTTAAACCGTTTCCACGTATAATAAAGTGACAACGTCAAGGAATATATCTCCGTGGGGATGTTTGATGTACGTACGTCATGCGTAGTATATCAGGGAGAATTTAAAGAAATTCAGTTAAGAAAGATTGAGTCGAAAAAATTACGAAAATGCGGAAGAAAGATGGACTTAAAAAATGAGGAGAAGATACGTGACGTAGATGGATGTACCGATTAACTGACGCTGTGCGGAGGATGTTGGGGGAGTAGGAGCGCGGAGAGCATATCAATATACCAGCCGGAGGGTTGCTGGTTCACCCAGTCCCGAGGGGTATTATTGGAACAAAATAACACTTTGTAACTTTAATTTTGTCATTTGAGAACGAGATACATGAACAGTTTTCTATCACGGCTCATTCATTACTCATTGATTTTTCTGTTTAGGTTGCTTTGCTTATTGCCTCTGAGATCTCTAATTTAATGTTTTACAATATTAACTTTAACAACTAGCACTAGGTTAACTGCTTATCCTAAAAATGTATTAGATATGTTATTTTTTTAATGTTTGATTTATTAACTATCACGTATATAAATTATATCTACAACAATCAAAAACCTTTTAAACTAAGTCGTTTATCAGGTAAAATTAATAATTCATAATGTTAATAAAAGATAAATAACACATGAACAGCACGACAAAATATTGGCTGCTTTATTACTGAGACTAGCATAGGCAAGGCGTTTGGGACATCTGTTTATTTGTGTAAATACATATTTATTTTTGAACGAAAAATCCTTCCCCCACTTCGATTCCTCTTTCGGCACGCCGTCGGCCTGTCGATTGGCGACCAGTGAGGTTATACGTGTATGTAAAGGATTACAATATTATACAATTTCGAGACTTCACGTCTATACTGTGTCGGAATCTTTGACGAAATAGTAAATAACATATACAGTCCACGTTTTGAAGATGTCTGCAGAATCAGGATTATGGTGAGTGCCTATTCCTTCTGTATCCCTAATTCTTCCGGCATCTATGCTTGTACGCAAGACAAGGAACGCTAAATTATAAAATCTTTAAAGAAATAATAGATATCTCATATAGACGAAGCTATGGGTAATTAGATGGTGATAGTGTAGTGGTACTCGAAGCGGGTGATGGGTGAGAATGGTGAACGTTATATTTATATAAAGTGATCACTTAAACCAGCCGAAGACAGGTTGTAAGCCCTCTATTTTCCCTAAACTCCTACTTTCATATATTTTCCATTAAATATAATAAAAAATAGCTTCATCTCTATGAGATATATATATTATTTCTTTAATAACAGTAGGTGAAAATCCAGTAATTGTGTATATATATTCATGTATTGTGGATATATTAAAATATTGGTTATAAAATTTTTGTTACAATCATGTCATTACACTGTCACTTCTTTTAAAGTTTATTGTTGAACTTTATTGAATATTATTTGTCAATGAACTAAAAGAATTGAATTAGAAAAATAAATTGTAACAGGAGCAAAATAAAAAATAAAAAATTCAACGAATACGTATATACTTACTTACTTATATACCTACACAGGTAAATATAATATTTTACATACGTAGGTATCTATCAACCAGAAGGTATTAAAATAAAACATGACGTATTCGTAAAATCTTTCTGTATATTTTATCAAACGTTTCATATCTTGAGAAATATATTATATGTGGAATGTATTTTGTAAGTGGAATGGAAACAGTGCTTTTTTTGGTTGAAAAAATTTCTCTATATTTCTTTGAAAAATGTCCCACCGGGAGCGCGGCTAAGCGGTAACTCCCCTAAGTGTAAGCAATTTAATGTAAATACAAAAAGTATGGTAGAATGTGAAGAGGCTTACCATTTTATTGTTTATTTCATGGAAATGAATTTCACAGACTTTATCTACGATGTCTTCGCTTTGAAATGTGACGAAGCCAAAACCTGGAAAAAGAAAAAGAATACAATGAATAAGGGCAGAATACAAATCACTCACTTATTAAGGAAGGGATCAAACGAGAACAAGTGAAAGGAGGAAGATGACTTCAAGCAATTGAGCGGAGATCATGTTTTGAAAAATGATAACTTTTCGGTGGAATTCTTATTTATGTTTCAAAAATCGTAGATATTATAATTTTTTTCTGACAGTCCTAAATTTCAAACTGTTTGAGCTACAACTCTATCGTTATGTTTTGTAAAAAAAACATTTACAAAATCGATAGGCCAATTCTCCACCTCCATATAAATAGTCAAATAAACCAAATAAGTTTCCTTTCACTATTCGATTTTTGTCTTTTGTATCAGATTTTTTAATATATAAATTATTTTATCTGTAGATAAAGTAATTCATAAGATATCGTAGTACCAACAAGTTGTCATTAAACATGCCTTCCAATAAGATTACGCAAATATGGACTCAATATATGATTTAATAAGGAAGAGATCAGTCAGATGCATCGCTGTCCATCATTCTAATTTAATCACAATACAATATTAGTGTAGGTATTGATTGTATTGTGTTTTACAACATATTCACTACATTTTTTTTTTTTTTGTATCTCCGTCGAATTTTTTCTTTCTTATTTTTATTAAATAACACCACAACAGCACGAAAAAAATTAGCTACTTTAACACAGACGGTAGATACCTACTGCGTGCCACACAGTAAACTAATAAGTGTATAATATAATTGTATGTTCGCTTCTGATTTACAAAAAAAAAATGTCAATAGAGGTTTAAATAAGATAAAAATAAAATAAAATATAATTTTTTTAAATCGACGATTGATGCCAATAAAGTTGCACATATGTCAATACAGCTTCTGAGTGTGGAAAATAGTTATTTAAAAAAAAAAATAGTAAAATTATCTATGTTATCGAACATAAACAAAAATCCAAGTTTGTGGCTAACGGTTTTTAGAATAATTTGAATTTATTTGAAACTATTAATACGTTACATTGGAGTAAAATATAAATTTCCTCTGAAACACGAATTAAATTGATATGCAACCTTTCGTTTCAGAATATATAGTTTAAGAAAATTATTTTTATAATCAAAACGGCTCAATTTTGAAACATCCAAAATTTATGTTTATGTTTTATCACTGCAAACAATCGCAGAGTCTCAAATGATAGAAAATCATACGACATTGTCATTTTCAGTGAAGTCACATGATCAAAAAAATTCACACCTGACAAAAAACTCACACAAAGTACAGGATTAATGAGTTGTTTAAAATATAAACCTAAACTAACAATAATTAATCGAGGTAAAATTATGAAACCAAATATAAATATATATTGTTTCATTTGATACATCTTTTTTAGATCACATCATCCTTGAACAGACCATCTCCTATATAAAATATAATTACAAATCACTTTCTAAAGGAGTCTGTCCTAAGACACAACCCCTAATATAAAATACCGATTTATAAATGTAACTATTTGAAATATGAGTTATATATATATTAATTAGAAAGATGTACATATAAAATCAATTTTATCGAAAAATATTGTTGTATTAATATTAAAAAGATAACATAAAGGTTCGAAAATTAGTCGCTAAAAATATTGTCGCTGTAGCATAGTTAGATAATGCATCTTCCCCGGTCAGCCGGTGGCGCAACAACAATATTTTTAGATAAAATTGATTTTATATGTATATATTTCTAATTAATATATTTAATTCATATTAAAAATATCACAGACCGTCTGTTCTGAATAATTACAACTTAATAATAAGAATGTGTTCTCCTAAGAGTAACTATTTGAGTATAAAATTACATAAATGATTTCACAGATTCCGCTTCAATGATTAACAGGCTTGTAAATTTTAAATTAGGTTTACACCGATAGTATTTATAGCAATCCTGTTAGAATTTCGACATTTAAAAAAATACTATTTATTTTGGTAATTACTAAGGTATTAGCGATTAAATCACCTAACCTTGCCCGCACAGATTTTGTATGTGAATAAATCCAAAACAAGGAAACGGTGGTTATGGTTTTGGTGCATGAGAAGTAACTCAAATAATTGATATGAAAACTTTATGTGACATCATTGCCAATAAAATCACAAAAGTTTAAAATAGGTAGGTGCACGATCGAACTGTAACAAGCCAAAGAATATACATCGAACGTCGGCAATAGAAACTCCGCGAAAAGTTCTTACTCCGTTGGAAATCTCTCGAAGCACGTTTGAGTGAAACTCACGGCCCTCCTCGCCACCTCACCGCCACCTCGGAGCCACCTCACGGCTGGACACAATGCCCGAAGCAGTGGCGCGAAACATTTTATCGCTACTCCTTCTCAATATCACTCTCAACTACTTCGGCCTATTTCAAAAGAGTTGGATATAATTAAAGACATCTTTGTTGGATAAATCTCTTTTGCGTGATATTTTTGAAACCTCGGAGGTATAAAAATAGATAGTTTCATAAAAATAAAAATCTCTAGGATGTTGCATATCGTGGTCAAGTTTTGTTTTTGGGGAGGAACAGATAAAATCATAATATATTTCTTATTCACATACCATGAAGAATCATATGAAATAGTTAGCCCGGAGAAGAGATGTGAGCGATACAGTATTTCTATATAAAATTATCAATAGCATGTTGGACTGCCCTGAGTTAACACAAATGGTTTCGTATAAAGTACCAACTCAAACGAGATAATATGAAGTGTTCTTTGTAGATACACATATAAATAATAATGTTATTAACTCGCCAATAATACGGATGCATCGGCTTGGTAACTAGTTGAATTTCGTTGACATTTTTCGTTGCAGGAGCATACCTGAATTGAATAAATATTTGTACGTAAATTATACTTAGTTTTGTTTTTTAATGTTATATTTAAACTGTTATATTATAAATGTACTGTTATATTTAATTTAAATAAATTTTTATTCTTACGTAAAATCCCACAAGGGCGTTGACGGAAATAAATAAATAAATTATTAATATGTACTTTATATTTTAGTACATATCAGAAGGATCCCTATTAGCTATCAAATGTGAATGCCACAATAATTCTAAATAGACGTAAAGCTACGTCATCTCGAGCCAAAATTATGATTGCAGTATGTTGGTGATATATCTTTTGGGCTAAAAGTACACGTCCTTAATTGTTTCAGTTTAATATTTACGTTTAATTCACATAAAATTATTGTATAAAAGAATTAAATCGCTTGAAACAGACAATATTTCTAGAAGTGATTACCGATAGCTAAATTTTGTAATATGTAGTACTGAGAAAAAATATTTCTATTATTATTTACCTGAGTAGCTTGTTGGTCTAGTGGTTGGATTAGCGCATCGTTCCAGGAGACCAGCAAGTTACTCCAATTTATAATAGCTTAGTTTGAAAGTAGTAAAAATATTGATGTGATATGTATTCCATTTAAAAAAAAATAATAATAACTTTAATTTGCTTGAAAATAACAGATTTCAAAGTTTTAATGATTATTTTTTTGAAAAAACACTGGGATATATATATATTTTTCGTTATATTTATATAATATTTTCTAAATTGTAATAAAAAATAAGTCAGAATTATATATTTTGTTTTCTGTACTCCTGATAAAGATTTAAGATGGCGACGGGTGGACATAAAGTATCGGGCGATATCAAGTCTTTTGTTACAGCGGGCGTGCCCAATAATACTCCCGATGAAGTATGCCGCCCTGGCACGCTGCACCGGTGTCTGTGATCTACCGTTATTATAAAGGGAATAGATACACTTGCTGTCCAACGTGTTAATAATAAAAATATCTACTCTCTTGTCCGACGTCATTACTAAAACAATATCCTCCACCTGCTGTTGCCTGTCACATCTCAGCACAAACAGAGCACATCATACGATTCAGTAAAATAAAAGCGAGAAGGTTTCTTATATAATCCTGATAACAAGGACTGGAAAGTAAAATATGATTATTAAATTAACTTCATATAACTAATATAGTCTGTATGCACGTTTTTTTTTTGTTAGGATGTGAATTTTCGTTTGATTGATTCTTCAAAATAATGTGTTACACTAAAACGTAGATTTATATAGTTCGTGTATGATAAATTACGTGAATGATTGATAATTAGAACAAAAAAATAACGAAACAAATGTATTTATTTTACGATTGAATGAACGGTAACGTCTTCTATTTAATAATGAAATATTGTGTGTATATTAAAGAGTTGTTTTTCTTTGATTGCGCGAAGTAAGTAGGACAAAATGTACCGTGACGGGTTCCCGGTTCCATCCCCACGAGGCCATCAATCCGGGCAAACGTTTGATGGGACACCTATAAATATTTATTTTATTAAGATTGTATCCTTGACGGTCGGGTAGCAAAATATTTTATGATGCGGTTTTGCTCAATATTGTATTTTTCATATTCTACATAAAAATTGATATTGGAGTGGGCCGTGTGCGTGCAAGGGGCGGAAATATCTGAGGCCTTCGATATATTGTGATGTAATATATTTTACTTACCGGACAGGGTGGATCGTGCCACCGGCTCGGGGGCGGTTTTGTGAAATATTTCATTTTATTCGGCTTCGCGTGGCGACTTTAATTTGGTCGAGAACAGCCAGTGGTTGACATAAAGGACTCGGTGAATAGCAATATACGTATTATAGCCGTCACGGAATGTGTCATAAAAGTTACTATTTAATACCAGCTGCCGTAAAAGGGGAAAAAGAACCGCTGAAAACATTGCAAACTTTACACATTTAAGTGAAATTTATACGTTTAATAAATAAATCGATGAGTCTAAATCAAACCCCGCAAATCTGGCGTAGACGTTACTTATCATTGTTGACCTACTGCTTCCCTAGGCATATTTTCGGCGAAGTAAAGCGAGTGTTTCACGTTCAAAGCATTTTCGCTGAAAAAATATTAAAAACTTACCATGCCGACTACATTTGGTAAAATTTCAACAATCTCATTAAATAAGTTTCACAGAAATTTGGGTCAAGAGCTTCTACGTGATATTCTTCCATAATAATATTCAGATTGTGTTCCACCTGCTTACTGGAGCCCGTAAATTACCGCTGACTCTTTACTAAGCCTGTTAGTGGTAGTGGTTTTTAGAAAAATCATAACATTTCGACGGAAATCAAACGTAATATTAATATTTCCGCATAATTTTCATCTAAATTTTCCTATAGAAATTTTGAATAAAATCGTGGCTTGATTTACATAAACCGTGTATGAAATTTAGAGCTTAGTAAAAATTTAATTTTATTCGAGTGGGATTATTCAAATGATAATATGTCGGTGGTCAGGGATCGGGAGCTCAGGATATCGACAGAGGTAGAGCAGTTAGCCGCCGGTGGTGTGATGGCCTGTAATCCCATTAACGGTACGTGCCATTCGACGGGCGGCCAGGATTTACACACGACCCGCCGGTGGACTATCTGCCCTGGCCGACAGCCACGCCCCGTCGCCACCCCTCCTTCCGCATGCAGGAAAGGTATTTGCATGCCAGACGATGTCTCCTCCGTTGATCTGCTCTCCCGGCAGCGGTGTGCGGGAGATAACGGCGCGATTAATCTTTCGTAAATTAATTCATTTTAGTTTTTGAATCAGTTTGAAAATTTAATTACTAGAATCAAATTTGATAAAAATGTCACTTGTGAAGTCACTCGCTTTAGACACGGGCCGCGTTCACAAGACAAGTTTGTGAATTTTCTAAATCAAACGGCCTGTTCTGCCTTTCGATATACCGTGTCGACCCCGGAGGGCGAAAGAGGGCGTCGTAGGAAGTGCAGAGGGGAACGTCTACGGCGGAAATCAGACTTGAAATTGAAATGGAAAGAAATAATAGACGGAGCGCACTCGGCGTGAGATGGCGGACGATGTTTTCTGCTCGTTAATTTAGTTACGACTTAATTTTCTCGCGATTTTCACAGGCGCCATTGTTTTATTTGATTTCGGCATCGACTTTTGGCGAAACGTTGAGCCCTGATTGGCTGCGCCTACTCGAGGT
The DNA here is from genome assembly GCA_031772225.1 of Eubasilissa splendida. Taxonomy (NCBI): domain Eukaryota; kingdom Metazoa; phylum Arthropoda; class Insecta; order Trichoptera; family Phryganeidae; genus Eubasilissa; species Eubasilissa splendida. The sequence continues at coordinate 12,098,135 of CM062850.1, read as the reverse complement.
GCTAACAATGCAAGTGAGCCCATCAATATTCCTGACGCGCCACGCGGCTCAAGGTAAAATATATTTTGACAGAATATATTAACACTTCACTTTGGATAATTACCATAATTGATACAGCTAATGAGATTACACATCTTCCGGCTTAATCTGGAAGATGAGGAAAATTTATCAATCGGAGCATGCTAATTTTCTTGTTTATGATTTATAATTTTATAGTTATATTCTTCTTTCATTGAAAATAATAATTATAATTATTCAATAAATTTGATGTTCCGAATTTTGCTAGTGTTAGCCAAATCAAGGCACAAAGTGTTAATTGTGATTAATTAATTATTTTAATATTGATGGTATGCTACATGTATCAATATTAAGTGACGTATATACAATACATACATTAATGAATTACAATGTGTATATTAATAATGTCATATATCCATCAATCCATAATGTCATATATACATGATTCAAATAATATTGTTTATATGATACGTGTTTATAATTATATGACTGAAAGTAGTAAGGCTTGACTGGTCTAGCGGTAAGATACTCGTCGCACTTGGGATTCGAGGCTCACCCCAGGAAATTACCAAGTGTATCCTAATTTCATAGCATAAGCTAAACAGATTGTATATTATAAGCATATGGATGTGATGCGTATTCCATGTTTATATCTTCGGATGCTGAAAATAACAAATAATTTTTAGTAACTAACTCGCAGTTTATAATATTTAATTATTAAAAAATATCTGGATGAATATATAATAATACTGCTTGGCTCTCAGTTCTTTGCTTTATTTTCTAATTATTTTTTGAGCAATACTTTCTGGTAACACTGTGAAAGCAAAATCTTCGGTAAAATTTTCAATTTGAAGTTAACATAGCCACGGCGGTAGAGTGTGAACTCCTGATTGACTTAAATATCTTCTATCTAAGGTTATGTTCTACTCGCTACCGTTGTACGTTACAATTAAAATAATATTTAAGGGGCTCGTTTCAGGATATAACAAGCCTCTTCACATTTATTACCATCTAAAATAGACAATGTACAATGGGTAGTATCCTTCAGGACTTCCTCGATGTGAGCGTTTGATGTAAAATAATCCGTTCAAAATTCAAACACTGATATTTTTTATGAAACGGAAATTGTTTGTCTGTTTTAATGTCTTTCTTCTTCTTTTTCTTCTTCCTGGAATATATCATTATTGATTTCTAGAAATTATTTTTGGTAATGGTAGTGTTCAATCAAATTTCAAAAGCATTAAGCAAGATTAGTTATTGAAGAAGAAAACTTTGGTGAAAATAAATGTTTTCTCTCCTTCCGTGTAGGTAGACTAGTCATTTACGTTATACGGAACAGTGCGCATTGAGCTAAGAATAAAGTTATCGAGTTGCAATATAGTGGTCTGGCTGCAATATAGTCTGTTCGCGTGAGTAATGGTCATCCCGTATATACTGAAGATGCAGGATGCACCCGATGTGGCTGTTGAAGTGAAATATTTCCACTTTTAAATTCACTATGCCGTTTAAACACACCGTGTTTATTGTAAAATAAAATTGTTAATTTGTTAATAATAATACTGAAGAGCGTATAATATTAATTTTTATCGATAAAAAGCGAAAGTACGGTAATTGAATGCCATTTAAAAATACCACACAATAACCTGCAAAGGATGCGAAGTCTATCTGTATCACTTTAATAATCTTACCTTCGTGCCGTGACATGTTACTTTGATACGTGAAATAATATATATATTTAAACTTGACCAAATTCTTAAATATTACAACAATATTTTTTGATACATGTCATATGTATCACATCAATATTCTAACTATATTCAAATTAAATTAAAGTCTTTTCTGTAGAAAAATAGAACTAACATGGTGGCTTCCTGAGACCTCGAGACTCGAACCCCAGACTATTGATCACTAAGCGAGTGTCTGACCACTAGTGTAGTGTACACTTTTGATGTATCGATAATTTGACTGACCACGAATGAAACAATGAATCCTGACTCTAAAATGTATTTAATTAAATATATAATCTATTTTAAAATTCTTTAAAATTTAATAAAACTCAGAAAATAATATTATTTTAATTATTGTACAATCATTTATTTGTGTAACATAGTTCAGGAAGACGAAAAATTATGTTATATTTATGGCGATGTGTTGATTTTCAGTTTGGTTTTTAGCTTGAACTTTAATGGAAATAATTTGAACGGGCGGCATTTTGAACAAGAAATAATAAATACGTTGATCAATTGGCAAATCTATTACCGCGTGGAATTATCGCCCAAAAACACGTAGTCTATAGTACACACGTCTGTTCGGGTCTATGCCTAGCTGGCGCGCATTATGGGTGAAGTTTTATGCCCCGTGAAAAGCGAGGACATCGTCCTTTTTCAAGTAAAGGAACAAAGCGTATCGGATTGAACCGGGAGTCCAGGAAAGGTGAAAGCGATATATTATCTACTACTGTTTTCACTACGATGCACGTATGCCCATTCTTTTCAAAAGGAAACGTTATACCGTTCGTTATGTGAATGTTTTTGTTCAACATCTTTACGAGTATAACATTCCGGTGTAAAAAACTTTTATAGTTAGCCATTTTTGGTTTTAATGTTGAAATGTTAATTATTTTTAAATATATTATTAGCTTACTTAGTAGGTATATTCCAAGCTCAGAAATCATTGTTTACACATCGATGTCTTACGTTCTTGCTATGGTTCTCGTTAAAATATATATTATATAATTTTATTAAATATTCAAAGGCTCGTTTAGGTGCCCATGCAGGTGATTTTCGCATTAAAAAAAGTAAATTACATTAAATTATTGCGAATTATTTTCAAATAAAATTACGTTTTTTATAGTCTTCATATTTCCTACAACGTTGTTAGCCTGACCGTCTGCGAGGTTAAAGTAAAATCTAAATACTAACGGTGTTCTATGTTTTTGGGAAAAATCAAAAGAAACTTCTTCAAATTATGTATTAACTTTTATATTATTCCAATAGGATTTAAATGAATCATATTAGAAAGAAATAAAAATTAAATTTGACTAATATTCCAAAACATTTTTAAAATTTGAACTCAAGCGATCGATGTTTGGCGCGGCCTGTCGACCGAAGGTAAAATTAAAACAGTATTACAATCACAAACGAGACTGTATTTAAATTAAGTACATCCCCTTTGTACACCAGTAAAACATTGTTAGGTATCCCAATCGTCTCTAATGGCTTAAAATGATTATGCGTAGCCTCCGCTGGGAGTAGCTCTGTCGCCACTGAATATAATGATGTCATTATCGTAAATGATAATGACATCATCAATTATGAGCACAGCATAATAAATCATACCGCTGCCTCCGTCTGCTGGAACTGCAGCTGCACAATGCATCCGTTTCGGTTGCAATTAGCTCTCGTGACGTCACGGCTCTGTGTACCGCTTTTCCGAACTCTACATTTGTAAAATGTAAAATGAATAAACAATTTTAGCCACATAGAAATACTGCACATCTGAAACATATATTAAAACTACACGAAATAAAATAAACAGACTAACAATTAGTTTGAAAAGTGTAAAAAAAATAAACAAATCAACAAACGCCAGTAATGACGTATTATTATATATTTTTTGAAATTTATTAGCATTTTAGTACATCAACGAAAATAAAATAAAACTGTAAAAAAGAATGATTGCCCGCTTGGTCCAGTCGCTTATAAACGTCGTCAAGTCTTCGTTGTATACTTTTTTATGGAATAATTACAAAGTAGCAGTAATCAAGAATTTGATAAATTAAAAATAATTTTTAATTAACGATATCGAAATTCTGTCTATTGTTAAATGTGTAAAGCAATGAGATTTTAAACAATATAATTTCCCCTTTTCAAAAGAAGTTGAGTATTAATTCTCTCACCGCCTTCATTAAATGCAGACTAAGAATGTTTAGCATTTAAATTAATATTTTTGTCCGACCAAATTTTGCTCGGGACTTATATTATTTAACGAAAGGAGAAAAGTCACAGGAATAAATCGGCATATATTTCCCTGGAAGATCATCCGAGCCACCTGTGAGGTGACCTTATCCATATGCATACCCGAGGTGAATATTAATTCGGGGAGATTATTGCGTCAAACACAACGCTGAAGGAAGTCCCTAGACAAAGATGGACGCCGTTGTTTTAGAGGAAGCTGAAATCTCGAATTTAATGAAGACCATTTTCAATTTAAGCTATGTCATTTATTCTGCGGAAGGAACGCTGGGATATTTATATTCCTTATGATGAGATAACGGAGCAACGAAGACAACTTCAAGTCATTTCTATTACGTTGTATTAACGGCATTTATTCTCTTTTTTAGACGTAGGTAGTACGGACTGTTATGAAATAAGAAATTGAAGAAGCTTACCGGTTTAATGGTTCAGATTATCATTTGTATATACCTACTTCAAAAATAAGTACCCATATAATTTGTAGACAATTTACAATTAAGAATGTGAAAATATTTTGGAATTATCTTCCTTCAAACTTTTCATAATAAAAACAAATATTTTGGAGTATTAGTAATAAAACATAGTGCATTTAGATATTTGTGTATGTTAATGGTATTCTATTGCAACTCACAATGTACAACAAGAAACAAATCTTACGAATATACCGAAGATTTTCAATATTAAATTTATGAACTCGATCGGGATAAAGAACATTAAATTTTGAAAATTAAATCGAGAATTACGAAATAATTTAATTCGCTAATTACGTGCATACACGATTCCGAGATGCAGCTCCGGGGGCTTCGTGTAGAAAACTGATAAGGTGTCAAATTATCCTTCTGACAGATAAACCAAAGTCGACGAACAATCCCGGACTGATGCATCGGGAGAAGGCGGCTGGAGCTGCACTTCCCGCGGGAGCGCCCGCGCCGTCGAGGGCCGCGAGGGGCTCCGCGCCGCGCCGCAACATTCTGTCAAGTGCCGCCCCCGCCCCCGCCCCCGCCCTGCTCGAGTGCGCGTCATGATGTATGCAGCCAGACAAGTCGGGCCCTAATGGTACCGCGGCAGCCATGAGCTATGACTTTTATCTCCCACCATGCGAAACGTTTTGGTACAGGTACAATTTCTAAATAAAGTACAAGAAAATATTATCAAGCTAAATGCGCTGGAAATGTTGATATTCATATTCTTTCGTTTAAAAATCATGAATATATTTTTTTCAGAGCAACGATGGTTTTAAATCCGCGCGAGCTTTAAAACAATGTATTTGCAAAATTGTAATTTGTAATTCAAATATGACTAAGAGGACTGTATTTGCCCGATGACATGTCGCGTGCCAAATGTGTATTTTTCCCATTTGTATTGTCAATATTGGAGTGTACATCCGCAGCCCGGCACAGGACAGGTTGTCGGCGGCGCCGTCATGAATATGCGGCCGTGATAAATAATAAATCCTACTCGAATGAGCCGCTGCGACGTTTCACCCCCTGCTACCCGGCTACCCGGCTACCCTGCTACCCTGCTACCCTCCCGCCTCTTGTCCCGTATTACCGCGCGTCCTCCCGCGCCCGGCTCCCCGCCGCCCTCCTCCGCGCACACAAATATCAAATTTGCGGATTCCGGTTGAACAAGTGAAGTATCAAAGTGAATAATAATTGTAGGGAGCAGCGCCGTGGAATTAAATTCGCGATGAAAGGTGGTTGGTGGAAATAAAGAGTTCGCGTCGAATTTTGCCAGACGTCAATCTTTGTAACAATGATAAAACGTTTTCCTTTTTTTTGACGCGGCGTTGATATCTCTTTCATCGTTTCGTAAATAATGAAAATCATCTCTTTCGTTTGAACGGACGCAGATCCACAAGTGCAGTGTTTGAAACGATAAAGCCGACACCGCACACTGCCCGTACATGACGCACCGTACAATTACGAGTACCTGTTATCAACCATTACATCTTCACGATAAAATATCATTTCTAGTAGTAAGTTATTTAATACAACTGTTGTAAAAATGTGAATTGAAAATTATGAAATCGATTAGGAAAAGACAAATCAATAGATATACCATGTTATTATATAGTCACTAAGATAGTTTTTTTGGAATATGATTAGATAAATATTATTAAAACTTTTATCTGAAGCCTTATTTCCTGAATCTCACTACTCGTTGTATGGTTAATTTTTTTTTATCATATTGAAATAAAATAAATAACTAGGTACCTCATTAACAATGTTAAATTGACGTTGCAACGGTATGAGTCCATGTCTATGTACGAGGATATTATTTGTCTGTCTGCCAATTATTGTCCGGATGGGTACAATATATATATATATAGATGATTACAGAGTGCGGAGAAACCGGGCTGATAAAAAAATGTAAATTATAACAACATTTGTAAAGCTAAGATGCATAGATTGGGGATAAATTTGATACAATTTTTGTGCAATCAAATATGTACAGGGTTAATATTTGTTTGGCAGATATTTGTCACTTCGCATTTGGTAGTCGTAGAGAGTAGTTGATTACAATTTATTATGGAGAATCTAACGCCTCAACAACGTGTTAAAGTTATTAAAACATTTTATCTTGTTGCCACCATTACTACCATTAATGGTGATCGCTATCGTTACGTGTTGGAAAACTTATTGGTGACCGAACGGTGCTACTTCACACACAGCCCGAGCTACGCTTGAAATTTTGCGAGAAATTATTCCCGGTCGCATAATGTCAAAAAATGGTGATATCGACTGCCCTCCTCGGTCACCTGATTTGATGGCTCCCGACTATTTTCTGTAGAGATACTTGAAAGGAAAGGTCTACGCAAATAAGCCAACAACAATTCCGATGCTACAAGACAATATATGAAATGAAATTGCTGAAACCCGAAGTGTGCGAGAATGTTATGAAAAATATGATTAAAAGAGCACGCATTTGTGCCGTTGCCAGAGACGGCCACTTGGCCAATATCATATTCTATAAAAATTGTAATAAACCAAGTAATTGATAAATAAAAACCAAATTAAAAAAAAGTTATTCAAAAACAACAAAGGCCTGGAACATAATATTCACATGTATTACGTGTTTATTAAAATAAGAAATTATAAATTATTTCAGTAAGTATGGTAGATTAAGGGGCAACTTTTATTTTTCCAGTTTGAATTTCGAGATATTTTTCCATTTTGCATACCCTTTCAAGATGAAACTAACAGTTAATTCTTTATCAAGTAAACATAAAAGTGCGTTATTTTTTTACGTAAATACTGATAGAGTAAAATGTATCAATAGAAAAGGACAAGTATACAATTGTTGGTTCTCTTAAATTCCTAGGTAATAAAGCTATCAGAAAATAGCTATTTCTTCAGCATCCAATGACCTTAGTTATCTTGAGTCACAGGAGGCAGAAATTTCAGAACAATAATATGTATAATAATACATTATTGACTTTTAATGAGAACCAAGCCCAACAAAAAACACATACCCTGCTTTTCCCCGTTTTCAAGTCTCCTCCCTAACCAACTTCGAGACATTTGAAATTTCACATAATTGACAATGTATGAATAGAATAGAATGTATAAAAAAAGAGCTCGTGTGACAAATGAAAATTATCAATTTTGCGACTTAATTTTTAATTGACTTAATTAATCGTTTCATACTTCTACTAAGAGGAAGCAGTTACTTAGATATTGGATGACATCAAAGTATGAATAAAACCTCAATAGTTAAACACAAAGTTAATTCTGATTATAGTTAATAAACATGTAAAAAAAAGTATTATTATCTGTCTCTTCTCTACCCAAAAATATTATAATAAAATTAAACTCATTCTTCGCGGAATACAAAATATTAATGTAATTTATCCAATCCGGTAAAATGCTCTAATAAAAAATATTTTTGGGAATGAAAATGATTTTTTTTTCAAATCGTATCAAAGGCAGTAAGAAAGCAAGAAAAGATTTCTAGATTGTCGAGTTGCAAAATATAATAAGCAAATAAAAGGTATTCATAGCAACCGTAGCCTCCATACAAGCGCTCCTATCTTCGCAACAATGTGGCCATAAACGTTTTAAAGCACTTATGCCTTCATATCTGGCGCGCTACGCTAGCACACTTGGTGTATGCGAAATGTTTTTGCTGAAAGTTGGCTGCGTTTAATTGCAAGAAACGGAGTTTAAAAAGGTTATCTCAGCCGAGTTGGGAGAAAAATCTAGCGCGTGGGGCTAATTACGGCACCGAGGCAGGAGAAATCTTACCGGCTCACTCTCACCCCAGCGCACAGAATCTGTGTCGAAACGCTGTGAACGCCGGCCGGACCTGATATTCAATTCTCAAGTGAAATGAAAATAAGGTTGTTTGATTTTTAATGATGGATCTGGGAACAAAGCTACGATAGTTATTTGAGAAATGAATTGAATGGTATCATAAGCCGTAATGAATTGAATGGTATCATAAGTCATTCCTCCGGACAACTAATGCATTGTTTAGCAAATGATTGTACAATACAGATATTTTATATTTAAATTCATGTATATTACGTTTCAAAAAGTGCTTGAATACAAATATCTATTTTGCAATTATATCTGGCATTTTTAACTGGACTGGTTTTTTATGGACTCTATTTCATACTCCTATATTTTCTGAATTATACGTTGCATGTGAATGATCTACATATTAATTGATAGAGAAGGTCCGAAAGTTTTGAATCTCATCTCATTAGCATCGGGATGTTGGAGGTTTTCTGAATGAATCTCTATCTCAACGATGGATAGGTCACATTGGGAATGAAGACGTGGCTCTTCAGTTCTGGTCCCGAAATCTCCTCATCTCGCGCCCTGTGACATTTTCTTGTGGGGGTTCGTAAAAGAAGCAGTGTATATGTAACACCTCTATCAATAACTCTGGCTGACTTGCGGAACTGTATCACAGCTGCGGTGAACTCAGTTACACCAGACATGCTTCATCGAGTATGGAACGAGTTCAGCTACCGATTAGATGTTTGCCGTGCAGCCAATGAGAGTCACATTGAATGTTTATAAACTGTATTTATAAACTTTATTGTGAGTATTATCAAAAGTAATTTACATTATATTTGTCACTCATTCATGAATACGGAGTTACAAAATTGAGTCCATCACCCTGTACTTAATACATATTCTAATTTTGAAATTTTATGAGTTTTATTCGTTTTTCTATTTGAAAAATATATCTTCAGAATAAAATGATAACATCTCAACCTAATTCATATTTTGAAGGAAATAAAACTTCACAACCATGTAATGTATCAATTTTTGTTCAAATTTATCCACGAAAAAAAAACTAGGCAAGAAAAAACTATATTAAATGAATGGCATAATGACAAGTTTAATTTTATTGATTGGATAAAATAGTATCATCGATAGGTGAGTAATATTAATTGTTGATACGAATTTTTATTTATTATATACTATAAATAATACTATGGATGTGTAAAATATAGTATGTAAATAAAAAGAAGAATACATTAATATAAATTTCGGCATAGGAAAAAAATGGTTCATTTCAAAATAAGGATTGTTTTATATGGTGCAAATAATTATTATACATTAGAGACAAGAAAAAAACTTTAAAACAAACGAAGAAAAACATCGCAAGTAAAAACCTGAAAATAATAGATTTTTAACATTCAATGAATAATAATTAATTACTTTTTACCCCATAAAGTTGTTCAAAATCGTCAGAGTACATGGACAATTTGCGGAACAACTTCAAAATATAATGTCTTAACCGTGGAGAACACGTAAATGAGGGCATGGAACTGAGGTAGAAATCTGTTTGTAAACATGTTCGATGTTATGCTGTACGCATTCTCGGGGGAAATCTTTCGTAATAGAATGGCTGCTGTTTTACTTTGGCAGGCACATTTTATAACGTTCACAAAATGAAACATGCTAATCCAGAGTCGTTTGAGGAAAATGAAAAAATAAGAAAAAACTCACTATTTTTGCAAGAGCGTGATTTAAAAAAAATTATAATATTTATTAATGCCTTAAAACTGAATATACTAAAGAAGTGAGATGTAATATTTCGCTGCACTAATGAAATAGCAATTAATAAAAAAGAAAATGCAGACTTCTAAAACGATTTACGTATATTTGAAAATAATTAAGAGTATTTAACTCTAATATTTATTCTTTTTATTAATAGTAACGGCCGTTCAGAATCTTCTGTGTACAGTTTTCTGGACTAATATGCCATGTATAATATATTTAACTTTTCTAGCCGACGTTTTGGATCCCTTTATTTAGTTTGAAGTGCGACGCACTAAAAATAATTTTAAAACAAGTATTGTAAAGGAATGAAATTGTGAAATAAAATTACTTGGAAATAAAATGTTCAGTTCGTTCGTTGAAAAATATATGGTCAAGGCGTGAGTTGTATATAGAGATCTGATTAGCGATGACGAAAATATATATTTAAAAGTGTATCACGCGTAGGAAGTTAATCATAAATGTGCATTTTACATAAATTTCCCTATAGGTGTGAATACCGCAGTCATATTCTTATCGCAGCAGAAAAGCTTGACGATTGAGCGAAAGCTTCCGGTGGATTGAAGAACGTGTTTCTCGGTGGGTACAGCTATAAATAAAGTACTCCATCGTCGTATATCTGATCATTAATCTGCGCCGCCCTTGTGGCTCGCGATAGGAGGCACTGTAATGAGCCCGAGCTCACTCGAGGAGACCTCGCGATAAGGGATAACCAGAAACCAGAGCCCTGTGTTTTACTGAAGCTAAGACGCATTTTAACTATGGTACTCAATTTTTGTACGTGTATGTAGTAGTTATAAATTAAAAAAAAAAAAGAATGGAAAAAGATTAATTCAATTTTTCGACTAGTGTTATTTTTCCGGAAAACAACTGGTCTATTATGTATTTTGTTATATAAGAAAACATGCTTACATTATTTTGAATATTAATTATATTTAATAAATAGTGTACACAATACCATTGTAAATTTACATTATATTAATTTAAAAATCAGGTAAAGCAGAAGGGAACAAACTTGTACATAAATAAATATAAAGTCTCCATCATAAGATTGATGTGTGTGACTAGTCATTAAGATCCGTTCTAGAACGGGTAATTAATAATTATTGCCTACCTTTCGTACTACAGCATTACAATGTTCCAATTTTTAAATTTCTGACCATCGAAATGGACAAAAAGGTTTCTTTTTATTAATATAATATTTACATTTTAAAGGAAATTAATACTTGATTCTAATGCAATGAATCAGTCTTGTTTCTAATTTCCGTACACTAGAATATTACATACATTACTCGTATAATAGTTAAGAGAAAACTAATCTCATTTAAACAAAACGTAGATGTGTCGCGGGAGAAATATTCTGTGAACGATTGATAAAGCTCATTATTACATTCGTAACACATTACATCCACACTAACCTTTTCCCATATCCATGTATCTTTTTTTACTGATGTTTAATATGAAACTCTACACTCTATTTTTAATTATTTTGCTAGAATTGTACTCGTCTTCAAAACTGTGTTTTGTTCTAGTATGCATTATATATATGTATTTTACTTCGTTTTTATTAAGCATTCTCTGCATACTGATATAGAATCATCCGAGTGATTCCTTAATCTAGTTATTTATTCCTCTTTGATATAGATATGACGCCAAAACAAGGTTTCTTTCACGAGGTTATCCGAGGTGTACGCGCTTCCCGCCCGATAAGCTGATTCTTCTTTGAATAAAATTGTAAGATAACCTGAGTTTAACTCGACAATGATAGCATCCCCTGAAGCGATACACCGTTGCTTGGATACCCTACATTTTATGTGCACAAAGTATGATAGCTTTCACTTGATCGAGAAATTACTTGACTTTCGTTTCATAAATCTTTTATATTATAAATTAAAGTAATTATGATTTTTTTTACATATATTGTTATTAATCCTAGCCTTTTTATTTGTTTACGATGGTCAGATAACATCAGACAAGTTGTTGTTGGACAAAATTGAGACAGCGAGATATAAGAGGAAAAAACCGTTAAAAAGCTAAAAAAAAGGATATCTATATTTAACATTGAACGCAGTATGGCAGAAAAAGATGATTAAAAAGTGAAAAATTATTTTGGGATGATTTTAAATGCATATTTTCACATCACATCATATCAAAAATATCACAGAATAAAATTTCACAACTTTCCTTCTATGACGTGAGAAAGCCTACATACAGCTAAATAAATTTGGAAAGGAAGGAGTTGTCATTATTAACAATCTTTCAGTACTATATATTATCAGACATATTAAATCTGACTACAAAGTTGTAAAATTCAGTATTATATAACAATTTTTATTTCTGTAAGTCGATCTTTTTTCTATTTGAAAATATACTTTTAGAATAAAAAGGTCACATCTCCACTTTATTCATATTTGAATGGAAATGACACTTCACTATAATGAATTCTATCAGTTTCGTTCAAACTTACCTGCGAAATAAAAGTTGTTTTTTTTATATGTAATTATAGATATTAGGTGATACTATAAGTTTATTTTTATTGATTAAATAAAAAATATTTTTATGAATTGGATAAATAATTTTATTGATTCGATAATAAAAATATATCGTACTGGTGAGTGATACTAATTGTTGACAAGAAAAAAATTCAATTTAAAGTAATGTTTGGGATTTCTGTCCTGCAAAGATTGTAATTTGCATTAAATGTACCCGTACTTCTTTTTATCTCTAAATCTTTAAATTTTTTTTTTTAAATGATTTAAATGTTTTTTTATTTTTTTAAATATTTTTAAATTAAATTTAAATATTTTTAAATGATTTTTTAAAGGATTTAAATGTGTACTTACGGGATTTAAATTTTTTTTAGTTAGATAGGAATTAATTTATTGAAACCGTAACTCGTGAGTATAGCAAAGTAGCAAATGTTTCCGCGCTAATAGGATAATTTTACTATCATCCTGCCGTTATTTCAACTAATTAACATTTTTACGTGTCATGATTATATCTTATTTTAAAACTTTTAAAAAAGACAAGTACGTATCTTGTATACTGGGTTTTACCTCGCGCCTGCCATTTTTCATGAGTCGTAAAATGTTGAACACGGTAAAATGTCAAGTGGTTTCAAAATATTAGAATATTTTAAATTTGACCAATTAATAGTTAATCACGGATAATACCTTAGTATTTAAATTGTGAGGTTTTAAACCGTATTCAATTCAGAACGTCAGATAGACCTTTGTCTTTCGAAGTGTTTTTTTTAAAGACGAGGACATAAAGTTATATATTGAACGTAATTATTTTCCTCTGTAAATTAAAGATAATAAAATATACGAGGTTAAATAATAAAGATAGTTTACTCGATAATAAGGAAACAATCGTACTGGTATATATTCCACCCAAGGTATGCGCAAAAAGATATAAACTCCGTTAATTCCGTATCGATAAGCGCGGCGATAATGAAACGGAAAATTGCGTGCGTTCCTTCGACATCACGTTGATACGGGTCGGGAGATAATCCCTGCCTGGGGTTCAGGAAACGGGGTTAAATTCAACTCCACGGGGTGAGCCGTACATCCCCGGAGCGAGCGGAGCCTACCTTATTATATCCCTAATGGCGGCATTACCTTTTAATTGCAAATCGAAATGTGCCGGCTTGACTGACGCGCTGTTTACTGCATTAAAACATTACCGGGCACAAATGGATCGTGCGGCAGAGTTCAATTAGATGGGAGGTTTAATCCGAGCATATCGGGGATAATGCGCGAATTTCCCGGTGGTAACAATTGTTTGAATGCTCGCATCACTGCCTCCGTGTGGGCCCTTGTTTCACAGTGTTTCCTTTAATCTCTACGATAATGCCGGGCTGGACCCACATTTAAATATCGATGATGGTGAATATTCCCAAATTGGACTAACTCAATCACAATTGGCGCGGTTGACTACTGATGCGACTATTAAAGCCTGGGCGGGGTCGGAGAGGGCGGCGGGACTCCGCCGATTATAGCTCGACGGTGGTGGCTCTCCTGGCTCCGAGTCCGACCGAATATTTTACATAGTTCCAAGTTTTTCTCTAAAACGTACCAGCGACAGATAAATATTTACATTTCACATAGTGGTGCAAGTAACATGTTTATAATATAATTCGTGCAAAGTCATGAAAATAAACCATTACTCGAAGAAAAGAAAATGAATTATTGAAAAAAATACTTTAAATTGAAGATTTATCACATAATTTAGTAAAAAAACATGGTTTTAATAATAATTGTGAGGATTAACCATTTCATTCTGTTAAAAGAGTGGAGTAAAATAAATGATTTAAGATATCTCTGTTCAAAATTTCCTTTGCAGCATCGAGAGATAAAGAGTTAATTTCCTCTAAATTTGTTCCATCCAATATTTAAAATCCATTAAAAAAAGTACGTTCTACAAAAAATGACACTACCGACCATTTAATACTGGGGCGTACAAAAATAGAAAAAACCCAGAAAATAAGACGGAGTCGTCCTTTCTGTTAATGTTCAGCGCGCTACGGCAGCGGCAGCGGGAGATATTTTATTCAGACTTCAGGTGTTAGCTCTTCATAACTGACGACCCCAGCAGCGGAGTATGAGAACTTGCTCCACGTTTGTGATGACCATGGTTGAAGGTTCGTCTGTTTGCATAAGTTTTGTATTAAGCCCTGCTGTTTTATTTTGCGGGCCACGGTAAGAAGTTTGTGAGGTGGATATAAAAAATATATAATTCGTTTGTATTTTAACACTAAAAACAATGTTTTGCTCACGGGCATTCAAAATGATCTAAATGTGGATGTATCGTGGGAAAGTAGGGTTTGACGAATGATAATTTTATCAGGCACTGGATCAGATCAGTATCGCACGTTATCCATACATACAATATATCCTTGTACCTATACACCTTTTGCTTGTGATTTCTCTTAAATATAACAATAAATTTGTTTTTGCATACATAGTATATCGAAATACTAAGTAATATTTATAAATAAATAAATATCAATGAAACGTATCCCATATGTTCCCTTTGGATATATAAAAACGGAGATAGTGTATTTCCAGTAATGTACGCATGTAAATAATCTTCAAATTGTAATAATAAACTGCTTCTTATAGACATATTTCCTAATTACGTACATTGTATAAGATAATCGCATAAAGCCAGAAATATGACAGCAACAAAAATAAAGATGAGACCAAAAATGGTTCAAGTACAATATCATCTAGCAGGCTGTGACTTTCTGGAATGTTTCGCTTCGTTAATTCTGTAACACTGTCTCGCCTGGTGAAATACATAATTTTCACTCTAATAACGAAACGGAGCTAAGCTAAGGAGCCACCTTGAGACGGATGCGTCCATCCTACTCACACCCTCTTCCAGATGCGACGTTAGAAGGAGTCCGACTGATGTACGTAATCTAATATGCGGGCTTTGATATAATTATTATATGAATGGTCGTCGGCCAAGCGAGAACTATAATCGCTGCACTGAGCTGAGCAAATGTCAGAGCGGCGGGGGTTGGCGGAGGGATGGGGGTGGAGAGATATGACCGCTTTCGACATGAAAAGGTTTGAAGGTTTAGTCGATTGAAAGTAATGGTCGCGCCGCTGGAAACACAATACGCACACAGTTCGGTCGGACATTTGGACTGTTGATTTATTTTTAAATACAAACGATGCCGTTACGTAGATAAGCTGGCCGGGCACGGGCGCAGGCACGGGCACCCGGCGAGAAATTTGGATTACCAAAATCAAACGGAGCGAGCGTAATGAAATCATCGCGAACAAACAAGCAACGTTACGTTTTTCTGCACACCCTGTAAAATAATAGACACGTATAGGAATGTCAAAGAGTGAGTTCAGGAATGGCGCCAATGAAATATTCGAAAAGCTTGCATTTTCTTCTAAACTATGAATGTTTCGAGTGGCGATGACCGCTGCCAAAAACATCATTCCGGAAAGGTCACAATAATGTGTTCATAAATGTGAATTTCGCTTTTCATGGCGGTATCTGAACTCCAATATCTGAGGTAGCCGATCGCGATATCCATCGCTAAGACAGTTCAGTTCTTGCGATTGCCACATCTCGAAGTTCGGCATATTTATCGGTGAAGTAAGCGCGGCTCTCTATTATAAGCGTTCACGGCAAAAGTTTGCCCGAGACAAAAAACGGTATATTCGATTAAGTTTACTATCACCGGGGCCCAGACCCCACCGCTATCAGATAAACGATGGCCGCCATAATGGTTTTCGTCTATGGCTCACAATGTATGGCGGGAACTTGAGGCTACGCGGTGTAACATTGTCTCGCAGTGTATGTATCTAGTGGATGACATAATCTACTTTAAAGACAGGAATAATGCTACGTTATGATTATGACTGATGAAAGTTTATTTAGCAAGTTTATTCGACTGAGCGTTTATAAGAACACTTCGGATCACGCCGCGGAAAAATCCCATACTTTGTGTGGCGAGAGATTCTATCGGGAGCTGTGTCATGCCTGTACTAATAAGTTAGTGCCACTTTTGTAAGATTACGAACTCACATTTGCAAACATCGATAAAAAATCAAAAAAAATCTGAATAATGGATTAAAAATTATGGTATTACAGTTTTAGTAACCGTTACAAAATATTTCAATGGTACCTAAGATAATACAAAAAAGAGAAGTACTCGTAAAGTTTTCATTACATAATACGTATTATTACATAAAACTGATATAATATTATGAAGCTGTTTGTTTCTAAAGATATGATCAAATTCTTGGATTCAGTCATCTATATTGTAAAACAAGAATGATATATATGTAGCGGTACCTTTTTACATAAATATAATAACAGATTACAGAGATATGTAATTCTCGGCCAGTAATAATACTAATACAAAATCATGCGTTAAAAATAAAGAAAAATTATCAGATTGACGCCGAAATTGATTTCATTTCACGTTATAAGTAATACAAAACTTTGGATTCCTATCGGGAAATCACAAAAGTTTCTAGTTATTCGGAATATGTCTAGTTTTATAACTTGAGTTTTTATTTCTTTCGAGATGGTATCTTTACGTTATTAGCTCTATTTTTGCAGGAAAATAAAATATGCCAAACTGGGGAAGCGTCTAATGATCGATTCAGTCAGGGTCACCTTTACATAACACGTGTAAATGTGCGAGGAAAATTAAAAGACGTTAAACCCCACTGAACTGAAAAAATACCATTTTGATTCTTTATTTCTACGGTTAAATCATCTTCTGGCTTTAGCTAAAATGATGCGCTGGAGATCAATAGTTGAAATCGTCTCCTATAAAGTTAATAAACAGCTGATGGAAAATAAGATTTGACAGAAAATACTTGATTTTTGTCGGTGGTTACTTGAAAAGATTTAAAGATAGTATTCAAATGATTATTCATGTAGAATAGTAATGGATATAGATAAAAACTAATGAGTAATATGCAATGGCCGTCAGAGTCATTCAAAAGAAATATGTTATTAAATCTAACAGTTTTCTAACAAAATTAAACCGGGAGAAAAGCTTGAATGACAAAATCTAGCTTTGAAAAGAGCCGAAATCCTCTGTAGATACAGATAATAAAGGTCTTCGTAAGACGAGCAGGGAGTCTTCCTGTTTTCTATTGGGTACCTACTTCTCGCGTTGTAAAGTCGACGCTGTAAACCCACGCCATCACTTCTCGGGCGGACGGAGCCACGTCGCAGAAAGCGGCGGATCCGCGTGATTTGAATAATAATATAATGAGACGTTCTCGATCGAAGCTTTCGACCCCGAGCCGGGCTACTTTACAGGCGAGCGGGAACGTGCAGATGGGATTTAAGGAGGCCTTTTCACAAAGTGATAAGTCGTCACGCACCGTGCGAATTTTTCTTCCCTTAAGGCGATTTGTCAGTCAGACAAAACGATACTTTTTTTTTGTACGAGAGCGTGACAGAGACGATAAGAGATTGAATGGTGAATATGACGCGAAGCACATTGCTCGAGGGAAGATTGATCGTGACCTTTGCTCTGCGTCGGACCGGTGCACGGTGTCACATTATTACACTAACGTTATAGGCACTTCTAATGTGGAAAATGTTAAATGGCCGGCATCCTGCATGCGTTACATTTGAAGTTAAATTTGTTACATTAGACATCGCATGTAAAATCGAATACAACAAGATTATATGCTTTGTATTGTATATAAGGTGAAATGATGTATGAATTATGAAATAATTCAATTAAACGTGTATATCGTTTTATTTTTAAATTAAACATTAAAGATGTTGAACATATTCTATGCAGCAGTGAAATCATACGCGTAACCAGTTTTTTAAATCAGTTCTGCCGGTTCACTCAAGAAAAAATAAAGTGCTCGTGGTCTAGTGGTTACGATACTCGCTTAGTGATCTAGTGGCCGGGGATTCGAGTCTCGTTCCAGGAGGCCATCACGCTAGTTCTATTTTCATAGCACAAGCGTTCAGCTTAGTTTGAAAAGTATTTCGTGTACGCATCTCTATTTAAAAAAAACAGTTTGAATATATTTTTCGGCAAATACTTCCGTTCGTGAAATAAGGATGTGTTGTACTAAACCTGTTCTCGTGGCGATAAAAGTATAGCTAAATTGGTAAATGGGAGCACTTTGGGGAGAATGTTAACTTTAATGTTTGCGAAGTGAGGGCAAAAATGATCCCAGACAGAACAATTACACATGTTGCACGTGGCATATCCCCAAACCACGGGTAATTCGGTTATATTTCCGCGGCTCCCGAGCGACCCGCCGCCGAGAGCGCGCGCGTCTGAAGGGAGACCTGGAGGAAGAGTGTACTACATTAGATTCCATTCGTCTTGTCAGATTACATTCAGCGGCGGCTCGTATAATATATGTATTTCTCACATGTCCATGAAACTATCTTCCGGCGCCCATCAAACTCCTTCAGGATACTCGGTCATTTATTTCACGCGGGCGAGGGAAATAAATCACGGCGCTCGTACATTTGCTCATTTATCATAATTATTTACAATTTTATAGAGACCGACGGAAAGAACTTTTTTCGTTTTAAGCCGAAACCTTAAAATATATTGTTATATAATATATATTAAATAAAGAGCAACGATATTAAACAGTGAAGTGTGTAAATTATAATATAAACATAAAGTAAATAAAATGCAAATAATAATCCAACTTATTGAATTTCAGTTTCGCGCCAAAACCGAATATATACCGATTTTTTGGCCCTAATTAACCAAAACCAAACATTCGATCGGTTTTAATAAAATGTTGAAAACAATTCAAATATGGTTTAGAGTTTGAAAACGTCATTTTTACATTTTACAGAAACACAATTAAATTAAATGAACTAGAAAGATACAGAAAAAAACTATTTATCGAAAAAATATTTTAGTTGCTTCCAGGATTCGAATCTGGACTTTTTTCTATCCGAAGAAATGCATTATCTAGCTTCACCACACCAACTGATTAGGTTGACGATACATTTTTGAACTTATATATGCTGTAGCTCTTTCTAATGGATATGTCTGTTATTGCATTTTTAAAAGTTATCACCTTTATATTGGGACGAATCTCAAATAACTTTGAGTAATATACGCTAGAAGATGCCAGGTTCGATATTTTCTCGATAAATAGATTTTTTCATATATTTTTTTAGTTGATTCAATTTAATTTGTATTAAAATACCACAAAACTATATTCTGATAAACTGCAACATAACAATAATAATGTGTTCTTAAAAACAATGAGCTTATAATTTAAATAGTGTTAATGAATGTCAACTACTCACTTTAATGAATAACTACACTAACTGGGAAACTCTAGAGACCTTATTCTCACATCTTCCCAACTCCTGACTTCTTCCCACGAATGTTCCAAGTATCTCCCGATATGTTCGATTTGGCTGACAATCTATCCCGTGAGACACCTTAAAGGTAACGGCTGAGATTATAGATACATACTTTCATGTATTTCAATCGGATATTTATAAACTAAATTGTGTTAGAAAGAATAGGGCTCATTTTCAATTTAAGATTAAGTTAATCAGGAATATGAACTAATTATGTGATTTAATAAAGAGCTATTTGTAAAATACATAATCACGATAGGACTTACGATGTTTAGTCATGGATTAATATGTAAAACATCACGTATGAAATTCTTCACGTCTGCACAGCACTTACGTAATACAAAATAATTGTGAAAATTGTTGTTTCAAAATTTCATTAAATAAATTGATATGGACTAGAAAATCTAGTTGTTTAAAATATAATAACACAGGTTGTTATCAAATACTGATATATCTATAGTTAAGTGAAGTAGTCTATTAGTTAAGTAGTGTAGTACCCTTACATGACGAAACGCATCTCAAGTAGATTAAACGAGTATAATTTAAAAAAATACATATGTACTTTTTTTTTGTGAAAGGTCTCGATGAGGTGTACTTTTCACATCTCTACTAACACGTTCACTGCAAGAATTTATAAATTATATTTCAAAATATTGATAATATATAGCATTTGTACACACAATGGTACGGGTACATGGATGACATTTGTCTCGGAGACTCGTCTCGAAAGTGTATTTTGTAAGAATGTAGAAAAATGATGCAACTGATATATACCCATCTTAATCGATATATCTCGGAATCGAAATACCAAAGTCTCATTAATTTAGTATTACAGAAATACGTTCGAATAATAAGATTGTAAAAAGTGTTACAATGCACTAGGAGAATGAAATAATTAAGATAGAAATGCTTGTTTTAAAATCTTCTGCCAAGACTTGGAATATTCTGTCCGTTTGGATTACATTTCTAATTATATTCAACTCCATATAGAGACATATGTAGCGCCTAATTCCAAACCCCCATAAAACGACTTTATGTGTTTTTGAGTTATGGATGAAAACGTATATTTTGAAAGCAAATGTACAAAATGTTTGTTTTTACATCAGCATTTTCAAAGAGAAAATTGAGTAATGCAATTTTTTTTCTGTACATATCGTTCTGGCAGCCATACTGGATTTTAAATCACGTGACCATCAACAAGCGTTGTGATTGGCTGATTTAATTTTAGGGGGAAAAGTAACTCACACTCTGTCTGCTTTGGAGTATTGAGTTTTGCAAAAAACTGTGTGTTATGCATGTAGCTGATAAAAAAATCTACAAAACTGCATATTTAACTCAAATTTCTCGAAATCCGTTTTAGGGGTTTTCCGAATTAGGCGCTACATATGTCGATTAGCTATTATAATTTGACAGTAATCTTTGTAGAAAAATTTGAGTAGGTAATTCATCATCTGTGTTGTGAATTAAATCATAGCGTAAATTCTGACCGATACCACAATTAATTTATTGAAAATTATAAGTTTTATTTTTATTATCACATTATCAGTAATATTCTTTACAGTGTTTTATAAGATCTTGATTTTTAGTTTAGGAAGTATTAAATTACGAAGTTATGTGATACTGAAACGGAAAACAGGGTGACTTACCGTCTTAACGGGGAAAAGAGATTTAATGAGTATTATAAAATTACAATTATTATATATTGCTCATTTTATGAATCATTGTGGTATTAAATATTTTGAAACAGTATAAAATATCGGG
Source organism: Eubasilissa splendida (assembly GCA_031772225.1). NCBI lineage: Eukaryota > Metazoa > Arthropoda > Insecta > Trichoptera > Phryganeidae > Eubasilissa > Eubasilissa splendida. The sequence goes on along the minus strand of CM062850.1, from coordinate 12,076,507 downwards.
TGATAAAAATACATTAATACAAATAGAAGAAACGAAAAGTTTTCAGTAAGTGAAAGACTTCACAAAATATACTTTACGGACAAAAAGGAACGAAAATAAATTATACAAATGTTACTCGAGGGCTTTATTGTGAAAACCTAAATAAACATGAAGTGGGGCCTTTTTCTAGACGGGAAAGATTAGCATAAGAAATGCAGTCTGTAAATTTGAAAATACAAGAAACGCTATCTCGGGAAGTCCTCCACTTGAATGCAAATCCGTTAGTATTTAAGGTTATTACTCCACGGCGCAATCATTTCCAATGAGGCTTCCGCTTTCTGACAACAACCATCATTTGACCAAATGACGTCCTCGCGTATTACTTGATTACTTGAAAAGGCTTTCGTGCTTTAACGGGGCGACACGAGCAAGTACAAACTATATTTTTGTACACGACTTCCGCTCAGGAGACATTGATTAGACACATCTAATTAATTTGCTAATTTCCGGAAGAGTTACAAGGCTATATAAGAGTTTATTATAACTCCTATATTGAAGATGTTGGAGGCACATAATTCAGTGAGTAAGTCATTTCAAAGCCATGTTATTAAAGATAATTAATTGATTAAATATAATTGATTGAATTTAATACGATATGTATAATATATGATACTTATGAATTGAATGAATTAATGAAGAATGAATTAAAGTGCATTCTGAAAGTGAGTAATTAAAAATATTATTTTATTATATTAATATACACTTTCTAGCAATCAATGCAAATAACGCTTTTGCTTAGATAATTTAGATCAACAAAAATATTAATATACAAATTTAATTAATCAACTAGATAGATATATACAGAAAAAAACAATTTTTCAAAAAAATATTTCAGTTGCTACCAGGATTTGAACTTAGCCCATTTCCTATCCGGAGGAATGCGTTATTCAGTTTCGCCACACCGACCGAGTAAATTGACGACAAATTTTAGAACTTATATGCTCTTTCAAATTGATACACCTGTTTTCCATTTTTATATTACATACCACAGAACTATGTTCTGAAAAACTGCAACTTAATAATAATGTGTTCTTCTTAAAAATTAATATTATTCGTCGGGAATCTATTTAAACTGAAAAATATGTATATATATATGTGTGTGTGTGTGTGTGTATGTGTTAGCCGTACGAAGCAATTACAGAAAGCTCCGGTTTCTATTGAGCATAAATATCCGAGTTCCAATTTCTACTTTTTCGATATTTTCATTAAAACTGTTACTCGGCTGAAAGTTTCGAATACCTATTCAGATGTACCTTATCAATACCGGGCTCAGCGACTCGGGTGGGGCGCCATTGTGGATTTACGCACGCAAGAAATTTCATTCGTGTTTCTGACGTGGAGCAACAAGAAACGAGGGCAAAAAGGAGCCATTCGGCTGTGACGTAATCGATGGCGAAGCTCGTCGCAGCCCCGACGAAAAAAACAGCGCGTGCAAGCCCGGACATTGCAGTGCGGGGCGCTTCAGGCGGGCCTAGTCGCTCACCCCAACTCCCCTGCACGAACATTTTTCTGATGAATTACTTGTGCAGTAACGTATCTCATATAAATCATCAGTTAGTAAATAAATATAAAAATACTAATTTAATGTATTAATTATAAATATGTACATATAAAATCAATTTTGTCGAAAAATATTGTTTTTGCATCACAGACCTATGTTCTGAATAATTACAACTTCACAATAAGAATGTGTTCTCCTTAATAATATAAGTTGTATCAATGTGTCCAAAATTTAATAAAAATGAATTGATAATTTTGGCGTCTGCAGTCGGTTTACTCAAAGGCATTTGAGATTCCGTAAAAACAATGTAGATGGCTTTCAAATAATGGAACGACAGATGTATTAATTTGAAAAAGTGTAACATATGGGTTCAAAAATTTGTCATGAAAAATACTGGCGCTATAACACAATTGGTAGTGTACTTCCCCGGATTGGAAATAGAGATCCAGGTTCGAATCCCGGTAGCGCAAAAACAATATTTTTCGACAAAATTGATTTTATATGTACATATTTATAATTAATACATTAAATTAGTATTTAAAAAATCACATACCTATATTCTGAATAATTACAACTTCACATTAAGAATGTGTTCTCCTTAATAAAATAAATATGTAATAATAATTCTAAATATTTTCGAAGCAGGCTGGGAATGAAGTAAAGCATGCGTGTCAAGAATAAATTATTATACCTATATATTTAAGGAGTATAAATATTCACAATAAGTGGTGCTTTGAATCTACGCACTTCAATCCAGAAAAATCATCCAAGTTTATCCAACATACATACTTGTATTTTTTTGCACCCTTGACCATCGAGTTTATAAATTCGCATCAATTCCCAGGGATTTATCTTTTGTCGTTTTTTGATGTGGATGGTTACTGAAATATTGTCCGAAACTGTTACCTACTGACGAGTAACTCGGAACAACCTTCTTTATAAAAATAGTGATTTATAAAATGGCAAATGAAGACTGATTTGATTACAGGAAATACGGAAAGGAAAAAAGGCAAATCACTCGGTGTTCCGGATTCAATATTTTAAACTGACTGCTGACAAGTTTTTTGTTAGAGGGAGACAGCACACGCAATCGCTAGATAAATAATGGAAGGCGAAGAAATTATTTCGAAGATTAAATACGGAATTTTACGAATTATTTCCTCGTAAATTTTTTTTAGACGTCACGATATTAAAATGGATTAGATGTACTGTGACATCGAAAATGAAAAAATTTCCAAAAATTGGCCGTGCACTGGGTCGAAGCTATTACGCCGGCTAAATGGGTTCCATAATAGATTTTGTGCGGTAATCCTAATGAATTTTGAATAATTCAGTACTTCGAAAAAGTTTCCTCCACACGAAGCGGATTTTTTGATAGTTACGTAATTGAAGGGAAATCGATAAGCCTCAACCGAAATTCGAAACTGCCCGAGTTGTCAGAAGTTTTGGCATATTGTAAGACGAGTATCAATTACTCCAGCGCCAGGCTCAGTTAGCTCAGAGCTGGGAGCTCAGTAACTGCCTACTTTGACGGCAGTTTGCAACTGAGTAAATATCGTATACATGAATAATAATTATTATTATTTAATAATAACTCTTAATACAAATTAAATCCGGGGAAATGCATTAACCGATTATGCTATACCAACATAGTAAGTTGACGATAAATTTTTGAACTTATATGTTGCACTTTCAAATTGATACATCTGTCGTTCCATTATTTGAAAGACACCTTCTTTATATTTACGGAATCTCAAACACCTTTAATTTAACTTACTGTGTTGGTATAGCATAATCGGCTAATGCATTTCCTCGGATAGGAAGAGATCCAGGTTCGAGTCCCGGTAGTAACAAGAATATTTTTAGGATAAATTGACTTTATATGTATATCTTTCTAATTAATATAATTAATTTGTATTAAAAAATCACAGACCTATGTTCTATATAATTGCAACTTCACAATAAGAATGTGTTAATTATACTTAAAAAAGTAATAACTCTCATCTCAAAAAGTTAGGTGCGATTTAATCATTTAGATGATATTATTTTGTTTTAGAAAGCATTTTACTCACTTCTTAATTGGAAGATCCTAGTGCGGCGAGTAACTTGAATACAACATATCAAGTCAGTGATTTCATTAAAATTTCATATTTTTTTGCATAATTAAATATAAATCTTTTATTGATTCTGATGAGTAATGGCGGATACTGAAATATCACCATTCAGTGATGCTGTGATTTTAACCCACCTATTTAATAATTAGTTAGGTGGATATAAACATCTCTTGTTTGCACAATAATCGGTAATGTTTTAAGTCATTGAGCTCTCACTTGAGAAAATTAGCCAAAGTATGAAATAGCACCTATGAAATAAGAAATTTAACTAATGGGATAACTGTATAAAAGGTGGTTAACCTTTTAACTGCCAACTCTATTTGAAAAGGAAAACACCACATAGGGTAAGACAAGGCTTTAAGGGTCTTGACTTATGTATCAAAAACTGGGACCTGTCGTCCACAGATGGAAAAATGATTTAAAAAAATGACTATAATTCCTGCAAGTCTGAAAAGTCAAAAATTACGTGTTAACACGCTTATGGCTTGATATGACGTACAAAGTTAACGCGCTCATGTCATTTAAAAGGTTAAGGGTCTCCCGAAAGGAATCTAAAGAGCTCATCGGTGCTTGAATTACTAAGATCGGATGAGAGAAATAATTATTTACGCGTGTCATTCTGGAGAGATGCCTACATATTCATATTGCATCCGGTCATGTAAAACTCAAGACCATGTCATTTATTCGGACAATGATAGCTGTTGGGTGAAAGAAACCTAGTTTTGCATATTTATTAGAATGTTATTTTCATTGATTTTTTTTTACATATTACAATTGGTTTACGATATTTGCTTTTTTACTTGACACAGAACACAGATTGAAAAGTAAGATTAAGTAGAAATGTTTGCAAATAATGAAAACACTCTTAATTTTTAAATAAATAAACATAATATTTAATACGGAAAATTTTTCGAACTCTTCGTTATCTACCAACCGCTTTGTTATCATCTCCCCGTCACTGTCTACTGACTCAGTTTACACCGTCATCTTTTGTTCTCGTCCTAATACGGATCATTTATTATTTATATATTCACTTTTCGAGTGAGTATTTAGTTAGGTGGTCCATCCGGTTACGTTAGTATATTTTATTTTCCATATATTTCTAAAACATTTGTCGAAATGTATTGGAAATTGAAAAGTGTTTGCTATCTAAATTGTTTTTATTATAATTTTTAAATTCTGTAAATTTTCCGGCTCTATGTTAAATTAATTTTATTCTATTTAAGGGATAAACTGATCTAATAATACAATAAAATAATAATAAACAAGTGGTTCAAAATGAGATCAGTCGAACACACGGAAGTGAAACTTGTACTCTCACACTAAAAACGATACAGAAGTTCCCAACGAGGTATTGAAAGATATATGCTGAAATACAATAGAAGATACCAGAAGCGCAATCAAATAAAAGTTGAAGACGATATCAAGATTGCAAAAAAAAGAATACGAAACGGACGATCGTTGGATGAATTAAACATCAATTAAGTAAACCATGAGGCAGACCGAAGTCGCACTGGATTGACGAGATTCAAAACAATTCCGGAATATTCTGGTAGCAGGACGCCAAGGATTGACACTTGTACATGTATGGCTCGATCAGATAAACTAAATATTAGAGGATGGTTCTGTTAAAAACTTCAACAAGAGGGTGAATGGAAGATGAATAAAGACGAGGCAAGAGGGAGCAAGTCGTTTGTCAACCTCCACTACGGACGTCAAGATTCAGCAAGCTCAAGAGATTGTTCTAGCGAATAGGCGAGTTACCATCGATTAGGTAGCGTCTTCTTTGAACATCAGACGTGGTTCTTCCTATCAAATCATCAACGACGAACTTAGCTTCCGAAAAGTCTATGTAAATAAATTGTATAACGAAAAATGTAGATAAATTTTGACTTGCCTTCGTATATGAGTACTTGATGTGGGTAGAAAGCAAAATGAAACTAATTTGTCATTTGTGCTAACCTAACTACCCGTACATTCTTGTCACCGTCTTTTGTAAATTACTGACAATAATATTTTCATAACTTTTTTCAATATCTTTTTATAACTTCTGATTATACTTTTTTCACATAACTTTTTATAACTCACTTAACATTATACTTACTTACCTCTTAATATTTACAACTTTTAAAAACTGTACAGGTAATTGATTTAGAACGGACTACGTCTAGTAAAGCAATTACCTTCATTTTTTCATATGTACTATTTATGCTACAAAACAATAAATACATAAAATAAAATATGTATTTATGTTATATTATAATAAGAAAAATATTTTAAATGGCCATATAATTAATTACAAAAGACTTTTATATATTTTATTATACGTTATAATGAGATGAGAAATAGGTACCTACAGATGATAATCAAATATTTTTGTAAACAGACCTTTTTTCATTACGTTCAAACAAAATGGCACGATGCCAAAATTTGCTGGAAAGATTTGTGTAAATCAACACAGGTTGTTACGAAACGACTATTTATTTCCATAAAAATTCCGGTAAGCAAAAAAATACAAATTAATTTCGATGTGAAGATTAAATTAAAAATGGGCACAAAGAGCCTAATGAATGCACGATACAAAAAAGTTTTCCCGTAAATGTATTTTCGCGCACCCAATTAATATCGCACCGGGGAGAACGGCATAAACTGCGACGCCGCGATACGCAGCAAGTTGGTATAATAAAAATATATGGACATGGGATACGCGGAAGCCGTTATATTTAACGTGTTATTAAGGGAAGCGAGATATCTAAAGACGCCAAACAGTCGCTCCCACTTACAACTGCCCGGGAAGGTGCTTATTTACGGCGCTCGGAACGAAAACAATTCGGAAAGTACCAAAAAATCGGGCATCGCAGTGGGCGGAGTGAAACGAAAGGAATTAATTTGCTAATTGTGTTTTTTACAACCGGTGAGAAAACATTTCTCATGTCAAACTTGTCAGCCGACACCGCGCCTCATCTTTCCACGCCATCAATATTTTATGTCTTTGTTTTCTTCGACAATTCAGAGAACTCTGTGGATTTAAAATAATTACCGTATTCGTTACAGTGTAGCAATTGGTTACGGACATCTAAAATTATCTTTAACAAATGATACAACTTTTGTATTAAAGTCACAAATAAAAACAATTGTATAATTATGTATGCCGACTTGAAACGTCAATATGATAATTTATACTATTAAATGAATATAGGAAATTTTATTATTCTTATATTTTCTATTGTTAGCCGTATGTACTCTTGGTGTCTAAACTGTTTGTTAGATAATTATTTTATCAGGTATCGGACGGGATGTATTTGGGCATTAGGTATGTTTATTACTTACTTACCATTATGCGATTTTTTCGCAGTGGCAGGCAGAGGGGATAGAACGCCACCCATTTCTGACCTTGCATACTAATCATGACTCGTTCACCTTCGTATGTGAATCTTTTCATGCAAAAAGGGTACTTTAAGGTAAATATTATTAAATAATAAAAATGTACAATATCGTGAGCATTATTTATAACAACGGTTAGGTCAACTATATTCTACAGGTCAGATTGTTGGGGAGAACAAAAAAATTTGGAATCACAAAATTAAATATGTTTGTATCCGTGTTTCTTTTAGGATGGTCCTGAAAAAATAAAAGGATGCCAACTTATCGTAAGATTCTTAAAAGCGATAAGAAAAAACCGAGAAGATCATGAACAACAAATCTTCAGTCAGTCGTAATCTTGATTTTCAAAAGATTTGAATGTGACCAAAGAAGTAGCTCAGAACAGTACAATGTGAAACAAAAAGATTGATGGGATAACACGAGGATAAATAATACGATTATAAGCATTATATATTATTGTAATGTGTCTAATTTATGAATCATATTGTCAACCAATAATAAAATGCGTACAAGAAAAAGAAAAATTGAAGAGAGAAAAACAAGAATTTTTCTTCAGAAAGAAAGATGTATGTACATGTTATCGCGCATCATTCGGCGAAGATAAAGATTAGCCGGTTATCGGCGATGTTTGCTGGGGCCGCCCGGCCGGGCGCTGCGCGCTGGCGGCAAGGTGCGAGGTGTGAGGGCGCTAGGGCGCTAGGGCGCGAGGTGCGCCCGGGGCGACCGCCTGGCGCCCGCCGCCGCCGTGGAAACTTTACACATGCTTCCACGCGTAACTTGATTTCACTCCGTGTTTTCGTCGGATAAATGGATGGCAGGAAATAAATGTTATCACAGTTATTATTGTCGTCGTGACGACAGTTTCGGGAAGTTCTGAAGGTAAAAAATACTTATATCGCTTTCCGACGCCACCTTGGCTGATGCAAAATAGAGTAAACCTATTAAGATAAAAATATTAATAAACCGTACTACGTTAATATTTCAGACTATAATTTATATGAATTTGTAATACGATCTGTTTATCGAGGATTTAATCTTCCAGCTTCTTGTCTAGAGCAGTAAAAATTACAAGAAAGGTCCGAGATAAATGAAACACGATATTAAATTTGTACTAATAAAGCGTTATTTTTTGGAAATGAAAAGGAATAATTAATTTGGACTATTAATCTGGGATTCCATTTCCTTAATTGCTTTACAGAAAAGTAATTTATCGAGAGCTTTAGATGTAATAGTTACTATTTGTTTATGTTGTTTTATTATAAGGAGAAATATACCCTCGGCCGCAAATTAGGGATAGTTTAAGAAGAAGGAAACGTTGTGGTTATTGAGATAGCAACGAGTGGAAGTCAGCGATTTTTTCACCTTAAATATTATGGTATGTTTTCAAAACTTAGGGTTGCAAACTAGCTTCTAGACTTCTATTTTGGTAGACCTTACAATATTAAATCGGTCACAGATATTGTGCTAATTAAGTTAATTACGATATGAAGTATTACTAATTAAGCTGTACACAATTTTATGAAATATATATCTAATACAAATGAAATGTATTATTAGAAAGATATACAAATAATAATCAATTTTATCGAAAATACATACTAAATGTATTCATTTGAAAGATATACATAAAAAACAATTGTATGTTGCTACCGGGATCTCTTCCAATCCGGGGAACATGCATTAACCGATTATGCTATATCACTACAGTGCATTGACAACAAATTTCGAATCCAGGTAGTAAAAACAATATTTTTCGATAAAATTGATTTTTTATGTATATCTTTCAAATGAATACATTTAATATGTATTAAAAACATCACAGATCTATGTTCTGAATAATTGCAACTTCATATTAAGAATGTGTTCTCCCTAATAATTTATAGGTTATACCAATGTATCCAAAAAATAATAAAAATTAATTGTTAATTCTGGCGTCTCATATCGGATTAATAATAAAATAAATAAAGAAGATGGTTTTCAAATAATGGAACAATAGATGTATTAATTTGAAAAGTGTAACACATGGGTTCGAAAATTTGTTGTCAATGCACTGTGGTGCTATAGCATAATTGGTTAATGCACGTTATCTGGATTGGAAAAGATCCAGGTTTGAATCCCGGTAGCAACAACAATATTTTTAGATAAAATTGATTTTATATGTATATCTTTCTAATTAATATACTTAATTTGTATTAAAAACATCACAGACCTATGTTTTGAATAATTACAACTTCATAATAAATACGTGTTCTCCTTAATAAAATATATAACTGACCGACGTCAGCTGTTTTTTCTACGTCCAAAGGATAACCTTAGAACTCCTCTCCTGAGATCCAGAACCGCAGTGAAAAGATCGCTATTTCTTAGTAATTATTTTTACAATCCTATAATATAGTATTGACAATAAAATACTTTGATTTGTATTTTAATGTAATAATAAATATTTTAATTAACTTAAACGATAATATTTAATTAAATATTATCAAAGTAATAATTGATTATCGTTTTATTTAATTGAGTTTTTGATCAAAGATTTCAGTAATAAATATTTAATGAAAAGGTCCGAATCCAGTTTCGTTAGTATATGAAACAATATTTAAACTGCCTTATAGCAACATGAACTGGAAATGGCACGTGATCTCGTGGGCCACGTACCAAACATTCAACATTATGATTGCTTAAGCGGGGGTTTGATTAGACCATTAAATGTAAGCATCCATAAAGTGTTGCAAGATACAGCATTATGGCTCAAAACGCGTTGTCTGACTTTGATATCTTCCCCCCATTCCCTTGCAAAACCTCGGCGTGTATTTCATGAAAAATTTCTTTAAATCTTTATCGATAAATGCATTGCAAGTATCTGGTACAGAACGGTAGGTAGCATATTGTATTTGCTGCAGTCCCTTTCTATTAAGCTTATCTATGTTATTTAACGGATTGTGCTCAACAAATCATGACTTAGCAAAAAATATTCTATTACGAGAATACATTCTTATTGTGAAGTTGTAATTATTCAGAACAGACGGTCTGTGATATTTTAAATACTAATTAAATGTACTAATTATAAAGATATATATAATCAATTTCATCGAAAAATATTGTCGTTGCGCTACCGGAAATCGAACCTGGATCTCTTTCCAATCCGGGGAAGGTGCACTGTCAAACTATGCTACAGCGACATTATTTTTGACGACAAATTTTCGAACCTATATGTTACACTTTTTCAAATTAATACATAATAATAAAAAAATAATATCGCTGTAGCATAGTTGAATAATGCATGAAAGAGATCCAGGTTCGATTCCCAGTAGCGTAACAATATTTTTCGATAAAATTGATTTTATATGTATATTCTTAAAATTCATACATTTAATTAGTATTTTAAAAATATTCAATAACCAATACAAAAAACTTTAAGTTCTTTTGAAACAAAGTATGTTGCTTGATGGTCTGGTAGTTAATAAACTCACCTAAAGATCTAGTAGTCAAGGGTTCGAGCCTCGTTCCACGAGACAAACAAGTTGGCCCTATTTCATAACACAAACCTTAGTTTGAAAATAGTAAGAATATTGAAGTGATATGTCTATTTAAATAATTATATATTTACTTATTATAAAATATGTATTGAATCCCAAATGAGTGTAATGATGATATAGTTTTTATGGTTTCAGACTTTATTGTTATATAAAAAAGGAGAAAGTCATAAAAGTAATTTATACATTATCTGGAATTGCAGTGATCCTTGTGGTAAAGGAAAAACGCAAGCGGTCAGGGGCTGCTGTTTAATAACCAGAATCGGGAAAAAAGTTAACGTTTTCTGGAAAGTTTATTATAAATTCTGTGGGGTTTTATTATAGCGGAACGATGTCAAGTAGAATTATTTAAATTCAGGTATTATAACTTTAATATGAATTTTTAAATACGAGCTCTAACTTACTAGGGCATTAAGTCAATTTATTTCCAGTTTTGTGTTGGTGGCCGGGTTGAATGTTGACAATAATAGTTATTAAATTATTATAATCTGTACAATGTACGATTACGTGTAGTAAGAAATGTTAATATGCGTTCAATTAGATTGTTTTCAATTAAATAGTAGTACGTTTTACTCTTTACAGAATAATATTATGGATATATATTATATTGATTTGATTCAAGAGAAAACTTGATATTCATAACCTGATCTTATGAGAGTAGAAAATATCACCGTGTTTTTTGAAATAGCGAAATATGCTTAGAGAAACATTTCTTGACATAATATTGTACACCTAGTGAGGTAGTCAGAAATCAGACGAAGTGCACTTGAAGTATTGAATATAACAAACAAAGTATATGATTGAGACTTGCAATAATAATTAGGACGTAAAAGAAATAAGTCAGAAAAGTCGAAATCTTTACAAGAGAACCAATATAATTTGGTAAGAAATTTGAATTGGGGGTAAAATTAAATTAAAAATAAATAAAATTTCTTTAAATATTATCTGCTCTCTTTCGCATGATAAAAAGGTTTAAAATTTAAAAACCTAAATAAGGTACATTTATTTCCCTTCGACTATGAGTACGAAGAGTCACTCCAATACTGTTCGCGGCGGAGGCGTTGGTGGTGTCGATAGCTCTATCGTCCGTTTTTGTCAGCTTAACGGCCTGGTATCAGTGTCGTTCTCATGCAGCAGATATACCTTTCCAATAGGGATCGTACTGATTCTAAAGTATTCATTAAAAAATAATTGAACTTCTGTATTAACTGGACAGTGATTTTGATAAAGAGTAGTTTTATACTTTTTGAATTGATAATGAAACCAAAATTAAAGTGATTTACGCAAAGGGAAAAAAGTGAGAAAAGTTTTAAATCATGGTCCCTGTGCTATCATTGAGAACTTTATATTACACGTTTATTATATTTTTACATTTCAAAATCATTATTAGAGGAATTAAATTGATAATTTTTCGTTCATTACATTATGCTGTTCTTGTTATAAACAATTGACTTAAGTATTCATTTATATAAATATGGTATTAAATTAACATAACCCAGTCATAAAAATATTAAAGCAACCATATCACGAGATTTATATGCATTATTTAAGTAAATATAGCTTCTATTATATATTTCTGATTAAGTGAATTAGAAATAAAATATAAAAAATTATAATTTAAAAAATTTAATATGACATACGGGATAGGCTCGGCTAGCAGCGTTCTACTGTCATTGTATAGCTCAGTAATAAAGAAAGCAGAGCTTAACAATAAGACAAAACTGGAAATTTTTAAGTCAGTTTACGTCCCCGCCCTGACCTTTGGCCATCAACTATGGATACTGATTGAGAGAAATTGGTCAAGAATCCAGACTGCAGAGATGAGAAATCTAAAAGTAGTACAATGAGTGATGTTAAGAGATCAAATCATGAACGATATGTTCTTGGAATGAACCCGCTGCTGCTCCAAATAGAAAAATCTCAGTTAAGTTAGCTTGGACATATCCTCCGCATAGGAAACCCATGACTACCTAAACAATTTCTCATCGGTGCCCGAGAAAAAAAGACCAGTAAAACGACTTAGGAGGATATTGATTGTTTCCATGGTAAGTTTGTAGAACGCCATAATCACATATGTGAAAATAAAATCCTTGTTATTTGATTCCGCTAGTTTCATTTACTTGAGGTGAGAATCGTTCGAGGATTTGTTTCTACCGAAATTTTTTTCTGTTATAGATCTACCAAGAATGTGGAACAAGATCACCAATTCGATATTGCTGCATTCATTTAAAATGATCATTCTAATTGAAAATAATTGTTACCTAGAATCATGCAAACATTATATAAATTTCAAAATACCAAAAAAGTCACTCTTACAGTATTGTCGTCTTGTATTGTAAAATTATATAGCTGTTCTTTTCTACATATTACCTATAACATTAAAATATCATAAGTGTTGAAACATAATGATTACTTAGGGAACTTTAGGAAATCCTCAGAATTCCAATGAATAATGCTGTCCCTTTTCATCTCATGCAAATAAAATTGTACAGCTGTCCTTCACTATAGTTATAAATACAAGTTGTCGAGTTGAATTGTTAGATTAATAATGCCCTTACAAAGTGAAACGCATCTTAAGTATTTTATTATCACTTGTGACTCGTGACTCAGGAGAACATGGAAAAGGTAAATGAAGAGAACTATCAGTGGCGCCAAGTAATCGAAAGAGTGCAGGGCAGAGAGCGGTGGAAGAGTGCTGTCCATGCGTTAGAGTGCTGTCCACTCGATTACGATAAAGGGGATGAAGAAGAAGAAAAAGAGGAAGAAGAATGGAATTATACATACAAATTAGTAAATTATTTATCTCATGGTATATATTATAATGTTATTGATAAATTTTGGAAATTTTTTCCAACAGTTAATTTGTATTCATCAGAAATCTAAGCGCAACTACGCAATTTTATCTATTTATTGACATAAGAATTTATATACATACTTAATTATAAATTTAAAAAAAAACACAATTAATCATTGAAATAAATAATGCACTTCAATACTTGATCAAAATAAGATAGCGAAAAATAATATATAATATATTTTTCAATACTTGCTTAATTATTTTTATACATTACATAAAAAAGTTAAATTTTTTGTGGTTAAATAAATAGAATTCCATTGGATATGTTAATGTTTTAATTTGATTTACAACTTTAAAATTAATTTAAATTCGGTTATCTTTCAGGTTTTATCTAGATGAGAAGTTTCACCGATTAAAAATTAGAATGACAGTTCGTAAAAATAGTTTTTCTTTTATACTTCTTCAAGTGTGTGGGTTGTGAAATATTAAAAAAAAAAAATTCCAACAAAATAATGTTTTTAAATACTGCAGAATTATAACATTGAAATAATGTATATTTTGATTTCTGAATTGAGAGTTGCACCACTGAAAAAAAAGATTAATAGATAGGCCACCGAGATTTATTTATCTAGTACCTACATTATTTATCCCCGGCTCAGATGCAGTCGTATAACCGAGGTAAAAATGTTATATTTATCTACTTTTATAACTGTATTTCTTGCAGCAGTATCAGGTCAAACGGTAATTTCAAAAAACAAGCAAAGTAATATGTTTCTAAAATAAAATAAATAATTACATTGCATAGTTGAATATTTAGCACATGGATGGAGATAATAAATCACAAAAAAATTAATATGAATTCTTATTATATAAAAATAATTGAACCTGATTTAATGTGTGGCCTTTCGATTTAGTCCTAAAAACTATGCTTAATTTGAAAATATGAATGTGATATAAAAAGTCATAAAAATGATAATAAAATAAAAAATATTTATAGATGACTGAATACACCAACATCCTTGCCGGACGCGATAATATTTACATCTGGATAACACTGAAATTCCGAGCGTTAAATAATTTTAACCAAAAATATTACTCCATTGAGATAGTTGAAACTTTTGGAGGTCATTTCCTGAAAATATATAATATATTTTACGTAAAGCTCTCCTAAGGCGTGGGGTTTAAAATTTATAAATTTACTTAAAAGATGATAAGTAAACGTAAGCGTCTTTGATGTAAGAAAACCATAATTTAACACCGGGATTAGTCGTAAGTAAAAATATTATACACATTAAAGGGGAACCGTTTCTCATCTAAGCTTAAACCCCGCGATTAACCCACCTGGCACTCGAGGAAACATCGCCTTCCCCGGCCGTAAGGGCGTAACTCGGAGGGGAGTTTATATATTAAAAAGAGCTTTGCCAAAACAATTACCGAGTTCCGTTTTATTACAGAACCGAGTTACAATTTAACGGCGACTAATAATTAGCGGTATTGTCAATAATAATTAATGAGGGCAGTAAGCGGTGCCTCGCATTTTAATCGTAGGCGGAGAATTTATAGGCGAAAAGGGACTTTATTACCGGCAACACCTGGGCGGCATATGGAATAGAATCCTTATTCAATATTATTCCTTACCCCTGAAATAAGGAGGGTAAGGTGATTCCCGGGGATAATTTCGCGAGTGAATTCCCGAGCAAGCTCGCCCAGCTGCGGGGGAAGATCAGGAGCGGTTACTACTATTTCATCAATTTACCTTTCCGGTATAATGGTTCTGCACAT
Source organism: Eubasilissa splendida (assembly GCA_031772225.1). Classification (NCBI taxonomy): domain Eukaryota; kingdom Metazoa; phylum Arthropoda; class Insecta; order Trichoptera; family Phryganeidae; genus Eubasilissa; species Eubasilissa splendida. Next base: position 12,061,357 of record CM062850.1, on the reverse strand, counting down.
AACTTCTGCTTTGTGATTCCAAAAATAAAACCGCAGGTTTCAGTCGAAACAGGTACAGAACAATTTAGGGGCCGCGACACGCCATCCGAAGGTCCGGTTCAAGTTTTTTCATTTCAGACTGAATCGTCTTTAATTCACAATTTGGTCGGTCGCACTCAACACAGATCCGCAAGTTTTGTTTTGATCACACACATAAAATGTACCACGGAATGTTGGCTACCATAAAACCCACGCACGACAAACAGTTCAGAAAAATCTCCTTTATTATCCGACGGCCATGAAAACCTGCCTATGGTATGCACATATTTAATCTGGATACTTTGTTCAGGTTGGTTTTTCACTGATCATATTATTCAATTTGTATTCTCTGAATATAGTGTACAAATAAACAGTAGCAGTAGCTAGTACCTACCTACATCGAGTAATGTTTCATTTATCATTAAAACTTTTAATAATATTTGTTGTCGGTGTAAAAGCCTTGTTGATTTACTCGGATGAGTATGTAATAAGTATAACGCAATGAGTAGGTAGTGTTTCATTAAATGAGAAACTCGGAGAGAATAAATGAATTACGCGGAGGTTTGCGTCGGGCATGTATGTAACACAATGAATCATTGAATCGGATGGTAAAATAATTTGTGGCCAAGTCGTACTGAACCAACGCAGCGTTAAAATTAAACGTAGTTCTTCCCTTGCATTCTAATGTATTAATTTGGATCACCAGACCGGGAACATTAATCCTTCTCTGGATTACATTACAGTAGCGAGAGAGTAATATACTATATTTGCGTTTGTATCGCAAAATAATATAATCACTTCTAGGTGTGCAGTGGTTGCAAGATTTCATTTAAATACGAATTCTTTAATATAAGTAAAAATACATTAAATGCGTATAATTTAAATGTAATAAAATCATCATATATGTAATAAAAACTTAATGATAGGCCTAATGCCTTTATTAAAATGGTAACTAAGTAATTATCTAACTAACTTACAAAATACCAAAAGACTTGACAAACATAATATATTAGAATAAACCCACTAAAAAATGTATTCTAACTGTTTATATTAGTTTTGTAATGTTTTTACTTAAAAAATTGAAATTATTTCAATAGCGTACTGGGTGGTAGAAAAAATGTATATAATAAAACATAAATATATAAAACAAAAAGGTATGAAATAATAAAAAAAGACGACATAAAATATATCTATTTATGTATGTGTAAGAATTATCTTTAATAAATAACTTCTAGAGATAAAAGAACATCAAGAATAATTCAAAATATAAGTTATAAATTTATCTTGATTATAAAAAAAAATTCAAGAGATAGCGAATATGACTTGATTGAACGGCTCAATATACTTGACAAAAATTAAAATTCAACAAAATAAATTAGAAGAGGACAGCATGAAAATTCTATTCGTACCAACATTACCATTTTAAGTGGAAACCGAACGATCTTACAATCTATGGTACAACGAAATTTTACAATTCACGCCGAAAATTTGTTCACTTAAAGTTTATAACAGAATAACAATTTATTTAAATTTCTCTAAAGTAATTAAATCGTGGAGTTTGCCAACGTCGATATGTTCGAACATATAAAACGTACGCAAATTATGCAATTTCACTAAAGTGGTTGAGCCACACGTCACCCGCGCGGAACGTATTTACCTGAAATTGCAACTGTTCCATCAGGTCGCTTCTGCGTAAGTAGGCACTTCCTGGATACCTGCCATCACGGCTTGTTTATCTACGGTCGGCCGGGCAAATATGGCGATTCGTCCGGTAAAGTTGTTAGTGTTCTGCGGCCCTCATTAGTCCGGTGGTGAGCCCGCCATTAATCCGCTGTTCGGACGCGGCGCCTGTTAGATGGGGCCCATCACGAGGGCTCCATCGCCCATCAGCCGGGCGATGCGCGCGTCATGGTAAAATCCCGCGCAATCTTGCGTCGCAGATTGGCGGTAGAACGTTCCAGAAACCGAACGAGTGAGTGACGCTATCGACAGTCACGTTGAAAGGAATTAAATTTAAAAAAATCATTAGAAATCCGGTAAATTTTTTTCAGCCCGTTAAATACATTTTTAAATATTGAGAAATTTATTAAAATTTCTGCCTATTCAACTTTCATTAATTTGCATAATTGACAAAGCCAATTTAAAATTAAATTATTCAATCGTGCATTTGAAAGGGATAAAAATGAGGCATTTCTTAAATATTACATTTTCAATTACGGCGAAAGCCATTAGTACATCAATGCCGTTCATTAGTAAAAATAATTCCAAAAGTTTTTAAGTATTTTCGCGAAACGGATGTTGCGAGAGGATTGAGAATTTTCAGCGAATTCCGCTCGCACACCTCGCGGTTCAATTCTACAGCGGTTCAGATTTCTTTTCCATCAAACAAAAGTGTTTAATGCGACGAAGCGGAGGGCTGCAAATAAAAGTTCTCTCGCGGGGCCGGGCGGGATCTCGATGGATTCGCGGAGCGCAAAGAGAGCGGCCCCCTCTATTAATTAGGTTAGAGCCTCCAGCTGCGGGCGCGTGGCGCGGGGCGCGGGGCGCGGCAGGCACTCGATAAGGACTCCGCTAATTCCCCGTGTTTGCCGGTAAAAGCACATGCATCAACATGGCCTCTGACGGCACTCAATTTGTTTATTTTCTCCCCGCAAGTTGTTTTGTCTTCCCGGCCGCGGTGGCAGCGGGGCCGCGGGAGGGGGAGCGCCGGGAATTAAGACGTCTCCGGTGTTGACCAATTACAGAGTCGCGATAATGAAAATACAAAGAAAGAGGAAGAGACAAGTCGAGTGGCGAAAAAAATCTAACTGCGGTGGAACGGGCGTCAAAATATGAATGTCGCCGTTTGATAAACTGTCTTCCGTACTTTGTTCTCGGTTGTTCTTTCTGAATATGAAATTGGCGCGATTAATACGGGAGCTCCCGGTTGAATATTAATTTACGCAACCGCCGAATTGAATTAACATTCGGAAAAAAAAGGAATATCTCCCGCTTATTGGATTAGGATTCCGCGTTGTTCGCGATTAGGAGAACAATTTCAAAGAAAAGGCATAAAATCACATTTAAAATTATTTTTATGCAGATTCTGTAAAATTAAACTGCGCTAAATCATTTTACAGAAATATTTTATAATATAAATGTACTCATTTTCAATACGTCAAATATAATAATTTAAAAGTAAAAATATATGTAACATTAAAAAAGTAAGATTGGCCGGGCTTAATAAAAATGAAACATGTCGTTTCCCGTTTATCTCGGTCGCATCATGGGCACGCGCGCGGGAATCATTTCTCGATATCGGGACAAAAATGAAACAAAAGCGTTTGATCGCTGGATCGCTCAACATTTTTATTTTCAATACAGTCCGCTGAAATAAGTCTCGTTCGAAGCGTTTCCGGAAAAATAAAATGGCGAGGGCTACGTCTCGGGGTAGCGGGTCACCTGACACACAGAGATCCGATTATGTCGCCAAATTGGATCACCTGCAATGCTGTGGAGCATGGTAGGAGATAAAGACGGGGCCTCCTCGCGGGGTGGAGGTATCCTTAACGTTTGTTTCACCCACTTAGGGCGCGCACACACGCCGCGCCGCGCCGGCCGGGGGAAAGGTCGTGATTTAAATTGGTCCGTTCAATGGAGCTTGAGAGAAATAAATTGAAGTCAACAATTCCATTTTCCCCGAATCGAATTTTGCTCAACGGTTTCTTCTCGACTCGGTTGTTTTTTCCCGCCGATGTTGTTTTAAACGAGATTATCGAAATAGACAATAATGGGAAGGGCGATTACTCATCTGTATTGTCGATGCCGTGGATAAAGTAAAACAGAATTTTACAATCGAACATTTCTCCAAAATCAAAGCGGTCCACTCGAACATGAGACAAAACCGAGTCACGAAATATTTATATAATACAAATGTAATAATTTCAACGAATAATTTTAGCTTCGCTAGAAGTTTTGCATTAAATGGATCTTAAAACAAAATTTCAGATATTTTATAAATCTTCGATAGTCCGTAGAATTGCGCATCAAATTCATTAAACTTTCAATGGAATCTGCGTAAATATATATAATAATACCTTAAAACTTGCGGCTTCAACAGCTGGCGCTTTTCACACGAGAGAAAGTTTGGCAACGCTCCCCACAGATCCGACAACCGACTCAGAAGAAAATGGTAAACGATTGAAAAAATAAGAAAAATGGACCAACACAGCCTAAGTCCCGCGCGTCGTCATCACGAGAGGCATCGCAAAAGGCGATTCCCGAAACAGTCGGCAAGTTTATCGCCTTCAGCGGGGTAATTGAGGAATTCTGGAAGTGGACGGGTCACCAAACACGGCGCGGTCATATCTCGGCGCGCGGACGTAAGCAATCGGCAAGTTCGGTTCCATTGGTATAAATGTATGCCTTTGTTCAGTGAAATCCGATACCTTATTGAGTTAGCAATTGACCGTAGTTGCAAAAAGCAGTCAGTATAAAAATCTTAATAAAAATCATAATATAAAATACCAAAATCTATTATTATAAATAAATTATTAAATCATCTTAAAAGTCATACAAAATTTGGTAAATATATATTATTATTTATTATTTTAAAGATTAAAACTTCCAAATTGTTGGAGATTTAATTATCACATTTTTATCTCAATTTGAGTTTTCTCTGGCTGGCTGCTTTCTGAATAATTTCGTTCATCAATATGTGAATGACTAGGTAAAAAAAATAATTTCTGGATATTTAGACATTCTACATAGATAACATTAAATAATACCATAGATGAGACAACGAAAACGTGCGACATAATATTTTATATTAAAAATTCAAAAAGAAAATGAAATAGTTTAAAAATGTAATAAAAATATTCTCACCTTACTAAATAAATAATTATAAAAGTTTTTATTTAATCAAACATGAGCTTATAGTTTTTTTGCTTTATAAGAAAACGAATATCGCTGACTTGAATATGAATATCAATGCTTTTCCGCATCGAAGAAACTGCCTTATCATTCATTGTAATTATACAGTCCTTCCCGAAATACAGTTGACCGCTTTGTTTCTCGCGCGCAGTGTCCGCAGGATGGATGTTCCCGACCATCCCCTATCTTGCCATTATAACTCACCACCCCGACTTGTAGTGCTTTGTTCAAACGAGTAGTACTAAAGCTCCTGATCTCGAATTTTCCGCAGAGTATAGGAAAAATATATCTGAGAGACGTGTAATGGCGTTTGTTCTTAATTCGGTTAATGCCTTATTTATGACGAGGAACCTTAGCTCGATCATACCGCGAGAAGTGCTCACTCTCACGATAATGTTGGCGTATGCGGGAATAACGTTTTGTAATATTTAAATAAGGGAATATATAATAGGTTGAATATGTAACGAGCCTATCACACATATTGTGTATAAATTTTTGTAACTTCATCAGTAGCCGTAGTAAAGAATTAAAATCATTAGAAAATTCATTAAATCCTAAAACAATAGAGAGTTTTCTTTATGCTTGAAATACTGAAACGACATCGGAATATCCTCTGCCTTTTCAATGAAACTTATTTCATCACCACGAAACTGAGACCACTATTTAGACTAACAATGACAAACAACATTTTGTTCTTGCAAACAATAAATATTGTCGATGTGACGGGAATATAAATATTGACTTGGAATTCCTACAACTTTTAGTGTTTGACAACTTATTTTGAACAATTACGGAGTAAAGCACAAATATGATTGATTTAGTACGTCAAACTAACGAACAATACCGAGATAAGAATGACAAATTGAAGTTTTTCTTTCTTCGCCATCCGAAGACGCGGTCAGGTCCAGCCGACCAGAGGATCTCGGGGGTGGATGCCGGGGGTGGATCCAGACGCGATGGTTTATTTGTTTGAGAAAGGATCAGGATAAGATAACAAATATTCCAAAGTTCCCAACAATTAAATTAAAATTCCTTCTCGCGAGACTTTTATAAAGAAGTTGAGCGTATTGATCGGCGGCTATTTGAATAAATTTGAATCCGGCCGGAATAAATGTTACTAAATTGGGGAAGAATTTTTATCACAATCGCGATGGGTATTCTTTAATTTGCTTTATTAAATTGTATAAATTGGAGTAAAATCTTTCAATAAGTTTCCAGTTAAATTTATCAAACCGCGCAAAATAAATTTCGGAATATTTTTGACAGTAAAAACGGTACTACCGCAGCGTAATAAAACTTATTAAATGAGGTTATGTTTATATTGGGTAATGAGAAAGGCATCCATATTTATTATTTTAAAAATATTAACCGAATTAATTAAGGAATATTAATTAATAATAAAATTAAGATATGTTGTGATTAATAAATTGCATGAAAAAATATAATTTTTGAGAAGGTTTCCTGTTTGTAATATATAACATAGTTTTTCTTTAATTGGTCTCATACTTCAGCATCGATTGAATTAAATTTAAAGGTGACCATGAAATATTTGAATATTCAGAAACTGATAGTCTAAGATATTAATTACCATAAATAATCAATCAACGACTGTCTTAATTTTATTTTTGAATATTTTTTTATTAATTAATCGACAAACAGTGAAACATTTTTCACATCACGCACAAAAAATAATTATCGTGCAACGTTTTTAGGTCAGTTTTAATTAATATAACGAGTAATTTGTCTTAAGGAAGTCCCCCGCCACCCCTCCGCAACTGCCGCCCCGCTGAGACTTCTTCACCCCTTTAATACTTCCAGCCCTTAACCGACAGATAATAAACTGTATTGCTGCCGAGTGATGGATGCTTTGACCTGTAAGCGTTTGAATAATGACCGGCGTTGAGATATATGATTTTGGGTCAATAGTATTTTCAGAAGGATATTTTGATCTTCAACTCCTCTAAGAAAATATTATTTTCAATTTAATACTAATGTACGAAACGTTTACAAATGATGTTGACGTATTTTAGAAATACTATTGTAATGGACAATATTAAGAAATATTATATATTATGTTATTGAAGAAATATTGTTGAGTTGGTCAATTCTACATATGTACAACTAACAAGATCCACGTCCGTAATTCCGCGTACACGCGTCCGCGAATGTTGCGTATCAAGGATAAATATGCGTAATTATTTTAAATGCGTAAAATCGTTGATCGTCGTCATACTAGGTAAATTCTTGTATATTTTTTACCTATCTATATTTATGATGTATGGAACGAAAAGTTAATTAAATATTGTCGCTGTAGCATAGTTGGATAATGCACTTTCCCCGGTTAGGAAAGAGATCCAGGTTTGAATCCCGGTGGCGCAACAACAATATTTTTCGATAAAATTGATTTTATATGTATATCTTTCTAATTGATATATTTAATTCATATTTAAAATATCACAGACCTATGTTCTGAATAATTACAACTTCACAATAAGAATGTGTTCTCCTAATAATAAAGTTATATCAATGTGTCCAAAATTTAATAAAAATGAATTGATAATTCTGGCGTCTGCTATCAGTTTACTCAAAGGTATTTGAGATTCTGTAAAAATAAGGTACATGGCTCTTTTAAATAATGGAACGATTAATTGTATTAATATCAAAAAGGTAACATATAGGTTCGAAAATTGTCGCTAAAAATATTATCGCTGTAGCATAGTTGGATAATGCACCTTCCCCGGTTAAGAAAGAGATCCAGGTTCGAATCCCGGTGGCGCAACAACAATATTTTTCGATAAAATTGATTTTATATGTATATCTTTCTAATTAATATATTTAATTCATATTTAATGTGTAATTCATTGAAAAATTGATGAATTTAAGTATTATTTTGCTATTGTATTTATTTATTTATTTTATATAAAATGTTAATTTTTCGCCATTGTTGACATGTTATTTTTTGTATTCATATATTGGGCAATGCGCGACGGAGATAGAAAATTAGGACAATCTCTTTTGTTATTTGAAAAACTCGCATCTTTACCCGAAAGTTGAGAACTTAAAATAGTCGCATTATATGTACTTAAGTCTACTTCATGAACATCTGCGGACATGATTTCGGTACAATATGTTATATGCATTGTGACCTGACGGGCCTACATCCCGTCCATACTCACCGGCCAATCAGTGGAGGTACACGCAAGTGTGAGTCCGTTACTCGGAACCATTTACTTACCATTTTGGAAAAAATAAAAATCATACAGATCATTCAATACGGTTTAGGGGACAATGTGTCATATAGTTTTGTTACAACAAGATAAACAGTAAGAAATCTAACTGACTGCGGAAGAACTATTGACATTATTACGAATAAAGATAATCACTCTGAGCGTTATAAGACTGCGACTATATGAAACATTTTAGGTCATTAAAGAAAGGATGAAGATTTCAGGTTTTGCGTGTGACAAATATTACTGAATTTAATGAACGCTAATATGTTAAATTATAAAACTTCTGGATCTGACAATGACCAGTGCGTAGAATCAGTACGGTGATGATGTTGATTACCGACGTCCTTTACCATCCTTGGAATTCGACATTGATCGCACCTCCCGCGTGACCGAGAGATCATTTATTGGGCTGCATCCCGGTCATCCTCGCCGAACGTCCATATCAGTACGAATTGTGTCTCCCAAAGACACCTCGTTTCAAAAATCACTCTTGAAGAGTGAATCGCCTATTTAAAAGAAAAAAAAAGACACCTCGGCGTTCCGTCCCGTGGTAATCGTCGTCCATTTTATTCCAATTAAAAATAAGAACATTGATGGAATCCCGCAAACGAAGCTCAAAACAAGCAAATGGACTCACGGTATCATCTCATGGCGTACCATAATCTTGTCACAATACTATCCCACCAGCATGGAAGAGACCTCCAGGGGTCCCTACCCACAAATTGACAACGTTACATGATTACATTTTAAGTTTTCACGACATTTCATCTGACAGGACCGGTATACCATAGATAAGGATTGTTCTCGTTTTTCGGTTACCATTACATAGAGATTTGTTGACAGTACTTACTGCAATGTAACAGTATATATCACACTATATGACATATGTAAAAATCATTTGTATGCATACTTTATTCATTACAATACTACAATAATACAATACACCCTAACCCAGATTGAGGGACAATATAGGATGAAGACTGCAAGTCCTACAGATTGGACTACAACGGAATATCTTCGAGAATGGGTCCAAAAATAAATGATGATAATCATTAATTATAATGGCAGCGGTCATGGTTTTCGAGTTTCGTAAAGCCGAAAAAGAAAATGGATATCGTAAAACCAAGAGAAGCGTAAATATATATAAAGAAAATATTTTCTAAAATAGTTCAGATATCTGGCTCAAAAAAAGTGAAAACATTTCGTAAAATGTGATATAATTACATCAAAAATAGTTTAACAATATCAACAATAGCTTAAATAGTTTACTAATTTACTCACTTACCTATTTACTAATATTACTTTTTATTTCAACAATTTCCGGTCGCCATCTGATTATTAATTTTCCCATTGTTTATATCAAAAATTTGCGAAATGAAAAACGTCGGGGTGCTAGGAAAATGGTCAAAGAGTTACAAAACAAAACCTGGAGTATAGCTAGACATTACAGCATAACTAGACATTACAGCAGGACGGAGCTCCATCTCACACAGCCAGTGTTTACTTCGGATAAAATAATTACATAATATATTTTGTATTAGAATTCTTTACATGTCTTAAGATATCACAAGAATCGCCACAGTACTAACTTAAAATTGCTTTACAAACCTCTAGTGGTGTTAGTCACCAGGGATGATGATGGATTAAGGAAGGTTTCCTGTTACTTGTTATTGGAAATAGTATTAGAAAATCAAACGTCAAACATTGGTCAAGATCAATATCAATTTGGGAAAGAGACTTGTAAAATTGTGAATGATTGGTAAAGTGTAAAGTATTTTTAGAGATGTTACATTGAAAATTTAGACCACATAAAATCAGTTACATTTTCATCGTTCCTTTAAGAGATTTTGGTTTTTGTAATGAACGAAATCACATGATTTATCCAGCTGTAGAACCAAAAAGTATTTCGTAGGGTCAAAGTAGTGTGTGGGATAAATTTGTGGTATTTATCTTGATTCCGAAAACGTCTTTTTGGGTGTGAAATATGATATATTTTTTCACGAAATTTACCGCGGTTGAGATTTTTTATTTTTATTTTCGTGTTTACGATCGCTGTGAATATTCACGAAAACATTTTTATTCTCTTATACCTTCTCGGAAATAAATAATATACGGTATTTTTTTTTCCCGGTTTATCCGGGATGAAAAAAGATAAACACACGATCGGATAAGGGCGAGAGATTTTGTTTTCGCAGTAACAGAGGCACTATGACAAGCCAGGAACGATATAAACAATTAATTTCCATGGCGTGCGGGAAGGGAAGGGGTGCGCGGCGGGAAGTTAAGTAACCGGAAGAAGTTTGGCGGCTATTAATGACACCTGTCCGGTGCGAAGTATCGAGGGACAACCATGGGCGGCGGAAGCAGGTTGGGGAGGGGCAAGGGGCCGGGTGCGGGAAACGCAAATGTTATATTTTTCATGTTTATTAATCGTTATTGTACCGTATATTTGTATAATATATAACTACTATTTTACCCCTCATAAATAACACACGTACACGCGGTACTGTTATATACAATACATATAAAACAAATTTATTAAAAACACATAATAAATATATATATATGAAACTGGTACATCGTCTAGGTTAGAAATTTTGACGCAAAGCCTTGAAGATGATATTTGTTCCATATACTATTGTTCGCGGAAACCTTAAATTAAACACACCCATATATATATATATATATACCTCTCTTATTGGTAAAAATTGTATTAAAATAACACACAACTATGTTCTGAAAAAACTGCATCTTTACAATAATAATGTGTTCTCCTTGATAAACTAAAGTGTTAAAATCTCTTGGATAAACTCAAAAAATATTTATATTAATGCCGAGGCCCGTTCGATAAAGGTTAAGTTAACGGAAGTTCTGTTTAAATAGATTATTGGGGGTGATATAATTATAAAAACTCAAACGCTACGGATTAAACTCACACATTAAATCATATTGATTAAAAAAAAAGTTTTTGTTCAGTATATTCCCAAAACTAGTTAATATATTGTATCGGGACCTTACGCAAAAAGTGGTAGTATTTCAAATTTACATTCCAAGTACGGTGTAGTAAAAGTACGGCAGTTGGAGTGAACAGCTCCAACTTTACCTCGGGATTAAGAGTAAAAACAACTTTCACCCTTACTTACTGGGTCACTTATCCCTCCGTGTACGCGATACAGAGAAGTGAACCCTTCTTTATCCTTCAAGAACATTAAAACTTAAAGGTCGCACTTGTCACGGCTCTGATTCCGGATTAAAAACCGCAAATTGCTTCGCCCAAACTTTTTGAATCGTATATCATGTTTCGCGCACACGCACTTTCGGGCCAACAGAAAAATATTATAAAGCTATACGTGCACGTCCTCACGCACAAAAAAGACATTCGAAAACGTAATTTAAGAACATTTTAGATAACATAATTAAATACTTCAAATCCACATACACGCATAATACAAAAATAATATTCTCAAAGCGTCGTAAATTATCATTTGCGATATAAATCTATTAATAATATTTAACAAATAACAGACATCGGTCTCCATTCATCAGTGTCGGCTAATGAAATAATAAAACATCTTTAGTAATTAATTCGAAAACAAAATGGATTAGACGTATTTACCCCGAATTTCGACTTCTGCGTGGTGTTCGGCATCGACAAACCGGGTGGAACTTTCTTTACTGCTAGCTAATATCAAACTGGAAAACATTGGAGAAAATCACTTAAGCCGAGTGTAATTGATTACTTAACTTGATTATAAGCGGCAGGGTGATATCCATCCCCCCGCACCCGAGGGTGACCCGATGGCTAACCGCTGATAAATTCGACCATTCCCGAAAATACTCTTAATCTAAGAAGCATTAGAATTGTTGGCACTTAGTAAAATGGCGTCTGTTTTCGATTCAATGGTAAATTTTTCAGTTAAATCATAATAAAAACGTAATTGGATAAATTAAACATTATTTTAATTTTTTCAATAATAATAAAAGATTTACAAAATATAAACCGTTATTTTGTTACCAAAGAGAGTGGTAACTTCATACAGCAGTAGATAAATAATGGTTGATGATTACGATTTTGCTAGTGGACTACACTATCCATTGACTACGGTAATGGTCAAAATAATTGTTGAAATTATTATTTATTTTAATGTTTAATGTTATTTCTTTTATAATTCTGAGTTCAAGTTGGTTTTATATTGGGAAAAAATTAAACATTGCATTTTATTGGCGACACGTTTTTAATTATTTATTATAGTCAAGAATCGTATTTCCAAAATCTGCCAACGCCTTTAATCATAATGAATTTGTATTAATACCGATTTTGGTGTGGTTTTTTAAATAATATTTCCCATTTACATGTATACTAAAACGAGCGTCGTCTTCTTGGGGTTTTTTCGACACCAGTAACCTTCGTCTTAATGATTATGAAGCTTAAAATAAAATTATTCATCTCACGTTGACAATTTTTGGTGAGAGTGCTGTCAGTGTTTCAAGAAAATCATTCGGAAGAATTTTTTTGTTAAAAATTCGTGGTGTAAAATGTGAGCAAAAAATAAAATATTTACTGAAACTTGAGCTAAAAAGGTGCCGCGATCTAACAGCAAAGCAAATTGAGATGTTAAAAAATTGAGAAAAATTGCTGATACAAAAAAAAGGACAGAGTTGTCCAATAATGCTTTTAATAAGGCATCAAGAACAAAATGTAACACCGACTTGAATATATAAGTAAGACTTTTTAAAAGCTTAATTTTGTTTTGAGGTTTCATCATCTTGAATCACTTTAATCCGTACTGTTTTCATCTTAGCCCAGTCTTGTATAAGATTTAATGTCCCGTACTTGAATGTATAATCTCACTTGAGACTTCCACTTGCGTTATCCTGGGTGGCCATGGCTTGCTTCAGTCTTATCATCTTCAATCGGCTGACGTGGATTCATTGTACACCACATTATGACCGAAGTTGTAAGGAAGATTTTACTAAATGCAATGTAACAGTTCTACATATTGAATGAAGTTCACATTCATACGTAAGATTAATTAATTGTTCCTACGTTTTTAACGTTACCAGTTTAAAATAAATTCATTACGGTTATTAATTAATCTAGTATCAGTAAAATCAATAACTAATAATAATTAATAATGTTAAATAAATATTTTACGAAAAATGAGAAAACTTCATAAAATTAAAATTTATCCCATATTCAAAGATCGGTCAATACTGGTTTTGAGAAGATAGTTTAAGTACTCCTGAATCGATCTTACCGATGTTCTGACATTTTATAAAAGCGATCATTTTGATGAAATTTTCTTGTTTTGTACAAGATTGATAATAAATAATCATTTGTTAATACTAAATATATATTATATATTGTAGCTAGCTAGCTATACCCGAGATTTGAACTCGAGGCAGTACATATCATGAAGTTAAACTACAAACGGGCTTGAATATGTAAAAACCATTGCAGTGAATTTATAGTTCTTTGAAAAATGTCTAAATAAATAGAGGAAATGAATTGTAATGAATGTCAAAACAGATTTCCCCATGAAGAAGGGACGGTCCGCGCTGAAAGGTCTATTGAAATAGGGGCTTAATCGGCAGCGGGGTGCGCCCTGTCACGCGATTACCACTGTCAATCAATGGGTTGCTGTAGGTAGGAACCCGCTGCTATGTTTTTTACGCTTTATATAGAGAAGAATTCAATGACTAGCCTAAAAACTTTAAAAACTTTTTTGTAATAAACGGCTTATTATTTATTACTAAGAATTCTGAATTCATGTAAATGAGATATGAATAAGATGTATAATATAATTTGAATAAAATAATCAGATTTATTGATATGGGAATTTTAATTATAATTACCCCAATAAACAACAGTCTTGCAGTGATCACGCAATATCCGGACAAATTTTTACTTTATTATTTTAATCGTAATGAAAAAATGCACGGAAAGGATTGCTTTTGTTAAAGTATATTTTTTACAGCCTGATTAAAGTACTGATGAATTAACTACGTATGTTCTTCAGGCGCACGACGAATGATAACTTACCTACGTATCGATATATTACAAATAAACATTTAAATTTGTTCATCTTATTAAATTAATTTGTATTAATATAATATTATTGAAATAAATACTTATCAATGAATGATTTGTGTAAAAATATTTTATGAGACCGACATTGTGTTTTCTCTTGTCAAAATTCTCTCCCCGAATAACCGATCCTCCACATAGCATCTGCCTGGTAGATGAATTATCCCCGGCTGCGTTATCGTCTCGTGGGGAAGTTATTCACATGTACGCAAACATAAATATTAAGCTCGCGAAAAACAATGGGTTGGTACTTTGCTAAATACATAACTTCACGAAATTACTTATAAGACGGGGTAACTGTTAAGCCCTCGAAAATTAATTTATTGATCTATACAAGTTAGTTAGAGTACACCTGTGCTTTATTTATATGTATCATTTATCATCCTGTATAATTTCACAATGTCCTATTATAGATTATTGATATTTTTTATATAAATGTCTGAACCACTCCCGTAATTAAAAATATTTTTTATTTGGGGAGTATAAATATAATACGGTTTACAATATTGTTAAACAAATAGTATTTGATATATTTTATGTACTATATACATATATGGGAATTAGTCTTTCTAATTTGTAGGTTTCCCTTATTTTATCTCTTTTTAATTAAATTGGGATTCTTCTTCATCTTCTTTAAGATAGGCAGTCCACCCTTCAAGGATGATTTGTGCCATTAATTAAGTTAAAACTATATTTTATAGAAAAGTACAATAATATTATAAATACTAATTAAATGTATTATTTAGAAAGATATACATATAAAATCAATTTTATCGAAAATTATATTGTTGCGCTACCAGGATTCGAACCTGAATCTTTTTTCAATCCGGAGAAGGTGCATTATCCAACTATGCTACAGCGATAGTACTTTTGACGACAAATTTGAAAAACCCGCATGTTCGAATCTCGGTAGCGCAACAACAATATTTTTCGAAAAAAAAAGATTTTATATGCATATCTTTCTAATTAATACATTTAATCAGTATTTAAAATATCACAGACCTGTGTTCTGAATAATTACAACTTCACAATAATAATGTGTTCTCCTTAATAATAATATTATAGAATAATAAATATTATTTTACAAGTCAATACCATTATCATTCAAAAAATTTGCTATTATATAGACCAAATGTGGCGAGCTAAGGGAAAGAGTCAAGGGTCTCCTACTCGTCACCACACTCACACATCGGGTAATCTATTTAGTTCAATCTGAATAAATGTGAGGCTACCTGGCAACGTAAAAATTTAATTCTAGAGATATTTGATATTGTTCTCTTGAAGACTTTCATTTTGGAAAACCGGGGAGTGCGGGGAATAGATGTTTGAATTACTTTAAGCCGATTACCCTAAATTGGGATTATTAATAAATTTAAATAATTAACCTCTTATTACTATATTTTTCTCTTATTTTAAATTAAATTTAATTCAAATTAATTTTCAATTCAATTAAATTCAACGTAATGGAATATAAGAGCGAAATACTTACACAATTTTGTTAATCATTTTATATAATTTTTATTTACTCGTTTAGTTACGAGAACAATCACAATTTTTGATTTCTAGTGAAGTAATCAAATGCCCAACGTTCGTGACTGCAGGTGAGCTTCTATCTTTCAGCCAAATAAGTACGATTATGTTATTAGTATTTTGTAGTGTGCATCTTGGGAAATATCGTACATAAATGGACGTCGCTGTGTAAAAATGCATAAGCATGAACTTGTCGAGGAGTGAAGGCGGAGTTAAATCATGGCTGTGGCATTCTTAGTACAGTTGAGAACTCGGAACGACCCGACAAGAAAATTATAGAAAAACTTTTCACCGGATTTAGCGGAAGAGGAGGGGCGGAAGCGTGTCTTATAATATTTCAGTAAATAAAGGAGTGCCTCCACGTAGCGGCCATTCCAACTTTTCGCGCATCGCGGTGTGAATGGTACTCCGCACTGCCCTCGCCCAATCTAAATGTTGCTTAAATAAAGAGACAATAATCCGCCTACCGAAGTTGGGAATGAGTTCGTTCCGTAATTGCGTCAGGTCATAAAATAAGAATGATAATACTACAAGTCAGACCACATATCCGGTTAGCGTGCGTCCGCCATTCCGCTTCTACGTTTTGTTTCGGCAAGAGTCATTTAAAATGCTATCAATTATATCAGCGTTTACAAAAAGGTCCCAGATAGAAATGCCAATCACTCGTTTGACGAATAACGAAAATACATTAATCATTCAGACAGCAGATACTCTCACTTGAAATGAGAAAAGATTAGTTGCACACTAAAAGCTGCGATAAAACGTCGCCAGATAATTCAGTATATCCACGGAATGACAGCGCCGATCCGCGATAGCGGGAAGACATTTTTCCAATCCGAATCGAGCGAAATTGAAAAATGCAAGTTTAACGCGATTAATTCACTTAATTTCCGATTCGATCCGCCGCCGCGGGACCATCGGCGATGCGTATCTCTCCCGGCTCCCTACCTGCCAGAGATAAAGCGAAATAAATTGAAAATTGTTCGAGATTGATTTGAATAGACGGCTCGGCTCGCTCATCAATCCTGCGCCCGACGGCCGCGACGATTGGCTGCAAACTTCCGCTCCTAGGTGCGGATAGTTTCAAGTCGCGAGTATTCGAAAAGACGTTTCAAAGCAATTGCTGCGGAAAATTCACCGAAATTAAATGAAAACTCTTTATTCGTAGACAATTTTTAAGTTCATCGAACACCGCATTCTCGTAAGGGAAAGGCCCGGTAGGGATGATTCTGTTGTCGGGAGGGACCGTTGGGCGGGCGGGGGGCGGGGGGCGGCGGTAACGGGTAGCGGAAATGCGTGCCACGGAGCTATCTGCTTTATCTTTTCACGGCTATCGGGTCATAGACTTGATGGAAATTTACAAACTTTGGAATCATTAATTATACACTGGAGTAAAAGTGTATAATTTCGGTGAAGGCGAACAGCAGTGAACTATTTGAGATACCAGCTTGGTAGGACAAGCATTTCTTTTACTTTAGCTTTTTTATAAATGATACTCGTAACTCGTAATCGCCAGTTTCTAGACACATTTGTGCTAATTTGATTGAGACTGGCACAATAATCGGATGATGAAGAATCTTTCTAAAGAGAGGGAAGTTTATATTTTATTTAAAGAACAGTTTTGCTCTCCATAAAATAACTTCCCGTGAATGGCTGAACATAAAATCCAATTTCACCCTAGAAGAATCCAATCACTCGCACAAATAATTCGATTCCATTCCTCGTTCCATTCGCATTAAACGTTGTTTTCCGAGTTGCGTAAGAAACACAATACTACTCCGTTTGGAATATTAAGTAAAAATGCGTCGCTGAGCCGATCGGCTATCGACCGCGCGCCGCACACGCGACGGGCGGCGCCGGCCCGGGGGCTGGGGGCCGCTCGGATGTGGAATTGCAGATGGAACAGGAAGGCAGCGCGCTCTCTGAATATGAATTCAGCGGCCAGAGGAAGAGTTATTCCACGGTGGATGTTATCGCAATTAATATGGCGGCGCAGCGGGGCCCGGGATCCGAGTGGAGAAATGAAGCGGGAAAAGGCCCTAGACTACCCGGCGGGGCTGCCGACAAACAGTAGGCTATTTAGCGTGGCAGATCCGACCGCGGGGCTGCGTGTGATGGATCGGCGCACACGCCACGTCATGCCACGCACACGCACGGCGGAAGTCCGCCCGAACTGCTTTCAGTCTCGCCGTGTGTCCCGAGACCTGGCGGTGGTCGCGCGTTGACAAATAATGTGAAGCTCATAAACTGTCCGTTTCCCGGCCGAGATATTTTACTTTTACCGATATAAAATGTACAAGAGTGGTTTCGGTGAATAGTTTTATTGCCGAGCGGAATCCGAGTCTTTTTCCAGGGAAAAGTTGTCGATACTTGTAATCATTCTTAATTTATGGGACAGGCCGTAAAAACATCGTCGACGAGCTAATGGAAGCGAAAAGTGGAAATAACATCCGGACAATGAAGAAAAAACTGTTATTCTAGTAAAGGTTGTGTGACCTGGTGTATAAAATACCTAATTAGATTGATTCGGTCAACTAATGTCCGCGATAAAGTTACAATGCGGGATGATATCGTTTAATAAAACAGAAAGAAATAAATCGGCATGGATAGAATACATTGGTCGTCTCGACAGGGTGGGTCGGTGGGGAGGGGGGGGGGGGTGAGGGCGTGGGGCGCGGGGAGTGGTGGCGCGGGCGGGGGTGGGATTCATCCATCAAGTGCCGAAATGAATTTTAATCAAAGCAGGAGATTGGAAATTACGTTTTCAAACGAAGGGAGCTTAAACGCATTAGCACCCACCGCGCGTCAGGTGGACGGGTGCCGGGGAGGCGCGGGCGGAGGGGGTTATACTAAGGGTCGTGAAAATTTAAAAAAAAAACTTCGATAAGATCTTATAAGATATCACTAGACTATCTAGTGACATAGCAATGGTTCAAATCATGTTGAATCCAAAAATATATTTTCGTTATTATATTTTATCTATCGTGTCGGGTTTTATATATATATTTTTTAAATAAAACAGTAGTAGTAGTTTTAATATATGATTTTTTAAATAAAACAGTAGTAAATGAGTTTCAAAAATACATATTATCAGGAATTTGATTTTAAAAAATTCTTAATAACAGAGGGCGTACTATATATAACGTTTTGATAGAAAACTTAGTTAATATCATTAATCGACATAGCGGTTACTTTGTGGCATAACATGATTATTTTAATTTTCTCAACAAAAATTTGCATTACACACACATACAATAAGTTTTGTTGAGAAAATGTGTTGAGTTGTTCGTGTTAGATTAGCACATCGATCTTAAATGGAATATATAATTTTATATGGAATCCAAGTGAGGAGTAAAGATTATTTTAAAACATACAAAGATATAATCTCTTGTAATCAGATTTCTAAATTATTAGAACCAATATCTTTTTCAGAAAAGATTACCCTGCGGACATGTACAAAACGCCTATTTCTAAAACTATTACGGTGAATAGTTTGAATTGATCTTAAAATTCCTCATTAAAATAACTAGTATGGTGAAAGGTTGCCAGGAGTATCTGTTCAAAACTTTTAATGCATTCTTCCTAATATTATAAATCCCAATAAAACTTTAGTAAAATTTTAAAAGTAAAAAATACTTAAAATAATAAAAAGTGGGCTATAAATTAAAATGAATATATTGAAAAATATTTATTATTGTCTTGCCCTTTAGAAATGTAAAATAAATCTATTAATAACCAATTTTTAATGTTAGTTAGTGGGATGTTTTTGAATCACATCCTATACTTTACTATTTCCAGTTATTATTTATTAATATTGATAACACTGTTAAGTATTAAAATCACTATCATCCCCTAATTTTAGAAATTGAAAATAGTTTTACTAGAGTGATGCAGTGAAAAACAAGGCCGGGCCGAATGCATCCTCGGGATGGTAATAAATGCAAGTGGTTCGGAGACCAAATCTTTCGTTTCCTTTAGGGCCTTTGTTGATACAGCATCCTTGCCTCGAGCTTTCGTTTGAAACTTTTGTATGTGCTTACTATACTTACGTGAAGTAGAGTTTAAACAGAATGGATTAAGTTACGTATTTGTATAGGTTTGTTGTGGTTATTGTGGTTTCCTGGTGTATTTTTTGTTCAAGTACACCAATAATGGCATATGTCGAATACAAATATTTCCCTGTGTTTTTTACAATTTTTTATATCAAAGAACAAACAGCGAGAATGTATTATATGATATTGAGAGTATGCGTGATAATGTCAACGTTACGTAAGAAAATTAATTGAAAAGTTTCTGCGTCAGGACAATTCGTTATTTTAATAAATTTACATAATTACATAGTTAATTTCATATATGTCCCTTAGTGAAATAATGATCAATTTATTTAAAAAAACGTGAATCACTATAATTAAACTTACAATAATAATTTTAGATAGAAGTTTTATATCTAAAAGTTTTGTTATGGTAAGTAAAAAATTATATAAAATAAAGTATCACTTTATCAAATAAAGTATCAAATGGTTAGAAATTAATGAAATTATCTTCTAAATTTTAAAAATAATATGTACCCATCACTTTAAATATGATGTGCTTAAATATTTGTTTTTAATTACTAAAATCTTATAACCACGTGATCAAAATAAGTAAAACACCAGGACAGGGTTACACGGCCCAAAAGGCAAATTTCCAATCAATTTCCAGAGGTGGATTTAGTTTGGTCGGAGGGGGGGGCCATGTTGAGAAATTGTTTCCGCCTCTATCCCTCGACAGCGACTTGAGTGGGATCTGGCGGTAGTTATCGGAAGTTATTATCTTAGGAGAACATCGCGGTTCTCCATGCGTAAATTATTTCGTGACTAAATTTCTGAAAATTGGATTCCGAGGGGCCATAGGTCACATATGAATTAGCACTTAATCATAAAGGAAGGATATCTTCGGATCGATTTGGAAACTTTAATATCGCCGGCTAAATCATTAAATTTTCATCAAATAATGCGATGCTAAATATTAACCATTTCACATGTGTGACATTTATTATTTTTGTTAAACCTTTATTTGATTTTTAAAAATTACCTATCAATTTTTGTTTATTTATCATTATAACTGTTTTTATTACATCTCTCAATACATAAAATACCTACATTAGTGTGTGTAATAATCACAAGAAAAATTAATATCAGAAACTTAAATTGTAATAAAGCCTATGGTAATACAAAATATCGTGAATATTATTAAATTTGAAAATGTACACGATCTATCAGACTGGTATTAAAAATGCCGCTTTAAATTATACTCCACCCTCAATTAATCTGAAAATCAATTTCCCGTTGATTTTTCACCAATGTGTTGATTTAACAGCATCCCCTATTAGACGGGCAGCTATACGATCGTAAGCGGCCATATGACAGGTTGATTATGTCAATAAATTCAAATTGTGTTACCGGTGACGCCGAATTTGACAGTAAAATGCGTTTGTAATCGAATACCAGGCTCGGCAAATATTGGCAGTTGCAGTCTGCAGTGTCTACGTGCGTAGCGAATCGGCGTGGCGCGGTATTTCCGATTATTGGCCGGCTCTCGCATTTCGGAATAATATGTGCACCGCAAAATAATGCCGCACTGTTTAATGATATGTAAATAAATATTACCGAATTAATCAGGCCGGATTTGGGGACCTGTTATGACGCGGAAAGTCGGAAATGTGAACATTTACTGGGATAATGATCGATGCCGCCGAGCTAATGAAGTCCACAATGCATTAGCGGCCCACGTTTGACAGATTATATTATCAGCTATCACGCGGTGTTAAGGCAGTTTGGACAGTGATCCGAATTTTCAAAATAAAAGTTCTTTTTGTGAAAGTAAACAAAAGTGGAAAATTATAAATATCCGATGGCGAAAAAAGAAATAAGAAAGTTGCGTGAAAATGTAATGATTCCATTAAAAGTTGTATCTGGATCTTCAGAAATAAAAAAATATTTGTTAAATTAAAAAGTTACGCTTTCAAAGCGTCAGTTTAGTACATAAATAACTCGGAGCATTCTCGTTCGGCTACATTGACGTTGAATATTGCAATCTTCTAAATGTTATATTCGCTTTTGGGAGATATTCATAATAGTGTATGTATTATATATCGAGGCATTTGCAAGCAAAGTGCGAAACTTTTTCATTTACAGTCTCAACTTGCTCAGTCATCGTAAAAATATCACGTTAAGAATAAATAGTCGGGTCAGCATTCGCGTGAGAGAAGGAATGTGCATTTATCTTTCATGTTTATTTTGGTGCTGCTTTTACCGGGACGATTTAAAAATCCCCAGGGAAAAACGTAAAAACATGTTCATTTGAATCAGAGATTACTTGATATTATGTGTTTTTTCTTCCTTTTATCTATATAATATTACATAGCGCATAATATATTGCGTCACGGTTCTGTCAGACCGGAAGTCTCGGACATAAATCATCCCCCGGCGGCGCGGGGCAGGAAGGGCGGAGCCATGAAGCGAGGGGGTAAGCACAGATAACTGGAACGTTAAATGACTAGTGGAAAAATAAAATCTCAAACAAATGAATTCAACTTGTATTCGTTTGTTTTGTTTGCTCTGAAAACCTTTGCGATTACTCTCTCTTGTCATTCATACAATGCTTCTCTACAGAAAAAATGCTCCGATAACATTTTATTGTTAATGAAATAATAAATATTAACCACCTCGCTATTTACCCGAAGGGGCGGGCAGAAGCGCTGGATACCGAATGAAAAGTCAATTGTTTGCTGTTACCTACTATGATGATCAATTAAAGATAGAAAATAATTTACAATAGGTATATCGAAGGACAGTACATAAATTTAACGAATAAGAAAATTTCAACGAGAAATATATTCGCTTTTCCAAAAATTTTAAATTATAAAAACTGGTTTTCTCTAAAACATAAATGTGACATGCTTTGACTCTATTTCGTGTAGAAATTAGGAATATAATGTAAAGAATGTTGCGTGTTTTGTGGATGTTCAAATGCATTCCTGAAAGTGAACACATTACGAAATAAGGGTAGGAGAGTCGGTCTAATGATAAGACCTATTTGATCGTTAAGGAAATGTTATCAATAAATTGTATTACCTGAGCGTTGGAGATTAATGTTGTTTTTATGAAAAACAATTTTTCAAAATAATTTTAATAGATGTCAGGTAAATAATTTCATGTGAAACAAATATAATAATTAAAAATGAAGCGACGAATTCGTTCGATGATAAATATATTTATTGAATCTGTTATGATCGCGGAATTCACTTTCGGTGATAAAATACACATTTACGTATCTACAGTATAAATCATTGGTACATCACATTGGTAGTAGATTATTGGATACTTTAATTGCAACTGAAATTGATACGCGTGAATCCATGAAGGACAAACATCACGTTTGGCAGGAAATCAGTTTGGATGTTAATACGGTTTTCTGCCGACGGGCAACAAGAGGCGAGCAGGCAGGCAGCAGGCTGGATGGCCAGCATAATTCCATCACCGATGAGTCACGTACTCTGATCGGAATCCCATTTGCCTGGCAGGAAATGAGACCGGAATAAAGTTAGATGTACGCTGGACATTCCGCGGACCCGTGATGAATAACCCCATGATGTGAAATAGGAAGGTTCGCGAATATTCCCGCCGGTTATTGAAAAACAATTGGATTTTGCAGCCCGAATTGATTCATATAATAATTTTTAAAATACACATTTTTAGGTAACGGAACAATTATTAAATAGCCCGTGTCCATGGAATGAGACGACGTGACAAAACTCAGAGATTTAGTTGAGATAAATTTCAGTACTATGCACACGTGTTGAGATTTTGATGTGGAGACAAACTCAGATATCAGCTTGAGATTGACAAAAGAGACAAAAAGTCTTATACATAACGTTCGATTTGACAAACATCACATAGAATCATAGAAACCTATAAATATTTATTATGAAAATATAGACTAAGATAATGTATTAAATTACAAACATTTTAATTGCTGGTGAGAATATGCAAATTTACCTAACTGATGAACAGAACGTCAATGGTTAATAGACTGGAATTTTACGTTTGCTATACAATAAGTGTGATCTCGGCGATCTCTGACACTGAGACTGATGTGTGAAGTTATTTCCAAAGATTCTCATGGTAGTGTAATTCATGTCTCAAAGATTGTCAAACATCTCTTTCGTGGATACACAGGAGACATGTTGGATTGATTGCCAAAATTGACAATTTTTTTTATACTTTTAAGCACGTTGGTACGGTGCTTGGAAATCGATTATTGATATAATTTTGATTTGAAAAAGCATTGGTTATATCACACACATATACTGTCATCATATGTAATGATATCATGTACATTTATTTTACACTCATCTTCCATACGCATAATAATCACAAAGATAATCCATGATAACAGACGAGTAGATGTACTTTACTATGATTAAGATATGAATCAGCCTTCGCGATTTATTTTCTTTTCTTCGAAATTCAACTTTTTACCATTTACTCTCAATATACCTAATCGTATTATTTCAGTATCTATTTTACCATAAATTGCTTTCTTCGCGGTTAACACGAATCCCAGCCTAACATTAGGGTAGGTCTTTTATGTTACATGAAAAAATCGTTCTTCAAATTAATTTTAAAAGGTTTCGAAATAAAAATTAAAATCAGCCGTGTACGAGCGAGTTTGAAATACTTATTTTAAAATTTTCGACATTTGAATTTGCATAGGTGCGAGGTCTTTTGAACTTGAATGTGTACTTTTGTCACCGGACTTCAGATAGGGAGGGAGATATGGGAGAGATTCTCCACTGGCTCGTTTGACAGCTGTTATTGCGCAGTATGTTCGGGCTATTGTGACTCAATTTGCATAATTAAACGGCTACCCGGAGCGCAGCGCAGAACCGTTATCGTATTCAGTTATCGGATTTGAAAATTTTCCGTCTTTCACATGCTGGCCGATTCGCCGTCGCTCGGTAGGGGCGTGCAATGGGCCCAATTATCGATTTTATCTGCCAAGTCGACGGTTGGAAACCTGTGCCATAATTAATTATTTTACAGTTATTAGTACAAATCCGAGCATAATGTACTCTCATTTCAAATAATTCAACGGTAGCTAATTATTTTCGGTAATGATATTTGATTCGCAATATGTTTATTAAAAAAAGTGACGATTTTTCTAATGTCTATGAAAAGATTTGAAAGATATTAAAAAAGTTGAATAATATAAGATTACGGTTCGAATTCCTTAGTTCATACTCAACTATAAATATTTAATAAGACAGTACTAAGACAGGAGACTGGCTGGTTCTTTTTTTCTCAACTATTTCTCTCAGCATCTGATGTCTATAATATCAAAATTTTTGAAAGAGAATGGTATTGACTTGTAATAGTTATATCGCATTTTTTAATAATATTGTAGTTATTCTATAAAATGTAGTTTTAACTTAATTAATGGCACAAATGAAGTCTTGAAGGACGAATTGCTTAAATAAAAAAAGAAGAAGAAATAAGAAAATGAACGCACGCTAGCTAGAATAGGTATAATATGCAGGCGCGTGCAGTCAGTACTATGAAATAAGCTGTACAGAATTATATATTTTGGGAAATAAATAATAAATACATATTTATCTGACAGAATATGATGATAATATGAAGATAATTGTGATAGGAATATTATGAGATAAATATTGTTAATTTAATTACAGCTTATTTCAAAGCTATGCTGACTGCACGCCGCTGATAATATATAAACATGTTTCAACAATCGCGTATTTGGAAATAATATTAGAACAATGAAGTAATTCAGTAAATGCCTGTTTAAACCAGTTTCAGGGCGGATTACGCGTGTGTATTGAGAAAAGGATGTTTGTTCCAGTGTTTAATAAATTTCTCGTGGCAAAGTATATCCTCGCTCGACTCGTCTATTAGTTAATAACGGGCGCGCGGGAGGAGAGGAGGAATAATAACCTGGAGAAACAATCGCGGCAGGATGACAGGGTTTGCGCCCGTAATACATCACCGCCTTGTCTGCTCGATGGGAATATTCTATGGGACGCGACTGGCAACAATACCTCCACGTCTCTCTGCGCTCCTGTCACCGGGCGGGCGGAACTGCTGACAGAATGCAACACAAACAATGTGCAAAAATTATAATACCTAGCTGAAGAATAGAATTTTGAAAAATCCATCTTCATTTACGAGAGATGTTCCACTAACCCAATTTTTTTATTGTTTTCATGTACAATTGTTTTTATAACGCATTCGAAAAACTTTATTAAGGCTTTAAATGAAATATTTCAAAATCTTACCAGAAAAATAGTTAGACCTACATCACAACAGTGTTCCAATTTTCAATTTTCTGACAATAGAAATAAGCTTGTATGTTTTCTATTTGACAAATGTGCTTTCATAACAAAACGGTTATATATTAACCTAATTCATATATTTAAAAGGAAATTTATTTCAAATTTCTTTACGCATGACACACAGAAGGACATTGGTACACTTTATATATATATATGTATATAAAAACAAATTATTGAATAATAAAAAAAAAACAATTTTATAAATGTTGAAAATTATAGGTTGATTCATAAGTAAGGGTTTATATTTCTTATAAAATATATGTTATTTTTATGGCATTTATATATTTTTTGGATATTCGTTAGTTATGAAACAGTGTTTGTTTTTTAATACTTTATATAATATTATTAAATAAAAGTATACAATTCCAAACGTAAAATGAACGATTTATAGGCACATCATTGTCAAGTGATCAACGGCCAGAATAACCCAGATTAACCAAGATTTATTTTTTTGGTTTATCACGACTTTACGTTTTTACTATCCGTACCTTGCTACAATAGATTTATAAAAATTCACTGAAAGGTGGATAGAATAAGAAAACTACCTGATGCTTAATGATAGTGAATACGTAATTGAACAGGGTAAATCGGGGTAAGTGCGACATATAAATCATCGACATAAACTTTGAACTGTTCTCAAACTTCATAAGATTATGCTGTGACTTTGAAACTTTGATAGAAGAATCATTAACCATTTCCAAATTAAAATATTTAAAATTCGGAATGGAACCCCTTCTAGGATAGCTGATATTGATAGCATTTTATGAAAATTGTACGAGTAGATGCACTTAGCCTAAATTTGGGGTAAGACCATCTAGTTGTATTATTTCTGACAAATTGTTAAAATAATGAAAATATCTTTACTGTTCTGCTTAATAACAATATGAATTAGTTATTTTGGTCCTTAATGACGAGTTGAATGTGATTAGTTCCAAAAAAATCTAGTAAAATTACTTAGGCGGGGAAAGTGCGACATATCATAGTGATTGTTTTTAAAATTGGTTAATTATTTTAATAAAATAATGTAACCGTCTACACACCACTAATTGAGAAAGTTTCCGTACAAAAATATATGGCGTACCATACCAATCATTGAGTAGATGCACTCCCCCCACGGTATAAAATTTATGGGGTAAGTATATATGGTTTTATATATCGTAATTGCGGAAAAAATCACAAAACTAATATATACATCACAAACTACAATTCAAAATAAAGATACCTACCTAACATCAGCGTCCTGGCACAAAAGATTATCTAGATAAAGAAATGATTGAAAAGGCATACACAACTCGCAAGTTGACATCAAACAACTGTCATAATTAGAAATGGTATTACAAGCAAACTAATGTTTGGATTTGGACTATCTTTAGACTGTCGCTTCAAATATTGGTTTATGGCACTGAAATTCAAATTCAAACATAATTAGGAGACGTAGTTGCACTTCCTGCATAGATGAACGTACCTCGACTCACCTCACATATAATATAATTAAAGATTTAAAAATAATATTAGGCAAATAAGTAAAACGGAACTTATAAGTGATTCAACCAATATATTATATTTGTTTCCGTGTACAATCTCACACTCATTCGTTAGAATAATCACAAAATATAATTATGCAGAAGGAAATATAAACTAATTTACGTGTCTTATTAATTTGTCAACCGCGACGCGAAGAGCTTTTTAAAAATTTAAATTGAACCAATCTAAAACTGGAAAAATCGCGTTACGAATATAATACAATCAAATTAAGCAAGAGAGTAAATCCGCTGTAAAGGCGTTACGAGAATTATGCTAATTCATTAAAAACACCCATACAGGAGATTTGACGCGAAGCTTTTGCGCATGTACTTAATGTAAACAAAGGTACGTATAGGGTTACCAGCCGGCCGTCCCAAGGAAGAGTTTTCCTCCATTTTGGAATTGATTTCGGAACATATTTTCAATACTATCCGTCATAACCAATAGGAAATATTTCAAGAATATAAGGATTCAATTATTTCTTTCTTTTCGTCCATAAATTTTGCAGTTTTATTAAAATCTGAATTTTGAGATAAAATAAAAACTTGAGTTAATCAAATTCACATATATAATACAATAATATAAAATATGACGTCATTAATCTTACGATTTATTACATGTACAACGTGGAATTTACTAGATTTTTTTCTTGGCGATTAGCATTTAAAAAAAGTATTGATTTTGTAATAAGTTACATAATAATATGGAAGCATCTAATGAATTCGCATGTACTGAGAATGTGAGTATTTTTTTCAAATTTTGAAATAAAATTAAAGAGATTATGAAATAAAACAAGGACTAAGTTAAATCAAACTCACGACATTTTGACATTCTAACTCCCCGAGCTACAAAAATATACGAACTTAAGAATATTATTATAATTTTGTTCGTTCGTGGTTCGTTTTACTCATTTTTGTCCTTTTTACTGTCTGCGTTCACTGTCGTTTTCCCTTTTTTACTGCGGGATCTGGGCACCCTAGGCAGGAGCACAGCGAAGGAGTACAGTGTACGTCGCACGCCATACCACGTTATTAAATTATTTTCGCATGTTTTTCAGTCGCTTCCGATTACGTCAAAGTATTCATTTATAATAATCAAGAGCTAGCGGCGCACTGAGCACACTGAGATACCGTGTGAAGGAATTTCAATTAGCGCCTTGGATTTTCGTCGAACAAGTTTGATGCAATCATCTCCCGGCGGCTTTGAAATTTCAGTCGCATTTCTGAACGATTTTTCAAATAATAAACACAGATTGTGAACAATAATAGTTAATTTGATAACTCGTGTAGATAAATGAAAAAGTTTTGTTTTAATTCCTTATCTACCAGCTACAATTTGCTGTGTTCTGATTGGTAAATAAAAAAATCGCATTAGATAGCAAGAACCATTTTATTCCATTTTGGAATGTTCCAGAAATATATATATTATACTAACCTATCTAAGTAGACTACTGAAATCAAGTGAGTGCATAAACACTGAGTGGGACCCACCACTGTCTTTTTTATTCACCGCCAGGATGGGTTTTTTTAATACTAAAGGGTGTCCAGCGGAAAATTTTCAAGTTTAAAATTAAATAAAAAAAAAATTACAATGTTATTCTCATATTTATTTATGCAAAATGGAGTTTAATGATGCGGATTTTACGTTTTATAAACAATATCGTTAAAATGCAGTCCATTTTTCTCAAGACACTCTTGAAATCAGACTCTTAAATTTACGAACACGCGAGAGCAATGCATTGGTTCAATGGCAGGAACTTCACGTCAGATATTTTCTTGTAGGACCTGAATTGTTCGAAGATTGTTACTGTAAACTCTCAAATTAAGATATCCTCACAAAAAAAAGTTGCACGGTGTAAGGTTCGGTGACCGAGGTGCCCAGGGTATGTCTCCGTACTTGTTGATTAATTTATTGGGAAAAAAAAATGTGTGGAATGGCCCCGTCTTGCTAAAATTGTGTTCTGTTGTTGAACCTGGGAAACTGCTGCAGTTGCAGTACCAAAAATTTGTCGATCATTCGGAAATATACGTCAGCAGTGACTGTCTCTTGCTGGTTAAAAAAATAAGGAGCAATTATCGGGCTAATATGCCTTCGGGCAGAAATTGCACATCACACTGTCATTTTTGGACAATGCAAACATTTTTGATGGCGTTTCCTTGGATTGTCGGGACACCAGTATCTCATGTTCTGTTTATTAACATAGCCATCGATATGAAAATGTGCTTCATTAGACAACAATATCTTTCCAAGCGTTCGTGCTATTCCAAAACGTTCCAGCATCGTTCTCGCTAAGGTTTCATATAAAGAATAATCATTTTAGTTGAGAAACTGCACGATTTGGATATGGGTGAAATTGTAGTTTATTTTTCAAAATAATGTGCACTGTTGATTTTTTTATTCTAGTACAGGCTGCGATCTCCCTTATCGATTTACGCGGATTATGCATAATTTCAAGTCGAACTTAAGCCACATGTTCTGGCGTCAGTGCTGACGTTGATGGTCCCGGAGGAGTTTGGTTAACCAATGTCCCTTCTTGAACTTTTGAACCCATCACCAGATAAGTTGCGTGCCCACTTATTTGTCGAATAATAAAGTGAATACAAAAAGCGCGACGCGCACGAACCGCTGGATCACCGCACTTTAAATATTGCTGATTTACGAGCAATTACCATTTAATTTTGAAATTTTTCCGCTGGACAGAGATGCACAGCGAGACGGAGGCGTGGTACGGACACCAAAACCAACACCATTCACTGTCTAATTCAGCGATCATACTCATATATATTTTACACATATATGATGATGGAAACATTGAACAGTGCATAGAAAAAGAACAGTAAAATAAAATATATAAATCACCCCCTAAAGTGAATAGAAAAAAGTGGACTAAGCACAAAAATAAATTTACATTTACTTCCGGTTAGGAAACCAGGACCAGGAGTATATAAACAATGAAACATCAGTATAAGAACGAGAACAAAAGATAGCATTGTTAAATGAGTCAGTAGACAGTGGCGGGGAGATGATAATAGTGCGGCGGGCAGATCATCGAAAGGTCCGTCTTGGCAACACATTTCGTTCCTCGCCCTTTCTGGTAATCTTTAATAACTTACCACGCGTATTTAATCCCCTCAAATTGATGAAAATGAATAAGTACTTTACGAGATTTTTGAGAGTTTAGTATTAAAAAAAAAATAAACAAATTAAATGAGAAAGCAGCAAACGTTAATCCGAGACAGAGCGGGATGTCGACCGGAGAAGAAAGGAAAGTTTCGGAATAAATCAAAAGTCGTCGTGCTGTAATTTTTTAAGCCCGCCCGCCGCGCCGTATAAACAAAACGGTGTAAAAGTGCGACAGACGCGGGCAAGATGGCGCGAGGCGCGATGGACTCCTCCGGGCTCCTCAGCCCGGCCGCCGCGGAAAACAGTCTGGTTTTCTTAACTTTATCTCATTAAAAATTAATTAAGTAATACGGAGGAATTAAAGTACGGTGTCGTAAATTATGTTTTTTTTCAGCGGAATAATAAATTAAGGCTTTGAAAGTGAGATGAGAGCGTAGGTACATAGTTTCAATGAAAAAAGTTTTTCAAATTTTTGTTATAAAATATTCCCGAGTGGAGCATTTTTGAAATTATGAAAGAAGCGTATTTGCCGAAGCTTAAAATGTGCAGTCACTTTCAGATATGAAGTTTTTTAATTAAGAAGATTCAATTTAGATAAAAGAGACCGCTGATTACCGAAATGTGATTTTTTATATCAGAGTTGTAAACAATGAAAAAATGTTAATAAAAAATAATAATTTACTCATTATAAAATCACAAAGAAATAAATTTGACGATTCCCGAGCGTCTTGAGATGGTAGTTGGTATTATTAATTAAATTGGTGACATTTCTAATCAGGAACACGTGCGCTGCTCAGACGCTAGACGCTCATAACGCTCACGCTAAGGAAGCTCACCAAAACAATTGTATAATATATTCAAAGCTTTGTGCAATGAAAAATACAATTATACTTATTACAATTTTCAGACCATGATATTTGTAGTAAGTATTACCTACGTAATAGGTCTTCGTGCTTATACTATAGTAGTTTATTTCTTTGAGAAGAGCTAAGCGGGATAAAGCTTCTTTACTCTTAGAACGCTCAGAAAATCATATCTGACAATCCCCAAGCGCGTCTCGATTTCAATTTTGAAATGTATTATATTTTAAACAGATTTATTATAAAGAATGACGGACTTTTAAATAAATACAGCGAACGAGCACCATTCTTATAATAAATTATTTGCTTTACTAATGAAGATATTAAATAAAATAAACTTTTTTGTTTGCTGCTTAGTATCGTGTATATGTATAATGTAATCGTATGCATCGCTGTTGAAGGATTAGGATCCATTTGGTATGATGTAAGTAGGAATTTACAGCGTATGACGATACGCAAGTACTGTCACTTATTATTTTTAGTGCGCACGCAATGGTATCCCTAGCCTCGACCAATAAGAGCGGCACGAGACGTAAGATGGCAGAATTTGACATTTCCGGATCAGACCGAAACAGACAGACGGTGTTTGTATTCATATGCTCCTTTCGAGTATAAAATGTAAATCTTTTTTCATCCGGCCTTTATCGAGGGCAATTTTTTTGTATTTGAGGGCATAATTTGCCAATTTTATTATGCAAGCAAGATGGCGTAAAATGATTATGTCGTGAGATCGCCATGCAGGTGAACAGGTACAAAACTCAGCACTCATCATGGAAGAATCATGGACCCACAAGGTAAAGGATGTACCGTAAAATACTACGCTGCAAATTACATGGAGACTGGATTGAAGAAAATCTACACATCTTCGAAGAATTACCAATTTGTTGCCTTTCTTTTGTATACTAAATTTATTAATATTTAATCATAAATTCATTCATTTTCATTGTATACTATACAAATTTGGTTGAAACTGAATATCTTTTAAGTTAGTAATTATAATTAATCTTCACATTTCCCAAAATTAATTATTTATTTATTTTTCACACACGTGATGGATGTAAAACTTTGTTGATAAAAGGTGGGTAAGCGATTCTGAGGAAAGTAACCCACGAATCTCATGCTCTCGGTTGAAGCTGTCAGTGGAGGTATGGGAACCTCATATCACCCTTCACAAGAGTCAATAAAAAAATAAAAAAATAATCATATAATATTGTATTGGTATTTGAGTTCTATAATTACACATTACATGTACAACTGGTTTTTATATTTGTACAGAAGTCTACATGGAACTTTTCATGTTTACACGCAATGATTTATGATAGGTGAATGTTTTCTTCAAAGAATAATTTGAGTTAACATATATTTTGGAGCTAAGAAGAGAAATGCCTTTGTGCGAATAGAAAGCGAGCAGTAAGTTTTTTCTCTCTGAGAAACGGGTGCGTGCTCTTTCTCGTGTTACATAGAATAAACAGAGAATTTGTTTCTTAGATAATATCAATATGTTGGTATTGTATACGTTCACGTTCAAACATGCTTCCTAGTTAGTCGGGATAATAAATGGACGGTCGTTAAGCGTGTTCGAAGTTTCTTCCTCCGTCGCATAGCATGACGGAGACGACGCGCTAAACAGGAGGAGAGCCGGCGAGAGATTATGATTTATTCCATCGATGATGTTCAGCTCAGCGGCAGTATGGCGTATAGCGTATGGTGGATTAATCCTCAGAAATCCGCGCATCGCATGCACTGTCACGGCCCGTCCGCCGTCCGCCCATGAGCACTAAGCTTGACTAATGAGCGGCGGATACCGAGTTTCCCTGCTCCATCAGTCAACAAGTCTCGGCTGATGTGACTGCCGAAGACCGCGTTTCACGGGCTGGTACAGATGGCCAGTGGGGATGTTTGCTGTAGCTGAAGTGACGCGACGGTGTACCTGACTTAGATTAGAATAATTCCAGCGAAATTGTAGATGACGCCAACGAGTAGGTGGATTATTCCACTGAGGTGGAAGATTGCATTAATTAATTATATTTCTTAAATAAATCATATTTAAAATTAATCCATATTAATTAAATTTCAAGTACACGTAGAAAATTATTTGATCACTGTTATTGAATTTGAATTACACTGAATTTATCAAGTGACATATTTTTTTACTGACACTACCACTTTCCTACTACTAAATGAAATAATGGATACGTTCAATCGAAAACTGCGTATGTAATACTATTTATTCACTTATTTACGATACACTTAATACAAATAGTAAGAACGTGTATATTTCGATGTTTATCTATTATGGGAGCTGAACTACAAAAATAAAATAAAATATCAAATCAACAGTGCAACAATGTTATTGGACCACGTTATCAATAATGAAAAATAGATTACTATTAATATTATTATGTATGAAGATAATTATTTATTATTATACATCTTAGTACATATATGTCATTTTGTATTTTCTCTGAGAAAATTAAATTATTTACATCTAATCAAAGTACATCCAACATTTATCTGGTTATTCTATATAAATCTATAAATTACACTATTTTTGAGCTCTGGTTTTACAGTTCGTAATGGTTCGTGTTCATAGAATAGATTTTTATGAGATTTTCAACTTGAGATAATCTCTGAAATACGGGTTTTGTGTTTCCCTTGTGATTCGGAGACAATGATCGGTTTTAGTAGTCCTGGTGTACGTATCATGTCTCGAAGATTCACTGTCTTCTGTTTCACTTCGTTAAACGTCAAATGTCAGCCCATTGAATATTTACGTTCCGTTCGCCTCTTAAGTGAATTCGAATCTCCCGTAATTGAAAAGGAACACATTGTTATAGTTGAATGCATTTGCTTGTCTAACTATTCAAAAAAATACTTGTAGGTATTAATGGCTTCATTTAGATTTGAGTTGAGGGTAAGTCTCTTTCTACTAATCTCAAGCTGATCTCCGAGTTAATTTCTAGATTAAATTATCAATATGTGTACATAGTACTGAGATTGATCTCAACTAAGTATCTGAGAAATGTCTCATCGCGTCTCATTCCGTGGACATGGGTCATAATATTATGCCATCACCATGTTTTTGAATATGTTATTCTAATGTTTATCAATACGAATATGTCATTCCAAATTTTCTAATGCTTTTTGTCATTTAATGTGAATGAATAGTTTATGTACCGCTAATTAAATCGTGTAGCAGCTAAATTTTTGGACACTGTCGATGTTTCCTGGGTCAATTTATTATCGCCGGTACACGTCATCCCATCGGGCCGCGCAATTGAAATGGCAATAGGAATTTATGGCCTACGGGGCTGCTGCGAACTCGTATTATCCAAATACTACCCTTGTCCACAGGCTAATGCGGACTGTTCTTGTTTGGCATGCAAAAGTACAAACATTCATTGCGTGGAATTGCACGCCGGCGCTGGTAAGAAATTTATGATAATTGAACGCGATTCATTGACCACGGAGAAGTTCTGAACAATTATTGGTGTTAACCGAATAGTCACTGCACAATATCCCCTGCTTTGAAATAAAGGTGGTACAATTTAACGGGTCTACGTTTCAAGATCTATCTTCATACAGAAGAGATGCCAAATTTATTCGTGCGTTTTACTGCATTTAATAAGGATCGGAAGAAAAGTATTAGGCTAAAATAGAGTTTAATACAAATTCATAATAGTTGATGGGCAGTTTAGGTAAATAAAGTATGGAGAAGACGAATGGCTAATAAATAAATCGGCGGATTGTGATAGTACTTGGAGAAAAATCATTTAAAAATGTGGTACCTACTTTAGAGTTATAGTTTTTTGTCGAGCAAGAATCACTTTTGAGTCGCAATATGTAATGGCATATATTTTTTTACATTAGGTTCATTAATTAGTTCGTTAATTGTATTATACATCCTGCTTATCAAAAAATTACTTTTAAAACGTTTTAACAACTTCCCCATTAGAGTTCTTAACTCAAAATGTGATAAAAATATGTTTTTTTTTTGCAATATATGAAGTTTTCGTTATTTAATGAAAATGGGTAGGAATACTTTTTAAAATAAAATGGTTTTGAAATAACATATTCATTCCCATGCAAAGCACCTACAGTTAAGATAAATACAACTTCGAATGGCAATATAACCAATCGTATTTCTACAGCAATGTTATTATCAGCATAACCTAAGTCTATGCCTGGTGCACGGCACTGATTATATGGTAGAATTGTATGTATAAAATTCATTGATTACATACTCATAAATATACATACTCTTCAAAGTACGTATCTATACAATATATTATATATTTAAGTAGTTGTAACATTGAACAACACTTTTTCCCTTATGTAGTTTTTAATCGCAAAAGGTGTATCCACATATGAAGGATAATTAATTTCACTCAAAAAATGTAATACGTTAAAAGCTTCCCGAAAGTGAAATATGTGATTATTTTATTAAGCGAATGTTCAAATATTTTTTTTTAATTTCGAGTAAAGTGCCCCCAATATTAGAGTTTAATATATTCAAAAAATATATTGACCACTCTCTGAAATAATTATAAAATGATGCTACATTTACAATTTGAATAACTTTGTGGACGTATATTTATTAAAAACGGAGCGAATGTTACGCGTGCAAAAAGCTTAAAAGGAATGCTTTTGGTTCAAATCAAATAACGATCGTTTAATTAATCAAGGCCAGATACAAAATGGTCGTGTGTGGAATAATCCGTTCAAGCGGCGGTGGTTGTATTAATAAAGTTACAAATACAATAATAAATACACAACAGAGCATACGAATGACTGGTACAGTGCAAACGGACGTTTCTGTATACAATTCTCAGTACTTAAAATTGCTTTTCCAAAATAATCCATCAATCCTGCGCGACGTTAAAAGGTGCACAAACATTTTAATATTTGAGGTAGATATATTATTTCCGAGTCAAGGAAAATATTTAATATTTTGGATCGGGCGCTTGCACGTATATTTTGTTCGGATAACAATATGTCCTTCGTTACAAAAGGGAGGAATCGATGGTAAAATGTGTGCTGGGCTCCTACAGATATTAATGTTAGCTGTCCAGTGAAGGGGCACTGCCATAAAAAGGGATGGAATATTCACATCACAAAATTTAACGGGCGTATCGAATAATAACAGTAATATCTATTATGGAGCTGTCCCCGACAGCAGTTAAATGAAACGAGCCGAGCGATAACATCGCGCCGAAAGCGAAACTCGAAATTTCAACGAAAATTGGAAACAACGAAAAAAGCCAGACTCCGTCGTGTTTCTTTATTGGGCCAATCATGGGTCATCCAGAGAGCTTTTCCCAATTATACCACTGGATGTATGGAGTTTAGTAGATGGCGCTTACAAACTAGCGAATACGCGCCAAGCAATAAAATTTCACGGGCGAACAAGTTGTCCCACACGCGGTGGCACGTGACCTCCTCTCCCCCCTTCGCCCGTCGCCCCCACCGCAGCTCTGACCGCAGTTCCCCAACTACTATCAGAGAGGAGGAAAAACCGCTCCTTTTTCTTTACTGGCTCAGCCCTTGGAGTCCCAGCACCTGGGTGACCTTCACCCCCCCTTATAAGGATGCCACACGCGATGAATTCAAATAATTCAGTCTCTTCAAAACTACTGTTTCTCGTTTTATAGCTGGGTCGCGGTAAAACGGAGCTTTCTGCGTAATAATCTGCCTCGATCGGTGTAGGTTCTATACTGTTTAATTTTGCGCATTTCCGTACTTTCTAATGAATGAAATTATTAGTACTACAAATTATTAGAAATGATACCGTGAAGCCTCCCAGACCTCTCGTTTGTTAGTTCATAATTGAGAAGTTCATAAACAAAACCGCTACCAGTTAACGAAAATTAGAGGGTGTGACGTATCATATAGAACATCAGTAATAGCAGTTTTACATTTGATAGGTAATCCTGAAAATGAGTGTATATATATTTCAAAATCACTTTATTAAAATATCTTTAAAATCAGTTACAATTACGTTTTTCTTAATTTCGTCAACTATATGGTGACGGTTTTCTTTCTGAACCTTTTAATTATAAAGTGTTTGAAAATTATAAAAAAACTCTTGTGCATCAAAAACTAAATAAAACAATCGTAAAATAGTATAATTTTCTCGATTTAATGCATATTATTGTAATTAACATGTCTATGCATTTACTTTATTTTTTAAAATATATAATATAATGTTCTTTATATATTGCTTGTATCATTATACTTCTTGATTGAGCTATTGTAATTAACTTATTGCAACTGATACAAGAGAAAAACTCGTTACAGACTCTGATCTATGTATATCAGTACAATTTAAATCAATAATAGCATATTTGTTACGTAATTTAATATTTTAATAGAAATTTAATGAATCAATTAGATAGACAGACGGGAAAAATCTATCAAAAAAAGTATTTGGTTACTACTGGGATTCGAACCAGGACCTTTACATATCCTGAGAAATGCGAGATTCATTTAATTTGTATTAAAACTATTATAGTAGTATGTTATAAAGTTGCAACTTCACAATAAAAATGTGTTTTATTTTTATGAAATATTATCTTAGCGTTAATAATGAAAAATTTAACGAAAATAATCAGAATAAAATCATCTTTCGTTAATCTTTGCCGATTGACGAAAAGTGTTCAAAAATCACGCGAAGTTTGGGAATCATCGGTATGTATGTACAGCTGGACACAGCCACATGCACTCACACATGTAAAGGTCACGTCCCGTCCTGTGGCCAGGGCGGTACAGTGTACATGTTGCATGACGCAGTGGCACCCCTAAAGTGGCGGACATGTTTGCCTACACACTTGTGCATGTTTCCAAATTGGCTTTAAAAATTAGAATGACGCGGGAAAACGGTTTTCGCCGCGAAACAACCGCGGGATGATGACGTTTAAATTATATGAAACTCGTTTTACTGCAGATCACCGCTAAAAGGTATAATATACGTTTCTCTTCCATACACAATATGACGGAATAATTTATGGTAATGAAAAAATAAAATTACGTATTCCGTGAATCAAACCGTGAAGGAATGTTCGTTTAATAATAAAATTTTGTTTATTTTATAAATGGAATTTAATATTAATTTAAAAATAACGCAAAAAATGTCTCACATTCATGTACCTATCTATCTACTCTATTGAATATGTTTTTTTTGCTTCAAAAAGTATTCACGTAAATATGTAAATAGAAAAATTATAAAAATATTACTGGGGTTCGGCGAAGATCCGAACCCCGGTCTCTCGTGAGACAGGCGGAAATATTAACCACTGCAGTATTAAAGGCTAAAAATGAGACGTAAAAAAAACATATTTTTTTTAGATTTTACTAGTGTTATTATTTTGTTATAAAAATAAGGATAAAACGTTGCAGCAAAGCATGTAATTTGGTGCCCTGCAACTGCACTAGTATTATACTGTATTATTATATATTTACTAAAATAGCAGGTTACAAATAACTTAAGCTCTATAATATTATAATTAAACTTCGAAAATTCACCAAATGTAACTATTTTAAAAATTAAATTTAATATATGTATTAAAATTTGATGCAAAAAATGTACAAATAAGAGAGTATATTAAAATACACATCAATGCATTAAATTCAAACACAAACAATCTGTAATATATGACAATTTGACACCACAGTCTATTGGGGGAGTACCAAGAAAGTCGAGCGATCGCTTAGTATATGAGAGATAATGGGATCTATACTCGGCACCTCCAAAATGTTTATGATTTTAAAATGTTTTGGAGGTGTTTGGTATCGGTCGACTCCAGTACCGGTAAATGTGAAAATATCACAAAGGTTAAAGTGAGAGCATATAAAAATGATATTAAATTTTCTAACGCGCTATATCTAATGCAGTTTTCGTGAAGAATTTCACTAGGGTGCCCGGTTATATGTTTCTTTGGAGGCATCTTGGGAAAAACGTATCACGAAAATGAGAAAAAATAGCGCGTTAGAAAAGTCTGTTTGACAGCATTTCATCATATTGCAGTATCCTAATAATGGTGTAATAATGATATTTTACAGATACAATAACTACATAGCGATAATAATATTGTCTTTATTAGAAATTTAATAAAGATAAAAATACGCATTTTGAATAGTTATAAATTGTTTACATGAATATTTTTACTCTTAATCATACCGCGATAGAAAATACCCGTTCGTAGTCACGCTGTCAACTCGTTTTAATGTAAGGAATTGTTTAACAAATTTATTTTACCAGCTTAAATAGCTTTAAAATACTTAATGTCATACGTTTACTATAAATAAGAATTTTATGTTGTGTGTATTTATGTAAATATTACAGGAGTTAGACCTGTGTTATTATATGCATAGAAAAGGGTTAATAAAATGAATGAAAATTTAGAGGCATATTTTGAGATGGATTTAAAAAATAAATTTTGCGTAGGTACTATAAAATTAATCTATATAATATATGTAATTAGCTAACCATCTCAAAAAGAAAATATGAGGATTTCGGTGGTTGGGTCATGTGAGGAAGATGAGTGAACGGTAACCATCGAAATTAATGCTGAACACAATTCTAATGGAACGCAGAAGCCAAAGGCCTAAGCTAAGGTAAGATATGTTAAGAATTAAATAAATAAATAAGGTAGAGCGACAATGTCCTCAAAGACATATCTGTTAGAGATCTAAAACTAAAGAGAAACGGCGCAAAACAGAGATCAATAGAGAAAACTTTTTGAGTGGGCCAAGATCCACCAGGTGTTGTGGAATAGCGAAAATAATGATTAATAATACATATATTATTTTTAATACAAATTAAATGTATTAATTATAAAGATATACACATAAAGCCAATTTATCGAAAAAATATTGTTGCTGCTACCAAGATGAATCTCTTCCTATCCGGGGAAATACATTATCCGATTATTCTACACCAACACATTAAGTTGACAACAAATTTTCAAACTTATATGTTGCACTTTCAAATTGAATATTTGTTGTTCCATTATTTGAAAGCCATCTTCTTTATGTTTACGGAAACTCAAACAAATTTGAATTAATTCAATATGAGACGCCAGAATTAATTTTTATTAAAGTTTAGAAACATTAATACAACTTTATGTTTTTAAGGAGAACGCATTCTTATTGTGAAGTGGAAATTTTTCAGAACATAGATCTGTTACATTTTTGATACATATTTAATGTATTATTTAGAAAGATATACATATAAAATCAATTATGGAAAAATATTGTTGTTGCTCGGTAGAAACAACAATATTTATTTACATTATCATTTTGAGTAACATTGTATTTCAATATAACATTGTTAAGTTAACATAGAAAATACAAGAGCAGCGTTTGTCTTTTTGAGATAAATCAAAACATGTCAATTATTTAGCTCGAAGAAAAGTTTGACTATGATAAAATTGTTCAGGAATTTATTATAGTTAGTAATGGAGACCTTATGAAAACACATGCATGCTCAGACTCAAAATCTATATACGTCAATTCTGCATTCAAGGCGAAATTATTCTCAGGACAGATAACCAAAGTCAAATGTAACCGACTATCAATATAACATTGGACTACCCATCAGAACAGGGCTTTAGTTATGTTATACAGTATTTTCGTAGATTCATTTTGTGGCCAAAATGAATTAAATGATGTTGTAAGAACATCTCATTATCTAGCTGATCGTTTTATAAAACAAAAATATGACAAAAAACGTCTTAAAGTGATTCAATGTTACCCGAAATGACTGTACTATTTTTTAATATACAGTTTACCAACAGATCGCTAATAACCCTGATAGATAGACTGATAGTGACATTAAGGTACAATGTGCATAAATTAAAGCAATAATATGTTACATAAAATACTTTTTATGGTTGAGAATTAGAAAAAAACGGTGAAAAATAAAAATAAAAGTTATTTTACAAATTATTAATTGAGGAGAGTACACGAGATATTAAAAACACTGAAGTAAAAAAGTGCATGGGTTCCAAGGTTAACGAAGTCTGATCCCGTGACTCAGCGTTCAAATACAAATAGTGTGAATTTGGGTTACTATAAACATGTTATTATTACGTGTTCGACTGTGTATTATACATAATACAATTGATTTTAAGCTGATCCTGCGTTATGAAGAAGATATCTATGTTAGCGTTAATGGAGAAGATCTCCTTGTAATAATTAAGCATTCTAGGCAGAGAACAGAAATAACCAATATATATATATATATATATTTATTTTTAAAGTTAGAGCAGTTAGCTAAGTTCCGGCAGTTTGTTACTAAAACCTTATGGCTTTCCTTCATATTAACTTTTTTTTCCTTTTCTTCATTATTACAATTAGTCAATATTACATATTTTACTTTTTCTATAACATTCAGTTATTAACATTCTAATACCATCAAAGTTTGGCTCCGGCATCATGACCCATTATCACATTAAATTCAAAAGGCAGCCAGAAAGAAACTACAGAAATCATGCACCCCCAAAAGGGGAGGGTAGACGTCATTGGTATATATAATGAAATAATATAGAAAATTAAACTAAAAACATTTTCCATTGAAATGAAAGTGCAACGATCAGGTTCAAAAAATGTAACAAAACTGCAAATAATGAAAAGTTTAAATAAACGAAAGCTTCCCGACACGGGGCGTTTTGGAAAGCGGCTTACGATATTGGCCCGGTCACTTTATTATCTCTGCTAGATAGACTCCGAATACAAAATGGCCGCGCGGGTTGATTGTGGATTTTGCCCTATTGTTTTTGCCAAAGCGTGAATATGCTTGTTTGGTTTCATTGTTCGAGGTGGCATTTGTATCGCGTCCGGTCGAGGGATTATTATTGTTCGGGCGACACGACGGAAAAAACAACCCTGGAGAACAGAGATGGCGCGTATAACCACAGCCGAGGGTCGGGCCCGATCACTGTTTATTTGCAAAATGCATAATCAGAATGAATAACACAAATTCAATACAAGAATGGTGTCTTTAGATACAAAAGGTGGGAAAAAAAGAAATATTTAGAGGAAATACGAAAGCAGAAATGATTCGTACTTTTTTATATTAGCTTTTTTTGGAGCTGCGGTGGCCAGTTGTCCCTTTGACTGAAAGGGTTTACTGTCATCGGTTCAAAATGAAAAATCGAATATCTATATTGCGGTATCTCCGAG
The DNA here is from genome assembly GCA_031772225.1 of Eubasilissa splendida. Classification (NCBI taxonomy): domain Eukaryota; kingdom Metazoa; phylum Arthropoda; class Insecta; order Trichoptera; family Phryganeidae; genus Eubasilissa; species Eubasilissa splendida. The sequence goes on along the minus strand of CM062850.1, from coordinate 12,018,499 downwards.
AGTTATCAATCATAAATATGCAGAATATAAAAACGTAAAAATAAAAATTAAACGAATTACTTTTTTTCCATTTTTTTACGTAGATTTTAAAAAGTTGTATAATTTATTATTTAGTTAAAAATAATAAATTTATCACAGATATAACAATAAAAATCGTATTTTAAATACTAATTAAATGTTAAATTAATTAGAAAGACGTACATATAAAATAAATTTCATCGAAAAATATTGTTGCTACAGGGATTCGAACCTGGATCTCTTTCCAATCCGTTCTATGTTCAACTTCATAATAAAAATGTCTTCTCCTTAATAATATATAATTTGTATCAATGTGTATAAAATTTAATAAAAATGAATTGTTAATTCCAGCGTCTCCTGTCGGACTACTCTAAGGTATTTGAGATTCCGTCAAAATAAAGTAGATGGCTTTCAAACAATAGAACGATAGATGTTTATTATTAATTTGAAAAGTGTAACTTATAGATTCGAAAATTTGTCGTCAAAATTACTGTCGTTGTAGCATAGTCGGTAAATGCACCTTCTCCGGATTGGAAAGAGATCCAGGTTCAAATCCCAGTATCAACAACAATATTTTTCGATAAAATTGATTTTTTATGTATATTTATCTAATTAATACATTTAATTAGTATTTAAAATATCTCTATGTTCTAAATAATTACAATTTAACAATAAGAATGAGTTCTCCATAATAACAAACATGTTAATCAGAAGATCTTATTTCGGCACGATATTTGCAAAGAGTGGTATACACACAAAAAGGAATAGTACAGTGAATACATTAATTATCAAATACTGATATGACGTACATTAATATTCATACGCTTTAAGAAATATGACATTAATGGAGCTTTCACATATTGCATTGTGTATTGAAATGCCTAATTTTGAGCTACGCTTTTTGTTAAAGTTGATCTCGTTAGAATTTAAGGGATTTTACATTTATCTTGTTGGTCTCGGAAAGCAATAATACATACATTAATATGGGTATCTAGGTAACTATACGAGATTAAAAATATATTTAATATCTTCTATTGAAGCAACTGAACGAGTAAAACATAATCGTTCTACGTTAGTAATTGTGCCATCCAATGGCGGAGGACACGATGAAGCGCATAAAGACCTACAAATAAAAAAGTGCTTTAAAACTTAACAAGCTTTTTGAGTAATTCTATTAAAGTCACGGTGCTCTCTTGCGGCCCTGCCCAGGCCGCACACTCGCGGACGGCGACAAAATAAACTACGAGGGACTGTGTAATTTATATACATTTTTTAAAAAGGTTTGCCATGACTAATGAATGCCACTGTTGTTTAATGTCTAAAAACTTGGATGTATTTTAAAGTAGATGTTATCTGGATATAAAAATAGTAAAATAATTTTGTAAATACTTACATAAAAACTAATCATTAAAATTAATTTCATTTAGATAATAACTAACCACTAACAAAGTAATAATTAATTTTATTAATAAGAACAATACTTTCGGATGTGAAAAAACTGTTATAACAAAACGTTAAATGTCGATATTAAATATATATAATGATACACTAAAATAATTGTATGATGTTATATAATACTAAACTTGCATAAAACGTGCATTATGTGTTGTATGTACGTGCTATATCACATTATCAGATGTTTTAAAAACGGTATCGTTGTTCGGAAAATTCTATGAAAATGTCAAAATAGAATTAAAACGGAAAATAAAAATGTACTACTCAATTAAAAATGAATAATGTTAAATATATTACATAATACAATATTCACATATATATTTTTTATTTCTCCTTAGTATATCTACGTGCTTAGCTAGAATTACTAAACTATGCAACGGTTACATAAAATAAGCTTGATACGACACACGGAGTCATGTCATGTTTATTGTACGCCGATGATGCAGTACTAATGGCGAATAATGAACAAGAACTACAGAGTCTAGTGAGTAGAATGTACGATGTATGCAAGGAAAGCGACCTCATGATGAATGTTAACAAGTCAAAAGTGATGGTATTCGAGAAAGAGGAAAGCAAGACACCGTGCTAAATACTTGTAGGTAATTAATGTTTGGAACAAGTAGATGAGTTTATTTATTTGGGAAGTATGTTTGATAGAAACGGAAAGGCTAAGAATGATATCGAAAGGAGGGTGACTGCAGGGAATAAAGTGAACGGCGCTTTGAATGGAATTATATCTAACGGGAATTCGTCAACCGAAGCGAGACTAACGGTGCACAATGGAGTCCTGGTACTGACACTAATGTATGGAAGTGAGGCCAGGAGCTGGCAGATGAGGAACGAAAGTAGACTGAATACAGTGGAAATGAGATCACTTAGGCGTATATGTGGCAAATCTATTTATGACAGAGTAAAAAATGAAGAAATAAGGAAATAATGTAAAGCTGATGTTAGTATATGAGTAAGATTAAGAAAGGATCACCTAGGTGATTTGGTTATATGGAACGGATGAATGAGGAGAGAATGGTAAAAAAGATATATGACGCAAGTGTTGATGGAACCAGATATAGAGGACGTCCGCGGAAGACTTGGCACGACCAGATAAACCAGATAATGTAGGATGGTTCTCTTAGAAGACTCAACAATCGGCGAGCTTGTATGAGAAGATGTATGAATGTAGATGAGGCGAGAATTGTGTATCAGGACAGAGAAGTGTGGCGCTCTATTCTCTCTGCCTACTCCCGCGGAGAAACGGCGTGATAGTAAGTAAGTAAATAAATAAGTAAGAGTCATGTCACATCAATATTCTTGCTATGTTTCAAATGAACCCAATGAAATCACGACTAAGGATAAATGAAAAAAAATTACATAATTATAAGATATTTATACAAACTTTGTAATAAATATCAATGTATAATTTGTACCTACTGTACGACAGAGTTTGTATATCACGATGGGTTGTCAAATTGTGATTCACGAACGTGGTGAGAATTTGTAAGTGGTTTGGTGTATATATTTTTTGATGTCATATTTCATAACAATAGTACGGAGAATAGAGATCTACTCTGTTCGCCAGGAACTTGTAAGAAAATAATCCCGCCTCAATTTTTGGACTTGTTGCTAGAAGGTATGAAGACAGTCTGTGGAAATTAATAATAACTGGGAATGTACAAGAACGAAGCGAGAAGTCGATCTTCAACAAAATTTAAAAACAAGTCCGAAATGCGACCGGAGCCTAATTACATTAAACAAGACCCAGGATCTCGGAGTGGAAAAAAGCATATCGCGCGCTGGTAAAACAGACTAGAAGACCCCGATGCCCAATCATGAGCACATCGACAAAGGGAGAGAGAGAGAGAGGTTTTATTGTCACGTAGTTATCAAAATGTTAATATTCTGTATAGTTAATATTTGCTAAAATAAATTAATACTAAAGCGGTTTTGATATATGCAATGCATTCATTTTTATCGTAAATTTTGAACGATCTCTCATTATCTAGTTATTGAAATTAACGTAATATGAATGTCAACTGTACAATTACTAGATACATAAAGTACATACATTTGAGAGATCAGACTTTATAAGCATAGTCTACTTAGAAAAGTCACTCTTTAATTGATACCATTTTAAAGACATTTCCTTCACCTTAATTTCAATTCAAAATTTGTATTACTGAAATATTATACGCGAATAGCGAGTATGGATTTTATCACCGCAAGATGTTCACATACATCATCGTTAACGTCAGAGATAATGGCGTTTATTAATTCCTCATAAATGTCAAAACAGTCGCTTCGTCTAACGTCCCATATGCGTCAAAACTTACATTTTCAATCCCAGACCTCCCCCCGCAGCTTGAATAATTCCTCCCACCTCTGAACTCCGCGGAATAGTTAAATCAACCATTGTTACAAACGTTTCATATCCATTTGAAGTTACATTTACGTGTAATTAATAATACATGTTTTGCCAAAATGCGGGTGGTACCTATTTAAAAGTACGATATGATATTAAAATATTCAACGATTACACCGGTCCTGTAAGATTAGATAAAACAACATCATTTGTATTTTTGTGCGCGCAATTCCATTCTGTACTTTTTGTAACCTTAAAAAAGATTTATAGAGGGTGTATGAGAAAACATTAAATAAAACGAAATAGTCACAAATGTGTTTTTAGGTTTGAAAGATTTATTTACTACGATCATGTACTGAAAAACAAAAGATTAAAACGAAATAAAACTGAGATCGTGAAGTGTCTCGAGTCTATTCTCCTGTGATAAACGTTCATTTTTTATAACATTACAGAAATACCGAAATTAGAAATGTTCATTTTGTATTACTAAAATCTTATTGAAATAAAACCCTTGTAAATCCTCCGTCCTCGTATATTTAACCGCATTGTCATTTTGAACACGGAGCAGCGCGTATCATGTAGGTACAGAACGCAAATTAATAAAGGTAACTGCGGAGCAACGCCACTGGCTTTATGATAATTATAAATCCCCCCAGAGGGCTGTGCTGTCCCTGCAACGACCCGCCCGGCCCGAAGAGCCGCATTGTCGCTGCGTATGGTCTCGTGATTAATGAGATTTCTTCATCCAGATAAACAAAAGTAAAATGATTCTTAACGGATTGTAGGAAACACGCTCCGGATAATCGTGCAATATTTATCGAACCCTAATGTGGTCGAACTGGCAGGCTCGTAGAATAATTATTTAATTCTCAAAGTCACGGACTAATTAAGGGGTGGATTTAAACTAAACCTGATCGCGCAACCCAGATATCGTTCGGGTAAGTAGGAAAGTAATTTAGGCTATAATATTTCAATTCACTTTGTACATTAATGTATTTCCATAAAAATTATAAATATTATACTTGAGGGTATGCCGATATTTTGTCCATTTAAAATTACACAATCGTTTCAAAAATATTTTCATGTGGAAAATGTTGATAATTTTTTCAGTCACGTAATTATACTCTTTATTATACTTTCTATGGAAATTATCGACTTATTTGTATGGCGAGTAACATTATGACACTACGCGTGAAATATAAAATAAAGAGTGGGCTATTCGAACCGGGGGCTTCCGTAAAGGCTCGAAAATCCCCAGAGTGTTAATATAACGCGTCCATCAAACGCATAATTAATTTTGCAATTGTGACGCAAATTCGTGACAAAGTAATTAAATTGTGCGCAAATGCCGCTCTCATAATTTTGTGTAAACAAAACTGTGCCAGTGGGCGGCGGCCGCTGCGTAATCTACCTTTGCATTATGCAAGTACAATGTGATGCTCCGCAAAGCACGGTGTTTACTTGGCCGGCGTGGTTCGTCGGATTGCTGAATGTCTAGTGAATATGACAATTAATCGGACATTACATTTGATTTCATTGAAAGGTAGGTAGATAGGTGAGGATCAGCTCTAATTCTCTGCGCTCTTGGATTGAAATACTTTGTCAACGCTCCAAGACCAAGATGTAGAAATGTATTCTAGTCGATGATAAGTAAATTGTTATTTAGCGGGAAGTGATCTAATTATTTTAATCACATATGAGAGGCATTTTTTCAAAAATCGTGACCAAGTCGATACCGCAGTTGAAGTGACCTGGAGACAGACCAAGAAAAAGGTTGATTGTATGGAAGAAGACAAGAGCAGGATGGGAGAGTTCGGGAACTGGAGAAAATGGCCAAGGATTTGAGTCGGCGAAGAGCACTCGTGGATGAGGTCAAATCCCATTCTGGGATGCAGTGTCGTAGAAGAAGATACATTTTATAACCCTATTTGTATACGCATCGGAAGTTGTCTATTTTTCTATACGAAGACTTTTGGATGCCTCATTTCCATAATTAGAATATGTAGACTACTTTCCTACTTTCTTATCCGTCTATTCAACCATAAATAGTAATATATATTCCGATTAAATTTAAGAAATAAATTGCCCTAAAAAACATTTACTTTTTTTATGTTTTCTCTTCAAATAAAATTATGGAAATTAAATGCCCATTAACCGATTTCCTTTCTTAATAGGTAATACATCAAATTTATTTCATATGGAATTTATTGGTTTCTGTTAAAAAACCTCGATAATAAAACTGATGAATTTCCAATGTTCAACGGTAAAAATGTAACTCAATCGCCTAATGTCACGCTATTTCCTATTTTTTTTATTAACTTTAAGTATCGTGTAATGGTTGTAAGCTCTAAATATTTAAGTAGGATATTTAAACAAATCTTCGTTTCAAGTTAACTAATGGAATATTTTTAATTTTAATCCACTTTAGGTTATTGTTAGAAAATATCGGCAATGTTCGGTACAAAACGCGACAACCACTCGGCTTTAATAATTCTCAGGTAAAAAAAAATGTTTTATTTTTTACTCGGTTTTTCAAGGAGGGCGCCGCAGTCGGTTGTTACGGTCGGGGTACATCATTGAATCACTTTTTTTATTGCGGCCGCCGCGGATAATGTTACATCTCTGGCATTTTGAAAAATTCAAATACGCAATAAAGGCTCGCGAGGAACAACAGGTGTGGATAATAATATTCCTAATGATAAATACGGTACACGGTGCCCTGGCGCGGGGCGAGGCGCAGGGGACACTGCGAGCGGGGTTGTGTCGTGAGGCTAAAGTCACCACTGCCCAATTAATCTATTAAAAGTTACTGCGACAGGTATTTATGATTTAGATCATTAATACATACAATGAACGATAACTGTTATAATAACCTCGATTGAGGCGCACAGCGGCAGTGGCCCAAGTGAAAATTTTTAAATTACATATACTAATACGCTCAAAATTAGCTGTTTTATATTGTCTTAATATAATGTGTAGGGATGTATCTAATTGCATCTTATTTTACCCTTTATATATATTGAACATTGCATTTACTTCAAGTTTAACATTGTATTTATATGCTATCTAATTGCATGTAGTTTTACTCTTTATGTATATTTTTTATACATTGAACATTACACATTGTTTATGAAAAAGCTAATAACATACTATAATACAGTAAAATACTAGTGTAGCAGGCAGGGCATCGAAATATATGTCTTACTTTGCTGCAATGTTTTATTATATCTTATTATAACAATATACCACACTGTACCATGATTCAAAAAATAATTTATTATTATATATATAGAAGAAGCATGTTAATATATATATATTTTTTAATAAATAAATAATGAAATATTGTCATCCATTCAATCCAATTGCTGTTGTTTATATGTTATGTGTGGGTATCAACACAATTATGTTATGTGTTTTATTGTAGCCAGTATGCGTTATGTATTGTGTTATGTGTGAAATATTTTCAAAAATCATGTGATTTGATCCATATGATCCATGGTTTTGTAATAATAAAATAAATAAATATATTTGATTATTTCCAGAGGCGGCAAGTGGTGGTGAGATATGCCATGATTGTGCATACGATTAATGGCAGTGACGATTCGTAATTTGGCGAATAACAACTGGTATACTAGAAATTAAAGTTATCTATTATCGTTAGAATTGAACGTGGTTTATCTCATCACAAGCGGCAAGTATAAAAAAATGAAATATCCAAAAAAGGTTTTTAAAAATGTTAGAATTGAGAGTCCATCGATTGAAAAAACTTTCCAAAGCGGTCGAACGTCGGTCGTGTGCGACGGGTGACCGCAATTATATATACATGTGTAGAGTCGGGGTGACAATTATACCGCCTACATTATCCGGTATTAATCCCTCAAAACGGCGTTGGCTGTTAATGCAAAACATGTCCCTCGGGCTCCAGGCGCGGGGGCACCGCACAAACACACCGTCTGTGGTCGAAAATGGCTTCGGAACAAACACACGCGGGCTAATATTTACACCAACAACAAAACAGCCTTTTGTATGGAATTTACAATTTCTCGAATGAAAAGAGCCGTAATTCGTTAATTAAATACGCCGATAAATTTTTTCCATCTATATAAATTGGACAAATAGCATGATCGTTTGTTTTCTTTATAAATGTAGCTTTTTGTTCCGTGTTTATTTGACGAGGAAATATTGATCATGTCTGTGTTTAATTGACCGGCTCTTTCGGGATGTAAATAATCATTAACATTTGTTTAATTGCCTCAAGTGTACGCAGACTTATGAATATACTCGCATCGCTATCAAGATGGAACTAGCACGAAATAAAGTACGCCTATCTATATCTTGTATATTGACAGTCCATGTAATATTTAGTCGAACAGCCCTCGGCGGCGGCGAGCACGTTCGGACTGTGCTTCACTGAACCGCTGAAAAGTTGAAATTATTCGCTTATGCGATGCAATTAGCGACGGCGTTGGTAAAATTCCTAATTTTCGGCGGTCGTCAACCATTAGTGCACCGAGCACGACTGCAGGTGTAGTGGCCCAACCGCGCGGTGCATTTTACCGCGCACCGCTCTCGAGAGATAATGCAAATTAAAACCGCCTATTGCTGCCAAAATGATGAAACCGAGCGTGAAATAACAAAGAGATTAATGCGGTGAGTTTGGGCGCCCGCACCACGATTGGCGGCGGCCGCGGTACCAGCGCTCGTCATCCTAATGGCTGCTATTAGACCCAATCTAGTGTCAATAGGCTTGTTGCACTTACGATCGATGTTATTTTAAACATATTTATGTCCCTTGTAAAGTTAATTACGATGATTCCTGATATTGTACAACCATTGTAGAATATACACTTTTAATATCAACATAATTTAATCGAGAGAATTAAAAACATCACGTCATGTAACATGCATATTAAGTGGTGTTTGGTCTACAATAAAAAATTGCTCTTCGTGTCTGTTTTGTACATAATCGTCATTATTTATTCTTCATATTTTGGAACGTTTAAGTATTCAAATTATGATAATTTATCATTAAACCTCGTTATATACTAAATTTATAAATTGACTCTGATTTGGATAAATATGTTCCGATGGATGACAGTATTGATCTATATTAATATTTTTTAAGACACGGCTTTTATACGGGATTCAAATATGAATGATTAAAATTGTAGAATTAATAACACAATAAACTATCTTTTTATGCAAGTAATGCATCGATTGGTATTGCAATTAAATTTATTGGTGACTGCGAATGGAATAAGGATATTACTAAACCACAATAATAATAAATAACGAGCCATTCAACGGATGGTACTGGTTAATTAAAATATCAGTGTGTTCTTAATGGAAGAGCTGCAATGTGCAAAATTGAAACGCCGAGTTTATAAAAATAAAAATCATAGTTCGGTTGTCTGAAAAAATGTATTATCACATCCATAATATTTAAATGTGCTCGTTTTAAAAAATAAATATTACAAAGCATTCTTCAATTAAGTTCAAAAGTCTAAATCTTTTTATGCTGTGCCGGCCGTCCATGTCCGGGTAAGATCTCTCGAAACAATTTATCATTCTGATTAGCATCTTGAGATGTCCTTCCGCTTCCATCTCACCTTCCGAGGTCGTATCTCGACTCCGGAGTGAGGGACAAAACTAACTTCTCCATTTCCCGAACTATCGCCGAACAATGCCGGACGGCTCGATGCCGGCCACGCCGCAGCGGTCGGTTAATCTACGGAATAATCGGCAGCCGTAAGTTTAAATCTAATTCGGCGGTATCGGTCTGGTCTCGCTTAGCTGCAGTTCCGGGGATTTGTCTAACCGGAGGCTGCGCTGAACCGAATACTTCGACCGGGAATTAAGTGAAGCTCACCAGCTCGTCAACTTTAATTTTCAGCTTAGAACGGCTTTTTCTGGAAACCGATCGTCTGCTTAAAACGAATACGGTAATTCCAGAATTTGCAGCAGTGTACGTACGTATATTTGAAATGTTTTAATAACATTAAGTACACGAATACAAGATTGAGGTATATGAATAATACTAATTGGACATAATAGTAACAGTTGATGTAAGTGCATGACTCCAACGTTATGATCATACACGTTACATAGAATTTATTTTATTCTGCCCTGGTAAAGCAGTGTTGAATCAAAAATTGATCGAGTTAAAAAAATAAGCATTTTGAACCCTCCTGCGTAAAGCATTGTAAGTAAAAAATTACATTTTTATCGATTCTAATATTTTGCACGTATTTGATACATTTTTAAAAATTATGTTTATTAATTATATATTTTTAAATCTGCCACGTAAATAAGTATAAAATATATGCTAAAATGATTGAACATGTCATTTTTTACTCACGATACTATACGTAGAAGATGTCGATATGTTATATAATATGAAACAAATTTTCATATATTTCTTTATAGCTCCAATAACGGAAATGAATAAGTATTAATAAATAAAAATCGAAATGAATCTTGCAAATCAGTTCCATGCTACGTTAATAACTGGTCGAATAATACATTTATTTGTAAATGACAAGTAATTAATCCAGTCATTCATAATCATATTCCATATTCATTAATTTGGCACGGTGGTGTCCAATTTTGAATTTATTTCACGCATGGAATTACTGATTCATGGGAGATTGATTAGTGTGCATATGTACATGTAAAATGTGGGATTAGTTTGGCGTGGAACGAAGATAATTGATTAAAGAAGGTGATATGTGCAGATCGGCCGTCCGCAGAAGTGTCGGCACGGCGTTAATGGGATTTTGATTACTGCGCATATATAGATACTGCACCGGCTCGCGCTAGTGAGGGAAGCCAGCTATTACGTGCGCAGATTTGCGGAATAACTTTATGCTCGTAAAATTGCCGCTAAAAATGAGTTTATCTCGTGAATACCGGGGCGGAATGCAGCCACTGGATACGTACTACTGCTGCTACAACTACTAGAGTTTTGCAATGATAATTTTTCTAAATTACACATTCCGGAACCTGTGTGTGCCCCTTCGCCCCTCACCCCCGTGGATAAAATTTTAAAACTCGTTTAACTTTCGTGTGTTAAAAAAATACTCGCTGAATAAGAGAGAGGAAAAGTAATGCGAGACGGGAACGGTTTGTGGCAGATGGTGGAAATGCGAAATGTTTGTTTTTTTGACGGCAATTAAAGAAAACTTTTGACTTAAATTTACGAAATTCTTTTAAATGGGCAACATTTGTTTGTACGATCTTGTTCGGAATTTCTTAAAGTTTAAAATAAAAGAAAGACAATGGATAAAATGAGTAAGAAATACTTAATTAAAGAGTTTCGCCATTACGCGAAACCTCCTTAATCTCAATAATTTATATTAATTGAAAGTAAATATACATTTACTAAATTTAACACTAATAACAAACATTTGTTGTAATTAATCGACGTTGTAAACATATTCATCGCTATCTACGACAACCCATAACGCGTGAAAGAAACTCGATAATGCAAAAAATATGCTAAGTAAATTATGCATTTAAAAATTTCAATCTTTGGTGCTGATTTCTAGAAGGATAATGACGTGGGAGACAGACAATTGAGCCACATTGTTTGACGCAATGAAAAACAGCTGAATATGAATCTCCTTGAGCAAGCTGGACAAGACGATTGGTTACATTTCATCTGGCAACGGTGCATTTATTTTACTGCATAGTTAATTTATCGACTAAGGCATTTTAGAAGTATCAATAAATTTCTAATTTTATATGTTTACATCCACAAAATGAAACACTTTAATGTTACAAGGCATTATTATTCTTATATTTTGATGTGTGATTTTATAGAAATAAAATATTAAATACATAATATTTCAGCAATCTCAAGGGACGCGACCTCGAGCAAAACCTTGAAGAAGATGGAGCGACAATGAACAGCAACACCTATTAAACCTTGGTGTTAACGGTTGTGAAGATAGACAACCATAAAAAACTCCTACTTGAGAAGTCGAAGATTCTCGCTCAATGGATCGTAGCTACGTGATGATGGAGTATTTCATTTATAAGTATGTTTGTATCTTTTTTTAAAACTATTTATTTGGAGAACAGTCAATTGATAGGCAACAAATTAGATCAATTCACATTAAAATTATTTATCATCCACTTATATGTTCCCACAACAATTCTCAATTGTCAAAATATGAAATGTAAAATAAGCATTTTTTCTTACACAGAAACAAAGTTTATTTTTAAATACATTATTGCAAGTACTAAAATAATAAAAATATATCTAAAAAAAGTTTAATAGTACATCATGTTTAGCTTTGGTAAAGTATCTAAGAATTGACATATAGTATGTTAAAAATAGATTAAATATTATATGTACAGTTAGGTTACTGAAGTGCAATGATAGTCATTTTAAAAGACGACAAAGTTAGAGAGGTAATATCAATATTTTTATAACAATGTCTATTAATGTTACGATACATCCTAAAACACAACAAAATTAATCTTCTGTAGGCACGCGGGAGAGGCGATGTAATTATGAATAATTTAATAAAGGCATATCTTTAATATTTCTTCGTACTGTTAAAATATGTCAACTGATCTGTGATAAATCCTAACTTGTAACTAATTTTGAGTGGTTTTTTACATATATATCTAATAAATATATAATACCGCGGTAGTTTTTATTGTTCATAGTAAATTAAATTAATATTTAACTTTGTTAGGCTCTTAAACTTATAAAGCAGCTCTACCCGTTAGTTATTTCTCAAAATAGTTTCCATTACAATACAATTGTACATTCGGACAGGCAGAAAAACGGGGTCCAAAAATTGAATGTATACAGATACTGCACAAACCGTTTACTTGTGTTCAACCGGTGTCTTTCTCGTGTCAAAATCTCGGTTATGTCTCGTTTAAATTTCAATCCACGTAAAAAACCGCACGTATAAAAAAGGAAACAGCTTATCGAGGCGAGGAGACATCTCGCCAATTTGAGTTAAACTTAGTTTGTTGGTGCGCCTGCTGGAGAGGGGCGACATCTACACCGCTCGCGCCGAACCAGAGTCCGGTCCTCGCGCGTCGAGCACCAAACGCCGCGCGTCAAAAACGACGTGACCGACGAAACATGTCATTTTAACCGAGTATGTGCGGAACCGAACGGATTCTCTAACTGTTTACACTGGACCATTCAGACATTAGGGCGATAAGGGAAGCTGGCGAATATCGGAATGAAATATTTAATATTTATGAAGTTGTGAATAAGTAAGTCGTCACGGAGCTCTTATGTGTTCTACGCTAGAACGTTATTTGCATGCAAATGTATTTTTTGTTCAACCCCGGCGCTCGCACTCTGAGGGCGGAGAATCTTTAACGCGCGGGAAATGCGTGATGATGTAGATATGATGATTCCCGGAGACGTTCTCGCCGCTCGCAATCATTCGTGTCATTGGGAATCATTTCTGACGATTTTATTTTCAGTATTACAAAACATGTTGCGGGGAACATGTTTCAAATTGAAGCCAAATTAATCCTCTGCTAGAGGGCACAACATTATGATTTTCACATTAGCATGATACCGTACATGCCACTGGTAGATACTGTAATGAAATTGCACGGAAAAATAAACGTAATATTAGGTAAATGTATTTTGAACAAAATAACGAATCACAGTTGACAGTTTCACTACAGACCAACGTTAACTCAAATCCGTTATCTAGTCTAAAACATTCTTTAGTCTCGGATTAGTGCGACGATTAGCTTCAAAATACCTTTCAACATATTTATCACCAATTTTATTTTAAAAATACGTGTAATTCCTTATTCTCAAGCGGATTAAAATAATTAGTTGTTACTTTATTGTCTCAACTGACTGTGTGCTTTATACTCGGTCAATTTAGAAACTAAATATATTTATAAATCTATATAAAAATCAAACCTTTATCATCTGCATCGAAAGCTTTATTTTTGTTTTGATGTATTTATATTTTTATCTTCTTTTCGAAAAAAATTTGCAATCAAATTTTGAACACCTCAAAGGTCGGATGCACAGTAAAGTAATAGAGACAACATATCAACAACATCAATAATTCATTTGTTTTTTTATTGAAAAATAATGACAGATTCGGATGCATTTGTTTACACGCTCCGGACTGTGGACGAACTACCGCAATCAGGTTAGGACGATTGGCGCATATCTTTAGTCGAATTGTAAAGACTTAACTCATCATTCGCCACCCCCAGGCGTGTTCCCTAGACGCACACGGCACGACGTATCCGAAAAGCGTTCTCTTGTGAAATCCAGGAATGATTTCCTATCTCGGGGCGATATTGTAACGATAACAGATTGGCGTTTACTATCTCAAGCGATTTCTCTGCAGCGACCGATAGAGGCAATAAAGTAAGTCAGTATAATTTTATATGCACGCGATGTTTATGAGATGCGATCTAGCTTCCATCTCGCAAAAAATTAACTTTCAGAAAATGCACAATAGGAAATAATATTTTATAAAATCTTCGCGAAATAAACGTAATACCAACTCTTGTGATTCAATGTTGAAATAAATAAATATTCTTGATTTTAATACAGGTAGTGGCAGTGTTGTAATAATAGGTGATCTGAATTAGACGTGTAGACAAAAAAAAAAGAATCAACGATGAGCATATCAGATATATAATTTATCTGATATTCTTGGTGGCAAAGATGATTACGATCCAAATTACGTAATTTGTATTTTGGAAAAATTGCATTTTTAACAACGTAATGATTTAAAAAGAAGCGTGAATTGAATGTCCTCAACAATTTGTATTTTATATTTTAATACATACGTTATTATCAAAAGTAATTACAATTAAATAAATATTTCTTCTCAATGATTCGTAGAAAATTAAAATTAGTGATGAATTTTGGTTCCTCTTACGAGATTTATGTACGTTTAATAGTGCATTATTTAATTTAATTATACACAAATATCATGTAAGCACATGTGAATGATAAAATAATGACCGAAACTTTGCGCAAGATTTAACAGGAATACAAATATTGGAATACTTGTAAGAAAATACGAATTTCATAGCAATCACGGTGTTAATTTAATATAAAGTTTATATTATTTTTTCGAATACAATCAATTGTGTTCAACATTACGTATTACTCAATAAAACAATTACATCACCGATCGAATACTTCAAAACAAAATGGCTGTGTTGAAATATTTTTTAAGCCAGCCCTGACTAAGAGTGATAATGATTGAATTATCAACTTTAGCAATTTCGCAGGTAAATCTAAAATGTATAAACAGTTTTACGTGAAAAAACGATATTTTAATAATTCATGTAGAGAGTTATAGGCGGGAAAAGCCTCGGCTGAAATTTGCGAAAGTGTTTACATCATTACGACATTACGGCAAGTGCTAAAGTTTATCCATCAAAATTCTAGTTTCTTTAGCTGGCGGAGGGCTGGGAGGGAGTGCGCGGGTCGTTTGGGAAGAAAATTGAGTAAATAAAAAAGGGCAAAGTATAGCCGTCTCCGAATTCAGTACAACAACTCATACGGAATACTGTTTGGATTGGCGCGTTATTGCAGCGCATCTACAATGTTTACCGAAGGCCGTATACATGGATTCGTTCCGCTTCTGAGACATCGAGTTGCAGGTGTGAAGATGCGGCTGGAACTCAGCACCAACTCTCTGGTGCAAGCGGCGCTCTTATGGAAAGCTGGTTCCCCGACCAGAGAATGGCAACGCCTACAGAATAGCTACATATACAACAATGGCCATGACTGAAGTAGTTATATTTGTAATATTTACATTTTGTGTGTATAATGTGTGAACTTTTTATTTATTAATATTTTCCTTGGTTTTATTTTTCTTTTTCACAGCATTATATTTATTTCATAACTTTAATAAAAAAAAAAAAACCTGATCGCGCTGGAATAAACACATTATTATTATTATTGTATATATGTCGCTATGACGGTTTCGGTCGAGTCAAAATCAAACGTCCGCAGTCCCGAAGCGACAATTACCGTATCCGCCAGGTTGTACCTGTCAAATTAAAATCTTAATCGCTAATAATCTCTTATCGCAAGTATAAGAGACAAACGGTTATAAACTAGGACGTGAACGCTTCGTTTTGCTAGGTTCAGTTGATAAAACGAATTGAATCTGATACGCGGAGTAAGATGGTCTATGAATATTTAATTTGAATATTCGGCTTACGGGTCGCGCGCAGTTGTATGTAAATATGTCGCGTATATGAGAATGCATCGCTCATTATTTACATATATACGGTTGCTTAGAAAATACTGTCTTGTATTTGGAAGAGTGGCGAAAGTTCTGGAAAATAGGCGATACTGTGAAGCGGAATTCCGTGCGTAAAACCAACATTTTTCGAATATTTGTGAAATCCATCATCATTAATAATTATTAAGTATAATTACAACCATATCTGAATAAACCGCCGGTTAAAATTTGTAGTGTATAAATGTTAAACGAAAATACAGGATGTAACAGATATAGTATAGTCCACATTAATTTATGGATGGATACCTGACGAAATTACGAGTTGAAAATATTCAAAGAATATGTGCCCAATCACAACCGTGTTAAGGATATAAGCAATTAAAAAAAATAAT
Organism: Eubasilissa splendida; assembly: GCA_031772225.1. NCBI lineage: Eukaryota > Metazoa > Arthropoda > Insecta > Trichoptera > Phryganeidae > Eubasilissa > Eubasilissa splendida. The sequence goes on along the minus strand of CM062850.1, from coordinate 12,002,057 downwards.
CGTAATTAATCACGATTATTCATTCAATTCAAACAATAATATTTTCCGCAACGGTGTAGAACTTGCACACATTCCTTGAACATTTTCAACTCGTAATTTAGTCAGGTATCCCACTAATAAAATATTATGCACTAGGTCTGTTACACTCTGTATATTGTTTCTACATTATTTAATTGTACGAATATATCATTATTATGTATGTACGTGCGTGAAATCTAGAATTCATTTTTTTTAGTTCAAATTAAAAGATTATCCACATAAATAAATCAATAAGTTCTGGTGACGAAAAATTCTAATATACAGATGAATTGAAACATGAAACATAGTAAACAAAAAAGAGAGGTGCGAGGGCTAAAACGCTTTATAACCAGAAAACTGCAAAATTTTTAAGAAAACGATCGATAAAATCTTGCCGGGAAATTGAAGGTGAACGTTGTTTAAAAATATCCATGAAAACTTATAGCTTGCAGGGTGAAATAAGCTCAGTAAGTCTCAGCCTACCTGGTTAGACGAGTTGTGTGCCGCGGCGTAAAAGAGGCGAAAATAAAGTGAAGAAGCCAAGTTTTGCGAGAGAAAAAAAAAACTGCGAAGACAAGTATGTCGGTCGTTCTGAAAAGATGTTGCGTCAAGTGGTGAAGGCAAGTTCGAACTATTTTGAACAAAAACTCGAAAGAAGGGTGAAATATTCCGGCGTGGTGTTGAAAGACCAATTTGTATTTGAAAAGGCGGAACATGGTTGTGGTTCACTTATATTATGGCGGTGCTTTATTTGGTACAGGGTTGAAAAAAGCCATATTTCCAGGTATGAAAGATAGCCTAGTAAAACGGAACAAAAGAAAGCACAATCAAATTTTAAAACAATAAATAAATAGTAATTATAAGCAGAGCAGCTGAGCTTTATTCTAGTATTTTGGGATGCTATTTAATTTTACTTATTACACAGAACAGCATTATTTTAATAAAACTTTGATAATATGAATATTATTATTTTACTTCAAAAACTATATTATTATCATATATAGTTAATAAATCCACTTAAATCACATATTCCGTTGACCGAAAGATTGTTCTAGTTTTTTGATAACGACTTATAATGTAATCTGCGCAATGTGGTTTTAGTAACGACTTATAATGTAAACCGCGCGAGGTGGTTTTAGTAACACTTTATAATGTAAACTACGCAATGTGGTTTTAGTAACGACTTGTAATATGACCTGCGCGACGTGGTTTTAGTAATGACTTATAATGTTATCTGCGCAATGTGGTTTTAGTAACGACTTATAATGTAAACTGCGCGATGTGGTTTTAGTAACGCCTTACAATGTAAACTAATTACGCGATGAATATTTCGCAAAATAAGTCAATTACATGTTCAAGAAATTACACTGTGACGTTACGAAGATAAAGGCTTTTGTAGAATGATTTTACGATATAAAACAACCTATATATGTATACTATAAGCATGATCCAGACAAACATTAGTGGTCACTGTGTACTTGTGGTCACAAATTTGTATTACAATAGAAATTATTTGTGGAACGAAAATATCCGAAAGGTTTTCCTACCATTGATACATGTCATGTAAAAATAAAATAAAATTTATAGCACAATCCCCGCTTTCTTTCAAACAGGATGCATTTTCAGGTAATCTTCATTTTAAAATCTGTAAAAGAGAATGAAATGTAAAAGTAAAATTGCATCTGATGTTCTGGTGCGCTTACGACCGCATTTGAATATGAAATGTTGCATTAAAGAAACATAAAGGTTCCTCTGTAATGGAAAGCGAATGAGAACATTTTTGTTGGAACATGGTAGTCTGTTTGGTTTGAGACAAATGTTGTGGAACAAATTGTCAATTTGAGAAATAATATAAACTAATGTAAACTAAATAAAGGACACGACTTTATTTTTGAGGTAAACGGCGAAGTGAAATTTTGAAAAATGATGTAATTACCTGATAATTAATTCAAATTAGTAAAATTAATATTAAAACTGTTGATGAATATCGTATGATAAAAAAACAGTATATATTACGAGGACGTGTATCATATGTCACATTATATACGAAAATCCGTATTCACAAAATTTATAAGACAGGTCGCTTGTAGATATTACATTTTGACGATTCAATACTTGGATTTTAGCGATTTTTTATATTTTAAATATTAAGCTAGAAATACCACAAAAGCAAGGTCTGTTTACTCGATTAGGTCCCAGTTTCATCCCCAAATGCGATTAGTGTGTCGGTGTGTCGCGGCTTCCGAAAAATGTTTTTTTTATCTTCCTTTAGCTGTCAGATTGGTCGGGGCGCGCCCTTTGCGTGTATTTAAGGAACACAGAAGAAAGTGGTCGGTTTCCCGCGTAATTGATGGGCGACATTTATGATGTTGATAAAGATGGCGGAAAGCGTCATTCCCTTTGGCCAGCCCAAGCTGACCTATGCCCGTTGTCGGAATTTTCTGTCGATATTTGGATAATGTTTGATTGAAAAATAGTGAAATCTGCGATTTCCCAGTAATAATAAGACAATGTTTGAGGCTAAATGAACAAACAAAACGTAATAGTGGTGTGCCTTCAGTATTATGATTTCCTATAAAATACCCTTTTTCAATTATGTACTAACAATGTGATTATCATAACACATCATATTTATAATTTTTTGAGTAATAATTGATATATACTACTAAATCAAAATTTTAAACAATCGAAACAGATTTTCCCTCAAAATCCGTTTAATGTATGGATAAGGACGAGAGGAGGGGGCATATGCTATTAATGTACTTACCTCTGTGTCTGTTGGTCTGTTTATCGAACATGAGCATAGCATCCTCAATCTGTAAAAAGGAGAAAATACAATAATTAATAAAAATGTTTGCGAAAAAAAAAAAGAAGAATAAAAATAAAAATTAGTATTAAAAAGTATTATTTACTGTACATATTGATTGATAATTAATAATATAGAACATCAATTTCAAATCAAAGCGTAGAAAAATGATAAAACAATTTTTCCTTTTATTTCAATGATTCAAATTATAAAACTCATCACTAGGTGCATCAATTCGTCTGTTTGAATGATACAAGTCACAATTTATATTTTCAGCTGTGCCAACCTCCGATCTCTTTCCGGTTTTCACTAGTGTTGGAGTTTCGTATATAAAAACTGGAGGGATTTTTTGCGTTAGCGAACCTAAGTAATATTGAAGTAACAGCGGTTGCCGAAAAGAAAGTAGGAATAAAATATCGGACACGAAATTTTTATATTTTCTTTGAAAAAATCTCAAGTGAAAATAAACACAGTACACCGAAACGTTAACTCTCGCAATGTGGGCGGCCGCGTTGGGATTATTTATTTTTTCAAAGGAAAATACGTAGGTAACAATGAATTTTCAAGAACATAATAATATACATTTTCAGTCGTTAATGTTTCTTTTTTTACTTTTCTATGATATAGGCTACATTGAAAGGCACCCGTAATTACTGTTTTGCGTGCAGGATGTCGGGGTGTGTGCGAATGCTCGGGAAATACAATAATTCCCGCGATGACGCCGCCCGAGCCGAGATTTGTAATCCGGTGGTGTTTGAGACGAAAACTAATGCGATCCGGAGATTCCTTAAACTTTAGTAAAAATACGAGCCGACGAGAAGTGCGTCAGTTTGTCGCCTCTAGTGAAAATAATCGTTTCTAGCCTGCGTACATGCGAGCAATGCGTGAAGCATATTTTATTATTCATCTAAAGATTTATTTGAATTGGGTTTCCTTATTAATAATACAGACCTGTGAAATGCTAGTCAGTTAAGTAATGGACTGATATAGTACGAGTTTTCAATAACAGAATAGAAGAGAAAAATATATTACCTATCAAAAAGAGACATTTTCAGTAGATATTTAATCCGATATATAATATAGATATTTAGAATACGCACTTAAATAATTTCACAAGAAATGATACGTAACTGCCACTTTGATTCAGGTGTTTCTGCGAATCACAAGTCTGGATCGGTACATACCGGTATCGATACCGATTCGATACGGTCGTGTCCGTGGAGGGCAGTTCGTTCTATCCGCGGGCCAGAGGGCGGGCCGCGCGGGGTGGGGGCGGGGATAACGGCTCCCGAGGGTAGTCTTCCACTTCTAACTTACCAATTCAACTTTTTGTTACATTTACAACCGTGACTACGCATGTCGGCCGCGTGTGGAAACGTTCCCACCGCCCTGCCGAACGTTCGCTCAGTGGGAGTTGACGCCTGAAGGTGATATAGATCGCTGATATTTGAAACGTTCCGAGAATTTATCTGAAAACGTTTTATGAATTAATGTACCGATGAGAAAATTTCGCGAGGCAGGTACATCTTTTTCATTTCCAAAAGTGAAATTTGATCAGCTCTTAAAAGTCAATTTTAATCAAATATGTAGTAAGAACGTTGCTGTAATAGGTTTACTATGTAGAAGAATCTCGAAATGTCTTTTCGAAATAGAAATCGTCGGAATATTTATTGTCTTTACACGAGGCAAAGAAAATTATGTAAATACTTTAGCACCTTTCCCCTCAGTCAAGGGGTTGACGGGTTTCGCGGATTTGAATTTTTCTCCAGTTTCGGAGAATTGTGTAACACTGAAATCCCATTATAGGATCTTAAGTGTGTTTATGTACACCTCCCCATCATTGAATACGACGGAGCCTGCCGCACGCGAAACAACGAAAACGCCTCATTCTGCGAGGTTCGATGACAAAGATCACGTACGTGGCAAAGTGATTCGTAAAAAGTGGTAATACTTAGGACAGGGGAACGGTTAAGATATTCTGGGATCAAACATGACGGGAATCTAAATGAAAAAAAAAGTGTTTTACTGGCGTGATCGTAGATTCACGAAGGGATTTCAGAAATTTGGATTCGAAATATTGTATTTGAAAGACGTATATTAAAAACGGCTTACGTTTAAATTTTCTTTACATAAAAAAACAAATTTATAAATCGAGTGACCGGTAATGTATAATATATAATGTTTCATCGACAATGTAGTACGATAAAATAATAATTAATATACGCCGTTATTTCACAAGACGACGATAATCAGAATAAAATAATTTCACTGATGGAATCGTATTTTACTAAGGTTAAAACAATACTAGCAAAACATAATTTTTTTGAATGTTACACACATAAGGAAACAAAATAACAAATTTTTATTAGATCTCCGTGAAAGAAACTAGGTTTATTTATATTTTTAAAATGTTGACGTTGGAGGCCTTTTTGATTAAAATAAGCGATGTAAATGATTGAAACAACACTGCCTCTGATTTACCTTCCGCCCGACTAAATTACTGCTTCGTTCGGTAAAGTCTTGTTACACTGCCGGGCGTGCGAGCTGCCGCGCCGCCGGAGATCGTGCGTGGCGGACGTAATGCAGACAGAAACCTTAGAGAGAAAATTGACGGCTTTTCTCTTCAGTTTTTAACGTACGAACAATTTGTAGAGATTATTATGTTTCTTTTGTAAATTCAAATGATAAATGATTTAAACATATGATGAATATAACGACACTTAATAATGTAACTGAAGGAGATAATACATTTTTACAATGTGAAGAGAAAATACACGCGGAGATTTAATTAACTCTTATATAAAGCGTGCGATATCTCTAGGCGTGAGCAGAAATCTAGTTAAAATGTTTCTCTTGTAATATTATTTGTCTCACCGAGTCTCTTCGCGGCTTACATTACTATGACTAGCAAAGCGAAACTTATTAATTTTGATATAATCAACACGAGAAATAGAGAAATCGAATAATCATTCTCGAAAATAACATATTTAAGGAAATTAATATTTTTTAAATAATCACTGACATAAATAGGTATATATATATATACTTACATCATCGTAACAATTTAAATTCAGTACTAGATTTAATTTAGTTAGTTTTTTCATTTCGATGAAACAAAAGGTATTTTACCGAAATCGGTTGAATATAAATAACTCACAGTGGTTTAAAAAACAAAGTTAATAAATTATTAATTACATATATAACGAACAAATAAACTTTCAGAAATACCCCATATCAATTCATTTACCTGTATTTTGGTAGAGCGCTTCTATCGGCTGTCCAATGAGTTATTCTACCTTTTTGTGTCGCCGGACAGGTGCAAATGAACATTTTGAATTAGAGGACGGCAGTAAAATTGTCAAAAAAAGTCAATTGCCGCAGCTACGTTCGTGTACTACTCCGACCGCACGTCAAATGGATTCCTGTTTCATTATATACAAAAAATAACCATTATTTTGCATGCCCACCTACGCGGGTCCGCCATATTTAGTTTTTGCGGCAGTGAAACATCAAAATGGATTATGAGCAATTTTACGAAACTCGCGAATGTGACATCGATGATGAACGATCCAATTTCGAATAGATGTGTAGTTATTTCGAAATGTTAATACCCCGATGATGTTGTGATATATCTGAATTCATACACATTTTGATAATGAATCACGGGACAAAAGACTCGTGAGACTATTTTTCTGCGTTTGGACAAATTTCGGTACAAAATCACGCACAGGCTTGAACTGAAGATGAATTAATTCTGGAATACGTGGAACGATTATAAAATGTGGAATATTCTGGCGTGATATGCAAACGTGCGTGTCTGGTGGGTTTTTTTTTTTCACCGGATTATTTGATTTATGAAACATAAACGAAGATTAAAGCGCGGTTAATGTGTTTATAAACAAAAACCGCCACAAAACACAGACGTTGATACATAATGAAAGTGTTTAAGCAGATCGTTTTATGTTTGTTCTGGTTATAATGTTAATTGTAATTTTATGATTCGAGTATAAGCATCAAATTACGTTAAATGGACGTGACTATTTTAACACGCGGTGGAAATGTAGATAATTATAAAATATTTATATTAATATTTTTGTAATATATACGTAACTTAGGGCCGGTCGTGACTCTTTTTACTAACGCCCGTTGTAAAGATCCTCAGCGGGTTGTTGATACATCAAATTTACTACTGTCAAAGTATAGATGTAGATGTTTACAGGCGCGACAAATAATCATGATATATGCTTTATTTTATGAATTATTTTATGCATTATTTTTTCACTTGTGCGTTCGAAATCTGAATTTTTTTCGTATCATGTGTATATTATTGTTTCCAATAAACATAATACACAATAAACAATGAGATCAACATTGGACGAACTCTCATTACTAAAACAGCGGGATATTGAATGATTAATTGTCGTATACTGCAACTTTCAATGTTTGATTCTCGTTTTTACTAACTGATCTGAGAGTAAAACGAGTTTACCACGGAATGTACTTCCGAGAAGTAAATATTCAAAATATTTGAAGTAAAGATCAAATAACTCGTTTTCGGCATTTGATATTTTAAAATTTTTATTTTATAACTTTGTATTTAATCAATTAAAAAATGTTTGTTATCTGATGGCAACATCACTTTTTTCACGGAATGCAGACGCATAATTATTTTTATCTGGTAAATACCGCTAATCAGAACTTAATCGAAGCCTTTCTCTTTCTGGGTTTATTCTGTAATGCTTGTCAAGAAGAGGTAAAATTAGTTTTTATTGATTTATATGTATTTATTTTAATATAATATTGACAGATAATTGTTAGTAATATGGAGCGATATGCCATTAACATTATAATGAAAACTCAGAGATATTAAAATGGCTCCTTTATGGATTCAGAACATTTTATCGTAATACATTATTTAAAAATATGAATGACAAGTAATCCTTGCAAAAATGGGGTTTTGAATATGATTAACTGAAGAATGAACAAAAAAAATCCTTTTTAATATTTGAATATTAAAAAAATAAATCTTTCCCTTTCCCCCAAACCAATCGGATAAAATCCATAAATTTCTTTCAAATATCAAAAGGCAACGGATAACATTATCATTAAACCTTAAAAAGGTATGGAAGGCTGCTGAATTATGGCAAATAAAAGGAATTGAGAGGAAAAAGGCGAGGTCCGCTGGCAGCGATAGATCATTGAGCGGCGATATCCCCGCTCCAGACTCTCCAGAAAAATACGAAAAACCAAAGGAATATCCCGATCACTCACAGCGCCCCGCCCAGCGCAGGCAGCGGGGGTAGCGGACCAACAAGCGGATAAACAAGCCAGTGACCATTGGAAGTATTAAGTTGTTTTGTTTGTCAAGCAAGGGGATGTTTATTGAACAAAGTTTGAGGAAAGAATTGAATTTCGCTTTTTACGGAATACAAGTAAAGGATGTTTGTGAATATGTCGATTTATGCTTAGAAACTTCAAACATGTACGAAAAATGCTTTTAGTATTATTTGAATAATAAATCACCCGTGATTTATATCTTGAAAGATCTTGCTGCTAAGAAACCTAAAGGCCTATAGCTATTCGATCACTTAGTCACATAGCAACTGGTCGAATGAACTAAAAAAGGTGATACAAATTTCATTTAAGACTAGTATATAAAACAATATTTATTTATGTCAGAACATATCAATATTGTATTCGCAATACGCTTGTAATTACTCTTACAGGATTGAATAATAAATAACAATCAAAACATAAATGTTTCGATACTAGTATGATCCTGCGTGTGATCCTGGCGTGTTGGTCCGTGTGAACTGCGTGATAAGATAAATTATTTTTGAATTTAGTTAGCATTATTGTTAAATTAGCAAACTGCAACTCGGTCGACAATCTATGATAGAAGAAGGAACACGATGAAAATAAACAATTATTAGGTTAAATTAGTTAGAGTTATTTAACATTACTGATATATAATTGTGATATACATATGTGTGTTTCTAGGTTATCTGTCAATGTAACTGTGGGCGTACTAATATAAATTCGTCATTATATCGTCATGGCCGTAGTAGATGGACAGATGGTGAAGCATTCAATAAAATTAAATCATATTGCGGATCGGTACATAACCGTGATACAAAAATATATTATATTTTGTTTTATCTGCTTAAGTAATATATACCACACAATATATAATATAATACTTTGTATAATGAATTAATTGCAAGAATTGAATATTGCAAAACAGTTAATATAATCCATTTCCGAATATTCAAAACAATTTAGTGGCGGCGAAACGTGTGATTGCTGATGGGACAGGGGCACACACCGTAACAGCTGCCGAACGAAAGATTTATGTTTAAAGTTTAACCCATTTAAAACACGTGATATTGCGTTACCAACTTTAGGAAATAATAATTTAAGATCTGGAGGAAAATTTCCGGAGAAGTTCAGACCAGTGCGAAGGAACACTTCAAGCTCAAGTGCTTCGAGTTCAACTTTAGTTATAAATGCTTGTCAAATAAACGGTTCAAGTACAAACATAAAGAAAAATTGTAATTTTGATTTCTGCTCGAATGTTTTTATCGTTGCCTGAAAATTGTTGAAATCAGTTTTACGTAAAAGATAAATACTGCATGTTCCAATAATCAAAATTACGTATTTTACGTCATAAATATAATCAATTACACTAACTCAAAGGATAAAAAGTATTACGGAAACTTCAAACGATTTTGTTTGACTAAATCTCGCCCCTAATAAATCATTTATGCAAAATATAGAATGCGAAAGCGCTTCCCTTAGTCGCTCTCGATAATATTTTATAACAGTCACTTGCGAGACACGAGTACGAATCCTTAGGGCGAAATACAAAAAATAGATTGACGAATTGCGCCACGGGGATTGGTCCCGTCTCTCACCCGAATCTGAACCTACCTACCCTACCGCGCTCATCCCCTCCAAACACAGGCCGAGACTTGGAAAACATAATATACTTAAACAGCCTGAACTTACGATATAAGACTGTTCTCTTCAGACACGAGCAAAACCTCTTACATACCTCTTTTCTGTTTACAATCGGGAAAAAAGAATCTCATAAAATAAGATACAAGACTCGATGTAGGTTTTACTTTCTTATTTGATCGCTGCAGACATATGTACGTCTTTTGAGAGACAACACGATTGGTCGTCTCCGGGAAATATCTGTATCCGTGAGATTATCTCGTATTTATTTAGAATAATATGTGTCTTTTCTCTCAACGATCACGTTTCGCACAAGTATGGCAATTAAAGTATTTACTAAAAACAAATTTTTAAAAAAATAATATAGATACATTAAAAAATTTCCGCATTTTTTACAAAAATATGGGTTTTCATTATTCATTTATATCAGAAGTTATACAATAGATTTGATTTTTTTTAAATAATTACTTATATAGAACCTTTACACGTAAACTTTTTAAAAAAAATTTAAAATCGCTGATTAAAAAACAATAAAAAACACATTAATAAGATGGATATAAATATTATTTAGTAAGAAATGTGTTTTTAATATAAAACTTGATTTTAAATAGTAGTTGAAGTCTCAAAGCATGTAAATAAATATTATATATTATTCAAAATCATTTGTTTTCACTAACACAAAGTGTTTTAAAAACGTCAAAAAATTATCAAATGTACTGCAAATTCAATGGTTTATAAATCTATTCATTTTTAACATTTTGGTAATTTGGTTCAATAAAAATTTATCTCCGTAATCTTGGCTTCAAGATCATAAGAAAATATATTTCGTATATGTAAGAAATTTCTATATTAAGGCAATTTTGTGGCATGTAGAAAATAAATTGAATGATCGCGGTCTTTCTTATAATGCTTGTATTTTCTTAATTATGGCAAATAACATTCAGTTTATTAGTTTTACATTAATGTAAAGGTCTTATCTAAGCAATAGTTTTTAAATAAAGTCAAATCTATTATGTAACTTCTGATATAAATGAATAATAAAAACTTACATTTTCATAAAAAATGCGAAAATATGAGATATTTTTGAAAGCACGCCCTTAAATCAATATTTAACATGCTTTTAATATTATTTTTAAGAATAGCGATGTTGTTAAAATGGGTTTAAAAGCAAAGATCAAAGATTCTAATCAAATAACTAACATACCGTAATGCCGTTTTCTTGCAGGATTAGACGGAGAGGATAAAACGCCGTACTCTTCTATCCTGGCATTCCATTCTTGTCTCGTCTATTTTCATTCAAATTGGATTGTTTAAGCTTTTAGTTTTCTTATATCTAATTTATATGATTAAGTCAGATTTTTCGCGGACGTCCTCAAGTCCTTCAACTTTTTTTTTGCAACGCTCTTTTAATTCTAACGGCTATGCTACACATGAATCTACTTTTGCTTCTAATTTGTTTATTCTTCATTCGTACATAAATTTTCAACAGCATTTCCACTGCATTGAGTCTCCTTTCTTTCTTTGTCTGATAACTTCAAACTTCGCTTCCATATTCTAGTGTTGGCACAAGAACTTCATTAAACCAGGTTGTCTTGCTTCATTTAACAAAATCCTATTGGTGACAGCTGCACTCAGAGTACCGCTCACTTTATTTCCCGCAGTCACCCTCCTTTCGATTCAACTAAGTCTGTCATATTTATGTTATGGTTTGTCTCTGATTATTTAGATAGAAATGATATAAAGATTTAGAATATCTACTTATATTTAAAAAATAAATATTTATTTTTGTGACCAATAATACTATTTTCTTATTAGATATTGATACTTGCACCAAATAAATGCATCAATATTAGAACTATAAAAAATAGTACTAACTTGGTGTTCTACCTAACCAACTTGATCACTAAGCGGCTGGACCAATTCATACTTATTTGAAAAATTAGATTTATCCAGTTATTTCGCAATATTTAGGAATTCATCAATTTAGACGGTATGTATATATTTTTTGTTTATAGTATTATTAACATTTATAATGTGAAAAACTTCAGTGTTGATTTTTTAAAATGAAATAAAATATATTTCAAAATCTATCGTAGAATAAAAATTAGTTAGTCCGACTATTTACAAAAGGTATCGCCGGCAAGAGTGATGAATTAAAATTTTTTAGAATAACCTATATGTAAAATAAAAACGCCACATCTATTTTAGATGTATTTTTTTCAAATATTACATTTTACTACTTAACATTCATTATAGCTAACCTTTTTAATGTGAGCACGATGAAGGACTTTATTAAAATTTAGTAATTAGATACAACAGTAGCACACATTTATAACCATCACCTAGGTTTCAAATATTTTACCGAACTACGCGAAACACTCAAGACAGAAACTGATAATAAAACTTTTATACTTAAAATTATTTCAGATTCAGATTGAATCCTCTCTAAAATATTTATTGTACGTTTATATATTTCTACGTTATTTTTCATATACATATATTCTCGTATTATTTTTTATCATTAATATATATATATACCTCCTTCAACGTTCATCTAATAAATTTTTTGTACATTAATATTATTATATACTTATTAACATAAATGTAGTATTCCTCCCAATAAGATGAATGTCTTTTTGTGAGCACGAGATATCTTAATTAGAAAACGTGCGCAGTATTTCTATCTTGTATTAAGATCTCTAGAGCGTGTAAGAATATTTTTTTAGAATTAATTTTGTAATGCATTGATATATGACAAAAAAAGTTATTTGCATATTTTTAGTATTGAAAAGGTGTAAACTTGCCAGTTTTGTCTTATTGTTGAGTTCTGGTTTTCTTATTACATATTTTCTTATTACACTACTAGCCAAGCCTATCCTTTTATCAATTTTCTTGTCCTGTCGCGCATCATTTGAAAACAGTTCCCAACCCCAGTACAAACAAACTTTTTTTTTGGAAGCCGATTTTTTTTGTAGTTTTTCTAGTCGATTCATTCATTGGTTTTTCTTAATCACTGAAAAGTATTAATGCTCGATTATTTATAAGAGTCGCGTCTTTGGGGGTATGATTTTTCACAAAATGGCAAAAAGTAAATTATTTTTATTAATTATTATAAATTTGGCCTAGTTTTCACAACCCATGTGATGAGACGTGTATAAATATGTATTTAAGTTGTTCTCCCTAGACAGGGTTTTGCAATGTTCCATATATCTGAGGCGCAATTAAATGAAGAAACGATGCCGCGGATTTATCGCCTGTTATAATAGTGTAAGGTGACTCCACAGGATCCCCCACTCATCAGGTGTTAAGGCGACCGCATGTTAACCATCATCACGAGTGGTGAGTGGTGAGCGGTGTGAGGTGAGCAACACTCGCTCTTTGCTTTTAACTCGGTGAAAGCCTCGGGGTAAATTCCTTTAAGGCCTAATTTAATTAATTACGAACACTATTATTCGTAGACTGTATTATTTGGACATGGGAAACTTCGTAATGGGAAATTTATATCAAATCCGAAATAAGGCTTCGAAAGATTCTATTTATTTGAGACGAAAAACTTGCGTGCGGTAAAGCTTTGTGCTGTTAGCTGTCGTAGGCATTTTGTTACTAATGAATAAATTGTTATAGTTTCAAATGAAAGGAATATCCATTGGCTCTCCCTCAGCGCCAATGTTTTGAACAAAGAGTACCAAATAAAAGATCTTCGGTGAAAGATTAACAATCTTAATGGTCGATAATAGTCGTATTTACTGTTGAGAAAATAAAACATAAATTGTGTGACTAGTTCTTGATGGGGCTCAATTTTAATTAATAAGAATATGCCTAGTCACATAGTTATTTATAAGATCTCTCAGAAAGAATTTGTTCATTTTACGATGGGGTGGGGTCTATACCACACTGGATAGATGTCACGCGGAAGGCTAAGGTAATAAACACAATTTTTTCAAGAAAAATAAAGAAGATAAAATATTCTATATGTACTTGATTAGTCGGACATCCATAGTAACATAGAAATGATCCATTTTTGAGCAAGTACAGATAAATAATGCTGAACATTGCCATAAATCGGATAATAAACATTATTTTTCTTCAGTGAAATACTGGTATATTGCATCGTTGCGATAGAATTTAAAAAAAATAATACAAATCGCTCAAACGCCCTGAGTCTATTAGTTATATAAAGTTTAGTATTAAGAAAATACATTTGAATCAAGTTTTGTAACTGAGCAAACAGGTGATTGTACTAAGTTGGCAGTTAATTGATTATTAATACAAATTAAATTAATCAACTAGAAAAATATACAGAAAAAATCTATTTCTCGAAATGATATTATAATTGCTACCGGGATTCGAACCTGGACCTAAGAAAACCTACCAGGGCAAATGCGTTATCTAGTTTCACCATATTAATCAAATAGGTTTACGACAAATTTTTGAACTTATATTCTATAGCTCTTTCAAATGGATACATCGGTTATTCCATTTTTAAAAGCAATCAACTTTATATTGTGACAAATCTCAAATACCTTTGAGTAATACACATAGGAGACGCCAGAATTAAATCGATTCATATTTATTAATTTTCACAACAATAATGTGTTATCCGTAAAAACACTATTAAAATATCAACAAAACTTTAATAAATCAACAGTTCTTTGGATTCAATGAAAGGTACCACGATGACGAAAATTGTCAGAAATGTCACAGCTGTATATAAATTATAATCAAGAAATACAACAGTTGGTGTCTAAGACGATATTAATAATAAATAATTCAAAAAATCCTAATTTTATTCATTTATCAATCTGAATGCAAATAAATTTAAAATACCTACACGATAAAATAATTTATTCTCAGATGTTAATTAGAAAATAGTTGATCTGAAGTGTTTGTGGTCACAGGGGATGGTTGTGTCGCGTGATTACTGTGAGACTCGTTATGCATTGCACACCATTACGGTGATAGTGTGCCATCGTTGTTTGATTGTCAGGACTTTAGGTCGGTTATGTTGCAAGTATGTATGTATGTTTGTATTTATATTTATTGCTTACGTATGTGTACGAAAACTATGTACTTCTTGCGAATTAATGCTCGCCAAATATATTTATTTATTTTATTTGTAACTTTATAATAAAATGTAAAAATCTGTTTGGACTGTGCCTGTCTCACTAGAGAAATTCTGTGTCTAGAAATGATTAAAAACGATTGTTTTATATAATATTATATATCATAATATTACAAATAAAATTAGATAATAATAATAAAAATCAAACACATTTGTTAAACAACTACATATGTTTGTTGTTAGGTAGACATATTATATGATAGATAAATTAGTTAAAATGACAAACAATGTAATCAACAAAAACAAAAATGTAACTGTATCAATAATTAAAACTTAAAACAGTCCAAAAATCGTCTGTGTTAACGTTAATAAAATGAAAAAGTTAATCTTGCATTTTAATAACGTACCCATTTCAATTGAATTTTATTTAACGTTGTAATTTTTAAACTTTGTATTATGCATCAAACAATACGACACCAGTGAATAAATATGTAAATAATCTTGTTCAATTTTCAAAATGTCTAACCAAAATATTACTACAATTAAAGTATATGTTAGTATTTGTAAAAATATTATATATCTATTTTAATACCCATTAAAAAAATATGACAAATCTTTTTATCATCAAAAATAATTTTTTTGACTTATTCATCGGTTTAGTGTATAAATAGCTTACATTCTTGCCGGTCAAACAAATATTTTACAATACTGTATTGATGTAAAAAAATATATTATCCAAGTATGCATAATTCATATTTAGATGTTTATTTTCTTAGATAGTAAATTAATTCGCTTATAAGAACGAACCGTGTACCAGTTAGTATTACAATAAAAATAAATAAAGCCGAATGCCATTCGAGAATATTTTAGGTTTGAAAAAGTAAAATATCTTAGAGCCTCGCCGCACTTTTACATTATTTTACAAAACGGTTCGTCAGGGAAGTTCTTTGATTATGAAAAGTCGACGCGACCTCATTAAGTCAGCCTGGGGACGATTTATTTTCGCACTGTACGAGAAAAAGCTCGTTGATATAATTAATTTATGACTCTATCATTCCCGAACATAAAGTTTATCACGGGGAACTGATGAAAGACGGGGCCGGCTTGTCATGTCGGTCACGCGCGGACCGCGGCCGGAGGGCTCTGCTCCTCGGGGAGGGGCGCATTTCTCGAGGGAAGGGGGACGAGAACTATTGGTTATTAATCAGGTATACATGATATTTTATTTTTGATAAAAATTTTCTAAATCGTGCCATGGGATCAGTGACGAGCGATGCTCTCCAATACTGGGAAAATCGTGCAATAAAATGTGAAAAAACTCCATCTAGATATTTTATTGTTTAAAAATAAAAATGTGTTTAATTATTTTCTCTCCTTAACAAGTCCACCTTATATATCTCACATATGATCACAAACACCTACACTATACTCTCGGTAGCTAAATAATTTACTTTATTATATTTGTATTATTAGTTATGCTATGTTTGAATTATTACTTTGACATTGTGTAGTGCATGTTATTAGTACATGATATTGCAAATATACTTTTTGTGGTACTTTCGTAGTACCATCAGATTCACACGGTGTTCTATTCTCTCTTTACTGTCGAGTTGCTTGGGTTCAATTCCTTGTAATAATAATAACTCCGGGTCCAGGAAACAGTTACAAGTTTATTATAAGAAGTATTTACCTAATTACTTACTTACCATCACACGGTTTCTCCGCAAGGGTAGGCAGAGAGGATAGAGCGCCACACTTTTTTGTCCTGACACACAATTCTCGCCTCATCCACATTCATACATCTTCTCATACAAGCTCGCCGATTGACACCGATTTCTAACAGAACCATCCTCCATTAATTGGTTTACCTGGTCGTGCCATTCCCGTTAGACATAATTCCATTCAAAGCGCCGTTCACTTTATTTCCTGCACCCTCCTTTCAATATCATTCTCAGCTTTTCCGTTTCTATCAAACATACTTCCCAAATACACAAACTCATTTATTTGTTCCAAACATTCATTATCTACAAGTGTTTCGCATGGTGTCTCGCTTTCCTCCTTCTCGAATACTATCACTTTCGACTTGTTAACATTCATCATGAGGTTACTTTCCTTGCATACATCGTACATTCTACTCACCAAATTCTGCAGTTCTTGTTCATTATTCGCCATTAGTACTGTATCATCGGCGTACAATAAATAGAATATAATCAAATCGCCCATTTTTGCTCCTATATTCATACATTCCAGTTCTTTCACACATTTATCCTTATACAAGCTGAACAGCCATGGAGACATTAAACAACCCTGCTTGACACCCTTTGTAATGTCAAACCATGGTGTGAGTATTTACAGTAATTAATAATAATACAACTCAGAGATAGACTAGTAATTATGAAGAAGTGGCGATGGAAAGAGACCCGTTCCCCCAGAGACGGCCTTTTATAATCATTGTCCCCCACCACTCATATACTCATTCTCCTGACACACACACACACACATGTCTAAAGTAACAGTTCTCACACTTTTGTAAACTAAAATAATTTTATATGCATTTATTGTGTTGTACCAATA
Source organism: Eubasilissa splendida (assembly GCA_031772225.1). NCBI lineage: Eukaryota > Metazoa > Arthropoda > Insecta > Trichoptera > Phryganeidae > Eubasilissa > Eubasilissa splendida. Next base: position 11,984,640 of record CM062850.1, on the reverse strand, counting down.
TTAAAAAAAAAAAGATTTTTTTTCCGTGATTCACTTGTATCACGTATATGATGGCTTATATAAACAAACATGGCAACAAATAGAAACTTCGACAAGTAGTTCCATTATAAATAATTAAAGACATTTAACCAATACATATTTTGTTAACTGCTTGGCGGCGCATGGCGTTGTTTGGTTATTCTAACAAATATAATACTGACTCCAGAATTAGTTTTATAAAATATCAAGCTTAAATTATGACCGTCAATTAAAAAAACTAATTATTTATTATAGATATAAAATAATGTTTTTTTCGTTATAAGCTTTGGAGTGAAATAGATAATTGCATGATATTCATTGCCATAAAAACTATGTCTAAATAAATAAAATTATGTAGGACGTTACTACCAGCAATATAAGGAACATTAAGAGCGTCAAAAGATGTTGGTAGCAAACGGATTTGAATAAAATTAAAGATTAGATGAAAGTGTGTGGCATTCAATCCTGACTCTAAAGATGTACGTGTACATATATGTTTATAATTAATTTTAATAATGCTTTAAACTACGCAAAAAAATTATGTTGTTCCTAACTTAATAATCTTCAGATTGCAATATTAATGAAAATATGTTAGTTTTTTTATGTTGCAAATTTACGAAAACGTTTTCAGTAAAAACCCTGTACTATAAGCTTAAGTAAACCCATATACTCAGCAAAAAATAATAAAATAGAGATTTTTAGAATTTTAAAGTTGGTATCATTAAAGTTATCAATGCCGGCTCTTTGGGGGAATTGCGTTAAACTTTTAACTGCTCGTTAGCACGATTTAAAACGGACCAATAAAAATCAAACACTAAAATTGTTTAAGATTGTGGTAGAAAGTTATTGGTTATGTAAAACCAAAATAAGGAACCAAATAAATGATTAAATTATAGCGATACATGACCAGAAGAAAATGTGAAAAACTCTTTATACATGTGTTATTGGAAGAATACCGAATTTTTCGAGTATAAGTCGCACTTTTTCACAATTAAAAAAAAATGCGACTTATACTCTGCAAGTCAAATTTGTTAGTTATAAAATATTTGCACATTGTTTAGGTACTTGTAAAAACATATTTGCTTTTTCATCTTCTGTCCTATCTATGATAAACGACTATGAACGGCATTAACACTAGACACTAGTATCGAGCATGACGTTTAGGCATACGTATTACGCGTACTGCTATCTAACTTTATACTTGTGCAAATTTGATTATTTGAAAAAGATTATTTCTCAAAAAATATAATCGTTCGGATAGCACTGTCTTTATTTAAGTCGTTCAAGAAGATAGGAATTTCAATCATGCTGAATAGGAATAATGATGCAATTTATGAAATAAGTGCTGATTCAGACATTGACAATGTTCAGTAATAATATTTTTCAATTAAATTTTTTTTCAAAAAATTTTGTCCATAAATTTAGGGTGCGACTTATACTCGTAAGAACTCGATACATATTATTAATATACTAGTATTTTATTTCAAATTGTATATATTTCAAATAAAAATGAAAGCCAGGGTAGGGTTGAAAATTTTCATAATATTTGTGAAAGGTATTGTGAAACTGAAAAAATACCATTTTCGCAATGGTGTTGCAACCCTTTTAAATTTCCATCCAAGGAGAGTCCTTCACCGCGAGGGTTTATTGTTTCGCCGGAAAGGGATCTCCACAGATTTGCTTAGGGTGGTGTCACGTAACTTGACTTAATATGGAGGCCCCGTATTACTTTGTTTCTAGGGCAGGATGTGTTAACTCAAACGTATGCAAAAGGAGAAAACTATTTATTTATGAAGGGTTGGTTTGTTTTATACTGGTTACATACAAGTCAGGGCACGTGATCATTGAGACATGTGTCGCTTTAATGAAAGGGTGAATCAGTTTAGAATGGGATACAATAATTAATATTTAGAAATTCTGAATAAAATTGACTACCTAAAATTATTTTACAAATTCAGAATAATTTTGGAAAGTTAAACAGGTGAGATGCTGCTAGACTCTGAAATTATTTATATACAAAATATAAAAGTGCTTCAATATTTGCAAAATTACTTTGTAGCAACATATTATGTAAATAATAAGAAAAAACACTTTGTTTAAAACTACTATTTATTGATACATTAAAATGTTTCAAGACCTGTGGTCCCTTCTTCAGGAAACAATATATGCTAAAATTACAAATTAAAACATAGATGAAAACAAAACTGTAAAAATAAATGTAATAAATAACAATAATAATGAATAGTGGTTTTAAAAAAAGTGTCTTTTATTATTATTTATTATTATAGTTTAAAAAAAAAATAGTTTATCATTTTTTACACACCGAAGTGATCGGTCAGTAATCAATATTGTACAGTACATAAATTGGTCGAATGCTATACAGCTATTTTAAATTAAAATGTACTATTCCATTTTGTAGGTTAAATTATCAGTGCGCGAATACATACATATGTAGGTATATCATAAAATGGTATTTGTAAATTTCGACAGCAGAATTAAGGTAATCTTCAAAGTTTAAATACGAAAAAGATAAAAAGAACATGTTCCATTTACTTCAAACGCTCATTCTACATATAATAACGATGTCCACGTACTCGGTCGTTAAGGCTTAACTCGGCACAATTAAATAAACAGTTCAGTTGTTTGGAACTCAGTAAAAATGTTTTTAATACCGACGCTATGTGAAAATAGAGGGTGGAAAACTTCTGACCTTTCGAGGCACCGGTTAATTTTAATCTTATTCCCGTAGCGTTCTATTCAGTGTTCGGTCATTTAGCTGATATTGCCAAAAAAAATGTACAGTTGCTCGGGTTTCGGTAAGAAGGTGGCTAGATGTTATTGCAACAGGTGCTTTGAGGGAATAAGTGATTTCACCTTTTGCTTAAATGTAAAATTTAGTGTCCGTTTCAGTGGTGCCCTTGGATTTCAGGCATTTAGGGTTTACGGCGCACGTGGGTGACAACACGCTTGTTAAATCGCTCAAAGTCTGGCTTCACCTTATAATGAAAGTATGCCATGGCGTTAAAGTAATGCCCTTTTCCCTTTCTAGTAATCCGGCCCAGATTGTTTCGGCCCATTTTATATTTCCAATTTATTAACCCTCACGAGAACAGAGGTTTAACTTAATGGATCATTAATTTCGAATAGGTATTTTTTGACGTTGATGTGATACATCTTTAAAAAAGGTTCATTCTTACGGTACGAGTCGGATAGAAACCAAACGATGCCTGATAATGCAAAAAATTACAGATTTCATTATTTTTCAAAACTTATAATTTTTTTTTAACATAATAAGTAATACCAAAAATAAATAAATAATATATCTGAGATTATAAATTTTATTAATGTTAATAAAAGAGTTTTAATAAAGTTTATTATATTAATATCAACTATTTATGAGTATTAATGTTCGATATGATCTTTTTCGGTGTTTTTATATGTAATTTACGAGGATACAGACATTTACATTTACTAAATATAAATATTTTGATTAAACCTATACGTATATATTTATATTATTTACTATACTATATATATATAGTACCTATAGTAAATAACTATTTATATAATCGTATAGCATCAACATTTCACATATTTTAATTATATTTTTTAATAGAATTTTTAACATTATCTGAGTAATAATTTATAATTTGAGACGCATTTATTTGCGTTAAGTATAATACCTCTACATATTTTTTTCATATGTTAATTGGAATTAATTGTTAATAATTCTAAGTGTATATAAACTGTTGAATATGTAGTAAATTAATTTTCTTTAAATATGTTGTTGAATGGGTTTATTGCGATACCAGTAAATAGCGCTTTTCGTGCTTTTATTATAGGTTTCGTTTTATAATATCTTTAATTAAATAATTTTGTTCGTGCAATCTTTAATTATTGATACAATAAATTTGAAAAAAAGCTGAACGCTCTAAGTTATCGTTATATCACGATATATTGTAATATGTTATAAAAGATTATTGGGTGTTGGAAGTGTTTAGAAAGCATAAGGTATAATGTACGATATCATGAGAAATGGCAATTCACTTGGGTACTATTTATAACCTATATATTAATATTATACTAATGACACAGAGACCTTAGTAGTAAACTTCTTAGACAGGTGTGTTTCATATCCGACTGAGTATTGATTGCTTTTCACGCGAGAGTTTTCGCTGCCTGACGAATATTTAAGTGCCTTCTGAGGAAATATACCCCGAGAAGGATAGAAAAGAGGCAGAGGCAAATGGTCATGAAAACAAAATAGTACAAAGTCTTTTTCACAAACATTTTCGTAATATTACGACGATTGAATACGAATAATATTAAAAATTTACGAAACATATTTTTAAATAATAATAGGGAATGACGGGGTTAGTTGCAAATTTAGATTTTTGTATTTTTTATTTTCAAAATTAAACAAATTATTAAAATGTGTGAACAATAAGTATATATTAAGGAACAATATGAAATTGCTTAAAATAATTCAATATAAAAACAATTTTTTTTTTTTTTGCATTTCCGTAAAAGAGAATTGTTGCAGTTTACCCCGATGTCGGAGCTAATGTGCAATACCATTGGAGTAACAACTACTCAGAATTATGTGAAACATCTGTTTTACAGTTAATGTAAATGTAACATGAATTTTTGCTTGCACAGACAAATTACGCCCACATTTCGAATCTGCGACATTCTATCCAATCATCGGATTTTTCATATTTGTCTCCACAAATGAAACAAAAACATTCTTCTTCATCATCTGTCGTATTTTTATTCAAGTCACTAGCTTTTTTAGTATTTTTCCCCTTTCCTTTTCATTTATTTCTTATTTGTTTTTCTATTGTAGGTCTTCATTTTAAATCTGCAAATTAAATCAATAAATTAGCCAAAATACATCACCCTAAGTTTAATTAAACCGATGTGTTAGGTATTGGGGGACGTTACAACTTACTCCCGTGAACCTGTTGCAACTAACCCCGGCACATCAAAATGAAGTGCAACCTCAAAATTTTATATTTATAAGTTTGATTCGTGAACATTTTAATGAATATTCAGACAACCAAATCATTCTCACATGTAATTGACATAATAATGTATAAAAATAACAGAAAATATTTATCTTTATCAAATAAAATCACTTCTATTGATTGATCAAAAACACTTTTTACGCAACTCCGTCCGTCAAAGTGTAGATTAATTTCATTGAAATCACGTACGACAGCAGTTTTAAAATGATTGTTGCAACGTACCCCTATTGCATTTAGTTCCGTGTTCCCCTACATGTTATATAAAATCACTGGTAACATTTAAAAAAATATATTTGAAGGAGAATAAATTTATTTGAAGAATTGTTTGAATACAGATGTGTGTAATAAATACTGTATAATTATTAGGAGAGCACATTCTTATTGTGAAGTTGTAATTATTCAGAACAGACGGTCTGTGATATTTAAAATATCACAATGATAATGTGTTCTCTTAACAATAAAGTTGTATCAATGTGTCCAAAATTTAATAAAACTGAATTGATAATTCTGGCGTCTGCTATCGGATTACTCAAAAGTATTTGAGATTCTGTAAAAATAAGGTAGATGGCTCCTTCAAATAATGGAACGATTAAATGTATTAATATCAAAAAGGTAACATATAGGTTCGAAACTTTGTCGCTAAAAATATTGCCGCTGTAGCGTAGTTGGATAATGCACCTTCCCCGGTTAGGAAAGAGATCCAGGTTCGAATCCCGGTGGCGCAACAACGATATTTTTCGATAAAATTGGTTTTATATGTATATCTTTCTAATTAATATATTTAATGTATAATTATTCAAATTTTATGAAATCTATCTACTTTATAATACAAAAACATATTATATGATTAATGCAGGCTGTACAGCAGACAAAATTCCAATATCTGAGGCAGAGCTCAATCGAAATACAAATGCGACATTTCACTAAGTAAAGAAAAAATGAAATATGCAAGAGGTTTTTTAATTATTTATATCGAACTCGGGAAAGGGTGGGGGACGCGCACGGATCTCCTTACCCTCAGCCGGCATGATTAAATTTAGGGCATTCTAATCCAAGTCCGTCACTGTGGAAAAGGAACTAATCCGACACTTTATGGGAGCCATAAAACCTTCTGGGACCTCCGCGTCATTAGGAGGGGTCATTAAAGTGACGGGGAATTGTGGTGGATCAAAAATCATTGCCGCACGGCACCTGATACAATGTATTTATGGCGGCATTTATGACACGGTTATTTTTTATCAATCATTATTGGTGACTGGAAGGGCTGAGTGAATTTAAGCAGAACTTTTTCAGCTCTCCGATTGGGCGGTAGAGTTACAGAAAGATTTAACACACGCGTTAAAAATAAATTCAAACGTAGCTTAATAATATTCATTATTTGAATATGTCCGGGAACACACAATTATTGGATTTTCACATACAAAGGCACTGTTATTAAACAAATAATAGATATCTCATAGAGATGAAACTATTTTTTATTAATGGAAAAATATGGAAGTATTGGTAATTACAGGGCTTACGACCTGTCTTCGGCTGGCTTAATAAAAAATAGCTTCGCCTCTATAATATATCTATTATTTGTTTGTTGCTAATAATATACTGGTCAAAATAAGAAAATATATAAAAATTGGAAAATACTCATTTTTCAGGCGTATTCTAGTATAATATGTTAAAAACACTTTACAGATAAAGAATATTGCTTTAAATAATTTCAAAAAATATAGTTAGATTCTCATTGTGACATATATGCTGTTTCAGGGGAAAATGAATATCAAATTTAGTCCATAGATGGCGATAGTGTAGTGGTATTCGAAATGATTCCATATATTAACATATATATAACTTTCAACACTTTGATAGCTATGGAGGTTGATTGGGTGGAATGTGAACGTTAGATTGTGTAAAGTGATCACTATACCCAGCCGAAGACAGGTCGTAAGTTCTGTAATTACCCATACGTCCATACTTTTCCATTAATGAAATATAGCTTCGTCTCTATAAGATATCTATTATTTGTTTAATAATATTCAAAGCATATCAGTTTTTTTTTTTTGTAAGTGTGATGTATTTTGATATTAAATTCGTGGTTATCAAAATGAAAACTAATCACGATAAAAGCTGTAAACGTTACAACTCGCTACAAATGGAGTTTTGAACATGCAAGCGCGGACAGGAGGTAGACAAATAGGTGGATAGTGGATAGACCCGTGAGAAACGCTTCGGATATACGTGGTGCATTTGCGTGTTATTTTTATATCAAAAATATCGTTAACTTTTCTCATAACGCTCTGCTAAAGTGGCGGAAAAAAAAGATTTATATTTATTATTAATTATTAAGGAGAACGAATTCTTATTGTGAAGTTGTAAATATTCAGAACATAGGTGTGTGATATTTTAAATACAAATAAAATAAAATCAATTTAATCGAGAAATATTGTTTTTACTACCGGGATTCGAACTTGGATCTCTTTTCCAATCCGGAAACGTGCTTTAACCGTATGAACGATGTTAATTCTGTCGTCTCCTATCGGATTACTCAAAAAAAATTTGAGATTCCGTAAAAATAAAGTAGATGGCTTTCAAATAATGAAACGATAAGATGTATATATAAGTTCGATAATTTGTCGTCAATATACTGTGTGCTGTAGCATAACCGGTTAATGCACGTTCTCCGGATTGGAAGAGATCCAGGTTCGAATTCCGGTAGCAACAATATTTTTTGATAAAATTGGTTTTAAATGTATACGTTTCTAATTAATACATTTGATTTATATTTACATAAAAAATTAAAAATGGCAGCTCCACGCGAGGAAATCGCCAAAAAGAATATTTGGTCGATACGACATGAAAGGGTGCCGGTGTATGTGTATGTGTGCGCCGGGGCCAGTAAGTAACTTGCCGGTTATTTACTTGAATGCCAGCAGACATTATGTATTCACATGATTGTTCTACTAATTATTTGAGTTATGGAGGCCCTGCACGCGACGTCCACCCTGCCGCCTCCCCGTCATCGCGCCACCGTCCTTTAATACTTTACTCCATTTATATTCCAGCTACCAGCTACCAGCTACCGGCTACCAGCTCCACCACCATCTTCCGAATACTTCCAAACACACATTCCTTAGCCGATAACAAAACGTTTCTTACTTTCTTCTACAACTTGTCGGAAGAGGGGATTCACCATCGCAGGGCTGGCCGGCAACAAACCCGAGTACGCATTTATGTCGCGGCGGAAGAAAACGATGTTTAATACACAACTGCCGTGATTGATCTGCAAAGTAATATATGTATGGACATATATCATGTAATGATTGTATGAACCGCAATTAGTGTCAACTTATATTGATGAATCAATAATCAAATAATGCGTTTTACTCCGATCGTTATGAAAATGAATCTACTTACATGTATATTTTTTAAACCTGTTGAATACACTTGCTTACCATCACGCTGTTTTCCCACGGGGGTAAGCAGAGCGGATAGAGCGCTACGCTCTTCTGTCCTGACACACAACACTCGCCTCATTCACATTAATACATCTTCTCATACAAGCTCGCCGATTATTGATGGTTCTAACAGGACAATCCTTCAGTATCTAGTTTATCTGATAGTGCCAAGTCTTCTGTAGGCGTCCTCTTTTTCTTGTGCCATCGACACTTGCGTCATATATCTTTCTTACCATTCTTTCCTCATTCATTCGTTTCATTTGACCATACTATTCAAGTGATTCTTTCTTCATCTTACTTACTATATTAAGATCACCTTTACATTCTTTTCTTATTTCTTCATTTTTAACTCTGTCATATGGATCTGCCGTATATACGCTTAAGCGATTTTATTTCCACTGCATTCAGTCTACTTTCGTTCCTCTTCTGCCAGCACCAGGATTCACTTCAATGCATCGGTGTCGGTACCAGGACTCCATTGTATACCGCTAGTCTTGCCTCGGTTGACAAGTTTTAGTTAGATATAATTCCATTCAATGCGTCGTTCACCTTATTTCCTGCAGTCACCCTCCTTTCGATATCTTTCTCAGTGTTTCCGTTTCTATCAAACATATTTCCCAAATACACAAATTCATCTGCTTGTTCCAAACATAATTACTCAGAAGTATTTTGCACTGTGTCATGCTTTATTATTTCTCGAATACAATCACTTTTGAGTTGATATTTATAATAAGGTCGTTTACCTTACATACATCGTACTCTTTAAATTAACTAAACTTTCATCCGATTTAGCGAATGTGTAGTGACGTTAACATGTTTATATAAAGTGCGATAATTATTTTTTATAATTATTTTATTTATATTTTATTATTTTGTTCATAATTTTATTATGCATTGCAATATGTCTAGACATATACTGTAACATCTCAATTTTATGTTTTTCGATTCATAGACTACGGTAGGTAGTCACATTGTAGTAAACACATGTTTTGAGCATTTATGAGATGTTATTATGATCATATTTTTTTTAAATTTACAAAGCATTAACAATTCAAAGATTCAACACATAAAAATGTTGGTATATATTTTAATTAAAAATGTAGTTATTAAACCATTTAAAAACGCCCATCATATGTGTGTACTACAATATAATGCGATTACCCACCGAAGTCTATAGATATTACATTAGGCGTAAACCGTGCATTGAAATACAATGTTAATTAAAATTAATGTTACAGTATATATATCTGAACAAATTTAAATGAAAATACACGAAGGCATGAAATAATACCTAAGAACATAATTACATAGAGGAATTTAAATATAATTATAAATAAATGTTTTGTAAATATGTTCAGTCTTTAAAATGTTAATACTCTGTACAAAATAAAAAAAAAAGAAAGTAAAGTGTTCCGTAATAATAGAATTTGGCAACACGGCGTAATTGTGTAAACAATGTAAAAGTACGCTTAAAATACATTAACTAATTAATGAACTAAAACAAAATAATTGAACTACGCTGAAACTTGATTTATTCTGAAAAAGAAAGCTATCTGAATTAATATTTTCAGCGCAAAAAACTAAATCTCAATCAGGTTCACTTGATTAATGTACTTTTCATTCTTGGCGGCGGACATATTGCCGCTCGCCGCCGCCGCTGCCGCCGCCGCTGCCGCCCTCCGCCGTCCGCCGGGGGCGCGCGGCGGGAAAAAAAAGAAACAAAACAATTGCGGCGGGAAAAATATGGATAGCTTCGCAGGAAGCGCCGCTTTATAAAATCATAATTTTGAGCACAATTTGGCAAATCCCTCGACGGGAACGGACGGCCGCGGCGGCGCGGGGCGCGGGGCGGGCTGCTCAACCCTTCCGTGCAACCTATGATTTCTTTAATCTGTCAGTCTTCTGTGACCCGTGAAATTTTAATGGATGTACGTCGTCTCTGTTTCTCGCGAGGCACCTCGTTAGCGTCGTCTCGCTTCTTTTCTCCCTCGCATTTCTTTCTCGGCGAAAAATATCATATGGGAACCAGAAAACGCTGCTCGCGCGGCATAAAATACAGCCGCACATATTTAGTGGCGCGCTTAGTTCCGCCGGAAGAGCGGCGAGTCTCAGGATTTCTCACCCCCGCTGTATGGTAATTCGATCCTTTTCATTTGAGTCACGACAAAAATGATTACGGAATCACAAGGATAAGGCTGAAATTAATGGATGTAATATAAATAAGATTATATTTGATTGTGAACTGAATTTCGTACAAAATATTATCATAAAAATAAATAATCACAAACATTAAGCATACCCCTAAATAATCGAACTAATATAATAAACGATATGTCTAACTTATCAGCATAATTTTAAAATTAAAATTAAGAAAAATGTATTTTTCGAAACCGGTCGATTAATATAATAAACTCACAATGGTTAAAACCAAAAGTGTATATAATTAATTATTTATTATTAAAATGAATAACCGTTAATTAACGTTAAATATTAAAAAAAAAACCTTATTTTATATTTTAAATCGGTATAAATTATTTACATGCTTCTATATATGTAATTTAAAATGTAAATAAAAAAATAATAATAGGTGTTATTATTTATTGGTAAACGCTATTTATTATAAAAAATTTCTGTTCGTGAAATTGACTTAATATACATACATATATTTAGTACATCTACAATAGATTGTAATATTTTATTATGGAAGAATTATATTCCCCTGAATAAACCGAGTTATCAGTGTTGAAATCCAGCTCATCCGAATCTGTAGATAACATACGTCAGTACAGCAAGAAGTTAGCTTGCAAATGTGCCAAAACTTTTTACCGCCGAGCGTTCTCTCGCAGCGATCGTTACCTTCCCGATTGTATAGCGATTACTCACTGTTTTGTTTCAATCCCAACATTCCGAACTAAGTTCGGAATCATGCTTCCATAACTCGAGTTAAATTATTCACACCAGAGCGAATTCTGGGATGCTGTGACTCGGGGATTTCTCCGCTCCGCCTCGGAGTGCCTACTGTGCTCCACTCGCGGGCTTGCCTTGAAAATCTGCATTTAGATCTGTGTCAGCGTGGCGATAATGAGGGCGGTCTAGATTCTGGAGAGGCTCAGCGGAGATTATCGAACCGAATAGCTGTCACCGCAGCCGTTAATATACAACATGCCCCTAACAGACATTCTTTTTTCCGCCGGAGGTGTTTTACACAACTTAAGGGAGAAAGCTAAGGCACAGCCTCGCTTCTCGCTTTTGTCTGACGGTGACGGGAATTTATATGGTTGTCCCATCACGTTCTAGCGGGTTTTAGAAGATGCATGGCCCAAGTGACTTTGTATAGATCGTTTCAAACGTAAGTGCTGTTTTAGAAATCATCGACCCATTCTAACTTATGTATAATATATCATTATGGGGTTGATGGTCCAGAACCGTATTGTTTCATTTTGCCAAGATTATTGTTATTATACAATATTTATTTTAACTTGTATATGATTTAAGGATTCAAAGAACTTCATTTTGCTTCACCGTTTAAAATAGTTTTTATACATACTATTTTATATTTGTTTATAAATACAAAAACTAAACAAATTCTAAATCACTCGGCTCATCAGACCACCAAATATAAAGACATAAAATAACGCAAATTTCTTGTCCCAATATTTTAATTTTGGTGTCACATACGTGATCGCTTTGGTACCACTTATGAAATAAATGACTCGGCGACTTTTTTAAAAAATATGACTTGATTCGTTCGAAAATTTAAACGTTGACAAAGTAATATTTAATTTTAGAAAAGTTAATACTTTTACTGTTACACAATTTTTAAATACTAATTAATTAATTATAAATATATACATATAAAATCAATTTTGTCGAAAAATATTATTTTTGCGCTACCGGGATTCGAACCTGGCGCTATAACACAATTGGTAGTGTACTTCCCCGGATTGGAAATAGAGATCCAGGTTCGAATTCCGGTAGCGCAAAAACAATATTTTTGGACAAAATTGATTTTATATGTATATATTTATAATTAATTAATTAGTATTTAAAAATTGTGTGTTACAGTATTTTTTATGCGGTTTTTTAATATACCATTCGATGCCCAAGAAGATATACAACGTTGCGGCATTTATAACTCAGATCTGCCCAAAAACGATATACAGTATTGTGGTGGTATACAGGGGTGGTCTCATTAAATGAATGCAAATATATTTCTAAACACTGTACTTTCTGTAAAATATTTAAAATGTTTAATTTCTATTTCTTAATATTCATTTCGCACAGATTTATTTCTTATTTGTAATATATAAATAAAATCAGAAGTACACATGGCTACGGAGACACTTCCATTTGTTTGAAAATTTAAACAGCGATTGTAAACTTTTTGAAATCAATTATTTTATCATTTCAACGTAGGTATTTTATATAGTCAAATTATATGATGAGTTGGGTTGAATATGAATCGGGTTGGTGGATCGGATACCCACAGGAATATTAACGTTAAAAACAAAATATAAGCAAGTAATTCAAATACAAATTAAATTAATCAACTAGAAAGATATACAGAAAAAATATATCTAACGAAAATATATTTAGTGGCTACCAGAATTCGAACCTAGACCTCTTCGTATCCGAGGAAGAAAATAAAAATCCATCTTCATAACAAAAATGTATTGTCCTTAATATAAGTAATTCGGTACTTGCCTCAAGTGCAAACAATAAGCATGCCAACTTGCGTTAAAGTTCCACATTTTTGAAGACTTGAGACATTACGGAAATATTTTAAAATCTGATTGGCAATATTATTAAAGCACTAGTGTTTAGAACCCACCTTAGGACGTCATTTAAACGTCGCTTTTTCTCAACTGGGTCATCTACATTAATTAAATACCACACTTTTTAACAACCGACGTCATGAAACGTCAAGAAAAATAGTTTAATGTTTTAACGTTAAAAACTGGCGATGAAGAGAAGTTCATTTCTAATAAAGAAGCTTTAAATCATGTAAGTATTAAACAATAATTACCTACCTACATAATATTCGTTACAGAAATATTACTTTTTAAAAATTTTGACAAGATAAATAAACTTGTTTTGGTTTTTCATTTGGAAAATGTACCTTATTTTAAAGGAAATTGAAATTTGATTGCAATTAAATGTATCAATTTACCTATGTATGATACACAGCAAGATATGGGGTTTTTATATATAAGATTTGAACGGCTTTTTTTTGGAACCCATCATAGAAAACACAAAATTTCTCTTGTTAGAAGTGCGGAGAAGTATGATTAGCTCTGTGAGATATTAAGGGCGACAGAAGAAAGAGCAGTTACCCTCCTCTGACCCTTCATTGGCTATTCGGGATTTAACCCATCCCTTAACGTCTGGGGGATTTTGTGATACAATATTTACATGGAATGGAATTATTTTCAAGCAAAGTATTTTCTTCCTGTTTTTCTAAAAATATTTTTATTAAGCCTCTTGCGTTACACGGAAATGATATTTTTTATATCTACTTACTGATTTTATTCTTTAACAAAAACGTATTTTTGAAATACCTATTCGAAATGACAAAAATTATGAGCAAAATAGTAAATTGAATATGATAAATGAAAATAGCTATTCTTTTCTAGAGACAGCAGTTTTATAAATATTTCACAATAAATAGTGGAAATAATAATAAAACGAATACATATTATTATTGACTTACTTTTAGCTTTTCCACGTTCTCATTTATATAACTTATTGTAAAAACTATTTAGTTTTTAACGCTCGAAATTCCCAAATTATTATTCATAAATTAGAATTTCTAGTTGAATAATTTAATTTGTATTATTTATATGTAGATATACCTATAATTATAGCGAGCACTTTGTATTGTAAGTTCTCTGGCTTTCCTGTTAGGTATTTAAACAACATATTACATAGATAGTTACAATGGTATGTTATAAATTTTTCAATGTTGAAATTTTAATTTCTTTAAGAAGTCTAAGTAAGTGATTAATATTCATTATTATAAACGTCTAAAAAACAAAATGACTTATTTATTTAGTAATTTTCGTAGACATTACATAATTATCGATACACATATGATTAAAGTAAAATAAATGGAAAATTAAACAAAATCATATTTTAGTTAAAATATTAAGATTTGAATGAATTAACATTGTTAATGTATTGTACCTTGTATATTTGAGTAGTTCAATTAATTGATTGTAAACGAGACGATCAAAAGTTTATTTTAATTTTGTATATACTATATAAAGCGAATACTAGTCGAGAAGCTGTACATTTTCATACATTGTCAGAACAACGGCTTCATGGCCAATTGACTATCATGTTTCACATGTTACATTTTCTTCCGCATAAATGTAACCATTCATCATTTATCTACAGCCGAGTTTAGTTGTTACAAAAATATGTACAAGTTTTCCCAACGATTTCTAAAAAAATTATCCCCAGCAACGTAAACATCTAACGATCGGCGCGATTCGTTCTTTTTGATCGTCATTAGCGCCTCTAACGACGGAGGCTGCGGCGGGTATCGAGTATCGCTGCAAATTATTTCACGTCATAAACACAGACCGAGACAGATTACCGTCATTAGCCAAGCCTCCCCCGTCTCACTACTGTCAGGGCCACAAACGAGGCCAGGCCGATCAGTTGTAATAACAGCAGTGGAGGAAACTCGCCGGCGAGGGCGGGAACTGCCTGCTCCTGAAATCTGACTCGAATGAGCGAGGATTCACTCGTAATATTATTTCAGGATTTACATGTATACAGAGTTATTCCTTGTCAAGCGACGAATACTGATCTTAGTAGAGATGTGCCTTTTAGAAGGTTTACGTGAAATGAGTTAATAATATTTCTGCATTACGAAATCCGCAACAAATAAACAATGGAACGACAGATGTATCAATTTAAAAGTGTTATGTAAAACATATAAGTTAAAAAATTTGTCGTCAACTTATTGTGTTGGTGAAGCATAATCTGTTAATTCATTTCCCCGGATAGGATCCAGGTTCGATCCAACAATATTTTTTCTAGAAATTGATTTTATATGCATATTTTTCTAATTAATACATTTAATTTGTATTAATAAATATCATGCTAAATATTTTAAATCATTTATTAACCGTCAGCTTAGATAAAATTCCACAAAATATCTGAAGTGAATTTATCATTTAGATAAGATATTATCTAAACTATAATTTCATATTTACTGTTTCCGAGGTAAGTTTGTAGAACTCCATTTTTTTTATTCTACTCGTTTAATTTACTTGAGACACGTTTCACCTTTTATCAATCTAACAATTTAACTCAACAATTTGTACTGATATCTATAATGGGGGACAGCTATACAATTTTATTTGAATAAGATGAAAAGGGATTATTATTATAAATATAAGTTTTTGAGTTAAATTGTTAATACACTTACAAGGCGAAACGCGTCTCAAGTAAATTAAAAGAGTAGAATAAAAAAATAAAAAGTGTTTTTTTTTCACATGTGGTATAATTTCATTATGAATTACGATGTATTTGAATTAAAGATAGCAGAAAAGGTATTAAAAACGCCATATATTTTTATCTCAACGAACATCTCTAAAACATCACATTGGGCATTTATCGCGGATTAAATGATTGCCTAAATTATTTCACGCATACGTTTGATATCTTATTCCTTAAACCAAGTTATTGTACATATTATTCTAAGACGTTTTAGAAATAAATATTTTTTTATTATATATTATAAATAAAAGGGATCACCCTATGTGGAAGCTTTATGTAATATAAAGTTTGACATAACTGTCACGTAAGACAACGACTTGAAGTGGGCCATCCCCGCGGGCAAGGATGATCCAGTTTTATTTGATGACTGCGTTATTTTACAAACTTTATTTTATCTTCGGTCAACTTTTTACTCAGAACTAAGGTTGCTTTTTATATTATTCACCAGATGAAGTTTTACAAAATAAAAAAATCAAGAGATATTTCTGAATTGCACTGATACTTCTAAAAATGTGTGTACAGTCTGTTTAGATTTTTAAATTATTTTTTACATTACACTCTGAGTTCGTATATTATAGAGGTTAATAATGGTCAGAGTTTTAGGCGGTTATGTAATGTTTTTAACACTTCTAAAACGATCAAATCAAATCAATAATAATGCTACTCATTTAACACATTGACAGGATACTTAGATTAGAAAGAGATCGTCGTAAAAGGACGATTAGATTGCATCAATTTTCTGTGATAGTTTGATCTTCGGAGCTAGTAATTTTCTAGTTGACTGACCGATCAAACTGACGGGGGAAGTTTTGAGTGGGTTCGGGTGGTACTGATAAAACTCTTAATACCTGTGGCAGGTAATTTTCGATTCACAACAAACAAACAATCAAAATTGTATTAAAAATAGTAACCACCTAATTGATCTATTTAGATTTGGTAGGAATTTAAGACTTTATTTAATATATATTTTATTGAATTTTCTTATGATTAAAAATATCCGTAGAATTACATAAAATCGTTTGAAAATATGTGCTGATATTTGGTTAGTAAAATCTTTCAAATTGATAACGTTACACGAGAATATGTAAATTATGTCACAGCATGCAAACTCATTAAAAATAATTTGTTTGCTTTTCGAAAGCTTCTACAGCTGTGGGTCCAGTTTATTAAAGATTATCACAGCGTCAAGACCAGACGTAATAAATGTATTCATCTAATTTTTCCAAAATTTTTGCACGTGAGTAATCAAACCCCTGACCCTTGGATAAGAATTTGAATAACCAGTGCTTTGATACTACAGTAAAGGTCCCGTTTTTGTTAAAATATTGAGTAACAACAATATGATTACGTTAACAAAAGACATACATCCACATTCCTTTGGTGATTATAAAATGATATTTCCGTAATTCTCTTAGTAATCAAAACATAACTCTTAACAAAATGTCAGAATACATTGTTCTTAGAATATTGTCGGTTGTCTGTGGTGATTATCATCGAGTTTCTAAGCTCACGGGAATTAATAACTTTGCTATTAAATGATACAGCAGCAAATGGAAGCGCGAAGCTAAGCCAATGTTCACAACAGTATGTCTCTGGTTTAACTTTATTGCTCAATGTTTTGAGCTCAAATATACATACAACTACGCCAAAAATCAGTATATAAAATAATTAATTATAAAATTTAATAGGTACTAATATTGCAAACAAATATGGGATGGGTAATTATAATAATTATATATTAGATGTTTTATATTTTGACATCGATTGCACATTGCAATTTTATCACGAGCATCCTTTTGAAAGAGTGTAAATAATTCCAGGGATATTGGAGCTACATCGACTTCCAGTAAATTGTTTAGAGGGTTTTTTATCAGAATTTTTTACCCTTCCAATTCATGTATTAATATAAAACACTTATGATGTTTATTACAATAAGGTAGTTAGTAAAAGTGTCAAAGCGATTAGCTATGATGCATTTGTAGCAGTAGATTTGGCGGTCTAGCCGCATGTAGAGTACTCAGAGTATCGTAGACTCTTAAGGAATTGGAAAAAAAAAATTGGAGCTACATCGTATAAGAGGAAAAGAAGGATCACGTATTGAAAAAAAAGCGTTATAGTGTTCAATCTCTAGATATAATAACATTAAATGGTCAACAAATAATTTTGTTATTTTTAAATAATAGATATATATCTAAACAGGATAGAATAACGTAAAATTGATAAATAAGTAGAATAAAAAAGTGTTTCATCATAAATTTAAAAAAAAAATCCAGTTTTTATTTTTAGTCAGTCAGTATTTTATCATAATTTTTTTTTAAAAAATCCAGTTTTCTTGGAGTAATCAAATTTGAATTTTTTTGCAGAAGTTAAATAAATAATGGTGATTTATAAAAAAATGATTGAATAGGATTTCTTCAGAAGCAAAAAAATGATTTATGAGAACGAAAAAGAAGCAAGTATTTGAACTTTGTAAGCTTTCTCCATTCTGGAAGAATTATTCCGAAAACTTGATCTTATGTTTTAAAAGTTTCGTGTGTGTAGCCTGAAAAAGTGGATATTATTTTTCCAAGGTACCACAGGTGCGTGATCTCCTGTAGACGGAGGAAAGTTGAAGATTTATTAGGGGCACGTAGAAAAAAAGGATAAGTCTCTGACATAATCGTTGAGATAAAAAATAAGCACCCTGTTTTGTGAAGGATTGGTGAATTTCTAAGAACGTTTAGCGTCTTATCTTCTAACGATATTACATTTTAAGGCTCTGAAACAGTATAGTGTTTCTTTTATGCGGTTTACTAACTAAGCATTATAGGAATAATTATTGAAACTTTTTAGATAAATATTTCAAATTTACGATAAAAATTGTTTCAATTTTTAAATATACACAATGCATGATTATATAAAGAGTGTTTTATAGAGGTTTGTTGTTCAAATTGCAATACTTTTCTCAGCGACAGCTGATTTGTACTCAGTTTGGTTTGCTATTTCATCTATTACGCCAGAAAAACGCTTGAATATTGTGTAAATTTATTTTGAAAGTTTGCGAAACTTACCGTGTCCCATGTCCATTTTACGGCCAACATAATCGTCCATCCGAGCAAGTAATTCGAATAACCATGGATTATTTTCGCACCATATATTCTATAATTAATAATACGCATCCGTAGAGACATCGTACAGTGCGCACCGAAAAAGCTGTTGCTGCAGTGGAGCGTAGTATTGAGGAGGACTCGAATGACAGAATTCGTCATAGTGCACAGAAATTGTCGCTGTGTCCATACACTTTATGGAAGATTTTGCGGAAAGATCTTGGTTTACGAGCAACATGCCACACAGCGCGCGCCACAATCAATTTATTGAAAGAAACATTCGATGAGCGCATAATTTTGCATAATGAACCTGTGAATCGGCCTCCGAGGTCGTGTGATTTAACACCTTTGAATTCTTTTCTGTAGGGATATGTGAAGTCGCTAGTCTATATATGCCCGAAGTCATATTTAAACACTAATGGCATAAAATGATCTTTCCAATAAAGCTAATACCATGGCCATTACCAAGATTTTTATGTGTTTTAATTCATTTTTAAGTTCTATACTTCTAAAAAAAACACGCCTTATAAGAAGACGAGATGTTGCTAAATTTAAATATTAGAAATCCTAAATAAGTTAAATTTTAATATTTGGCATTTTATGTTTTCAGTAAACGTGAAAATCTTTAGGCTTGTGTGCATTTGACAAGATTAAGATATACTGACGATACCATTTGAATGAATATGTCAAACGTCTGTCAAATGATTGTATGTGAACTAATTATGGTATTCACCCCTACGATGCCACTGCAAATGGAGCTCTACGCTCGGCTTCAATACAGTGCTGACCAATTACGTCCAAGAGCGTGTTAATTGTTCGGTAATCGGACGGATGCATTAGGCTGAATACCTGCCGCTCTACATGGGCGCTCTGCGGCTGTGGAGGATTACAAGGGATGCGCAGTCATCGCAAGACAAAACCTCGCTTTAAAGTCAAAATTGAATCCATGTTATATCAGTTTATGCAGCACTCATAATCATTATTCAAAGATAATAGTTTTTTTAATTTGAAAATAAAGTAACACAATAATTTCACTGTTTAAAATAAAATATTTATTAAATACTAATTAAATGTATGTATTAAGATATACATATAGAATAAATTTTATCTAAAAATATTATTGTTGGGCTACCGGGATTCAAATCTGGATCACTTTTCCAATCCGAGGAAGGTGCATTACTAACGATTTGACGAAAATTTTCGATCCTATATGTCAAACTTTTTCAAATTAATACATCTATCATTCCATTATTTGAAAGCCGCCTAAATTGTTGGATTTTAATTAGTATTTAAAATATCACAGACCTACGTTCTGAATAATTATAACTTCACAATAAGAATGTGTTCTCCTAATAATTCAATATTAATTGAATAATTTAACACCAGTGAATTGGACAGAAACTGAAATATTAGCGTAATCTCATTAAGATATTGTAATATTAAATTTTTTATTATTGATATCTTACACATAAATTATACATTATGTTTTTATAAAAAAAAGCATTTTCAGTACCGTGTACCAACACTACGCATCACAAAACATCCTGGTGATAATTATCTAAGTAATTATTTGATCTTTCATTTGAATATTAAGTACTTAAATATTTTTTTTTTTTATAAGAGTTTAAATTATTGGACGTAGTGTAAATGATCTTCTCTTCTATAATATTGTAATAATATGTTTATATAGGAGACTACGTTTCATGAATCCAGGGTTCCCGAAGTTGTGTCCATTCCCCAAACGCGTTTATTCGTGAGTTCATTTGTGCCTCCCCATAAAGGTGAGTATTAAGGCTTTCTCTGCATCCACCCAGAATACTCCTCGATCCTGAATGGTGAATAATTAACACTTCACATGAGCCACCCCTTCCCCTCCGACGGAACTTCCCCTCCTGTCCACGGTCACCCACGCGGAAATTTTCATACCGTGATGGAATTGAGGATGAACAAGTTTCGCGTGGACTGCTTTTCATAACACCGGATTACGTTTAATATATAAATGAGCAGCTTTATGTTGAATTTGAAGAAAGAGCTTATTGTAAACTATTTATATGATTATTTAGAATGGTGAAAAATGTTTATAAAATTAAGTCACCTGCATTTATTAACGTTTATTTACCTCCCTTTGGTAAAAGGTATTACTTAGAATTTTCTTATTTCTAATGCCATTCTAAATTTCTAAGAAATATGAATCACGGTTACGCCAATGTATGAACGTGTTAAATTTTTTAACTTTTAAGAAATTTACTGTATTTTAATATGATGATTTTAAATGAATTATTTGAATTTGTAAATACAGTTTTTTTAGACGAAATGTTTTTAATCTTCGTGATGCACGTTTTTTCATATAGTCCTCTTCAACCTGGAATGAAATAAAGCGTACGTATATTTTTTTTACGTATACTGTATTTTACAATTAAAATTTAAGAAAAATTTCTGGTACGTAATGTAATAAGCCTACATTATTTTCCGAGTTTTCTTGTAGACTGTTGACTCGAAGTGAGTAGTACTCGGAGCGTTAGAGAGTGCGATACTTCACGGCTCGACCGACCTTGTAATAGCTGTTCTCATAATACGTGGACAAAACACTTTGAAAAAAATTTCTCCATGTATTATGAAAATAAATGTGAGTATAGAAGAATGGGAACATCTCTTTTGGGATATGTAAAAGTTTGTTTATATTAATGAAGGGCGAAGAGTTTGAAGGGAAGCAATAAAAAATGAGATTTGATGTTTCATTTTATTCTCATGTTGAATACTAAATAACGTTGAATCGGTGGCACAGCGCTTAAATTGCCCTTTTAAAAGCGTACATTAATAAATAATTAAAGAATGACTTTTCAAAAAAGGCCTCATATAAAAATTGCAAGTAAAATCTAAATCAAAATACACTGAATAGCTTGTTTTTGTTACGTTTATGCATGGAGTTATCTTAATTATTTAGTATAGTATTTGTAAAGAGATTGACAAAATATAAAAAATATAAGTATATTAAATTAAATATACAACACTCGCCATGATTAAAATGCCTATCTTTCTAAATGAAAGTCGTATCTTTGGTAAATTAAAAATATTATTAATTTGAGACAGTAAATAAAATATTTCATCTTTGCCGTTGAGATTTTATATGATATAAATATTCACCATTACTTGATATAAATTATTTAAAAATAGTTAAAATGTTCTCCTACGTATTCACAAATAATTATCAAAGTGTTATTATAAATAGATTGTGGTTAAAGTGACGTAACCCCTCAACGACATCAGCGGTTTCAGCGCTATCCGTCCGGTCGAAACGTGTTCGCTGTGCGTCAGATATACAGGTACAGGGGGCACACAGCGGATATGTCCAGCCAGAGATATAGTAATATGTGTCTATTTATACGTCCAAGATATTTACTTCAATTGGATTAACATTCGGTCTAGGGTGGCCGTGGAAGGGGGCACTCTCCGGCCGGGTTGAAGCCAGTAGCGTAGCATACACTATCATTAATGTTTATTATATTGCCCGATTTATCGCCGATTCATATTAGTGGGTGTGTGTGCTCGAGTACGGGGAAGCGAGTAGACGTGCGCTGGGGCCGTCTGGGTGCGGTGATCGGGCCGCTGATTGGCCGGGGATTTATTGAAATAAACAGTGCCCAATATTATAATCCCAATATCAGTTCGCAATTCATTATCATTGTTTAGATATCCAATTTTCCGAATTGTATTGAGAAGAATGATTTCATACCTTGCAACATTATCAATGTTACATTTGAACTTTAATAATTTATAATATATTCTACACCTTTTTCTTCTGGGTTGGTAGTTGGTAATTTAGCAAATAGGTTTCATTATATGATTTTATTATATATTTAAAAAAATATTTTTACAAGTACGCTTACATGTGATTTTAATGTAGTAAGAATTTTATTTAATTAAATAAAATCTATTTTGAAATGAAGAACTTACGAATACTTATAAAATTAGCAATATTAACTTTGTAGTTAAAATTCATATTTTTATTTATTATCTTTGTTTTATTATATATAATTAATAACTTACGAATGGTTTCAGAACAACTATCCCTTTATCAAGACATAATGAAACTTAATATAATTAATATAAACTTAAAATAATTCTGAAGGAATGGTCACGTCGAAACCGATGGGATTAAAAAAAATAGTTAAGGGAACATTTTTATATTTTATTATACCATAATACTTTAGTCGCACAGTTTTTAACATGTATATGACACTTTTCATTATATGAATATGAGCGTTTCTGCATATTTTATTCGACATTAAACATGAAAAATACTGGAAAATAACAATGACTGGTAATAATTTATTTTTATTTTTATCTTCTACATACATGTTTTAATGTGTATATTTACGCGTAGATAACGTGCTGCAATAAAGAATACACCTTATGCAAAAATATTAATAGAATGTGTGATTTAAACTAATTTTAATTATATTCCTATGAATATCACTAGTCGTAGTAGAGTAATGAATACTTGTAGGAAGGAAGTTACCTACATACGTAATTGATGCTAAGTTTTTTGTTATAATATTTTTGCGGATAACAATAGCTCAAAGATAACGATATACGATAAAAAGTATTTTGATAACTTGTAAATATTTAAGCGACAGTATGTATTTGATGCGTTTTAATTTATATAGGTAAGAATATATTATTACACGACAAAATATATCGTATAGAAAGAGCAATAGAGAAAATAAAATTTTACAATAGTTACTTCATTATAGTCTATATTGTTTATAAAAAACGCATTATCATTATTATTATTAACAAATAATGTAAAAAAATATTGATAAAAATATAATATAAAACACAGTTTGATTGAAATGAAGGATATGACGATTTAAATGATTTTCACAAGTTTAGTTAGTCGGCAATATTTATGGGTGGAATACTTGTATAAATTCTGGAGTAGAAAATGTTCAAACTTTGTCTTAAAATTCTGCCCCATTGTAGAAGAGGTAATTGAGATAAAGATTCTTTTAACAAAATATTCGACCAATGCGGATAACATTTTATTTAGTGTGTAACAGCGATACAATTACATCAAAAGAAATTTAAGTTGTGTGTAAATTAGAGAAGAAAAAAATTTAAAAAACCCCAATGGAAGTTATAACATATTAATAACAATATGCATTATCTCGTTAGAAATACTTTAAAAAATGTTGAAATTATCCAAGCTTGAATGACCCGCGGCTTTTATAAACTTTTCATATCTTTGAAATGGTTGAGATTTTGCAGTATTTTAGTTTTATTATTAAATTTTTCGACAAAAATTTCTAGTCTAGAGTATTCTGAATCAGTCTTATATACACATATTATAGATTTTACTATGTATATAAATATTAAATTAAAATCAAGAAAAATAAACAAATACTTTACATTACAGTCATCATCATCATGATGGGTCTAGGTCTCTTCAAGAATTTTCCAACATTGGTCTATATTACACGCCGTAGACAACTAGGTAACTCCATTTTAGTTTTGGGTTTTCCAAGTTTTTGTGCCTATTAGTCATGTGTTACGCAATGACTTCGGTAATTGCTGTTAGGTCATTCTAACACGGCCTGACCACCGAAGTAATTTTCATTTAAAGATATAAATTTAATCATAATACAATTAAACCAATGAAATGTAAGCATTGTAGATACTCACACATACAAAACGTATTAAATTTGAGTGCTTTTTTGTTATGACTGTGAAAAATTTTCGTGACGCGTAATAGTAATGGGCTATTGGTTGAAAAAGTGCGCTAAGCGAACGCGGCGCAGAAAGCGTGAGCGGGAAAGCGCGGGTAATAATACAAAGCGGGTTCCTAATTAAATGCCTGCCGTCGTACGTGTACCGTTTCGGTGTGCAGCGGGTCGGCCGCGGGCTATCACGGCCGCTTATTGCGGCGACCGGCGTTACTTCATTACCAATGTGCAAAAGAGAACAATTAAACCGGTCCCGAGCACCAGATGCGCTTGACGCGTAATACGTATTGCAGCGCGCGTAGCGGGTCTACGGCGTGGAAAGTTTACCAAAGCATAAACAGGAACTCGCAATTCAAGAATTAATTTACTTTCCTCTGATTCCGTATACGTATATAACCCTTACGAGATGTAAATTGAATACTGTATAAATTTGTTGAAAATAACGAGTAGGACGAAGTAGTGATGTAGTATGAGACTGTCTGTAGTATTAGGAAGTCAGCTGAGACATCTTTTTAGACCAATATACCACTTTGAATACTTACACATTGATTTTGAGTGTATTTTTTTTATGAACGTGAATTTGGTATATATATGACTTTTATCGTTCTATTCTAATAAAAAACAAAGAATTATGGATATTTGAAAATTTGATCCCCAAAGCTGTTGTAGAGTAGGTAGATTATTATTTAAATAATTGCAGTGTTTTAAAGCTTAGTGCCCACTCTAAGATGAATTTTAAATTCTCGTGTAAGCATAATATCCTAGAAGTATGAAATTTGAAATGAAATTAATTTATTACATTTCAATTACAAAGTCAAGACCTAAATTATTTAAATAACTTTATTGATTTTATTAAAAGGTCCTATTTCGTGTCCATTCTAGTATCTAATTTAAAAAAAGAATTTTGATATTTGAAAATATTAAAATAAAGGCTTCGTTGGAGATCTATCACGTAACGATGCTTTCTGCTAGTGCATTGAATTTATATTTCAATCTCTTTCAATTATATAATTGCAATTTTCGTGTATTTTGTCGATGTTCATAGAATTTAAAAAAATAAAATTAGTCATCAACATATTATAAAAATAGTCATTTTATTATTTTATTATATACATAATTATTTTGAAATTTTATATCTGCTTGAAATGCAGCCCTAGCATAAAAGAGCATAAATTGTACCACGCCATACCAAGTATGAAAAGTTCTAACATTTAATGATCAATTTTTCACGTTTCTCTTCACGTTCGCTATGAAATATTAATATTTTTAAATATCATAAAATCTTCACTCGGACTAGAATTCAAGGAGAAATTTCACATTCTTATTAAATTAACATGATATAGATATATCCTCACAAAATGATAGAGGCTAAATCTAGGATATATACATATTTGGTTTGATCTCTTAATAAGTAAGATTGTTTAAAAAAATGTCAGTTGAAAATTAAGTAGATTTTTTGTCTTTTTCTTTTCTTTCCTTTTTCTTAGACTGATAAATTTGTGTGGATATTTAAAAAATACAGAGATGAATGTTGAAAATCCATAGTAATAGGCCAAGGACTATCAATACCAAAATAAAATGTCACAGTTTAAAAAAAAAAGTAAAACAAAATATCCAAAATAAATTGAAACACATTTTTTATTGAATTATTATTACAACGATTTCATAATTCCGCAAGAGAAGAAAAAGTTGAACAATAAAACGCAATATTTAACGATAGAGTCGAAAATAAAAAATAAACTCGATTGAGAGTATTGACCAAAGGTCCAGGCCTGCCGCCGATAGCCGCCGATACCCGCCCTCGAGAGAGCATCCCTGAGTGGAAAAACACAGTCATTTATTTCCTGGCCGTGCTCCGGGGTCCCTGCCACCCTGCCCCCCTGCCGCCCCGCTGCCCCGCCCGCACCCGCGGGGCCCCGCCCTTCTCTGATCGGCCGTATAACGATTATCAGCTTCGGAAGCGGCGCACAAGACACGCCGTCCAGGGTCGGAGGTCAGCTGGAAGTTGGAGTCACCAGATTCCACGTACGAGAACATCATAAAGACATAATTCCACGAGTTTTTTTTTCAAAAATTATATGAATCGGAATTTGCCGTTGAAAAGGGTGATTTGAAAATATTAGAAATGACAACATAATTTATAATAATATAAAATATCCAACAAAAAGGATATTCAATCAAATATACAAATCTTGATAATAAAAAAATAGTTGTCGCATTTTCAGAACATGGTACTGTGGTATTTTTATATAAATTTAATAAATCAACTAGAAAGATATACAGAAAAAATCAATCTATTTAAAAAATATTTAGTTGCTTCCGGGATTTGAACCTAAACCTTTTCTTATAAAAAAATATATAAGTAGTATCAAAGATTATCCATATTTAATAAAATGGATTAATTAATTAGTCTGGTGTCTAGCGTTCTAGCAGGTTTTACTCAAAGGTATTTGAGAAATTGGAATATGTATCAATTGTAAATATTACAGAATATGAATAAGAAGAGATCCAAGATCGAATCCCGGTAGTTACGAAATATTTTTTCGATAACTAGATATTTTCTGGATATCTTTCTAGTTGATTGTATTAAGAAAATTGAAATATACTGACGAATTTATAGCTATTATTTAAAAAAAATCCTATATTCTTAATTTCAATTCCTTTCATGATACTACGAGAATAGTAAATTCAAAGGTTTTGTACCGAGACATAGTTATGAAGTGGTAAGTTTGTGATCCCATCTCCTCTGGATGATCTGTGGATACTAATATATTGTTAAATTCTCCTACAGAGAATGGAGAGTTACATTTAGTTAATTGACGAAACGTATAAACAAGATGTGAAACCTGAACAGATTTATGACAGTGGGTAGCTCTGATAAGGGCCGACCGTAGCAGGTATCCTGGTATCACGTGCTGGTAACACAGGCTACTTGAGATGCTAAAACTTTGCCTCACAGACCGCTGATTTCGTTTTGCAGGGTGCGAAATTAGATTTCGGGGGTGATGTCATATAAAGTGAGGCTGTTTTCCTTATCGAACTTCCCCGAGAAGGCTTCAAATTCAATTTTAGTTTTATTATAAATACAAATTTACGCACATCACATACTTGAAAGCACTGTCAAAATGATGTCAAGTAAAAGTGTTCTTAATTTTATTATTTTATGACTACCATGAATAATAGATGTTTGTCTTTTGTT
The DNA here is from genome assembly GCA_031772225.1 of Eubasilissa splendida. NCBI lineage: Eukaryota > Metazoa > Arthropoda > Insecta > Trichoptera > Phryganeidae > Eubasilissa > Eubasilissa splendida. Next base: position 11,956,632 of record CM062850.1, on the reverse strand, counting down.
ATTTCGTGTGTGGTTATTTTGAATTTTTTTCTCCATAACACCAATTTCATTAGTTAAACCTATAAATATGGGCAATAAAATGACACTTAACTAGTTTTACTTGTACACTTATACGTTACAATACTTTTTAAACATGATGTATAGTTGTATTGAAGCATATTTTTAATTAGATTTAGTTTCCGTTTTTCAGTTTTGAAAATATATTTAAACTAATTTCTCCCCTTTTCGTGTTGTTAATAAATGTAATAATTCTATTAGTATCCTGATGAAAATGTTTGAATATTACCTTAATTTGACAGTAAACAATGACATCATAAATTAATATCTCTCATCCAATTAAGAAAATGTTGATTGTAATAAGAAAATTGGTCCCTCTTCTGGATATGTAATTTGAAGCCAAAATAAATAGGACGCGTGCGAATGCCACACGTGAAACACCGCACACGAACAAGCCCTTGATATCTACGTGAACGGTTTTCCCGTCTACGGTGAGGGTGTATTTACGTGGTGAATTTACGGGGAGGTGATAAGGGAATCGGATTATCCACCTGATACAATCTGAGAGAGATGTGTGGGTGGGTGTAGTGTAATAATAATACCCATACTAACTCAATTCAGTGAGGTTATCTTCCCACGAGTCTAAGTTCAAGTTGCGTAACTTATGTATTAGAAACGGTTGTAACTTTTTCACCATCAATTGCATAATGGAATTACTATGGTTTATTCATGAAATTTCAAAGTATTGCTTTTTGCACCTAGTGAAATTAAAGTTGTTTTATTCATTATATTTCTTTGATGAACTACAAGAAACGTTAAAAACCCATAATACCAAATATATCTATTCCACATCGCAGAATATATTTTTAAGAAACATTACAATTACTATTTTTACCACGACATCTTGATTCGTGATCATTTTACTAAACGACTCAAATTTATAGACTGACGAATTTAATTACTATTTAACTATCACAACAATTAAATTAATAAGGATACATAGATGAAATTAAAAAATAAAACCACCAAAGGTTCAAAAATTTGTCGCTAAAAAAATATTGTCGCTGTAGCATAGTTGGATAATGCACCTTACCCGGTTAGGAAAAAGATCTAGGTTCGAATCCCGGTGGTGTAACAACAATATTTTTCGATAAAATTGATTTTGCATGTATATCTTTCTAATTAATATATTTGATACTATTATCTTTGTTTTTTACAATAGTGTTACTGGTAAATGATAGGTCCTTGAAAAAGTATCTAGCCTCCATTTATGTCTTTCTATACAGTAAAGTCCCGGAGAAATGTTTTTTATCGATAAGGTTTTCTATTAAATACAAAAACATTTTGACTGTGTATTATAAAATAATGAAACTGTAAATTGGGGTTTTCATCATTTTTAATAAAGTTGCTATGTAAAAGCATCATAGATTTTGTTTTTTAAATTCGAAGATGAGTTGATCAGATTTTATATTTTAAAGTTATTATTTATTTATAGTTATTTCATAAACAGAGCGTGAGTGCTGCTATGTTAAATGCTGGTGATTCTGATACATTTCAATAGCTAAAAGCTAATGCACAATATATGTGAACCGTAAACCCAAAAAAGATATTAGTATTAGGGAGTTTTTCCATCCAGGGGTCTTATTACGGAACCACCAGACCGAGAAACAGGGCCGGCGTGCAGGATTCGCAGTGCCCGCCTGAAATTCAAAATGTTCGCCGTTCGTTATAGACTCGTAATAGATTAATGCGGCAAAACTCACCTACCCTGCCAGCGCAATGCGCACCCTGAATTAAAGTATCACCTTATATTACCGACCATTATATTTTTAGGACACCTTACATAAAAGTAGGTATTTGTGATGCTTTGATCTTCTTTATAAGTTTTTCTTTTAAATAAAAAAATCAACAGTTCTGAGAGCTGACAGTACAGTGATAATTTTTTTAAAGGACATCGTATTTATTAAAGGAAATAAAGAGCTGTAAATGATTAATTAAAAAACAGAAGGTTGCAAATTTTAATTCAGACAATCGTGTGTATGAAAGTGTTTGGATGTAAAAAGATACACGTGTTTGATAAGAATAAGTGTTATTCTGTCTACTTATCAAAAGAAGATAGAAAACATGGTATAAGGATATGTAAGTATGGTATTCATGATTTGAAAAAGCTGGTCAAATCACAATATTAATAGTAAACTTAATAATATATTATAAACTAATTTGTAAAATTAAAAAGTAATCAGCTCGCTTTGTAACGCCTTATAACGCCCACAATATATTTTTTTATTGTTTATTTTTGGTTACATAATATTATAAATTACTGAGAAATATACTCTCAACATAAATACGAGATTTTGTTGAGCGAAAATGATGCATGTGAATCTTGAAAATTATAACACAAGGTCAAAAATTTCCACCAAAAACAAATACAATACCCCGTGAAATGGAAATATTAACGAACAAATTAATTCAAATTGTTATTTTTAATATATTTGAATATATGATTTATAATAAAAAAGATCGTTTTCGATAAACTGTAATAAATTATTTATTGATTTGGAAACGAATTTTAAAACAGTGGTGTAGTTGCATGCCTCTTCGAGTCTTCATAAAATTGGAAAGGTAGTAAAGTCGGACTACTAAGTTTTTCAATTGACGTCGAATCCTAGGTCATACTGCAACTGTGGATAGGATGTTAAAAGTCATCAGCGAGTACTGCCAGACTTAACAAAAAATAAATAAATTAATCAAAAATAATGTGAACCGTTTATATAAACTGAATCTACAGTAATTTATTTGATTAACCTACAAGTTGAGCTGTCCAAAATAATTGAAACGTTTTTAATGGATTAAATCGTTCAAGCCTTATTTTATGTGATTAAAAATCAGTATAAATATTTGTCAATTAAATTAGTAGCATGTTAGCAAGTCATGTCACATAAATTGATATAGATAATACTTATAAATGTCAATTGAATTTTGGCTGATTTTTTAATTTAAGAAATCCATGCTTAGATCAGTTAACAACTTAAATAATGATAATATATTATAAATAAACATTTAGGATTTATTTTTAATGCTGGATGTCAAGACTACTAGGACACGTTTCTAAGCATAAGTAATCTTTTGTCTGGAGATGGACAATATATTCGTAGAGTTTAGCGCGAAATGAGATGTCATTCGTTGTTCAATTGTGATTTGTAAGCAGAGAAGAATAAACAACTTGTGCATCTTAACTGTCAAATCTTAGAGAAGTGAAATAAATTTTTTTTCCATGTACACGCATTGCTTAATTAATTTTAAGATATCTATGCTGCGTGAATCCAGCAACTCTGTCTGCTCTGGTCGACGTTATTGTAACTAACTACGCCAGCTCTGTTATATTATAGATTGAGACAGTACATACCCAAGAAAACTGTTCACTAACAATGTTAACAGAAATTTACAGTTATGATCGAATCAATTTATTATATTGTTTCGCTTTTAAATAGGCTCTTTCGAAATGAATCAATGTTAACCGTATTTTTTTGTAAGTATGTTAGAAATTATTTTGTAAAATAAAATGAAATGTTAAATTTTAACACTAACATTAAGACTCTTTTTTGAATATTGTTAGAGAAAAATTGGGCGTAGCAGTTTTGTAAAATCTATACAAAAATAAATAACAAATTTTTATCAAGAAAGAAATTTTCTTAGAAAAAAAGAAATCTCCGCCAACGTCAAAGTGCTTATTTTAAAGAAGCTTTTCAATTTTGTAAGGCCTTTTTCTTCTTTTCTTTGTCGCGGCGACGGTATCTATGAAACCATCTTCGATAGCTTTTGTGATGTCAATTTTACTTAACGGACAAACGACACGGCGTCTGGTAGGGCGGCCATTTAATATTTCACGTGGCAGGACTTCTGGAATGGTCTAAAATACTTAGACAGCGGTGCGAGCTCTAAATTCCTTCCCGTGTTATTTGAAATACTCAGCACTTCCAATTTCGACAAAAAAAATGGACTTGGTACTTATAAAAAGAGAGTCTAGAGAACATCTCAGTTTCATTAAAATTCTTCTTCTTCTTTCACGGCACTCCATCTAAGGATGGGATTCCTATGCCTGGCCATTCTTTTCCAGTTTCCGGACTCTCCCATCCAGCTTCAATCTTCTTCCACACTTCCTTGGTCTGACTCTACGTCGCTTCTATTGAGGTATCCACATGGTCATAATTTTTGGTATCCTGTCATCTGACATTCTTTCAACATTGCATTGATTGTTTCTTGTTCAATAAAATTTTAGAGCTCATGATTCATTTGAATTTTGTAAGTTCAATTTTTAAGTGTAAGTGCGCGCAAAAATTGCTCATTTATTTTATTAGATTTGGGTTAGGTACCATGTTTCGTAACTATAAGTGACCATTGGTATTATTATAGTTTTATAAATTAGCAGTTTGCTTCATTGACTCAGTATATTTGACTATAGCAGTTTTTTAAGGGTATAAAAGCTTTTATTTCCAGCCAGAAGTCGGATCGTAAAATCACCCGTTGTTCTATTTAATGTGTTAGAGTTAGAGCCCAGAAAATTATCAACATACCCCTTCAAATACTCATACATGATGATCTACGCAAATATTTTGGATTACCTCTTGTTTGTATTATTCGGATTGCCTCGTGTACTTACTGTGTACTTTGTTTTTGAGGCGTTTACATGCAGTCCAATTTTTTTCGCTTCATTTCCATTAAAATTAAAAAGACAACTTATTTTTAGCAAATTATGTTTATCGAAATTTTATAATTGTATTGAATCAACGATTCTTTTGAGAGAAACAAATTTATATGCTATTCTGGAGTTCGGTCTGGAAATGTAAAATAAAATATTGGTCCTCTCTACGGTGGTATTACTCTTTGATAAATCCCAAAGCGGAACTTTGGCGATCCGCCAGCTCTAAAATGATCATATCTGTCAATATTGATTACGCAGTCTTTATTACACACTTGCACGCGGCCAAGAACTGAAAGCCGATATTGCGACTATTTTTGCATTTATACATTTCCTGTTTCTTTTTTTTAAATATATAATTCACGGTGAACACTTTTAAAATGAGAAAATAATATTCTCCGCAATACTACTACGCTTAGAGTCATACTAGGCAAATACAAACAATAATTCAAAATTATGTTTCGATAAATCGTATTTATTCACGAGACACACAATATAGCAGAACAGTATGTATGAACAGTAGATACTAGATTAAAAAGTCTCAACATGAGGCATAATATTACTGATCTTATTTCTGTACAAGATTGTTAATAATCCGGTTGACAGCACACTGATTTCTAATTTCACGAATGTGTAAATTGTACAATGACATTAACACAGTTAATGAGTTGAATGTATTCTTTAATTTTATTGTTTATGTTGTTTTTATGTTATGTGTTCAAAATTGTTTATATTTATATATATATATATATATATGTGCGAACTTTTTATTTATTTATATTTTCCTTGGTTTTCTTTTCATAACATAAATAATATTTCGTAACTTAAATGTATTATCTTAATGGCGAATCGCGATCACGCTCGAATAAACGCATTATTATTATTATTATTATTATTATTATTATTATTATTATTATTATTATTATTATTATTATTATTACTAAGCTACAAAAAACTTTTAGACACTTTTTCTTGAAATCATGTTCGTATATGTTGGTGCAAAATATTTGTTTATAATTATCTTTTATGTTATGTTTTTATTTATTTTGCATTGTAATGCATTCAGATATATACTGAGACAATTCATAATATGGGTACCCACTGTAGCATTTACAGGTAACGGTGAGAAATCACATTATAGTAAACTCACGTGATGAGCATATTTTTAAAAGAGCTCATTTATTATATATAACCTATATCTACATATCTTTAAATTATTCATGTTATGTATAATATAAAATAATAATTAGAGTGATGTAAATTATGAGGTGTGATTATATTTTTATTGATACTGACTTGTAATTAATGACATGTTTATTTTCAGAATTAATAATCAAACGGGATACACGTAAATGATATAATTATGGAGACTTATTTAGTTTAAAAAATATCGTCAACAACTCTCGGGAGAGCACAAGTGACAAGGAGGCTTAACATTCGCGGGTTCATCCCTGGCAGCCTGCCTCGGGGGTTGGAAAACCTCTCATACGAAACAAGAACAAACTTTCCTTAATTATGCAATTCCATCTAAACCGACTCTGTGGCGAGCCTATACCACTTCAGGTAATGCGGCGTCAGACTTTTGAGGGATGATTTAGAAATTTGATGTTAAGTTATATAATATTGTGTTTGTTGACGTAAATTACTAACAATAATTATAAACATGGATACGAGAACAGCGTAAATTTGAAACACCGGCTTTACATAAAATATTTTACATTTTCTGAAAATTATTTAAATGAAGTCGATATAAAGGCAGTTTTGTTTATTGAAAAGTTACTTATTCTTCTTAATATTAAAGGTATATATATGTATGAAATAAAGTTTTATAGAAGGATTTTTAGCATTAATTACTTGCATTTTAAGAATATGCAACAGCTATATTGAAGTAAATATAACATTTTTTTAGTATTGCATTGTTTAAATTGTAAAACTGTCTGAAAAAGTAATTTGATAATTTAATCGTCAATTGAATTAAAGAAATATTAAGAGAACACATTCTTATTGTGAAGTTGTAATTATTCAGAACATAGGTCTGTGATATTTTAAATATGAATTAAATATATTAATTAGAAAGGTATACATATAAAATCAATTTTATCGAAAAATATTGTTGTTGCGCCACCGGGATTCGAACCTGGATCTCTTTCCTAACCGGGGAAGGTGCATTATCTAACTATGCTATAGCGACAATATGTTATACGACAACATAATATAACAACCTATATGTTACCTTTTTGATATTAATACATTTAATGTGACCAAAATTTAATAAAAATGAATTGATAATTCTGGCGTCTGCTATCAGTTTACTCAAAGGTATTTGAGATTTTGTAAAAATAGGGTAGATGGCTTTTTCAAATAATGGAACGATTAAATGTATTAATATCAAAAGGTAACGGTTCGAAAATTGTCGCTAAAAATATTGTCGCTGTAGCATAGTTGGATAATGCACCTTCCCCGGTTAGGAAAGAGATTCAGGTTCGAATCCCGGTGGCGCAATAACAATATTTTTCGATAAAATTGATTTTATATGTATATCTTTCTAATTAATATATTTAAAGAAATATTTTTTGTTACTACAGTTTTGTGGTGTGCATTGAATCATTATTCTTAGGATTTTATTGATTGATATAATTTACATATACGTAAAAATAAAATATGACTTTTGTTAACAAACTCACGAAGGAAGGAATGTTTCCTCCTGAAGAACCCAAAGCAGTCAAGCAGCACGGTGGATTCACAATTCCACAATGTTCTTTAGGATTACACATTTCCAGAACATGGGCTTCGGGCCAACCTTTACGTTTGTATTCTGTAGAAAATTTTTGTTCCTCATTTAATCGGATAACCCGGCGGGACTGCGCCCCTGTGCGGGGACAAAAAGCCATTGTTAGCGGAAAAGTTTTATTTGACGTAAATCTGAGATTACCCTGCGTGGTAGGACTCCATGAATAGGTAATGATTAGCCAGATAAGGAGGACGTAAACCGGAAAGGACATATTGCCCTCTGGTTTTTCAGACTATAAAATGATTGCGGACGGAATATTTCTGGGAACTTTCGTTATTTAAAGTCAACGGCCCTATTTTAATATCTTTTTCTAGACTGTTGTTTGAAGGCTCCATAATTAAAGACAATCAAAAGGGAATATAAGTATTTTTTTTCAATGAATAAGTGTTTATTATTATAGTCGAGATTATTTCAAATATTACTCAGCAGTTTTAGAAAATGCATTTTTGTTTTAGAAAACGGAATATTGTATAAATAATGCACAGCAACAGCTACGATCAAGAATTTTTTTATACTTTTATGATAATAAAAATAAAACATTAACAATTGATCAATCAATAGGTAAATTTTTCATAGATAGGTAAACCTACCTAAAATATGCGATATCGTAACATCATTGTATTTTTTAATAACTTTTTTTATGAATTAATGAATTAACCAATATTTTATGCGTTTGTAAATTAATGCACTTTTATATACATTTTATTTTTAGTGACATTTTTTTATCGGTATTTGTTAAACAGTGATATCTTTGTAATATTTTTATTGAATTTTAATGATTAAGTATTAATATGTGCATAATAAGCAATAGTGAATGTACTAGTAAAATAGTAAATAAGATATATTAGAATCGTAACGTATATTTCTTTATAAATTGTATTTTAACGCATGGTCAAGTAATTAAAATATGTTCAATAGATACATTTAGATATTTAGCATTCTTTGCATGTACTGAAGATATTTTTTTAAATATTCTGGTACGATGAAAATATTACATTAAAGTTTGTTATCATTTTGTAATGTTTACATGATATATAAAAATGTTTAATTTTATCGTAATTGAATCGAGCATTCACAAAGCAATTCAATTTCGGAAACAATGGACGAATGCAGGTGAACAATATCGGAGAGAGCCAAACGTCCGCCCGCCAGCGCAAGCCGCGAGGGCAACAACTTTAATGACAGTTAGAATTGGTTTCTAAAAGTGCAGCACCCTTTAAAATGTCGGTCAGTTAATGCAACCTCTCTTGATTGGCCGCGGCCTAACGAAACTTTCAGAATTAATTCGAGCTCAGGTGTACTCTTTTTCATCCGCTTCGTGTGCGAAATAGTCACTGAAGCCACTTCAGTGTCCGTTACACTTTTAAGTGGCACGGTATTAGCATGAAAGCATTTTAAATGGTTTTATGTAGATATTGTAATGCGGTAATTACACGGAAAATGTTTGACTCGTAAATTGTAGACCTGATTAATAAGAATTTATAGAAGAAATCAAGTAAAACTAGTAGAAAAGCAATCGTTAATGTTTTTATTTCCAGTAAGAAAAAACAGAATATTAGTAAAATGATACATATGTACACTTAGAGTTATCTTAAATTGATATAATTTCAAGAATTATTCACAGCACTTTTTGACAAATATTAGACATCGGTGACATCTATTGCACAATTCGTAAAAAATGTAAATACATGAATACTCATTATTATTTTTTGCTTATTTGTACTGTCATCGAGTGGATTTCTAAAGAAAATGGATGACACTAACATAGAATCTAATGGGTTCAATAGATGCAATGAATACCGAGGGAAATATTATTACAGATTACTTAAGTAACTCGGTACAGAATATGATATGGAGAGGCGCATTTAACCTCAATGTCCATGGTGTCTCTTAATGAGACTTTGATCTCTGAGAGTCTGTAAAGGTGAAACATGTTTTGAGCGCGGATTAGAATGACGCATCCAATGCACACGTAGATTTAGCAACTTTAGGAGATCAATGTCTCATTAAGAGATTATCGTAGACAAGGGTCATCCAGTGAAAATAACCCATCGAGAAAATAACGTCATCCACCCACAATGTTGTGTCATAAGTAAATTGAATTTAGGTTGAATTGAGGTAGATGTAATTTTATGACTGTTAATGAAGTAAACAAAAAGAATGTAAGTTAATATTAATGTGTTTGACAATAAATAGATACATTAAAATTCAGACTTTACAAAACGACTTTAATGTGTAAATATATTTTTTTCTGTCTATTTTTGGTACATATTACACTAACTAATTATCCATCCAAATACATTACCTATTCTTTTTACTCAATCGTAAAAATATATTATTTAGATCTTGCTTATTTTACCCCAAAATTTAAAACTAAAAATATTTAAAGGAATTTTTTACTTAAAAGATCCATTGCAAAACTTTGATTTAATTTTATACAAAAATCTCGACACAAGTAATTAAAACTTTTAACAAAGTCGTATACAACTTAACTATCGTAGGTATTTGCAAATTAACCATATTTGCTTGCGGCCTCAGTGCGTATGTGCGCGGGAAGTGCAAGCACTGTGTCTGGCTCACTAGTCAGTTTACTAGGTGCTACTAGTGACAGTGAGCAGTAAATGTGCTGACCCCACCCTCGGGACAACCCGTGATTACGAGGTCTCCGATGCAAATATTTGTATTCAGCAATTGTGCTAATTTACTGCCTCTTGGTACACAAGTGCTGGCTGCTTTGCTAATAATGGTTGTTACCGGCAATCATTATTTTAAGATGTTAAATGTCTAATTGCGCCGATATAGTGAAAAAAAAAGACAAGGAATGTTAATATTTTTAACAAACAATAGATGTATCATAGAGACGAAGCTGTTTTTTATTAATGGAAAGATATAGAAGTATGGGTAATTACAGGGTATACGACCTGTCTTCGGCTGGCTTAAATGATCGCTTTACACAATGTAACGTTCACCATTCCACCCAATCAACCTCCATATCTATCAAATTTTTGAAACACTTTGAATCACTACACTATCGTCACATATGGACTAAATTTGATATTCATTTCCCTGAAACAGCATATTGTATGTCACAATGAAAATACTACATATTATCCTAGAATACGCCAGAAAAATCAGTATTTTTCAATTTTTGTATATTTTCTTATTTTGACCAGTATATTATTAGCAACAAACAAATAATAGATATATCATAGAGGCGAAGCTATTTTTTATTAAGCCAGCCGAAGACAGGTCGTAAGCCCTGTAATTACCCATACTTCCATATTTTTCCATTAATAAAAAATAGTTTCATCTCTATGAGATATCTATTATTTGTTTAATAACAGTGCCTTTGTAGATAAAAATTCAGTAATTGTGTGTTCTTGGACATATTCAAATATTACTGTTAATATTATATTTTATAATATTTCGATATAAGAATTCTAATTGAATAATATAATATAAGATAAACCTTTATTGACATATATTTTTTTACATCAGAAGTGAACATACAATAATGTAATTAATACACTTATTAGTTTACTGTGTGGGATGCAGTATAAGTAGTCAGTTTTTTTCGTGCTATTGTGGTGTTATTAAATTAAAATTAAAAAGAAAGAGTTAGATTCGACAGATATATAAAAAAAATAGAGACAATAAAAAAATGTAGTGAATGTGTTGCAAATCTAAAGTGTCTTGCATTTTGATTAAGTTGAAATGTTGGACAGCGATGGTTTTGACTGATCTCTACCCAATTGAATCATATATTGAGTTCGTCATATTTTGATATAAAACTTAGTTATAGATAAATCATTTATTTATTTACGCGTAAGGATAACAATATGAAATCGTCTAGTATATGTGCATATTTATATCTATTTCGGTTCTATTTGCTAAATAAATTAACTAGTTCAAATATTTAAAATATCAAATAATATGAAATGTATAAAAAATATAATGTTTTTATTAAGGAAAACACATTTTTGTTGTAAAGTTGCATTTTCAGAACATAGTTCTGTTGTATTTTATACAAATTAAATTAATCAACTGGAAAGACATACAGAAAAATCTATCTATCGAAAAAATATTTAGTAAAAATTTGTACGTAAATCAGTATTTTATACCTTTATTCGCTAAAATATTATAGCTTTGATATAAGTTCTCAATAACTCTTATTATGCTTTTATGCAGTAAGCTCTTCATTATGACGAAAAGCTTATTAAATGAGTAATATTAATTTATCCAATTATAAATTGCCGAGCACGAATGACTGTTATGCTATGTTTTTATTCATTTTAAAATAAAAATAAAATAATTTGAATATTTACGATTTTATTATTTTTTCAAACTAATTGTTTTTGTTTAAATTAAATTGTTAAAAATAACACAAATGTAGTAATAATACAATTTTTCTTATCCTATTCACTAAAATTTATGATTTTTAAGGTATTCATACTAAAATTATAAGCTCGTTTTCTACACAACTTAATACACTGATTGCTTCTCGTAATACTCTACAAAGATAAATGATGTAATAGGGAAATACTTGTTCTACACCTAGATGTTAAGAGAGTGCCAAGAGAGAACACTGCTAGCGTTGAAAGTTTAAACGTATTATATTTGCAACCAGAAACCTTACTCCGTGATAATACGATTATTAAAGTAAACAGAAGCGTACACGCGCTTTCGACTATCGCTCACACAAACTATTCAAATATTTGTGCAACGTCAAAACTAAAACAACAAGCTGGGTAATTAATATATGTAATATCGATGTTCAGAAATGATGGCCCGATATGGGGATACTAATTACATTATTTCTTATAGACTTTACGAACTATTACCATTAACATGTTTATTTTATTCATACTGAACTACTAAAAAAATGTACAAGAAGATTGAAAAAGTAATATAGTAATTAGTTTTGTAAGAATTAAATAAAAAATGTCATAAATTAAGTATTTGTATAAGTAAGCATTGAAAACTGTGAGCTGGATAAGCTCAGATTTATCAGGAAACATATTAATTTACATAGTTTCGAGGTCGTGTAAAGCATACGACTATCTTAATTAAAATTTGTTGATTATATAAATGAAAACAACGCATAACATCTCATTTTCGTTTTAGAAAACGTAAACATTTCACCCGTTTTGACAAGATTCTCCGATGGGCACTTTAGCTAATTTGTTTACATTTTAAGGAACATAAGAAAAAGGCGACATTTTATAAATAAATTGTTGAAAAAATAAATGTCCATTAATTTTGTAGCATCAATGGAGAGGTTTGTCGGAATAAAACGGCACGTTTAATTTTTAATTAACACGAAATTCCCCCGTTGAATGTTTACATTGAGTCATGTTATTATTATCGTTGTCTTTATAATTACATCGTCCAGCCGAAAGTGATTACTCGGTGACACGGCATCCATCACTTGCGTGAAAAATAAACAGATTTTTAACTCAAAATCTTGGCAGTGACGAAATCTGCCCGAACTTCGTGTTTGCAGAGGGGGCGTGCTCGCGCGGCCATTTGGGCTAACGAAGCACTTTAATAGCCATGCCGTGTCAAAATATTACTTTTAATTACATTTAATTGACCATTTATATAATATTTTTAGTAGTCTGTCCGGGGCAAGGTTTTCCTCCCCTTTATTGGGCGAACGAATTTTCCTCTAACGAAGACTTCGATTCGTCTTTAACATAAAAAATAACTAAAAGTGTATTAAAAAATAAGTGGCTCTCTTTAAAAAAAAAATGTATTCCTGAAGTCATAGTTTATAAGTGATTTTTACAACCTCTTATAAAGAGTTAAAAAAATAATATTCAATTTACTAGGAATGCAACATTAACGTTCTGAAAGCAAAAATTACATGCGGCATAACATTATTACAATACAAAGCGCCCCGTAACATTGAATTAACTTTCAAAAATCATTAAAATGTCACTCAATTATAATAAAACAATTTACAATTATTTTTGAAAATATTCATAAAATAACGGTAGTTCTCATTTAATATTTATTAATAATAATATTACTAGTTTTTGACAGATTTCGATAATTAATATTCAACTCTCATATGACTCGAAATAAATAAAAATACACTTTTCTTTTTCTAATTGATATTGAACATGTGTCGATTTATTTCCTTGAACGGTACCTAATAAAAGAGTTGTGATTTACCTAAAAACCATCACAGCACATTGCGAGAGAAGAATAATTAATTTAGGGGCTTAGGGAGGATTTTACAGAGTTCATAGTCTGACTTTTTAACGAGTTATCTGGTCCCGTTAGCGAGGTTTATTAAATAACTAATCTTGAGAATGGGTAATAAATTGGGTTATCTTATGTATACCAAAATTGATTGATTTCAATTCAGTATATCAAAAAAATGAATTTATCACGTTGATGCGAAGGTTGACCGGGTAAATTCGATAAGGTCTATAGTTTATTATTACAGAAAACGCATTGATAACCAATAGTTTATTGGGATATAAAAGCAAATATTTTGAAAGTAATACAGAACTATCTGACAATGGATTTGTGATGAAAGTATGCAGATACATTATTTTTTTTCTAATAAATAATAATTACAAAGACGTATTTTATTTGAATATAGTATAAAGTAGGTGTAGAAAGTTAGTATGTTAATAATTAGCCGAAAAATTGGAACCTGGATGCATGCGTATTTAATTACGATAAACTTATTTTGTTGTGTATATAATTTATGTTGAAAAATTATATAATGTTTACTCAAATTTTGAATAAATAATAAGAAAGATATACATATAAAATCAATTCATCGAAAAAATATTTTTATTGGTAGCAAAAACAATATTTTATCGATAAATATATGTATATGTTTCTAATTAATGCATTTAATTTGTATTAAAAATATTACAGACCTATGTTCTGAAAAATTGCAACTTCACAATAAAAATGTGTTCTTAAAAATAATAAGATGATAATATGACGAATGATAATAAATAATATTATAAAAAATAATTAGACAAAATACTTAAAATAAATTAAAAAATGTATCTATAATATTCTCACTTAAATGTACACCAATACACTAAAGAAATACTATTTAGTAATGGAAGGGCAAATTCTTGTAAAACTTCATCAGAACATTATGAAATATCACGAAAAATTCGATTTTTATCGACTTACATCGTAATAGCGTAATTTTGTGAACTTGTTTCAGTTTATACGACTTTTTACGAGTTGGGTAATTATTTGGGTAATATTTATGACTAATCCGGTTGCTACATGTACGAGGGAGCAGAAGATATGTATAAAAAATCTACGACCATAACATGGTACGAAGTATAGCAAGTTGTAAAAAAGTATCGTATTTTTGGAAATGGCTCACAATCGTCCTTCTATTCATCCGGGAGCCGTAAACTCACCATTAAGCGTACTTCAAATTTTATCATGTAAATTGAGACTCTGCTATGAGACTCGAAGGGCATTTTCTTTAACATTTTTTTGGCAATGAAAGGCGCGGATTTTATGGCGCGAATCAAAAGTTTAATTGGGATTTAGTTGTTCAACAAAGTCGGCCATGAGTTTCCTTGGAAAATGGGACGTAAGAAGTGAGAGCGTTATTTTTATTTTTCTTTTAAAATAAATTGTGTACCAATAAAATATTGCGATGTATATTTTTTTTAAATGAATAAAAAACATGCACGACAGATATTTGAATCTTCGTACCATCCACGCGAGATTAAATTAGGAGAGGCTTTTTAAAAATACTATATTTTTATGATAATTTCGTAAAACCAGAGAAATAGATATTGGCACCCTGTTCTTCGGGAACAAACCGAATCAATGATCAATTTAATGAAATCAAACAACTTGTGGAATTACTATTCACGACGGTCGTTACAGACATTAACTCTCCGCAGAAAAGCCACGGCGGCCCTTAAAGAAAAGCGATTGGAAAACTTTCAGCTCGGCAATAAAAACATCATATATCAGGAAGAGAGGATCGGATAGGCAGCTCAGCGCGGAAGAGGGACCCGGATGGGGGAGGATTCCCTCAGAGATATCAGGGGGTGGGGGAGCAAATACAAAAGTTAAACAAATGATAACCAAATAACGTACACCAATATACCCGCATTTCTAAATAAACGTAAAAGTTATTAAACATTATATACCTATTATAAAGTATTATTTTATGAAAACCAACTCACTCATCTTTAAACATTTATCTGTTTAAATAAATATCTATTACCCATTACACGTACAAACGATTTGAGAAAAAAAAAAGGTCACATCTACTTAGAAACTGGCACAGATTGTAACATTATGCATCTATTTTTCATCCAACTTGCTTGCTTTTTAAATTGCTTTCCATTTTCGTTTCGTGTAATCGACCTTCTTTAAAAATTGTTCGAACTTACACGACATGTTAATAATGTAATATTTGTTGTGTGTTTAAAAATAATTAACATTATTTTAATATCAATTTGTTTCATATATACATCCAATGTATGTGTAAAATATTATATACATATAATACAAATATAGTAAATGAATAATAATGATTGTTTTTCTCATGTTTCTTATTTTTAGTATTTTAATTAATCCATTATACATATATCGTCACATTAAAAATCCACACAATTTATATTAACCAAATTAAATCAAAGAGTCTGTCCTTACACTTTATATACATTTGTTTAGAAACGTTGAGTCATCTGCAGACATTACACAACATATCAAGTTCGTCAAATCACATTCCACTATTCGCTTCCGGATTTTTGTAATAACTGTCCGTATTATGGATTCTGTAGCAAAGAGTAGACAGGTACACAAGACACACTTCCACTTGGCAACGTTGTATAATGTAAAAAAACAAGGTTTGTTTTACAGTTAACTTTGATACAAGCGTTGCATTCTTCGCACGAGCACGTAGTTTTTTATTTTAGCGAAATGTCTCATCAAAGTGTATCGTATAAGGATAATAATAATATTGGATTACTTGTATAGCGTCATTTTCGTAAAAACTTTCACCTCAAGGGCGCTTTACACATAAACTGTTTATAGGCCTACAATATATTATGGAAATTATATTTTGAAAAGTTATGCTTTAATTCTCTTCTTAAACAAAGTCTCTGGCGCACTGTTTCTTATGACGTAGGGCAAAGAGTTCCACGCTTTTGGGCCTGCCACCGCAAATTCCCGTTCACTAAATTTAGACTTCTGGCAACGGTCGGTCGGTTCTACAACCCTCCCTGAGAATGAAGTAGACGCTGCCCGGAGAGTTTGATGTCTACCATTTAAATTGTCTGGGATACAAAGCTCTTAAAGACACAGAGGTGCCATCTTATGTGTCGTTTTGTTCATCAACCAGCACAGTTTAAATTCAACTCTTTCAGGGACCCGGAGCCAATGAAGCTCATGTAAAAGATATGTCATATAAGATAATTTAGAAACTCCATATATTATTCATGCTGCCGCATTTAGAATGGATTGTAATCTATCCAGCTGAAACATTGGCAGGCCAGCATAGATGTTACCACAAATGTATTAATAAGGATTTTTCTAACTACCAATATTTTCACTAATGTTTACTGTAATATCCAAATATTTATCACAACTTTTATCAAGTTTAACATAATCTCATTCCATTTATTTTTATTTAAGAATAATCTAATGATTAGTAACGTATACAAACATTCCGAAAAAATAACAAGTGCCTACATGTTGCATGAATCGCCAAAAATGTTTTTAATTATCTTGTTCTAATGTTTTTCTTTTAGTATAATAATTAATTTTACTTTGAATAGTACCTTAATAATTTAAATTTAAATTGAAAAAATAACCATTGGTCGTTGAAACGAATTTGTTAAAAATTAAAAGAATTTTTTTTTAAATCAATGTACCTGTAACCTGTTAACAAAAAGTAATACCTTCTTCACTTCTCTTCCCAACAATGGACCCGTGAATGCAGTACAGCATGTTATGTTGTAAAAATCCAATTCAATAAAAATAAAATTGAGTGCATGCATTATTAAAACCACGACGAGGATAGTGCTGCGGAAAATATGATTTTCGTTTGCGAGGAAGAAGGTTAGGGAAAATGTGGCTTCAAACATTGAGTTTTGTTGAGCTGCAGTGAATAGGACCTCCATCTGATGTTATTCCGCTCGCAGAAAGGATTCCGTGGAATCTGTTAAGGAGCTTTGCTCTCGAGTTTGCGTTTGTGCACTGGCTATTGCATTTAGAAAAGTGAGCACTTTTTCACGTAAAGTTGCAAAAATGAGAAGAAAAGGTTTGTTTGGGGTGGTTCAAAAAAAAATATTAATAAATATTATAGTAATACTATTGTATTTTTTATCCTTACAAACAAAATAATAATGCAAATTAAATGAATTATCTAGAAAGGTATAATATACAATCGAATACATTTACTCAAAAGTATTTGAGATTCACCATAATATAAAGTTGATTGCTTTTAAAAATGGAATAGCAGATTGGAAATATTACAGAATATAAGTTCAAAATTTATCGAAAATGTATTCGATTGCTATAGCGAAACTAGAGAACGTGCTTCCCCGGAAACGAAGAGGTCCAGCTTCGAATCCTGGTAGCAGCTAAATATTTTTTCGATAGATATACTTTTTCTGCATATCTTTTTAGTTGATTAATTTAATTTGTATTAAAATACTACAGAACTGAGGTCTGAAAATGCAACTTAACCACAAAAAATGTGTTATTAACTGTCGTTTATCACCAACGAGATATTAAAGTAATAATATAAAAAAAGTATTAATAAATACCTACTTAAGCCAAAGGCTATGAATTTAATAACTGGAATTTATAAACTCCATGGTAAGGATTATTTAGTTTTCAACATTAGAAAAATAACCCGTAATTTCAACACACGACTTTAACATTTAAGATCTAAAAAAATAATAATTTCTCTCTAAATTTTTTAACAAATTCTGAGTTTGATCGTAATTTTGATAAAAATTCAGAAAAAACTTTGATAAAAGGCATGTCTGAGATTAAATAATTAAAAATAAATAAATTATACAAAAGTAACGAAAAAATCATAAATAATCAACGCGATCTAACGACCGACCCTAATTTAAAGATAATCTGTAGAATATTAAGTATATAAAATTAACCGGTGTAATAACATTTTTATATGCACTAAATAAATATAAAATTGAATATTAAGTATTAGTTTTATATTACCCTGAAGAGGGGACATTTACTTGGACAATATTTAAAATAGAATTTTCTACTTGACTACAATGCTAGTTTATGTTAAAAGCCTTATCACTTTAGAAATACTTTGTATCGCTTTTTCATAAATAGAACAAAGATAAAAATTAATCTGAGTAAGAAAATATTTTAGTATAACGATCTACATACGCGGAGGAAAATTCATATTATAGTATTAGTTATTTTCAAAAAAGGTTGTTTTATTAACGATTTATATAATATGTTCATTATAATTTATAACTGGATAATACTTCAAGTATAAAACGGTTAAATTTTTTCAGATATTCCTGTAGATAAATAGTAGGCACGTGCGGTACATTTCACGTCACTCCTCGAAACATTACTGTGATCATTGTGATACAACAAGAACAGCCAAAAATAGACATGAATTGAAAAACTGACACATTCGTGGAATCTGACGTGACACAAAGCGACACGGGATGAAAATGAGCACAGCAGCCATGCAAAGTCACGACCCGTGAACGCGTTTCATCGTCTTCAGCCCCTTGTCCCGGAACAATCGCAGGTGCAGCAGAACAGGTGCGCGGGCGGTAGATATGGGTTCGTTCAATCCTCGCAGCGTCGGGAATGCCAAGGGTCACGAGGGAGAGGCGCTTTTACTAAAATTATACGTGATATTAGCAATGAGGTTACATTTCCGAAATGAGAGATGTGTACACAGAATAAAAGTGGATTCCGTGTTATTTTTCCAGATTTAAAGTAAAGCCTTTAAAAAATACCCCACACTCTAAGTGTTGTGATGTATTTAAATTGAATGAGTGACGTTATATTTTCTTTTTAGGATATATAAAGTGCCTCACAATTTTTGAAGTCTTTATTTTAGACAGTAATTCAAATTTAACAAAATGATTCGTCCTATTCAACAGTTTCTTCAAATAACTTACTAATATCAAATAAACCAAAAGCAAATACTTCGATAATACAGATTGTAGTGTCAACTTTTAATAAAGAGTTAGTTACTTACTTATTTACCATAACGCCGTTTCCCCGCGGGGGTAGGTAGAGAGGATAGAACGCCACACTCTTCTTTCCTGACACACAATTCTCGCCTCATCCAAATTCATACATCATCTCATATAAGCTCGACGATTATTTAAGCTTCTTACAGGACTATCCTCCAGTATATGGTTAACCAGGTCGTGCCAAATCTTCCGAGGACGTCCGCTATTTCTGGTGCCATCAGCACTTGCGTCATATATCTTTCTTACCATTCTCTCCTCATTCATCCGTTCCATATGACCAAACCACTTAAGTGATCCTTTCATAATATTACTCACTACACTAAGATCAGCTTTACATTCTTTCCTTATTTCTTCATTCTTTACTATGAATGTGCCACATATACGCCTAAGTGATCTCATTTCCACTGTATTCAGTCTACTTTCGTTTCTCTTCTGTCTGATCCAGGACTCACTTGCATACATCAGTGTCGGTACCAAGATTTCATAGTGTAACGTTAGTCTTGCCTCGGTTGACAAGTTCTCGTTAGATATATTTTTATTCAAAGCGCCGTTGACTTTATTCCCTGCAGTCACCCTCCTTTTGATATCTTTCTCAGCCTTTCCGTTTCTGTCAAATATATGTTCTTCCCAAATATATGAACTCATTTATTTGTTCCAAACATCCATTACCTACAAGTATTTTGCACGGTGTCTTGCTTTCCTCCTTCCCGAATACCATTATTAATATCCCCTTCAAAGTTACACTAGGTTGTACAAAACATATAATAGTGTTAATAGCAAGTTAAATATTATAAATAACCAAATCCTCTTTGCAAATAGTCACCTTTTAAATTTGTTTTCATATTAGTTCCTACTTATTTATAGTTTTGTTTTTATCTATGCGTGTATTTTTAATTTCGGTATAAATTGTTTCCTGAAGAAGATACTATAGGTATCGAAACATGTTCAATAATAGATAAATAGTGGTTTAACCTTTACCATACCGTGATATAAAATACCCGTACGCAGCCATGCTGTCAACTCGTGTTACCGTAAGAGGTTAGATTTTTTTAGCCTCTAAAATGTGAAAAAATGTTTTTAATGACTTAAAGATTTTAGTGATTTAAAGTTAAAGATAAAAGAGACTTTAAAATTGTTAATGCCATAAATTTACTCTAAATATTGAACATTAAATGTGAAAAAATGATTAATATAATATTATAATTCGGAGTATTCATCAAGTCCCATACAACATTCCTTCACGTCTCTCTTCATTTAATTAGTGAGAAAGATACAAAATTACATTCATGTGTTTGTTATTCTTTTCATTGTGAAATTAATGTTTGACTTCTTTCTGTCTTAGCACAAGTGGTATTTTTGCCAACGTATTAATTTCACAATAGATTGAATTGAAAAATAATTATATTTGTTGGATTCGCTTTAAATGTATGGTTTTTCACTATTTATTTCTAATCGTAAATGTTTTCCTCGGTATTAACTAAAATATGAATATGATGTTGCGTGTATTTACCGAAATATTGGGGGCGGTAGACCTGTGTTACTTACTGCATGATTTGGGAAGGGTTAAACGAAGTATTTTGTTTTATTATTTATATTAAATATGCACTGGCAAGCGATTTTTGTAGGAGATTTTAGAATAAACACAGATAAAATGAAAAATATTAACAATGTCAATTAGGACTGGATTTAGTATTTTTTAAGAAAATTAAACAAAATAAACTTGAAGTCAAACAGTCCCAGTTTGTCAGTATTATGAGAATATACATCTTATTGAAGCTATTAAGTTGGTAAGTCGAGACTTTGATGAAACCATAGCGCTTAGCGGATAATCTCCCATAACTCTATTATGGTACACGGGCGAGAACAGAGCTATCCTATCATAAGCGGGTGTCTCGCTTTATGTGACCCGTTGATCAAAGCGAATAGGATAGCTTTATTTAAATCCATACAAAGTACATATACGAGTACGGAAAGAGATGTTACATTCCCGACGGCGCCATATCTCACGCGCTTAATTAGTTATAATACCACCTCGTTATCTCGCCGAGAAAAATAAGCGGTTCAACATACGCGAACACACAGATGTACAACAAAAATGGGTGGGTCCACCGGGAATACAAGGAACTAAACTAAATGTATATTAATTTTACCCCGTATAAACAGCGCTACAACTTTAGAAGGTGTAACTGCTACAGGTGATCCATCGTGTACTCGAATGTTTAACAAACTATTAAACCCGAACGCTGTTGAACCATTTCATCTCCTGTATATTAAATCTTTTTTATTTATTCATATCTATAATAAACAAAATGCGTATTTTGTATCTTTTAAAAATAATCTATTAGGATTAAGCCGCAGAAGGGTTGTAGAACCGAACTGACCGTTTCCAGAAGTCTAGATTTAGTGAACGGGCATTTACGGTGGCAGGCCCAAAAGTATGGAACTCTTTGCCTTCCGTCATAAGAAACAGCGCATCGGAGATTTTATTTAAGAAAAAACTAAAAACGCACCTTTTCAAAAAATCATTCGCATAAGTGAAAATAACAATTTTTAATTTTAATAAACAAAGATAATGTAACTATAAACAGTTTATATGTAAAGTGCCGTTGAGGTGAAAGTTTTTACGAAAATGGCGCTATACAAATTATCCATTATTAATAGGAATAGTCTAAATTTACCAGTTCCGAGAGCACCAACGACATTCTTTCATCGTTTCTACATGTTTTTAGCTTCGAAATTGGACAACACATTTAACACTAACTGGAAATCGTTCACTTTCAAAAAGATTACGCAAATATAGACGTAATATGAGATTTAATTGGGTAGAGATCAGTCAGAAGCATCGCTGTCTTTTCTAACTAAATCACAATACAATTCCTACACTAATATTCATATTTTATCACTTTAGTCTGATTTTATCACTTTTATCAGTTTTACTGTCTCTATTTTTTTTGTATCTCTGTTGATCTTACTATTTATTTGGAATTTTAATTAAATAACACCACAACAGCACAAAAAAAACTGTCCATTTTAACACAGATGATAGTCTAGCAAAGTATCCAAGACAATGCTTTATATATCAGAGGTGGATACTTACTGCATCTCACACAGTAAAATTAAAAGTGTATATATTTTTATATGCTCACTTCTGATGTTCAAAAAAATTTATGTCAATAAAGGTTTATCTTATCTATTCAGGCTCGATGTATAAAATAATTAGGCGACTACCGTTTAAATGATTTGAGAGATGAACTGATTCGAAATATTTCATCAATATTTTTAATTAAGAGTATGTGATTAGCGATGATACAACAAGGAGTCGAGAGAAAACGCACAGATTCTGGTAATAAAATATTTGAGCATTAATGATATTTTGTTCATCTTACCGACTGCTGCCAGTGTTGATAAGTTAATGTTGAAGAGTTACCAGTACCACATGGAAATTAACTTACCTGCAAAAAAGAAAAAATATATAAATAAACGAGTAGTTCATTTCAATAAATCAAATAAATATTTCTTTATGTTAAATATAAAGATTTGGCATCGGCTATACATTTGCTGTATTTGGTAGTCTGAATATGATTTCCGTTGAAATTTATATTCATTTTAAGAGATCATTTACGTAATGATTTTCTTACCAGTTTTAGATAATTATTTTTTTACATTAAAATCAAAGTTACAATTTAATCTAAATAATTTCACAATATTATGATAAATGCGAAGCGAATTAGGAACTTATTACGGGGTGAAAACATTCATTTTAGCCATCTTTTCCAAAGTAAAGTATACGTATTTTTTTATTTTAAAATTAAAAAATATAGTACATTTTAAAAATAATCAGTAGGATATATATTTCTTTTAACATTTATTTCTTCTCTATGAGTGTAAGACTCGTGTATAGAGACGGAGTATATACGAGAAATGTTTCAGTTAGTCTGTGTACATATTTTTTTTACTTCAGATACAAATTTATAGGAGTCTGTAATTTTTCTAATTGTGATGGGGAAATTGTTAAAAAATTTGATGCCTTGATAAATATAGTGATTTTGGCTTGCGGTATATTTTAGTTTTTGAATATCAATTTGATCTTTAAATCTTGTAGATCGAAATTCACTTCTAATATTTAATTGATTGTAAATTTTGAAAATATGGATTATTGTTTTTTTTTGTACATGTCTATTATTTTTGGTACTTTGAAATCTGTGAATAGTTGTATACTTGGATAGTCTTTTATTTTTAGAACAATTTTTATTATCATTTTTTTGAGAGATTTCTAATTGTGATATTGTAATTTTATATGCTCCTATGTAATAAAAATATATAGTACTGTATTGTTTATTGTGTACCTGATTAAATTAATTCGTCAGAAATTATTCGCTCTTTGAGATACAGAATTATCAAACCTTACGGGGATAGTATTCAAACGATATCATCCCTCATTGCTTCATACACTATGTTCAAATTTTTCTATTTTATAATTTTTATCTAGATATTTTGTGAGAAACTCATAATTTAAATGTATTATTCCAACGAATGAATAAATTGTACTAACAATTTTATTTGAGATAAAATCACATAGAAAGATGCACTACACCGGAAAACGAACTTGAAACGTTATTTTGCCATTATGTAACTTAACCAATCAAACTATAATGTTTCAATACAAAATTGTCACACTTATTGACTAACTTATTCGAATACATTATGAAGATTATTCACATTTTTATATACTTTAAGAATTGTTTATAATGTATATATGTAAGAATGTAAGAAACAAAATATATATATGCATTAAAATCATAATTCTTCAAATATTTTTACTAGTCCTTTGGTCCACTTTTATATCCGGCGTATTTTTTTTTGTAGTAATCAAAAACTATCCAATTGAGGGATGGGATTTGCGACTAGAGTTGTGTTGAAATTCTTGACCAATAATCAAATTTCTTAGCACCAGTAATAGCAGGTAACCGAAACGTGTTATTGAGGATTAGAATGTGATAATTGTATTGTGGAAGGTTGTTGGGCACATTTGTCGAATACTCGCAACCAAGAATTTCTGAATGAACGTGAATACGGATTATCGGTATTTCACAACAATTTCAAAAAGTAATTGTCGCAGAACAATACTGGACTGGTGTGCATTTGGATGTTTAAATATTATTTTCAAAAGTTACCTTCTTCTGTATCTAAAACTAAAAGTTTTCAATAAATGCATTTTTTCAGTTTTCACGAATGTCTGCGAAACATGGACTCTCAACAAAAAAGAGGTACGAAAATTTAGAGGCACGAACAGATGTATGTTAGGTATCATATGATTAGACAGGTTAAGAAAACGTGTGTGTGAAAGAACAGATATACAATATATACACAAAAAACCCAAGATAGTGAAATGGTAATAGTCAGGCCACATCGCTCGGAAGGTGTACAATCATTGGACGAATGCAGTCATCCAGGGGTACCCGAGGAAAATCTAGAGGCCCATAGGCCGCACGGATAACGAAACACTGAACTGACGAAATCACCAAATTCTGCGGAAATACATGGCGACGAATGACAATGGACAGAAAAAAACTTGGGGAGGCCATCATTATTTGCGTTAGATTACGTACGATGAATGCTCCGTTATATTATACAATATTTAGTGTAAAAGTATGTTTACTATTTTATAGCCATCAAAACTAGTAAATGCATTTTTCTTATTTAAAATGCTTAAAAAATACACATTCCCCACGGTAACACAAGTTTTCATTTTACCTGCGTTAGGGTATTTTTAATCATATTTATTTTTCGATAAATAGTTTTTTTCTGTACTTCTTTCTAGTTGATTCATTTAATTTATATTTATGTTGAACAGTAGTTTTTCTGATATCAATGGTAAAATACTATCTTAGTTATTAAATTTAAATATTAACTGTACTGAGAAATGACGTTACTAAAGCTGTAGCTTAAATTTGAAGCGATGCCCACTTGACTCCCGGTGTCTCATATATTAGGTGCCACAATATTTACACGGGACAAGGTGAAGTTAGAAGCAATGCATTTTGCGACAAAAGCTTCCGTAACAAATGACAGAATTGCGCATACGGTAGCCTGCTGTCCCCGACTTGGTATCTTATGGAAAGTTTCGCAAACCATTTGTCCTGTAAAGGCGTCAAATGTCTTTTGTGAATGAAATATTGTTTAAGGTGGACATTACAAAATAATGTTGAAGTAGTCATAATAACTTGTAAACTGACATTCAGTTATAAATATATATATTTTTTTAAATACAAATTAAATGTATTAATTAGAAAGATATATGTGCATATAAAATAAATTTTAACAAAAAATATTGTTGTTGCTACCGGGATACGAACTTGGATCTCTTCCAATCCGGGGAACGTTTATTAACCGATTACGCCAATATTGAAGACAAATTTTCGAACTCATATTATGTTACACTTTTCAAATTAATACATCTATCGTTTCATTATTTGAAAGCCATCTTATTTATTTTTACGGAATCTCAAATACCTTTGAGTACTACGATAGGAGATTCCAGAATTAATAATTCATTTTTATTAAATTTTGGACACATTGATACAACTTATATATTATTAAGGAGAAAACATTCTTATTGTGAAGTTGAATTGTGAAAATAATCAACAATATTTTTCGATAAAATTGATTTTATATGTATATCTTTATACAAACACAGACCTATGTTCTGAATAATTACAACTTCACAATGAGAACGTGTTCTGCTTAATAATAAATATATATATATGTTAACACAATTTCCAAGAGGTTATCTTCAATATCGTCACTTATATCGTGAATATAAAATGATTTACTTAAAAATAAATGATTATTTCTGCTGGCTCAATTAAAATATTACGTGTCTACACACTATCTTATTCAAATAACTCATTATCGATGAGTAAATTTGTATATTTTCTTTGATTTAAATTACTGTATAGCTCATTATGGGCATTGTTTTTTTAAAGAGGTTTAAAACCAAATATGTGTATTCTCATGTTTTCATTACCATGTATTTAAAGGTTACCGTATTACGTTTTTATAAACGGAATTTACGAGCAACTGATTTGGAAACGTGTTAAATAAAATAAATTTTACGAAATAGTATGTATTTAATAAAGAAGCTAATCGATACTTTTTTATATAGCATGAGGAAGGAGGGATTGACTCAATTTTTTGTTACAGTGATGAATAATTTTGTTCACTGATAAAAAAGGTCACCCTTTGAAAATATTCAAAAATCTCAATCTTTTCAATCAAATCAAATTTTTGTATTCTGTTTATACGGGCAACGAACATTGGAATCTTTTAACGGTGTTAATATTGAGCGGTATGGTAAATTAACTATAAATATATGACATTTCTGTTTTATTATTTATGGTCGGAACTATTTTGGGAGGAGGTACACGGCGATTTTTACTTGATCTTATCTATTTATGGAGTATGTATTTAATTTTTTTACGTATTTTTATAGAGTAAATTGGTACGCTACAATAAAGTTTATGTTCTTTGTGCAATCAAAATAATGAGTGAGTCGATGAGGAAATACATTCAAAATGCTATAAAATATATTAATCATATTCTATTACCCTTTTTGATTGAAGCAAGGTTGAAAACTTACTATTTACTTAATCTGATTTCGGTAAACGACAGAAAAATCAAACATTTTTAAAGTTATAGTAGAATAGTATATATAATAGAATAATATAATCAAGTATAATAAGAGTTCGATCTTTATGATAAATCCATGGATCGTCGGTCGCCGTGCGCGTGCCTGGGTACACCACTATGTAGACACCACGGTCCTTCTCCTAGAACCTATAGGTTCCCCCTCCCTATATCTCAGAGCAAGATTTTATGTGTGTTGTATATGACTTCTGTAAAGTACTCGTACATTACGTTATTGACGCTATTGTCGTGTGATCGATTTCTCGCTACCGTGCGTACCGAAATCAGTTTCATTTGTGTGTGATGCGGGTAAGATTGTTATGCAACCAGCGAAATCAGAATACCTGTGGTCATAGCAAAATAATAATTTCAGATAAAGGAGTACTTTAGATTGGTCGTATTCTTCTTAGTATGTGGTTGGTCTTTAAGCCCCTTGTTCTTTTTCTGTCTTTGTTTCAAATTCCTTCCTTCCATCCTTCCTATATCCCAATTCCCAACCCCCTTGTGCAAACAATAAGAAGTAAAAAATTCTTCTTCGTATAATTTGTTCCGTTCAGTATGACATGATTATATGTTAAGATAATTGTATCTATTTTACCATTAACAATAATTATTTAGACTAGAATGAAGCAGGCAAGCCAGTATTTTCTAGAAATTTTTATTTGCTAAGCAGTTGAACCGATGTCTGTCCATTTATTCACGCTCTGGCTACAAACGAATAAATCTTTCACGTTCACAAACAGTTAAGGTTATGCAAATAGCCTTGTTGCAAAAAAACACTAGAAAACGGTACCTTCAAGCTCGCCTTTAGTATCTGCAATTAATTTTTTTATATGGGTTTCTGCTCGCTTAGAAGTCACTACTAACGTTCACATATTTTAAAGTCGTATAGTAAAAAGATAGTCCGTGTTACTATACTCACTGTTTGTACTGCGAGCTTAGGTTTGAACATTTCCACATTGTGAGGAGATACTTGACGAGCGATACAATATTTTTGGAATGAACCTTACGTGCAAATGTTTGTGCAAGGGATGAAATATTTAGGTTTAGGGACGAACGTCACACGAGAGTGAGGAAGATAAAGAGAAAATTACATTGTTAAAATACAAGTTTCATATGCACATGTTCTTAAGACAACTTTTTCGTATTTATTATCTCTTTTGTAATAAAAATAAATTTTATGGGACAGGCCAAAGATTATTTCAATTTTAAGAAGTGATATAACGAAAGTATAAATATCTATTTGTAAGAAAATCAACTATTTTAAATATGAATTAAATATATTAATTATAAAGATATACATATAAAATCAATTTTATCGAAAAACATTGTTGTTGCGCCACCAGGATCATATTTAAAATATCACAGACCTATGTTCTGAATAATTACAACTTCACAATGAGAATGTGTTCTCCTAAAAAAATCAACTATTTTTCATGATGTGCCTTCTAAACTGATGATTCTTAATACATTTAGATAATTGTTTAAAATCATATTCTATTATAAACGAAAATGGAGGAAATTGTTTAAAAATATGAACTATGAATTCATATTTAAAAAAAATATATATAAATGACGATTTTTTAAACAATATGGTATATCAATCAGGTTAACGAACTTAGCCGAGATATTTGCCCGATCATTTTTTCAGAAAAGTTTGATCTAAATCTGATAAGAACTATGTGAATATACTATATATGTAGACTTTTAAACGAAGGGTAGTTTTGAGTCGTGATCATAAAATGTACACTGACATATTTCAAATATTGCGTCTTCTCTGAGACCCTCCAAAATAGGTAATATTTCTATCAAAATCTACCTAATAATGTCGAAACAACATCAATAATCGACATTATTTTACAGACAGCATTATTATGAAGGTCTGGAGTCTGGACGGTAGATTAGTTTTGAAGCTTTCATGCACATTTAAATTTGCGTTATCTCGCCACTATAGATATAATTATAGCGCATTATAGATATAAAATATACATATCTCGAACCATCTATGATGATCAGAAGTTCACGATAATAATTTAAGCATTTGTACACTGCATATAAAATTGACAATCAATAGTTTTTTATACATTTTAGAAACACCTGAGAC
Source organism: Eubasilissa splendida (assembly GCA_031772225.1). Classification (NCBI taxonomy): domain Eukaryota; kingdom Metazoa; phylum Arthropoda; class Insecta; order Trichoptera; family Phryganeidae; genus Eubasilissa; species Eubasilissa splendida. Next base: position 11,927,137 of record CM062850.1, on the reverse strand, counting down.
AGCTATATAAAACATATAGTTTTTACCTACTACATATTATAGAATATAGAGTTACTGTAATGTCCGAGTGTTTATATGTCTGTCGGCGGTAGCGCGACGTGGGAAAGGATACGTGTGTATGTGTGTGTGTGTGTGTGTGTGTGCGCGCAGAAAATGATTTATAAGGGAGCCGCACCTGTCAGAGTACGCTCTTACTGCTCCGACGTGAATATATTAACTTTTAAACTTGTATCATATATTATTGTATCACATATATTAAATAAACTGCTAATTGTCACATGACAAAGAGTTGAACTGTCGACGCATCACTACAAGCACTAAACGAATTTGTCAGGAGTCAAATCTGACAACCCGAGAACAAAGAAGATTAAAACTAGCGTTACCGGTTTGAGGTTTGTCAGGAGACAAATCTGACAACCCGAGAACAAAGAAGATTAAAACTAGCTTACCGGTTTGAGGTTTGTCAGGAGACAAATCTGACAACCCGAGAATAAAGAAGATTAAAACAAGCGCTACCGGTTTGAGGTTTGTCAGGAGACGAAATGCTTTACCACTGGTCAGGCCAATGTTATTACAGTTACGTATAAATAAGATAAGGTTGCTGTACTATATGTACTTAACTAAGTTCTGAAAAAATGAGCAGTAGGTAAATAAAAAACATATATGGTTTATAAAGCAAACTACGCGTAAACACAAACAACGGGTAAATAGTTATAATTGCCTTTTAAATTACACACATCATTGTTAAATGAGCATTAGGGGAGAGACAGGCATAATAGGGTAGCGGGGAATTGTGGGGCAGCATCCGGTTACTATAAAATAATAGTGAGCAACCGTGCCGAGACGTTGCGATCGGATTTTAGCCAGCACATTACCTCCACGAACACACGTATCCAGACTATTGCATTTTTCGCTGAGTCTTATAGCGTCAAAACCGTCATCTTTTTATTTATTTTATGAAAATTCGTGATGAGACTATATAATTAATACTTATGCTACGGGTTAGATATTATTTGCTACTAGGTAAATGCACTGTAAGACTTCTTTACACTATAACACGACCAAAGGTAAAATGTCATCATCGATGTTTTGTTTAGCTAACCGTCTGAGGTAAAGCGATTCCACTTTGTCCCGTATGACTTATGTTATGCTAAATGTTATGGTTAAATGACTCAGAAATATTTTATTTTTCCTCGCCGGTAGTATGACAGTATTATTATATTTATTATTTCAAATTATGTATAACACATTGATTGACCAATTTAAATCGAAAATGCTAACCGTAGATACCCCATTATGTCTAGTAATATTTTAAAGGCTAAATTAAAAAAATAATACAAGTCAACCATCGCAAGTTCTTTTGATAATAATTTCAAAAATTCTTCCGTAACTGGATGATGACATTCTCCCTATTTTTTGTTAAAAACCTACTTGTCACGCTGCTACTGGCTCGCAGAGTTAAGGTTGATGTAAGGCTGTGGCAGCCTGGAAGAGGGAGCGCCCCGTGGCCCGCATTAAGGGAGGCGGAAGCACGTCCCAGGTACTTAAGATTTCAAGTATTCGGGACCTACACGCGCTTATTTCGATTGGCATTTGATAAGCAGACTTTTATGTTATTTTTTAAGAAATTTGATTTACAACGAGAGAAATTTGGCCGTAAACGTTTGGGTTTTAACACGTTTTAATAGTTTTCAGCGATTTCTAAAAACATAAAAAGAAATATCAGTAAAGTGAAATCATTGAAAACCTCCGCGTAGTAGTCGTTTTCATTGTAATTGTGTAATAAAAGTTCGAATTGGTTCGAATTGAAAAACCGGCGGGAAATTTATTATTTTACAGCACCTTTCTTTTACATTTTCCGATTTCCTTGAAAACAAATAAAAACTTATTGTTTTACCTCCATAAAATGTTTTTATCTATGTGCTCACTGCCAACATTAACGCTGAATATTTTTTATATAAAGGAAGCTTTCGAAAAGAAAGTCACCTCGCGCATAAAAATGTGTTCAGTCAAATTCTAGGTAAGCGTGTATTTTTTGCCAGAGTTTAGTTGTTAATTTTACCACGGTACGTATTGGCGGCCTTGTTAAATCTCGGAATGAAATATTTCTAGAAGTAATCGCGTCGGCTGCTCCCATAAATTTCTTTTCTCGAAAAATTAAAAAGTGAAAACGTTTCATTTAGCTTTATCTCGGTAGAATCACGAAAAGCGAACATCGCCTCCGCGAGAATAAATCGGGAGTCTCTTATAAAAATGCCCAGCTTAGAGGGGATTGTTTCGTCGGCTGAGTAACAACGCGGTTTGCCTCGCCTTTTAACTAGGTAAGCATATAATGGCGAAGAATTAATCAGGTCCCCCGGCTGACATCAATATCAGGACTCCGGCGACTACGGTATTTTTTCCGATTTCTTTTTAATCCAAATAAATTACCAAACTTCCGTCTGAGCCGATGTAACAAATAGTGGTGTTGCCCGGAGCTCGCTAAGCAGGACACTGTTATTGGAAACTGTTACAGATTGTTCCGCAATGTTGACTCGAGCAAAATAATGCCATGTCTCGAATTAGGAGGAGATCTATACACAAAAGAAGCTGAGTGGATTAAAAGTAAGTCCTTGTTTCTGAACAAAAGTTTTTTGCATTTATGTAGAATGGAATTTCGCGGAAAATCTCAACACATATAACTGAAAACAGAGCTTTTCGAGTTAAAATAATTATTGGCACACTATTAAAGTTTAAAAAGCTAGTGATGATTACAACACTCAAATATGTCAATAAACTTTCATGTATCAAATATTATACCTATAAATTATAAAGTTATTTTTCCCAAATTTTTATATTATTTATAAATAATATCTTTATATACTACATACCTAATTATAAAAATATATAATTTATCGTCTCAAGGATTGTCATATTAAATATTTACTATCAGTTTCTAATAGTAGAGACACTAGACGCAAAATTATTACATACAATTTAATATTATATATTGAATTACCGGTGATGTTTAGCAGGTACACACATAGGTTATACTATTACCGATGATGGTAAATAAGTATACTAAGTATCAAAAAAAAAGTTTAAAATTAAAATGTTTTAAAAAAATTATATTAATTTAAAATTAGAATATAATTGTGTATTATGTGAATATAATATAAAGAAAACATGTTCTTTTATTGCTCCGTACTCTACTCTGCTTTCGATTTCGCCTTAAATATTGTGTACTAATGTACAACGAATTTCAAATGTCTTATTAACAAGTTCAAGAACATATATTTAAATAACTAGCTTTAAAAATTACCATAGCCGAAACTCGCAATAACTTTCTAACTTAATAATTTTCCAAAAAATGCAAACTTGCTCACTTAACAGATAATAAATTGACGAACAAAAATTTAATATGTAAAAGGTGTCATTGCACGTAGTTTTTAGCAAGGCTTAATTCCTGTTGAAGACAATAAAATTAAGCACAAATTGTTTGAAAAATGCAGAAAATTAGTAGATGTAAAGATGCCAATAAAACATTAACACAGGTTCAGTAAGAAAATATTTAGTTCAGTATAATTCTTAAGCGGATTGATCAAATAAATTAGGTGCGTACTAATGCGTATACACTAGCTAATTGCCCGCCAGTATTGTAATAAAGTTGTACACAAATGATTTTTTTAAATATTTAAAGATAAGAATTCTAAAGACTTTTGTCTAGCAGTGGGTTACACTAATCCGGGTAATAACGGTTAGAATTTTAAAGGGTCTTTTCATAATATAAGGATAATTTAATTTATTTTTATTTCCCAGACTCTTTAGTAATGTACAGATTTTTTGCTAGTATGCAGTGCACGCCCCTGTGAACTAATAATATGACGTGCTTATTTATTTAGTGGTAAGATACTCGCTAGATAGTATTTAAGTTCGAGCGTCATCTCGGAATATCACCATTTATTCATAGTTTTCATTGCACAATCGTTTAGTTTATTTTGTAAACAGATAGTAAGAATATCAAATTTTATTTTACAATAAATGTAATAATAAGAACAATAGTAGATTTGTGTAATAAAACTAAGACCAAAGATTTTTTATATTTGACATCATGTCACCCCATGTATATTGCTTATGGAGCTGTAAACATAGTATATATGATACAAACGCAGAGTATCTCACAAATAAAACAAAATGAATTAATTAATGTAATTCTGGCGTCTCCTATCGGGGTTTACTCAAAGGTATTTGAGATTCTCCGTAATATAATATGCAAATACCATAATGAGAAATTGACAGAAATTAACTTTTTCAACATTAGTCTTACTACGCTTCAAGGGTTCTATTTATGAACCACCACAATCTCAATTTTGGTCAATCATCCTACCTATAAACACATCTTGCTCTCCCTTTACCGCAACAGTAGTTGCAACCTCCCCATCCTTTATCCCTTTTTTTATTTTTATTTATCTTCTGCACTTAAATATTTCTGTGAATTTTCAGAAATAGTATCACATGTTAAATATTTATTATGTTAGATATATTCAATTTACACTGTCAAAATCCCTCAATAAAATATAATTTAAAAAAATAAAGTTGCTTGTTTTTCAAAATGGAAAGACGTATAATAATAATATAATATAAACAGAACATAAGTTCAAAATTTGTCGATGATTGCTATAGCGAAAATGAAGAACGCGCTTCCCCGGATGTGAAGAGGTCCAGGTTCGAATCCCGATAGAAACTACTTATTTTTTCTATGGATAGATTTTTTCTCTATATTTTTTTAGTTGATTCGTTTAATTTGTAATAAAATGATAGAAGGTGTTATTAGTTGGTATAACCGCAAAATTGCTTCTGCATAAGGTTCCGCTTCAGTACGCGATGCCGGCGGCAGCGTTCGGAGAGCGTAATATAATTTTAAAAGTCGGCATTCATCCTTGCAGCGTGACGCTAGGTAAATCTTCAGCCGCTACATACGTCGGGCAAACATTAATTCAAGCAGCTATCTGAGTAATAACTCTGCATATAAGGCATTGTGGGGCGAGCAATAGCGCGACGCCATTCTTAATGAAACCCATAAAATACGGAGTTTGTTAAGTAGACATTCCCCGAGTGCTCGGAGTTTGTGACAGTGAGGAAAAAATACCGAGCATTTACTAAGCTACGTCTGTCGCTTCGGAGGCCCGTAAAAAATGCTTTGTAACTTTTTTTAACTGACGCAACATTTTCAGTTACGTTGGAAGCATCCGAAAGCTCCCCCAGAGTGAAAAGAATCGCCTAATGTCATAATGGACGGTCGGGAATATGGAGCTGAATGGAAAACTTGACTCTCGATGCCCATGTTTCCGATTGTTCTCCACCGATATGTAAACCTTCAAGGTGGTGCAGAAATTAAATTGTGGCTCCGCTTTTACGAGATGCAAATTATTTTTAAGCAGCTGGAACTGCGACGATGATTCGCAAAATATAAAATGTGTAGAGAGATAAAAACATCAGGCGGCGGCGGTCGGAGGGGAACGCGGGGCCGCGGGAAGAAGGGGCTGCAGCAGGCAGTGGATGTAATCTTCGTCATTAAGTCCTCTAAGTGTAGAACGTGCCGGGCCCGGGGCGCGTTGGCTGGCTGGCTGCACCCCCCACACCCCTACTAGCATCCCTCTTATCACTGCAGACACCTGCGAGGAATTCATATTTGAACCTCCCAGGGTCGATTCAATATATTAATTGTGCAGAAACACTTAAGTGTGGGGGAGTCGGTACGAGTATAAAAAATATTATATAGAGATACTACTAGTTTACAGTTAATTACTCTTTATAATTTAAGATAAATTTAATGCACTAAACGAATTAATTGGAATATACTTAAATCTTTTGCTTAGGTACTTGAAAACACAAAATCTCGTCGTTTTTTATTTTTCACCACGATCTTATATCTTATACGTATAGGTTCTGTAATATATCAGTTTTACTTTTAAAATCAGCAATGTTAACTTTGTGGTTAAGATTCGTATTTTTATTTATTATCTTTGTTTTATTAACCACTAAAATGAGTTTAAATACATCTACCCATTCTAAAATTTTTTCCTAAAAATTATTCGAGTAAATTTGTATTAAGTAATGATTTGAGTTAGGTACTAAAGATAAATAGATTTTTTAAAAATAGATTCTGTCAAAGAAACAATATATGTTTTATTTAGTTATGACATCCTGAAGAAGAAAATGGTATTTTTCGAAACCGGTAGATGTATTTAAACTCATTTTAGTGGTTAATAAAACAAAGATAATAAATAAAAATATATATCAGTTTACTTTATTAACATTAAAACCATTTTCACCGTTTGTACATCGGTCACAATCTTAATAATGGCCTGCAAGCATATACCAATGTGTGCGTGTAAAATAATTCTGTAATCATTTGGCACTTTGCATGTTTTACTAGATAATTGCATTTTTTTTTAAATATTTGTTTTGTGCACGATTTAAGTTTTATTTATCCAAATAAATTGTTTTTGATGAAGTCTTACGAGCATACTCAAGAAGAACCATTAATTTATTTTGTCATGACCGATTCTGTATTTAAATGTTTTAATTTTTATACATATATAATTACATTTAAATTTAAGAGTTTTAAATACTACTACTTTCACAGGAATGAGAATAAACATAAATGTAATGCAGGTCCTTCGGAATAGTATAATGGTGAAGTCTTGAATTTATGATACGTAGATTAGGTGTACGTTTCTTGACGGGGTCAAATACATATTTTTCTTTTTGTGCCCTATCTGTTCAATGGATATTGGTTATCAACACCCTATTTACTGCGGCTCGTAAAAGCTCTACAGTAGACCGGCCAAACTATTGTCTCAGGTTCTTTAGCCGTGATGTTCTCCTTCTTCCAGGGCTCCGACTTTTAGTAATCTTTCCTTGAATTATAAGGTGCAAGATGCCAGAGATATTGAAGTTTTCGGATTTTTATTGTTTTAGTTACTTTTTTTTATTCATCCCAACCATAACATTTTCATTCGTAACTCTATCTATCCAGCTTATTTTGAGGATTCTTCTATAGATGCACATCTCAAATGCTTTAAATCGCCTTATCATTTCTTCGGTAAGAGTTCATGTTTCCATTCCATAAAATAAAATCGAGAATACATAGCATCTGACCATTCTCATTCCGAATCTAAGGTTGAGATTATGACTGCTGAACATCTTTTTAATGCGTATAAAGGTTGCACGAGCTTGCTCAAAGCGGCATTTGATCCCATCTTTCATTTAAATTGCAACCCAGGTATATAAAACTTGGTATCTTTTCAAATTTATTTCCAGCAATATAAAAACTTTCATTGTCATCTGCGTTATGTTTGCTAATGAGCATATATTTTGTTTTAGTTGTATTAAGTCTCACATGTGTTCAGTAAAAGTTATAAATCATCAATTTTACTCACCAGAAGTACCGTATCATCTGCATAACGCAGATTGTTCAGAATCTTTTCATTTATAATAATTTATTGAGTGTTTCTTGAAGAGCTTCATTGAATATGTCTTCAAAATATAAGTTGAATAACATGGGTGAGAGAGAATACATCCCTATCGCACGCTTCTATTTATTTCTACTTCGTCTGTTAGACATTGTTCTACTTTTACTGCTGCTTTCTGGTTCCAATAAAGATTTCATATTATTCTTGTCTTTATCATCAATCCCAGAAGCTTTCAGGATTTGAATCATTTTATCATGCCTAACTCTATCAAATGCTTTAAGGAAGTCAATGAAGCATGCATGTATATTCGATTTCACATTTTGACATCTTTGGATTAGCACTTGCATACCAAATAATGCCTCTCAAGTACCTATCCCACTTCGAAAGCCAAATTGGGTAGCGCCTATCTTTATTTCCACTTTGCAATATATACGTCTATATGTATATTTTTCGCAGAAGTATCTTTAATAAGTGGCTCATCAGACTGATTGTGCATTTTCTTGCTTTTGCTTTCTTAGGAATGGTGAAAAAGATAGATCGGAGCCAATCCAATGGGTTAATTCCTGTATTATATTGCGTTAAAAATATTGGTTAATACTATGATGCCTTTAATGGGTCAAATTAATGATTTTTAATCTGATGAAAAATTTTTGAATGTCATCTACACAATGAATCAAGTTAATTAAATTAGACTTTGGAACAATCTGTTAAAAATCCTTCAAAGTAGTGGCAGATTTTAATTTTTTCTCATAAATGGAAAAAATTCCGTTTAAATTTTCTTTCATTATATTTTAGATGTTTCTACATTACGCGTATAATTTAATGAATACAGTTAAATGATTTCGAAAAGGTTGGAGCAAATGCTGCCCAGTTGCAACGAGTTCTTTAAAAAATAAATAAATGATTTGGCGCGAATGGTGCGAATGGCACGCAGTAGACGGGGAACGGGGACACTTCAATAAACCACTTCGAATATGCTCCATTAAATTCATCACAAGCAAAACACATTATATTTAAAAGTTGAACAATAACACAATGGCGACCATTGTGGCGTGGCAGCCCCTCGAGGCATTTCTAAGGGAAAATGCCGCCCCCCCCCCAAGAATAATACACACTCGGAACTTTACATAATTCAATCAATTGTTTGAACTTATCCGCCGCTTCACAATCATGTGAACTTTAGTGTATGATTAATAATTTAGCTGAAATAACACGAGGCTCCGCGCCCCGGAGCCGGCGTCGGCGCCCCGGCGCTCTGTACACTGCGCCTGAACGGGTGAGGCTTGACGTAAGTGGCAATTTATAAATTTCACACAATACAATGGGAAACACATTTATTATAGCGTTGTGTTTTCACAAATTAATGAAAATTTGCGAACGCGTTTAGATCAAGTTTGGCAAAGTGATATCGAGGATTATATTACCTATAGGTTGCGCGCGGCTCGCCGATAATTGTTGAAAGTTATTTGCTAAGTTGGCATTTTATTACCTCAACGAAAATGGAAATCACATAACATCGATAGCATTGTTTTTACTACAGTGACTTATTAGACCGAAAGTAAATATATTAAATAACTAGAAAAAGCAAGAGTCAAAATAAATATAGAAATATTATCTAAGTTCTTTTATCTGGGTCATTAAAGGTTAGAACTGATATCTTCGGAATATGATCTACCTTATTTTAAATCATGTGTATGATAAAATGTGTTTTTTGTTGATAATAATGAATAAACTCTCCATTCAAATTACAAAAGATGCAAACAGTACTATTATTATAAATATCATAAGTTAAAGTTTTAATTTTAGGTCATTAATTAAAATTTTAAGAATCTTTTAAAGTTAATCAATAATTAAATTTGTTCGTACAGAAGTACATAAAATTAAATGTGAATACAAACTAAGCAAGTAGTAGCTTGTGCAGTATTAGAACATGAATACAACAGAAAAATGAATGAATGGCAATGAAAATATAAGAAGTTTCGATATTTTAACTCTGTTTCGTTAAAAATGATATATCACGCCCTGCGACATTATCCTCAGCTACTCCCTGTTTACTGTAGAAACATAATTTATTTATGTGTTTAATTATCGTAAAACTTTTAAGTGCTTACGTGGTGTTAAGGTGATTGTCGAACTAGGTTCTAAGCCGTTTCTTAGCAGCTTTGTAGGTAAATATTTGATTAAATTATATATAGTTGTTAATCAAAACACTCTACAGTATTTTGTTCGAAGATAACATTTTGGGCTTCATTTCATTAGTCGTTATAAGAGCGTATGCAGCTCAGAAAATGGTCACCGAATGTAGTCAGAAGTGACGGTTTAGACTAAAATCAAACCGCGATCTAGAAACTACATGATATATTCATTATAATTGTCTGAAAGTTCTGAGACCCTACAAATCTGTTTTAAGAATATAACGAGAAATGTATTTAATAAAAAATATCACGTTTATTCATTTCATCTTATCTAAGGTTAGGTTAGGTTAGGTTAGGTTTTTTTTGCCCTCGACATCATATAGATATCTCGACAATAAAATCTAAATGGACTTCTAATTCAATTATTTGTTCTAGGGTTTAACAAAAAGGTTACATCGTTATTGTAAAAATATATTACCGCACTTTATTGCTATTGACAGAGGCAATAAAATTCTGAACTTAATGACATTCCTCATGAAACCGATTTATAAATTGTCTTCAAATTTAAAGACCTTTCCTTTAATCGATTTTCAAATGGGCTTTTCCTGTTTTTGTTGTACGATACAACCTCCCTTCCATTCACAATATAAAGGAATCGCTGTTCTCGCTCAACGTCGTCGGAAAACTAAAAAGCGCACTTTCTTGTTAGCTAAACTGTACCGACGTATAACAGTTAACACGCAAAAGTAATGTTATATGAAGCATTTCAAACATTTTTATCTGAAAGGCTGTATGTATTATACAATGAAGGCAGGCCCATTTAAGAATGTTTCAAACGTAGGTGTTTTGTTGGAAAACACAAAAAGGAGAAAATGGCCTCTATCGAATGTACACATAACATATAATTCTTTCCATTGAGCATTCTGAGAGTTAAATACAGTTTTTTTTCGACTTGAGAACGTGCGAAGAATCTTTTCATTACTTACATTGAATATTTTTTATATACATCACACTGAATAGTCGGGTGGGTGAAGGAATTGAAGGCCGTAGGAGGAATTATTTTATTTTTATAGCACAAATCATAGTTTCAACGAATAAAAATTATGTCGTATATTTCAATTTTCATACATCTAATTCATATATATTTAAATAATGTTATATGGTTTATACACTTACAGTTTGAAGATTTTATATATACCTGTTAGAAGAATTGTTAATGTGTCCACTAGGATATACAAATTATTATTTTTAGGAGAACACATTCTTATTGTGAAGTTGTAATTATTCAGAACATAGTTCTGTGATATTTTAAATATGAATTAAATATATTAATTATAAAGATATACATATAAAATCAATTTCATCGAAAAATAAAAACATTGTTGTTGCGCTACCGGGATGATGATGGAAAGATTAAATGTATTGATATCAAAAAGGTAACATATAAGGCCGAAAAATTGTCGATAAAAATAGTGCCGCTGTAGCTTAGTTGGATAAAGCACCTCCCCCGGTTAGGGAAGAGATCCAGGTTCGAATCCCGGTAGCGCAACAACAATGTTTTTATTTTTCGATGAAATTGATTTTATATGTATATCTTTATAATTAATATATTTAATTCATATTTAAAATTATTATTTATTTAGTATTAAAATTATTTTAATCCAAATACTAAACGATATCTATTAGAAATTTTAAAAAACAAAAAACGGCGGTGCGTTATGGATGACAAAGTTTGATCAATAGTCCACTGTTTTGGTGTAAGGCCACGAGTATTGTGTATTTATTATTTATTCCTTAATGAATGGCAGATAATAAATTCTAGTTTTAGTTTATTACACCACAATATTAAACTATTACAAGCTTGTAAAACAGATAACAGGATTAACTATTTCATATATCGTAAAGAATTAACTGTCACCGACAAAGTATTCATGACATATCTTTGTACGTAGCTAATTATATTAAAACACGCCAATGAGCTAATAGCATATAATTCAATTGTTAAATTTCTGTAGAATAATGACAATATTATTAATTATTTATTTTTCCCGGTCAACTCCAAAACGATGCACTTTAAATGCAAATGTAAATATCATATCATATTAACAAAACGATTTAAATTTAGTTTGTATCTATTAGCTCTATCGGAAAATAAATTTATGTGGAATATAGGAAAACGTGGGAACGGTTGAAGCTCATATATTATTAACAACATGCATTCGAACCCCAATAAAACTGGCTACCGAAGTTGTTCATCCCCCGCGTGATGGTAGTATGTAGTACGGCGCGGTACGTGCAATCCTGGACCCGCGCTTACCCTTATAAAACTATAGTGGAGGTGAATAATAATAAAGGGATTAAAACAATTATATTTCATTTATGTTTTTTAACAGACCGAAGTGTACCACATCTTATGCGTATTTATTGAACTATATTAATAATCTATAAACTAACTTTAGATGTGTATTTTGTGTTAGTAAATCAATTACATAAAATTATTACACCATAATATGTAAAGGTGTAAGATATGTAAATATCAGAACCGAGACACTGGTAGGTAATCAAAATAATTCAGATTCCCCTATCTTCACCCGAGAACTAATTAATATAACACAATTTAACAATTATAATTTATTTTGTATAATTAGTGTTTACCATTTAATGTAGGTAGTATATAATAAAAGTGTGACAAATTTAAAAAAAAAAAACAATGTTAGAAAGGTTTTGGCAAAAAAGCAAATAATTCATTCGTTGCTCTGTCTTAATAATACAATATGAGAGAGAGAGAGTAAGTAATATACAAGCTTTATGGTCATACTTTAGGGATAAATGTACCGACGTAAGTAAGACCGAATGACCACAGTAACACAGAATAATAGAAAATTAACATTAAAATAATTCAAAGGTACAATATCCATATACAAGTCATCATCTACGATATAAATAAATTGTTGTAACACAATAAAGTGTTTTTTCTCATATAAGAAACATTTAAACTCAAAGAAAATATTTTTATTTGACTTCATTAAAATGAAATTGAAAACACGGTACAATATTGCATTTAAGGATTAGCTCAAATATGCGCATATAAGGAAGATTTTATATATAATTTTAGATTGTTAACTTTGTTTTATTAACCACTTAATGAATTAAATACATCTACCGATTTCGAAAAATATCATTTTCTTCTTCAGGATGTCATTAATTTTTCTTCAGGATGTCATTAAATTTGTCTATAAAAAAAAAAAAAAAATTAAAAAAATAAATTTAGTACCTAACTTAAATTGTTACTTGATACAAAATTATTAGGATAATCTTTAGAATTTTTTTTTTGAATAAGACTTGAGGTTAAATTTAATTAGTTATTCATAATATTTTGGTTAGTTTTGCATGCTTTATTTGTTTCCAATGATTCTGAATTATTTAATTTATGACCGACACTGTTTACATGTAAAATAGACAATTCCAAATTTTTATCAAAAGTATGATCATTTTCTAACAAATGTTTTTGATTACTTAACGATATCCTGAAGAATAAAATCATATTTTTCGAAACCGGTAGATGCATTTAATTCATTAAGTGGTTAATAAAATAAAGTTAACAATCTAAAATAATGGATTTTAACCACAAAGTTGATTATACTAATTTTAAAAACATAACATTTTATAGACCGTAAAATTAAAGTTTTTTTAGCAAACCTCGACCATAGACTTTGTTTAAAATATATTATTTGCAGAATAATTAGTAATTTCATTTCAAATAAACAATAGATTGTAAAAATCTTACAGTTTTAATTTTTAGGTTCTTGCGTGTGAATATGACAAATTCCATTAACATCATTAAAAATCACTGAATAATACGTGATTATTTTTTATCGAAACGGATATGGCATCCGATAAATCTGAATAATATATCTATGTACAATGTACAATACAACCTCCATGGCGCGCTGGGGGAGAAGTGGGTGGGTGGTGGGACGCAGCTGGCCTGACAGTCATTAACAATTATGAATGGGGCTATCCGCACTCACGCACACATACGCACAAACAGGTACACAGACAATTTACTTTTTAAGGCTGTTAAAATACGCGGTCAGCAGTACAGCATTGTACACGTATATTATGGATTGAGCGATCAACAGAGATATGCGAGAGTATTAAGCCATTTTGCAGATAAATATTGAGGGGCGAAACTGTTCACGCAGGAAATAAATATTATTTATTAATTTTAGAATTAAACAAAATAGCGAATTAGTTGTGTGTTCGACAAGTAGACTTTTTTCACATTATTCAATGTTAATATATTATTGCTATTATATAACGTGCTCGTGAATTGATTACGGAATCTACTTTTAAGTGGTAAATAATGTGCTCAATGGTAGGCAAAAAGACTCGACAATTTTCTTTTTTGCGTAATGAAATCGAATATTTAAAATAAAATTACCGGAGCCGCACAGGTTCAAATAATACTAGGTACTATAAAAGTACTTAAACACATTCTCACATTAAATTAGAACAAAAGTATCTCACACCTAAAAATTAATGCGATAAAAAATATAAATTTATATTAAAAATTCTCCTCTCTTGACTTTTGTTAGAATCACGTACTTTCATTTAAATGCTAAATAGAGTTGGCGTTTCCAGGGTTTTTGTTGTGTCATCAACATTTAAAAACTTATCATTATAGGTATAATGTAAACATAAATTTAATTAATTTAAATATAAACCCAAAACTACATAAAATATTTATCCAAATTAAATGTGTTTTTTTAGTACCTTGTAATAAAAAAATAAGAGAATTTTCAATATATACCTGTATAATTATTAAAAATATTTCTTATAAATATGAATTGTTATTGGGTGAAATTTTATTATAGTGAAGTTTTTTCTACATATTTACACCATTTTAAATGATTTAAATATACATACTAAACTTTAACTTATACCATTTTAAAATACATATGTTTGGAATCTGATCTGTAGCTCACTTTTACAAAAAATATAAAGATTTCTTATTAATTTTGAAATCAACTCTTAATCACAATAATTTCTAACATAAATAGTGGTCTCACATTTTTAAAATTATTTAAAAAAAATCGTGTAACGAAAATGTTTATTATTACCTTTTGTAATTAAATGAATTTTATATATTGGATCTCCCACGCAATTATCTTTAGGACACTTATCCATAGACGAAGAGCTGTTTTTGGTTGAAAAATCCATTAAAAATTGGTTGTATTGATCAACATTTATAAATAAATTTTATACGATGTAACAAGATTTAATCTTAAATAATCGTACTTTTAAGTATAGAAACATATCAAAAAATATTACATTTTTTTATATTGGAATTAATTTGGAAAGAAAACGTTAAACAAGTTAATATATTTATAATACGGTGTTGCAATTTCTTGAGAGTTAATTAATGATCGTGTTATTATTTTGGTGATGTTGCACTGTACCACCCGCACGCACTCTAGGAATAATGGAGAGTCCAACGGTGTTCCGAGACGACTGGGGCACTCAGCTATTTTACATTCTACATTCGGCCCATACACGGAGGTTTACCACGAATTTCCTCCTGTATTTCTTCGTTTATGATTATACTGAAAGTCAAAATAGTTATAAGATGAACATAGTTTTGATTTATACTGAATGCAGAATAGATATATTTATAACAATACTATATTTTAAAGTTATTATACGTTAAAAGATTTGAGAGAAATTGCTGCCTGCCATTGCCGACAAACGCACTGACATATTTAAACGACATATATCAAAATGAACTTCTTAAATAAAGCTTATGGAAAAAGTAACGTATATAAATATTAATATAAATACAAATTTATTTTATCTGTGAGCGTCTTTGACTACGTGTTTGTCGAGTATTTTTTTTTAATCGGACACGTTTTTGCGGTACACTTATTGACATAATATTTAGTGGACTGCTCGTTTTATGTGGTTTACATTATTAAGATAAACAAATAAAAAAATATCAAAAGAATTTGAACTAATTAAACGGCAAGCCATAAAACAACATGATATCATATCGCAAATGTTTTCTAAAATCGTGTACCCTTTCATGTAATCACAATTTTCTCATTAGCAAATTGAAAATATCAAACGGCTCGGTGCGATATTTCAATATATTATTTAATTTTCCCTCCACCCTATCCGTTTCTCTTTGATAGAATAAAATGCTTCCAAAAAGCGTACTCAGAATAGAGATCAAAGGGAGTGGGGGTGTGTGTGATCGAGAAGTATGAGAATTTCTGTTAAAAATGTCAGTAATGTTATTTTGAAATTGCCGGTTAGAAAATTGCAAATGAGTTGAAAATGTAAAAAGTAAAACAACGTAATAAATAATCCATTATATTCAAAAATATAAACAAATAACAATACCTACTATTTTACAAAAAAAAAGATAATTTTATCTGAACTTAAAATAAGATAAAATTAATTAGAAAGATATACATATAAAATCAATTTTATCGTTAAATATTATTGTTACTATCGGGATTCGAACCTGGATCACTTTCCAATCCGGGAAAGTTGCATTGACCGACTATGATCTTTGATTCTAACTTTGCATTCAGCACCATAAAATACATCAAGTAATTTAAAAAATTTCAACAGTAGTTTTTTGGTGTTGACCCCTAAAAAATAATTAATGTAAACAATCCAATAATAAATAAAATTATTCGCTGAGTTTGTGTTGAATATTTTATCGGGGGTTTTGTTCATGACACATTCTTTCTTATGTACAAGTATATGATTTGTATGTAATCAGTAATGTTGCTCTTGCCATTTGACTCAAAATGAAGTAAAATTTTTAGCAAACCAAACATGTTTATTTTGCGTAGGTAAGAAAATAAAATTGTTTCATTAGCATCAGCAAAATTAGTTTGTGGCCACATATTACACACTTTGTTTAAAGCACTATATTTCGATACCTATGGTATCTTCTTCAGGAAATAATGTATACTAAAATTAAAAATACAAGCAAAGATAAAAACAAAACTATAAAGTATATATGGTGGTAACTAAGTAGGAACTACTATGAAAACAAATTTAAACAGTGGTTTAAACAAAGTGTTTTGCCTTATTATTTATGAAATAAAATTGTGTTTATGGATCACTTTAATGCAAATGATCGTCCCATTTATCTAGAAAACATTGCGATGAATTATTATTACCGTGCTTGTCAGAATTGCTTTTTTTATATATCATTAATTTATTATTTCGTAAATGAATAAAATCTTTTTCAAAATTATTGGTAAAATATTTGAATAATCAAGTTATTTTTGACATGCTATTAAATACATACTATAGAATGCATTTGATATAGTTGGACTGAATTTAATAGTGATTTATTTTATAATGTCACGAATATAATGATATTTATACGTTATACTGCAATTGATATTCAATTGTTCAACCTCTAGAACATAAGACTATTTTACGAGGATTAATCATTTTTCATGCAACATATTTTCCAAAATTACAATTTTGCTCTCATAATTAATATTTGCAAAAAATCCGAGGGTGAAACAAGGCTGAACCATCATTTTTCACCCCTTTACCGCCGCGCCTAATGAGAAGTAGCCTCAGACAAAAAAATCCACAATTCATCCTCGTCTTTAATACGAGAGTCGCTGCTGAGGGGAGTAAGCCGCTAGACTACAAACAAAATTATGAGTAGCAGTGAGAATAGTAAAAATGACTGATTTCAATGTGGCAACGCAGTGAGTGAGAGGTTAATATTTTGCCCTTATTTATGAGCGAAGTGTGTTTTGCTTGACGTTCCGCTTGATGCTTGCGAATTCTCGCGCCTTTAGGGCTTTCTCGCACCCCATCTCCTTAACTAGATCCAGACTTCAACAAGTTTTACGAGTAGATGTAGGCTGCACGCTGAAACTACCCCAAAAGAAACAAGTCATTTTCTCTCCGTTACGTAGTGTGCACCACGACGTCGTGTTGTTTTTTTCGTCAAGCCTTGAGGGTGGATGTTTGCGGCGCTCGGACCGTATTACTTTGGGGGATTGTGAAGGACTTCACCCTGTATCTTCTTCATCAGGCGACTGCCTCCGAAAGTTCCGCACAATAGCCGGGTGTAGGTTAGCAGACTACAGGATATAGGGTGCACTGTAAATGTCAGGAAGATCACTCGCGTGCTCTGGAAACGATATTTTATGTGGGTAGGCAAATGTATTTTTTATCACTCAATAAAAGTTGTATTTTGATCAAGTTTATGAACTAGTATTTTCTAATCGGAGGCAAGATGATAAATTAACGGAAGCGAGGAAGATGAATTTTTCAGTATGTATAAATACAATATTTCCAAGGGGACATAATACTTTATAGTTTGTTGAAAATAATATTTGAAAAATCTTTACAAACAAATTAAAATAAATAGAGTGATGTGTATTTACTGATATTTTATATCAAAATGACTACCGGTGTACGTTATGTTTAATAATAAATAGCCTTCACTTTGAATAATAATAGTGAAATTTTAATGTAATTTTAATTTTAGCGGTTTAATGGACCGATGTGTAAATCGCCGTTGAGGTAAAAATAAATGTTCTGGATAAAATATATATATTTAAAAAATTAAATCGACTTGAATTAAAGTTACAAGAACTTTTTTTGGTAACTTTAATTTAATATTTCAACTATTTTATTAAATACGAAGACTTATTCGGAATACTGTTAGTTTTGAAAAGCAGCCCCGATCAACAATTTTCGCAAAGTAAACACTATTAAATGAATGTAAACAACTTTCTTTGTGACACCCTCCATCTTCCGACGTACTCAGAACCAAACACCTCCCGATAGGGCATTTAATATTTCACGTCAATTTTCCAACCCTTTGTCACCACATGGAAATATTTTTGAAGAACTCTGCAAATACCCTCTCGCTAGAGGGCTGGGAGATGGAAGATAGCGAGTGGTCTGCAGATGGGGGTGGAACTTCAGCAAGGCTCTGAGAGAACTCAAGATGAGCACATTTTTATCACGGAAGCACGGGTACGGAAAAGAGACAAAACATTATAAAGGATAAAAATTGGTTGAATGAATAATAATTTTGGATAAACATTTCCTCAAATTGGGTGTTATATACCAATTTTACAATTGTTGGTTCTTTTGTGTTATGTAAAAAAAAATTGACACACAACATAGGATCAACAAAATATATAGTTTAATAAATATAGAGAGATTTCACGCTTTAGACAGGAGAAAATTTTACTTCAATATTAAGTTTTCTCTTTCGGAGGTTTATCGCAATATTTACGTTAATTTTGCTTTATTGGTAAGAATAATTATTAATATCAAATTATTCTCGAAAACTAATTATGCTTTGTGGTATTTTAAAATGAGCAGAAAATCTAAGTCATGGTCACAATCTGTATAAATATTTTTATAAAATTGTAAATTTATTTCCCATCAATATATTAAACAATTGTTTTTTTTTCGTGAAATTACTCCGCGGAGAAAAGGTGAAGTGTGAGGGATGGTCAATATATAAAAAAATATGGTTCTAATAAATATTCTCTTATAAAAAGTAATATTCACATCGGTACCTCCGAAAAAATAAAGGTACGCAACATTTGACGCGACTAAATTTTGAATTACCGCGAGAGTTAAAACATAAAATAAAACACACGCATAAACAAACTCTGATCCGTAAAACTTTTAATTATGACTGACATGTTTGTTGTGTGTGAAATTTCACGAAAACATTTAATAAATTTCGCGAAAAAGGGGGATCACGTAATTGAAAAATCTCATCAATCATTTTTAGTTGAAAAAGAACGCCCCCAAAGGAAAAAGGGAAAAAGCGATACATGTCCCGCGGCATAAATCAGCATTTTATCCTGTACAAGGCGTTCGAGGGCGTCGGTGTGCGGAGAACACTCGCGGCCGACGCGGGGCTAGTCGCGACAGTGCAGCGGGGTGGAACGGCGACTCAAACCGTCGAACGAGTCACGAGTGAATTTGAAGTTGAAATGAAATCATGAAAAATCATGCCAAATCGTTAGCTTTCATACAAAAATCGTTTTCAAAAGGCATCTGCGTTTTACATGTGTATGAAGTAGCTATGTTATTTGCTTCTCCATTCCACTTAGTCGGTTATCCCTCGTTCCATCACGGCGTGAGGTGAACTGCAGAATCTGCACACACGTCGGGACGCGCGCACACTGTCGCCGGGACACACGCACATGGAGGCATTATCATTCCCCTCGGAAGGTTTCGTGGGATAACAAAGTCCGCGAGCTTTGAACTGAATCCTTCCCTCGATCTGCGCGCTGGCTACGTACTCGCTCCTTTAAATAAATAATATGTGTACTGAA
The DNA here is from genome assembly GCA_031772225.1 of Eubasilissa splendida. Lineage (NCBI taxonomy): Eukaryota > Metazoa > Arthropoda > Insecta > Trichoptera > Phryganeidae > Eubasilissa > Eubasilissa splendida. The sequence goes on along the minus strand of CM062850.1, from coordinate 11,907,190 downwards.
GAAGTTTGTGCGTTACAAATTTTGATCCCCTGTTGATACGTTACACATTTAAGCAGTAGTCGTTATTATAAATTATATTACTTAACCAAAAATTTCGTTTTTGTATAAAGCTAAACCGCAAAAGGAAAATAAAATGAATTCGTTTAGCCGTGTTAGGTGAATACGTCAAAAGTTCCGAGGGATATTTTTGATTGATGAATAATATAAATTTGGCGTCGGATAAAACATCGAGTTGATACAACCCGTTGGCGGACGGAAGGCCGAGGTGAGATACCATTTGAGGAACTTTGCCATGAAATACATCGCATCGATCGACGCAAAAAGAATAGTTTAAATTTTTCAAATGATAGCGAAACGTGTATGATTGCGCCACAATGGAGAAGAAGAAGAAGAAGAAGAAGCATATTCCACGTGGAATCGAACGCTGAATGGACGTGATCAGAAAAGGTTTCACTTAAACATACTTGCGGAGAAATTCGAGAACCGCAAAAAATATAAGGTATCCATACAAAAAGCTTTACTTGCGGGTTCTTCCTTTGTGAGATTTATGAGTGAATAAAATGAAAATCCCCATTTTATGCGAAAAAGTTTTGGACTCGCGCTTAGCGAGCCCCGGATTGCCTCTGCCTTAAACCAGTAGAAATATATTAATGTTATTTCGCTTATTTTTCCTTTATTATTTATATCACCATCGAACGATTTAGATGTAATGTGAGGGAAAAGATCTGATTACGAAAATCAAAGTCGGAATGTTTGTGTTTGCTCGCTAGAAAGTTAACTGCTGCGTAAAATAGGGGTGGAAATGTTGGCTTTTTGTTGTTTTTTTTTCCTAAGGGCCGTATCGATTACGGTCTGTGGCTAGTTTGAAAGTCTTGCGTCACTAGTTTTCTGTATTGCTGTTCTGCCGAGGGATTGTGAGAAACCCTTCTTTAACGTCTTCTTTAATTTAGTTTACATTGCAATCTTTCAAAATATTCTCTAAGATTATAGTAAATTTACTAAAATAATTTTTGTAATTTAAAAATATATATGCCTTTTATTTAAAAAGCCTTTTACATTTAAAAAATCATGAAACAGAAGTGTTTAAAAAATCTTGTATTCATTTTAGTGATACGATTTAAGTATAGGGTGGTCGTAAGTATTCAATGAAACGAGAATAACTCGCTTAATAAAAATTACGCTCCTCTTCAAGCGGTCAGATTTCCACTTTGACTTTGAAATATTAATCTGAGTCTCGATCCTGGGGCAGGAATTTTCTAGCTACCGCTTAGATGGCACTAAGTCAAAAGTGAGGATTCAAATGATGTTTGTATCTCACATTCAAATATTCCCGAATATGGTGTTGTACGGATATTTAAAATGTTTATTTCTCCAATGTCAAGATCTTTGCGGGATGAAAAAAAAAGGTCACAGCATTTATTTAAATAAGAGTCTAAAATTTTTTATTAATGTTAAAAAGGTTTTATGTATACATTAAGTAATCTACATTTCTCTTGGTTTCCAATTTTGTCAAATAAATAATGCAAAATAAAGTAAGGATAAAGGGCCGTGTTCACGGAAGGAGACATCCGAGACATTTAGTTGAAATCATCTCAGAACCATGTAGGAACAAGGGTTTAAATTTTGATCTAGAGATGAATTCAGAGATCTGTATGAGATTATTGAAATATATTAAAATTCAAACTAGTATATACAGGACGTTCGATCTGACAGCTAAATTCGATATGTATACGCTAATGTTACTTAAATCTATCATCGATCTCTACAAGTATCTATTCTGTAACGTAATAACATGTCATTTAATATTAATATAAGGCATTAAATTACAAATATTTATTCCATTTAAACTGCTGCTGAGGGATTACAAAATCATACAACTGAAGAACGACATTATATCTGACATTTGATGTACGATGAGCGTGAAGTAAGACGCGAGGCGGCTAATCTCTGAGATAGTGTGTCCACAGGGATTACGAAAGCTGAAAGTTTCAAAAAATCTCATTGGAGCGAAATCTGTATCTCAGAGATTGTCTCGAGTCGAAAATCTCTTAAAAATATAATTTGTGGACGCAAGTCAGATCGTTGAGACATTAAATACTTTTTTCGCTCATCGTAATATGATCTCTACGGCATGACGTATCGGCAATGAAGCATCTAATGCCTCTCGCATAAACTGGAACGATTTCAGATATTTATGACACCCCGTTGCGGAAGGCGCCATAAAAACACAGATAAGCAATTTTTCCCAAGCCTCGATCGGCCGCGCAAATGATTTAATTTCTTCCGCGCCCCCGACACCTGGATCCGATTTATGTAAAGCATTTTTTCACCAATACAGAAACTCCGACAAAAATATTTTGTTTGAGAATTTAGCTAGAAGTTCTTTTATATAAATCTTTGTGGGTTTTCTCGGTACGTGCTCGGAAAAGTTGCCACGGGTCAGATGTGTGTACGCGAACTACCGTTCGGATGCCCGCACAGCCTCACAGCCGCACCGCCGCACACCCTTGTGCAATCATCCAAATGAGATTTATACTTTGCGGTTTAGGGAGAACATTTTTCAGGAAATACAAAAGAAAACTTACGCCAACAGATGGGAAAAGGACTAATTCACCCCAGAACGGATATTTTGCCTACTAACTGTAGACCTTTATTATTTCTGCGTTTTGTTTCATTTTATAGGTTCAATTTATTTCAGTGAAATTCAAAAAACAATGCTTTCAGATTTGTGATATCCTCAGGTATCTTTTCTCTCTAATCAACGCGACGACTGAACGCGAAAATATCATTACCGTCATCATCATTATGTTTGTCCTCTTATCCTAGAAGAGTTGGGGGCCCAAAGGGTCTTACTTTGTTTTCATAGCTTCGATACTGGTTGACCATTTAAGTACCCAATCAGTCTTCGTACAGCACTTGCTACTCTTTATCGCAGTTTTGTTTGCTACGACCAATTGGCCGCTTTCCTTCTGGATTTACCAATCTTGGTAGCCTCGCATTTGCAAGACATATCCAACCCAAGTTAACTGTGAACTTTCTATATATAGAATTATTTCCCCTATCTCGGTATTTCCTACTCATTCCAATAATGATATTCCTGTTACTCCTGTAATATACCTCATTTCAGCAGCCTGGATCCTTGATCCTTAATTAGTGACCACAAATTGAAGTTGGCCTTTGCACAGTTTTAAAGACAGTCAGTTTGGTCTTGACGCTTATCTCGGATTTATTTATATAGCCAAAAATATGCGAATAATTTTCTTAACATTGATTTCAACTTTTTTTTAAGGAGAACACATGCTTATTGTGAAGTTGCAATTTTACAAAGCATAGCTTAGTGATATTTTTAAAACAATAATACATATAATAATACGTAATACGGTTAATGCATTTCTCGCATAAGAAATGATCCAGGTTCGAAACCCGGTAGCAACAATATATTTTTCGATAAGTATTAAAAATATTACAGACCTATGATCTGTAAAATTGTAACTTCATAATAAGAATGTGTTCTCCTTAAAAATATAAACGTTGTATTAATATTTTCAAAATTTAATTAAAATGAATTATCTATTAATTTTGGCGTCTTTTTGGATTATTCAGAGGTATTTGAGATTCCGTAAATATAAAGAAGATGGCTTTCAAATAATGAAATGACAGATGTATCAATTTGAAAATACAACATATAAGTTCGAAAATTAGTCGTCAACTCACTGTGTTGGCGTAGCATAATCGTTTAATGCATTTCTTCGGATAGGATATTAGGATATATAGGATATATAGGATTTGGATAAATTGATTTTATATGTATGTCTTTATAATTAATACATTTAATTTGAGTTATACTTTGGTGTATCAGTACAGATTTTTTGTAGAGAAACCTGACTGTACATTAAAAAATATAATTTCATTTATGTTGGTAATACTTTTTCTAATAAAGCTGTCGCTGAAGTAACAAACGTCGCTTTTTCTTATTCCAGCGCGCTTTATTTCAAAGCATCCAAAATGCGAGCTGTACTAACCGCCGTTATCGACGCGTAAACCCTGGAGCAATCCACAACGACCGACGTGACTGCTTATATAATATCGATGGTAGAAAAGTAAAGGGACTGTATTGACAGAAAAATTAAATTGAGTTACGTTTTACATATTCACAAATAAATTTTTAATCTATGCTGTTAGGAGTGAGAGCGAACCTCGCGGCCGCCTCCTGCCGTAACGGCATAGATTAAAAATTTCAAAGATAATGATACAATTCCAAAAAATAAATTTATGATATTATGACCTGACTAGATTAATTTATCATCAAATGCATGACGTTACTTTGTAATGTCATAATATTTAAAAATCTAATTTTAAAACGTTTTAAGAAATTAACTTAACTTCGCTGTCACACAATTTCCACTCATCTAAAACATTTCCAAATAACGGATATTAACAGCTGTTTATTCTCTTGATGTGCGGATATTAACAACCAAAACCTCTACATGGTACAGATTTAGTTGTAGAATTATACATAATTTATTGTCAATATAAAATAATAGCTGTTGTATTCTAAGCGTCAGTTTTTCAATTGTGAATAAATTCTAAAGTTTAATTATTTCAAGATACAAAAAATATAGTACGTAAGCACGTGCCAGAGTAGTAGTACGGAGATAAATTAATTAAATGATTCGCGGGTACATGATGAATTTTGTTAACGTTATAAAACAGAGAATCGGCATATTTGATGTTGTACGTTAATTACTGGTATTCTTTGGCACGTGTACCTTTAGTATCTCCAGCATGATAGACGTGCATGGAATCCGGCGTTCTTCTCGAAACCACGGGAAGGATTATTGAATGCAAAACAGCAAGAGAATAAAGGTCCTTGCGGTGCGCGGACAGGGTGTGTGGCTGTACTTCGAGGGTATCAAACACACTCACAGCGTCTAAGCCTTCTCCGAGAGACGAAAAAGAGGGTTCTCCGATATCTTCTTATCCATTTTTATTCAGCCTCGCGAGGAAATCATCTCGCGAGTATCGGCATTTAGGAATTCTCTTTATTTTCTTTTCGTTCGGAAGAAAATATATCTGAATGAGCAGTTACGGAGCGATGTCAATAACTCGAACGGGTGGGGGCATTTTATACAGAGGCTTATAACAGACGGGACCTAATGCCTGTGGTAAAAAAACATTTTCCTCTTTATATTGAGTCGAGTTAATAGAAAGCGAGGATTCCTGTTGTTGTTTTCCACCCTTTTCTTTCTTTCTCACTCTTTTCCCTTTATTCTACCTATTTTATATGGGGAAACATTCTCTCTCGGACGGGCGTCACAGCTCGGGTAGTATCGATATGATTGACATTTAAATTTGATAGCCTCTAAAAAATTTTATGCGAACTTACGTCGAGATTTTTTCTGCAAAGTTGGAAGGTAATTTAGGTTGACTGTGTTTAATAAACATTTAAATATTGTAATTTATTTCAGTATATTGTGGAACGCTAAAAAGTTATTTAATATATTATAGAATATTGGTATGAACAATACATACATATTGTTTTTTAAAAATAGTAAATTAATAAGAGATAGTTGAATGAACTGCATAATAAGGATCAACGTTACAAATCTGACTGTCAGTTGTTTTGCCACAAACATCTGAACGCGCTTCTTGCGTCACGTGTTGAGCCTGACCACACGTGGCAGATGGCTACGTCTAATACAATAATCCCTCATGACGGGTACCGAAGAAGGTTCCTGACACGTATATGTCATCCGCCAACTGCCCATATCAAAAGCCAGCTTTGAAACCATCACTGTTCTACGATATATGGAGGATTGTTCTAGAACTTTCGATCTTTCAATTGAACGCCAAACACGATATATAAATAAAGTAAGTATATTTTTATATTCAACTATAGATTATTTGACATGTAATGGATATTTTATAATATTTTTTTAGGTTTAAAGTTTATTTATATTCTACAATAATTGTCGAATAATCTATCTAGAGGTTTAACCACAATTAATCTGAAAACGTTTTTATTTGAAATTTCAAATGATAATTATTATTTCTATTATAGATTTAGTATATTTAGAATATTTTTGTTAATAAATATTATCATACTTTCTCATCTATGTGTTATAAAACATTCAAATATTATATGTGTACAGCATTTGTCACATCGTTTTCAATCATTTATCTTACAAATTTAAGTGCTTCACCACAGAACAAAAAAAAAATGGCACATCTTATTGAAGTGTAGATATATGTATATGTGTTAATATAATGATTTTTTTTTCTAATCGGGGAATTTAGCATAACAGGCTATTTATACAGGTTAGATATAATGGAACATATATTTCTACACCCACACCCTCTTATCGCGCATCGTTCACAGATATTTTCTATGAACTTCATTATTTTTTAACGGTTAATTTAATTTTTTACAATGATATGAAGCGAGCATGTTAATAAATAAATTAATGAATTCTCTATAATACTATACATACAGTGTCTATTTTCTCATTAGAGACTTGAGGGTTTTTTTTAAATCAGTTATTATTGCAAGACGTACAACATTTTTATAAGATGTTTGTTTCTATTTATAATTTCAAATAGTATATAAATAGTGTTATACAAAATAAATTTATCTTTATCTTTTTGCTGTAGCTTTATCTCCATCGAATCGTAGCCCTTCCATCCATGCCAAATAATAGTATGCAAACTTTTTCCGCGTCTGTTCGCTATCGTTTTCAGGCTTAATCTATTTTCCTTAATTTCTTACAAAATGTCACCATTTCAATACCACATTTTGAAGTTAATTATTTAATTTAATTTTAATTATTCCAATTAATATTTTACTTAATAAAACGTACTTTTAAAGTTGTCGAAAATGTATTTACTCAAGAACAAATCCCGTATATTGTGCTTACCTACTATAATTCAAGTTAGAGTAACCGCGATATATGACCGGTGCTAGTAATATATAGAAAGTACCTACATGAATATGTAAGTTTACCTCCGTAAACAGGTATATATACGTATCCAAGAGGTGTGTCCTAAATCCTGTTTATGGAGCTTTCACTATCTGGGCAGGGTGAAATTTCAAGGGCTAAACATGTGTTGAATTTATATCTGGCATACAATAATGCTATGCATACATTTACCTATTCAATGTTGCACTGATTATAAATAATATGTGTAAAAATATCAAAATTGGTGATAACTGGCTTCCCTTCAAATTAGAAATTTTATTAAAATAGAGTCTAGATTTACTTTAATGCCAGCAGTCCACTCTCTTCGAGGTGCCGAGGTGCCGAGACCCGAGTGGTACAAAGTAGACTCTCGCCGAGGCTCCTCGAGCGAGGTGTTTGCCAAGGTACCGAAACATGCCGAGACTCGAGTGGTAAGTACACTCTTGGCCTCTCGGCGGAGTAGCGACTATGGACTCGACTCAGTTGCGGGAGTATATTCTTTATCTATGGTTGCGGAATGGTTCGATAACAGATGACAGCAATGGATAATGTAAAAATTGCCGCCGTTTCAGTTATTTGTGCATATGTATATTACAATTACGTGAATATTTACTAAATCTTCAACTGCATGATTTAGAGAACTGCTCAAGCGGCGCCAAGCATAGTTCACTTTTTTTTTTATGCTTATGACAATTGTTCATGGGATCCCAAATCACAGATTCATCTTGATACCCTTCCAAAAATATAAAAGTAAATTCATTCCCCAAATCAGCCATTTTCGTGAGACAATATGTTCAAATGTCAAAAGTCAAGACAAGTGACACGAATATACCGGGGTTCCCTTGCGCTTTCGCTGCCTTTCTCGCCCTTTGACTCGGGCAAAAAACCGACAGAGGAACGGAGCGTGGACGAGGCGAGGCGGGCGAGGAGGAGAGAGAGAAACCGAGGGATGACTGTACACTCGCGGCGAGGACACACGACATGAGACGACCCGAGTCGACACGAGAATAGCCGATGCAAGCCGAGCATATTCTCGTGTTCGGCTCCTCTCGCCATGTCTCGGCGAGAGTGGATTGCTGGCATAACGTTCTTGCTCTCATGTTTTTCGATTATTCAAGACTTAAGTAATATTTAATGTGCAATTGCAATTGTGGGATAAGACCCCGTGGACTGTATCGATTAAAACTATGGTTTAGTTGACGCAACTCGAATTGGATTCAGAAAGAAAATAATGACAGATGGATCTGGCCTACTTTGATCTAAGTCCTGAGTTGGACGACAATTTTCACCTCCACTGTATTTCATGGTGGTATAGAACACCGATTCATTTTCGTGGTCCGGAAGTTACGCACGGCGTTACTATCGACCGTTAAAATAAACTCATGTGTTGACAGCTCGGCGTCGGAATGCAATCTGTCCCCACGTCGGCGAAATCCCTAAGTAATTAGTTGGCCAGAGTGGGAAAGGTATATTGCAGTTTATTGGATAGACGGAATGCACGAGGAGTACTCGACTTGTGTCAACAGCAATCATACTAGAAATAATGATTAAAAATGGGAATTTAACGTGAACCCTGGATCCGGAATAGAGAAAAGAAGGCGATGCGGTGGAAATGATTTTGCTTAAGTACACGGTAGCGTAAAATATGTACGAATTAGATAGGCGTGAATATAAAGCTGATATTTGTGTAGCAAAGAAACGGGCATAAGGATATGTATGAATTTGGATGATGTGAAAATTGTGTATCAGGCTAGAAGAGTGTAGTCTTTTCTTTCCAATTATATAATACAGTTCGGTAGTATTTTTAATACAAATTAAATAAATCAACTAGAAATATATTTTTTCCATAAATGATATTTTTAAATATATTTCTAGTCTATTCATTTAATACGTGTTATTACATATGATATTGCTTCAGTATTAAATTGGTATACGAAGTGATGGCAATATCACTCGTGCAATTGGATGGATGAAGAGCAAAATCTATATATTTTAATAATAAATAATTCCTTAACTTTGTTCTTAACTTCTATGAGTTAATTGTACTATACTCATATTTTTAAAGAGAACACATTTTGTTGTGAAGCTGCATTTTCGGAACAGTTATGTGATATTTTAATATAATATAAAAAAATCTATCTATAGATATAAAATATCTCTCTAGTTGATTAATTTAAGTTGTTCACAAACTGGTATCGGAAAATACGTTTTCCTTCATCAGGGTGATAAAAAATTAATTAAAACAAATCAAATTGTTGTTATATTTTTAATAATTAATTTTAATAGTATTAGGAAATTCATTAAAAATATAAATCTAGCACATGACAAATATAAAAATGTATAATCACAACGTATTTGCGTTATATAAAAAAACTATACATTTTATTATCTATTTTTGGCAATTTTGCAGAATATTACATGCATAACAATGAAAAAGAGAAAAATTAATTGTAGTCTGTTTTGGACTAGCCTTACCCATTTTCCCACTCACGATGGCAACCATATACACCCAAATTTTTGAGTCATTTCACACTAGTAATCTAATACCCGATATTTTATACCACGTGATTTCATACTGAAAACTATAAGTACGACATTTTCTGTCATTTCATACTGGAAACCGTAGGTCTAATATTTTCCGCAATCTCACACTGGAAACCAAATGCGAATTGTGGATTATCTCAAAGTCATATAAAAGAATAATGTTTGATTAGTGAACAAGAACAGCGATAAATTCACATTTTAATGCGTAAGTACTGTACATACTTTGCGAGTTTTAAATGTGCCTTAGAAGAATTTTCCATGTCTGGTTGTATTTGCAGGAGCAGGTCGGGGCGAGTCGTCGCGGCGGCGTCTCTTGTTGTTTCAGGGGAACACTCTTACTTTAGTTTGGTCGGCCTCGGGTTAAGGCGAAAGTGGAATGAATGACTTCCGTAAATGCGCCGGAAGGTGCATGTTTGAACAACAAGAAAGTTATCTTAATAGAGAAGTTATGATCAATGTGACCCAACTTTAAGGTCTAGTTATCCATTCAAAACAACCCGGACAAATAAACAAATTTACATATATACTACGTACATACTTGTTAACTTCGTGTTCTCATTTATTCGGATGTTAACATTAACCTATTCGGGTTAACAGACAAAGTTATATCTTCTATTATCGTCATAACATAGCAGATTATAAACAGGATTAGATATCTCGCCGTATTCGTAATGCTTGTTTCAAATTCCTTTGATTATATTATAATTATCCATTATTTATTTGTGTTATATTATATACAATCAACAATCAAACTTTAAGTATAGTCATAAATATATATGTACATATATATTTTCTATAATAGCCCGTGTCCACGGAAAGCCAAACGATGCGATAAATCTCAATACCATGTATACGTGTTGAGATTTTGATCTTAGTATATACTCGAGAGATAAGCTTAAGATTGGTAGAAAAAGATAAAAACTCAAACCAACGTATAATGTACATGTACACGACATCCTATAGCAAGACGTGCACAAACGTCACCAAGAACCATCGATTTCTAGAACTATTTATTCTAAAAAGCTACACAAACAGAAGGCATTATGTTACACGATTTATTTCATATAAACTGCTGCAGGAGATATTTTAATTCACACAATTGACGAACGGAACATCTATGGTCAATCGATTGGTATTTGATATTTTATATTGTGAAGTAAAACACAGGATGGCAAATATCTGAGACACGGTGTGTACACGGGGACTAGTCGAAAGGAAGAAGGCCGAAAGATTTTTCTAAAAAATTTCGTGGAAGTAAAATTCATATCTCAGAGATATCTAATCTAAAATTGCATAAAATCCATGAACGGGTCATAATATCCGTAAATAAAAGTCACGTGAGGATGACAATATGTATAAAATAATTTTTATTTAATAAATTACAAATTGTTGTGATCATGTCGTATGGAGGAAATAAGATAAACAAATTTCAAGTTCAGTTTATTTTGTATAGCGCATTAAAAGATATTGTAAATTATTAGGTATAAACAGGAGAATTTATTTCCAGAATCGAAGATATTTCTCACTCGAGGGTGACCTGAAGTCGTGCCGGCGATATCAAGAGATATGGATAATCCCCCGGCACTATAGACTTAAGCAAAATCGGGGGCCAAAACGCTGTCCCGTTTCCTAAGAAAAGGGAACAGAAAACTTGTATGAAGACAAAGTAACCATAAATCGGTAAATACGTCCTTTGCGAAGTGTCCCCGGAGAAAAACAACGACCGTACTCTACACGTTAAGTCCTCCAGGTAAACTCTCCGCCCGCGGGGGGTTGTGAATTGAAATGGAACATCACAGAGATTAAGCGTCTAGTTTTTGTTCAACATTTTCTTGGTTGTGTAATTAAATTTTATGAGAAAGAGCTTAATATGAATAAAGTTTACGAGAATGGAGGCATTAAATGTGTAACCCGCGGAAGTAATGCTGTAGCTGCCTTTGTACGTATATACGGAGCAATCTGCGTAGTATTTCGGATTTCGCGAATGAATGATTCGCTGTGTTTATTTATGAAAGCCGCAGATATTTCCAAAATGGCAATAAAGCAGATATTTATAACGTGGCAATAGTTTTAAAGTAGATTTTTTGAAATATATGTTCCTTTCAAACTTCAATAAATCATTGTTATGGATGTCGAATTTTTTTATTTATTTACGTATATACATTTGGCTAGTGAATTTCTAATAGCTTTTTATGGTACACGATCATAATGTTAACCACGTGAGATTTCTTCCACAAATTGTAGTATGTTTTTACGTGATTGCAAACGGCAATTAAGTAGGCCATTTCACTTATGGCCTGGGGTTTTATGCGAGGAGAGAACCAAGTAATGGATTAACATCTAATACGTCACTACCGCTCCCCTGGCTCGGTCTTCATATATTCCGTAATTTTACCCTGCGTCGTATGTGATACGAGCTATTATTCCTTTGAACTGGGATATATTACAATTGTAACGACAGGAATATAAAAAGATACACAGAAGCGGTTTTGATGGGACATTCCTAGACGTTTGTATTATTATACATGCCATAAAATAAACATTCCAAAAGAAAGCAGGTTCATATTGCGGCAAAGATGAATATATATGGGTGATTTATGATAACGTAGAATGTGTGATAATGCCAACGAAATTTATCATACTGTTACAAAAAAATATTTTTTGTAACCCCTCCGTAAATCAATCATTGTCATAATTTTGACTACTATTTACCTTCATATCTTCTTCTTTTTCTAATGGTATATTTCCTTGTGGAGCTATCTACCTATATGGAGCTCTATCTTTATCTATAGATTTCTATTCTGCACCAGATATTTTTAGTAGCTCATGCATCTATTCCGCTCCAGCAACTGGATCGTAAATGTTTTCCTCAACCATCCTCATTTTCTTTTTCCTTCTATCGCTAATGTGTCGTACCGTAGAATATGGCACAAATACTTTCCGCGTCTGTTTGCTATCATCCTGAGGATAAATATATTTTCCTACATTTTTCAAAATATAGTCATTCCGTTTCTTGTCTTTCAGTATCGTGTATAATAATTAGTTTTGTTGACAGCCATACACGGATGCTGGTCGTGCTTACCTGCTTTGTCATTAATTTTTAATGTTAATCAGAGTATATCTCATTTAAATATTAACAGAAATTACGAAAAGAAAACTATTATATTACATTATAAGGGCACGGTTATTTCTATTTAAAAAACTATAAAATATTATAATACATGTATGTTAAATTTATTGGTTTTTGTCTATATAGAACGATACATTATCCTTATTTGTATCTTGTTTTGTTCTCTTAGATTTATTTTTAAGAATTTCATTTTGTTAGTACCTACTTGACATTTCTTATGATTATTTTTTCAATAATTTTCATACGATGTATTAAGCGATACTATACACTTAAAAACTCACATACTTGTTACGAATGTATTTCACATTTAAAAATTTGTAAATTTCTTAACATGTTCTTATTATAATGATAAAAACCCGTTTATGAGATTAATCCAAGAAAATAAATATCCAGTATTAGTCATTTAATCGCATCTAATCTTAGGTGCATGAAAAGAGTCCAATATAACGGTGTAAATCATAATATAATATAAGGTTGACTTATTGAAGTATTACGGAGAATTTTCTTAACAATTTTGATTATTCTCTCAGATGTTTCTGAAATTTTTGCAACAATTTTGATAAACAGTTCAGCTACCACCTGATAAATATCTGGCCACGCCCCTCATAAAAAGCGATAAACTTCCGGCAGAATCTTTGAACGGGAGCACCGATTGCGTTCTATTTTACGACTCGGTTCAGGGGCGGAGATTGGGGGTCGTGGCGCCACTGTCACGGGAAACTTTCACCGCGCTGCAATATTACCCCGGCGGCCCGCTAGTCCCCGTCTCCCCGCACGAATGTTTTTAAACATTACAATTATTATTCTTTCTGGGTGATTCGATTACGGTAATACGCACGAATATCTTTGTATGTGAAATATACTCGTGCCTGCTTTATTCCGGCAGTGTCGGTTTGTGATATTTAATATCCGCTTGCGGTTCTTAGTGTATGCGGGATTGAGATAGCACAAGATAATCCGATGTGGTAACAATACATTTTATTATACTAAGCTTACAGTTATAGGTACACGTAAGAGATGCATATCGAATCACGGCCCAGATGCGAGAGAGCGCGCGCAAGAGTGCGGCGATTTTAATTCTTTCCACTCTGCCAATCTTGTGAACATGCGCGCGTCACGCATATGTACATCAGGATACATTGTAGTATCTTTGGGAGTGGCCCTCGCACCTGGACCATAGTCTGCACGCTTTATACACAAATGCAAAGTAAGATGGCCGCTTGAAAGTTTTTAGTAGACTCCGCTGCCGTAGCACTGTTCTGAAGAGTAATAATAATAGTTTTGGTTTCGGTGGGTAATATTTTAGTTTCTACGGTAGTTAACATGGAGTGACGATAAAGTATAAATTTTGCACTGCATTAAAAGATATAATTTAAAAGCTAGTTAATTCGATTTAAAATGAATAAATTCATTAACATATAAATAAACATACGAGAGTGTGAAATATCAGAAAGACATAAGATAATTCAAATGACATAAGAAATTGCACCTAAGATTAATATTGTTTATGGTGTACATAAATTGTTTGTGAAGTTTGCGGATAATTTTTAGTGAAGAATTTATAATGTTTCATAAATATTCTGTTATCAGTTTTCTTTCTGAGATATTTTATAGAATTGTTGGATTCAACTAAATAAATTGACTTTTTAATACGATAATCTTTCTTTAGTGTTCATTTTCAGCATACAAAAATTCACAAAGAAACCACGGCTGTGCTGTTTTTCACTTTTCAAGTCATATATGAAATATTCCAAGCTTCTTATCTATTTTTATATATACCTACTATGTCTCTTATCTATAACCTGGACCAGGCTTCTAGGTATGATTAAACAAATTCATATTGTTTCGCATTTACGAGTTTACAAGTACAGCCATTGCTAGGCTACGAGATTTTTTCACGTAAAAACATTTGAAAGGGAAATATTGATCGCGTACTAATAACCTAATATTAAAATATTACTCAGTAAGTAATATTTTAAAATTTATACAAAGATAGAAAGCTTTTGCGCTTATTGGATATTGAATTAAAACACAAATAAACATTATAATTTTGGCCGATATCCAAAAGGTATCAAAAATGGTGCACTTAACGTTGAGAAATTTGTAATATTTATGTATCTTGGCAGAGGTAATAAATTGTGTATTTGGCTCCACAATTATTAAAGAGAATTTACAATTTATTTGAAAAATTGGTTTACCTCGTGACCCGTGTCCGCGAAAGAGATTTTTTGAAAATTTTCAACTTTAGATAATCTCTGAGATACGGATTTTTCTCCCACAAGATTCTTTGGAGACAAGTCTCGACTTTCATTGTCCCTCTGTACACACCATGTCTAACAAATTTGCTGTTTGGCGCCTCACTTTACGATTATTGTACGTCAAATATCAGTCCAGTGACTGAATGTGATATTCCCAGGAGCAGTTAAAACGGAATAAATATTTATAATTGAACGCTTTTATAACTTTTCAGAAAAAAATATTGTATTTAATTTTTAGACGTAGTTTTGCTGTTAAATCAAACGTTTTGTGGTTTGAATTTTTGTCTCTTTCCACCAATCTCAAGCTGATCGATCTTTGAATTTATCTTCAAATCAAAACGTTTAAATACGTATTCATAAGTACTGAAATTGATATCTCTGAGATATATCTCATAGTATCTCATGGATGTCATGTCCGTGGATACTGACACTACGG
Organism: Eubasilissa splendida; assembly: GCA_031772225.1. Lineage (NCBI taxonomy): Eukaryota > Metazoa > Arthropoda > Insecta > Trichoptera > Phryganeidae > Eubasilissa > Eubasilissa splendida. The sequence goes on along the minus strand of CM062850.1, from coordinate 11,891,866 downwards.
TAAAAAAAATCATAATGGTTTTATATTATTTGACGTACCTATTGTTATTTGGAAAGCTTGTATTTTTATTTTGTTATATTATATTATTTATTTTAATTTGCTTTCCGTAATTTTTCGACCACTACTATAATAATTGTTACCGGTCATAATTTTTATACCATATTTTTTGACCTGAAAAAATTTTCGCCGAATGTGTTGAAAAAAATATTTAGATATTTTTGGTAAATGTTTTAATTTAGCCACGAAGAATTTAGGGCGAACAATGTTTCTAGACTCATTTTTTATACTTTACAAATTTACATCGTTTCTAAATGAAAGTTCACACCTTAGACAGAACTGCATCAGGTTATAAGTCTCTTTTAGGAATGTATTGAGAAAAAGTTATATTTCTGAAGCGTAGAACTAGTAATACATATGTTGTGTTTATAGACTCGTTGATCCTTTTATATTTTACATATTTATGCATTACTTCAGATTATTTAATAAACTATAAGTAGGTAAACAGAGGAACAATACCGTAACTATTAAGATTAGAACTCTCGGTGAATATCTTGTCTAGTAAGTTAACATTGTTCACGATAGAGTTGGTGACTAAACAATTAGATTAGGCTGGCGATGGGAAAGTTGATTAGCAGAAGTTTGGTCAAAGCTATCGTGGTAGCTGAAAGAGCTTCATAACTTCCGATTGATCCTATATTATTACCCTATTTAGGCCTGTTCATAATTCTATTGCAGTTTTGCTACGAGTGCTTGTAAGATATTCGTAAATTATTTAGTAAAGTCTTGCAAAAGATTCTCCTTCGTGCACCTTCTGAGCACTATCTGGATTAATGCCTCTTCAGGACGATTTTATGGAGTAGAACGTGAGAACCCTTTCTATTGTAACAAGATAAAGATTCTTTGAGACGAAGCCGCACAGTAATCTTCGCAATGGTTCTAAAGAATACTCACAAACCATGACTTGCAACGTTACACATTCATTTTTACATTTACTTGTTATTATTATTATTAAAAAATATTATATACGCCGTGTGAAATACCCCGAAGCCATAAATTATAATAAAAATATCTCCAGTCTGTAATTTTTTTTTGTAAAACAATGAAACACTCAACATTTAAAATTGTTAGTCAATTAAAGTGTTAAGACCCACGTGTAGTATTTTGTTTACGTTATTTACGTTATATCGAACATGAAAAGTATATTAAGTTAATGCTTGAATTCTTGTACCGAGTTACAATAGCTCGGAGCTCAATACATCGCATAAAATCAAATATAAAGCGGCAACTGTTGATATGATACTTTTATTCCCCGCTATTGCTATCTGACCGCCCCGGGCGCTCCCCCATGGGAGGCTCATCGGCAGGGGTGGGCCTCCCTGCACCTCCCGCCCCCGGCGGTGCCGGCCGACATTAAAACATTTTTATTTTATACGCGCGCCGTTTAATGTATTTTTAAGGAATCCTCGTATCGGAACGCTTTTTTGATCACACGACGCTGTGTTTATTGCTATAAGAGAGGAATTTTCTTACAGGACCGACGGTATTTTATTTTAAAGTGTTTGCGTACGAGATTTTTTTCACAGCCAATTTCAAATAAACACGCTTGATTTGTTTGCTTTATGAGAAGATTCAGGGGCCATACAAGATAGGTACAATGTACAATCTAATACATCTAAAATCTATCTTTATGATTGTAGATTACGATACGTATTTTTCAAAATAATAATTTCATCATTTTATACTACCATCGATAGAAATCTTTAAGAAACGAACTAATGGTTTTTAAATTATTTATAGCAAACAGTATTTTTAACGATTTATGTTTAACACCTATAATTTAACAAAGCAATCGATCTTTTAAATCGCCACGCACGGCGTATCAGGCGTAGGAATTTGATTAGTCAACAGAAATTACATTCGAAACGGTGTTCAAATCGTAACTTCGAGTTTCTTGCATTAATATATTACTGGTTTGGAATTATGGTACTTGTTCCGTTTTGCCCTAAGGGCTACATTGGATGTAAACTGTGAACCGCCGCCGTCGCGGCGCTTGGCGTCCTGTCAGGTGGAAGATAAATATTTTGAATTTGTCGGTTGGACACCTTTCAATTTATTCCCAAAAGCTTTTGATAATATCGGGTTACGTTTTACTTTTCCACATAAGAGAATTTATGAAATGTTTATATATTATAAGTTTTGTTCCTCGAGGAAAAATGGGGGAATATTTTAGCTGAGATCGAATATTTTCAGGGATTTGGTACTTCAGAAGAATATTGAATGTTAAAGAAATTTATAATGTTGGATATCGACATATTGGTAAATCGGTGTGCTTTTGGAAAATAATTTTCTGCAATTATTGAACTAAAAAAGTTAACCAAAAATAAAAGATTTTACGTGAAAGTTCTAATAACTTATCCGACAGGAGGAATTGTGTGTGATAAAATAATTATATAAAAAAATGTATATTTTAAGAAAATCCAATAGGAAATCGAGCAACGTGGTCTTGAAGTGGAAGGTATTTTTTGTGTAGTTGTTAATTGTTTCTTTATCTTTTTTCATGTTTTTATATTCTCATTTCCAACACTTTAAAATGTTTATTTAAAAATAGTAATAATATATGTTTTTTACTTATTATTTTATATCGCATTCTAGAATGGAATTTCTTAAGAGTATGAAGTTTATTAATTATCTAAAAGTTTATTTTCAGCGCGGTGGTTGTATTATTAAACATTATTGATGAAATTTGTTAATTGTTGAATCATATGTAAAATGTTAGATGGGCCCATACTTTCTTAGAAATGTGATTTATCTGCTCGTGATTTAGTCCATTTATTTTATATATAACCTTACCTATGTACGTACGTTTAGCAACTAATGCTGATTGAATATTATTGTTAAGGTTCATTAACGATGATTATGTCTAATTAAATAATTAATGATTAGGAATATATATATACTTATATTTTATTTTTATATATATTGCACTTCCTAATTATTCATTATTTGATTTAACAAAATAATCGTTTATGGAACTTAATAAACTTATTTAATTAGCACCAGTTGGTAAATGTATGTATATACTAATATATAATGAATCAAACAACAGTTTCAAAACATCGTATATGATGCAACTATTAACATATTTCATTAACAATGTTTAATAATGTATCCAGTGTTGTGTATATTTTTATATACACAAGGGGTATAGAATATATGGAACCAAATTGTCTTGTTTCCTAACAAAACTCACAGGATACGATCCTTTAATGCATGTGAAGGAAGGGTGACATGTCTGAGCGGGGAGAAGAACTGATCCACTCTGTCTATCCCTTCTGAGACTCGGTGTGATGGTGTGAGAAAGCGTATGGCATGATAAAGTAAACAGCGTCTACTCAGCTGTGTAAACTTTGCAGCTAAACGAGGATTTGGACAGGCTGGAAGGGTCCGAACGCTGCCAAACTTTCGCCTCTCTTTTGGCCTTTGTGCGATGGATTAAAAACCAACCACGCCAGCTCCGTACATAGTTTATAGTTCATTTTGTTTTGTGGCCGCGGTAGAATGAAGCCAGATGCAACAGACGGGCTCGCCTTTCGGTTTAACAAGTCGCGCCGTAAATCCTTGAGCGGTGCCCGAAATGCACTCTAACGAGGGCGGCGAAGGGCTGAAAAGCCACATTTTTGGAAAATCAGAAACAATCTCCGTACCTTTCTCAAACCGCAGGGTGGAATATCACGTGTTTAAATTTTTTAATATGTTACAATAAAATCGAAAAATTAAATAAATGTGTAGACTTACTTGTCAATTTTTGAATTCACGTAAGATTTTAACAAAAGTATTAATTATACATAACAATATCTATTATTTCTAGTAAATGCATTCATTTTCTAAACATCGCATACATTTGCTGCAACGTATTAGTAAAAGCATAATATCGCGAGTCTAATTATTTATGTATATTTTAAAAAGAAAAATGTAAACATAATAACACTTTATTTAGCCTAACCTTTTACAGACTGGGGTAACACATCAAATTTATAGGTTACATGGTTGGTGTGTACATCTGCTAGCAATTTTTTTTTTGCACAATATATGCTTCTGGTAATAACACTTTTAATTACATTTATTTATTAAATTCGAATATGTATACGTTGATTAGAATGCGTTACAAAATTACTACATTACCTGTGACATATTTAAATATTTATTACATTAGAATTTTGCATATTTATTTGAAATCAAAATAAATGTGCATTAATATTATTTTTTCCTTTTACTTGTTTTCGTTGTTGCAGGCTTTTTCAATGCTTGATTTGGGGGCACACCGGATACGCAAAAGTAAACGTAATAAATAAGTCCTAGTTACATCCAACATGAAAAATTATCGTTGCATTTATTAGCGTTTTGACAGCTTAATGTTCGGTCCTTCCCGTCTGACGTTGGCGGTGTGCGCGCTTGATATTCCCGGCTCAATGTCGAACCCTGAACATAAATTACCCCCTCGGGCTACGGGTAGGGGAGAGGTGGGAGCACTGCCGTAGGGCCGGGAATCCTTGGGCAGAATTAATATGTAATTTACCTACCAACTTTAAGGTGCTTGGATAAATTTCCTGAAGGATGAGGATGAGAGTGAGTGCATTCCCGTAAGAGTTGGATACACGGTGAATATTTTAAGTTAAATTAGATTAGTTTTCTAATTAAATAGCTGTAAATTTTTGCTAAAATATTATTAAAAACATTAAGAGCTCTATCAAACGAAGTTGTAAAATAATTTTTTTAGAGCGTTATTAAATCATTAAGACTTTTAATACATTTTAAAACTCTTGAAGCGTAGTTTTGTTTATAGTGGTGATTACTTATATAATAAGTAGATATTTATTTATTAAAAACACTTTGTTTTACGATATTTAACTATACTCTCAGTGATGAAGATGTTATATATTCAACTATAAATAATTCATTATCTTTGTTTTTAACCATTGTGAGTTTATTATACATATTCACCAACTGGTTTAAAAAAATACTCTTTTTCTCATCTCAAATTATTATTATTAAATGATTAATTAATAATATTTATTAAAACAGAGTTGATGAATTATTTATTATTAAAATGAATAACCACAACATGTTTGCGTTAAATATTAAAAATGTTATATACTCGCATGTTTCCCGATACTGATAAATCTTTTTGAGAAAACGTGAAATAGATTAATTTAAAGATAAGTTATTTTTGAAGACTTTAGTATATTGTGTAATTAAAAGGAATAATATGTGTTGATTTAGTGAACTGGCGTACCCCGTTACACATTCCATAACAAATTCGATAAAGCGTACACAAAATGTGTAAGACATCAATGAAGTATGGCGGTGCTTTGAAGTGATGCATCGGCGTGTTCCGTTGTAGGAGCAAAGGTAGATCGAAGTTTATTCCCTCGGGTTAATAAATCATTATAAAAACGTCGTTTTCGAAACCTGCGTCAGTTACTGATTTCGTTAAACGAAATCCTTCCCCGTAAAAGAATGTTAAAATAGGTAAAAAGCGAGGCATTTACGTTTCCAATATATATTATAACATAATACTACATGAAAGTCAGTTCAGCTATTTTCCATAACAAATAATGAACCGGTGTGTGCAGTCTCAATGTCGCATTTATTGGAAAATATACGGCATTTTTATTACTTCTACGGATACAAGTGTATGTTCAAAAGAAATGCGTATGATTGAAGACAGACAAAATAAAAACCACCTCGAGGAATATAAAATGTAAAATATTTTTATTACAATATATGACTAAATTACGCTCATACACAAGTATAGCATTTTCAAAAATACAATTATTTGTTGTACCTAAGTAAATTCGTTGTGGCTTTTGCTTTCTGATTTTTGACACTCCACTTAGTTAATAAAATGGGTCTACCCTTGTTAGAAGCAGTTATGGTTTTCATTCTCATTAAAAATTTAAAAGAACCGTAGTTAAATTAATCTTAACCACACATTAAAGGCTTTTTCTATCACAACATTGTTTATGACTTGTTTTATAATAATCATCATATCATTTAGGACTTGATTCGATTTATATAAAAGTATATAATAAATAGTTATGTCGGAATTATTAATAAGAGTATACAAACTATATTTAAATGTCTTCAGACTAAATTTAAAAACTGAACTATTTAAAGACTGAATTACAAACTATATTTAAGAACTTCAGTCTAAATTCCGAAATGGCTGAACATGCAAGAATGAAGGGCCATTCATTTGACAATAAAACTTCTACAAAGTTGTGCCAAAAGACGAAAGTTAGACATCTTAGAGAATTTAGAAATTTTTTATAATACTAAATAACAATAATAAAATAACAAACATCCAAATACCGCTCATTACATTCCCATTCTTATTCATTTTAACTCCACCCTCACTCCCACCTCCATTAATTCCAAACACACATTTAATTACTGTCTGAAAATGTTTTTAACTTTAGTTGAATTGTATTATTGATAGTGGGAAGATGTTCCCGAAAACGTTCTAACGTTTAATATAATAAAATAAAGTTTAAAGAAAACAATGTTTCAACTCAATTTATAAAAAAAATAAAATGTGGATTGATTAGTTCACTCTTGTAGCTCGTGTATGATATTTTGATTATATATATATTTGTTAATGTGTTAGTGTGTGATTGCATAATTTTATTTAAACATAATATTTAATAAGAACGGCTATGTATTCAGGCTATTCAGATCTCATTACACAACAAAAAAAACAGTATTTTAGTAGAAAATGTTTTAAAACTGAAAATGGTCTTTTACATAAGTTTACAGAAGTATCTTAAGGAGAACGAATTGGTTTAATATATGGGTAATTTAACAGATGCCTGTTTGTCTGAATGATGTAATGAGATTAACATAAAAATTGCTAAACCGATAGGAATAAGGTACGATTTTTTACTTTACTATTTAAAAAAACTAAAGTTTAATTTAAATTATCATACACAATTCTTTTAAGATATTTTAATGAAATAACATTTTCATTGTGAATTTGAAATTTTAGAACATTTTAATTGATATTTCTAATCTTCTGATAAATCTTCAAAAATCTATCTACTGAAAATATATTTAAGCGTTATCTAGCTTTTATTAATAAAAGGTTTTTGAGTTTAATTGAAAATTAAAAATTGATAGCCTATGTAGATTAATTGGATTAATAGATGTCTCACTTTTAAGTGGATTAACTTATAAATTCTAAATTCGTCATAAAATGAAATATTTTACATGATGTAATGGTAACGCATTCTCCCGGCAAAATGAAGTTCCGGGATCAAGTCCCGGTGATAATTAAATATATATTTGTAATGAAAATACATTTTTGTTGTGATGTTGCATTTTTAGAATACGATTTTTTAAAATAAATTAAATGAATCAATTAGAAAGATATGTAGAAAAAATCAATCCTATCCCGGTAACAACCATACATTTTTTCGATAGACGGATTTCTTAAGTATGTTTTTCTAATTGATTAATTTAATTTATGTTAAAAATAATATACTTTTGTTATCTCGGTTATTTATGTAAATCTTTCTTAGTTATTAATCTAATTTGTATAAAATTGTTTATTGGTTTAATTTAAGGTATATTTTTATTAAGGAAAAAATAATAGCCAACTATGGACGAAGCAACGATTCATAACTTCGCCCACATTAATAAAGTTTCTTTATTCCGCAGATATTATTAGATACAGTAAAAATCATAATAGTATTATATCATGCCATTAAAACACAATCAATAAATTTTGTTAATGCTTAAGTAGTATTAGTCAGTAGACTATTTCGGGTGCCCCTCCATCATTCACCAGACATCCCAATTACCGCTGGATACAATACGGTCGCTCTTTGGGCCACGGTTCTAAAATTATCCGCTCCGCCGAACTCGGCAACAGACACAGTGCGCCGTGGTCTTCATCAGAATCGATGGCTCTTGGTGGCTGCAGACTTTAGCGGAAGCCAAATTAATGACTGTGTCCGATACACTTACATAGGTAAGGGAAAGGCTGACCGAAGTTTGAACAGGGCTGTACTGGTGATGTCTGCTACGATTATGTGTGTTAAATCGGTTGAATATAATGTTTTATAATAATAAATAATTTTCTCGGTTATTCCGCGTCTGTCCGTTCCAAACACCTAGGTCAATATATTAGAAGACTGATAAATAATCCCTCCCACGGACAATATAAAAAATCAATTAACATTAAAAATTTCTACAAACCCGACACTTAACGTATAATAACAATAATATTTCATATCACAGAATTACAAGAAGTCAAACATCCTATTTACTCAAAGTAAGGATTAGTGATTTCACTTAGTGCTGAACTGTCGGCTTGTAAATACGTATTACACGATCATTTCAGAGCGACACTTATCCGATGAGGCATCCTCTGAAAATGAGTAATGAGATTTATCTGAAACGTTGGGACAACAATAGTCCTTCTTAGAATAAAAAAATACGGGATAATCAAGAAACTTCTCTTCTAACACATTCACACACATATATAATATTTTATACAAGAGCGATGGAGAATTTAATGACATTCGATCACATTATTATCTTATTGGTTAGATGTCAATTTTTTAGGTATTATATATAATAAAAAAGTAACATTGTTGAAATAATTATATACAAGCCAATTATATTATTTTATATCAATAAGGATAAATTATTTAGAAAAATCGTATGTTTTATAAAAAAAATTCTTGAAAATATAAATATTGGGTTGATCCATAAGGTGGTAAAGTTTTTTAAAATTAAAAATAATTTCTTTAAATTTATCTAAATACGTCAACTGATCAATAATCTTCTGCATTGTTTACGATTAATTCCCGATGCTCTGGTTAATTGTTTCATTCCACACTTAAAGAAATCCGATATAGCTAGATCAAGAGAATAGCGTGGATGTAGAAAAATCTCCTAACCGAGCTTTTGAATAGTCATTTTTATAATGTTAGCAGTTTACGGACGGCAATTATCATGTTAAAAAATTTACGTGGTCTTCTCCCTGTCGTTTCTCTTGAATTGCGATCTCGAACGAAGAAGAAGTTGTCGGCAATAAACCGCCCAAGCAGTGGTTACACTTATGTAGTATTTAATGCCTTAATAATTTTATGCCTTAATTCCTCGTGCATAAGAATATGTCGGAATCGTCCGTTTTAGAACATGACAATTCCTTTTTTTTAGCCAACAGTTAACTAAAACTTTTTACAATTTGAAAAAGTCAATACGTATTCAACGAAACAATACTATGGCACTAAAATGACATTGATGTATGTATGTCAAAAAAACCCTTTCCAAACCACCCTTAAAAAACAAAAACGTTACACACTTATGTATCAACTTGTTACTTATGCATCGACCCAATTATTTTTGAAAAGGGAAAGAGCGTTATTTAAAAGCAAACATTTTTTAAATGAACAGTTAGTTAGAGAAATAGTAATTAATGATTTGTTTTATTTTATTCTTCAATGTAACCAAATTTATTTTACATCTAAAAATGTGATCCATTTCGTATGTAAGGTATTACCAAATATTTATTAAATCAATGTTTCGATAGTGAAGAGGTCTTGCACTAGGGTAATAGAGAAGTTATCTCTACTCTGGACAACGCATCGGTTATTTATCAAGAGAATGAGGCTATTTGTCAAGATCTGCAATGTTCGAACTTGAAATACGAACAAGTGAGCGAGTGAAGAACATCACCAAAATCGTATTCATACCATTATACATATAATATTTAATGGGTTGGTAATCCAAATTTTATATCTACAGATTATTACTAGGATAAAGTGTAGTTTATTTTAATTGAATTAGTTAAATCAGGACTTCCCCCAATGCAAATGATAATTGCGAGTGCAACGTGGACTGTCTATAAGGGAACGCTCGTCCAGCATGTTCGCTCAGAGTGATCACCGCCTAACGAGTCAGCGGAGGGTTGTTTCGCTGATTGAACAGATCTGATGCCAAGTTTACAAACAAGATGTGAACGAGCAAGCAAAACGGTACTATGAAGTAAAATTGCGTCACTGGACCGAGAGAATTAAAATAGCAGCGAACAAAGGGATTCTGCTTTGCGACAAGTTGTTCTGTTTTACTCGCGGTTGCAATTTTTTAATGCATTATGTAGACAGAGTCTGAGTATTACGCTGTTGCGCACAGCATTGGTTCGGCTCGATAATTAGAGAATAATACCGGATACCGGAGTTTATAGAATTTTCCACGTCTTAAACAGGTCGTGTTTAAATGAACGGCAATTTCACATCGGCGTTTTATTATTCGATTTGCCCGGTGGACGAGTAATAACAACGAGTGAATTTACAATTAAACTTGACGCCTTTAATATTTCATGATACACTCTGAAACATTTAAAATAACAGGTTAATAATAATTCAATGTTTGATTGTCATTAGTAAGATACAGGGGGAATATTATGTTCCAGGCTGATATTGTTTTTAAATAACTAGAAAATGAAATACAATTTTATAATTTGAGTTTTATTTATCGATTACTTGATTTATTACAATTATATATAGAATACGAAATCGGTCAAGTGACCAACTCTGGCAGCGGCACAAATGCGTGCTCTTTTAACCGTATTTATCATAACATTCTCGCACACTTCGCGTGTTATTTCAGCAATTTCATTTCGAATATTGTCCTGTAGCATCGAAGTTGTTATTGGCTTATTGGAGTAAACCTTTTCTTTAAAATGTGTGAGGTGGCACCGTCCTGTTGAAACTACATATGTTGCAGGCCCAAACGACCTAATTCGGACACCAAGAAGTTTTTCAACATGTGACGATAGCGATCACCGTTAATGGTTACAGCTTTGTCATTATTATTTAGATAAAATATTATTATAACTTCAACACATACTATATGCGAACTGACGATTGTCTGCCAAACAAAATCGGTCTGGAACATAATATTCATTCTGTGTATGTTATTGTATCATAAATTATAGTCTACTTCAAAAGATGTGCCATAATTCCCCATTCACTTTAAATTTTCTTTGTCTTCCGTTTGCATCCATTGCTGAATATTAGCCTCCCTAGTTTCTGTTCACGATTTCCAGTTCTATGTCCTTCAATAAAGTCACCGATTGACAAAGTGCTTCCAAGGAAATATTAGCAATGGTTTTCAGATAGAGTAATCTACCTCGGTAATCTAATGGTTATGGAAGTCTCACCAACATGCCTGGCAAGCGTGATGTATTAACGCCAATCCTTCTCTCTCAAACCCAAACCAATAACTTTTAATATGATTTGTAGTCGTATCAATGACCGGATATTTGTAAGTATATAAATTTGATTAATTTCGTTTCGGAACTGGATATATCAAATAACGTATTGAAAAGCTACAGTTTTAAATTAATAATGTCGTTCCCTGCGTTTTCGTTCCTGTGCGCATTCAAATTTAAATATACTTTCAGAAATGCAGTGCTATTCTTTTTATCAATAAAATAGATAAATAAGTAGAAAGAGACGTGTACACTTTATTGTATCTCGTCGCTACCAACAAAGATCTAATGCAAGCGCAGAGCACTTGGAAGTTTCTGTGTATGTAAATAGGAAAATAGAGTTTCATCTACTGCGGAAGAACACTTCGATGTATTCCTGCAGAGTAGCATAAATGGAGAGAGTACACATGATCCAAGTGCACAACGATATCTACCCCTAAACACATACCAAGTATAACCACCTAAGAAGGAGTTTTCAATTGCATACGAGCGAGGATTTCGGCAAAATTATTTTCTGTTTTTGGTAAATTTGTCATCCTAATTCACAATTAAATATATCAAGTTTCATTCTTATATAATATTTTGTTATAATAACTGTAAAAGTTCGCCGTAGATATGTGCAATACATTAAGAAAAGTATTAAAAAATTACGTAATGTATTTGTTTATTAATGAAAATAATTATTTATATACGCGTTAGTAAATAATTCACAGTGGTCTAAACGAAGTTAAATATAGATGCATTTTAAAATTATGTCTAACCATAAAGTTAACCCTACAAACATCAACAATAAATAATTATGTTTAAATAATTAATGAGGAGATTTAAAAAATTGGTGAAAACAAAAGACAATATACGGAGTCAAAATGTATAAAAAAATGAATAAATCATTTTAATTTTAAAATATGAATGAATGAAAACGTAACCAGGAAAAAATCGTATTTGTTTCACAATTTTATTTATAATTTTGTGGGCGTACAAAACAAATAAAACGACAAAACCTAATATATTTCTTTCGGTATGTTTACTTACCTGAATACGTACGTATAAACGAGTATGCTTTTTGTTACTTATTTAAGTGGTTCACTAACAGGCTTGTCTACCAACCCCTCCGTTAGGGGTGGAGTGGGAGAGTGCGGCGGGAAGGGGGCGCAGATTACGTGGGTCATGTGGTTAATTAATTTTTAAGTCAGCCCTACTTAACGTGCACTTGTGCATATATTGCTCTGCTCTCCTCCGCAAAACACACATTCACCGAGCGCGAAGTGAAACTTAATATGCATATTATGAATACGTTTCCAAGTTTTGGTGTATTCTCATACATGTCCGTGATTTCACTTCAATGCAAACCTTTTTGCAGAAATCATACGACAGAATATAATAATATGTATTACAGTGTATGCGTGGTTATCTGAAGCATTTGTTTATTGTGTTATTTAATTAATAATTTTATTGAGTTATAAAATGTAAAGTAAAAATAATCTTAATACAAATTAAATGTATTAATATTCAAACTTATATGTAATATAAAGGTTTGAATCCCGGTAGCAATAACAATATTTTTTCGATAAATTGATTTTACATGTAATTTTAATTTGTATTAAAAATATCACAGACCTATGTTCTGAAAAATTCTTCCTTCTTCGCAATTTCACAATAAGAATGAGTTATTAAAATTAATAAAAATTCGTTTAAGATATCACGAATTCCATTTAATACAAAAATTTATCAAACTTATAATATATTTTACGTATTGTATACTGGCCTAAAGTCATCATATTTAAAACGTATATAGCTTGTGACGGGCAAAAATAATATAGCAAAATGAAGACTATAATAAAATAAGATGGACAGACTATTCGGTGTGATCTTCTAGATATATTATATAAAATGAATTATCACTCCTACATAAAGAAATATATAAAACAAAAAAACAGGGTAGCTTTGAAGAGTTGGTTATGTATGCCTTATAGTACTCTGTGTGAGTATTTTTTTATTAGACATTTGCAAAATGACAAATATCTAAATATAAATAGCCAAGTTGACGTTAAAAGAAAATAGAATATGTTTTCAGTTTCGATTATTGTGATAAAAAGTTTTTTTTGTAAATTTACGTCGTACGAAAAATCTGACGTTTTCCCGTAATTTCTGACGGGTTACATCTAGACATCAATAATAATATTTTACGACTTGAAAAAAAATTCCAATCATCTTTATATGTTTTCGTATAAAGATTTTCACAAGAAATGTAATATTTATGTATAAGGCGATTAATTTTGGTTTCGAAAGATTGTTTGCAGACATTTCCGAAATATTACAGTTAAAAAATTTCCAATACGAAATTTTGTGTTATTTTTAACATCGCGGAATTTATTTTATAATAGGATAGCAAATAATAGGACACTTGTGATGAAATGTGATTAAAATTTAAAAAATGTTTTATATTATATTTAAGAAAATTTAAATGACATCTTATCTCGAGAAACGGAAACGTAGCGCATCATACCTGTTTTTTAAAATATATGTATATATGTTATCATTCTTCTATACAATAATTTAGACGTTAATTAATTGTAGAGGTTCTTTATTTAGATGATTTGGTAATTAGGTAAATATTACATTTATGAATTGAATCAACAGTTTTGATAAATATGAGCCATAAGTGGCTCTGTAAAGTGTGAAATGAATTTATGACGTTGCAAATATATAACATATTACGTAAACTGAACTGAGCTGAAGATTAAATAAATAAATAATATAATCCATTATAGAACGTTTACAAGTACCATAATTAAAAATAAGATTTTTTATTTATTTTTAAGATTAACTTGTTACGCCACTTCGACTCGTGTATATTACAACCTTTGCATAGAATATGTTTTTTAGGTTTGTAAAAAATGTTCATTAATTTATAATGTTCAAAATGTTAAAGAAATAAATTATACCCTTGGCAGAGAACTAAGTCTTCCGCGTGAGAGGCGGGGGACACTAACCATTAGCCTGTCGAGATGTAAAACGTAAAAATAGTAGTTTAAAAATATCTTAAGATCTTTTTTAATACTAGCTTCTTACGATGTTCAACATACTATAAATCATACTATTTGTTACTATTATCATTAATGTTAAGAATGTATAAATATTACAGCATATCAAAAATATAGTTCATTGCATATATTCTAACAACTAAAAATAAGTTAACAGTGCGTTAGACTGAATCCGTGAAATAGGCCAAAAATTACCTAATTCGTTAAAACTGCAACCCGTTGCTTCATTCGTGAATTAGTAATATTATAAGGAGAACTGGCATGTTAGAAGTACTGAGATCGATTTTCGGCGGTATCCTGGTACCGGTAAAGGATGAAAATAAAATATATATAAGGTAAAAGTGAAAGTATCGTTCTTCACCAGCATGTATACCTGCGAGCTCTGGTCGAAATACAAGCAAGTGACGTATAATCGTCACTGAATTCAGTACAGCAACTCCATACAGAATACTGTTCGGATTGGCGCGTTATTGCAGTGCATCTACAATGTTAACCGAAGGCCGTATACATGGATTCGTTCCGCTTCTGAGACATCGAGTTGCGGGCGTAAAGCTGCTGTTGGAGCTCAGCACCAACTCTCTGGTGCAAGCGGCGCTCTCATGGAAAGCTGGTTGTTTCCTGACCAGAGAATGGCAACGCTTACAGAATAACTACATATACAACAATGGGCGTAACTGAAGTATTTATATTTTGTTTATATTTATATATATGTATGAAATTTTATTTATTAATATTTTCCTTGGTTTTCTTTTTCATAACAATATATTTATTTCGTAACTTTAATGTATAACATAATATGTATTATCTTTATAGCGAGTCGGGTTAAAAAAAAACTTAATCACGCTGGAATAAACACATTATTATTATTATTATTATTATTATTATTATAATACATAATATTAAATTTTGTTACGCGTTATTTCTAACGTAGTTATTCTTGACAAGTTTTACCGGAGCACACGCTGAATAAAAATATTCCGTATATTCTAATTAAAATAACTAAATTCTCGTGCAGTCGGGTCGAACGCAACGGATTTTACGTTTAGGCACCCGTCCAAAGTTAGGCCGTGGGCGCGCGGTACCCACGCGAAATTGAATGTTGATTGTTTCGGTCCTTCGGAAGGTGTTTCGCAGTTTACGCGGAGATTTGTGAGGGAGAAGGGCCGAGGCAGGGGTGAGATACAGCGTGTTTGGTTAGGTTCTTTGTATGTGAGGGAGGAAATCCTATAAGCAAACATGAAGGGGCGAGTTTTTGATGGAGTTTATGATGTTTTGCGGTGGTCGCGGTCAACTTTTACGTGCGCACACACACACGGGTATCATTTCCCTGAGACAACCTAACTTGCCTATACATTTTAATCAAATATACAAATTAAAAATTTAACTCTTTTTTACTTTTAAAATTAGCAACATTAACTTTGTGGTTGAAATTCAATATTTTTATTCGTTAACTTTGTTTCGTTAACCACTCATTGAGAACAATAATGTTTAATGTTGCTAATTTAAAAAAATATTATTATGGCGAGTACGGCTAATAAAGCAAAACTATTAAAAAAACTAACCATTAAATATAGAATTGTATCTTTAAATATATATTTTTATCAAAGTCGTTTAAAAATAAAGTTATACCTAAATATATACGTGACAATTTGAGTTAGGTACTAAATTTATTTTTTAAATAATTATTGTTTTATAAAAATAGATTCTGGTAAAGAAACAACAACATATGTTTTTGATTAGTATTGATATCCTGAAGAAAAAAATAGTATTTTTCAAAATCGGTAGATGTATTTAAACTCAAGTGGTTAATGAAACAAATTTAACAAATAAAAAATAACTCCTTTTTGTTTTAATGTGATATAGATTTCGGGATTAAGTAATCTACGTTTTCGCGTGTTATGTACTGAACATATGCTAAATGAAGAAAATATACATACTACATTTATGACAGTAAGCAGAAAATAGCAAATATTTAGAATATTAAAGTAGGAACTCATTTATAAATGTACTTAAAATATTAGACAACAAAAATATTATTCTAATTATGGTTTGTTAAGTGGATGACAGATAATTTGTTTTAACATTAAATCATCTAGATTTTGTAAGAAAATGACTGTTACATACATACATAAATCAGTTTTGAAGAAAAAAATAAAATACATTAAATACTTATCTCTGTGTGACTATGTGAGCAACTGATACTTTATTAATACTAACTAGAATTAACTTCATCGTAAGTTAGTTTTAAATATTCGTTTTAGACGACGTTAACACAAAATCGGAGAAATGTGTTACACTATAAATATATATTGTATTGTAACATAAATTAGAATGAGTTATGTTGTGACGTCAATCTTAGCCGTTTCCGGATTTTCGTTAATTGCATATTGTATTTGTGTTTCTCCCTAGCGATGTGCGTGACTCTCCCTTCCCACCTAAGAATCTTTCCGGCGATAGGAAATACAGATTCGAAATAAACCACGAATATTCTGACCTGAACACAGTGATGAGTCCATTGTATTGATTGTATTCAAATAAGATCATTGCGTCTGGTAATTATGTAAAAATAAATAAATATCCAACATTCAAATACAAAATAAAAGAGTGTTTTTATAAATCTGCCCAAAAAGATATTTTATTTTCCGATTTTTTTTTTGATGAAATAATTACAATAACGTATTATAACGACTTGGGTTTAATAAATTTAATGTGTGAAATTTTAAGGGTTAATTAACATTTCAAAATGTTAAAATATTCAATCTGTTCAAAATCTCGACCATTTCAAATATATTAACAAGTCACGGATATTCAAGAATTTTGACTAATTTAAAAATAAAGTTTTTAAACTAAAGGGTGTTTTTTTTTTTAGAGGTATAGAACTTTAAAATGAAATAAAACACATCAAAATCGTGGTAATGGCCATGGTATTGGCTTTATTGGAAAGATAATTATATGCCATTAGTGTGGGTTGAATAAGGCGCAATCTGGAAGTCCAATTTTTGACCGCTTTTGGAGCAGCTGGGTACGTATATCGGTAATAACTTGACAAATGTTGGCTTGCTAGTTTTCTATCGTCTCTGGTTTATCGGCGTAGACTATCGATTTCACATATCTTCACATAAAATAATTCAAAGGTTTTAAATCTCACGATATTGGAGGCAAATTCACAGGGACATTAAGCGAAATTATGCGCCCATCGAATGTTTCTTTTAATAAATTGATTGTGGTGTGCGGTGTGTAGCATGTTGCGCCGTCTTGTTAAAACCACAGCTCTTCCTCATTAATGCCATTCAATTGGAGAACGAAAAAGTCAGCAACCATGGATCTATAGCGCTCTCTATTGACTGTAACGTTCTGACCGACATCAGTTTGAAGAAATATGGACCAATGATTCCACCAGCCCATAAAACATACCGTACAGTGACTTATGTGGATGTAACGGTGTGTCAACAATGGTTTGTGGATTTTGTTCATTTCAAATGTGGCAATTTTACTTATTGACGTAGCCATTCAATCAAAAATGAGACTATCGCTGAACAAAATTTTGTGTTGAAAA
Source organism: Eubasilissa splendida (assembly GCA_031772225.1). NCBI lineage: Eukaryota > Metazoa > Arthropoda > Insecta > Trichoptera > Phryganeidae > Eubasilissa > Eubasilissa splendida. The sequence goes on along the minus strand of CM062850.1, from coordinate 11,873,985 downwards.
TGAGAATTAAGAGCAATCTCGTTTTCGGCCCATTTATTGAAATTTAACGTAAAACGCACACAATGATCAAGCGACTTTAATTCTTGCACGAGCTGGATATTGTAAGCTCGTAAACCGAGGTCTTTCAGCAAAATCTTCCATAAAGTGGATGGACATAGCTCCAATTGCTCTGCACGATGGCGAATCGACTTATTCGGGTCCTCCATAATACTCCGCTTCACTCCAACAGCTTCTTCGATGCGCACTGTATGACGTCTCTGCGGATGCGTATCATCAATTAGAATATGCATGGTGTAAAAAAAATCCATGTTCAATTCCAATTCTAATTATCATTAATTAAAATCTGCATTTAAAATACGAGTATATAAATTTAATTGCAGTTTTCTAACAAGTATCGTCTCATTTGACAGACAAATTAAATATATATTGGTTTAAATAAGAGATTATCCATATTAGTTGAAGATTTTCATAAAAAATCAATTCTTCATTCTTGAGTATCTTCATAAAATAATATTATAATATACATTAATTTCCAAATATATTCAGGCATTCAAACATAAGAAATTGTGAACTAAGTTATTTTTCTCCTGTACATATTTTGGTTGGAAATCTTGGATTTTAAAAATACGAAGTATGTACCTTCCTGTTTTGTGTGGGTATAACAAAAAACTTGCAACGTCGTAACTAATCAAAACGCCCTCGGTGACGGATAAATCGTATTTGTTATCGGTTTAAGTGTCGAAAATTTAAAACCTAAAGGTACACCGGAGACCACCAGCAGAGCAGCTAACCAATGCAGGTTAGTGGTTTTATTTGTAAAATTTGGAATTGCAGTTTGTTCGTTGCCAATAGATAATCCAGGACAATACTGATTATCGAAGTAGTTTACACGATCACCTCCTGTATGTATAATATATCTAACATTAATAAATAAACACACATTTTAATACATAAAATAGTAAATTATTAAAATATGAGAAATTATCCAAAGAAAGGGCTTAAAATCTATTTAAAAAAATAATGACTCAGTATTGTATTATTTCAAGGCTTTTATAGTAGACTTTTATGAAATCAAATGAACACAATCGTTTATCCAAGTCCGTAAATCAATCAGCCCGCGATCATCGATATTCAGCGAGCGCCGTTTGCGAAACCTTTTATTTCGTTTTGGATATTGTTTCCGTACTAGTTTGTATTCAGCTGTTGCTGCACGGCCCGCGAGTCGGCAGGGCAGGTGGTGATTTCAATATACGTGGCGGCAAAACAGCAACCCGACCGACACCAGACAACTTCGGAAACGGCGGGACCCGGCCTCTAATATCCACGCTTATTGAATGGCGAGCAGGCGAGAGCTGCGCGAGCCGCATCCAGCCATCTTCATGTGCAACTAGTGATGTTTGCGAGCGCTGAAACATTTTACTAGCTAACCAAACTGTATCGATTTGGAATGTTGAAGGGCAGTTTTTTCCGTGAATTCAAACTGATGATCTCAATATGAAAAGCACACGCAATTGTAAGAAAGATACCGGAAATTGTATTGCTTCAAATAAAATCATTCCAAATACAAGACTTGTAACCTCGACTTCTCAGAATAACAAGGTTCCATCTGACACTAACACTGTTTTGAAATAATGAACTCAAAAGTGTTGATTGAATTTCAACATATATTCATGTATATTTTGTTTTGAGTATGCAAATATAATCAGTTTTAAGGTCTTAACTTATTTTCAATGACCACTATGAGATGAGCGAAACTAAAAATAAAAAAATATTGTAAATTAACAATAATGATCCATAAATTGAAATAAATAACTGATGCAGTTGCAACTTTCAGCTTTGCTATTTCATTTAATATCTATTAAATAGAGTTGGTGTGTATGGAAGAAATATAGAATAATGCAAATAAGCCCAAAATGTTAGTTGGAACCTTGTTATTCTAAGGAGTCGACCTGACGCCGTTATCAAGAGTATAAAGCAGAACTAATATTATTAAAAAAATCTATTTGATGTCGTTTTCATTGTCGAAGCAAATCGTTAACGTTAGAGTCAAAAAAGTATCATGTATTTGAATTATATAAAGCAAATAAAAAGTTTCGGTAGTAATAATGCCCACAGCAGAGACAATACATTTTACAATATCGATCGACGTCATCTAATGAAGAGACTCAATTTAAATTATTGCGCAAATATATTAAGAGATTTTGTTAAGGAGAATTTTCTCAAAGGCAAAGTTTTGTATGGAGGTATTTTAGAATAAGCCAAGGAAAACGTAATAATTACTCTTACCCTCCGAGAAATGCCTTAATATATTTTAATACAAAATTATTGAAACGACACAAATATGTAGTCAATAGATAACTTTCTTTTCAAAGAGTAAAAGTTTTCCAAGCTTGTAATGGAAAGATCTTCCGAGAATGGAATATATCCAATATTTCCATGAAAACATTGAGTTCCAAAACATTTGAAATATGATATTGGCAGCGGTATCATTTTGTAAAGAAAAGGGAGGGAAGCAAAGGTCGGTAATGTTTGTGAAAAATCTAGGGAAGTGGAATGGAAATCCATAAAGGAATGTAAAATGAAATGTACGGCGTATTTTAAAAGGTTGAATGGTATAAGAAAATCTACTCCACAATCGATACTAAAGCTTATATTTAAGTGAAAATGTTAATAAAACATCATGTTTCGAGCAATCCATTATTTTCATGAACTCAAAATAGTTTTTCAAGCATAAAATGACTATAATGTTAGCATAACGCGCACGAGAGTCGGACGATATTTGTCTGCGAGCCATAATAAAGTGTAGCGGAGCCGGGCGCCGCCGATTATCCCCGCAACAGCCCCGTTTAACCATCGCATATATTATGGACATGTGGAGCCATTTCTCAGATTTAAGCAGCAGGCAATAAAGAAGAATTTAATTTGCACGTAAGCCGCCGCCGGAGTTTTCGGCGATTAAAATTATTAATGCCCCCGAGCGCACCTAACTATTTTTAAAGCCGGCAAATTGAAACAGAATTTGTCGGTCCGGCCATTACCGCGCGCCCACCCTGGCCATTCCTAATCCGGCCATTATTAGCCCGCCCCGCCGCTGGGAAAATTCGGGTTGGTACGTTCAAACATAAACAGTGCACTTCCACGAAGACAACACTGCTGGCAGGGAAGATCTTTCTCACGGAGCGAGGCGTGATCGATGATCAGTAACAAAGTAAATTTCATTCATAGTTCACTAAACTAGTTATTAAAAGGTCATAGAACTAAAATGTTTGCGAATGTGGAGAGGCTCAGTAAATATTATGAAAAATAAAGAGATCCTAGTGAACACCCTAAAATATAAAGTGAAGGAACGCATTCTTAAATAATTATTTGCTTCCTCTGTTGTATTTAATTTTTTTTAAATTGTTGTCAATAACATTTTAGTTTACTTTTACAATGTAACTTACTTACTTACTTTAATTTTTATGTTTTTTGTGCGTAAATTAACATTCATTTACTATATTAATTACTACTTGAAGGGAAACCCTTGCCGTAAAACTGTTGTGCAGTTTGGCAAAAAAAAAAAATTTTAATGTAATAAATAAAGATGAAATAAAAAACAAAAAAAAAACGATCAAAATTAATTTCAAAAGTGAGAAGATAAGAGTATTTTTGAGATTAAATATTGAATCAAAAAATTCAGAGAAGCTGCTAATATTTTTTATTAAAACTTTTGTAATATTGTTCTCATAGGTTAAGTCTGCTTGTTCACTAAGTATCGACCTTTTGATTAATATTTAAAACTCCAACTACGGGTTTATTATGAAAGTTTTTAACAATAATATTTTAAATTATTATCCTAAATCCTTAGAACGACTCCTACCGATAAAAATATTGCTTATAAATTGAGACAATGGAGTAAAAACCGGAAAAATGTGAAGATAAAGCGACGTCGGGTGAAATCAAAAACCCAAAATAGGGTTGAAAGCGAGACCACAATAATTATGGAAGATTAGGGTACTTTTATCGGGGATTTTCTTCCCCGATGTGTGTCGGTCTCTCCATCTGGTCAACACTCGAAACCTTTATCGGGAAACTTTGTAATTAAGCCCTCACGTCGCCCACTGTTTCGACTTGTTCGTGGCGCGGGGCCGAAGATCAAATCTTCGTAAGAAGGTAAATAAATCACAACATGTAATATGTTGTACACATATAATATGTATGTATATATGTTAATTTTTAAAAATAAATTTCAGACTACGTTATGGATAAGTTTTGACATTGAATATTTATTTAATTTACGGTTGAAAGCAAACAAAAACACTCCCGTCATTAAACGTAAAGTTTAGTTGGGGCGTGTGAGACAAAGATAAACTTTCCTTTGTTAAATAATCTTTAACATAAAGGTGAAGAACGATAATGTAAAACTTACCGGTCCAAACTGCTCGAAGTAGTTCTTCACGTCCTCGAGCGTTGTGGGCGCCGACAGCCCACCTACAAAGATTTTCTTTGTCCTGGTAACCATCTGCAAATACAAAAAACCCGGTTATTTATCAATTTGATGCGCGTAAACAATTCAATTTCGATGATAATTTCTGAAAAGAAGAGAAGCAAATGAAATAATAATCTTGCAGTATGGATCGGGCATCGTGTCATTAACTTTAGGGAGGGGAGAGGCAGTTTCCAACAGGGCGCACAATATTACGCGTTTTTTACTGCGTAAAAGTAAACGCTCGCAAATCCACAATAAAAGCGGGCGCGCTTCGCGTTTTGCATACTCGAATCACCGAAGGTACAATAAAAACTAACAGAGTCCGAGGGGGGCGGGGGAACGGGAGGAAGGAGAAAATAAAAGCGGACACCGAGAGGAGGGATGTAAGAATAATTACCGTTCATTCATTATGCAGTCCTTATATAGCGGGAGAGGAGAAGTTTCCTTTGCCGGGTCCGGGGACCGAGGTTTATATCACCTCCGAGGAGTTGTCGGGAGTCAAACAATTAACCGCGACTGACGCTGGCTAGCCGAGGGAAATTGCAGGTATTTAAGAAGTTCGGATTAAAATTAAGTCGTCTCCATAAACTTAATCGGGCTATTTCGAAGTTAAACGGAGAGAGAAATATTGTCTCTATTGACGGCGCTAACGACGTTTTAGAAATCTTTATATTTATGAACAAACCTATTCAATTTTATATACATTTTAGATGCACCGCGAAAAGTAAAATAAGTCAAAATAATAAGACCAATAAACTAAATCCGCATGCAATTTATTTATTTAATTGCTCAGTTCCAATAAATACATTAGGTACTCTAGATGTAATTACATTTATACAGACATTTAATGATCATTACATTAATAATTTAATCATGTTTCTGATCCAGAATAATCTTTAATTTAAATTTTACTACCTGTACGACATTATTATTATGATACAAATAAAATTATTTAGATGATTATATTATATCAAAGCCAGAGCAGTAATATATTTGCTTAAGACTCTTGTAGTACGTCTTATCTTATTAAAGTAAGTGTTTTATCTTATTAAAAAAATTCGTAATGTATTTGAAAAAAAGCATAACACTATTTCAAAGAACTTCGTCCATTAAAAAATACTAAAATAATCTTACGCCGAAACAGGTCCTGTATTATGAAAGGTGTAGCAACGTAATTTCAAGCGCAAAATATTAATGATTATAATGTTTTAAACCTTGTAAGAAAAGGAACGAGAAATAATTTAGGGTGGAATTCAAGAGTAATTATTAATTAAAAATTTTCACAAGAATTTTTCATTTTTGATAAAGCACAGATGTTTGTGGCGTTGAAACAAGTTGAAAAGAATTGCTATCACTGTGAATGACAGAAGGCTTTTGTGATTGATAATGACCATTTGAAAACGGAATGAGGGTTCATTTGTGGGAAGCCTAATCGCTTTTTTCTGTAAAAATGTTTTTTTTCCGTATAATTTTAATATCTCTAAACATTAATATACAATATAAGATTTTAGTTCATACCACGCTTATTATTTTGTAAAAATATAAGCATTTAAAAATATAAACTTATATTTACAAAATAACATGTATCTCCGGTACAGCAATGTGTATCTGTATATGTACAGTATTAATTATCTTTATATTTTTTGATAATATTTTTCTGTTTTAAAAATTGTTTAGTAAATTTTTTAGAAAACAAAGCAATTTCAGATCCTAAATAAATCTACATGTACTACGTATACATTTATATAAGTTTTAAGTTTAATACAAAAAATATAGTATAGTCTCGTTAAAACGCCCCTATGTTTAACGTGAATTCGGATATAATGTGATGATATATATTTTCCATCAGAAGATATCTATTTAATTTGTACAGCAATAATAAACAGGGGTCATTCGTTTGAATTCCTGCACATAAGGGAATTCATGGAAATGAATGTGCTGATAAACTAGCCAAGGAGGCCACTCTTTCCGGAGTTCTCCCCCATCAATTTCATATCCCGATATATGACGGACTTAATATGGTAAAAAAATGTACAAGTTCTATATAGACTGCACAATGGATGGATCCAAATAATCATAAGGGTAATCGGCTTAAAATAATTTAAAGATCTATTCCCCGCACCCTCTGGTTCTCCAAAATAACAATATCAAATATCTCTAGAATGAGAATTGGGCATTGCCAGGTAGCCTCACATTTATTCAGATTGAAGTTGATAGGTTCCCCAATGTGTGGGTGTGGTGCCGAGGAGGAAACACTTGACCATATCTTTTTTGCCTGTTCATTGCGGATCACAGGTTTTTTTACAGTAATATCGTCAATGATAATTTTCAACTCCCGGTTAACTTGTGTCATCTTCTTTCCCTTAACTCGCCACATTTAATCTATATAATAGCAAATTTTTTGAACGACAATGGTATTGACTTGTAATATAATATTTCCTATTCTATAATATTATTGTATTTATTTCTATAAAATAAAGTTTTAACTTGATTGATGGCACAAATCACTCCTAAAGGGTGGATTGCCTATTTAAAAGAAGATGAAGAAGATAAACCTTATTAATTTGTATTTTAATTTCTACGATATCAATTGGAGAAATTCTTTAAAACAAAATTAATTTAATTGTCAGAATTCAATCTTCTAAACAGAAAAATCTCTGCTAAGTTGGCCTGCACATATTTTCCACACAGGAAACAAAAGACTACTTGAACAGATTTTCTCATCAGTTTCTGAGAGAAGAAAACCGATATGATGAGCCAGGAGAATATGGAATAAGGAAATGAGGAGACTCTGCGAAGAAATATGAAACTATTAGTGGCCCTAAGTAATCAACACAGCGCAGGACAGAGAGCGGTGGAAGAGAGTTATCCAAGCGTTAGGTCCTGACCCGATTAGGATTAAGAGCATAAATATGAAGAAGAAGGTAAACGAGCAAAAATCTGGTTATAACGGGTGAAAATAGGAGTATTTTAGAATGTTACACCTGATTTTCTTGAATTTAGATTTAGCGGGATCCTACTTTCTTCGCGATGTAATTTTTTGGACCCTAACGGCCATGTTATAACGGGGCTCGACTGTACTTTCATTCGCCACTTTTACTATAGCGGTGTACCGAAGACGAGATTAAATATTTGAAGCAAGCGTTTTGCACAGAAATTAACGGTATCGTCCTTTATGAAACTTTTTCCTTGAACTTTGTCCGCCCTTAAAGTTTTGCTCGAAAGTTTCTCGAACGCAGAAAATAAGACACGGCGATGACCAGATTTAGTAAACGAATGGGGAGCAGGATCCAGCTTCTAACAATCGTGTGTTATTTACATAATAACAACACATTTAAAAAATTTAATAAAAAAAAACTGTCGTGAAAATGAGTAACATTTTTTAAATATCTCAAAATTCATTAGGGTCTCCTTCTTAGATAAATATTTAATTGTCAGATTTTAATGCTAATTATTAGGTTGATGCAGCAAATTCAGTAGTAGACGGCAGCAGAGTCCTGATATTTGAAGAGGTTAATATAAAATATTTGTTATATTTTTTAACATTTTGCTTAATGAAATCAATAGATAAATAAGAGTATTTTCGAAAAAAACAGAAGCGGTTCAAAAACATCGACGTACACGTCTTTTTAGAAATCATGAATATTGAAAATTAATTTTAAATTATGTATTAATAATATTTTGCTCTTCAGTTTCTTTTTCAAGATCCTTAGTTAAAACTGATTTGATATTTATACAAAGTATACATCGACAACACAGACCTGATTTTAAGTATTACTACGAGTAGTAAAGCTGATTTAAAAAATAAGAAAATTGACACAAATTATAAATAAAAATTGTAAACCAGTGGCTGTTATATTTATTTATTTAATTCCTAACATAGTGCATACATAAGCTATATATGTTATATATAATAATATTGTTACGTACTCGCGTAAGAAGTATTTCTTAAATGGTATACTTCGTAGAAGATTGTTGGTGGTCTAAGAAAAACTCTTACGTGACAATTATGATCAACAGTTATTGATACAAAGTATATGACTAGTCTCGAAGCCAAACGGTAGCGAAGAAGGCCTATGCCCCGCGCGCGTCAATCCATTTATGCCCGCCACACACACACGCACATACATCTCTGGCGCGCTGACACACACACACATACACACGACCTCAAGGACATCGCATTTATTATGAATAAATAAACATCGAAATGACGATATAAACATAACTAAAAGATTTATACCAAAAAAATGTAAAAATCTGTATTTATAATATTTACGCAATCATGAAACGGGTTATACTTTAGAAAAAGCCTTTAATAAGAAAAATATATTTATTTCAGTTTAAAAGTATATAAAGTGATCTGCAATATTCTTCCTTTCTCAGTTCTTCACCAATTAAGTTTCATGGTATCCACAATAACTAGGCTTATAGGAGATCCATCATTGTAGTAGAAGTAGAATTAATTAAATTTTAACGAAAAATATGAAATAGTCGTCACTGTAAGAATTATTTTTAAAATTGCAAAGAAATGACTAACGGTAGTGAATTGAACTGAAAAAATATTTACTGATTATTATTTCTTGGAAATGAGCTTTTCAAATCATAATTCGTAAAGCAAACTGCCCGGCTTATGATTCGCCCTACCCTGGCGATATCATTACCCCCTGCTTGTCATTAGTTCAGGGGCGGCTCAGGGCAACCTTACACTTAATGTATTTTTAATGTTGATTAGCATGGAATGAAATGTGATAGCCATCGGTGCTTCACTGAACTGCTAATAAATTGAGCGCCGGTTCTCCCCGATCGGACGCGCACGGACATCGGACTCAACAGGGCGGAAGATCGCGAAGAGATTTACTACCGAACCGCTATATCCGCCGATGAAAACGGCCTATACATTATAATTCTTAGATACATCGATAGTCATATACTAAAAACTCTCTCCCGATATAAAAAAAAAACTGTTCGCTCGCATCAACGTACACGAATCTACATTGTGGAAAGGGACATTCAAATAATGTAGTAAAAGTGAAAATATAAAAAAAAAAAATTTAAGTACTTAACTAATAATAAAAATGAATTATTATTGAAATAACCAAATTGATTACATATCAGCCATTAGCTTTTAATATATGGGATAGTTCATATACAAAGAAAAACTGAAAAGAAATCAAAATAGTCCACAGATAAAAATACTCTCAAATCAAACCACGATCTGGGAGACCAGCAAGATAGTTTCATTTTAAAAGAACCAGTGCTGAGTTTTGTTTTAAAAAAGTAATGATATTGATGTTATGGTCATTCATGGAAAGAGACCAAGCTTTTGTTAAATAGTTTTCAAATGTGTGAGAACAAATGTGATAAGAAATAATGATCTTTGTTATAAAATAAATATCAGTATAAATTAAGGAAACGCTTGCTGCTTTGGTTTACGGAAATTGCTATGGTCGAGGTTGTTGTCATAACTGATACAACTAATCGTCCTATACGGGTGTGAAGTTTGGTCTGTCACTGCAAGAGGTAGGCAAGTGTTCAGCAGACTGGGCCTCAAAGGAGATGTCAAGGGATGAATGGCGTTGCATTGTGACTTCTAAGTCTCACGATGAAGAAGAATATCGATGTGGTCTATATTCCGTAAGCGTATTTCCATTAAAATATGTATATAGATAAGTATATATTATATATACACTCAGGTCCCTTTTTATGCGGTAGATACGTTCGACAGAAAAACGCATAAAAAAAGACTAGACACAAGCGCGTATAAAAATAAAGGATACGTTCCACAATTTTATAAAATTGCATAAAACTAATTAAATAAATTAAAATATACCAAAAAACGCATAAAATTTTTTATTAAATTTCAGAAAAATATAATCATAATATACTCGTATTTCTTCCAAACTTATGAATAAAAAAAATATAAAAAAAAGTTTATCTTGTTTGCATATTTTTTTATTAAGAATTATCATCGTATGTTCGGCATAATTTGCGAACTGGTTCGAAATCACTTTCATCACTAGAAGAGATAGTCAGCGCATCAAATCTATGTATTGAAGATAATGATTCTTCACAAATAAAATTAGCCCCAACTTCGCATGTTGATTTTTCCCTTTTGACAATATAATCAGTCATTAAACTTTGCGATGACTTTGCTAATTTTTTGTACAATTCTTGATATCCAGAAATGAAATTCTGAAGCTCGCGTTGAAACTTGAATGCTCGTTCAGAATTATCATTTTTTTCAATGAAATGATTTGCCAATTTACTGCAAGGTTGAAGACCTTCTCGAATTACACTTGCAGTGAGGGTGATTGGAGTTTCATTTTCTTCCGATTCGTTTTCGTTTTCTTTTTCTTCGACGGTATTAAGAGTTAAACCAATAATATCATTGTCATTCATAACATTATCCTCTGCACTATGCACACTGATAATTTCTGAAAACAATGGAGGGAAGAAACGCGTCCAGACATGCCCAACTTCACTTGGTTTCGGCTGAATTGTACTGGCGCAGACTGCGTTTGCACATACAGACAAAATTTTCCAAATTTTTGACCCTTTTAATTCTGGCGTCAGCTATCAGATTACTCAAAGATATTTGAGATTTCGTAAAAATAAGGTAGATGGCTCTTTCAAATAATGGAACGATTAAATGTAATAATATCTAATAGGTAACATATAGGTTGGAAAATTTGTCGCTAAAAATATCGTCGCTGTAGCATAGTTGGATTATGCACCTTCCCCGGTTTGGAAAAAGATCCAGGTTCGAATCCCGGTGGCGCAACAACAATACTTTTCGATAAAATTGATTTTATATGTATATCTTTCTAATTAATATATTTAATTCATATTTATAATAGATTTTTAGATATGCATGATGTAACAGACCTAGTTCAAATTATTTTATGGAGATACCTAAAAATGTTCAAGGGATATGTGCCTAATTTCAACCATGTCAGGATATAAGGATTTAAAATAAATTGTAATTATGCGATTATTTCGATTAATTTAAATATTTTATTAATTCCAGATTACACATTGAATACAACAAATTAGAGGTCATTGAATTACGAGAATTACGCATTTCAATTTAAATTTATTTCGAAGTACGTAGACTTCAAGCTTAACACGATTTTGTAAAAATTTCAAACAATAATATTTTCCGTAACATTGCAGATTGCACATATTCGTTGAACATTTTTGACTATTAATTTAGTAAGGTAACCCGTAAAATATTGTGGACTAGGTGTGTTATATTCTGTATATAAAAAAATATAATTTTGATTTATTTATTTGTTCAAAATATGACATAATTCTGTGAGTATTAATAAATAAAATAAAAAGAGAGACAATGCCCACTTCATATACTGCAAATATTATGTTATCATTATCAATGCAGACTGTGTTAATTGTTTCATAATATGTATTGTTAAATATAATGGATGAACATGCCATATTCACTACAGATTTCGGTCTAGCTAAAGAACAGGTCCATCCATTATGTAGTAAGGAACATATCTTACATTATCTACAAATTAAAGATAAATTAATAATAATATAATGCATAGGAGAGAAAGAGACGCTGAAGAAGAACACTGAAGACGGTAAAATCATCACCCCGGAAAAATAGTCTGATGTTACATCCACGATACAACCCTGCACTCTTCACATGTTAAAATGTGACGTAGATGAACAACAGACACGTGCAAGAACAAAAGAGAGTAGCATGCATTGTTTAAGATTACATACATAAAAAAACAACACACCCGTGCATGTATGTGGTATATCTTTTGAAGTTAAAATAAAGTTTACTTTGGAAGCTAAAAAATTGGAAAATCATGAATTAATCATTTTTTTTATTTAATGCGAATTCTTAATTTCTTTAAATATTATATTTGAGAAATTAGGAAAATATCCGTATAATATTGCATTACAAGAAAAATAAAGATAAGGCGTGTGTTGTGGACAAAAAGGGTTAAACATCTAATATTTAATATCAGCAAAGCCATAACACCTAATATTAAAACAAAATGTACCAAAGTAAAATAGATACTCGTACGCTAAGTTAGCGGCGTATGAATGTACGTTATAAGAAAAAATACATTTTTTAAAGACACATTTTTATTGTGAAGTTGAAGTTTTTAGAACAAAAAAGTGTTATATTTTGAGAATGTCCAAATCTTTGTATTGTAAACATATATCAAAGTTTATCAAAATTTAATAAAATTGATTAATTACACAAGTCGACATGATTTTTTAACATTAATGAAAATGTTATTTTTGTGTTTCATTTAGGTAGTTATTAAAACACCTTTCCACAGAAATGGCTTAGCACGTCCCATTTTCGAGTACCTGTTTGTCCCTTATATAATATGAGATTATTGATATTATTTGTACCTGGCTTTAGACGATGTTGGAAGAATTACCATTAAGTGCACTTTTATGTACATTACAGTCAAGTGCTTATGTCGAATTTTATATAAAATGGCAAGTTCTAGTCGTTGATGTTACAAAAATCCAGCGGATAAGTTTTTTTTTTATATATGTGGACGATTTATTTTAAAGTCACAGGTTAGATCTATATTCGAAGAAGTCAAAAAAGTTTATCTTTTATATTTTAAGTGTCAAATTGAAAATCCAAATAAAAGTTGGGCCACTCATGTATGCTGTGTGAGTTGTCGTGTAAATTTAGTGCAGTGTGCAAAATTCTATGCCGTTTGGTTTGGAGAAAACCTACTGACCATCTGAGTGATTGCTACTTCTGTATCACTTAAATAGAAGGGTATTAAAAAAAGCAAACGGGAAAAATTGAGTATCCAAATTTGGCTTCTGTACTAAGGCCAGTTCTTCATTGCCAGGAATTACCGAAGCCGATTGCGCTTTTAAACTTGGACAACGTTATGTTTCCCGGTGATTCTAATTCTGCATTATGATCTGATCCAACACTTCTTGAGAACACCAGTAGTGACCCATAATTTTTACCAGGTACTAGTGAACCTCACTTAATAACTCAGAATGAATTAAATGATTTGGTAGGTGACCTGAGTTTGTACGAACAAAAATCTGAACCTCAATAATGGAACCAGTTAGATACAAATGCAAGTGTTTCACTTTACCGAAAAGGAAATGTAACATTTTCAAGTTTTTATAAAATTGAAGGATCGCTATGTGTCTGTTATGATATTGTTGGTTTATTGAATATTTTCATGGATTCATTGAAATATAGCCTAAAAGTAGTCTTGCTTCATAATGGAAACCAAAAATTATCTATTCCTTTAGCCTATTCAGCGACAATAAAAGAAAACTATGATAACTTAGCTACCATAATAAATCAAGATAAATATGAACAGCATCAGTGAGATATTTGTGGAGATTTAAAAGTGATAGTTATATTGCTGGGGGTTCCAGAAGGTTTTACAAACTATTGCTGTTTTTTGTGTCTATTAGACAGACGAGCAACAAAATACCATTTTATTAAGAAAGATTGGCCTCGTAGAACTACTTTTGAACAAGGTACTTCAAACATAAAATATGCCTCCCTTGTTAACCCAAAAAGGTGCTTCTGCCACCTTTCCATATTAAGCTTGGACTAATGAAAAACTTTGTTAAAGCTATGGACAAAGAGGGTAATGGTTTCAAGCATCTAAAATACATATTTCCTCAGTTAAGTGATGCAAAACTAAAAGAAGGCATCTTTATTGGACCTCAAATAAGGAAACTTTTAAGTGATTTCCTTTTTCAAGGATAATTAAATGACAGGGAATTGGTAGCTTCGAAATATTTTGTAAGTCTAGTGAAGGGATTTCTGGGTAACAAGAAAAATGAGAACATCCTTATGTATGATATGTCATACAGATATATATATGCTGTTTAAAAAAAGGGGAAAAAGGAATTATCAAATTTGGTCTATAGATGGCGATGGTATAGTGGTACTCTAAGCTAATTCACATACTAACATATATATAATATTCAAAAATAATAGATAAATGGCGAGATTGAGGGGTGAGAATTAGTAAACGTTATCAGAGGTAAGCCCTGTAATTACCCCATACTTACATATATTTTCCAATAAATATAATAAAAAATAGCTTTGCCTCTATGAGATATGTGATATTTGTTTGAAAATGTATTCGATTGTTATAGCGGAATGATGAACGCGCTTCCCCCGATAGGGAGAGATTTGAGTCCCGGTAGCAACAATTTTTTATTTTTTTCTGTATATATATATTCTGTATATCTTTCTAGTTGATTAATTTAATTTGTATTAAAAAAATATATTTTAAAGGAAGGAATTTTCCTAGAACTGGTAAATATTTTTTTTCTCATTTCTTTCGCGCAAATAAAAGGACTTAAAAGGGATTTTTTGTTATGTAAATAAACGAAGCACCGGTTGTCTTCTTTCCTGGAAAAGAAGACCGATCAGAATATATTGGCTATAATACCCCCAAATCACCGAGACGAGAGAAAATCCTTTTAATTGATTTGGATAGTAACCCCGGGCCATGCCGACTCAGTTCTAGCCGCTTGCAAATCTCGCCAAGAGCCACGAACAAAGGAAATTTTCAGCGCGTATCGGCAGAAGCTGGTAATAAAAAGAAAGCGAAAGTAAAAAAGTGATCAGGCAGCGGAGGCAGGAGACGAATGGAAAGGCGGCAAAGTGGAAATTCAATAAGATTTAAGCTACTAATAGAAATTGGGGATAAACGAGCGGAGTGGACGTGCCCACTGCCCTCGACAAACGGAATTAGACTGAAGCACAAGTCTCATCCCCAGTACACATCGAAACGGGGCTGTCATTTAAGAAAACTTTGCGTTCCGTTAGACGCAACATGCTCAACAAAATCCTGCACGAAGGTAAATTTTCGTCGGTGCTTGTTCGATATCAAATATCACCCTCTGACTCGACAGGGATGTTCATTTCGTACTTATTGAAAAGCTGTGCATTTTAGATTATTATATAGTTAATAATATTCCAAGGAAATAAATAAAAATACAAAATCTTTTTTTATAGAACATTGCGATAGATCAAATTGGAAGGAAAAAAAATGCCCTAGAAATATTAATAGACAAGTCCTAATTATTTAACAGAAAATATTATTATTTTTATTTATTTATTTATTAACGCCCTTATGGGCTTTCACAAAGATGGTTTGGTATAGAAAAAAAACAAAAACATGTCTGAGTATCAAAATAAATTGTATCTTTGACTTAGAACAGCATCAAAAACATCACTCTTATGTTTAAACATTGAATATCGGAATGTATCTACAAGACCAAAATCGTCCCCAAGCCTGTGAAATCTTTGTGTGGGGGTATTCCTATAAAAATGAGTATATGATGAATTTACATGGAACAGCGCCTACGACCTGGTACGTGGTATTCAATCAGTTCAGTTAAATTAGCGGCGTCCAGTAGGCCATTTACTATTTTAAATAAAGATAATAAATCACTTAAAAATCTTCTTCACGATAAGTTAGTTGAATAAAGAGTACTCATTAGAAAATCATAATTCAATTGTTCAACGTGTATACATAGTTTGAAGTTAATAAACCTTAAAAATTATAATTTGTATGTATGTAATACGCGTTCGCTATTAGATTGCAACATCAATAAATTATTACAGGGGATGAGAAATAATTGAACACACGATTTAAATGTAATTAATGTAATGAATTGCGATTTACACGTGTGTATCTGTAGCGGTCGCATTTCATAGATTCTTTTCAATGTTTGGAAAAATTATAATTATAAATATATATCTAGGCATGGCTGAAATGATAAGATAAAAAATTCTTCACCCGAATTGTGAAAATAATATTCCTGGGAAAAATAATATTAATAATCATCTTGAAATATATTTTACCATAATCGCAGATATATTCGTCCTGGAAATCCCCTACTTAAACATTCTCGTACCGTAATATGAAAAGGAATATATTTTCCAAAAATGCGATTCTCACTTGCGAATTTTCCTTGATAAATTGCCCAGTCATCTTTTTCCCATAAAGCTCCTCGGATTAAATGGCATTTAGTTTCGTGGGCGAAAAAAATGTCAGCGCACACAAAAAGCGCACAAGATATTGTAGCAGTGGGTAGCCTTTCACAAAATGGTCCGTCCCTTCATACGATTTCATCCGCACACGGGAAACATAGTGTTTCGATGTCACCCCCGCCCTTCGGCGTCAAAACTTGTTATATTTGAAGGGTTTTTAGATGGTAATAACATTCTACAGAGAATGTTTAATAACAGGTTCTTTTCCGCAATGAAAAATATAAAATATTACACACGAAGTTGAAATAATACAAACCATAGCTTTTAGGTAAAAAAAGATTCTGACTCATGGTGTATAGGCTTTTAGGTATTATATCATTATTACGTAAATAAATTGTGTTGTATTAAATATTGGTACATTAAATATTGGTATTAAATATTGGTATTTTTTCGATAGTCAATCAAATTTAAAAAATGTAAAAAATTTTTAGTTCACCTATTAATATTTCAATATGTACATTATTTTCGGAACTTTTAAAATCGTTATATATTTGTAGTTTAACAAACTATACGAATGTCAAAATAAACACTATAGAAACACGGAAAAATAAATTCTGATGATATGTTGATAATATAACTACTGATGAAAATCCATAGAGCATAGCTTGATTTGAGATCAACAATAAAAGTATTCTAGCTGCATTGGAATGGTCACTAGTCCGAATCCCGGCTGGAATATTTAGAATTCATATAACATTATTATTATTAAATCATGACACATCTAATCTGGAGTATCTTAATAATAGCGTGACACAATATTATTCCAATAGATTTAATTACCCTGACTTGACTGACTAATTTGACTGACACCCGTGTTTTGTTTTAAAATTCAACAATAAATAAACGCGATCTTGCAAATACATTTTATATTTTGTTAAGAGTATATTGTTGTCAATGTTCACAAAACGTACCTACAAATTTGCGACCCGAACAACTTTGACTTTGAGAATATATAAATATTTTCATTGTATAAATTTGCGAACAAACCTGTGCGCGGGATGGAACGGATATGAATAAAGCAGAACACACTCAAGTTATACAGCAATTAATGTTTTCGGTATGTATATGTACTTAGGTATATTAAATACTGATTGTTTTAAAATTATATTATTGAGATATGTTTTCATTTAAAAATAAATAGTATTTTGATTCTTGGAATTAAATCTGAAAAAAATCTAAACAAATCCCCGTGAGATCGGAATTTGCTTATAATTCTATTATATTTGATACGCCATTATTTACGTACGAGGGTGGAAACGGCCATTAGGGTTTCGCAGATAAAAATGTTATACCCTTACTTCGACAATAGATGAATTAAATTTGATGTCGGTCTCGCCCGGGTCTCTGTTTAGCGGCGATATTCGCTCCGACGGATGCGCAAAACATTTGAAAAAAGAAATGATTTTTCGGATTTTAATCCCTTCACGCCCGGGAAAACAGAAACAGATTAACAGAATTTAATATTTTATTACAGATTTACAATTGTGTAATAATTCATATATTTGCCAGAAAAAAAACCAGTCTATTTTTAATTATTTAATCAGCTAGATCGAAATGACGTCATCGAAAATGCTCGTTGAACAAACTCTTTTTGGTGTGATAGAAAAGTCATGATTTGGAAGGTAGAGATTTTCATTACATTAAAATGTATATAATTGAAACGTGTGGTATCGCGAGTTTTTGCGGCAAACAAACCCGAAAGTTGTAAAGCCTATGATCCCGCTTCACGCAAACCGCCGTGAGTTATTTTCAAAGTAGATATTTTCAGAAAGGATAAAAAATGAAAGAAAAACACAGAAGGTATTCTGTCGGAACACATTTGTTGTGTTTAGAGGTGTTTTCAAAAGCGATTATATTGTTTGTAGAAATCAAAGAATTCGTTAAAACATTTTCCCAGCCACGAATTAACATCAGAAAAGCCCCTCCAGCGATCGAACGAGCTAAATTATTTTTTCATTTTATTTTGTACAAAAACAATGTTAAGGTATTCCAACACGCAATACCTCCGACAGGTAAGGAACAATAAAATATTATTACGAGGTTGATAGCTTGCCTTTTTATGTATTCTCTAATGATATTTATGAAAATGAAAACGATTGAATTTAAATTACAAATTACTAAATAACAATTGATTGCATTACGAGGACATACATGATCACAAAATAAAATAATTTTGAAATTTTACCGCTTTGTAGTGTATTATTTTTAATTTTACAGTTATCAAATGATAATAGTTTTCTTATATTATCTACCATCAGCGAAAATACCTATACATTTAATATTTAATATGGTTTACACCCTATAATATTATGTATAAGAACCTTCTGGCGATGCAACACCATCGGTGGATTTCAATTGATGTGCAAATGCAGCATGCCAGGGATGATGTGCGCTTCACCAGCCGCTAGGTGGGGAGACTGCGGAGAGCACTGTCGAGAGGAGAGGCGCTCGGGAGTTATTGCCTCGCCCACTCGTAATCCGAACGGACGGCTGCCTTTCCAGCTCGCAGCCGAGACGGACGCTCTACCTTCACCGGCAATCTCGGGGCGTTAACTTACGCAACATATCGCGAGTAACGTGTATGCATGTATATATATATATATATACATATATCGTACTTTAAAATGTAATGTGCACAATTACATTTGAAAGGAAATATAATATCTTAATAATATGCTATCACTTAGGTGGTTTGGTCATATGGAACGGATGAATGAGGAGAGAATGGTAAGAAAGATATATGACGCAAGTGTTGATGGCACCAGAAGACTTGACACGACCAGGTAAACCAGTTAATGGAGGATGGTTCTGTTAGAAGCCTCAACAATCGGCGAGTTTGTATGAGAAAATGTATGAACGTGGATGAGGCGAGAATTGTGTCAGGACAGAAGAGTGTGGCGCTCTATCCACTCTGCCTACCCCCGCAGAGGAAACGGCATGATGGTAAGTAAGTAAGTAATAATATGATATATATGTGTAAAGTTTCTTGATTATCCCGCGTGTGTTGGTCCCGAGAAACACCATTGTACCCCATCCACTGACAACAATATTAGAGACGCATTAACCCGACACGTATCGCACAGACAAATAACAACAATAATGTTTTACTTCACAAAATTACTAGAAGCCAAACATGAGGTCGTTAGTATCCTAATTATACAAAGTAAGGATTAGTGTTTTCACTTAGCGCTGAATTGCTGGCCTGAAATGACTTGTTTCATGATCGTTCATAGGCAACACCAATAAGACACCCCCTGGAGATGAGTTACGAGATTTACTCGAAACGTTGGGACAATAATGGTCCTTCTCAGGACCAACAGACGAGATGAAACCGAGAAAATTTTTCTCAGACATACTCAACCCGTGAAAATCTCAAATTTAACATATATATATATTTGTCTTTTTTTTTGAAATCTTCACTATTATTTTTATTTTATTTATTAAATCAATCGCAGTATTTTTTATAAATTACCTAGTATTATAACTGATGTTAAAAAAGCCATAGATATAAATAGTCATATAAATGTTTTATTCAGGAAGGTATACCACTATATTACATTGAATTAGAAATGTGTTCACAAAAGCGATAACTTTATTTGATTGACATGTCAGTTATAGTAATTTGGAAGAAGCCTCCACCTGAAACCTCGTGAATTCCTCGCGCCGTGTCAGGGCCCGCGGCACTTCGCGCCGTGGACTTTGTGAACAAAAAATCTACATTTACGCATTTGCGGGTAAAAAATATATGAGTGCGAGTCGAATGTAAATGTTTCCATTAGGCGGGGCCCGAGCAGGGCGGAGAAGCGCCGGTCTCGCGGGGAGGGGTGGTTCTTCCCTCCCCTTGCTTGGGAGGCTTATCCCACAGTCAGGGAAAAAATGATATTCTCGCGATTCGTTATTTTAATTTTTGACACTTTTTTTGTCCGGAATCAGAATATTCGGGGCAGTGCGGCACCGCCGTAGAAATGTGCCTACGTTATTAAATAAAATATGAGGGTGAATTTTTTTACGCATTTTATACTTTTGGAATTTGAATTCGTGTATATGTATACATAACATTTCGGTGGAGAGAAATGTTCAAAAGTGCTACGGGGCTCTTACTTAGAAAGGAAATAATAAAACTCCAGATCTTTGCACATTAAAAGGTAATTCATTCTTTGAAAAGAGTGCTCATAAATGGAACCGTTTTTGATATTGCGGGAGATCGCGTTGGCTTATTCGAGGACAATTATTATCTTCATAATAGAAATACAAATTATTTTATCAGATTACATAAAAATAAATATTTATTATAGAGACGTAGAATGATTATGGAAGAAACGTATATATTGAATATTAAAACATTTATTACATTGATCGCAATTGTACACGTACAATTGGAAAACACGATTGCCAATAGTTTCGTAAAAATGCAACCAGATTATATATAATTTCATAATCATGAAAAGGTAAGAAGCGTTAAAAAAGAATATTACATTTAAATTGAAACCATTGGTGGATATTCCAAATAATATTAATATAGTGCATATAAAAGTTTTTATATATGCCCTAATATAAACAAAATCAAAATCATTTCTTTTCACTAGAACTTATCCTTCACATATCAGTTTAGTTTCATATTGAATCCATGAAGTTTCTTCTCTTTTCTTATGTCTTCTGGCATTTCATTAAAAATCTTCATCGCACGGTACATCGTCGATTTCTGAAATTTAGCCTTCTTCCCGAATGGCAGTCTAAGTCTATCTTTTCCTCTTGTGTGATGTTCGTTGATTTGCATCAATTTTTCGTATAAATTCTGTTGATATTTTCTTGCTTAAAGGTCATCGAATATGTCTATTTTTTCTGAGTATAATTGGGTCTAAACGAAAATGACACATAATAAAATTGTTTATATTGATGTTAATTTAAAATATGTTCAAAGTCGAATCTGTTAACAGTTAAACGTTGCACGGCGAACGGCCAGAGTTGAGCCTGTGTGAGAAATCGCTGGGCACGAGCCCGCGTCACAAATCACGCGGATCAAACTAACGCCTTCGCGGAGAATCGCGACACAGCCGTGGAAAGGAAGCAGGTCATCCGATTGTGCAAACAGAAATCACACCGTTAACAAGGGCTAAACAAACGAATCCTCTTTGCACCCCAAAACGAAAGGGCAAACACGATAATCGCCCGCGGAATCGACGCGCGGCGGCGACGCCACCGCCGGCCGAAAGGGAATTTTTTCCTGGGCGGGAAAAGCGCGCCTAAAGCCGCTGGCAGGAAAATGTAATTGAAAAGTGTAAACTGAGCCGTATTCATCAGAGCAAACATTCGGCGGCATCGGAGAGTTTAATTGAAAATGTTATTATATTCTGAACCTCCCGGTAACAGGATTTTCTTTAGCCATTTCCTTAATTTATGATGTCTTCAATCTGCGAAATCTTAGAGGGAAATTACGTTTTTAATAAAAAAGTGAATAAAATAAATGGTAAAAGTATGTTGTTATTCTAAATGACTCTGTGCTTTCTGCTTCATTTGAGTTTAACTAAAAAATACATTAAAGTTATTTTTTAATTACACACTTTCTCAAGCTTAATTAATAATATGGATTAGTTGTAAGTATTTGAGAAACACATTTTGCAAATTTTAGAGAAAGACTTACAAGAAATATAAATACAAATTAAATTAATCAACTATAGAAAAAATACATATATATATCACAATACTAACCAAATATTTTTTCAATAAATATTTTTTTTCTGTATATCTTTCTAAATGATTTATTTAATTTATATAAAAATACCACAAAATTATTTTCTGTAATTATTGCAACTTCACTGCAAGTAATTTGAAATATTAACTTTTTAAGGATAGCACATTATTATTGTGAAGTTGCAGTTTTTCAGAACATAGATTGAAAAAATTATAAAAAATATTTTTTTAATAAATATCCCAGTGTCAATAAAATATGTATATCTTTCTAATTCGTAAATTTAATTAATATTAGAAATATTAACGTTTGATTATATGATTGTTCGTATAATCTAATCCAAAAAATACTATTATCTTGTTTATATTTACAATATCCAAGAATAGTTTCTGCGTTTATAGGTAATAGATAGTAAATAATCAGCATATAAACAAATAAAAATTTACTCAAATACAATAAAAAATCGTTTCATTTATCATTACTTAAAAATAATTCGCTCAAGGTATATTATTATTTTAAATATGAATTAAATATATTAATTAGAAAGATATACATATAAAATCAATTTTATCAAAAAATATTGTTGTTGCGCCACCGGGATTCGAACCTGGATCTTTTTCCTAACCGGGGAAGGTGCATTATCCAATTATGCTACAGCGACAATATTTTTAGCGACAATTTTCGAACCTATATGTTACCTTTTTGATATTAATATATTTAGTCGTTCCATTATTTGAAAGAATTTTAAAATATCACAGACCTATGTTCTGAATAATTACAACTTCACAATAAGAATGTGTTCTCCTAATATTATTATTTAATTATTTTATAATCCACCTTATACCTACCTCAACTTACAATCATTAATAAATTTACGATACCTGCCAGAACAATATAAGATACACCTAGTATAGTAATAAAATGTCATACGAGTGTGAAACAATTTTACGGTAATTTTCAATAATAATACCGTTCGGAAATATCATATTGTTATAATGATAGCATTTTACTAAATGTTATGGAAATATAATAGATCCGTTACAAGTAACCTTCTATTTAGAATACACTGTAACTGTATTAATAAATTTTGTGACATTGCCAACTACAATCAGTGACACCCAAAGTTACATTTTATTGAGTTACGTATATCATGTTTTCACATATTAGTAATAATTTTTATATATTATCTTAGTTTTAATGACATTCAGTGAATACAGAGAAGTAATGTTTGAGAAAAATATTATTTTTATTTTATCTAATTATTGAAGATGAATTAATTGATATCATATATGAGTTTTGTCATGGATTTTTTTTGAAATGTATTTTAAATAATAAAATCAAAAATTACACACTCATTAAAACAAAAATTATTTTAAATAACTTATGATCTATATGCTCTGTTTAATCCGATATTGATAAAACTATTTAAAAGAGAATTTCGTATGCAATCCTACTGGAGGGATTTTAAAAATACGATTAGTCATCGTGACAAAAATCAAATATTTATTTGTCAATGAGCCAAGCTTTCCAGCCGGAATCAGTGGTGTATCAGTAATAGCATCAGCTTACCTACTAAGTGCAAATGGCTCGGTGATACTGTACCGTATATGAATACAAAAATTAACAAATTCTCTAAATCCATTCACTGAAAAATGTAATTGATAGAATTTTTAATGTTTAACTCGCATTGTTAAAAAAATTATGAAAAAATGTTACTCGAAAAGAGATCATTGTATTTTTTGTCAAATCTTCTACTAGAAATGATTTCGAAATAGAAACAGATTAAACATATATTTCTTATGATCAACATTGTCTTAATGCAAGGAATCTCTGTGGATTTGAATAGGTATTCATTTCATACATTTGGGGTTGAATTTGAACAATGAGTTGAAGTAGAAGAAATATGTGAATGTTGTAGAAACAAAAATTCAAAAAACAAATTCAACTCAATTAACATTATAAAAAAATCATAGACCGCAAAAAAGTCAAATGTTAAAAAAGAATTGGAATTACATTTTTAAGGTGAGGATTGTGGGTTTACTTCTTGTGCAGCCTTAAAATAATAATATGTAATATTTTGGATGATATTATTATTATTAATCAAAGACAAATATTATATTGTTTCTATAACAGAATATATTTTTTTAAATATAAATTTACTACCTAACTTAAATTGTTACTCGATGACACAAAAGTATTAGAATAATTTTTAGGAAATTTTAGATGGGACTTGCGGTTAAATTTGGTTGGTTGTTCATACTATTATTCAATCAAATTATTTTCATAGTTATATATACACATAATATACGGTACATGCCAATCTCAATACGGATTATTCGAGACAGACAGACATAGTACAATGTTTAAATTTATAAATATTATTTTAAAGATAAATAAATAAAAATAAGGTAATCAATTGTATTTCATTTCGAGGACTTAATTTAAATTAAATTAAAACATGTAAAAGCCCATGTTCCGAGCGTGATAGTTCAGTGCAATATCAATTCGCTTAAACTGCAAAAATTCATGACCCGAAGCGAAAAAAAATCTAAACAAAGGAATAATGCACTGAACAAGTGAATATCAATATCCGGCGATCGGGTGCACCGCGATAGCGGTACCCGGCGCTGGGTGCGCCCTGCTGCCGGCAGACAAGTGTGGGGTCCATAGTGATGGGCGCTTATCTGCTTCACACCTCATTAGGTCCAGCACGGGGTATAACAGACGCAATTTGTAACAATACACCCCTACAGCGTCGTTGTTCGACGACACCTGAGTTTTGCATTGTTCCATTGACTATTTTCATTGTGAGCTTGAACCGTTTTGTTAAAAATTGCTAACAAGTACATTTCGCGACTATTATTAATAAAGTTTTGCCAGTCCAGTGTAAACTGGAGAACTTTTAAAATATTTTTCTTATTAGTTTGTTACTTAATGTAATATAACATCCAAAAATCAAATATATAAATTATATTGGTAATTTTACAAAAAAAAATGAACAATTTACATATTAATACAAATTAAATTAATCAATTAGAAAGACATACAGAAAAAAATATATTTGTTTGCTATCGGGATTCGAACTTGAACCTCTTTCTATCTGGGGAAACGTGTTACCATTTCACTACAGATAATTAAAATTTAATTTGTATTAAAATACCACAGAATTATGTTCTGATATTGCAATGTCACAATTAAAATGTATTTTAAAATACTAATTAAATGTATTAATTACAAAGATATACATATAAAATCAATTTCATCAAAAAATATTGTTGTTGCGCCATCGGAATTCGAACCTGGATCTCTTTCCAAATCGGGGAAGGTGCACTATCTAACTATGCTACAGTGACATTATTTTTGACGACAAAGTTTCTTTAGGCCTATAGTAAATTCATGCCTTGGCCACTACTTATTGTGGAGAACTTACTTATTAATTTAAATAAATACTTTTGAGATTCGTCACGGCAGACGTGTTATAATGATGGCTGTGGTACGTACACGTGACGATTTTTAAATATCTCTGAGAAAAGGAAACGTCAAAACCATAGCCGAGTTCAAAACCATGGCCAAAACCCAAGTGATGGCCAATTTCAGTGGAGAACCCGAATAATGTCGATGAAATTAAAAACAATTATTATATCATTTTGAAATCCCTTAATTTGATGAGAAAAATTTACAGGACACTGAACGTTAAGAAATTTATCGCGTAATAATCTCTTACATATTAAATTTTTTATAAAATTGATGATACTTTACTTTGCGTTCTTTGGAGATGGAAATATAACAAAATGAAATGCAAGCGGTGTGACGATGGTTGGATATAGACTCCGGGTGGCATTAAGTATCAGCTGCTGATGGCAAGCTTTGCGAAGGGGTATAGTCAGAACATGTTCTTGGCGAGTAGGTACTTCATTGTGTGAGAGATTGGTACAGAGGGTTGGAAGAAAATAAGTTAAATAATCTGAAAGACTTTTAATCGCCTCGCCGACGTTAAATAGATATTTTTATCAAATTTCTTATGTCAGAAGAATCCAGAAAACCTAAAATAAGGTTATGTTTCAAATGAATTTTATTAATACTATAATATGCTTTTTGTAAATTTTCCATATCCATACATAAGTTTTTATACGGATATTAATTTTAAATCAGTGTTCAATTTAATGCTTTAGCTTTTTAATATGATCTAATCATTTTTAAAAGTCTTTCATTTGATTTTGGAATACCTTTTCTTCTGTAACGTAAAATAACTATGAATAAAACATCACAACATTTATTTGAAGATGTCCATGTTATTTCCTTCATCTAACAAAATAAAAAAAAATATTCTGAAACGTCTCTATACCCTGCTCAAAATACTAAAGAATTTCTTGATTCGAATTAGCTTGAACAAAATCTATTCAGTACAAGTTCCGAGAAATATATATACCTATATAGGTATAATATACAAGATCATAAAGAAGCAAACCTAATTTCAATACAAACAGGTTTCTATAAAGGGGAAAAATTGCCCAATGAAAAAATCTCCCCGTTTATTACCAACATTGGTATGTTTGAAGATGGATGCCTTTAAAGATAGATGTTTTCGTTGATTTGAAAGAACTAAAATTCAATCTAAATGGTTGATGAAAAAAAAACAAATTTAAGGATTATTAATTTAATTTAACTGAAATAATTTTAAACATACCAAAAACTGTAGAATTGGATTAAAAATTATAAATATTTAATGAAATCCGATTTTAATACTCGTGTATATATATATGTATATTATATGAGTATCTATCGTTTTTGCTATAAGTATATATTTGTAACTAAATTACTTTTATTATACTTATATAATACAATACACAAAACTAAATGTATGTTTTTCTTTGATACTCTCTCAGAACATAAAAAATAAAGTGTTTTCAAAAATTTTTCGCTTGTTGTTTAACTTTTTAAATATATCGAAGATTACAATTATTACGACCAAAGAATATGATCTACGTAGTAATTTTTTGATACGCCTTGATTTTAACAGTTTTCTTCTATACATGTATATTCAAGTTAATACGGGTGAAAATACTTAAAGAGGTTTAATAGATATGCGATTGATTTAAAAAAAAAGAAGTTTTTCTTCTACGTAAATAGATAGATTAAATTGTGGTAAAAAATACAACTTTCTCGCTTAACTTGCGAAAAATCTTTTTCAGGGTCTTTCTGCATTCTGGGAGTAAGGAGGATAATTCGGGGAACATGATGGCAGCAAAATGACAGCATTTATTCTCCATTGTGACTAGGCAGGGCTGGCGCGGGTGACGCCATTAAGCGCTCTTCTCAACAAAGAAAACATAAATGACGGTCGTATGAAGTAATGCTTTGTCGAATTGGATTCATCAGCATTAAGATAAAACGCGTCCACGTGGCGGATTAGGCGATTCTCAAAAACTGCGCGAAATTAAATGAAATTGAAGTAATTTCGTTTGGATTGTTTGATAACATTCAAATTGAAAAGGTTCCCTGTGTTGTGTAGCCGAAGGAAAAATAATGAAGAAGAATTTACTATCCGTAGGTTACTTTCTTCAGCTTTATAAAAAATCGTTTGTATATTTAATATAATTTAAAAAATTGTAAATAATGTCGTCATATATAGTGTGTCAATACATTGCATGTCTTTCGCCATGCTTCGATATAAAATAAACATAATTTAGGATTTATGATTTATTGAAAAGAACCCTACAATATACATACTTGATATTTACAAAGTATACATGTGTTACATACAGAGATGATAATGTAATAAATACATTTTTATAACCCATTAGGAATTAATTTAAAAATAGGTATATATGTTCCGTTTTGTCAATAATAATGTTAGCATTTAAAAAAAAGGTGTTAGACTTAAATTTCTAATCGAAGCATACGTCTATTTTTGAAAAGCGAAGCATTTAAAGGTCAGTAGTTCCTACATTTAACGGTCTCACTTCGCGGAGATCCCCGCGCTGTATACTTCTACTTACAAAAGCTTTTTCTTTCACAGTTTTTCAATACATCCGCCATTGTGTTGATTCACACTCATACACACTCGCGCACTTACAGGCACACTCGCGCGCGTACACACTTACACCCAGAGCTCTTTTTACAAGGAGTCTATTAACTGTGTGTATTTTACGAGTGTGTATAATGGCCCGTGTACACGAGTTAGCTTACGGTCCTACTTACACACACAAGAGCAAGATAAATGGTGGATAAGTATACATGGCAAAGATTCTTTAGGTACGTGAAATGTATTCGTAAAGCTGCGTGCTCATATACCGTATTTTCGCGATGAAAAAGGAAAGCGAGAGAATAAAACAAATAACATAGTTTGCAAAAATATGTTCGGCCACGTTCGCAATAAATGCTTGTAGACTTAGGAGAAAATCGCCGAAACATTCCGCGCTTTATTAACCGTAAAAAATGTTTATTTGCTACGAGAAGAGGAATAAAAAAACCTGGTTAGTATGAAGTTTTTCTATGTGAACAGGACGATCATGGGGTTAATCATTTTGTGAACATTGTGTAGTGTTATGAGATTCCTTTGGATGCTTATACGTACGCATATTATGTACAGGAGGCAAGCATACGTAACATAATGATATAATTCAATTACAATTTGTAACAATTTCACATCTCACATGACAAAGTAATATAGTATTTACATCAATAATTGCAAAGTTTCTTTATGGCAACATATTATATTAATAAAAAGAAAAATGCTTGTTAATAAATAAATAATAAAATTAAACATTAAACGTAAATGTGTTTTCACATTAGTTCCAAATTAGTGGCTCACCACTTATAATTATAAATTTATTTTTGTCTATGCTTGCATTTTTAGTTTTAGTATACATTGTATTCTGAATAAGGAACCATTGGTCTTCATCATCATTGATTTATGAATAAATAGCGATGTAAACAAAGTGCTTTTTTTAATTATTTTATTAGTATCTAGTAATCATTTAGATTTTGGTGACACACGCTTAAATAAAGACAGCGGTAAGCAATTAATGATAATGTTTTCACTGTGGAACGCAACAGTGATATAACGCTATTTTGTAAATGAAGTCGACTCATGCTTCTAGACATCGAAGTTTAACTAACATTGAAAAACTATCGCAGCACACCTGAGGTTAACCTACTAAACACACATTGTATCGAAATAGTTCGCGACACGATCAGATCGGTTGGAAAGCGATCTGTCACGCCGCTTTAGATTCGCGGGGCTGACAGGATACACGAGTGGGGCTGAAAGTCGCCATGTGTCAAAAGGCGGTTGACAAATAGGTGATTAAAGACCGGCTCTGCTCCTAAATACGGCCGTATATTAATCGTCTGGCCTAATACCAAACTCGCTTTGTGCCGCCGGATCTTTTCAACAGCGGCGGAAGTATCCGAATGTCCCTTCATATAAAACCGGACATTCGTGCGAGTAGGTGCCCTCGTGTGTATGTGTTTTGCGTAAATGTGTGCGTATGCGTATCTGAAAAGATTTACGCGCTTTTTGGTTGATTAAGCAAGAAGAAAGACAAACCGAGATTTGATAAATCTTTGTGTTTATGGAGCGTGTTCTAATGAAGTTTTTCTTTACTAAATTAGGGTCTTCGTTAATACGAGAAGTAAATACCTACGCATAAATGTAGGTATTTTCTTTGTTTCCTGGCAGTTTCTAAAGGTGCCTTTCTCATCGTTATACTAAAACATTAATCAGTAAATAAAAATATAATTGTACAAGAGAAACAACGATTAATCATTTCGATTTAAGAATGTTATTTGTTCACTGGAGTGACGTCAGAAATAATTATGGCAAATAAAATATTGTAAATGGTTGTATTTTCGATATAAACTGCTAATATAATAATTGATCATATTAGATTCCGACAAGAATTTTTACCTTGCTGTTAGATTTTTAAAAAGATAATACAACTTTTCACTTTTAACTAATCACACAAATGTATAATAATAATTAAAAATTAATAATACCGTAAAACTTATTCGTTAAAGGTTTTAAATTATATAACAAAAACAATGAGTCAACGTTCGGATGACGCACAAAACACTAACCACCGTAGCTCGCGCGAATCTGGCCAGAACTGAGCCACAAACGTAACTAAATACAAATATAACCCGACGCCGCATAAAAATTTATATGCCAAATGGTTCCCCTTCTTATTGCCATTTCGCAACAGGCAATGACGTTCGTCTCTTTCTGATCGTTCGGCGAAGCTGAGAGGAAATGAAAAGCCGAATTATTAATTTCAGCGGTCTGGTCCTGCGAACGTTTTCAATAGAGCACGCGGGCGAAGGGACGCCCCGAGATGTCAACACGGAACATTTTCATGGCCCGTCGCGCCGCGCCGCGCACAATACACGGCGAATGAAAAAATGATACCATAAATTGAAAAATTGTCACTTTATAAAAAGTGCAATTACTGCCTGACTGCAACTGGCTGCTGTCCATTAAAAATGCTTAAAAAATATTAGCAAAGTCGTAGTAATTATAAATTTTATATACGTATTTTGTATACAGGATGTTCCAGGGAATAAAGTACGAACAAAATCTACAATTAAGGGAGCAATACATTGAGCATTCAACGGTATATAACTTATTAGAACTTTTGTGATTGCCTCTATATTAAATATATTAACAACTAAAATAAACTTAAGGTTTGTAGAAAGGAAACAATCAACTAAAGTAGTCAGGATACCTGGTTCTACCAGCAAAAATTTTTTGATTTCTTCGGCGCAGTTTGGATGACCCATGAAGTAAAATGTCGCTATATAATTTAGAGTAACAAAATTAACTAATTTCTAATTTCGAGTGTATTATATAATAATTGTATAACTCATATATTTTATTTGTATTAAAATCATCAAACAATTGTTTTAAAATATATAATAAGTGCTTAAAAAATAAAACTTTATATTATCTCTTAAATTACTAGGAAGTTTTACATGTTTTAAAGAGAAAATTGTCAGAAAATACAAAAAGTTAATTATTACCAAAATGTCAGATATATGTATATATAAACATTTTAATTGCATAATTTGAACACAAAGATATTCCGTGATCTTGGAATAATAAGGTATCATATATATATATATATGTAATTTAAAATATTACTTACGATTTAAAATTTAATTTAAGTGAAATAGAAAATAAAACTAAGAAGATCTTCAAATTTTGATTTTATGTGATCAGTACTAAGGTTTTGTATATTTTTTTCGCCCAATTACAAAATCATTTAATATCGATCAAGTTCTAAAAATAAATATTTTTTATAGTGTTGGATGGATTGGCATGGTTGCCAACAGCAGTGGACTCAACAAGATCGGTCAAGGTTATGTTTGTGAAATATCTCCTTCTTAATTGGGTAATACATCATACCAATACCTCCGTCCCGTGCGTACTAGCGTTAGGGTGATGTACGTTACATAAAGGGGTCGCTTTAAATCTTGGCCGCGATATTACGCATACATTATTCCTAAACCAGAATAACTATTCACTTGCCCTTACCAACATATTTTGCACAGAGGCTGAAATACCTATTATAGGAATGTTTGAAATTTGATATATTAAAATCACAAATTATAAATGAATATAGAATAACATATTAAACTTTATGGCATATTAGAAATTGGATAGATTCAGACTAGTTAATAAATAGTCATGTATGAAGTGTACATATAGGAGAGGGGTTTGGAATATTATTTGCGGAACGAGGGCCATTCTACATACATTTATCTAACGAAACATAAATCCGATAGATTATGACACATTTATGCGCCAGTAAAAGTATTTACTCTTCGAAAATTAAATATTTGTGTAAACAAGACATACTTTTTATATTAACGCATATTATATTGTCCGTTTAAATTAAAATTAAATTTTAAAAGTCACGGAGCTCTTTGATTGCGTGTGTGGCATCAAAGTGATCATGTGGGTGCCATCAAAATGAAAATTTTGGAATAAGGAATTTGCGTTAGTTCATGTCTTTTTATTTGGTGGTCTGTAGATAGATTTAACATCAAATGCGTACGATTCGAAACAATCTGCTCTATTAGATAGTTGAAACGGTAACCTTGCGATATAACTTTACATACGTACTTATGTTCGCCTGACAATTTTTAAAACAATTTGAAATATTGTTGATTGTAATACTCTTTCAATGAACTTGTGTAAATTACTCGAATGATGTACTAAAACAAGCATCATCTTAATATAAATAAGTGCCAAATTATGTGATTTTTCTAAATAAAGAATCCAATTTATTTTAACTACTCAATGAACAATTTGAGCATAGTATTAGTTTCCGTAATAGACGATCTAGGCGTAATTTTTGACAGTAAACTTGGTTTTATATCTCACTTTAAAAAAAATATAAGAAGACTCTAAAAATATTAGGATATGTATCTGGCTAAAGTGGTTACAGTGGCTTAATATTTTAAGAACCTCGACACATTAAAATCTTAAAACGATATAAAAAAACATATACCTTTGTGGGGAAAAATGAACCTAATATATTGCAGTCTTCTCCGAATCCTTAGATATTTTGGCCATGCCATTAAGACATGAGGATAGTATGGAAAAATTGGCGTTCCAAAGAGGGTATAAGGGATTGGATCTCATGAAAGGTCGCTCATATTTTGTATGTTTTCTAAAGTTTACGTGCACGCAAAATGAATTAATTTTGAATTAGGAAATGAATTTCTTCAAATTTCCTTGGTGGTATACAATTTTTTTTAATATGATTTTTCTATACGAAAGAATTTTGACATTAAAACGATTATCAATATTTAATACGATATTTAAAAGTAATATTTATAATGTAAGACACATTTAAGGTTTCTGGATTCAAGTGGGAATAAAGTATTAAATTAAATACACCTCATTTTTTAAGTGCATTTTTACACATATTTAATTTAGTTTTGATGTTAAAAAAATTGTTCTATTATTTTCTTTTCTAGCGGACGTTTGATTTGTTCATGAATATATTAATAATTACTGTATTGTAATTTTCCAGCGTACAGTATTACAAAAGGAACTTCCTTAAGAGCTATTCATTCCCTTTATGTGTTCCCCCCTCGTAACCTGTCCCTCTTTACAACCGACCAGTTGTATTATACGGCTTGTACCGCTTACTTCACAATATGCGATACGGGTTACAACATTAATTACTTTGAACTATGTCTAAGCCGAAACTTCAAAACTAATTTATTAAATAACCATGCTAATATGATTTTGATACGCCAGTCGTTTAATGCCGAACCAGGTTATATAGTGTTACAGTTATCCAGTGATCAAAACCTGAACATAACTAACTACAACTAACATAAAATCTGTAATAAGAAAATTCGCATAATTTTAAACAATTCTGTTAAAAGTTATCGGCTCTTTCGCAAAAGTTTGTATGAACGATATCATCAACAACTTTGTTCTTTAGATGTTTCGAAGCGGTCTTCAATAAAATTTGAATATGATTCACTTATATGTTCACGTGTTTGACCTAGAGACCGGTTGTATTGCAAGTTCCCGGACAGATACGTAAGCTTATTCCGGAGGGACTCGTAGTTCACATTTCTATATATTCTCGGGAAAATATCATATATCATCCAATATTGTATCCAGTTTCAAATCAAACAAATGTGTTGGAAATTTATACTCGCTCGCGTTGGGAAGGTTGTGTGATTCTTCCGTTTGAAATTCTTTTATGTATATTGGAAATTTTGCAGATAACCTTTCGTGTTCAGTTCGTTTAACATGTTTTGTGCAAACATTACTTGATGGAATATAGACCGTGTGTAAATAGGAAGGATCAAAACAGAACTTACCGAAAGGCGCAGACTTTCCACGAATATTAGAGGAGCAGAAAAAAATCAATTTCAACGTAAATTTGTTCTTATTGAGTTTTATCATATTATATTCATTCCGTTTTTAAGTACTATTTAAATTATTTATTTGTGAATTCAGAAATAAATTTTATCAATTATTTCATTCATATACATAATTGTTAACCTTCTTCTGTCTTTCCACTTTGTAAAATTTCTGGGATTAGTGGTTTTGGTAGAACTTAAAAAATCTACAAAATTTACATATTTAGTTATGCAATTATTGAAATAAAAAAGATAGTTAAAAGGTGCGAGAACCGGAAAATACGATGAATGTGCTAAAACATTTCAACCGGGTTGCCGAATATAGGAGAATGAACAATTTTGAATATTAAAATCAATACAAATATATGCAAATTTCAATATTTAAGAGGATCATTTTAATGAAAAAAATAAATCGCAACCATTTTATGCACTTTGAATCATCTATATAAGTATCGACTTTATATAAAAAAATATATTTTCTTTATTTTCTGACATGTTTGAAATGTCACTTAAAATTGGTAAGGCTCATCGACCACAATAACATTTCATCAAAATGACTGCTGAAATGTCACCATTCAAATGACATATAATATTTGTGTGCATGAGTTGGTAACGGTCGAAAAAGCGATGGTATGTTAAATGGAACGTGTGTTATGTATGTTACAACCCAAAACAGTTATTGCACACAAAAAGGTGTTTTATAACAAAAAAAATTTCGTCGTGCATCGTAAAATGATGACAATGGCTAAAACCATTCCATTTTGGAGGAGTGACTTCTGACTATAAATCGTAAGAGAAAAAATAATGTACTATTTATTAAGAAGTTTATAAAGTATGTAAATATATATAGGATCAAATTAAATGTTTACCAAATTAAACTCTTAACCAAAAAAAAAAAGAATATCTAAAATATTTGTAAGATACCAAATTTAGTCGATCCAAAAATAGCACAGACTTGAAGCTGTGTTACAGAACTTCAGATGATGACGCGTTGGCATGTGAAACTTACGACAATCCATAGAAAACGTTTTAGCGAGTGGGAAGTAGAATTACCACAAGACTGATTGGCTGAATGGCACATGCAATTGCCCAAAATATCATAGATATTACGTTTGTAAAATTTAGTTTAATTAAGTCAGGTTAGATTAGGTTAGGTTAGATTAGATTAGATTGGGTCAGAATACAAGAAGACAAAAAATATTTTTATTGGCAAGTAATATAATAAAGTGACAAGAAGTAAATATCTAGTTAACATTCTGAGATAATATATGGTCTAAAATTTTGTGAACATTTAATATTTTTGGGAAACGAAAGTATTTTTTTGTATGCATATTTTCATTGTATTTGGTAAACACAAGCAAATAAATATATATGATCAATATGTGCAAAACTAATGTAATGTTAATTCACAAACAATGTATTATAATTAATAGACAACTATAAAAGCCGTGTAAGCTCCCACCAATCAAGACATCCCACTGACGGATCAGGCTTTGTACTAACGGTGTACTAACCCACAACACGTAGTAGTCACTGTATACTCCTCTTCCTATTTCCTGTGCGCCTGGCACCAAGTTCCCGTTGAATGGACACGGGATCCAAGCATGTTCTCCCATATCGTTGAATGTATAAGATAATGCATATCTAATTGGCTTAGCTATGGATCAAATGTATCAAACTGATGTATATAAATACAGTCAAACTATAGAACTTGCATAATGTGAAGTTAGTAACATAATATTACAATTGACAGATTTTTAAGTAATTGCACAAATATATAATCACTGTCTATATGGTATTATGAGAATTTAGTAAACAATAGGCACCGTTAATTTGAAAATAAAATTTCGCTTTCGTTTTCCGTCCGTCCGTTTTCGATTCTTACACGTCAAACTATATATGTAAGTAATAACAATTTCTCGCTTTTCGAACCGTTATGTTTAAATGTTAACCTACGGCTCTTGTTAGGCAGATATTTATTAAACCTAAAATTGTTTGTAATAAAATAAATTACGGCTTAATAACACAATTCATTATTATTTCTTGATAACAAAGCGTGGAAAATGAAACGATCGTAGCATGCCAGGAGACAATAAGTTTTGTAACATGTGTGAGATTTTTTTTGACATACTTAATTAGATTTTTTCAGTTTGTTTAATGCTCTACAAATGCTCTCGAAAAATGAGTATTTAAAAACAAATAATGTAACTCAAATCGTGGCTATTATAGCACTATAATAAGTGCATACCCAGGGGAACTCGGGTCCACTTTACGGATCCTATTGCAAGGTTCATCATTAGGGTTGATGTCGTTGATGCAATGTGTTAGTGACGATCCTTGGACCCCGGATTTGAAGTGACGGCAAGAGAGGTAGGAACGACACGGTAGAAACTCTACACAGAAGATTTTGAATGACCATAAAACAAATAAGAGGAATCACATGGAAAAATATCATAGACTATTAAATGAATAGACATGATATGAAGTGTATATATAGGATAGGGGTTTGGAACATTGTTTGCGGGGCGAGGGGTATTCTACACACATATATCCAACAAAACATAAATGCGATAGATTATGACACATTTATTATAATATTATAAATTAAATATTTAATTAAATGTACAAGACGTATTTTTTACATTAATGCATATTATATTGTCTGCTTTTAAATTTTCGTTCCAATCGAGAAATATTTTTAAAAAAAGTCGCGGAGTTCTTTGATTGCGTGACTGGCACCAAAGTGAACATTTTGAGACAAGGAGGCGTTAGTTCATGTCTATTTATTTGGTGGTCTGTGTGGTATAAATATAATATCATAATCGATAATTATGTTTCATCAATGATTTGTAAAAATAAAAAAAGTGCTTGTATTGTAAGTGCGTTTATTTATTTTAATAATATATTAATATTTTATTTTACACAAAAATTATATCATTTATCACGTGTGCTTTTGTGTGAGAGAGACGATGAAATGGACGATGGATTTGGCGCTTGAATGTATACGTACGCTGGTGCATAGGTAGGTAGCTACCTACCTTGCACCGGTCCAAAACACCAGTCGAGAGTGGCATTCATTCAAGTGTTGCCACCGCTGAAGGGCCTCTAATGCACATGGCGCGTAAAATTAAAATTGGAAGCTTAGTGCGCTCGAGTGACGCGCTCGCGAAATCATAATATTTGAGAGGGCAACACTGAATGCCAATATGTACATTCATACATACGTACGTAGGTACTCTGTATGTCAAAGGCGGGAAAAACAGTAGGACGCTATTGATTTTGCGCAAACGTCTGACAATACGGAGTAAGAGGGTCGTTCAAATTTATTTTGTGAATATTCTATGTAATCGGAGGCAAATAATGATAATAGGCTTATTTATTATTCATAAAACGATTTTCCATTTCAAATTTTATTTCACAACGGAATATTTTGTCAATCGGTGGCATTTTGGTGCTTGTTTCTCGCGCTAAAGGTTTGTTTCAACAGAATGAAGCGTCCAGAAAACGTGATGTTGAATTTAATACAAATATTTTTTGAGAATTCTTCCCACAGAGAAATTAGTGAAATTGTCGCGAATTATTTTCACAAACGTAAAAATTATTGTTCGGTCCTAAAATTCACTTGTAACATTTACTTATATAAATAGTCGGGATATTTACACATATAATATTAGTACGATAATATCTAGGTACCTAACGGATTTAAAAATTAAAAGTAACTCTTAACTAACACTATTAATAACATGGAAAATAAAAAGGTTTACTTCGATGAAACACATTTTTACAAAACATGTCTACAAATTGATAAACAATAATATTTATTTATTATTATTGAATTATAGACTTATGATAATTAAAATATTATGACAAACATTCTTGACTGCAATCTATTTAAATATCTTACATATACTACGTAGGCAGGGCTTCATTATTAAATCGATTATTTTAGTAATTTGTTGGTTCGATGATGCGTTAATAGTAAACACGAAGATTGTGTGTCCGTTATCCGCAACATATCGAGCTGCACAATTTTTTTGTCTCTTACACTTTAGGTGGCTCATTTGCACGCTTCTCTCGTGATGTGCCCAAAGTCTCACTGCATTTGATTTTGGCATATATTTTTAGTAAAGATATAAACGAACATAGCGGGTAAATGTTAAAAGGAAATATAAAGTAATAGAAAGTTTAGCAGCAAGTTTTTTCTTCAACTGGCATGTTTGAGAACATTCTATGAACGTAGAGATATATTCGTGGAAATATACATTAATTTTGATAGAAATACGGAAAATATACCAACTAATGATTGAGACTGTAAATGAAATCTCGCTGTACGCAAACAATATAAGTTTGATCGTGTGTGCGAAAGAGACGACACCGTGACAGGTTTGAAATATTTTATAATGTTACATTTTATAACATTAATCGATGTGAATTCTTAAATGAAAATAGTATTTGTGTAGAACATTTTACGATGTCTTTTAGATTATCTATTTTCATTTAAAATCCATGTGACGGTGACCTTTGACCGTTTGAATTTTCTATACAGTGGCTAAAAAAGTTTCACTTCAAAAGTTATACTATTTTAAAATAAAGTGACTCAAAAGGTCAACCGAGAAATGAATCATTGAAATATTTTGAAAAATCAGTTTAAAGCTTAATAAGTAATCGTAAGACGTAAAACATGAGAATTAACGAAGTACTCTATTATGGCAGAGATTAGGTTGGAAGGTACTCTCAGATTAGTTTGGAAAACGAAGTTTCCTAGGCTAGTTGGTGTTCTAATCCCCGGATCATGGGCCGGGTCTCCCGTTTAATTCCACATTTATGTACCCAGACA
The DNA here is from genome assembly GCA_031772225.1 of Eubasilissa splendida. Classification (NCBI taxonomy): domain Eukaryota; kingdom Metazoa; phylum Arthropoda; class Insecta; order Trichoptera; family Phryganeidae; genus Eubasilissa; species Eubasilissa splendida. The sequence continues at coordinate 11,835,050 of CM062850.1, read as the reverse complement.
CACATACACACTGGAAAATAACTTTTCATTTACTTGTATAATTTTAGAGGCACGCACCATTAGCGGGGAGTTATACGCAGCGATAGGAATTTGTATGGGATTACACAAGTCATTAGTTCGCTCCCGAACGTTATACGCAGTTGATAGTTATCGTAAATTAATCCGGGCAGGTTTGATATGAGCATTTTTTCCTCTTTAATGAACGCCGAGATTTCGATAATGTAATACAAACAAGTTGAAATTGTTGCGTTTAAAATAATACTGGCAGAAACGACTTTCGCCCCCAAATTAAAATCCAGTTATTTTACAATGCGACAATGTAATATTAAGTGCGTTTGGCTTTTTTCGTAAAACGTAAGCCGTAAATAATTAGGCCGTTCTGGTTTTTACTTAACTTTCACTGTAATTATAACTTATTTAAAGCTCATAATAGCATTACTCAAATACATACAAGGTTATTTAAACATTAGTTCACGGCACGAATACAGATTTAATTAATTTATCAAAAATATGTACATCAAAATTTATGTTTAAATTTTAATACTAATCTATAAAATCTACGTGGGTATATCATTTTCCGTTTTCTTTCTTTTTTGCTTTTCACTATTTTATCAGGAATTATGTTATTTGGATCTATATTTCACAGAATTTACATTTTTAAAATGGTTGACTTTTTTTAAAAATAAATATTTTAGGGTACGTATTAAATATATTTTTATCTTGCCTTATGGATACATTCTGGGAATTTTTGATTCAGAAAGAACGGTATCCTTACGGAGCGAAAGAAATTCGCCAAAAACGAAGCGCGAGTGCCAGTAAATCGATGTACACTTAATAGTGAGTTGTATTTGCATTTTATATGGAGAAAAGAGTGAATCGATCGATGTGTACTCTCTTTATTTTTGTATGTCTTGAGAGGCAGAGAGTACGCACATTTAAATATATATTTTACATGTGTGGAATTTATACTAGACGTTGTCATTATATTTGAGAAAGCAGAATATTGAATGATGAATTATTAAACGACTGAAAGTAACAATCTAAAGACATGAGAATTTTTACAAACTAATTTCACGCAATAACTTGCGTGGGACTTGTATTTGGAGATTAAAACAAGAGAGTTGGTTCCCCTAGCGGGGGTTGGAGGGCGGCAAGTTTAAGCGGACTCGCACTTTTAATACCAAAGGGTCGTCCCTTACTTAGTACGTGATAAATTAAAGGGTATTAGAAACACGAACCGGATACTGGCTAAGTATAAGCGGCGAAGCTGCAGGGGCAGACTTATTCACGGGCTCTGTCTGTAGGACCCGGGACAAATTATTAGCGAGGGACAACCTCCCGAAAGGGATGCTTTAATTTCGATGAAGCAAAAAAACAAACAGAAAATCTAAAAACGCTCAGAGAACATTTCGTGTTCGTAGCTAATACGAGAATCGTTGACTGGAAACATATTCACGCCTTCGTACGATTTCACATGAAATACCGAAGAATAATAAATACGCAACATAATTATTGATGTGAAATATCTCAGGGTACACTGGATCACAGCAAATCATCTAAAACCGACAAATGAGACGAAATATTGTTAAGGAAATGACAGCATATCTCTCACTAATAGCGCTACACGTCACAGCAGTACGCATTTATCGCTCGTGCCGATCGTATGATCGCTCGACGGAGTGAATGCGAGTGAAGAGGCCAATCGTTTCAACATAACGCAATGATCAAAAGGTTTGCTAATAGCTTCGCTATTTGTGGTTTGATTTAGATAAAATAAATTGTGTTCAACTCGTCTAATTAAGCTCTATGAGACAAAAGATTCTATGAGATATTAAAATAATTTTTCAAACATAAAATTAAACAATAACATAAATCGTGCACTACTTCTTTTCTTAAGAAACGGGGCCTTTCATGAATTTTTTCTTTTGTATTAATTTAAATAATCAAATTTAGTACAGATAAATTCGAAAAATTATAAGGGATATTCTGAATCTTATATATATAAATTTACACATTCATTGTGGGAAAGGTGTTGGTGTGGATCTCGGCATTAGTAATAAAATATAAAATAAATGAATCCTAACCAAGTCATGATAGTAGATCTGGCGATATTTAATGTTTTCTCCAGAAAGCATAATAATTAAGTTTATAAATACTAATTAAATGTATTAATTAGAAAGATATACATATAAAATCAATTTTATCGAAATATATTGTTGTTGCTACCGGAATTCGAACCAGGATATCTTTCCAATCCGGGGAAGGTGCATTAACTGACTATGCTACAGTAGACAGTACTTTTGACGACAAATTTTCGAACCCATATGTAACACTTTTCAAAATAATATATCTATCGTTCCATTATTTGAAAGTCATCTACTTTATTTTTACGGAATCTCAAATACCTTCGAGTAGTCCGATATTTTTCTAATTAATACATTTAATTTGTATTTAAAATATCACAGACCGTCTGTTCTGAATAATTACAACTTCACAATAAGAATGTGTTCTCCTTAATAATTAAGTTTATAGTTAACTTTTTGGTCAAATAGTTGTGATTAAATTCTTGGATTAAATACTTTTAAAATTAAACAAATGAGTTAAATAAAGTACCAATATATACTGCTTATTCTTCGACCTACTGGGTGGAACCCTTATGGGAATTCATTTGGAATTTCCACAGATAATACTCATTATTCAGGTAAATGAAGTTTCACTACATGGGGTTAATGTTATATAATTATTCCAAGAATATTCCGAAAATGGGATTTTACCTGATTTCAAAGAGCTTAAAAAGATTACAATGTTAAGGATTTTAATGTGGTGAATAATTGATTATCTACATTAATGAATTAGATCTTTTGAAGATTTAGAAAAATACACAACCATTTATTTAAATGATGGTGATATATGATATGTCAATTGTGAAGAATTAATTTCTTTAAAACAATCGTCAGAATTTTATCCAAATAATAAGTTAGATCCATTATAAATATTTTGCAGGGTAGATAGTTTCATGTAATTACATTATTACATTATCAATCAAAGCTCTCGATAAAAAAATACATTACACAAGATACTCACTAGAAATTTATATATGTTAAAAATTGATAATTATTAATTGATTTGATGTGATGAGATTTTAGAATTCTTAGTTATTAACTCATATTGTTAATACTAATCTTTTAAATAAAACAAATACGATTTTATAATTCCGTAATTTTTTACTTCCGACTTGAGGAGAATTCCATCCTTATGAACAATTTTTGAAAATCATTTGTGATTTTGATTGCTTTTCATTCATTTATTCGAGTATAAACAAACTAAATACAATTTAAAAAAAACTACTCTAAAAATATCTTTCAAAGATATGTTTAATGAAATGCCCCACAGATTTACTGCATTATTCATATAAATTAAAGCTTACATTGAGAAAACGCGCACACGAACAATTTATGCGAAATTGAGTAGTTATATTTGCTATTGGTCAAATTAATCCTTTCTGGGTGCTGGCTAACGAATTTATCGAGAAGTAGTACTAGAAATAGTAGGTCAGGAACAACTACGGTAACCAGAATTACGGAGAAAAGTAGGCGAGAGCTTTGAATAGATTATGCAAGGGTTTTAAGCTGATTTATTTGCGACTTATCTATAATAGAAAATTGATCATTTGGAGAGAGTTGGCTACTATAATAAATATTTATATATGTCAAAAAAAAGTGATTTTTAAAAAGTAAAGAACTGAACAAGAAAACGTGTTATTAAAATAGTTTTGTGATTTTTAAACTAATGGCATGACATTCATTTAATGAATCTTTGATCTTTTAAAGTCAGTAAGGGTAGGTAGGTAGTACTGGATGTATTATTGATACTTAGATCGCAATGATAAATACATAGATCGCTTCACACTGTACTATATTTGAGGTTCGTTTGAGTCCTAAGCATTGAGGCACGGGCCATAGTGTGCCATGAAAATAATAAAATGGATTCTTCTGAGTGGGAAATATGTATAATAATAAATTTTTTACTGCTACAATTATATACAAATAGAATAAACATATATTTATATAAATAAATGTATGTACATATACGTATACCAGATATACGTATAAACAAAAATATATTATCATTAACATTTCAGGCAAAACCTGAGACAGCTAGATTTAAAGGCAAGAAAGATAATTAACTCCGTACAATGTTGAATTTTATGACAAAATTCGTTAATTACAATTGTGATACAGACAGCCACCACAATTATTTAAGTCGCTCTTTTCCTTTGAGAATTAAAAGGGGACTAAATTATTATATTTATGTTGAAATGAATTTAAACTTATTCTTTGAATAATTGAGGAGAGAATTATCCAAGCGGAGAAGTATGTAATTGTTTAAATAAGATAAAACACATTTATTAATTTAAACAAATAACAAACTTTATATTAACCAAGTTGATTATTTTGACGTCGACCGGCTCCGATACCACTGTATCATCGTCTAAATAAAACAAATATATTGAACTGGGGGCGGGCATAATCTTCGCGGGAGTGAAGGTAAAATCATTGATATGGGGAATGTATTTAGAGATTAATTATTTTTGTATAAATTTTATTGATTATTTAGTGTGTATCAGATCTGATGAAGATATAGTGGTATCGAAACCAGTCGACGACAAACTAATCAACTTGGTCATTTTTACTATTTGTTTAAATTTAATAATAATTACGTCTAACCACGGCTAAACATTAAACATATAAATAAATTTTATGCCATGGTTTCATTGCCTTTATAAAAATATCAACATTTTGCGTACAATATTATAAAAGTTGTCAAAAAAAAATTTAAATATGGGATTACCAACTAGATATTTTGGTTATATTATGTGCGGAAGAACAGTAATTTTATGTTAAAAACTAAAAAAAATACCTGTCTTTTTCATTAGTCCAAAAGAAAAGAACTTAGAGATAAAGAGATTTAGTAATTTATATTATTAAGCCTCGACTAAAATGAAATAATTTTTGATAACAACATTAAGGGCACGTGTACACGCACTCTAAAGCATTAAGTGTACTAATTAACTATTGGATATATAATAAAATATTAAAACAGGTATATTATTTATTATTTTGATGCTGATTTTGACAGATAGTATTATATGTTAAATCCAAATATTCAGATCGATAGTAAACAATAGGACTAAACAACGGCAACTTAAAAAATATTAGTATATAGGCTTACGCACTGTTAAAGTGAAACTTTTTAGCCTCAATATATAAAAAGGTTATTATTACATAGAATATAAAGCACATGTGAAAATATAATACGAAATGTAAAGCACTAGAAAATAGTAGCTGGTTCTTCCTTCAACTAAAATGTTCGAGAACATTTTACGAATATGTACGTCGGGATATTCGTAAAAATATGAATTATTTTGATGGAAATATGGAAATTATAATTATTTAACAAATATAAACTCTTAATACAAATTAAATGTATTAATTAGAAATATATACATATAAAATCAATTTATCGAAAAAATATTGTTGTTGCTACCAGGATTCGAACCTGGATCTCTTCCTATCCGGGGAAATGCATTAACCGATTATACTAAGCCGACACAGTAAGATGACGATAATTTTTCTAATTTATATGTTCCACTTTCAAATTGATTAGTCTGTTGTTCCATTATTTGAAAGTCATCTTTATTATATCGGAAAATGTATTTCCCCGAACAGGAAGAGATCCAGAATCGAATCCCGGTAGCAACAACAATATTTTTTCAATAAATTGATTTTATATGTATATCTTTCTAATTAATACATTTAATTTGTATTAAAAATATTACAGACCTGTGTTCTGTAAAATTGAAACTTCACAATAAGAATATGTTCTCCTTAAAAATATAAATTCGATTGAAAATGAAATCTCGCTCGCCGCGAGCGCAATGAATTGTACTAGCCTGTGACTTGTGCTTACGAAAGAGCCTATTTTATATGCATGAGAGCAGGTTTGAAATAATTCAACAATGTCACAACGGTAACAAAAATATTCAACGTAATTTTTATAAACGAAAACACACTTTTGTAGAACATTTTTAGATGGATTTTTGATTGACGCTGATCTTTGACTGGTCGAATATGAATAAAGAAGTTTCACTTTAAAATGTTACATGAAACTGAGATTTTTTTCTTTCTTTCTGTAAACAGATTTATGGCTACTGAGCTCTTCTCGTAACCCTGTGCGCAATTCAATGTTAGTTAACAATGGTCGCACCCTGGTCTGGATTCGCACTCACATGAGATGCATACACTTGAGGAACACCCCCGTGTAATTGCATCCATGATGCAAGCGCACGGGACTAGCTCTCCAGCCGCCCACGCTGCACGCTGTGAGGGGGATTGTGTCGTCTGAGAACAATGGTCATGGTCGGGTACAGCTGGCGCTTAAACACACTTAACCATTTATCATCTACCAAGCGCCATTAAATGCATATCAAAACGCAAATTACGTTGCAACTGGACATCCTGCCTTCTTGTTGCCGAGAATAGGCAGTCCAAGGTGAAACCCTTCAGTGACAGAGAACGCCCTACCTGCGTTCTAATTATGAAGGCGCATTGAGCGCAAAATGTAAAAGATTTTATTAACATTTTTAGACATTTCTTACTGATTATTTATGAGTACTAAATATTAAATTGCGTGAAACAATATTAAATCTCAATTTTCAAAAATGCGTTATAATTTTGTCTGTAAAATTTTAGGTTTGATGAGTATTTTTTGTGATATTATTATATGAGTATATTAGTTGTAGAGTAAGAGATGTTAATATATAATAGTTTAAGTAGAGTTGAAGTCGGAATAGTTATAAATCGGTCGACTCCGAGGCTTTTAAAAAAATTATATTATATTTTAATTATGTAATAACGTGTGTCATAGTGTATGTAAAGAATGTGTATGCTTCAAAAGTCTGAGGCGACAGCGAATCATCAATACCGGATGCATATGTATACTATATACATTTATTCTCTCGCTTAAACGCTTGCAACTGAGATGAACGGTGCTGCATCTGAGAACTGTATGCGAAAAGTGATTTTTTGTCTTTCGCTCGTTTAGTATTTCTTAAGTCGGAGTCTGACTGTAAGTTAAAATTGGAGTTGAAATCTTAAACGACTCTATAGATCTGATTTTTAAGTTGAAATGAAGGACGCTGTAAATATAATATATTTTAAAGGATGGTTGCGCTTAACGATGTGATGAAAAATATCAGGGGTTCATTTCGATGAGGATGTTTCATAATTATATACCTACGCCAATTTTTTCATTTCATTTAAGCTCCTCATGAACTTTCATGGTTTCAAGTCACGTGTATCATAAAAAAGCAAAATAAACAAATAAGCTGCATAATTCAGCAATAATTTGAGATTGCTTAAAAGGGGTACCATTAGATTCTTGGGTAACTTTTTAAATATGGTCACGCGAAGGTTAATCAGTAGATGAGCAACCACCACCAATGCGACCGATTGTTTGGCAAGTAATGGGGTGGGAGATAACAAGAATCATGTTCTATGCAACTGTCATGTGGGCTGTCAGTGATTTACAGGGATTTCCCGAAGAATATTGTCACACCGCTAGGAGGACTGAGGGTATTAGTTGAGTGGAGTGGATTTATACTTTGAATTTGATTTGATTAGTTTGTATTTTGATATGGAATGTGAAGAAAAAAGTGTTCTGCTTCGTGAATCCTTACTGGATAAAGTAGTTAAATTAGAAATGCAATCAGTAAATCTATACCTATTCGGATTCACGCAATTCTTCCATTCGCAGGTCATGCACGGGTTCAATAAACTAATCCACAGATACTTAAGGAGGACCGTCCATAAACTCATGACGATATGACAGCATTCGTTTGTTCAACAATCGCTGTCGATCACGCCATCGTAAGGAATAAGGGACTGTAATGACTACGACGAAAGACAGCGCAATCAAAACAACACATCATTTCTGGGAAGCCATTTTGTTATATGGCAATGCTCGAGGATGATTCGGTGTCGTCACGTGAGGGTCTTGTGATATTATCACGGAAAACGAATGGAAAGGAAAAAGTTCTTTGTTCAATTTAAACGTCATAAAGTTAGATGAAAAATGTCGAAGCTGTCGAATTATTAGTTAGTGTACGTATAGCAAATGAAAAAATACACGGGAAAAACTGTAAGAAAACGTTAAAAAAATAAGTACGTTACATATATTTAATTAGTATGAATGAGAAGTAAATATTAAATCGCTCAAATTTAATCAGAACACAAAAGGATTCAGGTTAATTTTCTTTATATCACAGGCAAAGCATTCATATAATCTGAATTTTGTCAGTAAAATGGTACCGGTTCCGTCGCTTTTTAACCTGGATTAAAATTGCTCGCTAATAAATGCCTAAAATGAACTGACAAGTGGCAACCCGTAAGCGGGCTAGCATTAAGGCAAAGATAATTAAAATTGACATTTCAAAATTAAAACATGCTTCCTTTGGGACGCGCAAACGGAGCCGCGCCGGCCTGCGAGGGATGAAGGTCAAGCAATCGGGATTTGTCGGTTATGCTAGAAAGCGGGTGGGTAGGGGAGGATCCCTGGATAGGGGCTGTGTGTAATGCAATGTATATTCGGAAGCCAAATTCTGAAACGGACGCTGATATTGTACGCCTCGTTGTTACAGCAGTTATGTACGCGTTTCAAGTAACTAAGAAGATATGTTGATTCCTGACGACTAAAATGCAAATTTTGACTATTTTAAAATTATTCACATAACGAAATTTACAATTGATCATAATTATAATAAAATCTCGTTAGAAAAATAATTGCACTTGGTATAGCTTGTATATATTAATTAATTATTAGCTTTTAACTGCTTCCAGTCCGTAGTGTACTGACAAAGTTCATTATATAATAGGATGTAAGTAAGCATCCTTCTCCACATTCTTCTAGGACTTGGAAAGAGTCGGACCTTGTAGATATCAATGGTCAGTTGTCATTTTCCGGAATTGATTATTATTAACTTATGTGCAATATATAGAGATACTCCCAGAATTCGATTACAGAGGGTACTATTTAACAATATGATATAATTATTATATAAATTTACAATTGTGATTAAATTATTAAGTTTGCACATGAATATTATATACATCAATAATAATTTTAGATTAAATATATATATATACATATATAAATATTAAAAAAAAAACAGTTTAGAAACTTTGTCTGTACATATGTCAAAAAGGTATAAAGATTATTTTATTTAGTATTTCTGAGCATTTCTTAATCACTGGGCTCCAGAAATACACAAATCTACAATCTTCTCGTAATTAAATTTGATGAATATAAAATCGAGACATTGTGTTACTTACTGAATATAAAAGATAATGGAAAAAATATCCTCCAACATTCTTTCATCATGATAGGAATTCCTCTCAAAATATGCCGATCCTGAAAACCATCACTAAATTCGTTCAGACTAGAAATAAAGGTATCCATACACACACGTGCAGGTTCACGGTAATATACACATACATACATATTCAATACTTTATACAGTGGCAGCACAACCCGCCTGAAATTGAAAGAAAACCCAGTGAACCGTAAGACAAGCGCGCGATATTGGTGTCCCCTTCTGAGCTTGGCGCGGCGGGCCGTGGGGCCGCGGGTGATCTTGCGAGTGAGGATAGCCTCCATTCAGGAAAAAACAAACCACCGCCAGCGAAGTAAGTAAAGAAAGGTATTCTAGATGACACTTCCAAATATTATACTGCACGATAAAAATTATTTAAAGTATTTATTGCCAAGGGGCTGGCGTAAGGTTGTACATATATTTTTGCAAAATTCCCAGTTCCTAAAATAGAAAACATTTACAAAAAAGTCTCAATTAATCAATTACTTAAAGAAAATAACACTGTAGTATTTGAAATAAGCACATCATTAAGGATTAAAAATAACTTTAAAATCCCTAAATGTAACACCAAACACTATCAGAAAAATTGTATATACTTAGGGATAAAAATTTTCAATAGCTTCCCTACACATATTAAAGTAATAAAAGGTATAAAAGATCTTAGAAAGAAATTGAATGAACACTTCAGAAACACATAATTAGAAAATAAATAATATTATAGAGCACTTCAGAAGAACACGAATAGACAATAAATAATTATAGACTACAAATGTATAACTCTTTGTATAAAATTATTACAGTGAAACTCCTTCTCCAAGAACAAGATCCAGTCTCTTTTTTGGAGAGGTAAGCGAAAAAAAACATGTAATTTTAATAATGTAAAATACTTATTCATATTATAAAAAAATTGTAAATATGTCAAATAAATAAAAAAATAACGGAGTACTAAATACAAGTTACATTTTTCCATGAACTGAAAACAAATGTAATCCATAGAAAAAGATCGCATATTTCACTGTTTTAATAAAGCGAATCAAATTGGTTTATTTGATTGACTAGAAATGTAATTCGTTTTTAGTACACATTTTTTGGTGTGTCCCTCAGAGAATCGTCCTATTAGGGTGAGGTATATGCACACATCTCACGTTGTTAATGTTGAATGCGAACATAACATAATGACTATATCACTTAAAGAGAATATTAGCACTGATCTTCTTTTTCATCGAAAGCTCAATGCTGAGCATCGTGGTCCCCTGAAGTACCGATATAATAATGAAAAATAGTAGAGTAACACCTTTTCATATCCTCGTTAGTTAAATCATAACTGGTTGCATAAAATATATTCCATTATATTACAATATACCATATCTTGTGCATGAAAAATATATTGATTTAGGTCTACCTCCTTCGAGCGGGGATGTACGTCAGTATTTCATACATAAGCGATTAATCCCATTATGTCAATTATTATCATATTATGTCAACTGATACAAGTTACATGATTGTTAAGTTCCTCGGAGTACTTACTCGGTGATATTTAATATCATGTTAAAGTTATTTATCCTATTTTGTTTTTCGTTTAATTTTCCGAAAACGGTCCGAATTTCCCGGACAGAGTGGCTGTTGAACATAAAGGAAACTTGACGGGTATTCCGGTATTAAATAATGGATTACAATCCCAGCAATTAATTCCATAGTACATTTAATCCATCACAGCCATTATGCGGTGTCAGCCCTCGTCATCTGGAGTATTTGTTTCTTCGCTTAGAGCATATTCTCCGCGAGTTGTTTGGCGAGAAGCCCTAAAATATTTATTGGCCGGCTAAGCCGCAGCATCGTAGGCCGGCATTCGGATCGTAGATCGTGCACGTCACGCGTAGCGGGTCTGATTCAAGAGAAGCATTATTTTGACGGCTCTGTATTTTAGGTAATATTATTAAACATCAAAATGTAAGGTAGGTGTTATCGCAATGTGTTTATTATTACGCATATTCCTTATAAGCAATAATATTTTAAGACAATGTCACTTATTACAGTCGTGGTGAAAAACATATCATATCGATAAATATAAAAAAGAATATTAATAAAATCTCATAATAAAAATATCAGCAATAATTTTCCGAACATTTAGTCATCCGAAAGCCCAGCAAGGGAGGACGCTCCACCCCCGAAGGTATGTGTGGTAATAATTGTTTACGTAACTCGAGAACAACAATGCTCTGGCTGCTCAGTAATGCCAATGGGGTGGATCCTGGAGGCTGAGGTCTGAATGGAAGGGAATGTCGCTATTCAATGGAATGTTCTCCAAAACTGACAGCCCCCATTGAAATATATAAACCATTGTTGTCCAATGACAAATCATGCGAATTGTGCGGGACGATATAAAACATTCAGTCTGCGTGCGCATGCAGCTTCACATATTTAAGGAAGAATGGAGACAAAATTAAAATACAACTGCAGCTCTCTTACTCACGATTCATTTTCCCGCCTGGTTGTATTTAAAATGGTTGCACTTTTCCGATTCTTATTAATTACTCAGAATTGTGTAATAAATAAAACTTAATAAGTTAAAATAAATAAATAAAATAAAAATAAATGGCTATCCTAATAAATTATGCGAGCTTATCTTTAACACGTAAACGCCAAACGTCTTTTTTAATAAACAGACTGCAATGACAAATTATGTAATGTAGCAGATGAATGCCCAAACATTCTTATTATTAATTTTTACCTGATCAAAAATTTTTTGCAGACGTTCGGATTGAAATAGAAATCGTGATTAGGAGTGTAATAATTGTCAGTAAAAATTCTGTTTTCTCGATTTTTTCAATTTCCTAGACTCGAGAGTCAAAATATTCAATTCCCGGGAATCTCCGGGAATCGAGACCATGAATTTTATTTAATTAAAATGAAAAAATATTCATATGCATAATATATATAGGGTGTCCAGTGGAAAAATTTCAAGATTAAATATTAATTGCTCGTAAACCATCAGGTTGAGGTAAGTGGGAGGGGTAATGTTCGACGCGCGTGGTTTGCTGATTTACCAGCCGCAATGAGTCACTGGTCGGGAGCGCACTGCGCGTTCGCGGTTGAGCAATATTTAAAGTGCGGTGATCCAAATTTTGTTTCAAAAAAATAAGGAAACACAATTCCCTGTTTGAACAAACCGACCCATTTTTTTGTTAGTAGTAAATATCTGACAGCTAATTTTTCCTCAATGCAAATATTTATGGTTGGCCATATAATAAACTGTGTAAACTTTCCATTTATTTTTTATGTACTGACACATGCACCGCTCATCACTGGGTCAAGTGCTGTATGACAGTAGTCAGATGGGAATAACTCAACTTGTTTAAAATGAATAACATCAAGAGAAAATAGTCTCGGGTTATTCATGAAATTCCCGGGAATTTATTCCAGGGGTGTCTCGACACAGAATATCTTCTAGTTGTCAGCTTGTTAACTGGTTCGGTGGTCAAGCAATGATTTGGAGAGTAATCCCGGTTTGTGTTTGAGCAGCAAATATTGCCTAGAGAACAGTGTATTGGAGTAGTAATTGCACAGCACTTTCAATCATTTTGTGATCACGGCATAAAAGCAAAATACAGATTGTTAACAAATTATGAATCAGTATATTTCAAAAGCGTTTGATAAATATAAAAAACGGATAAAAACACAGACTACCAAATATATAGACATGAACTAACGCAAATTCTTTCTTTCAATATTTTGATTTTGGTGTCACCCACGGGATCACTTTGGAACACTTACGCAATCAAACAGCTCCGCGACTTTTTTTAAAACATATGACTCGATTGGAATGAAAATTTAAACGCTGACAATATAATATGCATTAATGTAAAAAATACGTCTTGTTCACAAAAGATTTAATTTTCGAAGAGTAAATACTTTTACTGTTGTATAAATGTGTCACAAACTATCAGATTTATGTTTCCATAAAGAATATATGTAGAATACCATTCGTCCCGCAATAAATGTTTCAAACCCTTCACCTATATGTACACTTTATTTCATGTCTATTAATTTACTGGTCTGTGGATGAAAATTATTTTGTTTACTAATATTGTAGTCTTATTCGTTTCCCTGCATTATTAATTGATCCACAGGAATCAAAGACACATCAAAAAGTGTCGTTATCTAGGCAGATGTAGAGATATTATATTTAGAGTAGTCAATTTCAAAAAAATACTCCATTATAATTCGTATTTGTTAGTAATTTCGTGGGCTAATGAAGAGAGTTATTTTTAAGTTTAATATTTATCAACTAAACTAAATTAAGTAGATACTAAAAGAATTATAAACAGCTATGTTCTATTAGTAATTAGTTAAATTTGAATTCAAAATACAAGTCATAAATGCATCGCAATGGAAAAAAATGTAATGGTAGGAAAACCACCGAGTTGGAATATCCATCAGGATCGCGGGCTGCTTTGCCGGTGAGTGGTTTATTTGTGATGCATTAAACACTGGAACTTCAGCCAATGTGGAACCTTCCATCGTGCGAGGGCTTGCAATGATGCATATTGACTTCTATTTACCGACCGGTGATTCGATACTGGCTTTTCGTTTGGAGTTTTCAAACGTTATCAGCGGCGTATTTGATCACGAATCAGTGAAAATGTTTTGAAGCTGTACAACGCACGAGTTGTTATATGCAAATTGGATGTAAATGAAAGTTTATAAAAGCAGTGTAGTTTGAAATTGCGCCATATGTAATGTATGAGTTTCAAATGACGATGGAAAATGGATACGCACCTAATACTGAATGTCATAGGAAAAAAAAAAAACATTTTATTTAAGCGACACGAATAATAAATTAAAAAAGAGGATGCATTTTTGTTGTGAAGTTGCATTTTCAAAGTTCTCCTTAAAAGTTGCGTTAAAGTGTAAAATTAAAAAAAATATTTTAATTCTGGCATCTCTTATCGGGGTCTTTCAAAGGTATTTGAGATTCTCCGCAATATAAAGTTTATTTTAAAAATGGAATAATAGATGTATCAATTTGAAATATTACAGAATATAAGTTCAAAATTTGCAGAAAATATATTCGATTGCTAAAGCGAAATTGGAGAACGCGCTTCCCCGATTAAGAAAACATCCAGGTTCGTATTCCGGTAGTAATTAAATATTTCTATGGATTTATTTGTTTTCCGTATATCTTCTTAGTTGATTGTTTTAATTTGAATTTGAATAATAAATATACGCGTTAGCTTGGCTGTCAAATAATTTTAATAAATTTATAGGACTATACTGACGTTTGTCGATTTGAATACTTACAATACTGTGAAATACTTAACTGTCACCTGTAATTTGAATACTTTAAATACTCTATTGTAGAAGTGAACAGTACCGTATTACAGATTTGTAAATAATTTTGCTTCCTAATATAATACTCAATGATATTTCTACTGAAAATATTAACAGTGAATTAAATAATAATGCACCAAATAATTCCAATACAATTAACAGTAATCGCGTTGCACTACGCGTTGAGCTTCATTTGAGTACGGCGTCGATCGCAACTAAAATCAAAAGCGTCACGGTGGACAACTCTATGTCATAGCAATCAGAGGTATTAATGAGGTTCCAGGAATTTCATCAGCATATATACATAATGTGTTAAATACTTTATGAGCGATCGTGAGTGAGTATAGACTAAATAAATGAAAGTTTTATTTAAATTTAGTTAATATTTATTTGGTAAACTACAAAAAGAAATCACAATAAGAATGGTAGAACAGTCTTAAATAAATTCTATATATTAACAATAGTTAGGAAAATAATAGTGTGAATTAAAATAAAGAGACAATTGATTTATTTTTAGGTATCTATATAAGTATTATATATCTTAATAATAACTGACCTTTTCTCTAAAGACGAAATAATTATTTTTTAAATAAATAAATAAAATAAACGCATTTTTATCCTAGAATTGTTATCACCGATAAATTTGAAATGTACTTATTTAAAAATAAGCCATAACAGTTTGAGTCGCTTGAAAATTAATTGCGAAATCAAGTGAAAAGAAGAAACCCTTCTTGATGATTTTTTAAAAATATCACATGTTCGACTTAATTTACATGTTAGAGCAATCGTTATATATAAATATAGAAAATATTTCTCGTGGACATATTTTCTAGCCTCCGTTAAAGAATTTTTTTTTTTTGTGATGGATAGACATCCTTGTGCACAAATCACCCTTGAACGGTGGATTGCCTATTTAAAAGAAGAAAAAAGAAGAAGATAGATATCCATTGAACGAATTATTTTTGAGTGGATAAAAAAAATAACATTTCCACTAATTAAAGAGTAATGTAATGCGATGATGCGCATAAAATATATAATTAAAATTCGTATTAGTACAAATTTAGTAAAAAAGGATGATAAAAGAAAAAAAACAGTATAGTATATGAAAGTGTCATATTTTCAGTACCGAATTTATTTTGATGGCTGTTCAAAAATACGAAGCATATTACAAATGCTACGTAATTTCATTAGATAAATTATTTTAAAATATCATTATTATTACAAATATAACTTCACTCCTAACTGACGCAATACATGAAAATCGCATTTTTAATCGTTAGTGCAAAAACATTGTGGTTAGTTATTTTTAATAAAATTATGAAGTAACTTTGTATTAACCACGTGAGTTTTCAATAATACACCATTTTGTCAGCATACCTATGTCATATTCTATCTTCCAAGTTGAATTTAATACAATAAAATAAAAATCATTTAATTACTATATATTAACACAATTTTTAAAAATAAGCAAATTTTTATATAGACCACAGATAAAATAAATTTTCGAATCAAATACCTAACACCAAATCTAGAACCAAATATTACAATTGTACTTTATAAAGATTCACTTCTCATAAATTCAAAAGACAAAGATAATAATTTTTTATCAATTCTGGTATTTATTAACTTAGTTGTAAAGATTGTACTGCTTTCTATGTATTGTATAAAAAACAAGAATGAGATGTTTAAATAATCATAGTTTCTCAGAATTGTCGAATGATTTATTGGAAATTGATCGTATTTTTGATAAAAATTTGAGATAATCTATTTCGCTCGTCAACAATGTTGATATTTAATTGCATAATTTAGAATCGTTAGAAATAAGTAAAGAGTAAAAATAACCAAAGTATCAGTCCTAAATAATATTTCCAGTAATATCGGATCATCAAGGTAATTTTCTCACATTTTTTTTCATCATATTTTATGCAGTTATGTACTAGCATTATTTTTTAAATAATTTTTTTAATTTATTGAAATTCAAGACAATAATTTCAAGATTAAGTTTAGTCAGTTTATTCAATCACCTTGAAGGAAAAGATTTTTTTCGACCGCGGTTGTTTTTTTTTGAAAACTCGTAGTTAATACAAAATTATTAATGGAAAAACTAACTATAAAAATACATGTAATGTAAAAACATTGAAATATAGCTTACAGGATATTATTATTTTAATCTTACAGGATTTTTTCACTGAAAGAATTGATGAGTTTTTCGAGAGAGTTCTAAAATCGTTTTGAAAAAATATGAGAATTGATCTGACGATAATCTGCACTGACGCGGAGTGTTTTGCCAGGGTATTTTAGAATTACTAATAAGATTGAAGAGACAATATTGTTTGTTAGCTCAGTACTTTTTTGATTGACTTTGATGGTTTAAGTTTGCTGGTGAAAATGGATTATGTTAAAAATTATCAGTGATTTTCAATAACAATTTTTTGGTTTTTAAAATAAAAATTCAGAATTATATTAGAATTTTATGACTGATTTATTTTGAATAGATTTTTTTTCACCACAGTCGCCTGCCTATATGAAATGTGGGTCGTCTGATCATCTTCGGTAGCTAACGTTAAATTCAGCACGTAAACTACTTGCATGAAATTTGATTTAATCTGGATATGAACCTGGTTATCCAACAAGCGTGATAGAACTTAAAAATTGAATTAAATTTAACAAGCCAAGAATGATATCAATGATTTTTTTTATTTGAAAGATCATTCGCTGCCATTCACATTGGAATATAATTTCATTCAAATGTGAACCACGACTACATTTGATATTCTTCAGTTCTTTGCATTCTTTGGACCAATTTTCAGTCACTCTTGCACACAAATCTGGAGAAATTTCACCAATAATATGAGTTATGTTATTTTTTAATTGTTCATTTGTTGTTGGTATCTCAGCATACACAAGTGACTTTACATATCCCCACAGAGAATTGTCCAACGAATAACTTGCTCAGATGGATGATTATGTCGACTATAAAATTCACGAAGTTGAGTTTACCGAATCGAATACTGATTTCGGTAATAAGTTTTAATAAATTGTAAACGTTGTTACAATCAAAAACGTGATAAAATAGAAAACTACACTGAATAAAAAAAAAATACATATGTCAAAATATTAATAAACATGGCTACTATTCTTATTTGAAATTCAATCACATTTATTGGATATTGGATATAACATGTAAGTCAAAAACTAAAAGAAAAGGAATACAATTATATTATACAATTAAATTATAATAATTATATATTTTTAAACGTATTTAGAAACAGATTATTTTTTCAAACTAGATATATATGATTTTATCTTATTAATTACTCACGATAATTAATTTTCCACTGACCGGTAGAAGTTCGGGCGCAAGACGTCTTTTCAATATTAGGTATTACTTACTGGATGTCGACTTATACTAAATCGGTGTATTGTTGTCTACTGATTCATAAACAGATAATGGTTTTGGTATAAAATATGAATAACGTTTGTGGGGTTGTGGATAGCGAGTGTCTATATTCCATATCATTTCCCAAGGATGCTTATATATATATATATATATAGCTCGATTTATTTATAGCATGAAGAAAGTCTGTATTGTAAATGTTCTTATCATTTAGAAATATTTATGGCACGAGAATTAAGCTATTGAAAGTTATCAAAATTTTAAAAGGAATATATACATCACTGGACACGAATTAAAATGAAAATATAAAAATCTTTAACCGTTATAAAAAACGTATTTATATTAGTGTATCAAAAAATAAAAATGATGTCACCATTTTAATTATTACGAAAAATGGTTTGTGATATAGCTGAATTAAAAATAGCAAAATACAAGAGTAGTATATCGAATATGTAATATAATTTATAATAAAACTTTTACATATTCTGAAAATAAGAAATGTATTATCAAAAATTTTAATTAGCGTAGATAGACATTAACTTATATTTAGCACAATTATTATGACATTATGTCAAATCTATCTCTGACGATTTAAGATCTTTTAACATTTAAATTTTGGCATAAATTCAAAAGAAAACAAAAATTTTCGAAAGTGATGAAAAATGAAATTATTATAAGAACGTTTGGTTTTACTTCGTGTTCGAAGAATGAATGATTCTGCCCTTCATTTGCGGATAGAAGCCTTAGGCGCGTGGGAGCCTCTGGTGTAAGAGATACCGAAATATAAACACCGATTACCGGAATAAAGGGTGAACATTAGGAAGAAAATGAAAACAATATGTTTTTTTAATTATGTTTCCTCAAGGTAAATATTCTTCTGAGTGTTACAGCAAGGGGTGGTAATTTACTTAAGCTTTTGTATCGTCTTGATCATTACAGCCTATTAATCCCCCGTGGAAGGTATTGCCATGGACGCGAGCGAAATAGATACGTAGCTATTTGTCACAAGATATTTTTATATTTTTGCGTTAATAATATTGCCATTTATTAAAAACACAATAAAATATTCGATTTGAACTAAGAACACATATTTAATTTTAAAAAATAAAATGATTTTTTGTTAAATGAAATAAAAATATTTTTGTTAAAATATTAATACATAATTTCACTCAAATATAAGAAAAAATTTAAGTCTATTTGACACCATAAATAAATATTTTTGTTGTCTATTACTGTTCCTGATATGTACAACATTTTGAATGCTTTGTACACATAAAATAAAAAATCAGAAATATTATAATTTGATTAGTGTGATTTTAGATATATACGTTTAAAATTTTCCTTGTTGATAGGTATTTTATATTACACAATAATATAATACCCATTAACTATTATTTATAGATGTGCTCGCAATTTTTCGATTTCACTGTAAATTAAACATGATTTTAGATTTTATGTAAGCAATTTCATATTTTTTTTAACATGACCTAAAAATTATTGTTCATACATTTTTATTCACAATTTAATTTTTGTTATATGGTTATATATTTCAAAATAAGTTATTTTGATTGAAAAGTATAACTAATGTATCAAATAGTATGTATTTCTCGAGATATAGTAATAATGAATTATATACTTAAAAATCTTGATTTCATGAACGAGTACCACGTAAAAGAAGTTAGCCCTTTGAACATATTAAGGAAGGGCATGTTCCCTTAATAACCCCAAAATTAATCTATAAATCAGTGAACCCTCTTGAATGCCTGTGGTTTAGATAAATATAATAAAAGAGGCACAAAGGCCTCTCTTTATCAATACGAAATATTTCTGTTTAAATTATATTAAAACTGATTCCCTTTTGTCAAGGAAAGTTTTTGTTTGGAAATTACTCGAAAGAAAACCATAAAATTCTTGTAACTTAAACTGTAAATTAAAACAGATAAATTAAGGAAAATAATTGTTTAAAATATCACTAAAACACCTTCACTGTTATTGTTTGGGTTTTCATTTATTTAAAGAATTTAATTAATATTTATATATATTTTCAACAATTTTAATGTGGATTATTCATATCTAACAATTACAAATTTATAACGATCCAAAACAATTGTGAATTAAATATAGACAATTATTTTTATATGTATTTACTAAAATGCGCACTTGCAGAATTGGAAATATTTTTTGTTATTATTTAGAAGATATATATATAATTAAAACAATTCTGAATGATTGAAATACCCATTATTTAAACAGCGAATTCAAATAAATCTTACTTATAATTAGTTTTTTTATTTAAGTTATCGGTAATCAGTTATGAGTATAAGGCAAATATTATTATTAATTCAATATTTGGTGGGGATAATATTATTAGTTTTTGCAAATCAAAAAATTAGGTTGAATTATTAGCACAAAAAATTCAAATAAACCAGATATATAAAAAAATAATTTATTGTAAATTATTTGTCTAAAACGTAGGTACATTACTACCTGGGGTGCCGCTCACGTATCGTCGAAGGTTCTACAGAGGAGTCTGCTACTCTCCTCGTCCACGCAACTAATCTTATTTGGAGATTTGTTGGCCGCCTGAGATTTGTTGGCGAAATTAGTTAATTAAATATTCATCAAAACGACCGAAATGTGCGTAATGCCACTGTATCAGATTTCTCAAAGTCGGGGCCACACGTGTCCGGAGGCTCACGATACGGTCCGGGCTGTGCGGTCACGACATCGTGCGATGTTATGGCTCGAATCTTGTGATAATGGTCATTTAAAAAGGTCGAGTTATTTAGCCAGACGCACGATGTTCAATTGATTAATAATTTAATGAACATTTTGATTGATATAAAGACAAATTCATAGCATATAACACTGACAATAATAGGTACATAATATATTATTTAGTATATTGGTAAATAAAAACAGATATTGAAACAATATTCTGTGAGATTAAGCACACAGTGAAATAATTAATACACATGAGAAATGTTGGAAAAGCGTCAAATAAAAAACAAAAACAAACAAAAAAAAAGTAGAGCATCTCACACTTTTAAATAAACATGCAAACAAACATTGACGTACATAATGGATGCCATGCGAGGAACTGGAATCAAATTGCCCGTTTGTCATGATTGAGGGAAAAATATAAATCGGTCTTCAACTTCACTTAACAAGATGGCCTCATGCAATGCTACCATTCTGTCGCAACAGGGCGGCTATAAGGTAATTGAAAATATATGAATAATGCAATGAGATTGGTTTCCGAAGCTACGTGTGTCGGGAGGAGGCCGGGCCGGATCGGCTTATTTATTGTGCGGCCGCTATTGCCATTCCGAGCACGAGTCCATGCCAGGTAGCGCCGATACATCCGGCACTCGCGTGTCAAGCGGACTTCTGACTAGATTTTCACTTCACCCGAAGGCCGATTTTCGTCGAATCGGCACTTAACGAAACTCCGTCTCGGTCACAATGCTGGAGACGGGGGCAAATTACATTCCGGCAAAACTATACAACGGTAATAAACTGTCAACTCGAAGTTCCCGACGGCAACTGATTTTAAGCGTATAACGTATGACGGTATTTAGGTATTAGAAAATTACGCTTTTTAAAATCGCGCGCACTTTTCGAATAAATAAAGCTCTTTAAAAGCTTTGACAGCTGGAAACTGAAAACGCGGCCGATTAGTGGGGAATTATCACTGCGGTAAAAATCCATCAGAAGACCGACGGCATTTCAGAACTTTCCGAAGGCAGATTATCTCCGCGGAATTAATAAACCGTCGCACAATTTTGATCAAGACTAGCGTCCGCCGGGAAGTACAAATAGTTGCCCAAGTTAGAGGTTAATTATCCAAGTTTTGCGCCGTTTCCGGAATAAAGCATCTATAATTGTCGCCACTGACTACCGTTTCCGGATACCAGATCGGGAGAGATGTAACTTTCGGCATAGTTATCGAGATTTACAACTACGGTCGACTTCGCGGCACGAGCCGGAGGTCGACTTGCGTCGCGGACGATTCGAAGTTTCAGAAAGTTTCAAATATAAACGGTTATGAAAAGTGTCGAGGTAAGGTCCTCGGGGCATACTAACTTTCTTTTTCTCAGGAGCGACAGAGTCCAGGGGGAAAAACAAGCCTCCACCGAATCGCACAACAGCACCGGCTTGCATTTCTCGCGGGCTGCACTGGCGCGGGTCCGCGGCGACACTGACACTAACACTGGCGCAAGACTAGCCGGGCAGGCCGAGGGGACACATGGAGCGGGGCGGTGGACAGATACGAGACAGTTTACTTGAGGAAAAGTGACTTACAGCTTGTATATAGCGATCGGCGGCAGCGGAGCGGCAGGCACGACGTGTCGGGAGGGCGCGCGCTGTGCGAGTGCCGCCCGGGCGCCGCCGCGCGCGCATCGACCGCCCCCCGCCCTCCGCGAGGGTGCGCCCCGCGCCCCGCGCCGCCCGCGCCCGCCGCCCTCCGCCCGGAGATCTGCTGTACCGCGTCCGGACGTCATTTCCAACCTACTCCTTCGGTTCATGCGGGAACCGCGGGAGGACGTTTTCGGTCAGTAAAAAAAATCGCGACAATTTTAGTGAGTGAAAAATAATGAAAATCTATAGGGAAAAAATGTTACGTCAACATCTTTGAATTATTTAATGGGATAACCTGGAAACTTTCTGTTTTATTATATTTGTACATTTATAAAAGTGTGATATTAGAAAACGACTATTTTAAGAATAAAGTATTTTTTTATCATTGTACATTTTTCTCGTCGTAGCGTCGTAGCACGATCGGATCGTCATCAACGCAGCAGAACTGCGTAGTTACGGACTACAGGGAAGCCCTCAAGTAAGAGGAACCCCCACGAAGGAATCCCCCGCGGGATAATAATGTCACAATCGTAAAAATTTCATTTTTAAATCATTGTGAGAACAAAAATTCGGCCACTGGGGCGTTAGTGGATTTAACTAATTCACGCGTATTTATAGATTCATTATTAGTACATCATTTTCGAACACTATTTAATTAACGAGTATTTGGAAAATGTTTTTTAATTTGGATTACTCTCTATTAATACTTACAAATAATTTTCCATTATAATAATAAATAATTCACCAGCTAAAACCTCCAATTCGATGGACACCTAAAATTTCCATGCACGGATAGGAAAGCTTTACAATGTTCTGTATCAATATATTTAATTTTAGGTAGTTTAATTTTATTAAAATTATATCTATTTAAATAAAGACATTACAATAATAAATTCTTACTTCCTTTTAAACTAATCTAAGTTGTTAAAACAGAATTTGGTTATCTCCCGGTTTGAGAATCAAATCACTAATCGTTTATTTTATAATTGAGCAGCTCACAGTAAGACAAAAAAATTACGTCATTGTCGTATTAATAATGATAAGGATTCTTTTAATAATTTCGTTTCTCTCTTTCTGCCATACTTAACCAATGTATGAGGTGATATTGCAAATCATCTTACTAATATGTAAAGAATCTAACTTCTAAGAATAAAAACATTATATAAATGAACTCGACTTCAGTACGGTCATTGAATGATACAATGTAAGAAAGAATAAAAATATTATCTATATCTGATATAAGTAATGTTCAATCCTCGACGCGATAATCAAATGGTTAAAAAAATGGCAAATTACTTTAAATAATAGATGATTATTTATAGGAAACCAAAAAATCTATGTAATCTTAATAAATAGTATCTAATCATTGAGAAATTAAAGCAATACTTAGTATAATACTTCCAATAAAACTCAAAGCCATATAATACAATTATCTATATAATTTATTCTCTTCAAGAGGGCTTGTGAGATTTTTTATAATAATTTAAAATAATTATGATAAGATATTAGGTATATCATAAACAATTTTTAATATAAGAAGACTCGAAATTTTATTAGATTATGACGTATATATAAATTAAAACAAATTCGAAATTACATAGAATATTTATGATAGGTTTCATTTTGCCCTAATGAAAGAGCGGTACATATGAAACAATCGGTATTAATAAAATCGATTGTTAAAATAATAATATTGCCTGTTTTATTATTTTAAATGCTATATTAATAAATAATCTCGAGATTTTTAGATATTCATGATTATATTGTAAAATAATAAGATAATTCACATATTACATTAGTTAAATATATTTTCACATTGATTATAATTATATCAATAACAAACAAAAGCAAATAATATAAAAAAATAATGCAATAAACAAAGAGAAACTTATTAGCGAAATATATGAGACATATGTATTAGAAATAAACGTATAATATAGTCGTATCCTTATTTAAAAAAAATACCAGACTAAATTAATAAGCTTCAACATTATCTCTATGACAATGACATCATTTATTTATATGTTATATTAATTTTGATGTTTAATTAAAGCTAAAGCTGAGATTTACATAAATGCTTCGTGAGGATCTTCACTATCAGAGAAATAATATCTGATTTAAAGTGGCGAGTCCAATTTGATAGGGTAGGTGGTATATATATGTACCTATTCCTGATTGCTTGTTATTTAAAAAGTTGTCAAATACCTGTAGACGATAGTTTAGTTTATTAGTTGTATTAGTGGTAGATTGTCATGCAGGGCATGTTGGTACTTACCTGAAACAAAAGAGAAAAAATTAGAAACATTTCATCAAAAATTTTAAATTATACATTTTATGGTATGACAATGTTAATGCAATTATACAAATGTATTCTGTTGCATATATTACAAATGTAATGTCACAGTGTATGAAATATATACAAGAATATGGACCTAGAGAAAATCTAGTCGAACAAAACGAAAGGATTCGGTAATACTTATACCTATTCAATACGGTGGAATGTTAGATTAAACAAAAGATGTGCATAATTTTTTCGATTATGATAATGCGTAATGTGCATTTTCTTTGTATGTATATAATACTTATGTATTTGGTTAATAAATCAAAAATAACAACCATCATTCTATATATATATATATACCTTCAACAGTCTCTGCACTGATCTGGTTCCCACAAATTGCTAACGCCAATAATAGATAGGTCTTTACATATTTAAATTGTCTTGGCACCTTATTAAGGAGCAATTATTTCGGGGATTGTGCATTATTGATATGATTTACATAGCATAGACATTAAAGCCTCATTAATTGTATGAATTTTGCGACTTTCAGTTCATTATACAAGTTTTTTTAGCATAATATGATATGAAATAAAATTAATAATAGATAGGTACTTATTTTTTTTACATTTTATTGCACAACAGCCCTCAATAAGAAATGTCAAATCTGTGCCAGGAAAATATCAAAAGACAGCACACTGCGGTCTACAGATATAGCTTTTAATACATTTTTGATACCAATAAATGTAAACTGAACTAAGTATTGCGACTATGAGTGTTACAGACCAGTTGACATTGAACAAAGCTCTATTTGAGTTAAAAAAATAATTATATTTGAAAACTTTGACGTTTAAGAGTTATTTAAAAAAATGTGCATTTGAAGCGATATTTTTTCACACAACGACGCCTAAATATTATGCTATTATTGCTATGAACAAATTTAGTTGTAACTCTAAAAAAGACCACTATTAATACTATTATGTTTCTCCAGAAACTACAATAATTTGTAGATATTTTTTTTTATTTTTTTTTTTTTAATTGAATATATTTAAAAAATATAATACAAGAACTTTATTTAAATCTTGAATCCTTAAACATAAAATTATTAATATTTTTGATAGCTTTTTGGTTTTTCACAGAATTTAGTCATTCCACTTTGCTCTCGAGTTTGATGAACACGATAATATATGTTGAATAGGTACGTCAGTAAAATGTAAATCATGACATTAAAAAATACTATCAAATTATGTTGTTAGCTCAAACATGATCATTACAAATTAACCGTTTTATTATTATGTTAAGGTAGGTTAACATAGATAATAGTTTTTCATATGTAGATTAACAATATGTGAACCTGGAAACATTTAATTACTTCCTATAATACTTTTTTGACGTTGTATAAATAAATAACGGCGATTCGGACGTCTGACTTACTACGGATATTTTGAGTATTCGACTTATCTTCAACGTTATTAAAAGCTAATAAAAATATTACTTTCACATTAATCTTTAGATAAAAGTTTAAGCAAACCAGACAAAAGACCGATTTGATTATTTAAAAAAAAAAATCACCTATAATGGCGACTCGCGACGTACCAAAATGGCGGCAAGGTCGAACGCTGGATTTCCCGCCAATATCTTCCCCGTCCTGGGATTAGTTGCATTCTAGTCACGCGCGAGACTTGAGCTGGCCTAAACTACACCTAATATTATCGTCCGCTGCCTCCCGAAGTGACTTCGCTCCAAACAATATAATAGGATCCGATCAAACCTTATTTATCGTAGCAAATATGATTTGTGATTTGAATACGTTCGACATACGTGCCTGCCAGGGGTCGCCATTAATCCTGCGACGTTACGTTTCGTTTCTCGTCGATATGGGACTGGGCTTCATTACATCTCCATACAGACATCGATGTAGATGTACACGAGACATTACCGATGTGGATCGATGTTTCGTCCTCTAACTAATATGTATATATATAATATTAGAATATAAGAAAATTGAAGGAGAATTCGTGAATAGCGTAAATTTTCCAGATATTGAAGGGTAATATTTAAAAATATATATTCTATTTCCAAGGTTAAATTAATCGATTATTATACGAATTCTCCACACCTGTACATGCACACAGTAATGATATTAAAATACGAATGCCTTGCACAACAGGTATTTTGCTTTACGCTCTACAGAACGTGGTTTAATATTTGTTTTCGTATTTTGTTAGCATCTACGCACAATGTAGTAATTTAATACAGATTAAATGTATATTATTAATATCGAATCCCGGTAGCAACAAAATATTTTTTTAATACAAATTAAATGTATTAATTAGAAAACCATACATATAAAATCAATTTTATCGAAAAATATTATTGTTGCTACCGGAATTCGAACCTGGATCTCTTACAATCCAATGCATTAACCGATAATACTACAGCACACAGTATATTGATGTCAAGTTTTCGAACATAATATGTTACACTTTTCAAATTGATACATATGTCGTTCCATTATTTGAAAGCTATCTACTTTATTTTTACGGAATCTCAAATACCTTTGAGTAATCCGATAGGAGACGCCAGAATTAACAATATTTGTTGATAAAATTGATTTCATATGTATAAATTTCTAATTAATACATTAAATTTGCATTTAAAATATCACAGACCTTTGTTCTAAATAATTACAACTTCACAATTAAGATTGATAGATTTTAATTGTATGTCTTTCTAGTTATAGATTTAATTTGTTTTAAATTACCACAGAACTTATGTTCTGAAAAAACTACAACTTCGCAATAATAATGTTTACTCCTTAAAAAAACGAAGGTGTTATTAATAGTAATTCATCAGAACAAATTAACAGTAATTGATCACATAATATATGATATTCTTTTAATATTTTTGAGAACCATGTTTCAGGCTGATAAAAAATTTATTATATTATTGAAATTATAGATAGGTTTTGAAATTAATTATAACTCATTACTAATCTTGACGCAACTTTTTGTGCTGAGAAGTTCATCCAGTTTTGATTTCTGGATCAACAATTTCATAATCGTACCGTGAAATAGGTTTATAAATTCTTTTATTGCCGAACATCACTTAAAACAAATTAAATATACAATACGATGATTTGAAGGTTAGGAAGAAAGTATGATTTTTCAAATAATTCCATTAAGATTTCAACCTTCCTAGGGGGTGACATCTCCATCCCCGTGATCATTTTCAGTAACGGGATTTTCTTTTTAACAAATGTCTGCGACAGAGCGCAATTATTGATGACCGAGCACCGACCACGGGAATCCGGGTGTAATTCCTAATGCACTGTTTCAGTCATTTTTTGTCTCTGTGTTCACATTTCCCATCTCAGTGTTTACTCTCCCTCTGGCGAAGGGAGGAATAAAAAAGCAGTCCCGCGACACAGGGTCGCGCGCGCCCCCGTCACGTCGGGCGCTTAGGACCCTTCGGCTCCGGACGCCCTCCCGCGCGGCCAACTTCGATGTAAATGCAATCGGTTTCAAAGAACGGAACTTTTAAATTCAAAATGTAGCATACGTCGCGGTCGTATCGCGGAACAAAAAGCAGCGCGATCGCTCGTCGCTTCAAAACATCATTTTTCAGATGTCATATTCTTAGTTTTCCCATTTATTTTACCTTTTCTTGCTTCCAGACTTGTTGTTTTCCTTTCTTCGTTCAACTGTATCTTCGCAATTCAGTTTTTGGTACTTTCGATGGCTAGTTTGATTTCGAAATATATTTTTCTCGACGGGATAACGATGAACGCGATAGTTACCTGTCGTGCGAAGCGAGTTTCATCCGCTTCTACGGCTATGAGCGCTTATATGGGCTTTACGCTTAAGCGTACGGTGTGCATAAAGAAACCATAGTAGCGTCATGTTATCCGCGGCACTATTTATAGGACTCGCGGAACCTCGGCCGACACCTGCCGTCGAGGAGCGGTCGGCTGGGACGGTGTGGGCGGGTGCGTTAAAAACGGCTCCGCCTTAAACGTCATCATAATTCGGTCCCGGCGGAATACCGCCCGAATTATATTAAATAACGGAGAAGAAGAAAAAGGTAAAGGAAATGAAAATATGACAGGACGGAAGGTCGGGACGGGCCATTTGGAATGCAAATATTGTAGTGGCGCGCGGCAAACAAAGTTTGTAGGGCGAAAGGTGGAGGGAAGTTACTCGGCGGCCGCGGCCAGCGGGGCGCCATGTGCTGTGCCCTCCGCCCTCTCCAGTTCACCCTCCGCCCTCTCCAGCTCCAGCTCCACCGCCAGCTCCATCTCCAGCAGAACCGGCTCCTCATTCTCTTTTAATTGCTTCCAAACTTATCAAGTGACTCGTGGTTTTGGATTTGTCCATTTTTTTAAACTTCAACTCTAACATAAAATTTTACTTCGGAATGATACATCTCAGAGTTAATTTGACTTAGTTTTTTCTAATTTTCGACATAAAATATAATCAAACCTCGAGAAACGAAAACACTACCTCATTAATTAAAGCATATGCAGATTCCAAAATACTTCACGGTATATGTCTGTTTGTTCTCTAAATTAAGTGATTTATTCATTTATTGAGCGTTTACGAAATATATACAATGTATAGAAATTATTATGTAAATTCGTAATACATTAAATGAATGAACTAAATATTTGATTTTGATAAATACGATCCGGCAAATGATGTCAAGATCCAGTAAAATAAGTGTTTTAAATTAATCAATCAATTGTTTTTACGTAGGGTTTAATTTTTGTTTAATTAATATCGTTTAAATGGATTATTACCAAAGACACATATCATTATAGTTAATTAAAAATGTTATCTTTTGACCAATCACTTCTTATACGCGTGTTGTTTTATTTTTTAAACAAGACATAAATAACTGAATTATATTATTTTGCGGATAAAAATGCAGACAGAAATAATAAGATATATTTTTTCAAAAAAGTTAGCAAAAATATGAAACTATAATTAATATGGTTTGCCACATCACCTAAAAAATCACAAGTATTTAAAAAAATAAACAATATTTTTTAACTGTCAAACTTACAATATATTTTGTTTCTTACTTTTTTCAACAATTAGAAAACACCCGAAAAACAGTGATTCTCACAAATATGTAAAGATTATACGATTTTTAAGTGATTACATTATATTACGTGCGTCAAGTGTTGCCTCACAATTTTTCTTCGCATTTTGAAGGTAATTCTTATATTAATCTAACTAAAGTAATAATCATGTAAACAAAATAGAAGTCATTGCTGATTGCAATTCGTCTCAGTCCACGGCTACAGTTCAGGTGTTACAGTTATAAATAATCGCTAGGTAAAGCCATGTTTTTCTCTTTTATTTCGTTTAATTAAATCACAAAGCGATCGCGACTGAGGGATGAGATGGGGGTGGGTTGAGTGGATGGGGTGAAATGAAGGAAAGGTAAGGCAACATCACGGACAGTTGCCAGTTATTCCATTATTATATTATAATGGACATTCAGATTGGAAGTAATAATTGAACCTCAGATTTATATTTGGGATATTATAATTTTTACTTTTGAAATGAATCAAGCATTTTACTTTATTATATTATATATCTTTGAAAAGCTTTATATTTTTATAATTAGAAAAATAATTTATCAAAATTCCTTAGGTAACACAACAAATATTTATTGCAAAACTTAGTAACCTTAACAAAATATGAGATGAGATGAGATACGAGATATTATATGTGCGCTTCAATAACTCAACCAATATTCATGTATAATAAAATTTACATACACGTTAAATAAAAAAATATTGAGCAATTGACTGAATTTTTAACCACTGATGATTGAAATATTATAGATATACATTGAAATTAAATAGCTGTCTATTTATCCTTTCTGATATAATAATATAATTACATATGGAAAATTCCTGTCCATTGTCTCCTTGACTAAACTGAAGTCTGTGCTAAAGGTGACAGGATATAAATTACATAAATGTATTATGCAATAATTAAATAAAGGGTTGCGTGCAAAATACAATAAAATAAAGAATAGTAAGGTTTATAACACATTCACTGAAAATAAAAAAGCCATTTAACCAGTCCTAGGGTACGTTTCTGAGTATTTGTTTGAGTAAGATTGGCCGGTTGTTTTTAAATATAAAATTATTAACGCATAAAAATGCATCTGACTGCGTTATCAGTGTCGAGTAATTTAAGAAATCATAACGAACATTGGTGCATTTTAGATTTACTTTGGAAGTAATTCTTCCTCTACAGTTGATGAGATGCTTTAAATTAAGCCCACACGAGCGGCTCACTAATATTAACAGTATGATTGCTAAATGAATGTGGCAAAATACTATTTACACAGGTATCGGCGGCGCCCTATCCAGTTAGACGAATCACTCTCGCGCCGCCGACTCCTCACATACTTATCAGTGCTAATTCAATCATCAGACCCGTGTGAATTTGGGCCGCTTTTCGGCACAATAGAAATGGACGCCTAAAAATAAGTCGCCATCCGGGGTGTGAAATCTGACGCCAACCCTGCCGCCCCCCACCTCGGCCCCTTGCTCGCTAATGTGGACAATCGCCGAAAATAACAAAGTGAACGATCGCTCTGTGATAATTTTCAGCCGAATTAAAACAAAAGGTTGTTCAGTTTTCGGATGAAACGTTCTCGCATTGTTCAATTAAGTAACCGGGGTTTACGAGCGCACGCGCAAAAAGGAAGCGTACAGATACGATATTATTTACACGACGGACACAATGTTTATAATTTTAGCAGTAATTCAATTAAATTAGAGATGTGAATCAAATAGTTTACAGACATGCAGATCTCTGATATATGAATACAAATTGTATAATAATTGCCATCTGCAAAATAAAATATAATAACTATAATTTCATAACAAAATATACTCCATATAAAAATGCACAAAGAAGTTAACAAAATGACAAAGATACGACATGTTACGATGTGTTACAGATGTATAGTACTTGGAATAAAGGGAATATATTTTTAATAATCATAATAATATCCTAGAACAATCTAGAACTCGTGATTTTTTCACAGAATAACATTAACAATTATTAATCAAAATTAAATAGGTGATTTTAATATGTAATACTAACCATACACAACAACGAAGTTAAGCCAACAGTTATTTAGGCATGTTTACTATCATATTTTAATTATTATTATCTATATGAATTCTTAATTTCTAATACAATGAAAATATTGTACATTTATGTAAATTTTTAAATATAATATATAAAAAAAGCTCTGAAAATCTTTTTAAAATGATTTAAAAGTTGAAAATAACGAAGATTTGAAGATGGTGTACTATATTTGTATTATATTAACCTAAAAAAGGGTATAGATATTAGATCGAAGTGGTTAACCATGAAGATCAAAAAATAGACACCGAGTAAAAAAATCAATATTTTTCAACAGTAGTTATAAATGAGTGAATAAATTAGATATTTTTACTAGAGGTTATATTTTGCTGGTACTTTTGAGGTATGTTGAACGTATTCGATATCGAAGATTCGGCACTGCTATTATGAGTTGTAATATATTATAGGCCCCTTAGTGTGGTATTTATTATGGGGCCAAGTGGAGAACGGAGTGGATTAAAGCCATGTTTAGTGGAAGGCCCGTTGTGTAATGTGCGCTTAATAGCCAAAAGTGTAAATGATTGTATCTCTGATTTTAAGGGTACACCACCGTGTAAGAGTTATTTTGGGTTAGGTTTCGTATACAAGGATTACCAAGAATTTGAAGGTTTTGCAATTAAATTCTGAATAATAATAATTGCAATTAAATTCTGAATAATATCTTTCAGGTCGTATTTGAAAATAACATTAAAATTAATATTTTGGTATTATAAACGAGATTGAAATGATATTTGAGATGATGTTATTCATACATCGAGAAATAGATAGTAAATATTCAGTATTAATAAATATGAGGGTAGTATAATGTAATTTTTAACGTAAAAATCATTAATAAATACAAATTGAATGTATTATCTAGAATAAATAATTTCATCGAAAAAATATTTTAGTTGCTATTGGGATTCGAACCTGTATCTTTTCCTATCCGGGGAAATGCGTTACCAGTTACAACATGCCAACCGAGTAAGTTGAAAAATTGACAAACTGTCGAAATTATATGCTGCAGCTCTTTCAAATTGATTTATCTGCAATTCCATTTTTATTTATGTTCTAAAAAAAATGCATCTTCACAATAATAATGTGTTCTCCTTAATAAATCACTAAAAATCATTTTTAATTAAAAATAACGTGTGCAATACGTTATTAAATGCGTTGTCATATTATGTTATCGGAAAAATAAATAAGCTTAGTGTGCGGGACCACATGAAACATGTTTACAAGAGCATTAAATGAAATGACAAATATTTTAAACATTTCTAGTGAATCGTGCGGTTTGCTACGTATATTTGTATAATAAAATATTATTGTTTTGAAACGCGACTCACTAAACCTCATGCAGTAGCAAAATTCTATAACCTATGTGCCATATTTTTTATGTTATTTAGCTTTATATGAAATTGTAATTTTTGATACGTGAGACTGTATTCATTTTAGTTTTCAACTTGATGCTGAGAATTTATACCAAACAATGTCAAAACGTCAATCGATAATGTATGTGCAATGTTAAGTGTCCAGATCGAAATTAGTCAGATAATGTTCGCTATCATACATTTTTGGGTATAAACGTCTTCTTTTCCCACACCATAAATTAAAATATAAAATAGATCGCATCACAGCGTAAGATGGCGTCTCTTGTGTTGGCGTAGAAATAAAGATTTTACATGCAATTTTCACCTGGCGTTTCATTGCGTTACATGCATAAAACGGCACTGCATCATCGCGCACTTTAAACTTACGAGCGGGGATAAGTGGTGGTCCGCCCTTGGGGAAGGGAAGGATGGCGGCGTAAGGGCGGGGGGTGTTCGCTTTCATCCCCCCAACCCTCCCATCCCTACGCCGCGTAGGTGGGCGGATGAACTATTGTTTCCAGCCTTCAGGGACATACGCGTGTGAAAGTTTTATCGGATAGTTCTGTTTTCAATCGTAAGTATTAAATTTTCGATGTATTAGTTACGTCAACCACCGCGGCGTCGCATGAGTATATTTTTTAGAAAAACTTATTTATTTAAATAATGTTGACATGTTTTTTTAATCTTTATTACTATATATATTCTTAAAAACATCATTAATAAATTTTTAAATGAAATCACACATTATTTGTGATTTTACAAAACGTAGTGACTGATTAATTATAATAAGTAAGATATATCATTAAAAAAAATATAAATAGAAAAAAGATAAACAGAAAATATTTATCTGTCGAAAAAATACTGAAGGTAATTATGGAAATTGAAAAAAATTGAATAAGTTGAGTAAGTTTTTTCAATATAGTACATTTTAAAACAAATAATAGATATCTCATAGAGACGAAGCTATTTTTTATTAATGGATAAAAAATGAAGTATGGGTAATTACAGGGCTTACGACCTATCTTCGGCTGGCTTAAGTGATTACTTTACACAATGTAACATTCACCATTCCACCCAATCAACCTCCATATCTATCAAATGTTTAAAAGTTGTACATATGTTAATATGTGTAATTACTTGGAATACCACTACACTATCGCCATATATGAACTAAATTTGTAATTAATTTTCCCTGGAACAGCATATATATCACAATGAGAATATATATATATTTTTTAAATATTTAAAGCAATATTCTTTATCTGTAAAATGCTAGAATACAATCTTTTTATATATTTTCTTATTTTGACCAGTATATTATAAGCATATAATTGTGTTCTTGGATATATTCAAATATTGCTAATACATTTTTTGTTGTAGTTTGTTTTACTATATATAAAGATATATAGTTAATTAATATTATGCATGTATTATATCTAGAAGGCAATATATGATAATATGTATATAATAGTGGTAGAGGAATCATCGCTGTTAAAAAGTTGTATTGATTTTTCAGATTATAAATCTTTGTAGATTAAATTAGAATCCTATGTGTGGTTGTATATTATATTTATTTCTTTAGTATGAGCATTTTCAGATTGTTACTTGGGAATTATTAAATTGTAATTCTATTTCCAATTGATATGATACACCAAACATTCTTGTTAATTAGTTATTTACCGGAATGATTTCAGAATGAAGCTTTCAGTAGTGGCCACCACAGAATTACCGCAGGTGGGACGTGGACTCCGCTCTAACTCAGGGAGGATTAGATTAGGTATTTTAATTTTATTTATTTAATATCTTATATATATATATCGCTTTCTCGTTCTGGGTATTAGATAAATATATAAATCCTAAAATGCATCAATTTCTAATCATTAAATTCGCAAATACAAAATGGGAATATCAAATTCGGGAGAATAGAGGAATTTAAAAATCACATAACTACAATAGTTCACATTGACATTACGTATTTTTTTAAGTGTAAAGATATATTATTACTTTCCAAACGCACATTTTGGATTGTGATAAACTTTTAAAATATTTTTTCAGAACAATTTTTGTGAAATCAATTTTTGACAAAATCCTGCGTTATTTTAAAATATGATATATGTATGTCGTACGACCAAGCAGTACATACAGCTCTAAATATCGACGACGTATTTGGTGGATAATGATTAAGTAATAGCTGTATTGGATACGGATACTACGCGTAAGTTAGCAGCTAGGTTTGACGTTACTATTTCAACAATATTAAACCATTTTAAATAAACCGTTCGGCACAATGATTTGATAAAGATGAAGTGACGAAATACAGATCAAAACTGAAAGTGTATAAAAAAAGGAAATTTTTGTGTGGTTGTCCACCATTAAAATTATCTACTTCAGTCTCATAAAATCTAGTCTATCGAGTACAGTGGATGCCTGCTACAATCAATAAATTAAGATAATAAAGGAACTTGCGATTATTCTGCTGGAATTAGTTTAAAGAGAGAGAGCCTAATTCTTTGGGTACTAGCTTGCCTACATGTCACAGCGCTGCTCAACTACAGGAGCTGGACTTGGAAACGCTGTCACTCACCGTATCCACCTGACTTTGTACCAACTGACCATTTCTTCAAGTCGTTGGACCATTGCAAGGATAGATATTTAAAATATGAATTAAATATATTAATTACAAAGATATACATATAAAATCAATTTTATCGAAAAATATTGTTGATGCGCCAACGGGACTCAAAACTTGGATCTCTTTCCAAACCGAGGACGGTGCATTATACAACTACGCTACAGCGACGATATTCCATTATAATTTTCGAACCTATATGATATTAATACATTTAATCGTTCCATTATTTGAAAGAGCCATCTATCTTATTTTTACGGAATCTCAAATACCTTTGAGTAATCTAATAGCAGACGCCAAAATTATCAACCTTCCTTTGGAAAGGGATCCAGGTTCGAATTCTAGTGGCGCAACAACAATATTTTTCGATAAAATTGATTTTATATGTATATCTTTCTAATTAATATATTTAATTAATATTTAAAATATCACAGACCTATGTTCAGAATAATTACAACTTCACAATAAGAATGTGTTCTTCTAACAAATATTTAATTCTCAACCAGCTGTGGAAAACATAATTTCATCGCCACTCGCTCTCTAGGTTTCTTCACCGCCGGCATAAAAAAGCTACCGTTAAGATGGTAAAACTGTTTGATGGCAAAATTGTGATGGCACATGCTTTGATTAATTGTACTGTTTCTTGTGATGATATAAATCAAATTTTTTATTTGAAATTGGATATTTCATATTTAATGATCTAATATATACAGGGTGTAACAGACCTAGGCTACAATATTTAATGGGTGGATACCTGACTATATTACTAATCGAAAATGTTCATGGAATATGTGTAAATTCTGCACTGTTACGGAAAATATTATTGTTTGAAATTTTTACAAAATTGTGTTAAACGTACTTCAATATAAATATTTACGAAATTGTTCAATTATTAATCTGTATCCTTGCTTCAGGCCCTAAATCGTCTAGCAAAAAATAGTCCAGCCACTCGAAATTCGGTGACCTTTAATTTCTTGTATTAAATATATAATTTGAAATCAATAAAATATTTAAATTAATCGAAATATTTTTTTTGAAATGCTTATACTTATCTTATTATGCTATTATGATTGAAATTAGGCACATATCCCTTGAAATTTTTGACTCGTAATTTAGTCAAGTATCCATCCATAAAATATTTTAGACTAGGTTTGTTACACTCTGTATATGTATGTATTCTATAGTAGACAGGTAGGAGAGCCCACACAATACTTTTCTAACATATAACTTACACCTCCTTATTTTCTCTCTAAATCTATCACACTAACTTTCATAATCTTCTTATTTTCTTTTTCATATCACTATTGACATATAATGACGTCAATAATGTGAGACTCGGCTCATAGTCCACCTCCATACAACATAATTATTACACAGTGTCTACACTAATAATTCACTAGTTCTACAACACTATCATTTATCATCATCAAATCTTTATCTTGAATTAGATAACACCACAACAGCACGAAAAAAACTGATAACTTTAATACAGACGGCAGTCTAGCAAGGTAGCCAGGACAATGCTGTATATATCAGAGGTGGAGTCTACTCCATCTCACAGAATAAACTACGAGTATATATTTAATTGCAATATAATTGTATCTTATGTTTATTATGTTATATTATAATATATTCACCTCTGTTACAAAAAAAACATGTATGTCAATAAAGTCTAATAAATAAATAAATGCGTTTCGGTCCTGAGTCGACCTCACAGCTGATTCCAAGGTTCTCTAACCAGATGCAACGCATTTCTCCACCGTTGTGGCACTCTTCCAAGTCTTCTTTGGTCCAAAGTTGTGCTCAGGATGATCTTATTTTCTAGGATGTCACTTTGACGCATAATGTGGACGAATAATTAAAATAATCTTTTGTGCACTGTTGTTGGTGGGAATTGAGACATTCATGCGTCATACTGTCCACGGGGTACTTAAAAACCTTCACCAGCAATAATACATTTCGAAGGCGTCTAATCTACACTTGTTATATATGAAAATTGGAAAGATAACCAACGTAATTTTAGCTTCTTGCTTGATGTCACTGTCTTGCCATATTTTCGTGAGTTGATGCATATAAAATTTAGCTAATTCTTTGCGTCTTCAAATTTCCTACCCATTGTCACCAATGTTCGTGAATAGCGCGCGAAAATAAATTTCTTCTTGAACTACCTCATATCCTGCTATATGTGATGCATTAGCACGATCCATAAACAGTGTTTTAATTTTAGGGCGATTAATTTCTATTTAGATTTTTGGAAAACGATCATAATTTTTTTAATTTGTATCTTGAAATTCTAATTAATAAAAATACATCAAAAAATAAAGTACGAACGTAATTTTCATTTTATTTTAAACGCTTTGTATGGACAATAAAATGTGAAGTGCAGGAGCGATGCTTGCCGCTGGGCGAGCTCAAGGAGTTTACAGTAAACATAATTGAATCGGTATGTCAATAGACTATTTCTGCTTGTGCAAAGCACTTGCCCCATTTTTCTGCTCCACTTTACTTCTCGTGGTCAAAATGAGTAAAATATCATCAGGAAAAATAAAAGTAATATTGATTTTTTAAAATTCTTACTTCACATGAAAGTAAACCAATATTTGATTCCTTCGTAGAATGTTTACAAGAAGCTTACAATTGTCATTGCATGTTTCATATAAATTTAATTTATTAGGATTGATAACAAAGTTAAATGTAATAATAATAATATTTGACGAGAATGACGAATGTGTTAAAGAGTTTTAATTGTAATAAAATGATTTTATTATTTGCGAAGACTTTTACATTTTTGCACGCAGGTGTCGCAGGCACCTGGGTAACATATCCTCCTCAGTCAGTTTTCTACTCGCTCTTACATAATGCATGTGAGCACCAATAAGGAGACTTACGTCTTCAGATACGGTATGTTGTGGGTGAATCTGCTGACTGTTGGTCACTTGAATCACATTCTAAAAAAATTTTATATAGTCTAGTTGTGAGTGGACAGATCAAAAATAATAATATAGTACAATATATTTTTTAAATGTTGCTTAATGGCAAAGAAACTGGATACAGTATCCATTTATAAAGGTTATAAACAATTCTTTGTTTGTCAGCCAATAGTTTGATTAATTAATAAGAGAACACATTCTTATTGTGAAGTTGTAATTATTCAGAACATAGGTCTGTGATATTAATTAGAAAGATATACGTATAAAAATAATTTCATCGAAAAATATTGTTGTTGTGCCATCGGGATTAAAACTTGGATCTCTTTCCAAACCGGGGAAGGTGCATTATCCAACTATGCTACAGCGACGATATTTTAGCGACAAATTTTCGAACGTACCTTTTGATATTAATACATTTAATCGTTCCATTATTTGAAAGAGCCATCTGCCTTATTTTTACGGAATCTCAAATACCTTTGAGTAATCTGATCAGCAGACGCCAGAATTATAAACATTCCCCGGTTTGGAAAGAGATTCAGGTTCGAATCCCGGTGGCGCAACAACAATATTTTAAATAAAATTGATTTTATATGTATATCTTTCTAATTAATATATTTAATTCGTATTTTTAATTAATTAAAACCAAGCTATGTGCTTGCATTCGCTATAAAATTCACGCTCGAATTTTAACAATAACGACACAACTATAACAATGGTAGTGGTACAATTTAAAAGTAAAAAACATTGATTGTCGTGACTATAATTGGAACAAGTGCGACAAAAAATGGAAAGGTTCTACAAAATTATTTTTACAAAAAATATAGGTATAATGTAATAATTTGATTTCACAGCTGTTTGATAAATATTGTCAGCAAAAAAATATATTTAATAAAAAATGAAAAAATTAAAATTTTGATTAGTTTGCGTCGCATTTAAGTAAATATATATATTTGATTATTTTATGTGCAAGCAGAGTTTCTTGAAGTGTTTTGATAACAGTACACGTATATTATTTTTGAAGCAAAGCGATTTATCTGCTGTATTTAAATCATATTTTTTATTTACGTAAAAGATATTAAATGGATGGAATTAATTGTATATGATTTAAAAGCAACTCTTATATTTTAGCTTTATCTCAGAGGAGAAAATCAAGAGGTGAGATAAAATAGTTAAAATTGCACAATTATCAAATGATTAATAATAATCAATAATATATTAAAATTTCATTAATTCTGTTGGTAGACACCAAAATAATACAATAGTTCAAAAATATTATTAAATAAAGGATAAAAAGAAAATATAACGTCATAATATTCATTATTTTTGAATTTAAATATCGTTTTAATTTGACATAAATTTTTCATATTAATAAAACCAGATATTTTTGTGATGTTATATAGTGAAGTTTTAAATACGGAATAATTATTTTAATTGACAAAAATACAGGTTTATTTATTCTCATATCTTAATCATGTAAACAAAATATGCAAAAGTTCAACATGAATCTTCCTTCAATAAATACTTTAAGAAATCTCCACATCGATTACAAGTGAAAGATTGTCTCATGAATAAGATAATCGTTGGTACAGTTAAAAGAATAATAAATAAATTACCTTAATTGGTGTGATTGATTAGAATATTTGGTACGTTGCAATAAAGTATAGAACAAAAACAAAATGTAATTAAGTAAAACTAAGATTTTCTCCCCTCAATCTGCAAAAACATATTCCAATTTAACGCTACGATTAAGATATTTGGCATAACAAAGGACATAAAGCAGAGTACAACTTTTAAATTAATTTCGTGCCGTAAAAGTTTCTCTGCGAAGACACTCACTCGTGTGATTAAAATATACGAAGGTAATCAATTCGTTCTCTCCAGCCTTCATTAGGCCCAGCGAAGCCGGCACTTATCGGATTACAGCTCGCGTGGAGACAATCAGAATATCGGTTTGAAAAAATAATCGAAGGTCTCGTTCGGAGAGACGAGGGCGGGGCGGCGGCGGGGGCGGGGGCGGCCCTTCCCCAGCGTGCCCCGGAGCGGATGTAGATGAGCCTCTTGTACGTTTAACAACAAACACAAAAGTCCTTACATAAATCTTGTCTCCGGAGTGAAACTCCGACGGAGCCGAGGTGCCTTCTCCCGCCCTCTCGCCTCTCGCCTCGCGACCCCTCCCCCTCCCTCGAGCAACCCCGCACCGCCGAATATTTTTCGCGCAACTATTTGTAGCTTTTGTAAAGAAACACACGATGTAGATATATCTTTGTTTACGAGCGCTCACGTACGGGGGGACCAGGCTCCTGCGCGAATAGTTGCACTAGTGAATGTCTCGGTGCGACACGAATACCTTTCGGGCGGGCGGGATAGTTCCGTGACTCGCTAAATGAATGTCACCCCTTTTTACGTGGGGGCGGGAATGTGTCAAATTAATTAAGCGCGCCGATGTAAGGCATTACCTGTCAGGAGAAATTTATGGTTTGATTATGTTTTAAATTGAATTGTGTAAAGATGGCCAGCACCATCGGGAGAGCGAGCCTAGCGCCGACACAAAAAATATTATTCGTCTATCGAATTAAAACTGATTACCTAAATATTAAAATTAGCTTGATGTTATCCTTATGCATCGCCAGTGAGTTAATGTTATTAAAAATATTTATACGTGTAGAGTAATCACACAGCTCATTCGCCGTTGGGGTGAAGTATGTTTCCGCAGATAAAGAGAGACGCATTCAGAGTTTGTTTAATTTGAAGCAATATTAAATAGCGTGTGACGATAGCATTCGATCAACGTCTTAACTACAATTACAGCGGGTGGCCATTTATTCGGCTCGTTGGACGGGATTTATTTCATCACTGTAAATAATTGGGATCTTGTGAGGAATTCCACATTCATGAGTCCACGCCCCGTGGAGTGGAATGTAAACATTGCCATTATTCGTATCTTTAACAAATTAAATTCCGACTCACTTCCCTCCAGACTCGAGCGGGTCCGTCAGCGGCTCGGTGGCCTACGGAGGCTGCGAGAAGGTGAAGAGATTCATTTCCGAAATTAAAATAAGGTGTCATAACTCTGCAGGAAAAAAGGGTGATTTACGGCTTAAGATCGGATTTGGAGCTCGGATGTAAAAGTTTGTGAAATAATTGAGTTACACTTAGTTCGTCTTTTATTTTAGAGTCAAGAAAACATTCAATATTTATTATCACCTTAGTGAAATTAACGTTTAATTATGCATGCAGCCATTTCGAGTCATCTGAGATATAGTTATCAAGAAAGAGGGAGGATTTCATGGAAGATATATGTACGTATCTAGATATACCTAAGTTATTGGGAAAAACTTGTCTTCGTTAACTTTTAGCCCCACGCTACACATAAATAAGTTAATTATTTTACAATTTCCCAAACCAACAAGTACTTATATATATAAACATAATTCATTCATACACCGTTATTGCATTAGATACAAAATTGGTATATTCATATTTCAATACGCTTAAATGTTTTAAACGTCAGCTAACATTACATTGGTGTTTGATATTTCATTGATATTATGTTAAAAATTAAAGTTTTTTTTTTCAATAATGTAGTTATGTGTCTGTTTATGTATATATACGATTGTCAAGGCTTTTTTTATCTATATTTGCCTTTGAGGGTGACTTTGTTCGGACTATTTCTAATTAAAATACCTCATTTTAATATGTATTTGATTCCATAAAAATGTTGTGAAATCTGTTTGAATAACACAGAAAAAGGTTAAGTAAATACATAAATAACAACCTTGTTTAGTGAGCTCAGTAGTACTTGTAAATAAATTTCCGTTCATGTTGAGGTGGTTCACAGCTGTTGTACTCTGATAATCTTTTTATAATGCCGTCTTTGATATAAAGATGCGAAGAAAAATAATGAGAGACGTGTCCATGAATAAAATATTTGTACCCTCAGATGGGCAATCTTCAACCGAGTAAAACATTTTCCCTATAAAAATATAGTCTCAGTGAAATTATAATTAAAATTTCTATCGAATATTTAAATAGATTCTTCACGGCATTTAATGATATATGTTTTTTAACGAAACGACGGGCCGATGACTAGGCGATTGATTATATTATGCAAATATTAGGATAAGTAAGTAGGTACCTGCTTTGAGAGCAGCAGAGTTGTATTCGAATTCAACTTGATCTACTCATCATGAAATAAAATATATATATTGGAGAATATCTATTTACGACAAAAATGAACTAGAATGTTCAATTATAATTCTACTGTGGTTGCAATGATTATTATTATTTGATAAAAAGGGTTCTATAAAACGATAAATTATTTTTCGACGCCAAAAATGGCCATCCGCTACATTGGTCCGGTTAAATGGTCTTTTAAAAAATATCAAATTAATGTTTTTGGTAATAGAAACGCTTTATCTGAAGCGTTTTTCGCCAAAACAACCTTCGGTGTAATATGCACACAACGTAAAATGTATCCTTTTAACCTGATGATATCCTTTGTGATGAATAAGACAATGTCGCTTCAATCGAGCGAAAATGACTCTTACATCGGTATTTTTGCTATGGATTTATGCACCATTTTTGCTTGGCTTGAAAATTTGTTGACACTCGAATAGTTGAATTAATTCTGCAGTTAAAACGGTTTAGGTTTTTATCTCTCGCGGGGCTACAACATTTAGTGTAATGTAATGTAATTTAATGTAATATTATGATTGCGGCAGTAATGGTAGCACATACACGGTGATAATGGCGCGGACATTACCAGCCAGGGCCGGCGGAAGTGGAAGTATTCGCTCGGCGGACGCGGGTCGCGGGTCGCGGGGTCGCGGGGTCGCGCCAGATAAGCCCTCGCCACGGTTATCTGGCTAGCTGGCTGCTAGGGATCGCTACATCAATGCCAGTGGATTTGCAAAACAGAATTTGGCGATTTGATTTCTTTAGGATTTGTTTTAATTTTTTTTATTGAATAGAAAATTATTTATTTGTTGCAACTATGTACCTCTTTGGTTAAAAAGTGTATGTTTTAACACTTTAGATTTTTTCGAAAAAAAAATCTTTTCAGCTATAATACTAATTTTTATTTCAAATTTGAAACATTAAAACGGAGTTTTTGATATTGAAGATACAAATTACAATAGGTGAAGACTAATTCTTGACAGACTGGGCAGATGCCTGTATCCAACAGGCAACCTGTATCCAACAGTATCCAAATAATACATTA
Source organism: Eubasilissa splendida (assembly GCA_031772225.1). Taxonomy (NCBI): domain Eukaryota; kingdom Metazoa; phylum Arthropoda; class Insecta; order Trichoptera; family Phryganeidae; genus Eubasilissa; species Eubasilissa splendida. Next base: position 11,790,945 of record CM062850.1, on the reverse strand, counting down.
CACTGTTTTCTAAAACATATTAAAAATACATATATTACAAAGAAAAAAAAAGAAAGAAAAAAAGTGCAAGTTGACTGTTAGCAATACAATAAACATCGATTCAATTTATTTGAGAAATTAGTCTGACAGTTCGTTATGGAAATCAGTTTTAGATGACTGATTTCATAACGATCGTAGCTAATTGTGTCTAAATAACTTTACCCAACTCTTTGGATCTGCGTATCAAATGTCAAACATCCCGTATATGCTTTGGAATCAGATCTTGCCCTTGGTGTTATGTTCGAATTAAAGCTCTTGCTTATTCTGATGTATGCGCCATCTAATGCACAATGCACTTTCCGATTTAAATTTAATGGTAGATATATAAAAATATCTAACATAATTTTTTTTAAATATTTTTAATATTTACAAAATGAATTTTGTGGTTAAAATACATTTTTTAGATTGTTAACTTTATTTTATTAACCACTTAATGAATAAAATACATCTACCTGGTTTCGAATAATATCATTTTCTTCTTCAGGATGTCATCAACTAACCAAAAACATATGTTATTTTGTTTCTTTAAAATAATGTATTTTTAAAAATAAATTTGGTACTTAATTTAAGTTGTTACTGGATGATACAAAATTATTAGAATAATTTTAAGGAAAAAATTGAGTTGGTTGTTTATAATATTTTGATACATTTTACATGCTTTATTTATTTCTAATGATTTTATATTATTAAATTTAAGACCAACATTGTTTATATGTAATATGGACAATCTTTAATTTTTATCGTTATATAATGTGTAACATGTACGTATGATCGTTTTATAACAAATGATTGGAAAACTCTGAAAAACCATTATTTTTTAAACATCTCTTATTTTCATTTAATCTTCAATTTACAAAAATAAATCTTGACATAGACTGCTAACGCTACTGAAAAAAATTGTTGAAAAATTATCACAGATTACAAAAAAAGAACAGTTATTTCATAGACAATTTAATTTAAAAAAAAAGATAAATATTTGATTCAACTCGGATGGCAGCAATATTTTTTTGAAAGATTTATCTTATTTTTGTACCCTGGTCAGCGATAACCGTCAGCTTGCTCTGAAGGCCAATTTCTAGACCAAGAACAATAATTCTACTTCCAGCGCTATTCCATTCAAAAACTTTTTCCAGCTATGATTTACCAATCCTTGAAAAATATCACGGTTATGAATTATATTGATTTCCAACGGTAAGAAAACATTTCTTTTAAAAATTTTAAAACTTATTTATTACCAACTTGTCAAATCTATTTAAATTGAGTATAAAGTGGAGTTTCTTAAGGGTCGAACCATAGTTTTGGGGATAGGGGCGGAAAATGCAAATCCATATCGAACCAGAGCGAAGGCCGCAGGCAAATAACTATTTTATTATAATATTGTTCTTTGTTTAATTTACTGTTATATATTATAATCGTTACAATAAAATAGGTTACAATATAATTTATTGATCTATACATTTTATGTATCGAATCGGTTTTACTAATATCGGAGACTAGTTACCAATGTAGGGTAATACGGTAGTTTTTATTTATTATTAAAATATATTTTTTTATGGATATATAATTTTTATGTATTAATTTGAATTGTATTTTTAAATCGCACCTAATCGAAGTTTTTCTGCCAAATACTTTTCTACAAATATAAACGTTTTTATCAATGAAAAAGACTGAGTAAAATATTGTTATCTTATAACAATTCACGTAATCATTATATTATTTAAAATTATGAATAAGTATATAAATATATTTTTTAAATTTGGCAAACTTTTACGAATCAGCGTCATTAATTTTATAACTCCTATATATTTGAAATAACTTTTTGTTAAAGAGTCCTGGCTTAAAGTCGCCAAACATTAATCTTGTAAAGAGTATATTTTAAATAATATGCTGAGCATTCTTGGTGAATTAAAAATCGTTGTATTTTAATAAACTCTATTGACATCACAAATAATACAATTTGTAAATATTCGATCCAAATTTAAATAAAATTTAAAAATTTATTCTAATATATAATTATTTATTTATTTATCAGATGGACGAAACTGGTGGGGAGCTCTTTTGATCGCCGAAATTACATTTTCAGAACCTGCATCCCCTCGGGTCTCAAATGGATGGTTTTCAACCAATGCATACTGTCAGTACCTACTAAGGTATTGAAGCGAAACCTGGATGTTCACGTCTAAAGCCATTCAAAAGCTTCAGACAATTTAACATGTTATGTATAGGTGCATGTTGTTGGACTTTACAAGAAGAGCCAGAAAGCACAGCGAGTGGATACGTGTTCAAACAAAAGTATGCCCAATCTAATAAAGAAATTAAAAATTAAATTAATGGAAAAACATTGAGTAGCTCAGTGGAATCCAATAAATTTAAGAAGTTCTCGAGATAAGTGCGATTTGAGTGAGAGAGATTCGCTAAAAGACGGCGAGTTCCTTACTGCCAATCGCTAAAAACCAAGACTAGTGAAGACATCTTGACATTCTATAATATATATTACAGAAATAATATTATATTAGAAAAAATATAATTTAATTAAACATAACACAATAAATGCCATACTTAGTGGCAACGTAAACTGAAATTTCCATTTGATTGTATTTTTTAATTTTATTGTGAGAAATTTTTGAAAAATGTTACATTATTTTAATAGTTATTAAAAAATATATTTTTATAATTTATTCTCATGAGATCAATTATTACGAATATTATAACATATTCAATGAACCATGTTGCACACAGTTAATTGCACGCCTCGTCCGGCCGAGCAAGTTGCGAAGCAAGCGATGAATTCTCAGGAAATGCACTACGCATAGTGCGCGTCGCCTGCTCCTTGCTTCACTTCTGGAACAGGTTTGCACACATCTGTTTATATATGTATGCATACGTATTATTCTTGTGAGTGCAGAAATCATTGGAAAATTCTAAAAAAATATTTCTTTCTTTCTTAGATAAAAGAATTATAAATTAGAAAAATATTTTCTTTGATGTTAAAGGTAAATCGATAAATAATTTTTTAAAAAATAACCGTTAAACCGATGAGGGTTTGTGTGTATTATCCAGATATTTAAGAAAAGCAACAGTATGTAATATTTTAATCTGATTATGTATAAAAAAATAAAATTAAAAAATATACGAGGAATGAATTGACATCAATTAATTAAATCAAACATATAGGAAGGGTACTATATAATCTATATGTAAATATATAAAGAAGAGTGTTTGTTGGTTTGTTTATTTTTTAAACAAATTTACCGTTTTATTCCGCGCTTGATGAAATTTTGCACACTTGACCTTTAAAACAAGAGGAAGGTCACTGTCTCTTAAAGCAGAATTTTGGTACATCTTGATTAATTTTCCACGCTTAACGTTCAAAATTAGAAAAGAAAATTACTGTCTACATCTGATTTCGAAAAAAAAAAATTCCACCATCCCCCTTACTGAAGCGTCTTCCCTCTGCGTAAAGTCCGGGTAACGCCGCATACTTCAGGTAGTATTATATAAAATGCTACATAAATTATATATGTTTAAATATTTTGTAAAATAAGATATTCCATCTGATATCAGGTGCTCAATTTAAATCTATGTTAAAATTCTGTAGGAAAACCGTATTAAATGGAACGATATAGGAAGAAGCGAAAATCAAACAGCGTTTCGATAGAGGATAGTAGCCTTACACCAGCAGCGACTGTGTAGCCACCTATTGATGTATATTTATATAAAAAGGAAAATGTATAAATATTATAAATAACCCACTAAATTTAACCACAAGTCGTATCCTAAAAGAATTTACCAATAATTTTGTTTCATTAAGTTCATTTCTACATCTTTCATCGTCGAACAATTTATGTTCGGTACTAGATTTATTTTTTTAAATTATAATTTTAAAATTATTTTAAAAAAAAGAACTTGAAAACATTAGAAAAATTTGACTTATAGTTTGAGTTTGTTTTTTGACATCCCGATGAAGAAAAATGTATTACTCGAAACCGGTCCGTGCTTAATGAACTCGCATGAGTGTTTTATAAACAAAGTTAATAAATAATTCAATATTAAAACATTCTACATATAAATATGTAATCTATATGTAAGTATGTAAATTATTGAAGGCATATCAAAACATCGTAAAATGAATTTCTTCCCTTAACCCTTCCACCTTATTTGAATGACATAATTGTAGTCGACAAATTGTCGTACTGAGTTCACGTTCTGACACTACAGAAAACCCGTCTATGAAAACAATCCGAAGCGCATCAGGTGTGCATGTGGGTGTGCGAGCACACACGCACATACGCGGACGCAAGACGACGCAATTATAAACTTTAGCGACGCATCCGCCGCGAGCGCGCAGGACGCAGCGGGGGGCAGCGGGGGCAGCGGGGGCTGCGGGGAGCGCTGTGGCGGACGCGTCCCGACGCCGGATGACGGATCGCTGCGCCCTCTTCCGCACCTCCAGCGCCACCCAGGGCCGGCTCTGAGAGACGGGATGTTACCGAAGTGCCGCTAACAAACACGCGACGTGTAAATAATAAAACAGAAATCATAAACAAATTAATTACTTACGTGCTTATGTACTTTTATTTTGAATAATACCCAAAAAATATATATAAAAATAATAATTATTATCATCTGATTTAATCTGCCATTCAATTAAAAAATATTTATAATTTACAGAGTTACATTGAAAGTAAATGACATTGAGTTACAATACTGTTTCAGATTGTGTTTATCGTTCAGAACAAGAGCTAAATTACAGGATAATATTATTTTTTATAAATTAAAATATTTAGCACTTTTTATTTATACTAGACCAAGTCCGTACCGTGGTGGAAAAGTATGTAAATACTTTTATGTTAATTTGTATTTTATTTAAGTTTTTTGCCATATTTTTATGTCGTTTTGTAACTGTAGTAAATAAATTGAATTGTAGTCAAATTTCTTGGTGGTCAAGTTAGGGGAACGCCTAATTTTTTATGTCATCACACATAATTAATTTACGTAAATCTGTGGCTTATTTTATCAGTAATGATTCTGCACCGGATAATATGACTTCACACAATTTTACTTACCTGAATCCTGTGCCAAATTGAATTGAATAGCTTTATTTTGATAAGACCCATTCAAAATAATATTAGCTCATTGTTGAATGAACGCCAAGGAGTCTAAAAAAATTATAGCTAGGAAAGTGACTTTGCATCCAACTGCCGTATCTGTACAGAGTTAAGCAAAACAAGTGTACGTTTCCCCCCAAATTAGCCAGATCTCCTTGAGCCGGCTCTGTGCGCAGCTCCTCAATCCTGCGAGATAAGTCTCCGTTGAATATGTATGGGGACGCAGACTCTGCAAATGCCGCCTTGTAATTGAATCGTACGGCTTTATTAGCATACAGATTGTCCCTGATTCTTTCAACAGCGCTGATGATGCGAGTTTCTTAACGGCACAGGAGTTATTGCTCGCGGGAGTAAAATACAGAACTGGGTGGCATAAAAATAGCGACCTTCGAATAGACATAAGATTTCATGTGATGTATTTAAATATAACATAAATTATTTTATTATAAAGTTTTGTGAATGATTTTAATACAAACACTCAAAAAAATTATTTTTTAAACGCAACTCGATTTACCTCAAATTTACAATAGGCGAATTTATATTGTAATGATATTCAATTGGAGCATTACGGTTTATCTATAGAAGCATTTACTCGTCGAACTCTAGGTTTAGCTTCAAAAGTATCTATAATGTAATGTATCCTTAATGTACTCCAATTTTGGATGTATTAATTGAAAATTTATGAGTTAATAACTTAGTTAATTTTCGAGAATGAATGGTATTTAATAACGTCGCATTCAAGATCATTAAACTAGTTGATTGTTTGAAGTCGACACATTACAAGTTAAACCTGTTCGCGAATTCGAGTTGAAGTTTCAATGGAAGGTGCCGGGTAGCTGTTCTCGAGAATGTCTTCGCGGCTTCCAAATACCGTATTTGTATCAGCCAAAGATATGTTTCCAAACTATGTTAGCGGCAAACCTAAACTTGTGGCCAACTTCGGTCGCCGGGGATGGGTTCTCCGTTCTCCACACCGTCGACTACTCCCCACGCGCCTTCCTACCCCACGCGAGGATCCCCGCCCATCAACGGAAGTCCTTAAGAATGTCTAAAGAATCAAAAGTTTCCAACGCCTGATTAAGGTCCGCGTTCTGGCGTAAAGTTGTCAAATCTCGTCAAGATGTGATACTCGCCCCTTCGACTAGAGAAACATGAAATCGCACAAGAGAACAGACATAAACAAATGTCACGACATTATTTTCATCATCGGACATTACACAAATTATGGATATTGATTGAAGTACAGAAACATAGAAACAAAAACACAACATCATGTAAAAAGAGGAAAGTTTAGCAGATAAATTAGTCAATAAAATAAAATATTTCAAAATGCTTTAAAATAGAAAATGTTTTTGAAAACACTTGTTAACATCAAAGCAAAATAATTGCAGACTTTCAATACAATAAGAGATCACAGAATCTGAAGCTCCAGCAAAAAAATAATGAAGCGATAATAAACATTCAAACACACAACAATAAGAATGAAGAATAAAAAGGGACACTTAAAAGCATGTAAAATAAAATTGAAATAAAACACAATTCCAATGAAAAGACGAAATTATCAAATATAATAATGTCACGATAAAGCTAAGATTGGAGACGAATACCTAACAGAGGAGAAATGACTTGGATTCGAAATAAAGATTTACAAATTAAATTAAGAAATAAAGTTTCAATTGAACATCTCACAACTGAATGTAGATAACAGAAGAGCATTGAGTAAATCAAATTATTTGTCTTAGTTCTTTTCCCCTATACAGATTCGTATAATACGAAAACCCCGACCTAAGTCTCCTGTCTGCCGAATTATACGGCTACCAATAACTTTGTTCTGCAAAACCTCGTCCCGACAAAGTTCGACTAATCTTACTTATAAAAATAAACTTTTGCATTAGCTGTGTTCCAGAAACGTTTGGATGTCATTTCGCGGAGCTTACTTAAATGCTCGTAAATGCCTAATGAAAAGGGACGTTATTTGATTAATTCAAGCGTTGCAATTCTCCCCTTTTTGGTAAACGCAAAGCATCCTTAGAAAATAAATTATAAACAAAGTAAGCTTCAAGCGCTGCTGGCATGCAGCGGTATAACAATATATACATTTTAGTCATGCAAACGGTATGAAATGTTATGTTTAAAGGATTGAAAAGTACCGGCAAAATGAAAAAAAGTAATTGCGGTACTGATAAATAAAAAATAATATTTACCAGATCGTTTTGATACACGGACGTAGTGGATGATGTCCAAGGATGACTTGACGAGATGAAAGTCGCCAAGTCCTGAAGGAAAAGCGGTGAGCATGAGACAAGGGTTGGAAACGCGTAAAGAAGAATAGTATATTCACTAATAAGTGTGGTGGAAATGAAATAAACAATAACGGATACAGTCTGCATACATCGCTGCGGGCCCGCTGATTAAGGAGCCCGACTATACGCTTGTGAAACAAATTGATTAGGTAGAAGAGAAATGTCGTGACAGTTCATTTCGGTCACATAAATAAATGATAAATGAGTTCGTTCCGGAATGACGGTGTCACTAAAACGTTCATCGTCTGCAATATTTCATTTGCATGCTCTCTAGATGCCCGAATCGTTATACAGATATACATACTGACATCTTTCATGTAGTAAATTATTATTCAACGGTACACATTATTTTTACGTCATTCTTTAAGTATTTTTATAAAATTATATATCAGCCAATATGACGTTATCAATAGAACAATTTTCCCTAATAATATATACATAAAGTTCAAGAACCATAAAAATATCGCATCTCTGTACCAGGATTAGACGAGTATGTAGCAAGACAGATTACAATATTTATTCTTTCTGACATATGTGTACCTTCACTATTTTGTAAGTTCATGCATCCGAGCAACGGTATTTATAAGATATTTAAAAAAAAATGGTTAGTTTAGTCCTGCTCGCAAATAAAATATGTCACCACACTCATCATGTACGACCATCTTTCCTTTTAACGTTCGTTCTATAGATTAACCATTGACCGAAGCATCTATATTATACTTATTTTAATAGTCAAACCTTTCATCTATATGAGATAATGAACTGCTAGATGTTCAAGTTCTCCATGCATACTCGCTTTATCTATTCCAATTTACATAAATAATATTTTATATTTTAGAAAAATAATAAACCAGAATTTTGGAACTTGAGAAGTTCTCTAAATTTAGAACGTCTTTTATGTAGGATATACCGTTTTAAAGCTAGTTTATTTAACGGAAAATCTCCTTAATGTGAATCATTATAGACATTTTCGTATATATATCTGATCTACATAGATTCGATAAGAAACCCAAGTAGCAGAACCGACGGAACACAACTGTAGGCGGGAATGGGAAATCCTTTGAAGCGGTTTTCTTAGGAAGATCGAACATGGTGTGGTGAGCAACCCTTTCATCCCCCTGTGTATCTATTCTGAGCGCCAGGATTCTCAATGCAAGTTCAACATTCAAAAGGTTTTAAATATTAATGACGTCATATATTATTTCATCAGTTTTTAGGAGCCTTTATCCTTAAGCTTGAAAGATAAAAAGTATGGCATTCAACAACTAAATTTAAGGTCTTAAAAAGTTTGGAGCAGAGCAATTAGCCCTTATATAAGTATTATAGGTTATTAAAAGAAGACAACCTTTAAATATTATTTTAAATGGTCGAATAACATTACGCTATTTTATTTGTGTAACGGATAAATAAAAAAATATTTTCTTTTTAAAACAAATCTTGAGTATGAAAAGAGTGAAAAATTAGCCAATTTAACAGGGAATATTAAATATTATGTGAAATCTACAAAATCTAGTTATCATTAACAAACCGTCCCTTTAGATGATGTATCCACAGACTCCTTATTTCCATATCTGGTACAGTCTCTCAGAAGAGCCCTTCTGCAGCCACGCTCGGATTGATGCAAGCCAGACCACTTGCAGACTCTTCCGCTTTATCGTGATCGGTGTACCAGCTACCAGCGCTGATTGTCAAAAGCATAGCAATGGATTGGGAAACTGAACGTTTATCGGTTGAAAGGAGCGACAAAGAATAATTCTAAGACACAATTATTGCGTCCAGAGTTCTTGCTCTTGTTTTAGACCGAAAACAAAATAGTATTCTTTTTACCTAATGTACTAAATTAATATTTTTTGTTATATAAATTAACTTGAGCGATTTCAGAAATTTTCTCATACAAAAATATAATGGCTATATTAAAAAAATGATTACTATATGATATGGCGTAATTTGATTCTATATTTATCTTAATAACAAGTAAATTTTTTAATATTCTCAAATAATAATTTTCGTGGATTCAAAATCTAGTCAAACCACAGGAAGCAACACAGCAATTACTTAATATGTTTGTTTCACTGGGAAAAAACCTAGACAGCAAATAAAATGAATATAACTTATGAGACATTAGATTGCCTGCGTTCCGCTAAGGGTGCCCGCTCACCCTAAGGCTGCACCATTAAGCCGTTTTTAGCAGGGCTTGGCGGGTGGGGGCTTACCCCCGGCGTGGTCTGTACCTAGGAGCGATTGTGCGACAATCGATCGACAGACAAATGCCATTTAGATATTTGACTTGAACCGGGGGTTGACGCGGGCATGACGTAACAATGGAACATCGCAGTGAACTTATGTATAATAGATATGTATTTTTTAGATTTAATTTTTAACTTTTTAAAAAATATCTTTTTATAAAAAATTTAATTGAAATCATTATAACAGTTATTAAAATAATTGCATTCAATGGCAGAATAATTGTTCTGCGCAATAGATGTGTATATTAGGAAAAAAAAATGGAAAGAATTTATGGTGCCTTAAAATCTATTCGTGAATTACTAAAAGATAAAAAGTGGTATTCGCCCACGTGCACATATAATGTAGGTATGCTTAGATAAAATACACATCTCATATTTTATTTATTATCACTTAATCACATAAAACGTACGACCCCAATTATCCGTCTCGGGTCAGCAACAATCGAAACTTCTTTCATTATCTCCCGTCCAATAACAAGCCGGTATGGAAAAATGGCGAAAGAAACAATTTTGAATATAGTGCGTAGAAAATTGCTAACCCCGATATCATCCCCCTGTCCAATCCGGGCTATTAATATAAATCGACACGAAATAAATAGCGTCCAATTTAGTCCGGGAGGAAAATCTTGGACCGTTCTCAGCGTAGGGATGGGACATTAGGCGTAACGATCCCTCGGATCGGTGATTGGAATTTTTCCTCTATCGGCAGACAACGGAGAGAAATCGGTGCGAAAGAAATGCCGAAGATCGAATGGACGCAAAGAAAAAGGCCGAAGTTCGGCGCAGAAGAAGGAGACGTCAGTGGGTGAGGTTCGCAAGTCGTCGGTCGCTTATTGTTTACAATTTTCTTCAATTAAATATTACAATTAGTAGAACACATTCTTATTGTGAAGTTGTAATTATTCAGAAAATAGGTCTGTGATATTTTAAATATGAATTAAATATATTAATTTGAAAAATATACATACAAAATTAATTTTATAGAAAATTATTTTTGTTGCGCACCGGGATTAGAACTTGGATCTCTTTCCAAACCGGGGAAGGTACATTATCGAACTATGTTATAGCGACGATATAGAATTGATTTTATATGTATATCTTTCTAATTAATATATTTAATTCATATTTAAAAATAAAAATATTATTATTTCTCAAATTTAATTAAATTATGAAGTATTATTTAGATATGAAAACAACATCATATTATGTTCATTCTGTAACATCATTTATCATCATTAAATCAAACTATCTTAAAGCTCAAGCTCATTGCTTGCAGATATTAATTGGTTAGTTAGCGGAATTATTTTGGGCCACTCATTTTGCCAACAGTGAAGTACTAGAATAATTAATAAAAATAATTGACTAAACATTTTCTGCCTATTTAAGCTAAAACATTTTGTCAATATTAATTATTTTCTAGAATATCGCAATAAATTAATATGCACGCTTTAACTCAGCTAGGTAAACAATAATAAATTTAATGCAGTTAATAAAATCAAGTCGCCAAAACATTAAAAACTCTTCATATATAAAATAAGGTATCATTATCAATTTTAAGATTGAAGCTTATTAAAGTGTCAGATTATTAATAAACGATATTGCTCATAAATAGATACATGTAAAATTACAACGAGTAAGTGCATGGTAGTAATAAAACTAGATGTGTTTGAAAATGGTCAGTAAATCCTTCGAGCACTCAACATCTTTTGCTAGAGCCTCCCGTGGCGACAGAATTAAGGGTAGGATATCTGGGGAAATCAGATGTGCTTGAACTCTTTGACACGACGCGGCACACCCAGGGACCGCTGATTGACCGAATCTTCTCCCCTTAAGCGGCATTTACGGATTACACTGTGGCGATTCTCCGATTGATTTCGATTAAGTGACGCAGATGGGTTGCACCCCTTGATTGGCAACAATGATTTGTAATATATATTTAATAAATTGTTCGGTAAATATTCAATGTTCAACAGATATATCAACAACCTGTTAACCGAAATGTTTTGTTAAATTGATACTAAAAAATTAATCATCAAAAAGACTAACTGTATTGAACAGATTTTTTTAAATAAATTTTGAAAGATTTTTTAATTACAGAACCTTAAAGTATCACGTACTACAATGGTTAGTTGAACTAGAAATATTATTCTTTAAACCTCTCAAAGTTATTGATTTATATTATATAATTTTATTTGGTTTTAAGGATTGAAACCATACTAGGCACTGAAAGAAAAATAGTATTTTTCAATTCCATACCGACCGGCAAATAACCATTCGTCTGATTACTTTATACGATAGTGAAGTCACCTGATATTGTTCAAAGCTTTCCTTGTTTTTGATTTTAACGTTAGATTTTTAAATATTTTGCCACCGATAACGCTGAACAAAGGTGATGAAATTAATTGTATTCGTCGGGTAATACTAACCAGGACCAAATTAATTTCGGAAAAAATGATTCATGATGTTGTGTTATAATGTGTAAGTTAATATAACATATAATATAAGTCTCTACACTCCAGAACAATATATTATCTACCTTTTTTTAAATTGGATTTTTGTCCAATTTCAGATGGACTTGCAAATAATTCAATCCGTTAACGAGAATTATCGGTTGAAACTTTGACGAAACTTAAAAATAATTATAAGCACCGTATAAAAACGAAAAAATAAACGTTTATCATAATGACAATTTTAAACAAGGGTATTGAAATATGTCTTAAATAAACTTATTGCAAAATAACTATACGATAACTATGTATCATGTTAAATACTGCTCAGAAAATATTTTATAACAATTTATAAATTAATAGCAAACAAAATGTGTTCAAGTAAAAACTTACAAGAGTTTTTGTCTCAGTCTTTGTAAGTAAGGCCTAAATAATATCTAAACTTTTGAAAAGTTTATAATCACGCGCTGTTTTGCAAAATATATTCATTGTTCTTGATTTTAATAAATTAAATACGCTATTTCAACGCCTTTAGATAAGTGATACAAGCTCGTTGTTGTTAAGTGCTATTGGAGCATAACGCAGAATAGAAATCTGCCGAATTAAAAATAAAAATAATAATAATCTTAAACCATTCGTCGATTAATACGCTTTCTACGTATTCATTAATTTAAGAATGGTTTAAAAATGGTCTTATTCTTTCTTAACTGTCACAGATTTGTTTCTTCTGTATTTAACGTAATGAAATCTTTTAATTCTCTTCAGATAGATTCTGAATACGTAATACGAAATATATTTATCTGATTCAACACAAATAGTCGTACACACATTCAAAGAAAAAAATCCTTTTAAATCTCGAAGATAATATGCCGCTTTGTTTTTTGCTTCGAAGATTTAAGGTAAGGGCGCTCGAGAGATACGTGAAATTTAAGAGAGCAGGCGGCTGGCATAAGTTTGCATTAACAAATAGTGCGAGCCCCCAAGGCGAGGCACAAAGGTGCACATTTAAAAGATAGATGGTGCTATTCCGTTAATTCTGTTATCGGCCGCGGGCACTATCGCCACCGTGTGCCGGCCCTGCTGCCATGCGGGCTGCGGGGCAGTTCTAGGGGTGCCACAATCAAATAAATCGATAAAATCTATAAAATTTTATTATAAATTTATCTGTGTTTAAGAAAAGTGCAATATAAAATCATTGGAACAATAATTGTTGAAATGGCGGCTCTGCAAAAAGTTGAATCACTAAAAATATTTTTTGTGACCGACATTTGATAAAAGTAAAATAAATAAATAACTTTTTTTTTTAAATTACTGAAAATAAAATATATCTTTAAAAATTGATAAATATGCATTTTTTTTACATAAAATATAGTTTATTGTATGTAGAGCTTTCATCAATCTTTCAACACACAAAATTAACCTATAACGTATGTAGGGAATAGTTTCTAGGCTGAAGCAGTTTATAGCAAGGAAGGTCTACCATTTAGAACCTTCTTTGTAAGCATAAGTGCTTTAAATAAATGTATATGTACTAGTATTCATTTAAAAAAACAATATTCATTCTGCTGTGTTACATAATAACATGATAAATATCGTGATAATTAATACATTAATACTATATCCTGTTATAATAATGCCACAATGCAGTCTTATAAATATTTCTCTTGTTTATAATAGCATTATTTTGCTTCAACTTAGTGGTAATTTAATAAAATGCTTTGTGATAATAATATATTTTAAAGATATTAAATAAAACAATGAGTTCCACTAACAACCCTTGCTAGCAGGAAAGATGTGCGCGATCATCTTTTTGCTTTGTTTCTGCGGAAAAACAATTTAAATACGTGATTTATGTTTCGATTTTGAGATCGAAATTATGTAAAAGGCCGTACGTTACCTAGATTGAAATTGTAACGTGTAATATGTTCAAAATAAAGGGAAAATACCTTTATTTTATGAAAAACTTTAAATTGAATCTAGGTATATTGTTAGAATATTATTTACATATATATATATATAAATAAAAATTGTATGTTTACATTATGATACAAGAACTGAAAAGACGTTCGTAGAATACTTTTCGTGCGCATTATGTAGCAACATTGCGACGTCACAACAAGCTAACCGCAAAGTCTCGGACCTTTACTAATGCAACATTTATCTTAAGGTTACGAGTGAGGCGTGTCCAGCCTGGATTGACTGCGAATGTAAGCTAAATGTTGCATTAGAACAATGCTCAATAACATCAAGCTATTATTATGGAAGACTTTTTCAACAAAAATCAATTCATCCGCCATATTCGCTCGATTTAGGATCCTCTGACTTTTTTCTATTTCCCAAAGTCAAGAAAAGATATGAAGGATCATCTTTGGGATTCACGAGCGGAGGTAGAATGGATTATAACACGTGCTCTAAATGAAAAAAAAATAGAAAGATCCCCCACACGACTGAACCAGCGGAAAAAGCAACAAGCACTTTTATTAGTGGTGTCAGTTTTCAGATTTTCAAGATGCCAAGAAAAGTAGGGGAGTATAGTCAGGAAGGCAAAAATTCACAAAGATCACGATTCTGTCATGATTGACTTACGAGAAAGAAGAAGAAATCAATCAAAATTATAAAAATACCTACATCAAAAAATTCTGAAAGGCAAGGTTCATTGTTTTAATATTCCGATACCATTTTCATTGATATGGAAAATAATAAGTACTGGAATATAGGAAAAGAAATATAATACAATTTTCTTCGTAAAAATTGTAAGTCAATAGCGATAACGAAAGCATTTATTTTATAAAACGTCGTGAACAATCATGTCGTTAAACTGATGTTATTGTAAATATTGCCAATGTAAATATCCTGCTGAAGCATTTATTCACATTTAATAATATCATTTGATAGTTTAACCGATATAAATACATATTTTTAAATTTAATATTTCTTAGCTTATGGGGTGAATGTGAATAAATTACACATTACTTAAAGAAATTACAATAAATATGCGAGGTAATTTATGAAAAGAAAATGGAAATACTTCTAGGTAAGATCTATGCGATTTTTCTTGTTAGATTTTTTGATTGACCACATTGAAAATGTAATATAATTTTATTTTAAACACAAGTATTTAAAAATAAATCACGCTTAACAGTTTCATTGCAGATGCTTTTCTTCAGATTCATAAATACTCTTCCAATATTCAAAACTTTCTGAAAAATAATTTCATCCTGTTGTATTCGTCCTCTCTGCATTATTAAATTGTTATTAAATTATCTCACATACTCTTGAAAAATAGAGAGATAACCATATTCTCATCGAATTTGGTATATATTGGCATTTGCAAATCATGTGCGTTTACGCTAGCTCAAAAAGGCATATAAAATGGTTTTTTCAATTTTTCATGACGTCTTTAGAAGAATTTCGAACATTTAAGTCGGCAAATAAATCTCAAAAGGAGCGCCATAAAGTATTTTATCTCCGTTATTCATACTGAGAATGATTTTCGTACAAAAAATAGGCGGTAACTTGATAAGTTTTAGTACCGCGAGCGTTAGCGATATCACCCTTCTTTACAAAGAATTATTTTGTGCGTATGCATACACTCACACACATATCATAGAAAGGATGTAAAAAACTTTACTTGTAAGAGGAGCGATTATGGAGGCATTCTGGGGCAAAACATTTTTTAGAATCACGCACCCGAAAAAAATTAATTTTGAATTAATAAATTACAACGATTTGTTTTGTTGGAAATAAAAGAGTCATCAATTTTAGGATGATAATTTTATATAACGACTTTTAATAGCTTTAAAAGAATATACAGCCATTATTATTTGCAACAAGATATACGATTATTCTTAAGATCATCAATTCATAAAATTATCATTAAATTGTGGTATAAATCAGTAAAGGTTGGAAAATTCAGTAAAAAATCTGAATTATATCCGTATATACAGGGTGAATATTATGTTCCCGGCCGACTTTGTTTGGCTGCCATTTTGGTTTGTAAAATATTTGTAAATTTATATTTGATAATTGTATAGAATAGTTAATTACAATTGATTATATATGTCAAAAAAATTGAAATATACATGTTTTTCAGCTCAATATTGATGACCTCGACTATTAGAATAAAATCATTATGAACGATGAAGCTCATTTCGACTTGGCGGGTTTTGTTAATAAACAAAACAACAACCTTTGAACTCACACAGAGTCACTGTATGGTGCGCCATGTGGGCCGATGGAATCATTGGGCCGTATTTCTTTCAGGATACAAGAGACAATGTTGTAACCATTAATGGAGCTCGCTATCGTTACATGTTGAAAAACTTCTTAGTGACCGAAATGTATCGATTGGATTTGCAACATGTGTGGTTTCAATAGCACCGCACCACCTCATATACAGCCCGAGCTACGCTAGAAATTTTGTGAGAAATTCTTCCCGGCCGCATAATATAATTTTTTTTTTGATATTAACTGGCATCCTCGATCACCTGATTTGACGGCTCCTGACGATTTTCTGTAAAGATACTTGAAAATAAAGGTCTACGCTAATAAGCCAACAATAATTCCGATACTGTAGGATAATATTCGAAATGAAATTGCTAAAATAACACGTGAAGTGTGCGAAAATGTTATGAAAAATATGGTTAAAAGAGCACACATTTGTGCTGTTGTTAATGGCGGCTACCTGGCCAAAATTATATTTAGAACATTATTATAATAAACCAAATAATCGATAAGCATAAACCAAATTAAAACAATGTGTTTTATTTCTTAGTTATTCACAAACAACATCGGCCTGGAACATAATAGTCACCCTGTACTTGGCTTGTGTGGCGAAATTAAAATTATATCAATTACTTACTCTAATATATAATTTATTATTTTTATTATCACGTATCGTGCCCCTTGCAAAGGAGGAGAACCTCAATCATATTTTTTTCGCTTGTCCATCGCGGATTTCACCTTTTTTACAGTGATCTGGTTTGGATAACATGTGTCATCTTCTTTATCTCAAATTGTCACATTAGATATCTATAATATCAAAATTTTTAATCGAGAAAGATATTGACTTTTGATCTATATTATTCTCTTTAATAATATTGTACTTGCTCTAAATAATATGGTTTTATTTTACTAAATAGCACAAATTACTCTTCAAGAGTGGATTACCTGAGTAAAATAAGAAGCGAGTATCGTGCCCTTGAAATAAAAAACATTAAGTCTATTGACTTCTAAATATAAATGTTTAATTTCAAAAAATTCGGTAATAAATAAAAACTAGCTGATAACTATTAGTAGAATCTTTATTTAAATGCGAAAATCTCATATAATATTGCTTTAACAATAGAGCATTGTGCATTTTTATTATATTGCTTTGGATGAAATAAAGATCCTACGGAATCCCTAGCCACTTTGCAGCCATAATAGCTGTCGCAGTTTGCTTTTCTGTTAGTGCATTCTGTATTGCTCTCCCTGGAGTTGTACAAGCGTGAATTGACGTGAAAAATACGAACAAAATATCATGTCACATTTGACAGCGACATAGATAAGGAAAGAAATCAAAGAGTGCGATGCGATATGACCATGAGACATAGATAAGATGTCAGGAGCTCATAGACCTAGCCGTTTAAGCAAATACTTTACATACTAATTAAATGTATTAATTATAAAGTTATATATATATAAAATCAATTTTATCAAAAAATATTGTTGTTGCGCTGCCGGGATTCAAACCTGGATCTCTTTTTCCAATCCGGGGAAGGTGTATTACCAACTATGCTACTGCACCAGAATTTTGACCAAAGAGATCCAGGTTCGAATCCCGATAGCGCAACAACAATATTTTTCGATAAAGTTGATTATATATATATATAATTAATTCATTTAATTGGTATTTAAAAGATCACAGATCTATGTTATGAATAATTACAACTTCACAATAAGAATGTATTCTCTTTAATAAAATACTTTACAGCCTTCCGAAGCAAATGACACTAACGAAATCGCTAGGGCTGTCACATCCAGAAAGTCATAGATATCGACGGGGTAGCGTAATATTATCTATTATATATTATTCTATAATACAAAAAATAATGTATTTAAAAATAAGTGTAATTATTCCAGAAAATTGCTCAAACCATTTGATTATTTTATTGCATAATATATTTTCATATATAAATAAAACAGTTTCACATACCATTATAGTGATAATTGCTAGAAATAAATTTGGAATGTTTTCAAGCAGTTTTCAATGCAAATTTGTTTTCAAATGACAAAATTTGAATGTGGTTACAAATGTATTTGATTAATTAAGACCAAACCAAATTACTCTATAAATACAGCAGATGACAGCGTATCGAGTTTGTTTGCAGGAATATTTAAAGCAATGTCATTAAATATTAAATAATAATTAACAGCACGTTCATAGTAATTTTATCTAATTTATTTTATATATAGTTATCCAGCATTAGTGATAGCCGTGTCACATTATATTAATGATAATTTTTATCTTAATTATATTAAGTTTTATAAAAATTCTTGCAAAAGCTTACGGAAAAACCAATAACTATGTATTTAAAACAGTTCTCAATAGTAAATTCAATTAACATCCAATCACTGAAATTTATAACTTTTGTATATTTCATAAATGTAGTCGGAAATTGTGCAGAAAATATACTTATATTTTCCCTTGATTTTGAGTCTTTTTCTACGTAATGTTTTCGATTACATCAATATATATTTTTTTACTTTTTTAGATAATTAAGTGTAAAATTACTTTTATTGTTATTATACTATATGAATCTATATCTATAAAGAAGAGTGTCTATGGGTGGGTGTGTTTGTTTTTTATACAAATCCACAGTTTTATTCCAAGATTGATGAAATTTTGCACACTTGACATTAAAAACAAGACGAAGGTCACTGTCTACATGGGATTTCAAAAAAATACCCCCGTCTCCCTTTTCCACCCCTTAAAGCAGAATTTTGGTATTTCTTGATGAAATTTTGCACACTTGATGTTCAAAATAATAGGAAAATTACTGTCTAGATCTGATATAAAAAAAACTACCCCCAACCCCCTAAATGAACCTTCTTCACTCTACATAAAGTCCGAGCAACGGTGGGTACTTTAGCTAGTAAACAATATAATATATTTAATTTCGTCGTTAATAACAAAAAATAGAATACATAATAATACAACTTAAAACGATTTGATAGTTTTCGTTAAAGGGTGCATTTTCTAATATGTAATGTTGTGTAATCTACTTAAAATATTAATATTTATTGGATACTAAAAATAATATTATTATTATAATTTATAAAAATACATTTTTTTTTCATTCTCATATTATTTATATCTAACAAATAAAAATTATGTAAAAAATATATTAAATGATTACTTAAACCGAAATTTGATTTGATGAAATCTGATTTAAAATTAAATAAATTAACGAATAAATTCAAATCAATACTACGATTCCAATTGAATTATTTTTTATATATTTTATTTACACCGTCATCAAAATAAATGAATATCAAAAGTTGTGAAATCTTATGAATTTTTAGTCAGATCTAATTTTAATGACATTTGATTATTTCTTGGAGATTTCCTTTATAATTTTCCTAGTTCCATGTAAATCCTACAAGTCAAATATTAATATAAATAATAATAGATTTTCACATTGAAGCGTATTTATTAGAAGGTTGTAATAGAGTCAACCACGTACATTACAAACATTTTATGTAATATTATATTACCTTAACTTTACAGTATGTAGGTACCAACTATAATTACTAGATTGTTAAGAATACCGATTTAAATATTCTCATTTTTAACATTTATTGCTATGAAATATATAGTTTGTATTTGATAGTTAGGAATTTGCTAAATTTATTTATTTATTCAAGCATTTAATTTGCATTACTTTATGTTTCTGAAATGGGATTATAAAATTAAGAATTTCGCGTAATTTATTTGCATGAATTTTAATTTGGCTACTACGCATTAAGAACACCAAGTAATTTTAACCAAGCATAGGGTAAAGGAACCACTTATGAACGAACAGTGCGTAGTTGGTTCGAATAGTTTAGGAACGGAGACGTAAGAGAGGGTCGAGAACTTTCTCCTATTGAAATCAACAATCAGCATTGATTGAGCGAAGAAGACCAATCTCGGTTTACGAACAAACATCTCGATAACCATTTACAGCAAAAGCAGCAAAAAGTGCCTTTGAAAAATTGGGTATTGGATCTATGTATATTGTTATTTGCTGCCACGTATTTCGGCAGAATTTGATGATTTTGTCAGTCCTGCGGGTCTTGGATAGCCTCTAGATTCTCCTCAGGTACCACCGGATGACTGCATTCGTCCAACGATAATCCGTCCTCCGAGCAATGTGGCACGTTCAATCTAAATTAATGTTTGGTTGATTTTGAAGGTTAAAATAGTAACGGCCTGCACTGGATATTGATTTAGGTTATGCCGCTAATAACATTGCTGTAAAAGTACGATGGTCACTAGAAGTAGATTCGTTGAACAGAAATACTCTCTTTTAGAAGCCTATTTTAGTTCTTGAAAGATATAATTTTTTTTATTTAAATCTTGGTAAATTCTTCAAGTGACGGACTAACAATACTTTATAATACAAAATAATAGGATGTTTAGTATATTGGAACACGTATATTCAATTCAGTTTCAAATGCATCGCGCCACTTGAGAGACGTGTATGGTACATTTACCTATTTATTATTATTTTTGTTAAATACTATCGGTAAGATAAACTTGTTTTATCCAGTGAAATTAAAACTTTGTTTATAAAATACAAGTCAACCTTTAGGGGTACAAGAAATTTAAAAAATAAACCCAAACCTGCCACAAAACAGTTCACGGTCGAGCGAAAAGCGTAGAAATAACCGTACCGTGTCTTTCTACCAAGTGCCTGCCCCATCGGTAGGGATTTCCCTGCAAGAGCGCAATGACCGATTTACCCCGAACCTCCGTTCCGCGGTGACGTCGGCGATGGGGTGGGCCGATAGCGCGAAATGGCGGCGCGAAAATAGCATTATTAACCTCCCGAGCATAATACATGTGCACTGAGCGCCAGATATGATAATCATTATGGAAATCCAGCCTCACACTTCGCGGTGCCGAGCTAGCCGCGAGCCCGCTAAACCTAAGTGGCTATATTATAAAATGATTAGCTACGAAGTACCGAGAAATTCATTTCTTTTCATTCTGTCTTGCGTACAATCTAGATAAGCAATTCTATTGCCGCGGAATACCTCGAATTAATTTGGCTTATTCTCGGTCTCGAATTGCGAGTGAATATTTAAACATTGGTATTACTGTATTGTAATTTGCTGGTAGAAAACTTGTACATTTCATTAATTATCATCGCTTATTATGAGAAGTAACGTGCAGTGCTAACTATAATACACATAGGTTTAGTTGGATGGTTCTGGCATGTGGAATTAATACCTAATGAAACGAAATAACATGATTCGTGAATTTGGGGGAGATGACTAATTCTGAAGAGGGTAATGTCACAAATTTGTGCCGAGAAGTTAATGGATGCGAAAGAAATGAAAGATTTTTGTCATAATTGTAATATGGACCAATTTTTTTTATGCACAATATGATATTATAATATTTTTTTGCTAAATTAAAATGGTTTTAGTCCACCGCACCATTTGAAAGGTGTTGATCTTGATTTGATAAATTATTGATTATTTTTCGAAATTCGTTCTCATCACGAAGAGTTAATATTTTTTTCGACAGTTCTACTACCACAACTTTCTAGTTATTTTGAAACAGCATTCTTTTTGAGTATAAACTATGTCGTTTTTATGAGAAAATATTTTATATTTTAATCAGTGATCTATGTGCGCTTATTTGGATCAGTGATGTAACAAGAATAAATATTAAATTACACAAGAAGATAAACATATGCACACACATAAAAATTTAATTTATTTATTCACGAATGAGATTTCTAATAAATTTTCGACTCGAGATAATCTTTTATATACGAATTATGCCTCCTATGAGATTTCCTGGAGACAATTCTTCGTGTACACGCCATGTCTCAGAGATTAGCCGTCTCGCGCTATATTTCACGCTCGTTGTCAATACCTCAAACATCAAATGTCATTCGTCAGTTGTATATCACAATAAACAACCCCCTCATCATATACCTTCCACACAAATACCAACCCCCACAACACAACCATAACCCCACATAAACACAAAACCTCACTAATACTTTAACTACCCAAAACCTAACCTAAATATATCCCTAACACCCACACTTTCCATCACTCCACACCCATTACACCACAATTAAAACCAATATAAAAACAATACCCAAAAAATATAAACAAAACCCCCACACCCTCTCAACCATCCAAACATCCATGCAACAACAAATTATCCTATCTCCACCCCCTACCACAATTACAATCTAATAACACACCCCCCAATCAAACCCCCCCCTAACCCCCCTTACCATCGAATAACAACCCCACAACCCCACCTAACACACCATATACACAAAACCCCTATTTCACTTTTCTCAACATACAACAATCAATATCTCCACCTTACCCTATCCACCTAACAACTACCCCCCACAAACCACTAATCAACCCCATCCACCCATTAAAATACCATCAACTTCCTAAACCCCATACACCCCAAAAAATTTAAAACTCAAATCCACAAACCTCCATACACATACCTAAACCACCCAAATTTACAAAAGACAAAAAACTATCTAATATGTATACATAACATTCATCCACTGGCATAAACTATATTATTTCCATCTATATCAAATACTAAACTCCTTTCACCAAACAAAAATTATCTGCTTATATATTTCGAAAAAAAATATCCAAATATATTAATATTATCATAATATATTATTTACTGAAATAACAGTTATATCAAATAAATGAATTTGCATGTCTTAACGGAATGATTGTATACATTCCCCCGAAGAGCGAACGCAGTAAATAGAAATTAAACCATAAATCCATCCAATAAAATACCCAAAGCACATGCTACGCGAGCCGGTATACAATACAATACAGTATACTTATAGGTACAGTATTCGAATCAGCTCACATACAAAACAGGAATTCTTAAGTTTACGACCCTTATTCGGTGAATGAATTGAAATGATTTCCTTCCTCTTTATCGTAGCTTCGGCATGCGCCCTGGAAACACACGTAAGTCGACAAAAGGGGTTGAATAACTGAGTTAGTTCAAAGCGACAATCGATAAATCTGTTACGTGTCAATTAGGAATGTCACCTCAACGCGTACATGTACTTTCATATGTTGGTGATTAGTATACAGGTATCTACAGGCTTAGACCTAAAGGGTGAACTTCAATAATAATGAATCTAATTACACATGAATATTTTTGGTAATTTAGAGGATATTATATGGCATAGTGCGATTGAAGGAAAGTGCGAAACATTTAAAATTTCATCATTATTTTGTAAGCGAAATGCATGCAACGGCGTCCATGGTTGGGAAAAATAGGTAGAGATGGACCACAAATACGCTGGACTGACGATATAAAAAAGACCAGTGGGTTTTGTTAGAGAAGGCTTGCGGAAGAACATAGAATCGCGGAGAGCAACGACAGGTAAACATATGAAAACAGGCTAAAGAATAAGATAATTATAAGTTTGTACTCATGTTTATTACCTCTTGTAATTCGTTAAATTTCTTGATATTACAATAGTTAAAAATAAATTTTTAAAAATTCTTGTCAAAATTAAGATAGGAAAAAGTTAGTCAGCATTTGTTTCTTACCTTCATAGCGTGATCCTCGAAAATAGTTTAATCAATACAATCGTCGAATCCGCAAATAATGTTTTAAATAGCAATCTTCAATCAGTTCAGATATAAGTATGATCTGGTAATATTGGTAGTGTTTCTACTTCATAGAAAAAGCAGGGAAGAAATTAATATTGAAACTACTACCGTTACATTTGAAGCTATTATGAAACACTCCATTAATTATCAAGTGCGCGTGCCAGCTACATTGCACTAGTCTTTCAGTCTGAGAGTTTTGCAAAACCCAAGTCCCAAGCTAATACCCACCGCTAGATATCTCGCGCGGTTTATCATCGGCAAGGAAGAGCCTCGCCGGCGCTCTTCTGGCCGATTACACCTCTTTACAGGGTAGGTACGCCGGGAGGGTGGGGGCGGGGCCTCTGAATAACGGAGGCATCGGTAGGCTTCATATCTCAGGAATAGAGCCTGCCGCTGTATGGTACAATAAGTGTCTGATATCACGGGAACGACCGACACCACTTAAATAAATTAAAAGTGCAGTGGTGGGAGTATGTAGTGTGCAGTTTGCAGCCCGTGTGCATTACTGAGCGTCTTGGAATGGTTTCGCGAGTTTTGGAAGGCTTCTCTGTGAAGGAAATGAATTGGATGAAGGGGTTTAACCGTCGTCTGATGGATTTGAATATTCTTTGGAATCGCGTGTGACAATATATTATATGATGGTATTATAAACGATATCTGAAATAGGGACTATATTTTTTAAAAGGAACACATTTTTGTTGTGAAGTTGCATTTTCAAAACATAGTTCGGTGGTATTTTAATACAAATTAAAGAAAATAAACTAGAAAGATATATAAAAAAAATGTATTTTTAAAAAAAATAGAATAGGAAGAGTTCTAGATTCGAATCCCGGCAGCAACAAAATATTTATTGGATGAAAAGTTTTTTTTATATATCTTTCCAGTTGATTAATTCAATTTGTAGGGACTTTATTTTGAGATTTATCTTGACATCAATTTTTAATAAATAAATCATTACTGGCAAAATAAATTTGTTAAAATATCTCAACTCTTACAACAGAATCATAAAAAAAATGTTAAATGGTAATATTTTTGATAAATTAAAAACTTAATATTATTACATAAATTTGGAAAAACCTGACACTATAGTTATGTAGGAACTAGCAATTTCAGTATTCTCCGTATTTTTTTATCTGGGGTAAAACATGAAAAATTGATAAAACCTTGTAAAAAAATTTATTAATGCACTTTTTACCTATTATAAATGACAATTGCCATAATCTGGTTTAAAACAAAATAAATGCAACACCTCTTTCAAAAGCAATTTCAGAGAAGCGAAAAATACTATTGGTCGAAATTAAATATAAATAACAGAGAGCAAACGCAACTGATTTTGCAGTTAACATATATTTTTAACCCTTCCCAAACCATGCAGTAACACAGGTATACATCATAATTAAGACTGTAATATTTCAATAAATACACGCAATATGAAATTCATAATTTAGATAATCCTAAAAAAAATATTAGCGCTTAGGAATGACTAGTGAAAATTCAATTATAAAAAGGGAATCATACAAAATTTTTCCATTCGTTGTCAAATTAATACGTTGGTAAAAATACCATTTGTGATATGAAAGACTGAGATCACACATTATTTTCAGAGTGAAAAGAACAACAAACATACAAATATAATTGTCTCTTTCTCACTAATTAAACGAAGAGAGATAAGAAGGAAGGACACATTGTATAGGACTTAATGAATTCTCTAAATTATTTTATTAATTTTTTTTTCAAAATTGAATGCTTAATATTTAGAGTAAATTCATGGCATTAAACCCATTTAAGCTAATTAAAACATTTTTTCTGTTATTTACGGTAACACGAGTTGACAGCATGGCTGCGTTCGGGTATTTTATATCACGGTATGGTAAAGGTTAATGACTAATTAACATTAAAATGAACTAATTTTGATTGATATTAATTAATTAAAATAATACGTAAAAGCTATATGTGAAGTAAACTGCATTAAAAGTCAAACAAAAAGAAAAATAGTTGACTTTGCAAGCATCAATTTTATTATTTAAAAACTCCTCGTAGTTTTCTGAATCTCTACCTCGCTTCTAAGGATAGGATGCGTTATTATGAGATTCGTGTATATTATACGAAAGCGATTATTATATGATATAAAACAATGTGACAGAATCTCATCATACGTCACTGTCAAAATATCACACGCCATTTTGTGTGACATTAAATTAAAATCACGTGCGGGATGTAATATCAGCTGATGCCGTACGTACCCTATGGCGAGGGGATGTTGTCGGGGCATGTGTTTTAAATTTATATCGACAAGTTAATGGATAACGGGAAAAATTCCAAGGTTTGTTGAGCTATATTAAAGAAAGAGTTTTTATTAAGAATATTTATTTATTTATTTTATTATCTATATAATACAAACGTAAAATAGTATTTGACTGTGCCCAGTAGAAAAATCTGTGTTGAAATAATAGGGAAATAATGTAATGAAAATAAAATAATATATATATATATAATGGTTTGAATGAGGCATACAATTGAATATGTAGATCTTTGATGTAAATATTGCATCCCATGGATCATTCGAGAATATTAAAAATTGTAAGAATATTGCGACATATATAAATTATTGGAACTCGAAACTTTTTTATATAATTATAGGTATTTCATCATCATAAATATTTTGATTAATTTAAACACTTATCTATTTTTTTCTATACATTATTTTTTGAATTACCTTAAAATATATATTTGAATTACCTGTAGGTATATTTTACATTACTACCTTATAATTTAAATAAAATGTATTTTGTATATTTACATTATTTGAAGTAAATATTTTTCACATTTATAGCAGAATAGAAAAGCACTGACTGCTATTTGCAGTAGAAAACTAGTGTACTCGACAGGGCAACGAATTAAGTTTTAACGTTTTTTCAAAAAACCTCCCAACAACTCTATAGAATTACATATTATGTATATGTAAACATAATCTCTAAAAAAATATTATCAAGTAATAAATTATTATTTATGTGAAACGTCTTAGGGCACACTGGGTAGAGAAAATCAGCGATGAAATATAAACAAAACGAAATCTTGTTACGGACACATCTCTCAACAATTACGCTACACGGTACCTAAGCGTTTATCGCTCGCGCCGATCGCACGTTTGTCCGCGGAGTGATTGCGAGTGTAATGGCTAAAGTTTCATCGCCAATAACATCTCTGTTTGTAGTTCAATTTGGATAAAATAAACTGAACTCACTTACAAAATCTATGAGATATGAAAAGTAAATCTTTAGTAAAACAATTCCATAAGACGTGCGTTAGTTTTTAATTATTTATCTTTTCGTAATATCTAATGAATTAAAGATATCGTCTTAATTTCTGGGTATATACATACATAAAGTTATTCACAGTCCTTTAAAGAACACCCTCGACGATGCAGAGTTCCCTATCGGTTGTTCATTTCCTTCTTCAATGTACCTCCCGCGCGGCATAATCCACCTAAATCTATATAATATCACGTGTGTTACGATTTTTTAATATTTATTTTATTATCGATCGCATAGTCATCCTTATAATATAAGAGCGTCCATTTTATAAAAACAATGTTGTTATTAAATTAACTGTATAATTAATTAATTGTATAAAATCTATTAAATAAAAATTTACGTGGAATATGTAAATAAATATAATAATTGTTATATCCATTGATCGCCTTCGGTTTCGTAACCAGTTTAATTAGAATAAGTAGTATTCGAAACACTTGGTCGATGTTCATCGTTCTCAATTACTCTGGGAAAGTATGATCCTCCCCGAGGAGGTAGAGTTGGATCAATGGATCAGGGTAGCAGAGCTGACTGGAGGTAGTACATGCAAGGGACGGTCGTTCGGTACAAGTTTACTCGGAAATTTTTTTAAGAAACATTAATTATCGTCACGTTAATACTCTCAAATATTACCAAACATTTAAAATATCTTAACAGTCTTCTTTTTAGTGTTATTATACAACATAAACGTTTCGTCAATTATGAAGTATTCAGATTTAATAGTGTTAAAACCAGTTATACCGTCATAATATAAATATTGAAATTGCATAGACACGGCTTCGAAAGGAGGCGTTACACAGATATGAAATTATAATACCCTTGTTTATATTTGATTGATTACTTAACACTTTTTTTAAATAGGTTAGAATGGTGCTAAATTCTTTTATATATGAATATCATCATTTTTAGTATTTTACAAGAAATATTGAAAATATCGAAACCATTAAATATATCTTATTCTGTTGTAATTCTGTTAGTTTGAAATACAAAAATTTGTTTTTAATAAAACAAAAACTATAATGCTAATTCTTTCTAATTTCTTAATGCTGTTTAAAAATGTTTAATGGTAATTTTTACATATTGCTATCAAATGTACAAAACTTCAGTTTATGTCTTTTAACTTTTTTATTTTGATTTAACTATAAAACTGATAGTATGAATTAAAAAAAAGAGTTTAATAAATGTATTATATCTTCATAATCAATATATTGAAATAAAGACTTATTTTAACTATGTCTTCTTAATGTAAGTGATTGTTGTGATTCATAATTTTTGATGTTATTTAATATACCTCTGTATAATAGTAAAGCAATTTATTTGTATTATGGTGAGCTGGACACAGTGCTCAACGTATCTGGCGAAGCGGTATCCAACCACCAAAGTGTGAACAACGTATAGCACTGAACGAAGCTGGAGTCACGACTGGCCAGCCGAGAGCTTCAAAATCAGCAGTCTTAACTTTTCTCTTGCTCCTGAGCCGATCAGCAGCTCCAGCCACCAGACTTGACAACATCGTATACTCCAAGCTATGCAATGTTGTATACTTCACACTTACTGCCCGGTGAGTCAAAATAAAACACGTCCGGCGGTGGTGGGTCATTTTAGATCCACCTCAAGTTTTCGGTTTTTCAATCGTTATGAGGAAGATTTTTTTATAAGCATTGATTGCATTTAAATTGCATGATATGTCGTAATGTTTCTACTAAAAAAATTAAGTTAAAAATTAAAAATATTACGAATAATGTACGTATTCTCCCGCATCAACAGACGCCCTACACAGCCAAAATACAAACATCCACTGAGCATGTGATTTTCTCGTCGGTTGGCGATTGTTTCTAACTGCTGGTGTAACAGTGGTTATAAACAACTAAAATGTATTATTTATTTTTTATATATTAGTATTATTTACACGTAAACCGGATGAAAATAATTGAAACAAAATCTTTATGGAAGTAAAATAAATATATTATAAAAAAAATTACATCATTTTTATACGAAACGCAATCAACAATATGTAGAAGCATATTCTGTGAATTCCGGTCAGTAAATTGTATGTTATTATAATTGTCAAAAATATAAATAAAAATTGCCCCATGGCCGACTCGCTTCTAAACTGTTTCGGAACTACCTTTTGTCATTTATAATTAGCAATAAAAAAAATGAAAACCCGACCAGGTAGAGTCATAAAACTTACAAGTAGGCGCAATGCCCCTAAAATAGTTATATTATTGCCATTATCTTGGAACCGCCATATGAAAATAAATCAATACTTATAACAATATTAATCTGTACAATAATTGAACTGGCTCACAATACATGGACGCGTACCTGGTATCCTTTGTCTACCCGCCGTAAAAAATATGTTCAAAATGTTGACAATATATGTTTCGCCGTAAGTGCTGAGATTCAATTCCGTAAAAGCAACTGTCTTAGGTCCGTTTTTGAGCGTTTTTTTCACATTTTTATGAATAACTCATTTTAATCACGTTCGATAACATTTATTTGTATCTAAAATTATTAAGAAATATTTAATAAATAATTAGCTAGAAGAAAAACAGCATTAAACAAATATTTGTAGCGTAATTCATATTTTTACAAATACCCGGGTCAGATCTGACCCACCACCGCAGAGGATGTGTTAAAACAATAAAATCAGCGCTTTCATGTAATTAACGTATTTCAATAGCTCTACTACTGAAATGAATACCTAAGTTTTCCCACACAGAAAACCAAGGTGGATCCTACAATATATACGAACACGAATGGTAAGTCGAATTTGGAGGTGAGTTATCTTTCCTTTTTTAAGATTATTCTGATCTTACACAACACATATAATATAATAAATCATCCGTTATTAATAACGTATGCAAATTTCAGGTACTCATTACAACTTATCTATTTTCAATAACTAATACTAATAATAAATACTGAAGATAAATATTACAGTTGAGAAAAAACCTTTAAAGATACCTTTTTTTTGTAAAAAGATGTTATGTGTTGTATTCAAAATTTATTTTTTTGTGCCATCTGTGTTCCTTCCCTTTCCAGTATGAAATTTAAAATTGTAAAAATATGTGTAAAGAAAGAGATAATCCAATAAATATTTCTAACACTCAGTCTTTACATTAGTTTACTGTAAAACTTTATACAGGGTGTAACAGACCTAGTCCATAATATTTTATGGATGGATGCCTCACTAAATTACGAGTCGAAAATGTTCAAAGATATGTTCCTAATCTCAACCATGTCAGAGATACAAGCATTTCAAAAAAAAACATTAATATGTGATTATTTCGAATAATTGAAATATTTAATTGATTTCAAATTCCATATTGAAAACAAAAAATTACAGGTCATCGAATTTCGAGCGGCCAGATTAGTTTCTGTGAGATGATTTAGGGCCTGGAGCAAAGATATATATTGGTAATGGAACAATTTCGCAAATATTTTGTTCGACATACGTAAACACTATTCTGTAAAAATGTCAAACAAGAATATTTTCCGAAACAGTGCAGAATTTGCACATATTTCGTGAACATTTTATACTCATAATTTAGTCAGGTAATATTATGGACTGGGTCTGTTACACCCTGTATATAATAATAGAGTTGCATAAGTGGTCTGGTAATATATAACGTACAACTAAGGAGGAAATGACAATAACAATATATGAGCCTAGAGATAGAGGATGTTCGTAAAACACATTGATACCTGAAAAGTCATACGTTCAAATGATTAATACAAAGAAATAAAATGTATTAATGTAGACCAGGAGAGAGTCAAGGCAGAAAAGCGCGTCGATCTATTCTCTCCACTCACGGAAAAATGGTGTACCGATAAGTAAGAAAGCGAATACAATTATTAACACGAGATCTTTTGTACACGTGGCGGCTATAACTTTTGAAATATAAATGTTGGACAATGGGAAGGTCGAGAGTTATTCGCAGATTTGTTGTAAATACAAGTTTAAGATAACATTACTGTTTAGCTAAGTGAATACGATATGAATATCTTAATTACAGAATCGGGTTATTTCTATCAGTCGGCAAGATTACTCGATGACAACAAAATATTTTATCTCTTAACCTTTTAACTGCCAACTCTATTCGAAATAGAAGACACCGAAAATGGCAAGACTAGGTTTTAAGGGACTTGAATTATCTGTAAAAAGCTGAAACCTATCGTTCACAGATGGCAAAATGATTTTAAAATATGACTTTAATTTTTGCAAGTTTGTAAGATCCAAAAGTGCATGTTAAAACGCTTATGGCTTGGCGGAACGTACAAAGTTTAGTGTATTAACGCGCTCATGGCGTTTAAAAGGTTAATAATGCTACACATATAAGCCAAAGATAATGGTTCATTATTTTCCGCATATTTTATTTCAATTATCATTTTTCTCAAAATGAACTTCAAGTAAGAAACTTGGCGTGAGGGTAGCAAACCCAGTTAAGGGATGGAGTGACTTGCAGCGATAGTGTCCTAAGTATTTGCTCTATTCTTTTGGGGATACACTCGCTCAGTGAGAGGAGAGATAATTTTAAATTTAATAAAGAATGGAGTAGAGCTGGGGGATTCAAAAGGATTTACATCTTTAAAAATAATGTAAAAATAAGCAGATGAATCCGGAGGGAAGCATAATTTTTGTTATGTTCACCACTCCATGTTTCAATGTACCTTATCTACTAACGCAAGCGCTTAATCTATGGTTAAATGGTCTAATTATTGCAAAACTAACCCGACGTACTATTTAAAGTGCTAATTTTATTCATAGAATGAGAAACATAAAAACATATTTATATATTATTAAGGACACATTCTTATTGTGAAGCTGTAATTATTCAGAACACAGATCTGTGATATTTTAAATAATAATTAAATGTATTAACTAAAATATATACATATAATATCAATTTTATCGAAAAATATTGTTGTTTCTACTGAAATTCGAACCTGGATCTCTTGCAATCCGAGGATGGTGCATTTGGTTAATTCTGACGTCTCCTATCGGACTACTCAATGGTATTTAAGATTCCGTCAAAATAAAGTGGATCGCTTTCAAATAATGGAACGACAAATATATTCATTTGAAAATTGTAACATATAGGTTCGAAAATTTGTCGAAAAGAGTACTGTGTACTATAGCAAAATCGGTTAATGCACCTTCCCCGGATTGGAAAGAGATCCGGGTTCAAATCCCGGTAGCAACACCAATATTTTTAGATAAAATTGATTTTATATGTATATCTTTCTAAACAATACATTTAATTAGTATTTTATATTTAAATATAGATGAAAAATGTGAAGCGTAACATACAATCTTGTATTTCAGCAAAAGTATTTTCATATAAAAAGAAACACATTTACAATTTTGTTGATTTATTTGAAAAGTGCTCTTCGAACTCTTGATAAAATTATTTAAACTTATTGCTTTAAGTCTGTGTGATAAATATCGAACATCCGCTTTACCGACAATTCTAACATTAATTAAACAACGTAAGATTATTTCCACCAACACTCCGAAACCTACCCAGCGCTTTATTTTGTATTACATCCGAGCCGATTGAAGTTTGCTCTAATATTTGCGTATTTGTAGAGTAATTAATGTCGGTAAGAAAGTTTCGCCTACTTTCTCTACTTGAAACTTCTTTAAACGACGTCACATTAAGTAGAGTTCTGGTATGTTAAATACGTCACGTTCTCCTCGCGAAAGCCTCCTTTTGTGAAAGCAAATTTTCTCAGACATTTCAGTTTCCCATAATGCGGATCCATCTTTGATAAAATCTCAATTAATGTGAAACGAATTTTCCTCCAGGACTTCGTTTCACGGTTTTACCTTACAGATATTTCACATTTACGCACTGTGTTAAACACAGAATGGCGGTTCTATCGTATTATGTTAGAACGTAACATTACTTTTTGTGTACTGCTTGTGATCAAAAACAGCTTTTTCGAGAATGTATTGAAGAAAAAGGTAACGTTTACCTTATAGATAAGTGTATACTTATATCCTCGTAATATTTTAATATCTTTTTTAAATATACTCGGTTGATATCGATTTATTTTTCGAAAGTGATGACAATAATGGTAAAGAAAAATTACGGAAAACCAATCAATAATATATATATATATAAATGTATTGGACTCAAACAAATAAATTTATTAACAACATAAAATAATCATTCCATCTGAAATGATAGTAGAAATTAAATAAATAGACCATTTAAAAAATTATATTTTTTGTGCAATGATCCTAACTTGTTAGTAGTTCAAAACGAGCGTTATTTTAATTTGATTGTTTTTGGTTATTGCGTGGCGGTTGTATTTGTTTTACGGGGCGTAGCATATTTTGCAATGTAAAAAGTTTGCGTAAACTGAAATACCTCAGCTCCTATTTGTCCTATCAACGTGTGTTTAAAAGTTAAATGTCTCTGGTGGGGGACCAGATAAAAATCTGAAAGTTCCGCCCAAAATAGGAATATTTGATGAAATTATGCGCCAACAATTTTAGGTTTGAGATTTGACTACAAGCAGAGATATTGGTAGCACAAAATATCAAAAAAATCTTAAAATAGGAGCATAAAACAAATATGTCCGCCACGCAATAACCAAAAACAATAAAATTAAATTATCGTCATTTTGAACTACCAACAAGTTAGGGTGTACAAAAAATATGATTTTTTTTTAAATGTTCAAGCCACCAGTATTGAACAATTTCATATGAAATGACCCAAGAGTGATAAGTGCTCATTGAAAATAAATAGTATAATGCACAAATTGAAATTTTTTTTTAGAATATTGTTTTTTAGAATATTATTTAAACACAAATTAAATGCATCAATTAGAAAGATAATATCAATTTATCTACAAAATATTTTAGCTACCACAGGGATTTGTACCAAGGATTCTTTCCTATCCGGGGAAGTGCGCTGACTAATTACACCATGTCAGTCTAGGTTTATTTATTTTAGAATTTATATGTTGCAGCTATTTTAAATTGATACACCTTATTTTACATTTTTTAAAAAGCTATCACCTTTCATTGCGAATACCTTTGATTAGGTAATATACGCTTGGAGAGGCCAGAGATTTTTCAATTTCATATAATTAAATTTTTGAATAAACTTTATGTTCTGTTTATGTTCTGTATATGTTCTGAAAAAACTACATCTGCACAAATTACTGTTTACTAAATTGCTCATTATATATTATTAGAAATATATTGCACCTACATAGAATACACACTCGTATCACCAATATTCTTATCATTTTTACAGTTAATGCTTATGTATTTAATGATAGAACTTCATTACTGATCTCACGTGTTAAATCCCCAAACTGCTAACATTAGGTGAGCGTCTTAATGGAAAATTAAATAAACTTATTAAAACTAAATTAAACAAATTTATTGTCGGTAAAAACTAAGTACATCAATTAAAATAAAATGTTTTTGGATTTAAATGAAGTGTAGTAACCATGTAAAGAAAAATAATAACATAAAGATCATAAAAGAACATGAATAAAAGCATCTGAAATTTAAAATGTTGGAAATGAAAAGTTTACACCTAAAAACAAATATAATATAATATAAATATGAAATACGTTGTTTCACCAACAATTGGAAATATTTGATAATGTGGAGTAAATTGACAAGTAGTAAAATATTACTCGACTACTTCATTTAGAGAATAGTAGTATGAAGGAAAGTGACCTTATTATGAATGTCAACAAGTCAAAAGTAATGGTATTCGAGAAGGAAGAAAGCAAGACAACGTGCAAAATATTTGTAGTTAATGAATGTTTGGAAAAAGTAGATGAGTTTGTGTATTTGGAAAGTACGTTTGATAGAAACGGAAAGGCTGCGAAAGATATCCAAAGGAGGGTGACTGTAGGGAATAAAGGAACTATATCTAAAGGGAACTTGTCAACCGAGGTAAGATTAGTGGTACACAATGGAGTTCTGGTACCGACACTGATGTATGGAGCTGACAGAAGAGGAACGAAAATAGACTGAATGCAGTGGAAATGAGATCGCTTAGGCGTATGTGTGACAGGTCCATTTATGGTAGAGTAAAGAATGAAGAAATTAGGAAAGAATGTAAACCTGATCTTACTATAGTGAGTAAGATTAAGAAAGGATAATTTAAGTGGTTTGGTCATATGGAACGGATGAATGAAGAGAGAATGGTAAGAAAGATATATGACGCAAGTGGCACCACAAATAGAGGACTTGGCCCGGAAAACTTGGCACGACCAGGAAAACCAGATACTGAAGGATGATTTTGTTAGAAGCCTCAACAATCGTCGAGCTTGTATGAGAAGATGTATGAATGTGGATGAGGCGAGAACTGTGTATCTGTATAGAATAATGTGGCGCTTTATCATCTCTGTCTACCCCCGCGGAGAAACGGCGTAATGGTAACGACCACAAGGAAAACCTCAAGAAACCTGGTGATCAAACATTGAGCCAGGAGTCCGTTCAGGGCAGAACGCTGGCGCTTATCGATCAGATAATTAATAAGAATAATAAAAATAAGAATGTGTTCTCCTTAATAATATATAAGTTGTATCAATGTGTCAAAAATTTAATAAAAATGAATTGTTAATTCTGATGTCTCCTATCGGACTACTCAAAGGTATTTGAGATTCCGTAAAAATAATGTAGATGGCTTTCAAATAATGGAACGATAGATGTATTAATTTGAAAAGTTTATCATATAAATTCAAAAATTTGTCGTCAAAGTACTGTATTAAGTAGCATAATCGGTTAATGCACGTTCCCCGGATTGGAAGAGATCCAGGTTCGAATCCCGGTAGCAACAACAAAATTTTTTGTTAAAATTTATTTTACATGTATGTCTTTATAATTAATACATTTAATAAGTAGATAAAATCGTTTTTGGAATGTAGTTTTTAAAAATGATTTATTAATAATAATGTAAAAAAAAAATATATATATATATTTTATACTTTCTTTTAAAATAAACGATGATTTATGAAAAGTAAGTTTAAATACTTGAGGGCCACCGTGTTTTCACAAAAACTTCAAAGACCAAGAGGAAAAAATTTCTTCTCAAAATCTACCAACTGATTGACTATTTTCATTGTTACAGCCACCACGGGACATAGGGCTGTAACATGTATGGGAAGGAGTTAAAAGGAGAACAGTGCTGTTTCCGCCGTTCCTTAAAACGTCTATAAAAGTACAAGTGCTGACAAGGTAAAATTATGGTCTCAATATATTTGCCAAGATGCCCCTGCGAAGAGGGTGGCGGGGGAGGCAGATCCCCCCACCCTCGGGAATCCTCCCGATTAGATCGGGGACCGAATGGTTTGTCTCCGCTGATACGCCGAGGTACGGTTTTTCATTTACAGTCGAAAATCAGGTGAGGCGAAATTCATGAAACTATTTTTTGTCCGTTTCAAAATAATTAATAAACGTTCAATCATCAAGATTATTCAACAAACGTTTCATTTAAATTCGCCCCGTTCAGACATTTTGTAGCTTTTTCAGAATATTCCGCTTCCTCTTGTAACTACTTTTTTCTCATGGAAATAATAATAATTGATAGAATAAAATTCTGTGCATCAATGCTAATTAACTATAAAGAATTTTGTTTTATAGTATAGTAGAAATTAACAAAATCAACAATCAACAAAAGGATATTTAAAAAGTTGGCACTGAAACACGAAATACGTAATTTGACAAAAAAAAAAAAATTATTTATTTAACAACATTGATAATTCATAAAATGGAACATAAAATGTAAACCAGATACTGGAAGATGGTCCTATTAAAAGCCTCAATAATCGACGAGCTTGTATAATAAAATATATGAATGCGGACTAGGCTAGAATTGTGTCAGGACCAAAACGTGTGGCGCTCAATCCTCTCTGCCTACTCCTGTGGGGAAACGGCGTGATCTTAAGTTAGTTTCTTATTTTAATTATAGTTAATCATGATATCAGATTGTGCTAATAAAATTTAAACAATCAAATATTTTAATTTTGGTATTTCATCAAACACAAAAATCAAAAATCATTCGCCATCTTCACAAATCCCCCAAAAAAAAAAAAATTTCACAAATAAGAGATATCTCATAGAGACGAAGGTATTTTTTATTAATGGAAAAATATGGAACAATCGGTAATTACAGGGCTTACGACCTGTCTTCGGCTGGCTTAAGTGAACACTTTACACAATGTAACGTTCACCATTTCACCTAATCGACCTTCATAACTATCAAATTTTTGAAAGTTGTATATATGTCGATATTCATTTACCTGAAATAGCGTATATTTCACAATGAGAATGTAATTATTTTATGAAATACTTTAAAGCAATATTCTTTATCTGTAAAATATTTTTAACACATTATATTAAAATATTATATATATAATTTGGTGCCAACTGCAAGCGGAGCAAACCATTTCATTCAGGGTAGTACAAAATGAGCAGCCTCAAAAGAAAATTAAAGTAGTAGTTGGACATAAAGTTTATTGCAGTTTAATGGTTAAAATATATAACTTAGAAGTTTTCGCTTCAAATATTACAAAACTACTTTATTTACCGAAACTACTTACCGAAAAATGTCTATAATTATAATAAAATGCATATAATTTTTAGGATTTAATAGAAAATAAATTAAAAAATAGAAATGTAAAGTGTGTGAACTATCATCCAAATACGCGAGAGATGTTGTGGGCGAAGTTTAAACTTGATTGGAGATAACGGAAAGCTAAACCTTCCAGCCGACCTTAAGACCAAGGGCTGAAAGCGTTTATCGCTTCCCACCCCTCGCCCCTACCCTCAAGACATCCGCTCGAGGGAAGGCGGCGATAAGATAGCCCCCCTATCGATACGCCTTCAGCGTTAAGGTTAGAAATAAATCTGTGTAATTAATTTACTTTTGGTGATGGAAACTAAGATTCAATGAAGAACCCCTACATCGCAATCAAAAGCAGAACAAATATGACATCGAATAAAAAATGTATGTAATAAGAATATTATTATTCGTTATACTGATTTTTGTCTCTACAAATTCCTTTATTTTTGTTGATCTGTGTGTATATCATTAAATATAATAATTCTAACGTGGATTTGAATACGTACTGTTATATGATAATTTAAAGGTTTACGTGTGCCTTTGACAGCCTGACATCTTAACATAAACTGAGTTGTATGGTGGGAGCATAATTTTTGGCATTCCTCGTGTCCGCGTAAGAAATAAATATACTCTGTGGAATGTTGAGCAGAATAGTTGAATAGGATGAGAAAATAGATTTGCGTATGAGAATATATTCAAGTCCTCTACTTTTAATATACTTATATTAAGGTAGAAAAGTAAAACCGGACACGGTATTTAAATCGTGATAGAGTAGGTGTTGGACTTGAAGGTGTAGCATATTAAGTTATCAAAAGAGGCGAAAGTCTTGGCGGATTATACAAATTAGGTAATGTTTCGTTTAACATTGATATCGGTCGCAATATAACAATTTGTTTCTCCAAGTAGTTCATGTGTGCGACAGTTTGGTTGTGGATCATTTTGGCAACCTAACTTGGATGGTTTGTACAAACTTTGATAATCATTTGTTTCAAATTGATGAGGCTAAGATTTGTATTGTAGAGGTATTAGTGACATTGTAAGAAAATACGAATTGTTTGTTTCCAAAACCTTCATAAGGCAATCTTAGACAATAAAAGTACGTTTATACTAGATGCGTTATTCTAGTTCACGCGCAAAACACACGAGTGATGATTCATAAATCGATTCGTGCTAAATTTATATTGTCTCTGAATCTCTGAGAGAAATCTCATTCGCGGATACGGGCCATTATTTCCCAGTGCACAATCCCCAGTCGATGAACGACATGAATCTTGTCCAAACCCGAGCGACCCTTGGGTCGGTTTTATATAAAAATAAGAAAAATATTTTAAGCGCTATTCAAAGTAATCCCAATTAATTAATTAAAACCAAGCCTTTTAATTAATTTGAAGCTTTTTGAAAAAGCTACCAGTATTTATACTAAAGACAGGATCACAAGTATCTTTGCAACTATTTAAATTATAATATTGTTAAAATGTGAATACTTTACTTTAAAAAAAATGGGTTTAAATGTAGCGATTTTTTCGTTGTATCATGTTTCTATAAACAACAGCGATTCTGTTTATAATAACCCTAAATTGAACAATGGAGACCTCGCTCCGAAGAGTAGCATCCGAAACATATCTGGGGGGATAATGAGGGACATGTCACACCCTAACTAGATTCGGCTGGGCCCCATTCTGATCAACTTTCCACGTCCGCTTGACAAAGGACCGCCAATCTATTACATCCCCCAAAAAGGACGGCACGAGGATCCCACAAAGAAGGCGAAAGTATTCTTCATTCTTGCCTCGGACATGGAGCATGGAGCCGTGCCACATCGCCCGGTGACAAACGTCTTATGACGCCAGTAACTTCAGTTTGACCAAATTATTGCAATTAATTGATCGATTCAGGTAAAACTTAGTAGTGATGAAATAAATTGCTAACTTTTGACTTGCTGATGTGAATGTGATTGGTATTCGATGTTATCATTAATTGTACTGAAAACTGTGATCGTCATCATGGCTTTATGAAAAATATCGCAATTCACAAAAACCAAAATCTGAATAGTATTCAATTATTATACAAGCTGAATATTATGTTCCAGGTTGATTTTGTTTGGCCACCATTTTGCTTTGGTAGATTTTTGTCAATTCATATTTAGTAATCGTAGAGAATAATTGATTACAATTTGTTATTTACTATGTCTCTAAAACGTGTTGAAGTTATTAAAACATTTCGTCTAATTAATAATCATTTAAAAAAATCATCATGAGCGACGAAGCTCATTTTGACTTGGCGGGTTTTGTTAATAAACAAAACAGCCATTATTGGGGTACTAAAAATCCTCGATTGATACACCCACGCAAAGTTACTGTGAATGTAGTTAGTATATTATTGGGCCCTATTTCTTTCAGGATGCAAAAGGCAATGCTGTAACCATTAATGGAGATCGCTATCGTCACATTGAAAAACTTATTGTTGTCCGAATTGGGTCGATTGGGCCTGCAACATACGTGGTTTTAACAGAACAGTGCCACAGCACACACAGCCCGAGCTACGCTTAAAATTGTGCGAGAAATTTTTCCCGGCCGCATAATGTCATAAAGTGATGACATTGATTAACCTCCTTGATCACCTGATTTGACAGCTCCCGATTATTTTCTGTATGGGTACTTGAAAGGAAAGGTCTACGCCAAGAAACCAACAACAATTCCGATGCTACAGGACAATATTCGAAATGAAATTGCTGAAATAACACACGAAGTGTACGAGAATATAATAAAATAGTATTTTATAAAGGAAAATAAGGCCGCGTCACAAATGACATATAGTGCCGAAACGCACTGACGAATAGTGGATTTTAAAACATCGTAACGGACGAGTCCTAAGAGTTAGCCAACCACTTCTTCGCATACCATTCTTTCGTCAACATCTAAAGCGAGCCACTCCAGCCTTCAACTTTATTCGCTCAATTAACAGTATAGTCGTAGTACCCGCCATTGTAAATCATCCCGCAATAAACGCCAACTTTTATACGTTCGGTTTTATTTAAACATCTTGCACAGCATAAATAATCACACACGCACATTCACATTAACTGCGACATGCATCAACCGGCTTGAGACCAGAAGAGATCCTTTAGTCTTTCTATGCACAAAACCTTCTGATACGATCACACAACTAAGATCCTCACGAGTCAAACATAGTCTATAACCACATATCCTACACAATCATAGTTTATTTAGAATTATCAATGATCAAAATAATTAAGAGATTCATTATCAAAAAACGAAAAATCATATTCTCTATCAAAATATTTTAATATTTTGATGAAAAGTATGTAAAAAACTTTTACCGAACATATACACGGCGTTCTCATGGAAAGCTAGTTCTCTGACCAGAGAATGGCAGCGCCTACAGAATAGCTATATATATACAACAATGGCCGTGACTGAAGTAGTTATATATGTAATATTTATGTTTTGTGAACTTTTTACTTTTTATTAACTTTTAAATTTTTTAAATTTATTTATTAATATTTTCCTTGGTTTTTTTTTTCATAGCATTATATTTATTTCATAACCTTTAATGTATAACACAATATGTATTATCTTTATGGCGAATCGGGTTAAAAAAAAACCTGATCACGCTGGAATAAACACACTATTATTATTATTATTATTATATATTATGATATTATATTTATGCATGCAGTGCATACGTAAGTACATTTTGTCATATGTAGACGTGGTTATAGTGCTCCATTGAATATTCTATTACTTCGTTCACCCCTAGAATGTACATCACATGTTACGGAATAGTTTGCCTCAGCCATTGATTGGATGATCTCTCAGGCAAGTAACCAGGATCCAGGAGCTAACCCCTGGCCATGATCTCTGTACCGTTTATGGGATAGAATTGCATCTCCGTATATCTGGTAGCACTCTGATCTATATATACGCGTTCAGAGGTTAAGCTCCCAATGCAGCTAATGCACTAATGATTGGCATTATTTGTGTATTTCGGGATTGCATCCGATCTTTGAGAAATATGATAAACTGATGATTAGACCGCACACTGAAGTCGAAATTAGATTATCATTAAATTAATAATTACACAAGCTGAGAATCGTGGAATTTTACTAAATATGTAATAATAAGAATTTTTCATAATGGAAATTTTTCCCATAAATTAACTAACTAAATTACCATCACGCCGTTTCCCAGTGGGGGTAGGCAGAGATGATAGAGCGCCACACTCTTCTGTCCTGACACACAATTCTCGTCTCATCCACATTCATACATTTTCTCATACAAGCTCGCCGATTGTTGTGGCTTCTAACATAATCATCCCCCCAGTATCTGGTTTACCTGGTCGTGCCAAGTCTTCTCTATTTCTGGTACAATCAACACTTGCATCTTATATCTTTCTTACCATTCTCACCTCATTAATCCGTTTCATATGACCAAACCACCTAAGAGATCCATTTTTAATCTTACTCACTACACTAAGATCAGTTTTACATTATTTCCTTATTTCTTCATTATTTTCTCTGTCAAATATGGATCTGCCACATACGCGTCTAAGTGATCTCATTTACAATGCATTTAGTCTACTTTTGTTCATCTTTTGCCAGCCACAATTCCATACATCCATTGTACCGCTAGTTTTGCCTCGGTTGACAAGTTCCGTTATTCCATTCATATCATCGTTCACTTTATTCCCTGCAGTCCTTTCGATATCATTCTCAGTCTTTCTGTTTCTATCAAAAATACATCCCAAATATACAGACTCATCTAACTGTTTCAAATATTTACTACCTACAATTATTTTGCACAGTGTTTTGCTTTCCTCCTTCTTGAATACCATCACTTTCGATTTGTTGACATTCATAATAAGGTCGCTTTCCTCGCATACATCATACATTCTAATCAC
Source organism: Eubasilissa splendida (assembly GCA_031772225.1). Classification (NCBI taxonomy): domain Eukaryota; kingdom Metazoa; phylum Arthropoda; class Insecta; order Trichoptera; family Phryganeidae; genus Eubasilissa; species Eubasilissa splendida. The sequence continues at coordinate 11,748,078 of CM062850.1, read as the reverse complement.
TAGGCTATAGTTCTTGTTCAATATTCGCCGTTAGTACTGTATTATCGGCGTATAATAAACAGCATTCTACATTCATATATTTTAGTTCTTTCATACAATTATCCATATACAAGTTGAACAGCCAAGGAGACAGTACACACACGCAGAACTTCCTTCATATAGGGATGCGATTGCGTTTATAAGTTTACTATTCACCCTGTAATCAGAGAGTATATTCCATAACCTATATCTTATAACTCTATCATATGTCTTTTGTAGATCTACAAAGGCACAAATAAGTTTTTGGTTTTTCGCTAAAAACTTTTCTGTCATCACTCGTAGAGAAAATATCTGATCCATACATCCTCTTCTACCCACAAAGGTCCCTTGCACGTCTCATACTTTTTCTTTCGCCATCGTTCTTGCTCTTTTTACTAAAATTCTCTCATACAGTTTACCAACCCAGTTCAGTAAACTATTTGCCCTATAGTTACCACATTGTATTTTCGACCCTTTGCCTTTGTAGAGAGGCATAATGACAGCCCTCCTCCAGTCTAACGAGGTGTGGCTCTCCTCGAAATATTGATTGAAGAGCGTATGAAGCCACGAGATAACTAACGGTTCACCAGCCTTGATATACTCAGCAGCAACATTATCATACCCCACAGCCTTACCATTCTTCATATGTTTTATTGCACACTTTATTTCTTTCATACTTATTGCAATCATATCATTTTCGTCATTCTTACTTACCCCAGAGAGCCTCTCAGGGGATTTCTCATTTACATTCTCTACACTCTCATACGTTTCCTGCAAATATTTCATGCATCTATTTTTTATTCATCGTCATTCATTAACATCTCTCTATTTACTAACTTAATAGCTTTCATACTACTTCTTTCAGCACCACATCGTTGTATTTTGACCGCCTTCTGGAAGTCATTTTCACCCCTTCCTCTCTTATCAGCCGCTGTTTCATTTCTTTCACACCAAATTTAATAATTACTAATTGATGTAATAAATTGATAAAGCGAGTATTTAAATGTTGGTATCTTTCTTCCTGAGACACAAAATTAAGGTCACAGTTATAAGTGGTAGATAATATGAGGTACGTATGAAATAATATATTACTTCTACTAGTTTGTATGATACTATTCTTTGTTTAATTTGAAAGAAACTGCACTGGTATTATTTTTATATGTCATGTTTTATATCAGTTATTATTACTGTACTATTTATTTCTCTGAAAAATAAAATAAAAATAACCAAACTACTGCTGAAAGATTTTATCAAGTTCCGAATGCCAGAATTTTACTCCACCGGAATAAATAATCTCGTAATTAATTGGCAATTCTAATAGTGCTTATTTTGATTAATAAAGTTATTTATTAGTCGAGAAAAATGTATCTGAATTTGAATTTGAAAGTAAAAAAATTGAATTATTTACCTAAAAACTTAAATACATAAAAAATTACAGTTTTTCGTGCAGAAAGCGATCTCGTAGTAAACGAATGTCGATAGAATTTTTTAACGCGAAAAACGTAAAATGAGCGGCACCGTGTTCGTTATCACACTTATCACCTATTAAAATGGCCCGGCAGCCATATCGGGCGCATTACATCATCATCATCTGAAGCCAGGCCCGAAACGGCCTAAGCGCCTCTCCACATTAGCCGATTCCCAGATGAGCACATTGTGATGCACGTTACCCGCGGTACGCCGGATGAGATACCTCCAATACATCGCAGCCAATGTGCGCGTCAATCCGCGCCCGCCCGCCGATCGGGGCTCCATTAATCTTATCTATTCACATTGGGGCGGGGGCGAACCAGTGCCGGCGGCGCGTGCGGGGAGCCCGGGCGCCCGCTGCGCCGGGGTAATTAGGACACGTATTTTATTTTTAATATTTACTCCAAAAACATTGTGGTGAGTCATTTTTAATAAAATGATGTAATAACATTAAGTTCCACCTGAAAATGGGCAGAGGTTAAACAACATCATCATTATCTCCATTCTTCGTAAGACATCAATCTTTTAGATTGGTTAAACAGTTCAAATATCCGGGAATAAATGTGATCAGGAATAATGATATCGAACAATAAAAAAATATCGGGATAAAATCAGGAAATGCTTCGTACATAGCGATACAACCAACCGTTCTATGTGGGTTTGATGTTTAGTCTCGCACGTTAGCGATTACAAGTCTTCAAACGGCTCACCAGAGAATGAAGGTTAAAGAATCTGAAACATTGGAAGATATTCTGAGGAAGATGAAAGCAAGAAGGCTACAGTGGGCGAGACACATAGCGAGAGTAGATGAGTTCTGTCTAGTTCCACGAGACCGTTAAAGAAAGAAAGAAAGCAGAAATAACTTTGTACTAAATTCGTGGTTTTTTTTTAAAAAACCAAATTGGTATGGGATAAAATATTTGCTTCATCAGCGTGACTGAAAACCAAACTTAAACTTCAAATTGTGTTGGTCTAAAATTTGATATTTTTGAATACCTAGTTGGAAATAAGTAAAGCGTGTAAAACTAACCAAAATATCATATTATGGAGAACACATTCTTATTGTGAAGTTGTAATAATTTATAACATAGGTCTGTGATATTTAAAAAAATACAAATTAAATGTATTAATTAGAAAGATGTACATATAAAATCAATTTTATCAAAAAATATTCTTGTTGCTACCAGGATTCGAATCTGGATCTCTTCCTATCCAGGTAAATTGCATTATCCGATTATGCTATGGCAACACAGTGCATTGGTGACAAATTTTTGAACCTATTTATATTACACTTTTAAATTGATACATCTATTGCTCCATCCTTTATTTTTACAGCCATCTTCTTTATTTTTACGGAATCTCAAATACCTTTGAGTAATCCGATAGGAAGAATTCCAGGATCGAATTCCGGTAGCAACAATATTTTTCGATAAAAATGATTTTATATGTATATCTTTCTAATTAATACATTTAATCTGCATTTAAAAAAATAGCATTCTTAGCTTTTATTTAAAATGAAATTTTTTAACAAAAGACAATTCTTAGATGTTTAAATTTAGTTTTTGGTAAACTTGACAAAGGAAAGATTTTTCCGGAATTTGTCGATTTTTCAAAATAAACTTAGTGGATAATAGCAATTAATTACACAATTTTATTATATACTAATTTTTTATTTATTTAGAATTCTTGAAAAATGTTTTTAGTTTTTTTCTTTACCCTTATGTATGATAGCGGGAAGTTAACCGTTGAATTTGTGTAACTAGAATTTATAGAGACACGCGGGATGAAGCAGTTCAGAAAATAAGATACAATGACGAGTTGTATAACATTCATCAGAATCCCAAACTCTCAATCTATAAGTAACTACGGTGCCTCAGATGGGTAGAGCACATTCAGAGGAATCGATACCCAAGTAACAGGAGATGAGTAGGAAATCCCCAACAATGCTGGAAAGATGATAAAGAAGAATGCAGTAAAACTGCTACAGATTACGAATAGAAAGATAATTTGTGGATAATATGTGGAGTCGAAAGATTCAGTAAGCTGAGGCTCAATATGAAGTGTAGGGCCATTAATGAAAAAGGGCATATGCTGAATGAGAACAACAAAATTAGTACAAATTAAAGTAATCTATTAGAAAGATATATAGAAAAAATTTATTTATCGGAAAAATATTTAGTTGCTACCGGGATTCGAACTTAGACATATTCAAGAAGAGGTTCAAGAGGTTTCTAACACAAATACCAGTAACATCAAATATTTTTTCAATAAATAGATTTTTTTGTATTTATTTCTAGTTGATTAATTTAATTAGTATTAAAAATAGCAAAGAACTATGTTCTGAAAATATAATTTCACAATAAAAATGTATTATCTTTAAAAACAAACTTAGAAATGATATAAAAATTTGGATTCTATCAGCTAACAGATGATACTTTGATCTCCAAAAGTACTTTCGTTGGTATTCGGTATTACTTACAAATTATATTCTAGTATTTTGCGTGTTAACCAGAAGTAAGTATAACGAGTTTTACATAAATAACGAGTATAACGAGTTTTATATAGAGTTTTAATAAAGTTTAACGAGTTTTACATAACGAGAATTACTTAAATAAATTGTAAATAAAATAAAAGTATTTATAAGTGTAACGCCTAACCCCGGTATCCCCCCTCCACCATACATAACGGCTCCTACCCTTCGGTTTGTGGGCCGGGGGAATTGTCATGCGATATTGAATCGGGCGCCATTTACATACAGATATGCCGGGTACATCGGTTCATCTGGCTTATCCGAGTATAGTGTGAAGCTTCCCCGCACCTTCACCCGCCCTTGCCCGCCCTTGCCCACCCTCGCCTCTTATCCACGAGTGTTTTACACGTGTAAATATTAACTGAACTCACTTGCTGAGGTAATAATTAATTCGGTAAGCCCGTCGGCTATCTCAGAGTTTGAGGTGAAGTTGTATAACAATTATCGCCAGCTTAATTCTTTATCATAATACCTAGGATTTAAGAGAAGTTTATATTAAAAACAGAGAATTAATTTCGCTTTGGGAAAAACAAATCTAAAATAAAGCGACGTTATTTAAATTACTTCAGTTATTACTCAATGTAATATATCCGTCGCGTTATTAATTATTATAAGCTTTAAACCTTCAATTCGAATTCAACATTTTTCCCTAGATGGTGATTAAAATGTCAATCGAATGAAATTGTGCAGGGCGAGGATCTCTCTCGAGAAAAGTCTCCAAATTGCATTAAATAAAAACATACCTATTTCCACCTAATCGACGTTTACTTTGAGCGTCTCTCACGATCGAAACGGAGAAATTCAGCAAAGCAGCCCGACTTATTTCTATACAGGGGGGGTGGCAGAAGGGGCGAGAGGGTCGTTCAAATAAAACAACGTCGAGAGTCGAATACTTCTCGAGGAGCTCACGGAACTTTAAAGCGCTCAAATACTTATCGATACATTAGCGGGGAAAGGTGGGGCGGCGATTGCGGCCACTTTCTTTCGGAACAGAAGAGACATACACTCGTGCCGGCAGAGTGCGCACGGTCCTCGGGAAATGTTACAACTACATGTCAAAGACGGAAAAAATTGCAGCTAAGTGTCCGTGAAAGGGGCGTGGGGTGTTTAGAGCCAGCTGCACTTGTGTGCGTGTGACGTTCAGGCGTTTATGGGCAGCAATGAGTCGGCGATTTCCGATGGTAATGACATACTTTTGAGTGCTGATAACGGATTATTGGTAAAACTTAAAATATTAATAAAATAATACAATAATAATGGCAAATAAAAACGTAGAACCGAAAACTAAAAAAATAACATCGATGTTTTTAATTTTGGTTAGTAAAAAATAGCGATACATGTTTTCGATTAAATGAATCGAGCGTAACGCAGTAAAACGTTATTACCTGCGCTGATTTATAATTCCACCGGCATTCCGAATCCATTCCACCAAAATAAGGTCGTAAAGTATAATATTTTAAAAAAGCAGTAAAATATCATGAACCGTGACGTGACAAGACAGTAGCCCCGCGGGCCGCTCGCCCCGGCCTCCCCAGATATCCCGCGGAGGCCACTCATTTGATTCGACTGTCATTCGATCACGCCACGGATGAATGGATTATTCCCTCTTTTTGTGCCTCAAACCGATCGTATAATGTGAAAAGTGTGCGATCGGCATTTTACGGCGGGGCTCGTTCGCATTTCGGATGCCGGGAATTGTAAGGTACTGTATTTGGCGGGAAGAAAAAATTCCCGGCTTTGCGAGCCTACGGAGGAAATGAAGCGTTAAATACAAGATAAACATATTTCACCATTTTGACGAATGTCAACAACAACAATGCTCGCGCGGGAACAAATGTGCCATTTTATAAAGCGGCATTTATTCTCAGAAAGCGATAACTTTTGTGTATGAATATTACTCTATTCCCGAGACAAGAATGTATTGACTCTAAAAATAATTAGCCTTAAAAACAACAGAAGAGAAGCGAATAATACATTAATTTAACATAACTTCTCAGAGAATCTTAAAAATACTCGTAATCCAACCCGACCAAGTGGGAAAATGGATTTTTTCGGTAACTACGCAGGCTTGAGAATTTACAATAACTAATGATTTATTCTGCACGTAGAGGTATTTTACAGAAATTCACCAATCCGTGATGATTTGAATGATTAGGGGGTAAAATTACAGCCAGATCCCGCGCGTGTCAACGCGTCATCAACGTCCGCGTCCAGTTCCCGCGTGCAAATGACGCGTGTGGAGGCCCCGTCGTATGTTCATCCAGCCCCCCGACCATCCAGCCATGACAGATATAAAGTCAATGGGACCAGCAACCACCACAGCCATAATCAATAATTTCCTTTAATTCATATAAGCAAACGGCATGGGCCAAAATATCTTTATAATCAAAATATATCACACTCGCATAAAATACAATATAGAGTTGTGAGTTGTCAGTCTATTGTATTTTGTACGCAGAGCAGAATAACAAATTGATTGAGACCTTTACTGTCAAATCTCCAACACGAGAGAGCAAAGTGTCATCAGTATACCAATCGTAAGATACCCGAGACGTAGAAGAAGGTGAGTCCACTATTTTTCAGAAATGAAGTTTGGTATCTTCATAATATTCGTTAAAAATTGGTGTGAAAAATCAGCAAGATATGATATCATTATATTATTAAATAACTAAATCAATGATTAAATCGACTTTAAAATTTGAACCGAATATTTGGTAGGCGATACCTTCTGGTATCGGATTAAATTATTACTGAATACATGGAAATTAGGTACATACATAAGCAAAGCTCAGTTAATTAATTAATTTTTTATTAAGGAGAACACATTCTTATTGTGAAGTTTTAGATATTTAGAACATAGGTCTGTGATGTTTTAAATACTAATTTAATGTATTAATTATAAATATATACATATAAAATCAATTTTGTCGAAAAATATTATTTTGGCGCTACCGGATTGGAAATAGAGATCCAGGTTCGTATCCCGGTAACGCAAAAACAATATTTTTCGACAAAATTGATTTTATATGTATATATTTGTAATTAATACATTAAATTAGTATTTAAAATGTATTTTTTGTTTTTTCATATCTAGTCAAGTGATAAAGTGCCAGACGATTAAAGAATTATTTTATTAGAAATATGCGTACACATGTCTTACTTAGTAATACGTTCGCAGGGCATTATTAAAAGTGTTACGCACTGACGGTGAGAATTATATTTATGTGGAAGTTACATATATTTTGATTTACATTTTAATATGACGTCTGTGTTAAACTAGGACCCACGTCACTATAGCCGGGCAGGTGCTTTTTGGGAGAATGTGAGTGGGGCTACAGTAAGGGGATAGATAATGCGTGGATTTTAAGAGGCGCACTTTGCTTTTTAGCCGTCACATAATTGATAGAATAATCTAAAATATAAAATAAATATTCTCATTAGCTAAAAGTCACCTCCTTCACAAAATATTATAGGAAATATTTTACATTCGCAACTCTATTTTGCGATATTTACAAAGCAAAGTTAAACTGTTAACAATAATTTTACAATATTTTTAAATGACGCTTCAGTAAATATTCCATTTGTCTTTCAGAAAACTTTATTATAATGTGTATCCACTCGGAATAAGTTGAATTCAATTCAGATTTAAGTCTTATTAATTAATTGAATAACAAGAACTGTCCTCGGAGAAGACAAACAAAATGTAGATATTTATTTTGCAGGCGGACTCGTGGATTCAATTAAAAGATGGCAAGAAAGTTGTAAACCTCATGTAATCCCTGATTCGAGGGAGTTTTTGATTATATTAAGGATTACCATTTTAATTCCTCTCCTATCATTTTTTGAAGTCATTAATTTGGCGGAATTTAATATCTAGCCAAAGTTATCAAATTTCATTAAACTAAATTTTGATAAAATATATTAATGTTGGGTGTCTGCTAATATTTTGCGTAAAATACTACTGTAGGCGTTGTAAGAACAACAAAATTCATTTGAATTATTTTAAGTCTTTTTTTTCGTTTTGTACGCAGCTTTGTAAAATAAAATATTATTAAAATTACTATCAATTTTGACTTGTCTAGGCTTAATTGCTCTATGTAGATTCACTGAATAAATGTAGTATTTTACGAAACCAGTTAAATACGAGTAGTCCACCCCTTTTGTCGTAAGTAAATTTTCATGTCCCATTGCGAGTATCACGGTCGCAGCCTTTCTTCAGCATTCCACAAGTTGAACCAATTCTGGATTACGTTCTCCTATAGTGAGAATATGCCGAGCTTATAATGATTTACTAAGAGAACACATTCTTATTGTGAAGTTGTAATTATTCAAAACAGACGGTCTGTGATATTTTAAATATGAATTAAATAAATTAATTAGAAAGATATACATATAAAATCAATTTTATCAAAATACATTGTTGTTGCGCCATCGGTATTCCAACCTGGATCTCTTTCCAAACCGGGAAGGTGCATTATCCAACTATACTACAGCGACGATATTTTAGCGACAAATTTTCGAACCTATATGTCACCTTTTTTTGATATTAATACATTTAATCGTTCCATTATTTGAAAGAGCCATCTACCTTATTTTTACGGGATGTCAAATACATTGGAGTAATCTGAGTGAGCAGACGACAGAATTATCAATTCATTTTTATTAAATTTTGGATAAATTGATACAACTTTATTATTACATTCATATGTTCTATGTTCTGAACAATTACAACAACAATATTATTCGAAAAAATTTAATTTATATGTATATCTTTCAAATTAATATATTTAATTTATATTTATAATGATTTGTTCACCGATATTGATATATTTTCTGTTTCATTAATAATATTTAAAAACCTAATTGACAATATGTACCTGATTTTTCCTTGTTTATGTTTATGTGTAACTTTTTTTACATCGTACTCGAGACAGAGAGGATAGAACGTCACACTCCTCTGTACTGACACAATTCATGCCTCATCCACATTCATACATCTTCTCATACAAGTTCGCCGATTGTTGAGGCTTCTAACAGAACCATCTTCCATTATCTGCATTACCTGTTATATGGTGTGGTCACACACCAATCTAAACGCTGCGATGTAAACAATGATACTGATGGTCTATGAACAATGATGATTATACAGTTAACAAATGCACCAATTAAAGGACTAAATGGCCTATCCTTATTTTATTAATTATGACGCTGTAGTTTAGATCGATATTTAAAAACTACAATATTATTTCAAAACTAAAAATAGATAATAAAAAAATCGAAACAAAAGATTTGATGATGATTTTAGTTTTTAATCACACTGATTATTATAACACTGGTTAGTTTATATATAAAATCCACGTGTTTAAGTATTATACAAAGATACTGTATAATTTTATTAAATATGACTAACCACAATGTTTTTGCAGTAAATATTAAAAATACAAAATGTTTTATATGATTTTAATTAATCTGATTTAAAACTATAACTTTGATTAACTAAAAAATGTGAATAAATGGAATCAAATTAGATTTTTACGAAAATGTTTTACTATGAAAAACTGAGATACGAGAGTGGTTTGATAAGTAACGCGGTTTGATATTGAAGAAAATAATTAGAGTTTTGTAACGTACTTTATTTTTCAACATAGACCCCTTGAAGTTCAATTTACTTGCCCCAACGTTTCTCCAGTTTCGCGATTCTTTCACGAAAGTGAGTTTCTTGGAGACAAAATACTCGTTTACTTCGCGTACTTCATTTGACTCAAATTATTGTCCTGCCAGGAAATTTTTTAATTTTGAAATTTAAGGAGTATATGGTAGTCCAAAGAAGTTAGATCTGGTGAATATGATATGCAGATGCGGAAGCAGTTCAAATCGCAGCTCGGCCAATTTTTGCTCTGCAACACGGCTTGAATGCACCGGTGCCTTGTTATGGTGAAATAACGCCTTTTCTGGCCATTCCTGGGCGTTTCTCTGTTATTGCCACCTTTAATCGTTTTAACCTTTACGCGGCACCCACATTGCACTTTATCGATGATTTCGGGTGTCATAGCTGATTTCTGGGTTCCAGGACGTGGTGCATCTTTAATGTTTGTTTTATCATGCTTAAATTTATGTTTTCCTTTCCAGATAAAACGATTGAATCATACCACGAATTCCAATTTTATCAATTTTTCGCTGTTAACTACGAATTACGATAATGTCAAACTACGAATTTCTGTCAGAATGACTTAAGACCATAGATTATTTATTCATAAGAAGGAAACTTTATGACATTTACAGATGACTTTAGCGTCATCTATTAGTATGCTTACCAAGTTACTTATCAAACCACTCTCGCATCATTATTTTACAGGAATATTTTAAATAAAAATAAATTTTAAGTGTTTGATACATCCTTGAGAAACAAGGAATTATATACGTTATGGCTCAGAAAATGAAAAAAAGTGGCACACACAACTAGTTTTGACACCTCCAGCCTGAGTGCATTACGTCCTGTGAGGATTGCGGCTCCCGACGACTGCACGGTGCACTATGCTCACCCAGTACGGAGACTTCGGGTAGCAGAGGGTAGTGCACTATAGAGTACAATGTACAAATAGGTAGGGGCGTGGGGCAAACAATCGGATCCGTTTCCGCCATTGCGCCATCAGAGGTGGCGCTCGTAGGCGGGAACCAGCGAGACATTTGCAAATACATTCATAATGAACATCGAAAATAGACTTTCGGCTGAAAGCTTTCACAAGTACGAGGATGTATACTTAAAATGATATTCGAGCTGCAGAAAATTCATGAAAATTATATTTGGTACCAAGAATATTTTGGGAGAAAATGGCAGCGAAATACATATTTCCTCCTTCTCTTTTATATAACAATTATTTAGCTATCAGAATTGATTCAGATAGATTCTATATGTTTTGAATTCAATAAAAAAATATTCATTTAAATCATTCAATACCTATTATTTTAAATACTAATTTATTGTATTAATTATAAATATATACATATAAAATCAATTTTGTTGAAAAATATTGTAATAGTAAATAACGGTACCGCAAAAACAACATGTTTCGACAAAATTGATTTTATATGTATATATTTATAATTAATACATTTAGTTAGTATTTAAAACATCACAGACCTATGTTCTGAATAATTATAACTTCACAATAAGAATGTGTTCTCCTTAACCTATTATTTTAATAAAATATTTACGAAACAGTTGAGATTTCGCACATACAAAAGATATACATATTATTGAAGGATTAAAATACTTTATATGGCTGAATATTGAATAGATTATTTCAACCCTTTACTATTTTAATTCAATAATATTTTATCAAACTACATTATTTATACTTTATTCTAATAATTTTCTGTTTGCTGCATCCGACTCTGCCTGATACGATCAGCGTTGCGGTTCGCATACAATGGAAAATATTCAGGATGCAATAGGGTTTCGCGTCACGCGGGTCCTCTTCGCGTAGGGGGCCTGCGGGCGGGGAATGGAATTTCAAATTCACCCATTTCCCGTCTTTTGTTTTTTCCCCTGCGCGAAGAAGCGTGTCTAATCTGCGGCGGGGCTCTGGATGCTCTGGCTGGAGCTGGATGGGGCTGAATGGGGCTGGTCGGCGTCCGTGGCCCCCGTAGCCTCGCAAACCGCGGAAACACCGAGCGAAGGTGCAATGGATAATTCATAAGCAATATGCACATAAACGTGGGCACGCCGAAGTCTCCAAGTAACACAGTAATTTTTAAAACTTTCTACATTTATGGAATTTTTCAACACGACGTCTGATTAATTTATATTTATAAAGCAATTTAAAAACAGAGTGAATTGTAAAGGCATTCGCAACTTGAAAGAACTGTTAATTAAATTAAACCGATTAGATATACGGAATAACGTGTTTAATTTTGAATAATATATTTTTTTGCAAAAATATTAGTTTATTTAAAAAAAAACATATTGCATGGTGCAATATTTTAAAATTTTATTTTCACTACTTGAATTCTTATAATACTTTTGAGCAAGGCGGTAATTTTTACATAGATAACGCAAATAGATTTAAAATAACAAAATCAAAATACATTTATAAATATTAATTTGATTTAATTTAATACACAACAATGAAAACAAACTGCGTATTATAATTTAAAAAATATTCTAATGGTCCTTTTTAAATAATCACTATCTTGACTGATTGAAAAAATCTAATGTTATTATTTTAGCTTCAGATATTTAAAAAAAAATACACTATAAAAACAGAAAATCGACTACAAGAGCATTCAAAAATATGTATATATATATACCTAGGTACATGGTATTTATTAAATCTAAAATTCTTTTCGTTTTGTACAAGAAAAGAAAAAATAACAGACAACCAAATAACTAACATACGAACTAAAGAACTAACGTAAAATCCTTGTCACAATATTTAAATTTTCATATATCACTCACGTGATCACTTTGGTATCACTTACGCAATCAAATAGCTCCATGACTTTTTTATAAAAATATGACTCGATTGGATCGAAAATTTAAACGCTGACAATATAATACGCATTAATGTAAAAAAAATACGTCTTGTTTACAGAGAGATTTAATTTTCGAAGGGTAAATATTTGTACTGTTGCATAAATGTGTCATAAACTATCGGATTTATGTTTCCACCAAAAATGTTTGTAGAATGCCCCTCGTCCCACAACTAATGATCCAACCCCCACTCCTATACGTACACTTGATTTCATGTTTATTCATTTATTGGTCTGTGGAGAAAATGAACTTCAAAAATAAAAAAAACAAATTGTGCTGGTACTCTTCTAAAACAGTAACAGCATAATCATAACCGTTACCATAATTCAGAGATTAATAACAAATCAAATAATAATGTTTATTCAAAAAGTATATTTCATCTTAACACAATATTGAACAATAGGTTGATTGCGAATAAGTTTATAATGCTCATTACAATATTTTATTACGAAGTCGTAACGACGTAACTTTCAATTCAATTAACTTTTATAGAGAAAATCAAAACTTTAATACGTTGCATTTTGCCGTGAAATTTTATACATTTCCTAATATAGTTAATCAAAAATATTTTGATGGCGTTCAATGAATGGTGCATTATTTTATTACAGAAATTCTTTTCTCTCCAACAACTGTTTTTATATTTATGATACAACCATCCAAAATGTTAAGAAAATTGAAAAATAAAAATCTTAATAATATAAATTGAAAAGGGATGAAATAGGTGACGCATCTTAATTGGTTACTTACAGGGGATGCATTAAAAAAAGTTTAATGGATTTTATCACGTAACTAGGCTTAAACTCATGTTAAAATAGTATGTTGTGTTAAAAAATAAACAATTAAATAAATAACTAACTTAGTTATAATGTATAAAAATTTAATTATTGGATACCATAAAATAATATTACTCATTATTAGATGTGTATTTTTACTGATCCCTGCCTACATCGCCAGATCAGAGTCCGTATCGAAATGGACATATAACACTGCACCTTATATAATTTTTATTGGCTATTTTTTCCTTTATTGGAATTGTGGCTCGGAAGATTCTATAGACGTTTGCAATAAATCAGAACAGTCAATTTTATCACATATTATTTTAATGTAGATCAACCGTATGTAGTGTAGTGTATCTTTGTTTTAATGTTCGTAATCGTATATTCTTATTGCATCAAGAATTTATGTTTTATAGAAATCGAGTATCATAAGAAGCATTTTCGTATAATGTTTTATCCGATTTTTATGAACATGAATAACCAATATTTTATGAATATTACAAACATAACAAAAATAAAAAATTTGATTTTGAAGAAGGGTTTGCAAGCTTTAATTATAAAACCGAGCAATTAGCAAGATAAACCGAGTGAATTCTACCAATACTGTTCAACAATTTTAATAATTGTACATTGTTTTTAAGGTGAACACATTATTATTGTGAAATCGCAGTTTTTCAAAACAGTTCTGTGATGTTTAATACAAATTAAATGTATCGATTAGAAAGATAAAATCAATTTATCGAAAATATATTTTGTTGCTACCGGGATTGGAATAATAAACTTTTCCTATTCGGGGAAATGTGTTTATAATCACATTATGTTAACTTAGTCAGCTAAAGACAAATTTTCGAACTTGCATGCTGCACTTTCAAATTAATAATGGTAATAATTTTATTTGTCAACGCATTTCCCCGGGTAAAAATAGTTTCTTATTCGAATCCCGGTGGTAACTAATTTTTTTTTAAATAATTAATTTCATCTGTATATCATTCTAATTGGTGCATTTAATTTGTATTTAAAATTGTATATTGATTTATTTCAGAAAATATTGAAATACAGATATTTACATAATTTATACCTGAATTTTGTATCTGAAGATTATTAGAAAATATGTTATTAAGGAGAACACATACTTATTGTGAAGTTGTAATTATTCAGAACATACATTTGTGATATTTAAATATGAATTAAATATATTAATTAGAAAGATATACATATAAAATCTATTTTATCGAAAGGTATTTAAGATTCTGTAAAAATAAGGCTCTTTCAAATAATGGAATGATTAAATGTATTAATATCAAAAAGGTAACATATAGGTTCGAAAATTAGTCGTTAAAAGTACTGACGCTATAACATAGTTGGATAATGCACCTTCCCCGGTTTGGAAAGAGATACAAATTCGAATCCCAGTAGCGCAATAACAATATTTTTAGATAAAATGATTTTATATGTATATCTTTCTAATTAATACGTTTAATTAGTATTTAGAAAATATCTCATTGTTTATGCTAATAAGATTATGTTTAACTATTTAAGTTTTTTTTATCAATTCAACATGTTAATAATTTGAAGCGTTCTTATATTTGATATTGATTACAAATTTAATTCTTCTTAAATTGAAATGCATTTATGGCCGTAGCCTTCTCGAAGATTGGATCCGACCTGAATAACGACACCATTATCCGCGAAAACTGAGAGAGGCCACGACCGTTGCAACCGAAAGAGAAAGAAAGCGGCCAGTTAGAGAAAGAACGCCCGAAAAGCATTACTGATATTCTGAAGATCCCCTTTATTTCAGTTTTAAAACTTCTCTCTCCTTCTTACTCACTCTCAACAAATATATTATTATTGGAGTTTCCAATGAAGTTGCTGCAGACGAGAAAAGGTGGCACTCGGCAGTTATTTTTATTTCTCGTTCACAATTGCTTAAAACCGGAGGAACTAACGAAATTAAATTCGCATTCACCGGCGGGGCAGCGTATTGTTTCGCGTGGGCACATCGGTGGCTGGAATATGCTAAAACTTTTTGCCAAGTTCACGTTGCTGATTTTGATCACGGGCTATCATGAACTGGCCTTTATTCTGGCATTCTTGTGATGTTTATTTATTCCGTGCTCTTGAAATGCAATGGGAAATTTTTCGCGAATAAATATTTAGTTTATAGCTTCAATGGCTGGAAATGTCAATTTTTTGTTATGGAGTTTCAAATAAAAAAATCTTTCCGATCCATAACCGAGCTATTTTGATATTAATGTATTATTATTATAATATTTTAATAGATTTTCTCATGATGTCGCAAAAACATGGCAACGAGGTTATTTTTTTCATTTTATTGAAAAATTAATTCAAAAATATTATTATCGAATGTGTTATTGAATTGAACGATTAAAATAAATACTAATTAAATGTATTAATTAAAAAGATATACATACAAAATCAATTATATCGACAAACATTGTTGTTGCGCTACCAGGATTTTAACTTGGTACTTTTTCCAAACCGGGGAAGTTGCATTATCCAACTATGCTACAGCGACATTATTTTTGACGACAAATTTTCGAACCTATATGTTACACTTTTTCAAATTAATACATCTATCGTTCCATTATTTAAAAGCCATCTACTTTGTTTTTACGGAATCTCAAATACCTTTGAGTAAACCGATAGCAGACGCAATAATACATTTAATAAGTATTTAAAATATCACAGACCTATGTTTTGAATAATTACAACTTCACAATAAGAATGTGTTCTCCTAATAAGATTAAAAATAAAGATTTTATAATAACTTTATAATTAACCACAAATTCTATCGATTTTTTTTTAATAAACAATTTTTCTAATAATTTCGAATCATTAGGTCAATTTCTATAAAATTTCAATTTTAATTCGGTAATAGACTTAGTTTTAGAATGATTTTATAAATAGTTTCATTATTTAAATTTTTTATTGAATAATATAGTAATTTGACATATGGCTGTAGTTACTTTATTATTATTCTGATTAAAAAAAATGTATTTTTCAAAACAGGATTTTATAATATTATTGATTTTGGAAATGAAAAGTAATTATTATATTAAGATTATTTTGACTTTCTCTTAATATGTTATCTTGTCTCGGGATATATGAGTAGATCTAAAAAAAATCAATAAGTTGAAGATTGTAAAGCGAAAATATTTAATATCCAGTCCACTAAAAATCTTTTATTTAAAAATTTTGTCACCTTTTTGGCGTATACCATTTTTTATGAAATAAGATTGGTTTTTCTTGTACAAAATAATCACATTCTATAGCCCATTAAACATTTAAGTATTGTAACCTAATAATGCGACGGTTTCGCTGTAAGAGTGAATAGGGAGACCACACGATATTTCCCGCAGTACACCATACTAATGTGCTCCGCCTTTTGCTTGTAAGTCACCCCATCCAATGAGAATAACACGTGACATCCTGCCACTATCAATCCGGAAAATATTCCTGTTGCTTCATCCTGGTTTTCCTCGTTTGTTTTGAAATTTTATGCAATTAATCTTAAGTCAAATAAATTAAAAATAATAAATCTGACAAGAAAAAGTAGTGTTGATCTTCTATGAAATTTATATACGCATAAAATGGAAATCAAAGTATACTTGAGATATGTATGTATATGCGTATATTCAGAAAAAAATTGTAAAAAGCTAATGTAGACATAGACAGGTATACAAACAAACTAATATCTGATATTTTGAATAAGGGTAGTTAGAAGTCTGTGGTGTTTATAGCAACTTTTTTTTTCAACCTGAAGCGTTATAAAATGCTCGATGTCAAGAGTCGTTCAAGTTGTCTTAAAAGTAGGTAATATATATAATTGCAACCACCCCAGCAACAACACTGTATATCGGTTTTGAGCAGATCTGAGTTAGTGTGTTTGTCCATTGTTATTCACTACCATATATCATCTGCAGGGTAGTAATTTTATCAGTCTAGCAGTATCGATAACTGCGTTTATTCGATGGGTGTTCATCCTCCGAGTGATGTGGCCTGCCCATTACCATTTCATTTAATTAGCGTATTCTATTATATCGATTGTGTATATATTATTGAGTTCCGCCTGCAACAATACCGTATATCGATTTTTACAAATGTTGATAGTTAGACTGAGAATCGGCTATCTTGGATTACATGCAGTGTTATTGCAGGGAAGCTACTTAGAAATTATATTTAATAATATTTATTTTATATGGTTCTTTAATATTACAATCGATTTCCAAGACGATAAACAACGTTGTGGGACTCATAAACTCAAAGAAAAGTGGGAGACACTCGGGGAGGCCTTCATTGAGATGATGATGATATTTTGTAAATATATGTATAATATATACGTAAATATATGTATTATTTAGAAACAATATTATTATAGAAATACCTGTATAGAGTATTAATTGTGCATTACATATCGTCTTACGAGTTATATAACCTATCATATATGTATATAATCATATGTACGTTTATGTATTTTTTAAATTAATTAAAACAATAGTTTTATCTGAATCGTTATGTGGACCCTAAGAAAACTGAGATATTGGGAATTAACACATTAATTTCAAAAATCATTACATTAAATTAGTTTTAAAACTATTCTCATTGACAGCCTGCGCAGTACGTACAACAAATGGTTAGATTTTCCGGAATTGGCCGCCCTTAATAAAAACAACCTCTTCGTTCACGTTATTGCAACAAAAAAAGGGTTGGCACTAAAAAGAGGGTCGAATATCTATAAATATTTTTAACCCATAAAACAAAGAACCAGAAGCCATAAATTTCAATCAGGAAAGAACTCTCGCTGAAACATTTTTTAAACAATAGAACAATACGTTTAACTGATTTATTTAAGTGGAGATAGTAAAAAAACCCTAACGTATCATGGGGAAATCTCAGTACATTAAAGAAATAAATATCGTTATATAGCCCCAATAAATTAAGAGAAGTCAAAATGTTAAATATGTAATTTTAAATTGATTATTTACTACACGGACGCACGACAGGGCTTTGTTTATTTTGTAAATGGAATTAATCACGTTTATCGGTCGGAAAAAATGGCACGTTTCACGAATAATTTGGAAACCTCATTTACACTTCATTTTTACATAAAAGGTTTATAAATTATAACTAATCAAAACCAAAACAACGTGGAAAATATTACAAAGACTATTTTTTAAATCTTTAACTGTGTTCTTATGTACACAATGTATCTTTTAGACCCTAGAGATAAAACTATTATACTACAGATAATTTTATGAGAGATATATATTATAATAATTTATTTATAAAAATTAAAAAAAAAAAATTTCTATGCGTTGTAATATGTGTATACATAATTCTAGGATATCTCTATTATTAACGAAATTACAATTTAACTAAGATTACATCGATCATTCATATGTGTATCGCTTTAAGGGATACATCATTACATACCGCGCAAGATTTTTATTATCGTTTTTATTTTGATATATCATTTTTCATGTACGGGTGCAAATTTAATTATATTAATAATTTCAAGAATAAAAAATGCAACCTGATCATCTACCACCTATTTACATAAAAACATAGTAATAATTGCGTATCGATAATATACCAGATTTGTGTCTAACGTTTCTTAATTTTTAGTTAAATTTAATAGAAAACTACAATTTTAATAATATGAACATTGATAAATAAATAAATTTACAATATATTTTCTACTTGTTTATATTCTTAATATGTTTGTGTAATTTTCTATAAATAATCTTTGCTATACTTTTTTAATAATCTGTTCATAAGGATATTATTGTTTTTATAATTTTTTTGTTAATGGAACATCGTATAAATAAATAAGATAATATATAAACCATCCATTTCTGAATGATAATATGTAATGGTGCATATACATGGATGAGATTTCTCTCAGAGATTCGTCTCGAAAGCTCGTAAAAGACAGTGCAGAATTGAGAGCGAAGCAAGCTGTGACACATTACTGCGTGTTAAAGTACACAGAGTAAGCTGACATAACCAGTTTTAGCTAAGTCACATTTATAAACAAATCTTTGAGATGAGATCCAGTGGACATATACAATAACGCAGGAAGATTGTTGATAGTAACAAATCATATTCTTATGAATAATCTTCTGGCACCTATCTTTACGAATTTATTTAACTTTATGAAAATCATTTCATCATTTAATGTGGATGCCCAAACTGTAGGCCCATCTAAAGACGGGCGTGCTACGTTAATCCTGTTACTTCTCATTAAGCAAATTTCTTGTGTCTAATGTTGAATACAGATCTGGCTCTATTAAATGTTTTTTAGAGCTCTATGTTTCTTGCGCTTTGTCCGCAATTTTGTCCAGCAACTGTTATCAGACCATCGCGTTTTAGAACGGGAAAATTCCTAGTTTATCCATATTTTGTAAAAAAAAATATGTAACGTTATTGTGTTTGACATCTTTATTCCAGCATTCGTAGTTTTACCATTCTGCACGTTCACGATTTCTTCAAAAACGATCAATTTGTTAAACGTTTTCCTGTTTCTGTTCATCCAGTAACATAACTATTTAATCAGTTAAGATCAATATTCCCTCTAAGGCGTACGGGTGCGCACACGTACACGATTTATTTAACAAGACTTTTTTTTGCGCTGCCTTCTTTCGAAGTTTGACGACCACGTTGCGGTATGTTAATTTATCCTGTATAAGATCACCAATATTTTGGACATTGAACCACTTTCTGAGGTTACGCAGCCAGTATGAGCTTTTTCTATCTACCCGTCTACTGCCTTCTATATTCCTGAGCATAATGAGTTGTTTCATAGCTGAGAATGTGTTCGAGCATGCAGCTTTTCTTGATAGTTATTATTAGTTATTTAGAGTTATTTATGCATCTTAATACATCTTCATTAGTAACGTAATAACCCAGGCCCTATTACAGGGTGAGTATTATGTTCCAGGCCGATTTTTTTTAACCGTCATTTTCGTTTGGCAGATATCTGTTAATTAACATTTTATAGTCATAAAAAGTAGTTGATTACAATTTATTATAGAGTATCTAACTCCTCAACAACGTGTAATAAATAATGGTATGCTATAGCCATTAATGGTGATCGCTATTGCCACATGTTGGAAAACTTATTGGTTGCTGAATTGGATCGATTGAACCTGCAACACATGCGGTTTTAACAGAACGGTACCACCTCACACACAGACCGAGTTACGCTTGAAATTTCTTCCGGCCGCATAATATCAAAAAGTGATGATATCGACTGGCCTCCTCGATCACCTGACTATTTTCTGTGAAGGTACTTGAAAGGAACGGTCTATGCCAATAAGCTAACAATTGTTCTGATGCTACAGGATAATATTCGAAATTAAATTGCTGAAACAACACGCGAAGTGTATGAGAATATTATGAAAAATATGGTTAAAAGAGTAATCAGAGCCCAGAGGTGGCGACTTGGCTAATATCATATTGCATACCTAATTGTAATAAACAAAATAATTGATAAATAAAAATATTTTATTTTTTATAAATTTTATTTCATGGTTATTTAAAAACATCCGCCTGAAACATAATATTCGGCCTGTAGTAGCCTTATAACGGAATGGTAATTTTGTATATATTTTCTCCTACAGCGCATAAATAATGCCATTGGTCCTTAAAATTGAACAAAAAAAAACTGTTAGTTAGAGGGAACATTGGTCATAATAAATTTACATTATATTATACAGATTTACATTACTTACATTATATTATGAGAAAGATCTTATCAGAAACAGCTAAAAATAAGAAAAGAGCTGTTTTTTATTTCTAGTGCCCAGTTTAATAGGCACCAACTGTGAGAATACTCATTAAATCGTTTTTCACAGACAATAAAACTATCAAACCATAAATCACGCGTGTTAAATAAACATTTCTACGGCGTAATAAGCGTCCGCTATTAACAAGTGAAGAATATAATTGATTCTAATTGGAAAAGTTGCAGTCGGAACGCAAAACAAACTCGCTAGTGGATTAACGCCATCGCAAGACATGCAAATTTCCCGCCGTATGTACGGGAAAGTTAATAAAATCCATGTAGGCACCGCTCTTGTACGGTTTAGCTTGATTCCGTTTTAACCGCCAGACTTAAAACTGCACCAAGTTTACCCAAGTACAGAACTTGGGATATCTGGCGGGGGCGGGCAAGGGGGTCGAATCAAATGAAATCCGCGCGATCCACGGCGGAGGTACCGCGTCCCTGCCGGCGAAAAACTTCTATGCAAATGTAGTGCAGAATGTCAGGGAAAACTTTTGCAATTATCACATTTTCTTTTTCAAGCACACGTGCACACAGTGCAGTGCTGATTCATACTTTCAATTACTTATTCATGTGACCATGAATGTTTTCAGTTAATTTTTTTATAACTTTATTTGATCCTAATAAAGAGACTTTAATATTCGACGGACTGCATCTTCAGGGTCGTATTAAAGCATTATACAACTTTTACGTAAACTAAAAAATGTCACCCTTATAATATATTTTTACAAACGCATTTATTTACATATTTTTTTTTTTTTGTTTTTATTAAAGATTTAGATAAAAAGCGATTTTACTCAGTTAATTTCTTAAAACACATTATGTATATCTGTGGCATTTCTTTCATTGACGATTCTCCGAATATACAGATTTTTTTAAATTACTAATACGATTTTTAAATAAATTAAAAAACAAATTTCAAGCTATTTTGTTCATTTGTGACAAAAAATAACTAACTATTCGATAGCGTTTAATGTTCTAAAACATCAGTGTCGTCGTTTTCCGGTATTTTATAG
Organism: Eubasilissa splendida; assembly: GCA_031772225.1. Lineage (NCBI taxonomy): Eukaryota > Metazoa > Arthropoda > Insecta > Trichoptera > Phryganeidae > Eubasilissa > Eubasilissa splendida. The sequence continues at coordinate 11,725,925 of CM062850.1, read as the reverse complement.
TTTTTATTATTTTTTGGGTTTAATTAATGGAATACCGCATCCACCCTATAGTTTTGCCCTCGCTCCGTCAGATTATCATCTTTTTCGGTTGCTCTCCAATCAAATGCGTGGCGTTACGTTCAACAACGACGATAACTTCAAAAATTGGCTCGATATTTCGATACCAGACCAGCCGACTTTTATAGAAATGGCAATATTTTCCAGTTGAGCTCCTGATTTAAGGCAACAATAAGTGTGTATCGAAAATGTTCATTTTTATCAACTTGACACTCCATTATTTAAGTCCAAAAATTAAGAAAAACTGTAAAATACAGGAAAATGATGGCACTAGCGTTTTAGAGTAATAAATTGGTTCATTTTTTCCAAGAGAGCTGTTAGCAGAAGATTATGAATGACTTTAAAGTTTTAGATTAGTCAATTGGTTTACAAATCATGTGTTTATTCAAGATTTTTAGAAATTATCAATGAAAATCGAAATTACATTTCCCTGTATTGAACAGATGGACGTTTTTGAAACATATTTACGTGTAATGTTATGTAGACGTTGACAGAGAGGGTAAAAAATGGTAGAATTAAGTTTATAAAGAATTAGACACGGGGGATAGGAGTGACGTATACAATGTTCACTAAGGACACAACATTGTTCGAAGTCAATCACAATTTTGATGGATATAAGTATTAATATTCTATACATTAAATTGTACATTCCAACAGTGTAGAATTGTTATAGTTTATAATTATTTAAAAACAGAAACCGACAAGAATAATATTAGTTTTTTATTTAAACATTTTTAATGATCCTTATTAATGTATACCTCGTACATTATCCTCTTTGATAATTGAAGTTTATATATTACTAGAATAATATTAGATTCATCAAATTGTGACTCCTCACTTTTCTATTTATCGACTAATAGTTATGTATTTAAGTTTTATAGTGTTTTTATTTCTATAATATGTACATATATCTAAAACTACAGGTGTTCCAGAATTATTTACGAGTGAGACAGAAATTCCAGAATCGAGCATCCATTGTATTTTGATGTGAGCCTATGAAAAATTGTTTTTTTTTGTACCGTGGGAACAATAGGATTTATGAAAGAAAACTAACAATATTTAAAACTACCCAAATACATATTGAAATGTTTGTAAATTTTTTGAATAACGCAATCAATATAACTAGGATCAGAATAGATTTTAGTACGAACACTTGCGATAACACAAAAGCAGTACTTTTATTTTTAATATTTGTTGCAATTTTTACATTGTGGTTTTTATTCTTAAATTATTTATTATTATAAATTATTTTAAACTTTGTTTCTTGTTTATTTATTTGACATTCTGATGAAGGTAATGGTATTTTCTGAAACCTGTTGGTGCATTAAATTAAAACCAAAGTGGTTTTAAATAATTTGTATTACATACATTTTTTAAATATTATAATTTTTCTTAAACTTAAACTGAATACCCTTTCAAGTGCATATTTATTTTTTTGGAATACCCTGTATATTACTTAATATTTTATTATCCTATGTATGATATTGGGTACGCCTAAACTCCTATCACCCGAGAGACTAATGACATCACCATAATTGAGGATTTCAGGAGCATTAATGTGTCTTCATACGTTCTAATGATTTCCCACAAGAAGACATTACCGACTGTCACACACGTGAGATAGTTCTAAGAGTACAATAGCTAGCGAATGTTGTATGACATATTTGACAGTCGTATGTCTTAATCTTGTTTAATTTTCAAATCATATGATGGTACAACATTTTCAATAACTTTTAATATAATATTGGTATTGTATACGTTTATTATTACGACATGATTAAAAAATAGGAAAAAACGATAAAAACGCAATATTTTAACAGAAATTGAGTATTTATTACGTATTTATACAGTATATTAACTTTTTTACAATTTATTGCATAACACTATTGTAAAAATATCAATTTTTTTCCAATCTCATGCAGAATATTATTGTAAGGTATATAAATTAAGTATAATATATAAATTTATCTTGAAAAAATTTGCATTAATGTATTATGCATAATCGTTTTATTATCAATTTACCAAAGTAATTATGTTACATAACTACGAGATAAGGACCTTTTAATGCGTACGTTAAGAATGTCTCAAGAGTGTTAGGGGATATTTCCGGTACATGCGCATGACATACAACTTATCATTTTCTTAATTTGTCTCCTAGTGAGACGTCCGCGATAGTAAAAACCATCCATTTGCGTAAGGCACTCGGCGCGGCGTGAGAAATTGTTCGCGTCACTGACAGGACCTGAAAAGGGGGAGTGAGGCGACCCACCCTTTGAAAAATCCGCCCTCTGATAGTCCCCGCCTCGAGATCCCTCCTCTCCCTACCACTAGACCATACATTTCAGCAGGTCGGAGGCAAGGAGGTCGATTGAAATCCATTACTTTTTATTGAGTTTTAAACAACCAGCTAGACAACTGGGGCGAAATGGAAATAAATGTTGTTAATTGGACCGGTTTAATAAAGGACTTTATGTTTTTACAACCGTAGTAGATGCGCCAGAGCGAGTGTGGTGAAGCACCATATCCTCTCTCCTCCTTTAGTTATTTTCCGAGGAATTAAAAAAATATTTTTGAAATATTAAAAAATTGAAATTAGTCAAAAATTTTATAAATAATTTCGCGATTTTCATTTAATATAATGTATAATTATTTAAAAAGTTCTGTAAATAATTAAAAAAATTTAAATGAACAGTGAAATTACAGTTTTTGTTAGAATTAAATTAATAAAATAATAATACATTTTTATAATAATTTGGATATTTCCAGTTATGTAATGTAATATAATTGTTAATCTATAAGAGTAAATTATTGATATTCATTTAAATAAATATATGTAGAAACGATCGGGTATTTCATCATAGCCCAGACTGATGGACGAGGTATTTGCGACGAGAATTCAGGTGAAATTATTCAAGTTTCATCCCCACTACCCGCGCGGGCGGCGACTGAAGAAGGGAATTGTAAGCCAGGACAACCGTTTCAATCAATCACTATTCAAGTACCATCAACATCACTTTTCAAGTTTCAACTGAGACTCGGGAAGTTTCGAGAAGGTCCGGAGAACGGGGAACTTTGTATCTGGCACGTACACAATCAGGAGTAAACCCAACGATATTTTTAAAGATTTCTTATAGAACCACGAAGACCTTTTATATATCGGTGAAAAACATTATTTCAAAATTGACGTCTACTTCTTTAGATTATGTTAATACTTGATATACCTATGTATTTATAAAAAGCTTGAAATGTCAGAAGAGGCTGTCAAAGATGACAGTTATCACCATGAAACTTCAACGGGTGCCGATTGATTTCCATAACAATTCGAGAAAATTTATAAGGATCGAAGATGAAATTGAAAAAAAAATTATTCGTATCTTGACAAATATTAGCTCAACGTCAATCACTTCATTATTCAATTTAATCGCGATACAACTTTAAGAATTTACACAACCTTCGAGGAGAGTGAGTATTGTTATTTGAAATCTTGAAGTCGTTAGATAATATGAAATCAATAAATAAATGACAGATTCCATCCAATCTGTAATGGCGCGTTTTATTATTCCTTTCAGTAGCGATATTCTGATTAGTCGGGCGCATCTCATCTGTCAAGCAGGTGTATGGAATGTTGTGAAGGGGGATGTAATAAAACTTATCTTAAAACAGTTAAAAATCAATTAGGATTAAAATTACAAAATATACCGTTTACTAAGCAAATCGAAGATTTAGTCGGATCGTTCAATACTAAATGATAAAATACTAGTGATTGAAATAAATGATGGTATTTACTTACAAAAATTTGATAAATAATATAATTAATATGTAATTATATATTTTTGAAATACTTATATAATATTATCTAATACTAAATAAATAACATTTATTGTAAATATCAAGAAATTTAAAATGACAATGATGAATTCTAAATATTAAATGTCACTGATTTGAAATTTTCAATAAAATAATGATGTTTTGGTTCTAGATACAATTTGATATTAGTAAATATCTATTTGGGCTTACTTATGGTTAAGAGAACACATTATTATTGTAAAGTTGTAATTATTCATAACATAGGTCTGTGATATTTTAAATATGAATTAAATAAATTAATTAGAAAGATATACATATAAATTTAATTTTACCGAAAAATAAATAATTCAATTTTCAATTTTCGATAAAATTGATTTTTTATGTATATCTTTCTAATTACTATATTTAATTCATATTTAAAATATCACAGACCTATGTTCTGAATAATTACAACTTTATATGTATATCTTTCAAATTAATATATTTAATTCATATTTACTTATGGTTGTTAATACTTATTGAAATGAAATTAGTGTTATAAAGATCTAATAAAAGCAATCATGTTATAAATATGTCGTTCAGCAATCTCGATTTTGCTGATTTTGGATTAGTTCTATAATGTTTTGAAAAAAATAATATTTAAAGAGTATCTTAATTACCCGCATTGTGATGGGATTTTAAAATGAAATATTTATATTTAAGTGTGCTCACGTTATATTGAATTATTTTTTACAGTATATACCACATCGCCAATTAGATTTCCAGGCTAGTTCACTATAAAGATAAAGCGAACGTACTAACCAATTACCTAATTTGTGCTGTGTAGTTCCTAGAATTTTGAGGAGAATATATTATATATTAGATTCTTGTGATTAACCTAACTATGTTCATATATGTATTTTTCCTTTTCTTTAATGGTACAACATAATAAATTTATAATACCTAATGTGATTGCTTAAAATAAAAATGTATAAAATACTATTGATTAAAAACGGAAAGCGGTGTAGAAAAATTAAAGAGTGATTATTCTAAACGGTCTATGTACGTAATCACGATTTAAAGTTTTAAAATGCCTACAAATTTTGTCAACGTTAAAAACCTCTAACCTCCTTCATTTCTGGCTTCAAATGAACGATAAAATAGTTTTTTCAACTGTATAAATGTATTATAATATTACCTTCTAACGCCTTATCCATTCAACAGATGTTGTCTATTATCACTATGTTTACTGCGAACCGAAAAACCACTACAGTTACTAGCCAAACCATTGCCTTAAGTTCTTCAGCCATGATGTTAATCTTTTTCCGGGACTTCATTTCTAGTAATCTTTCCCTATATTATGAGATGTAGGATGTGATACTACTCCGAATGTCTTATTACACGACAGATAATTATTAAAACTTTTTAATTTTTATTGCATAATTACGCATTAATTATGCTATTTTAGTTTGGGAAGGAGCGGCAAAAATAAGAGTAGAGTCGGCTAAAAGAGCACAAAAGATAATTCTTAAGGTAATTCATGGTCATCTCTTTAGATATCCATCAGATCTTATATTTAAAGAGTACAATGCCCTAGACATAAGACAAATCTATATGTTGAGACTCGTCCAATATTTTCATGCTAACAACAACTCACCCAAAGCAATAAATCATGGACACATCACAAGACAAACAACGAACATGCCAGTTCCGAGAGCAACAACGACATTTTATCAAAGATTCTACATGTTCTTAGCTTCGAAACTGTACAACACACTCAACACCAATTGGAAATCGTTCACTTTCAATAAGATTACACAATATGGACCCAATATATGATCCAATTTGGTAGAGATAGTCAGAAGCATTGCTCTCCAATATTCTAACATAACCATTATACAGTACCTACACCGATAATTCACTAGTTCTACAACACTTCTATATATATATTTATTTCTATTTTTATTTTATTCTTACCGAATCTTTATCTATCTTGATTTAAATAACACCACAATAGCACGAAAAAACTGGCTACTTTAACACAGACTGCAGTCTACCAAACTAGTCAGGACAATGCTGTTTATATCAGAGGTGGAGTCTACTCCATCTCACACAATAAACTACGAGAATTTAGTTGTAATATAATTGTATCTTATGTTTATCATGTTATATTATAATATATTTACCACTGTTACAACAAAAACATGTATGTCAATTAAGTCTAATAAATAAATACATCCATGGATATTGAGCATCCTTCTGTAGATCCATACCTCAAATGCTTTATAATTAAGCTTTATGAATTTTTACTTATGCCACTGTGCAGTTGGCAACTGACGAATCAGTTGTTAGTAATATATATATATATATATTTTATGACAATATATTAGTACATAGATTTGTTTAATGTTTATTTATATTATGGAAATTAATTCGTATTATCGGTACACAATATATTATTTAAGTGGCATTATCAAAAATCTACCTATTACTACTTTACCTAAATACATACAATCTGACTATTCGCATTTGTAATATAAGGTTTAGATTATGACTGTATAACATTTTATTTACCCAACTACACCCAGATTACACGAGCAATCTCAAGCAGCATTTGATTTTTGAAAGAAGTATTACATGTTTCATTGTTAGCGATAAAATGTTGATGATATATATTAAGCCGTCAAAATAAAATAAATTAAAGTTCACCTGCATATCGATGCAGATATTTATGAACTTACTTACCATCACGCCGTTTCTGGTATTTGGATTTCCTGGTCCGAGTCTTCCGCGGACGTCCTCTACTTCTGGTGCCATCAACGCTTGCGTTATATATCTTTTTTACCATTCTCTCCTCATTCATCCGTTCCATATGACCAAACCACCTAAGTGATCATTTCTTAATTGTACTCATTATATTAAGACCGGCTTTATATTCTTTCCTTATTTCTTCATTATTTACTCTGTCATACATTGATTTGCCACATATACGCATAGGTGATCTCATTTCCACTGCATTCAGTCTACTTTCCTCTTCTGCCAGCTCCGGGCCTCACTTCCACACATCAGTGTCGGTACCAGGACTTCATTGTGAACCGCTAGTCTTGCCTCAGTTGACAAGTTTCCATTAGCTATAATTCCATTCAATGCGCCGTTCACTTTATTTTCTATAGTCACCCTCCTTTCGATGTCTTTCTCTGTCTTTCCGTTTCTATCGAACATACTTTCCAAATACACAAACTCATCAACACATTCATTATCTACAAGTATTTTGCTCATTGTGTCGCTTTCTTCTTTCTCGAATACCACCACTTTCGACTTGTTGACATTCATAATAAGGTCGCTTTCCTTGAATACATCGTACATCCTACTCACTAGCCACTGTAATTCTTGTTTATTATTCGCCATTAGTACGGCATCATTGGCGTACAATAAACAGCATACAATCAAATCGCCCATACATTCATATATTCCAGTTCTTTCACACAATTATCCATATATAATTATGAACAGATTTATATATTATTTTTTTCATTTTATTCTTTTTCATATTTTCAGGTGTGCATATGTTTACCGATATGAAGATCTTTATTTGTCTTCCTCCCTTCTGAGGTGCTCGGGGCTGGTAAATTGAAACAAGGAGTGAGTCTCGCTGCCGGGGCAGAATTACATTTCCAAAGTGTTTATAAAGTACTTTCTGGAAAATGTGTTCCCAGTTTTGCGCCGTGGGACACTGGATTGTTGTTTTCGACATTGCTTCGGTTAAGTCGCGCTGCCGACTGAGTCGCAACTCTGAACGGAGAGGAGCAAAGAAGGGAGCGAAATTGTTTTTTTTTCTCACCGGGTAGATCCTGAAAATAACATGCGCGACAGAGAAGAACAATGAAATAAAATTTATTTCTTATCATAAGAAAAAATAGTATAGTATCAAAAATTTAACGAATTGAATGCTCCACTGGACGAACGCGCTATATAATATTTTTGAAAAAATAACATGTTTTACACCATTATATATAATATAATGGGTTCAAACGAAAGACGTACGACGATCTATATAATCTATCGCCAGGCGACATCAGAGACTGAACTTTCGGTGGTGTTGTACGAAACTTAGTACGGACGTATGTCGTCTTACCATCGGAATGGCATATTACGTATTTTAATATTCGTTATGTTATAATGCGGTAGAACATTATTATTTTTTGATAATATGCTAACTATTTTCAATTCTGAACTGAAAAATAGTTTTATTAGCCGGATTCAGGATGAAAAGCTCTTGAGAATGAGTAATTATATTTACTCGAAACGTCGGGAGTATAAAAGTTTTCTCAGGACTATTTGACGTGGTTTTCCCTAGAAAATAATCCGTTATCTTATACTAGTGAAAACCATAAATACAACATGTATATATGTAAATATCAGGCACGGTCGCTTCATACATGCTTTGGATGCTCCGCATCCCTTGTGTTCTAGAGTCAAAAAGTTTTGGACTTTTTGTTTCTAGTCGACTACTGTAAATAAATTCGTCCTGTCCTTTAGGTACAGACCAGTCATAACACACATCACGACATGGCGCGCACACGGAGCGAGACGAAATACATATACATTCTCAACATTTGAACATCTATGAATCGCGTAAACACACAGATTACAGCAACAGTGGACTCTATTAATCTTTCCGTATCCATAAAGTTTGAAAATATTCGATATTCGCTCATGAGCATTTAGTTCCGCTTGTCAAGGTCTTCGAATGTATACGCGTTCATTTACGTCTGTATACGAATTCGTTAACAGCATTCAATGTACAAACTACGTCTTTAATGCTTATGGGTATAATGCACAGAATAGCATATATATTACGAAGCGAGTGTATTGTTTTGAGAAATTTATTTTTAACGGTTTGGTTTGAATTCTTGTAACCGAATTATTGAAACATTGAATATTCTTAGATTATATATTATATTTGTATATTTAATAGTTGGCATAAAGTTATTATCCAGCATTACTTCTACAAAAAGACACCGACCGCCACTTGTAAATATATCAATTGTTTAAAAGAATACGTGTTTAATTTTGCATAAAAATATGTTACAATCAAATATTATGAAACCTGTCACAAATAACAATGTAAAAGCTTCGAGGGAAAATTATATATGAACTGTTTATAAAGCTTAACATGTTGTCGAGCAAGGTTACAATTATGCTTCGACACGACTATAAAATACCTTTACACATGCATCACGGTTTTCTTTACTGACCCTACTAACCAGAACACACAAGCCATAATAATGATGACAGTATAATGGATGTAAGGTGTGGCCATACTATTTTACAATCATCGGTTATAACGCATCAACAACTTACGTATTCATTACAAGTAATAAATAAAAGGTTTTATACATTTTTTCATAAATTATTCAGCTCCATTTCTAAATAAACAATCGTTTATTTTGTTCAAAAATACATTTAGATTATTTTCATTATTTTACGATTGATTTATTTCATGACAAAACATTATTTGTCGTATAAAATGTCATAATTATTTGAATGTAAAATTTTATTGGGTTACTTGATCTCATGAAGGATTTAACGAATTAAATTTAGAGATAGTAAAAAACGATATATTTTCAGATAATAATAACTATTGATTGTGCAAATAGAAAAATAAGTGCTTTAATAAAATATGCGCCTCGAAACTAAATTTAGAATCCATCGATGAATTGAATAATCCGAAAAATAAAGAAATAATGAATTCTCTCGATAATAACTGAAGATTGAATTACATGAGCCCTTTTAGAAAATCATAATAGGAGAGACGTTCCGTTCTCAGCTTCGGCTATCATTTCCAAATAATTATATCTCACTCAGCGCGCCGTCAATACCTTCCATGAAACAGAATATAGCATTGTTGTAATTCCACCTGAATCATCGCAATAATTAATGTCTATCTTCAAAATACTTGTTTAGATTTGTGGACTTATTTGATGGTTTATGAGTTTATTTGCGCGTTCAATGAATTCTTTTTAAGCGGTTTAAACCAAAACAATTAAACTCGCCTCATTTCTTCCTCCTTCTAAATGAACAACAATAATTATATGGATTTAAATTTTCAGTTCTAGGTGGTTCACAATTTTCACATACGTGTAACTGAAATATTATTAAAGCTTTAGTTCCGAGACTACTGCACGTACAGATCTTAAATAACAGAAAATTGAGAATTGTGATATTATTTATTTGTTTTGTTTATCCCAAGTATCTTTATAATCTGAAGTCAAATTTTATTTGTATTAGTAATTATTTTTTTTAATAGGTAGCGTAATATAGTGTCACTAGTTTAGTTTTGTTTCTACTCTTTATCCCATTCCCAATCAGCACATATTGTTTCTTTGGCTTAGATGGTTGTTTTTAAATTCGTGGAAAGGAAGTGTTGGATCACTATTTTACATACTGTTGTGATTTTCGTGTGTTCGGAACGTTGAAATTCATGAGAGTTTTTTGTGCAATGGCAGTTTCGTACATTGGGTGAACTTCCGGAATATCATAGAGACGGCGTCATCAAACAAGTGAGTCCATCCAGGTCCGCTATCGAATAAATTCCCTTACCCCCATCATTCTCTTCTTTCCGATTTCCTATTTTTCATCCACCGATTTTTTACGATTCCATTACCCACCACTGTGATCGGCGTATAGCGACATTATGTATGTCTTCATAAAATAAAATAAAATTATGTGTGTATTCATTATAAGGGCTCTTTATACCCTATTACTTGTGGTTAAATTATATTAATACAAGTTTTTTAGAGTCACCGAAACTCGGTTGTGTTACTATTGCCTCTGAATACGAGATAACTATGATATTAGACTTATAATTCAAAATTATATATCCTGCTGGAAGGAAAAAGAGAAAAACGTATGATGGAAAGATGTGTATCATGTATTAATTCTGATATTATAATTATTATTATATAACATGGTTGATTACATAAATTTATTCTTTAATACCTTGACCTTTAAAATATACTATCTTTAGAATTCAATATATATATATTATTATATAATAAATATAATATAAATCAGCATATTTCCACTTGATCGTTATCCTTAAATAAAGTAATATTTTGTATTTAACCAGTGCGAGAGATAATGAAAAAGTGGTAAATTATTTTAAAATGCATTAAAAAATGTCGCTCAGTTTAAGAAATATTATTAAATTCATTCGCATTTTAGATACACTGGCATACATCTTAATTAGCATTAGAATAAATAATTCTGAATTCTTTATAGAAAATGATAAGAAGTCTTTTCAAAAGAATACAGAAAAACTAGTTTCCCGGTGGACTTTGTCGCTCACTGGGTGAACTTCGCTATAAAGATATATCTGGAGAACGCCGTTTCGATATTTGTTGTGAATCTAGTCAAAGTCTGGCTGTAAAGCACACAATACCAAAACAAACAACTTTAAGTTCGGGTGGGATTTAATCTTGCATTACGCACCGCCAGACCTCGATATCCCCACTGCTTGGCTTATGTAAACGGACTTATTAAGGGATTTCTCGTACTGTTAGAATATAAACTCGCAAAATAGGAAAATGAAGGAAATTTAAAGAAAATAAAATCTTTTAATATAGGCACTTCTCTTAATAATCTAACGAAATAGAAAATACATTGTAAAAGACAAATTAAAATAATAGCATATATAAATTAATCCAACATATATAATGAATATATGAATTTATTTTAAAATGTTGATTTTTTTATCGTTTATACATTTCAAATGATTTATTATAAAATTTAATTGTGGTAAAAGTAGAGAACAACTATCGTATTTCTATTTTAAATATGAATTAAATATATTAATTAGAAAGATATACATATAAAATCAATTTAATCGAAAAATATTATTGTTGCGCCACCGGGATTCGAACCTGGATCTCTTTCCTAACCGGGGAAGGTGCTTGATCCAACTAAGCTACAGCGACAATATTTTTAGCGACAATTTTCAACCCTATATGTTACCTTTTTGATATTAATACATTTAATCGTTCCATCATTTGACAGAGCCATCTACCTTATTTTTACAGAATCTCAAATACCATTGAGTAAACTGATAGCAGACGCCAGAATTATTAATTCATTTTTATTAAATTTTGGACACATTGATACAACTTTATTATTTAGGAGAACACATTCTTATTGTGAAGTTGTAATTATTCAGAACATAGGTCTGTGATATTTTAAATATGAATTAAATAATTAATGTGAATTAAATATATAAATGATGGAACGATTAAATGTATTAATATCAAAAAGGTAACATATAGGGTCGAAAATTGTCGCTAAAAATATTGTCGCTGTAGCTTAGTTGGATAAAGCACCTTCCCCGGTTAGGAAAGAGATCCAGGTTCGAATCCCGGTGGCGCAACAATAATATTTTTCGATTAAATTGATTTTATATGTATATCTTTCTAATTAATATATTTAATTCATATTTAAAATATCACAGACATATGTTATGAATAATTACAACTTCACAATAAGAATGTGTTCTCCTAAATAAAAGTATTTCTATTTAAAATGATTTATTATTATGTTTAATTGTCGGGCAAAGTGAAAACAACTATCCATTTTAAAATTAATATCAATCAAATAAAGTTATTTATTGTTTGAGTTATTATGGTATTGAAACGAAAATAAACAAAAAATATTTAAAAAATGTTTATTTTTATAAAGTGTTTTATTCTGATCCGGGTGAAATATAGCGCGGTTGATTCTAAAGCAATTCTCGAGTCACATTATGACGTAAGCAGAAGCAGTCACTGTTGGGGTGGTTCGTCTCGCTTGAATACATTATCGCAGTTGACTGCGGTGTAAATGTCAAGTATATTAATAACAAGCATGAGAGATTATGATTGATTCTTAAGTCTACCCTGTTTGTTAAGTAATTAATAAAGTTCCCTTTAAGTTTATGAAGCCGCACCTACTAACAAGATGTCGGGAACAACTTGGAAACTACGATCGTCTTCACTAGGGTCATTATGTTTGACCCTTTCGCCTACCCTGTTAAACAGATCTAGGCAGTTATTCAAATGATAATATGCAGATCTCACAATCAATTTTTTAATATTATGAGATTTAGATATTCAAATTAATCAAGTAAAGAAATAAATAAAAATAACAATTTCTGTATAATTAAAGAACGTAACTAGCTGTTAAATACGTATATATATACAATCTTCGAAAGAACACTTAACGTTTCCGTTACAGTACTAAAAACTATCTTTTTTAACTTTTACGGAGCTAATAATATTCGTTTTAAGATAAATTGTAAATATTTCATAGAAACGAAGCTATTATATTATATGGGAAGTATGGAAGTATGGGTATTAAGACCTGTCTTCGGCTGACTTAAGTGACCACTTTACACAATTTAATTATATTAGTAAAATGTGTTAATCATTTGTCATAATATACAGATAAAGAACATAGCTTCCAATATTTCTAATAAAAATAAGATTCTCAATAGTGACATCTATGCTGTTTCAGGGAAATGAATATCATTTTTTTTCCATAGATGGCAAAAGCGAGGTTGTAGTTAATACTTGAAGTGTTTCTACATGGTAACATATATACAGCTTCAAAAAATTTGATAGATATGGATGTTGATTGGATGGAATGGTGAACGTTACATTGTGTTAAGTGCGTTACACTTAAACCAGCCGAAGATAGGTCGTAAGCCCCGTAATATCCATACTTCCACACTTCCTATATAATATAAAAGCTTCGTCTCTATGAGATATTTATAATTTGTCTTAATAACAGTGCTTTTGGAGATAAAAATCTAGTAATTGTGTGTTCTTGAATATACTCAAATATTGTTGATCCTGGTTTTTTTCAACATGAAGTGAACTAATATAGTTTTGCCTTAAGAGCGGCCTATTTATGTATATTTGTTTGAATACAATTTTATTATTCATTTGATAATATGTAATAGTATTATGCTACTAGTATTTGCTACGATAAGAAGAAAAGTAATTATTTTAATGCTTTGTCCATTAAAAAAATCTCATTTCATTTAGGGACTGCAGTCGGGAAAGTGCTGTTTTTAGTTATATACGTCAAACGTAGATATGTTAATTTGTTTAATTAATATAAATATTACAAAATATTTCGGTAGTGCAAAGGTGTTACTAGTTTGTGGAACAACATTGAATATATATGGGATAACATGAAAACAATAATGATAATCCTATTATATTATTAAAAATATATTATATAATTTACTACTAAATAAAATACTGATATTATTTTACATCAGGTGTATAGGAGCAGCCAGCCGCCAACAGTTTGAATATGAATATAATTTTAATGAGGCGAGCTTAGTTCATGTACTGGAGACATATAGGTTCGAAAATTTGTCGTCAAAAATACTGTCGCTGTAGCATAGTTGGTAATGCACCTTCCCGGATTTGGAAAAGAGATCCAAGTTCGAATCCCGGTAGCGCAACAACAATATTTTCGATAAAATTGATTTTATGTGTATATCTTTGTAATTAATACATTTAATTAGTATTTTTAAAAAATATACTCCAATCGGTTAAAATAATTATAAAAGTACATTTGCATATTTTCCGACCAAAAAGAGAACTTTGATATTTTTTAAACAATTTTTATCTACAAATGTATTTCATCGAAATACTACAGTGCAGGCATATTTAGATCTTAAATTAATCGAGTATTTTCAAAAGTCATTAATTGATCGATTAAAAGGCCTTAAATATCAATTCGCCGATTCAAAAGCGTAATAATTCTTTTAAAATGTTAGATTTTCCATGAGAATCATTCCGGTCTGGTATTGGCCTTTCATTAAGGCGCGAGATACGTCTAATCTTCATATTTAAAATGAAAAATCTCGGAATGGGAACATCAAAAGCCGAAAGTGATTACGAGGAGCAGAGGTCTCCATTAATTGTTCACGGCCGTCCGTCCCCTCGGGCCGTTGTTTCGGGCGACCGCGGGCCCGGCTGCGGGCAGATCGCAACACCCGCGCCCCTGCCTTAACATTAATTAAGACCAAATCAAATTACCATTTGGATTCCATGCTCATTATGCACATCCAGCGCGAGATTATTTACGTACTTTGGAATGAAAGGCGGTAAGGGATGGCAGAAAAATGTCTGAAGGGGTGAGCGTTTCGTGCTTCGGGAGGAAGGATACTTCAAAACTTCAGAGGCTGATGAAAAAAAGAAACCGCTATATACATCTTTAGTAACATTTCAATGGTTTTAGAATTAAATTGCAATTACGATATATATTTATGATGATTTCGTAATATTAAATAACATTACAAATATAAATTAGGTGTATTTACTTGCAAAGCTATTAATTTATTTTTTTAATTAAAATTAAATTCATCAACTAGAAAGATATAAAGAATAAATCTATTTATCGAAAAAATATTTTAGTGTAGATAATAGATTTTTTCTGTAATTATATCTTTCTAGTTGATTAATTTAATTTTTATTAAAAATACCACGTAAATATGTTCTACAAATGCAACTTCACAACATAAATGTGTTCACCTTAAAAAATATTTATATAAACTAAGAAATATTTTCAATAATAACTTAATCCGAAGGTATATTTGTGTATTCGCGTACTCGTACAATTAGTATATTCTAATAAGAACATGTTAAATGATTAATTTTATATTTATCTATAGATTCAAATAATTGAAACGGAGAGTGGATCACTGAGTGAAATATAAATAGTTGACGAGATCCTGAAATATCTCGGTACTGAATATCTCCGAACGAAACGATGCTCATTTGTGAGTTTTCATTCGCAGGCATTAAGAAAGGCCGAAAGTAAAATAATCAATTACAACCAAATGATCCCAATTTAAGATAAAGATGAAGCGTTTTCTTTAAGGAGGGGGCGATGGAGCGATGGAGCGATTTCCTACTTCATCAGTTTTACTCATTAGCGAGACTTCGGCCGGGCTGTATAAGATATCCGCTTCAATTGCCAGTGTGAGTGGCAAGATTGTAAAACTCGGCACTTTCTCAAAAAACAAATAGTCATTAACGCGATCTCGCCGGAGCGCCCGAATATTGAAACTGGGACGGACGGAGAGAAATGAGCTAACTTATTTAAATGATGCGCCGTCTCGCCCCGAAATAATTGCGGGACAAAACGACAAAAGATTTGGTACATTTTTTATTTAATAAAAAAGATTTTTATTTAATTCGTAAAATTCAAGAGATTTTTTCATTTACTAACTATGCCATCGTTATTAATGACAAGGAAAAATGGTATAATATTAAAACAAATTAAAAATATTACCCAGAAAGATACAAAACACAAACATATTGTGGGGGGTGAGATGGGGTCTCTTCCCCCCACCGGCAGCTACAGTCGAGAGCAATGAGATTAGTGGGTCAAGTTCACCATGAACACTTACTTACCTTTTATCAAAAGGAATTTACCTTCACTACTTATGGAAATAATAATAAATAAAAAAAATATCGCTACTTGGATATTAGTACAAATATAATTTATAAATATCAAACTAATTGCCAATCAATGTAACTTTCTTAACCTTTTAAATGCCACGAGCGCGTTAACACGCCAAACTTTGTATGTCACGCTAAGCTATAAGCGTATTAACATGCACTTTTTGATCTTGCAAACTTGCAGGAATTAAAGTCATATTTTTAAATCATTTTGCCATCTGCGAACGACAGGTCGCAGCTTTTGATAGATAAGTCAAAGCCTGGTCTTGTCATTTGTAGTGTCTTCCATTTCAAATAGAGTTGGCGGTTAAAAGGTTAATAAATAAACAGATCTAATATAAAATATTTTAAATATAGTAATGTTTATGCTGATGGAAAATGTTATGTTATTTGGTCAATTCTGCAAAATAGATTAGGTATGATAACAAGAAACTAACGAAATTTAATGAATTGAAATTGCACTATATGGAACAAATTTGTCAATGCAAATTTCATACGCAAGCTAAGATGCACCATGCTAAAGTGCACCATAAAAATACTTGTTTAAATTTATATAGTTAAACTTATTCTATATTAGCATTAAATATAAATAAGGCATTCAACTACAATGAAATAACACACCAGTGACGGCTGTAACATTTGAATATTTCATCATTAATAACATAAATAAAAAAAATCAACTTAAAATGCAAAATTATGCAAATAATTTCTACAGTAATGGCTCGTGTAATATCAGTTTAATCACGTGGAGTAACTACACGGAAACATGAAATATTTAATCATGTGCAGCAAATAATATACACGGAAAAATGAAATATTTAAGTGATGCATAGTTTGGTGAAAAATCACTCCATACATTTTAATGATACAAACGTAATTTCTGTAATTCTGTCTACATTGCACGGGACTTCAGTTTAAGATAATTTTACTTTCATGTATTTACCGAAGATCATGGGATGTCATATTTAGTTTTACGATATCGAGTCAATCTCGTTATTCCATTTCTGATTGCCCCCATTTTTACCTGGTGCGGGCGAGTGAGTCGAGAAAATCACCTAGTAAAAATATGTGCCCTATAGAAGGGTGCCCTTTAGTGATAGGACGCTATTGCAAAATGTATGCCCTCCAATAAGTTAACGCCGTGCCAAGAAAGAAAAGTTTTCTTTTTACAAGGCCGGATGATCAAAGATTCTACATTTTCAAACCAAAACGGCGCGGACACACACAGCTCGTTCGTCCGTCAGAAGCAACGTAACTGCCTGTCGCGCAGGGGCAAACACCGGTGATACCATACGTCAAATATGGTATGAACTAAAATATACAATGCGTCAAATATGGAGCGCACCAAAAATCGGTGACAGTTTTTGCGTAATGACACAATATATATAAAAAAAGTTATTTAAAAATTTTGAAATATAGAAGGTACCGTATAGGTAGAAATCTATTGCCGGTAAAATTCTTTACCTAGAATATTTAATCATTATATACTACTATGTTACTCAAATACCATTGATGAGAGCCTATCAGATGGTATCGGGATATCAAATTCATTTTTTTAGACATCTAATTAATAATAATGATAAGAGTAAATTCTAGTTTTAAATGACAAATCACAAATATTGTTAAATAATTGCAACATCGTGATTTCATTAAAAATTGTTAGAATATTGATGTTTCAATCGGTATTTGCAGGAATATTTTATAATTAAAACATATTTTATAAGTAAATAGCAGTACATTAAAATTATTTAGTACAAAATTATGAAATTTAAAACCATTTTAATAATAAAATGTTTATAATACATCTTACTTGGGTTATTATTTTGCGTTATTGAGGCAGATGTTAGAAGCCGTCGACGAAAATCCTAACACGGCAAATAACCATTATATAAATAAATTATATTATCATCGAGAAAACTTAAGAGAGTGAATGTATAAATAGTTGTTTTTTTTAATCTTACGCAACATGGATGACAGCGATAATTTATTAAAAATTAGTAAAAATTATGACATATTATCATAATAACAAAAAAAGGGTAGAAAAAATTAATACTTTAACGAGTGAATTAATAATAGTATTTTGCCAACTGTTCGTCAGTTATCGAACGATATATAATATTTGTACAATTTAGATTATTATGATGGCTTATTTATTATATCGTACTTTTCTTAAAATACTTTGATGTTATTATTTTCGTGTCCAATTCCGTATTCATTTGTAATATTTTATCCGAGTATTTACTCGGAAAGCATATAAAAAATACATTCCAAAAGTGCGGTTTTAATTAAAACTTATTCTGGGTGTATTTCATTGAGAAAATATATTTAAGAATAAAATTTAAGCTGAATAATTTACCTTCTAATTTTGGTAACATATTTTAAGTTGTTTATTAATATTCAAGGTCTAATTTTTATAATAATCTATCCGTATTGCAGTAAATAATAATATATAAAAACAGTATAAATTTAAAAATAAAGACTAATCTTATTTAAGCTATTCAAATAACACAAAAAGTATATTTATAAGTCGTAAAGCTTTAAGTCAAACGTAAGCTCTCCGAGGAATACTTGTGTATGCCGTGCATAAACGAAACAAAATTTTATGAAGTTTCGTCTGAATTTCAATGAATAAGGTAAAAAAAATCTATTGCATCTCGGCAGCGCATTCAAGAAAAATTCAAACACCGAGCCTTTCTGTAAACCCTGCAAATACCGAAACACAATTCGTAGTAATAATGCAGCGTTTGTTGAGTTAAACCAGGTTTAAGCAGGGAATAGAGTTCCTGCAATTTGTTTTGTACTTCCGAAGAAAGTTAAACTCGAGATTTAATACGCTTAAACTGGAAATGTTGAAGTTTTTATCGTTCGAAAGACCATAGTTCCGAGAATTGTTTTCTGAACAAGTTATACAAATTTGCTGATTATTTATTAAAATTGTTTTTTTTTTGCGTATTTTATGCTTTATAACAAGTGAAATAATTCAATTTACGTTTTGAATTTGTAAAACGATCGAGATCGTTTATTTAAATCTCTGTCGGGTTAATTAAATAAATACGTTATAAGCCTACGCTCTTAAAGGATTTTAAATTAAACGTAATATCATTTTTGATAATTTATTAGACATTCCACAGATATATTTTGGATTAATCAAAAAAGTTTAGGGATCCGGAAACATCGCGCCTTTTCCCCCGAAAAAGTTTTTTATAAATATTAAAATATGTTACCATATCATGACCAGATTTTGTTGAAGTATATTACCTTAAAAATAACTTAATTATTAGAAGATCAGAGAAAATAAGAGGCTGCGAAAATTGTGATTGAAATCTTGTATCGAAATTGATAACTCGAGCAAAGATAGTTGAATATATTATATAACGTATTGTTTCTCTCTTAGGAGCTATATAGAGAAAATATGCGATATCCATCAACGACCCACGTCTTGTTTTCACTCGACTGCATAATCCCTCCAGAAAACTTATCATCTTTACCGCCGCGCTGCAAAGTTAAAAACTCATAAATTTGGCAAAAACACTAAAGTACTCCTCTTCCGAAAATACACATGCTTCATAAATGGAAATAAGACGTTAGTCAAGATCTCAGGTAGAAAGAGTGGGGCCTCCACGCGAGTTGTTATCATAAACTTTGAAAATGTTTAAAATATAAATCGCGAGAGGGTGCCAGACACCGAGGAGGTCAAAGGGGGAAATGCAATTTGTTTATAAACTATGCCCGCGCACGGCCGTAACTTCGGCAATCATACATCCCGACATGTGTACTAGTCGCTAGGCGCTAGGCACTAGGCGGCTAGGCGGGCTAGTTGGGCTAGATGCAATCCTACCCACGCGCGGTGAACGGTTGTTCAAATTTAAGAAAATAATTTATAAGAATAATCTATTTAGTAGGCAACCCTGAGAAAAATATCTACTCAAACCAGCGAGACGAAGGGAAAGCAATTAATGATGATTATGATGATTACATGTAACGAGACTGATAAAATCATATGTTTATTCAACAATTTATTTAAATAATTGTAAGTTTGTCTACTCCAAAATAATTTGCAAGTTGTTAGCAGCAAAATGATTCTAAATTTAATGCACTAATCGTATGTCATCGCGATTGGAAAATTGCTAATATAATAAATATAGTGATTTGGAAAAAAATTACGGTTGAACATATTCATGATTCGATTATTCATAAATCAGCTACAATAACAACAGCTCAATTGATTTTTGTAGATCAATTAAAGTAACAAACTCATAAAATAAATTAAATAACCTCCTGCGGAGTCTACATACATTGCGCGCATGTTTACAGGTGAAATATTTGTCTCGATACCTGCCGTGTGTAAAGAATAGTAACATTTAGTGCGGAACGAGCTGTGTTATTCGTTGTGTTTTGTATGTTTTGTACGAATGATCAATTGATGCTTTTTTACTGACTTTTACGCCAAATCCTCAAGACATGTTACATATTCACAACAGCACGAAAAAATAACTGGCTACTTTAACACAGACTTCAGTCTAGCAAAGTAGCCAGGACAACGCTGTATATATCAGAGGTGAAGTCTACTCCATCCCACACAATAAACTACGAGTATTAATTGTGTATTATGTTATAATATATTCACCTCTGTTAGAACAAAAATATGTATATCTGATAAATAAATAATTTCAAAATACGTGTAATATAATGCGTATATATAATTATAAAATAGATTTAATGCAGATATAATCTAAACACACTACATTTCAATCTGTAAATTAAATTAGATCGTGAATTCTTTATTTTTCAGTCCGTTAAACTTTTTTTTTCTGGAAATAAATAAAAAATAAAATATTGCATTTTTTTTTAGTATCTATTCTTATAGTGTCCATTCACAACAACGTTAGATACAATTTTTGTGATTTGTGATTTATTCAGTATATAAATGTAGTATTTTAAAGAATTAGGCTTTTCGCGGATAGGCTGGTCGATTGGATGGTTGACTCACAAGTGAAGGTAAGGTCCCGCGTTATATTCAGTAGCGACTTGCCCTCGCACGGATTTCCTTACAAATTTGTATGCAAGATAACAATGTATTTTTAAGGAAAACTTGCCCGCTGCAACAATGTTCCGCCAACTTTCCTTGTAAGCAGAATACATTACAAAAGAATTTACCACCTTACTAGCGGACTCTGAATTATAATAAAACGTACATTTATTGAGGGAATGGTGTTTCGAATCGAAGGTATTCGTAGATTAGTTTTAAGGAAAATATCCCATACGCATGGAATATATTTAAGATTTTTTAAACGTTCATAATTGTTTATCCTATCCCGTATCTATATAAATTTAAAGCATAACAAAAATTTGCGTTTTAAAATTAATAATAATAAATTATTTAAATTTAAAATGTGTTTTTAAATTAAAATTAATTATTAGGAGAACACATTCTTATTGTGAAATATTGTCGCTGTAGCATAGTTGGATAATGCACCTTCCCCGGTTTAGAAAGAGATCCAGGTTCGAATCCCGGTGGCGCAACAACAATTGATTTTATATGTACATCTTTCTAATTAATATATTTAATTCATATTTAAAATAAATTAGTTTAAGATTTTCAAAACGATATTTTTATAGAAGATGCGATTAGTATAAGTCGTTTAATAAAATAAATATTTTAAACACATACATAGTTAAAATATCTACTGTAACTGAATATTTTTTTTTTAAGTCCAAATATTCCTAAAAATTAGAGATACAATTAGATTTTCTATGATACCGATTTCTCGTTTTTTTAAGATGTAATAAACGCAATGCACATGTGCCGCCGCAACAACTACTTGTGTTGCCACTAATTGATGCAATTCACCCTCCTAAATCCACCGTTATGAAGTTGGTACCCAATTCGCGAACTGCGGCAACTTCACTCCACGCAGACTTGACGTGCATATTCATGGGCGATTGCCAAAGTAGTTGTGGCTATGCAAATCGGGTGGCGCGGACACTTCGGAATGTTCGGCTGACATCGGATTTAGCGGATTGATCGATACCCCAACGTGAGTAGAATCGGTCACTGAAGATAGGGGATAGGGATGGTCGAGTTGTCATTTGATTTTGTTGTGAAGTGACTGCCGATCGAAACAGTAGAGAGAGCAAGCAGACATTTGGAGGCTGTTAAGTTTCCTAACCACGTTCTCGTCCGCTTGATAGTTAACATAATTAGTCAGAATTCCTCCTAGTGAAAATTTAGCAAGATTAGTTTAATATCTTATTAGTAAATAATCTAAATAAAAATTACATAAAATACATAAATATATATTAATTAAAATACCTTAATGACAGAAGACTATTTAATTTAATGTTCATTTTGAAGATATTTATGTTTCCATTTAAGTTTTTTAGGATATTGATAGTTATTTGGAGAAAAATCTAAATGATCTTTAAATTATTTATAAAAATTATGAAATAAATGTAAAAACATTTGCGCATGTTTGATATCTTTTGATTGGGAGCTCTGGATTTTTTGTTGGTAGTATGCCTGTTTTGCTGTGAATTGGCGGAGCGTTGCTACTTGTGACAGAAAGTATCCAACCGCCATTGGAATCGGTTTGTTATTAAAAAAAAGCGCTCTACGAAGTTTTTCGGCGCACACGAGGAATTTATGGAGACCTGCCAAGAGAACACACAACACCAGGAATCAGCAGAGGATCAGCCAGCAGTCCGAATTGTTTCTGTGAGATCGGCCGACAGTCCAGGTTTAATGGTGATATGTCTTACTAGAGTGACATAGTCTTATTATCAAAACAAAACCCAGGACCAGGATTCACCGTTATCGAAGGTGTTTCACATATACATTCTTTGTCTACAATATGTAGTAATGGCAATATAATTAATTGATCACAGCAATATTGATATTTTTATTTTTTGTTTGCTAACTTTCGTTAAGACTGGAAGTTCGATTCAGTTAGATAGATATTTGTATTATCTAATTAAAACTTTGATTCAATTATACATTTTTTATATTTAACACAAATATTAATAATTTTCCATATCGTTAATTTTTAATAGTTATTTAAAAAAAAATTACTGTTGCAAAATATTAGTAAGTTTTAAAATAATTTACGACTTTGATAATGATTTCTTTACACTGATAAGATTCTTTCGAATAAATTGGGTATTTATTATTTTAGTAGTGATTTTAATGACAAAGATGCAGCCGATAATATTATCAATTTAATAATTATTATTTAAAAGTTTCACAGAAAAATCAAGAGTAATAACTTAATCCATTTGTAAAAAAGTATTTGTAAGCGTGAACGAAGTATGCGTATGAGTTGTGAATATACGTGATGCGAAATAAGTACAGTGTGACTAGGATGGTTACGGGTTTAGCAAGTTTTACGGTTTGGTTGTAGCGGTGGCAAAACCAAATTTATCAAACATAACGAATCGTCCGCAATCTGGCGCCAGAATTCATTATGTATAATATCTCCGCGCTGTACATGGGGAAATTTAATATATCCGTGCGATGATAGACGATTGCCAGAAACTCGCGCAGGTAGACAAAATTATTATTCTCTTTTCGTGATTTATCGATAGTTTATTGGAAACATTTGCGAATAAAAGACACGCTTTTGGGTCAAACTAACTGCGATCATGAATCACGCGAAGTGTTCCTATTGACGAAATTAGGTGCCATCACGATATTTTGTACAAATCTATCCAGAATCACATTATACCCTAGTATAGAACTAAATGAGACGAATCATTTATTTTTATTCTGTTCTTTATTCCAATTTAAAAAAAAAGTAATATGTTATAAATAAATATTAAAACTGTAATCAATCAAAATGAGATTGATTGATGCATCAGTTAGTCACCGTGCAAAGAAGGAAATAAAAAAAATATAAAATTTCAACAAGTTAAATAAAAATTGTCTCTCTTGCCACCCTAAAGAACTTTTGTTATTTTTAATAAAACAAATCACTTCCCTTAGTGTCTTGAGTTGACAGGGAGCGTATATTTTTCCTTGTTTAATTCGTGGCCACAAAGGCGTGGTGGGCGGCATTATTCAAAATCCTGTCCTGCGAAATTCACCCTTAATCGGTTACCGCAAGACCGCTTTGTGAATAACAAAAAGTTCTTCCTAAAGCTCGACTGAATAATCAAATCTGAGCAGAGGTGTAATAATGTCGAGAAAGGCCTTTGACATTACTTCAATCTGTCTAAGAAGATTTCAGATATATAAATAATTTTATTGAAACAAGGAATTTTATTTCCAACAAAAATTCTCGTGTTCCACGAAGTAAAACAAAAATATTCCTCTTGCGACAAAATTCTTATATTAATAAAGATAATAAAAAGTATTTTTTCTGCCTTGAAATTTCATCAATTTCGTAATCGAATAAAATCCAACATCATTTTTGAATATTGACATTCATACATCATTTATTTTAAAATGAATAATTCTTCTAATCCATTGAAATTCAGAGAATTACAGTAAGAAGTATTATATATTCTAAGAATTTATTCTTGACCTTGTACATAACGCATGAAATATTATCAAATTTTTGAACCAATTTTATTAGTTGTTTCTTTGACAATTGTTATATATTGAATAAATTTCGGTGTCTAAAATATTTTTAACATTTTATGTAGAGTTAGAATTATCTTATTATAGAATTAATTTCATTCAAAGGTTTTCGCAAGAACAATCTACAAAAAAACGTGATCTAACCTTTAAGAGACGCTAGTTCCATATATATATATATAATAATTAGAATTATTAAAATATATAATAAATTCGAAAGAGCTATAAACGATAACATTAAAATGATAACCTAAGATGACATTCCTCAATATTTTCACAAATATACTACATATCCTTTTCTGATTACTGAGATCTTCAACCCTACTTCATAATATTACAATACTAAATTTTATTTCTCTTCCCTACCAAGAAAGCTTAATTTTTACGATGAAAACTAAAAGATCACAGTTAACCTGGATATGCATATTCTTCATAACACAGGCTCAATTTAAAGTATATTGTATATGTTTTATAATAATCCTTAAAGTGTAATTAATATATAACTACTGTTTGAACGACGCGGTTGGGAAAACATGGGGTGTAGAAAGGGTAGAAGAAATTTAAGAGGAATATGGAACAGGGAGGCTGACGAACCAACCGGAACCAAGAAACACGACCCACCTGTGAAATGCTTCTTTAGGTATCTAGATTTTCTTCACTAGAGCCACAATTCTTCTGGCTTCAGAACATGTACTTCATCGTTCCATACGAAGAACTCTTGTTTATACACTTAGGTGATGGCGCGAAGTGTCATGCACAAGCACCATGCACAATATCAAGATGTATAGGATTCGGTACGCACGGTAGCGAGAAAACCGAACACGCACAGTACACTCTTCATCAATATTTATCATTCCCACACGGCAGGGAGATAATTCACGCAAGTTTCATAGCCTACCTTACCACTGGTAAAGAACGACTTGTCAGTTCAAAGTTTCAACTTCCAAAACCACAGAGAACACTACAGAAAAAGATGTTCTGGGTATATGTGAGAGAGTAATAGTTAGGTAATGGACAGGAACTGTTCTATATGTCGCGTTCATATGCGTGCGAGACGGCGATAGGCGATCTATGAATCATAAAGATTAAACGCTTACCATAAGTCAAAATCGCACTATTTTCTTTGGAAATCCGGAGAATGTAGAGTGTTATGTATTAGACATCATAAATCTTGAAATCCATGCATTTCTGTACTTGCGCGATAGTTTTAATATCCTGGTTATTTCCAATTGTAAATATCTAACTTTTCTTTTAGTGTTTCTAATTTTTCAACTATAAAATGTATAATGTAACATGTTATCCCCTAAATATCTTTAAATATTTTTTCATTATATTTAAATGTCATATTAATGTTGTCAATAAAGTTAAAAATAAAACTAAATATAATTATGGATATATAAAAATGATAAATTAAATTGAAAGTTATAAGCGTTTTTTATATCTGTGCACATCTGAGTATGTTTTCCAGTCCTGTTTTTAAACTGTCAATAACAAATCATCTTCGGTGTTGTGATAATTTATTATATAATTTTAAAACGTCGCACTTCCTATTTTTGTTGATGTTTTTCACGTGTTTAGTGTGATTGTATGTCCTTGTCTTTTATCTTGCTATTAGCAATAAGTATTATGTATATTAAGTTTTAGTTATAAGATTTGTTATGTTTTTGAAATTAAGATGGTTTTTGAAGACTGTTTCAGTTAGTGTAAGGTACTTAAAAATGCAAACTATTTTCACAATTTTTATTTTATTGTGTTTGAATTTTGTTTATATTGGTAATATATCTAAACAGTGTAAACTTGTCTTTGGTATGTACCAGAATATTTTATGAAACAAGCATGTTAGTTTTCATTGATTTTTTTATTTTGTCTATTTGAAGTATCTGTCCTGGATATTTTGGGTATTTTTATTTCTTAATTAAGTTTGGTAAGAATATATTTCATGTTCTATGTTAATCAATGCGTAATCATTTTGCCATAAAAAGTTTTTAAAATTTGTTCACTTCTAGCCAACGTTACAAATCACTCGTCTACATTTTTTTACTAAAAATACTAAGAGGTAGAATTTTTACTAAATAATCTTATCCAAACCATTATTAAAAACTATATTATTTGAAGGTGAATTAAATTTACTGATTGATTGATAAAAGCAGCCCTAAACTCATATAGGTATATAAACTGAAGTAATGAAATATTTCTTTAAAATATATCCTAATGATTAATTGATAGTTTAAAAGCAATAATTCAAATTAGATAATTTACAAAATACCGATGCAAAAAGATTTATTATTTTATTATACATTTGTGCTAATTCCTCCAACAATTAAAATATAACCATAATAATATGTCCTGCTACAGCGGTGATAAATCCAAGCACATTTTTAAGATTTACTATTTTGATAATTATGTTTTACCTAATTACTCCGTTAAAAATATTTCAATATTATAAAATAATTTATAAAACTAGAGTGATTCATTGTTTAACGCTATTGTATTTAATAAAATATCTTTTATTTTTCTAGATTTTGTTATGTTTATTTGTTAAATTAACTTATTTTTATTTCTGCAAGTATTTTTGATTAATCTTTGGTCACTTTTAATATTAATTGTTCTGTCTGAGATGAAAAGATCGTTAACCTATCTTATTTTCACACAAACGCGAGATTTGAATTAGCTATTTGCGGTGTAATAAATGCTGCCTCGTACGCGAAACGGCTTCAGTGCTCTGTGCTCGGGTTTTGCTTACACTCCACTCAGCTGGTAGCTACCGCATTCCGTTATTCAAATACGAGAAGGCTACAACGATCGGAGTGACTGCGCGCGGGTTATGCTCGTAGCGGCGCGCGGCGTAGCGCTACGTGAAGTACCCTCTACGGGTACGCCGTTAACTAGATGGAGGCTGAACTGCGGGCCAACGGAGACCATTCAACAGCCGTCCGCCAAATCTACATTCGGATAATGTTATGCGTCCGACCTGTGAGGTAAACATGACATCGGGGCCATATGTGTACATTCTAAATGAGCCACACGTGACACTGTACGTGTAAGTGATGTCATATGAATATTTAGGGGTTTAAATGTAAAATTTCTCTCGATTAAATCGTTCCAATAAATACTTTTATATTTTTGATGATAACGGATGAAGATGAAAGATAAAAACACTTCTTCTACAACTTACCTTTGGGTGTGCTCTCCTAGGGAAGGCGACTTTGGGATCAATCTGAAAAAAAAAACAATTAATTAACCCAATGATTTTTTAAATACCTTACTTACTCCATCATATCTGCATTTGAATTGTAATTTATTGAGAAACTTAAATAGAAAAAGTATTAGTTATTCTTATTTAATTTATTCTATATTTTTTTTATACATAATTTCTGTTTCATGAAAATTTCACTTTTTAACCTAACTCTGTTTAGTTTTGTTTCTTTATGACATATGTTGTCAATACACAATACTTAACTTTAGTTCACCTACAATTTACTTATGTATATTATTTACATTCTTGTTATAATTTTTCTTCATAAATTATCCAAAATAATATATGTATTCAATAATAATTTAGGCTGTATTTAATATTTTTTTTGATAATATATTTCTGATATTCTTATTATATATGTTTTTAATGGATTTTTAAGATATCGAAAAGCACGCATGTGCATATAGTCTAGATTAATGGTAATTTAAAAAAAATATAAAATTTCCGAAATAAGAAAAAAATTAAATTTAAATTTATTATTATGATGGTTTCTTAATAAATATAAATAACATTGTGATAATTATAAATGAAATTCCAAGTATGTCTATACCTAGAATAAAATTTTAAATGCAATGTTCAAAATAAACTACCAAAAGTGAATATTGGGAGTACGCGTTTATCGTGCTATTAATGTTCCATTAGTCAAAAGAGGTTTTCAAGGAGTGGACCTTTCTTTCACCAGTCCCTCTGCCACCCCGCCCTTCCGTACCTTTCAACTTGACAATTCAACAGATCCTCACTAGCAGAAAAGAGAGAAATATACAGGGCGCAGGGCGCTGGGAGGAGAAACGTAGGTAGCGGAACTCACATTTGCCATTTCTCCCGTCGTAAATTAACGCAAAGGGTGCGTTCTTTTGATTTATCTCATGAAGAAAAACGTATCTAGGCAAATCCCGCCCAGGAGAAAAAAATGTGGAGCGCATTTTTCAAATTTTGCTTCAACTGCAAAATCCTTTTGTTTTAGCGAAAAACCTATTACGCATCCAAAAATGCTTTGCCGGCCATTTCGAATGCGACCTACGGATGTGGCAGGCTTCATTTAAAATTTTGCCTCATTCACAAAAGTAAATTTGATGACTTTAAAAAAAAGTAAATGCTGGGTTTATTAAGTCACTTTAAAAACGATATCATTAATCATCGACGATCAACAATTTTGAATAAAATGAAATTAACATCATACGTTGCAGTCAGAACACTGCATTGTCGGAATTTCATAACCTTGTTTTTGTAAGATTTCGTGTGATTTTAGCTGACCAAAGTGACCGAGCAAAACTCATTCTTACTCCAATCAAAATATTTTGTCTGTGACTGTGTAACATCTTTGAAGCAAAAAAGCTTTTGTTTGATATAGCATGTTGACAAAGAGTATGTATGTTTATCTAGGAAACACAGAAAGAGCAGAATTTCATTGATTCAAGACGTTTTAGTTTCGGTAGCGGTAACGTATGGTAAAGCAATTTTGTTATTGCTGATCCCCGAGCGTACTTTCGCTACGACGCCGCGGCCACCCTATGTCAAGTAGTAACGCGGCTTATGCAAGCAAATTAGATGAACGATAAAAGTTCATTAAAAATTCGTATTAGACGTATTTGGAACCGAATTTCTGGTCATCAAAACGTAAAATTATAAGGAAAAATATTTAGCAGAAAATATGAAAGTATTTCATAGAATAGAATAAAATAATAAATATGAATTAAGATGTCCTGCGTTCATTTGTTAGTACATTTTCTAAATCTTCACAAAAACTTATAATACAAACATAAAAAAGTAATTTTATGTTGAAAAAGCTAAAATAAATTATTCCCTCGAGATCTCTCAATTTCGGAGCAAAGTATTATGTGCCCTTATTCATGTCCACGTAAAAACCTCAGGGCGAAACAAAAGATATAAATCTTGTATGGAAAAGCATTGTCAAACCCATGTCTTTCCAAGTCCTTGAAGTCAGCATCACTACATAACACAGACCATTTAAAACCTATTTACCCCATTCGCGCATATCTTGGAGCAATAAATCGTACAAATGTGAAGGATAAATATTTTTTACGATTTATTTTAACGCACTATCGATATTTCACCGTAATGTTCGCTGAGAAAAAATATTCAAAAAAACTTTAGTCGTACAATAAATGGATACAGTATTAATAATTATCCCATAATATGTTATTATGTCTCAATAAAAACATGTAGAAATTATTATTAAAACCTGCTCGAAATTTTGCATTCAAAATAATTCACTTTTAAAGTAAAAAAAAAGTGTTTTTTATCGTTAAATTAAATCAAAATAATTATTTCAGTTATATAACACTTCTTTGTCTCCTCGGTTTGTGGAGTTTAATTAAAATTTTGAAGATAACCCGAATTTCAGAAACTTTTGATCACTTCGTTTGATTTGATGGCGGATACCAATTTGATTAGTTATTGAATATGAATTAATAATTGTTTGTTTATGGATTAAAAATTAAAATCTTATATAAAATATTTCATTTAAATTTTATTCATTTATCCGTTGATTTTGTTATATAAATTCAAATAGTTGGGTCGAAATAAAAGGTACAGTTAATGTAAATAAAAATATAATACAATAAATTTAAATTAAAACTTCCTGCTCACTATGTGATTTAAACTCACTAGGTGACCTATTATTGAGTCGTTTTTTTTAAAATATCCATGAAGAATTAAAAGATAGACAAGTAATGTGATGTAAAGCGTGAAACAGATTCATATTTTGCGAAAAATTATAATTTTTTGAATTATATTTTAATTGTCTTTATGTTTTATTTAAATGCAATGTAAAAATTGAAGATTGCAGTCAATAAATGCAAATATGAACCCAAATAAATTATCATAATGAGTTGAAAATCTTGTTTGGACATGTCTCTTAAAAAGGATAGGTAAATTTGATAGACATAATATCTCAAGAACTCATATTTGATTTAAAATATGATAAACATGAATTATTTTATGTAATTATACAGACCATCTTACAAAATAACTAAATTTAAAGAGTAATAATATTATACTTATATTTGTGATATTTATAAAATATTTTCCATTGAAAAAATTCCAATGATGGAATTCAGATTGTCACAGTGAGGTTTTTAGGAAAGGTTTTAACAAATATATTATTTATAGTATTAAGCTTTTAAAAATAAGTAATATACTTTTTAAATAAACGAGGCTTAAAATATAAAATATCAGTTTGTTCAGCTAAGATTATTATGAAAGTTTGTAGAATTTTCTCTTGAATTTCCATTTGAAAAGTATGAAATTTTCTTGAACGACAAGAGAAATATCTTAGTAATTATAACTAGTTCTCTTCTACATTTTTCTACGGAATGACACATGTCAGTGGAAATAGTTGTGAGTGGAAAAGTAAGTGAAACCCAACCTAACCCACCCCATACCATCCCACCCACCCCATCCCACGCCCGTCTTCAGAAATAGACGGTACAAAAGTTTTATTGGGTGAAAAAAGGTAGCAAAATCCGGTCACCTTCTGAAAGATTTGCCGCTTTTATTTTCTGAACCCCCGATACTGTAAACTCAGGAGTTTTATCAATCGAAAAGCATTAGTTCAGCTTTTATACTTTATTTATGATGTAAAATAGAAGGTTAAGGACACTTTATTTGTAAACTGACATTTCAACCGGAACTTTCGTTAATAAAAACACACATTTTCAAGGTATTTTTTTTAGCAGAATGTATTATCATAGTACTTCAAAGGTTTTATATTAGTTTCATAAATTATGCGTATTTAAAAAAAATAATTATACAATTATAAAATACTTTTGACACTACGTAGCTGAGATCGAAAATAATATATTTTTTATAATAGAGAGTGCGAGGATTAACAATATTTTGCTTCGTGCTTATCTCAGAACTGGCCGGGTTGTATTTGAATACTTGATATTCATATCCAAGGGTAAACCTTTCACATATTTCGACAAATCCAATTGCTCTAGATGGAAAATATATTATTTAACATTCAAATTGAGGATTTGGCATGTTCATTTAAGTGAATTATGATGTGGAAGGTATTTGCAGTACCGCATGCAGGTGAAAGATTTGCACATAATGTGCTACGTTACTCGGAATCTTCCCTGCTTTTCTTTTTTTATATGGATAGATAAAAGTATCACTTTGTTCACTAAATAATGGGTTCTACAATTGACTAACACAATAAATATTTAAACGTTTCTACTTAAAAACAAGTAATTTCTCTCGAACAAAATATACGAAAACAAAAATAATTGGCTGCCAGGAGTAACAGATGTGGTTTGCTTCTTTCGTCTCCTTCCTCTACTCACCGCATAGAATAATATACTGAATTGTTGTGAAATTTCACATAACAAGCTTTGAAAAGTACGACATAAAACCACAATATATCAACGTCGTATTTAACTAAAATCGTTACAGAACACTATGTAGATTCTCCGTGGTACAACTATAAAATATCGCGCAGTGGTCAGCAATCTAGGAAGCGGCCACCGAAAAACGGTCGTTTTCATTGAATTAACAAAGTATAATGCTTATTTATTGCCAGTTAGACAAGGCACGCAAGCCACTGTGCGGGGTAGCACTGTAGTGTAGCGTTGTAGCATGTACAGGACCACTGGCTGTGGCGCTACGATATAATTTAACATTCGGATATTTTATGGCTATTTTATCAACTGTAACTTCGGCAATCGAGGAGAGGCAAATTTTGATACATGGCTTTAATCTAATAGTGGTGTGTTGTGGGATCCATTCATTTCAATAATTCCCAAAATTTCGATAAAAATTTATATATTTTACGAACGATTTCGGGTTATTTTGAGAATTCTAATTTTTGAAAAATATTAGTAGGCACACATATTATTAAAATATGAAAAATTAAATGAATACATATATTATTTAAATATATTTAAAAAATATATGATTCACGTTTCAAGTAAACAAAATAAAATTATAATTTACTTTATATGATAGGTATCTACTTGTTAATTATAAGAATATTAATATCGTATAAAAATGAACCCAATGCTGTCAACATATCATAACTTTTTTCCAAAATATAAACTAAAAAATGTCGAAATTAATAAAGCATGTTAAAGATAAAATAATTAACAATTGGCCTTATTCTAAAAATGTTTCCAATAAATTCCTATGACACTTCTATCAGGTTCGGTCCATTAAGATCGGCTTCTCACAATCCTCATGATACTAATGTAATAGAGAACTTTAGAAACCCAAAAAAATGTAATCTCAGAAATAACCAAAGACAAAACTTTATATTAAGATGTAGTTTTATATTGCTCTGACAAAGGATAGACATTGTTTCGGTATCGGTTTGTTTTTAAAAAATATTTATTATTAAAATATCTAATCATTGCTATAAAAATAAAAATAATATTCTTCTGTGTAATATTAGGTTATCTGCAACTCGATTTTATGTAGAATCGATATTTGAAAATATATATTTATAAAAATTGTGCATTTTTATAGAAATATCACAATTACGTCAAATACCATATAAGAAAATAACATATTTAACAGAAACATAATATATAACTTCTAAGTCAATAAATTATGTACGAAATTGTGTTCGCGTGCACACAAATCTAGGTTTTATTATATTATAATTATAATTTAATGACTGTTACCTAAAACGGTCGATTAAAGTAAGTCAGAATTGCGTGGATTCATTTGACTTTTCTGACGACAAAATACTTGTTCCTCTTTAATCTCAGAGTCGAAAATTAAAACGATGGATGCGCCGATCCGCCCTTGCGATTGAAACGTTTCATTGTTTTTCAGGCGAGGGCGCATTTTCTCGTACATTTAATATCGCGCCGCCCGAACCACCGCCCCCGTTAAACCGGGTAGATAAATACCGGCTCATCCGCCGCGGGTAAAAACGCGAAACGCGCCAACCCTTAAGCGTAGGAAGAAATAAAAAATATCGAGTTAATAAAATGGAGAGCTTAAAGCGCGGCGGAAAATCGAGAGACTAGCCATTCCGCATAAAGCGAGATTCATTTGACAAAAAGTCGCCGGGCGCGGGTTCGCAACCGGGCTGGCAGAAAATCGGCTTAGGGTTGTTGTGGTGTCGGTGATATGCCGCCTGATTGTGTGACCACCCCACTCTGTACCTCCTATTTATCGCGTATTGTTAACTCACAACACGACGCAGCTACTCTACACATTCTTACGCCATCAGACACTTTTATCGCTATATTAATAATAACTAATTGCACTTTTTTGCAGGTAAACAAATGATATGGAATCCACTATACTGTGAGTTGGGTCCCTTGTATGATTTGATAATATATAACTTTTATACACAAACATGTATTTAAAAAAAAATTAACGTTTGAAGCAAAAACTTTTGGTTAAACATTTTGAAAAACTTTGTAACGGATTTTATTATTTAATGATAATCGTTTAAGACCGCTTTTCTGTCAGAACAAAATAAAAGTAATTCGAAAAATGTATCAAATTTTGTCATTTTTTCACGAATCTGCACTACCGATAATTATATAAAGGCTAAGTTTTAGTTAAACTTAAATATTTGTATATTTATTTAAAAAAAAAAATACTAAAAATAATTATGCTTACATATTATGTATTAGTTATTATAGTTTTATGCAATTTTTCTGAAAATATATCTTTTAATATTTATGCACCACATAATATTCTTTACCAAATTAATTACAAATTTTTTATACAAATGTTTGCAAAGAAGACAAATGTTAAATACAATTGAATAAACTACATGAAATTTTTTTTAATTGATTATCATTATTATATATATTGTTAAGGGAACTTTTATATTTTCCGTTTTCCACTCATCATGTAAAGTGTGAAAATCTCGTACAGTCTAGAATTTTTGATCGCGTCTGGAATTTTAGTGAACAGATTTGCTATAGAGTTGTAAATATATCCTCAGGACATGATGGTGCCAAGACGTGTACACGTGGAAATCCCCGCTTTTGGAACTAAACACACAGTACCGAGATTTTGATTTGCTGATATATACCATTTAAGATTAGATTATTCATATATATTTTCAATTTAACTTTAAAGACACGCTTTAATTTTAGATCGTTAGATTGTTCATCGGAAGCCAAAATGTTCTGGCCAATTTGGATTTGCGCGCCTGATATATTTGCAATAGTAAATTAAAATATAAGAACATACTTTTTAAAAAAATAATTTAAAAATTCGGTTACGGTAGGTACAATGATCATAATAATACTTTCATGTACTGAAATAATTTCCAATTAAATTTGTCTAGAAAAGAAAGTCTTAGCTACAAAGCTACTATTTATGTACAAGATGATAATACTATCGATGTTCCAATGCATTGCCTGCGCGTTTCATATAAAAGTTATAAGAAATAAAGATTTTAATAGACACCACTGCTGTAACACTGTTCCGAATAAAAATAATTATTTTGGTTTCTTAGGTGCGTAATATATTGGTTTCTATGGTGATGAAGTGAACGTGGAGTGAAAGTTGTGATGCAGTATCAATTTTACTCTGCAATCAATTAATGATAATAATTTTAATGTGAGATATATAATGAATAAATTCACTAACTTATAAATTTGCGAAAGTGTGAAATATTAGAAAAACATTAGTTAATTCAAATAATTTTAAAAATTGTGTTAAGAACAGTATTTTTTCGACAGATATAAATTGATTGGTATCATATATATATATATGAATACTCATATTTATTATTTAGATTATTTAGAGTGTTTTATAAACATTCTGTTATTAGTTTACTTTTTCACAGAATTTTGGATTTAATTGAATTATTTTTCTATTAATAGGTTCATTTTTTTTAATTGTAAAACCTATTTTTGTATTCAGTAAGCAAAAATATTAATATATAAATGTGAAACTAGCACTTAACCTCCTCTCCACCTGATTTAATTCACAAATAAGCCACGACTACGCTGTTTTCTGTTTTTCAAGCTATAGATGAGAAGTTCCAAGCTTCTTATCAATACTATTATATATATTATTTATCTTATCTATGTTCTAATCTGCATCAGTGCATTTAATACCTTGATATTACTACGAATATTATTTTAATCAAGCTTGATTAAGACTTGTTCTGATACGTACTTTAAGCTTTGTGTGATTTTAACCTTTACCATACCGTGATATAAAATACCCATATGCAGCCATGCTGTCAACTCGTGTTACCATAAGAAATTTTAAATATTTTAAATGTGAAGAAAGCTTTTATTTGTTTATATGGCATTACAATTATTAATCCTATAAACTTACTCTAAATATTGAGCATTAATTACGAAAATGGGACGAATGTCCTAATATAATTCGGAGCACTCATCAAGTCCTATACAATACTAACTTCTTTTTTTATCTCTCTTCATTGAATTAGTGAGAAAGAGAGATCATATATTCGTATGTTTGTTATTATTATATGTTAAACTAATATACCATCTTTATTTGTCTTACCACAAATAGTATTTTTTCCAGCATATTAATTATATAACTGACTGAATTAAAAAATAATTATTTTTGTAAGATTCGCTTTACACAACTGGTTTTTCACTAATCAGTTCTAAGAATAAATATTTTCCTTATAATTAACTAAAATATGGATTTTATGTTGCGTATATTAACAGAAATATTATAGTTTTAATTGGGGTGGTAGACCTGTGTTACTGCATGATTCTGGAAGGGTTAAATATGTTAATGATATTTAACATTGATATAATGATCAGCACATATAAATACAAGATATCTGAATTATTATATACTGTACAGGATATCTGTATATTTGACAGTTCAGATTATTTAACAAGCAAAATATTACATACACCGCATATTTATTATTCTTTTAAAAAGATAGCAATTGATTAAAGCAACACATAAAGTATCACCACCGTGATACCAGTTGAAAGAGATATATCAGTGAGTTGGTTGAGAAACCTCTTACTTTTATCTGCTACCCTGTTAGAAAAGTCTCCCTGTGCCAAAGGATATTCTACTCAGCGGCCAGTCTACCCAAGACAGGTTTTCTTTTAACTTTGTAAGCTTGACATTTTTCTCTGTCTCCCAACTCTCCAGATACCCCGTAAGAGTCTCTCAATTGAAAAGATTTTGTCGGGCGATTCGAAGGCGGGCGAGACAGACTTTATTTCTCGCTTGTTTTCTCTTGTCTCACTCGCTCCCATCTTCCAAGTGAACTTGTGTAAAAAGCATACTTAGAAGAATATTTTAAAGGTACGTTGGTAATGCTGCTATATATATGGACCACGAAAATGCAAAGATTCAAATGGTTTATATGCGTAAAATAATATAAAAATAAAATATTAAGGAGAACACATTCTTATTGTGAAGTTGTAATTATTCAAAACATAGGTCTGTTATGTTTTAAAAGTTGTATCAATATGTCCAAAATTAAAAATTGATAAGATTATAAAAAATAATTGTAAATTCTGGTGTCTGTTATCGGTTTATTATTATTTATTTGAGATTCCGTAAAAACAATGTAGATGGATTTCAAATAATGGAACGATAGATGTATTAATTTGAAAAGTGTAACATATAGGTTCTAAAATTTGTTGTCAAAAGTACTGTCGCTGTAGCATAGTTAGTAATGCATCTTCCCCGGATTGGAAAAGAGATCCAGGTTCGAATCCCGGTAGCGTAATAACAATATTATTCGATAAAATTTGATTTTATATGTATATCTTTCTAATTAATACATTTAATTAGTATATAAAAATATAACTTAACATTAGATAATATTTACATTTAGATTTAAACATCGAACGAAATATATATTTTTATATATTTTTTATAACATTTATTACATTATTACTTTACAGTTATTACAAACATTATATTTTATCTATTTAATAAATATATATTTCGGACGTGTTCAATACATTTATTTCTCAAAACAAATACAAATGTATGTCAGCTAAAGAAATGTTACAAACACACTCTCATGGTTAAGTTTTATACCTGCATTGAAAAGGTTCAGACCTTTATTAATTCAGTTATTCTATAAATATTTGCATACGTATTCAGAACAGCGAGTACCTACATTATTTATCTGAGTAATACCATTCAATTCCAATAGTAACAATACGTAACATAAAACTTTTAATATCTCGAGTGACAATGTTAATATCTTATAAAATCATTTATTATTAATATTTCCCTAATCAATATTCTCACTACATTATGCAGATGCCACTGTGATATTGACGGACTCCATGAAAGGACATCAAGTAGTACTAGCACGAATGGTTAATGCATATTTCAACATAATGCAGATAATATAAAGTATATGATCATTAGAAAACGAAACGAAATGCTGCTCATATCAACCGAAAAGTCCACACATCGCTGGAAGTATTAAGGTATTATGAATACATACTTGTATGTACAATATATTTAAAAAATATATTATGTATTTAATTAAATTTAACATTGTAGCATTTTTTATTACGAAAACATCCATGAACGTCAACATTAACTGAATTCTGATATAAAATAATGTTCATTATATTCTATGGGTATTATTTTTTTTGTCCTGCATAGGATACACCATACAATGGTATAATGATTGTATATATGCATGTAACAATCTCTATAGATAACGAACATGTAATAATGTATATTGAATGTAAATAAGGTAAATTCATAATATACTAGTTGTTTTTTTTATGTATTAATAATTCATGTCATGATTTATTACATGTTTAATAATTTTCTATTTTTTTAATATCCTCTATAAGAGAGAAGTAGGAATTGAAAAGTAGAGATAGCCTGAAGATATTGAAATCTGGTCTAAAGCACATCTCTATATTTAAGAACACACAATTACTATATTTTCACCTACA
Organism: Eubasilissa splendida; assembly: GCA_031772225.1. Classification (NCBI taxonomy): domain Eukaryota; kingdom Metazoa; phylum Arthropoda; class Insecta; order Trichoptera; family Phryganeidae; genus Eubasilissa; species Eubasilissa splendida. Next base: position 11,686,868 of record CM062850.1, on the reverse strand, counting down.
AATGCACTATTATTAAATAAATAATATATATCTCATAGATATGAAGCCATTATTTATTATATTTAATGGAAAATATATGGAAGTATGGGTAATTACAGGGTTTACGACTTGTCTTCGGCTGGCTTAAGTGATCACTTTCTATAAATATAACGTTCACCATTCTCACCCATCAATCTCCATTTGTATCAAATTTTTGAATGTTGTATATACTCATATGTTAATATGTGGATTGGCTTCGAGTACCACTATACTATCACCATCTATGAACTAAATTTGATAATTCATTTCCCCGAATAGCATAAATGTCACGATGAGAATCTAATTTTTTTTAAAAATTTATTAAAGCAATATTCTTATCTGTAAAATGATTTTAACACATTATACTAGAATACGCTTGAAAAATCAATATTTTTCATTTTTATATATTTTCTTATTTTGACCAGTATATTATTAGCAATATTTGAATATGTCCAAGAACGCACATTTACTAGATTTCCACCAACAAAGGCACTATTATTAATTTTAAAAAAATTGATACATATGGAGATTGATGGGTGAGAATGGTAAACGTTATATTTATATAAAGTGATCACTTAAGCCAGCTGAAAACAGGTCGTAAGACCTGTAATTACTCATACTTCTATAAGTATATTATTAAATATAATAAAAAATAGCTTCGTCTCTATGAGATATCTATTATTTCTTTGATACAGGTTTTCCCAGAAAAATTGATCGGTTTATAATCTCTGGATTTTCGTAGGCTTGATACAAAATTCTTAAATTATTTTACTTACAATATATATAGTCTAAACATTACAATATGTTCAAGACAAAAAATATTTTAATCTTATGTTATATAAATATATATTCCAGAAAGATGATAGTTGAAAAAAATATATTATGTACCTACGCGATTACCTTTATGAAAATGAATGTTACCTACGCTTTGGATCAACTGAAGAAAATAATGAATCAGATTACGTTACATAAATTAAATAATTCGAAGCAATATATCTTAATTTACGTAAGCGAGATGGCAAAATTAATGGTGTGAATTTAACGATAAAAAATTATTTGAAATAATTATATATTTTAAATAATAAGGAAGGGAATAAGTAACATAGGCATGGATTTACCCGGAGAATAATTTGAAGTTTTCCGTACCATACGATCTTCTTCACTGAGCAGCCCTAAATTCAGCGGTTCCCCGGTAAGTTAGATACATTGCCGGCCGAAGAGGTGTTAGGTGGAGAGCGTTAGTTAGACGCTCGCTGATAATAATAAACGTACGCGCGAAACAAAGAGTTACCTCCTTAACCGTACACTCGCCTGATAGTAGCAGTTACCGGGCTGTCGGTACCAGGGAGCTATGCGAGCGAGGAAGGAGTCGGACGGAGTGGATGGCTATAAAATAATTTAGCTGGCGATTTTCGGTTTAGCGCGGCGGAGACGGGCGATCATTATTTCTTTATGGGGAGCTCATAGCACGTAGGAGATGCGAAGTGTTGCTACTTGAAATAGAAGCAGAAGCTTCGCAACAGATTGGTATCTTTATGTTATCCCGATCCTTTGCATTGTTAGTTCAAGTTTTGTCGGAGGTTGAGTGCGGTAAAAAGTAAGTATTGAAAACACAACATTCTTACTTAGTTTTTATCTTCAAAATAAAATATTATTTTGCAGTGTTAATAACAAAATATATAAAAATAGTCATATCAAACAAAGATTTAAAAAAATAAAATTTTATAAATCCATCCATTATCCATCCAAAATCCATTACACGTATAAAAATAAATCATAGGTAACACACCAAAAAATCTAAAACATCGTTTTATAAACACATTTTTTCATAAAAAAGATTTAATGATCCGATGGTTTGTTTTAATCCGAAATTATAAAGAAAATTCGAGTTATAAATCAGTAGTAAATATATAAATTAAATTCTTTGAAGAAAACCGGGAGCATAGAGGGCACAGGGTGTTTCAGATCGAGCCAGCACTGGCGGATAGTTTCATACTACGCGGTATACATTTCCCAAATGCGGACGGCATAAGGACCAAATTGGCCCATCAGTGCCCGCATTCTGCCGGAGTAAGTGCTTACCTAAGCTGGAAACTGTAAAGTTTACCTTTAAATTAATCGCTCGAAAGAAATATCTCATTATGGTGATTAGAAGCATTCGAGAGTGCTAAGAAGAGAAGTGGTTTCGCTGTGGTTTATCTAGTTATCTGAAAGCATTCGTTTAGGGAAGGTTTTCAGTTTAATTCTGTTTAATTGAATTTTTTTCAATACATATTTAAACTAAATTTATAAAATTACTTTATTTAATAATAAAACTAAGTGTGTTCTTAAATGCAGATTTTTTTTTAATGTTCTACAATTTAACAATTTTCTATTTTTGTGCCAAACACAAATTAGTGTGTAAATTTATTTTGGGCCTGGACATATTTCTATATTTTCATGAAACGCTTTATATAAATAAGGCTTTCACACGAGCAAGAAGGTTTCGCCAGACCCATCGTATATCAAAGCTAACTAACATGATGCAAAGCCACATATTTGCATCTATGTGTGAACTTTCTTACTTTAACCCTTATGCATTTAGGACCAAACGAGGTTATAAAATAGAGTTGCCGCGACATCAGGACATCAGAAACTGTCGAGGGTAAACTTCGCACATACCAAATACCTAAAATGGTCCGTTTATTAACTATAATTTTATATAAATAAAGAACATTTTGTGTCTACTAACTATTAAAAAACAATTAAATTGCAGAAAATTTGTAACGAAATGATGACATGTAAATTTTTTTTTCTTCTTAATTTATACATTTCTCTGTTCATTATCATAATTTAAAAAATATATATACATAAATATTTTTTGCAAAACTGACTGCAAACTAACATTGAAAGTCTGGCAAGTGGAAGCACCGTACGTGTCCAAGAGCATGGTGCATTCACTATGATCCTTTCGCAACACACAGAGGAAAAGCCAAACAAAAAGCATTAAAAAAGTTTCTACCCTGCATCAACTTGCATGTTCAAGATTACATTTTAAAAAGTAGAAATGAAGAATCAGAATATTTTCAGTTCAACTTTTAAAAATTTATTAATTTACCAGGTGAAAACTATTAAGATGATTAATGAAAGATATAGAAAATTCAGATTAATTTTAAACGTTCAGGTTTTAGTTTAATTTTTTATACATATTTAATAATGTAGACGTAACTTTTTGAACAAAAATAAGAATATATTATATTATAAAATTAATGAAATAACAGGTTAGCTATAGATGCCGTAAGGCGGAATAGGTTACCTATAATAAAAATCTTGTTTCATTCATTTGTTAATATTAGAAAAATAACTTTGTGACCCCATTTTATATAAATAATAAGACAAAATACTTTATTTAAGCCACTATTTATTGATTATTCAACATGTTTCGATACTTATGGTATCTTCTTTAGGAAACAATGTATTCTGAAATTGAAAATACAAGCATAGATAAAAACAAAACTATAAACCAATATAAAAACAAATTTAAAAGGTGACTATTTGAAAAGAGGATTTAGTTATTTATGTTAGACTAGTTAGAGTATTAGACTAATACAAAACACTGTTGTTCTTCTTTATGATCTACAGATGCCGTAAGGCGGAACAGGTTAGATATAATATAAATCTTGTTTCATTCATATCATTAATTGACATGGCGGTTACTTTGTGGTGAAACATGATTATTTTAAAATTAATCATGAATTAATCAACAAATTTTAGTTGATAATAGTTTTTTATTTTAATTCTGTTTTTTTTTTCTAAAATATTGTAATTATTTTTTACACATAGTTTAGATCGTTCGCTATTAGAGCACAAATTATTTTTCGCATAATATTTTTTCGATATATCTTTACTATAAATTTTTCAGGTCTAAGACAAAATTTTTCAATATACTCGGTCCTGGTAACAGTTTTCAATAATCTTCAACCAATAAAAATATTAAAATTGGAATCCACCTTCCTTTTTAGTAAATATTCCGACCAAGATCACAGAAAAAGTCCTTTATAGCGGGAAGCAGCTGTTATACGAATTACCATACTCCCCCAGAACCTGGTGGAGTTTCCTCCAATTCCCATGTCCCTGTAGAACCAATACACCTCATTGGGTTTTAGAGAATGGTGCTCTATTAGTTTATACTGTGTGCGAATGTATGTACATATGTTATTGGGCTGACAGCGGTGAGCGTCGATTTAGGTGAGTTGAAATATTTACGTTTATAATGCTAATGCCAAACACAAAATTAATATGTATAAAATATTTGTTATTATTTTAAAAAGGGTAACAGATTTTACAGTACAAGCTGGTGCCGTACGAAATTAAATGTACCTACATTGAATTTGAGATAGAACATGATGTATAAAAAAACGTTACCCCTTAAGGATGGAATGTGTTTTATAAATCGGACGAAATATTGTTTATTAAATTTGTAATTTTCAGGAAAACAGTACCCAGCCTCTTGACAAACACCTGGCATCTTTTAACACCGCTTTGTTTTCTAACGGTGTGTTCCCAAAGCGAGTTACACCTGGTGGAAATTCGTTAGCCCTCACGTGCGCATATTAAGCGTTGTATACCTATATTAGGAACCAGCTAAGGGGATTAAATTGTGAGACAACCGAGCCAAGTCTTATTCTGGATACGGAGAGGATTTAACTTTCGGTTGAAGGAGCTCTTTTGAATTAATTTTTATATATAAATAAATATTTAAAGGTGGTCCTACATCATTTATATAAAAAATGATCGAATAGATAAAAATGTATTCTTACTCACATTGTATGTTTTGAATTTGAGATTAAGATAATATTAAAGAATTTGCCCACCAGTCTTTTCAAAGTCTTCATTTTGTATAATTTCAACAGATAAAATATCAACCCAGATAAAATTTATTTTCAGAATTTAATAATTAAAGCTCCGAAAATAAAATATTCTTTACTTGACGAAAATCTTTTATATAAATAATTAAAAAGCTACCAAAAGTAAATTCTTTGATACTGAATACCCTGAGGATCAACATTATGGTCGCAAATATAATAACAGTACTTTTTATTCATAGAAAATACCTAATATATATTTACACGGAGTTTAACAACATGTACCAAATATTAAAGGGTTCTATTATAATGCTTGCTATTTTACTAAATAATTAATACATTTTTTATGAAAAATGTTTAATGTTTATTTATTAACCGTTGACTGACAATGGTTTCACATTTAACAAATAATCTACCATTTTATTAATTAAAAACGATTAATAATGACATATTGAGTTATGGTACAATAGGTTTTACCACACATAAAAATACGATTAAAATGATTAATGGCATATTTTAAAAAAGATCGTTGAATTTTGATATATGAATCTTGTTGATATAAGAGGTATCTACATTTAAGATTATTTAGTGATTTTTTTATAACGTAACATAATTTTTTATTATGTTTATTCTTTAAAAACTTAAATAATTAGACCAAATAAATTATTTTTGAGAAATAATTTATTAAGATTTATTCGGCTTCAAAGAAGATTTGGCAGGCAAAAAATTAAATCTAACTGAATGAATTATAAATTATTTTAGTTTAATTAATTAAATGACTAACCACAAGATACTGATTCAAATTAATATATTTTTTAAATCGATTCACTTAAATAATATATAAAATATTCAGGTCCTGCAAAATGAGATGTGATTTTCATACTTTTTTTTTTCATGAAACAAAATACACTTAACAGGAAGAGATTTCGCATCTTACAACAAAATAATATTACCAGTAACCACATCATCACCAAATTGCGTACTATTTATGACTTTGTAATCAACTTTCTGACTAGTCCGACAGCTGATAGTCAGGCTTATCCACCAAATTACTTACTGTTTATGACTTAAATTTCCATTGACTTGGCTTCTATAATATCTTTTGTTTTGTTATTGACAGCATTGCGACTTCAAAATCTTAGAACTAGCCCGGTATCTGCCATTTTTTTGGTATGAAATTCGTTTAGCATGAAAAAATTGTTTGGTTTCCATGGCTTCGTGTTAAACAGGTGAATATTATGATCCAGGCCGATTTTGTTTGGCAGCGATTATGGTTTGGAAAATATTTAGAAGTTTGCATTTGGTAGTCGTAGAGAATAGTTAATTAAAATTTATTATGGAGTATCTTTCGCCTTAAAAATATGCAACAACATATGTTTTGCATCTCAATATTGATGATTCATCATGAGCGAGCGACGAAGCTTTTTTCGACTTGGCGGGTTTTGTTAAATAAACAGCTATTATTGGGGCACTGAAAATCTTCAATTGATACACCGACGACCTTTACATCTACGCAGAGCTACTGTATGGTGCGCTATGTGGTGTATATGCTTATTGTTTTCAGGATGCAAGAGGCAATACTGTAACCATTAATGGTGATCGCTGTTGGAAAACTTCTTGGCAGCCGAATTGAGTCGATTAGGCCTGCATCACATGTGGTTTCAATATGAAGATGCCACCTCACACACAGCCCGAACTACGCTTGAAATTTTGCAAGAAATTTTTCCAGACCGCATAATGTCAAAAAGTGGTGATATCGACTTGTCTCCTCGATTACCTTGATTTGACGGCTCCCGATTATTTTTTGTAAGGTACTTGAAAGGAAAGGTTTACGCCAATAAGCCAACAATAATTCCGATGCTACATAACAATATTCTAAATTCAATTCCTGAAATACGACGCGAAATGTGCGAGAATATTTTGAAAAATATGGTTAAAAGAGCACGCATTTATGCCGCTGCCAGAGGCAGCCACTTGGCCAATGTCATATTCTATACATAATTGTAATAAACCGAATAATCAATATGTAAAAAAAATGTGTTTTATTTCCCTTCAAATTCAATTCAAAAACAACATCGGCCTGGCACATAATATTCACCCTGTACTTTTGTAATCACATTTTTACTAAAAATCTGGCTATCAGAGATTGGGTAGAGAGATAACACCCCAATGGCAAATGTTTCAGTGATGACTGCAAAAATGCGAATTGCATCTTTGAATTTAATTAATCGCATATAATTCGTTGGCAACTCTCGCCATCATCCGAATTTTCATGATATGAAATTAGTTTAAATAAGATATGCAATAAATGTTAGTTACTATAAGCATACAACAGAGTAACCAAATCAAAAGGGTTTGCTTATGGAGGGACTAGGACTATTAAATGAAAATAAAATCGAGTTAGTACAATCTGCATCATCGCCGTTCACCGCGCGAGAAATGCACGTTTGTGTAAAATTTAGTAAATCCTCCGAAATCTAGTTCTCTCCAGACTCTCTCCTCCGTAACATAAGGTGAGACAAATTAGAATTTCAACCAAGAAGGTGAACTCGCACACACACGGTCGTCTGGCCTCTAATTCCCTACATTGTGACATAGCTATTTCTTGGGACCATAACTTGAATTAAATTAAGAACAATATTTACCCACGGCGCCGAGATAAATGATATTGCAGTGTTTAGCAGAGTTTATGCACACATGCGACGGTCGTGTGAGGAGGAGCGAGATGCCCATAGGGAGCTCTTGTATTCAGGTGAAACATTTTACAAATCATTTCTGACCATGATTTATGTGTTTTAGTATTATTAAATTAATATGATCGTGTGAAAATAAAACCCCTTTTTATTATTTTACTCTTTTAATTTACTTGAGATGCTTTACGGCGTATATAGCGGATAAGAAATAAACACAAGTTGTTGTGTTAAATTGTTAGAATGATAATGCCTTTACAAGTTGAAACGCGTCTCAAGTCAATTGAACGAGTATAATCAAAAACCAAGTGTTTTATTTTCACATAATTGTGATTATGCACAAACTTACCTCGAAAACAGTAAATATATTAATAATTATAAATAATAATAATAATTATAAAGTAGATAAATTAATAAAGTACAGACATAAGTAAATATAATGGATCTGATTCTTATGTGTAAAGTTTTGTGGGTTATTCTACCGTTTGTATCTGATCTGATCTCTGGCCGACGTTTTGGATCCCATTGCATTATCAGGGCTGGTCATGTCGCTGGTTCTGAACTTCTGAGTGTTAGTGTTACATTTATGTACTTACTTATTTTCCGTCATGTCGTTTCCCCGCAAGGGTAGGGAGAGACGATAGAGCGACACACTTTACTGTACTGACACAATTTTCGCCTCATCCACATTCATAAATCTTCTCATACAAGCTGGCCGATTATTGTGGCTTCTAACAGGATCAACTTCCAGTATCTTGTTTATCTGATCATGCCACGTCTTTCGCGGACGTCCTCCATTTCTGGTGTCATCATTATGCATCGACTTGCAATACCGTGCCACTCCAATGATGGACCTTACAATGGGATCTGAAACGTCGCCCAGTGAAGTTGGTTATACACGGCAGAATAACTCAGACAACTCTACATAGAATATTCTGAACAACTTTGAAAATCTGTTAATTTTTAACTTGGAAATACATGAAAAATAAAATTTTCACATTAAATCTCTGTTTACGCGCCTTGTTACTCGATTGGCACCACTGGGTTTCTTGGTTTATAATAATGTACATGTGTGTGTGTGTGCGTGTGTGTGTGTGTGTGTGAGGTTAGTGCAGTTCATAATTCATATGTGTGCTTATTGCTAATCGAAAACTCGGGAACCAGCTATCGAAGGCGTTTCAATCTACATATTTTGATTATTTTAGTAAGTACATAGGATTTACTAATATGCATTTAAAAATAGCGTCAATTTTCTATAATAATGCAATACAAAATTCAATTTAATTTTTAATATCTACCTAGATAATTATATTTAATTTATTTTGGAAAACATACTGTTGATTAACAATAATTAAGATAGTGACAAAAATGAAAGTAAATTCAACCAATTACATGTTTTCTCTGAATTATTAAATACACTTACACGATACAGGGTGGATTTGGTAACAAAGATTAATGCTAAGCAGTGCAGATGGCAATGAAAAGAGTGCCAACAATCTCTACCATTGAAGGAGTAAAAAAAAGAGAAAATTAATTAAAAAATCGTAGATGATTTAAATACTAATTTAATATTAAAATCAGTTAAAAAGTTTATCTATGTAGGTACACCATAATAATAATAATAATAAATTTGTTTAATCTATCGTTATTAGGTTGTGCGTGCATCCGAACGTCTCGAACCTCCATTTAAATATATAAATTATAATACAATTAGATAAAAAATAATACATGTATTAAAAAATAAGAGAATGAAGATAAAAATCATAAAATCACATTAATAAGAAATTTGTAAATACATAATTATGTAATTGTATATATTGAATATTTGTGTATTTTATTTCCATGAATATATAATAACCCAAATACTTAATAAATAAATATACCTGACCAATTATTTATATCTCGATACATAAACTACTTCACACGCTAGCTAAACATGCTAAAAATACATGTTTAATTGTTGTAATAATTCATTATTCATTTGCTCTCTTGCGTGCCATAGAGAATGTTTTCCATTCAATTCTTTAGACTATGAGTAATTGAAGCAACAGAAAAACTTCGAAACCAGTAAAAAAATATTCAAAAAGGTGGTTGATTATAATTACATTCGGTCTCATGTTAAACTAGGACTAAAGTGTTCTCCGAGAGCAGACATGTGCATGCCTTCAGCTATCTGGCAGTGACCGCGTCCACTGCAGAATTTCTCTCCCGAACAAACTTGCGACAGCTTCCGATGTCCAGAGTTTCGACTTGCAGTTGAGATTTAAATACATTCTCTGTTGGTTACACATCACGATTGCATTGTTGGCGTAAGTGGCTCATTTGCTTGCCCTGTTCCCGCTGCTTGTGGCGGTTTGTGACCAGGCGGAGGGGTATTATTTCTCCGCTCTGATTTTGATATTCAAGTACAACATTTAAAAAAATTAAGGCCAATAGAAAACTTAATTATACCTTTACAAAAATGATTATTTAATTAGATTAAATCAAATACAATCACTTTGAATGAAGCCACAAAATTTATTATACGTCAACCGGTTTTGCTCATCTCAAGCTTCGTCAGGACTTATTTAAAACTAATCATAAATACAAAAAGAGTGCACTTATATATGTTTACATAAAGAGAGAGATATAATATAAAAATACATGTGAAAGAGATAAATTTATTAGTTTCATATAAAGTGATTGTACTTTATTTAATCTAATGTCAAACCACAAAGCAATTGCTTTCTACGAAAAGATTTTTTTATTGTAAATAAAATAATATTACATTAACCTAACTTAAATAAAATAGATTTTTGAAAAAAAAAAATATTTTCATGTTATGCGATGTATGAATATTTTATAAATGACGATATTATAATTACTAAGAAATAATTCTATTGCAAATTACTGAAGAATTTTACATAGAATACACAAATTTTAAAAATTAATGTTAACAAATATTGATTAATTGCATTTACACATCAAAGCAATTGAATACGTGTCATAACCAAATAAAACAATTCATTTAAAAAAATATATTTAAATATCGATTAACTTTTAAAGAATTCAATTTTTAAATCCTACTTATAAACCAAAAAAAATATAGTAAGTAGTAAATGTAGTAAAAAATAATAATATATATGAATTAGTAATAAGCGAAGAAAGAAAGAATGGTGAAATTAGGAGATAATATTTTACTTTTAAAATTAGCAATATTAACTTTGTGGTTAAAATTGAAATTTTTATTTATTATCTTTTATTATAAAACAATATATTAAAGATATGATAATATATTATTTCATTATCATTTCGCATAGCAGTATGTATGAATGTAATGAAACGTTTGGAAATGTCGCTGAAACAAGACCAGAGAATGAATATTAATAATTGAATGTGTTGCTCGCAGACAGAAGCACACGACATGAATTATTTCAATGACCAAGTGATTATAAATCAGTGCCAGATAATTATTTCTCCATTCACAAACAGTCATCGGGTGGTAGGCTAAAGTGAAACGAATATCTTAGATAGGAGTCGTGCAAGAATACTGTATTCGGAATAAACATAAAAATATATGAAAATATATTTTTGTCCACAACATATCGTCTAATCAGTATTTTTCGTGGATTTGCTGTTTTTTATCGTACGATTTACTCTCAGTTAATAATTATTAGCCAAACTATAAAAACATTTATTATATTAATAAAAAATATTTTTATCTACGGTGAATTGGAAATTGATTTTTATAAGTTGTTCTTGCATTATATTTTATACATTTTGAATTAAATGCCTTACATTTCAGGAATAACCGCAATTTATGAGACACACAGGAGGAAACAAAACTAGTGCACATAAGTTGTTTACTCCAGCAAAATTAATATCAAATAATTTTGTACACAACCACTTGAGTTTCATCGTTTAACGCCAAATACCTTGTGCGGAGTCCTTTGCTTTGTCAGTGTAGCAAAAAACTAAATCTAAACATACGAGTATAATTTTAACTTTTGTTTCGTTGATTATCTTGAGATTCAATTTAACAAAATTTGCAATGTTCGAGCTCCCAGTACCCGTCGAAAAAAAAAAACATTAGTGTCAAGTGTGATGAGGGTCATCTTAAAAAATCTGAAGACATTCCGCTAAATTAAATATTACCCCAGTAGGTATAATTTTATGATATTCTAAAGCATGTTACATTAATTTATACAAGGTTGCAAAAACTTTTTGACATTTACATAATAGAAAATTAAATTTTTTAAAGGATTAAAATTTTTTATTAATGGTAATCGGTAAATCTCGCATAAATATATGTTACCAAGATGAACATAGACAGGGCGATATATGAAAGACTGATAATAAAATGCGAGAATAACTGAAAATGTAACTATATTTTCATGAAAAAAATTTTTTGTTCATTATTATAAACATGTTTGTTGTATTAAAAAACTATGTTCTTTTTTTTTATTTAGGAGAACACATTCTTATTGTGAAGTTGTAATTATTCAGAACATAGGTCTGTGATATTTTAAATATGAATTAAATATATTAATTATAAAGATATACATATAAAACCAATTTTATCGAAAAATATTGTTGTTGCGCCACCGGGATTCGAACCTGGATCTCTTTCCTAACCGGGGAAGGTGCTTTATCCAACTAAGCTACAGCGACAATATTTTTAGCGACAATTTTCGACCCTATATGTTACCTTTTTGATATTAATACATTTAATCGTTCCATCATTTGACAGAGCCATCTACCTTATTTTTACAGAATCTCAAATACCTTTGAGTAAACTGATAGCAGACGCCAGAATTATCAATTCATTTTTATTAAATTTTGGACACATTGATACAACTTTATTATTTAGGAGAACACATTCTTATTGTGAAGTTGTAATTATTCAGAACATAGGAAACATAGGAAGTTGTAATTATTCAGAACATTTCCCGGTTAGGAAAGAGATCCTGGTTCGAATCCCGGTGGCGCAATAACAATATTTTTCGATAAAATTGATTTTATATGTATATCTTTATAATTAATATATTTAATTCATATTTAAACTATGTTCTGAATAATTACAACTTCACAATAAGAATGTGTTCTCCTTAATAAAGTAATATTGTTTGTCATGGGTGAATAAAAAGTAATACACTTTATCCAACATCCCAACAGTATCGCACCGTCGGCGTCAAGAGGCAGCACTCGAAAAGTGCTGCAGGTCGTCATAAAATGAGGTCAACATACACGGCACGCTTCTATCCGCAATTCAAAACAAAACAAGAGGCCCGAAACCGGAAATTTGTCATATTGCAATTTAATTTCGCAACGGTTGAACTTTTTATTAAATTCTTAAATTCCTTTTATACACATTTCAACATTATTAACAGGCTGTTTTAATTTAAGATCGACTGGGTGATTACAATGTCGCCTACTCATCCAAAGTTAGAGGATTTAATCTCCGCAGTGGGCATTAAGCGGCAGTAGTTAATCCTATTTTCATAGTACAGGGCACTTCATCACAGTTAGTTTAGAAATAGTGATATAACTTAAATCAACATAGCTACTATAATGGATAAAATGTTTATCTTTGATACTTTATTATATCCATTGAAAAAATTGTATTAAACATATTGATTTTAGAGTTCAAAATATAAAGCAAGTATCATACTTACAAACAATTTATCTTCAATATATTTAAAATAGAATCATAAACAAAAATATATTTTATTTAAATTAACTAAACGTTTTACTACATACGCGTTGAGTTATATTTTTATCACGACTACAGTTTCGAGAGGTGCACTTCATTTCCGCTTGCTAATGCGAGGGACTGTTCATCTCGAAACAATAGTTGTGACAAAAATATACCTCAACTTGTACATAGTACTACATAGGTATACAGTTTACTTTATTTTAAAAACTACAATAATTATGTGGCATCACAAAATAACTACCATGTAGTATTGTGAGTTGTTTTTAATGTTCAGTACCTACGTAACTAAAAGATTAAACAGGCCTATTACACAAAAACACACTTCCGTTTCCCCGATCGGCTTCCCAAGTAGATCCACCCCGACCATGATAGAGTTCGGCTGCATACCGTCAAGTATTTATATATATATTCCGGCTGCCTCGATCCTCAAGAGTCTTGCCATTAATATAATTGACGTTAAAAAATGTAATATTCTGTTTGTTACTTATGCTTTGACATCACCCTTGTACTGTAACACCCAAGCGAGCTTATTTACATCAATTCTTCGTGTGCATTCGTAACGTGCTGTCCACCGGCCATTTTGTAATCTATCGCGCGCCGTTTTCCGAACGTTGCAATGCACGATATTGTGTCAAGGGCTTTCATCCTTGAACAGTACGCAGACATCTGCACGTACGAGGACGATTATCGTCACCACATCACATTCATGTACGAACGCTATCGCCGCGTCATATTGTGGTATGAGGAACTCATAATATAACCATCACACCGTATCGCGCCGACATCCGACAGATTCTTAATAAAGGGAATTGTGCTCATCTCTCTGCTAAAGACCCGGCCAACTTCTGTGCGTTCCTGATCTCCTGTGGACGGCAGTCCCAAGCCTTGTTCCATATCCCTGATTGTATGATCTCATGTGCAAATCACTTACACTATCATTAAAGGTTTTATTTGTATATGACCGACAAGCTATTCACAATTCAACGACAATTCAAGCTAAATTCAGTGAATGACGAGGCGTCAATATTAGATGTTACAATTCTACGAATAACTTTATAATATGTATTGATTGACTTTATCTTAAGCACTGAGAGTTTATTCCAGCAATAATAATATATGTACATGTTTGCCGTAGTCATACGTAGCAGCTGTATCTAATATTAAGTATCACTCGGCTTTATAATTTACTATAAGATCCTTTTAATGCATAATGCCTTTTCTTGAATAAACTGATTGAACATTATTCCATACTCTCTTAATTGAAAATGTCCTCACTCGCACTGACACACATGAGATAAAATAACCTCACATTTCTCCGACACCCGAGCTAGCCATCAAAATAATATTAACATTTAGGTATCTTTTTATCTACCAATTTAAATTAACAACGAGCTTTGTTACAGTACATATCTACTAAAAGCTTTGTTTTAAAGATAGTAACGGATTTTTATATATTTATTTATTTATTAGACTTTATTGACCATACATGTTTTTGTTGTAACAGAGGTGATTTAAAAATATTATAATATAACATGATACAATACATACGATACAATTATATTTTTATTAAGTATAATACTCGTAGTTTATTGTGTAGGATGGAGTAGACTCCACTTCTGATATATACAGCATTGTCCTGGCTACTATACTAGACTGCCGTTTGTGTTAAAGTAGCCAGTTTTTTTGTGCTATTATGGTGTTGTTTAGTTAAAATTAGAAAGATAATGATTCAACAGGAATAAAAAAAATATATATGTGCAGTGAGAGTGTTGTAAAAATTAAGTAAAATATTATATTATGTTGAAATGTTGGACAGCGATACTATACATTGACATTAATTTCAGTTGTATGCTGACAATTAAAAACTAAAAACTTCCATGTATACATAATACATAAGTATATGATATGATTTTTTCATATTTTTATTTCAGAATACTCAATATAAAACCATACTGCAGGATTATCATATAGAATACATAAAATTAACATATATGAAATAATGAAGAGTTTTTTATAAATGCATTTAGACTTATTTTGATACACCTAAAATAGGTAAGACATTAAAAATATTACATTAAAATAATAATAATAATCATGGTATAATACGTATGATAAAATCATGTACGAGGGTGTGTCAAAAATTATTTACACTTTCGCCATAACACACCTTGAAGGTTGTTATACTACCTTGCGTGCTTGGAGTCGATACGACTGCGGTCACGTGTACCAAATTTGATCCCGATCGCGTCATTTACCTTCCAGCTATTACAGTGTAACCATATCCGCTCCGCTAGTAGTTTGCACCAAGAGGGACCGACGAGCAGTGTGTTCCGATATTTCTAATCGGAGGGTGTGAAAGTGACTGAAATTCATCGTAGACTTTTATCACAATACGAGGACAGTGCTTTATCACGTAAAAGTGTTCATTTGTGGACCAAAAAATTCAAAAGAGGCCGGACGAGTATGACGCATAAAGAGGGAGCAAGACACCCGTCAACCTCTACCAAGAACGACAAGATTCAGCAAGCTCGAGAGATGGTTCTAGCGAATATGCGAGTTACCATTGGTGATGTAGCGTCTTTTTTGAACATCTGTCATGGTTCTGCCGTTCAAATCATCCAGAATGTACATGTTGAACCTCCTATCTTTGTGTAAATATATTTTTGACTTGCCCTGGCATACAATTCTTGCAATGAAGAAATAAGTTGCTTTTGTATTTAATAATTGTTATTTAATTTTTTTTATCTAAATTCAATTACAACAATCTAAATAAAATGTACGTTATTATATAATTAAGATTAGGAAGATTAAAAGAAAAAATATATTTTCCATCACTAAACTCACATTTTAAAGCGCTTACTTTTTACAGTATTTTGTTTAGTTGGAATATTTTTTTAAAATACATAAATGAATATTTTGTTTTTATTCATGGGGACTAAAATTTTTTTTTTTTTTTTAATGTAATCTTAATAAAATTGTATTTTATAATATTACTCAATAATATATATATATTTCGAGTAAGGTACATGTTAAAATAATGAATGAAGAAACTTTCACAATTAGAATTACGTTTCGAACAAAATTTTCAGGTAAAATTGATTGCTCTACATAGTAACGAGAATATTCTACAAAGTAAATAATATCATATCGACGTCCGTTCCGCATATGAATTAAATCACCCTTCATTAAAAGATACCCCATGTTATACGAGCCAGGAATATATTGTTACTCGGACATTTATGACTATGAATGGATATATGGAATGAATATGAAGAAGATAAAAATTTAACTGGTAAAGATCATATTCATGTACATGTTGAAGGAATAAGGAAGGCGGACTGAATAAAGATATTTAAAAATTCTTGTATAAATATTATACTAAAGTTCCCGATGAATTCTTAAATTATTTTTTTGTATTTAAACGATATAATTTTTCTTCTATTCCAACTCTATTTATTTTGAACGCATTACTGTATGTACAATTTATAAAAAAAATGTAATTATAATATACAATTTATGCTGAATATTAAAATATTTGAGATGATTCTGTATAATATTATTTACAGTTATCTTATTTCTATATATGTATTTTATAATAATAAATCTTTCATGGTATTCCCCTTATTGTCTGGATATTTTAACATTATATCTACTACCTATTGATAATCTGTGCAATAAAAACAAAATACATTAAAATCTGTTTGGTGTCTACCACAAATCTACAATAAAAAATAAATATAATAGATAAACGTATACTTCAAATAATACAAAAAATGATAACCTAATGATAGTTATTATGCACTCTTCGTTAAATTTAATAGTGTTTTATAAATAGAAAAAATAATATACTTATATAAAATTTGCGTATAGACGTTTATAATAATATATATAAACAACGATATATATACATGAGTAATCCGATAGTTAATGCATTTCTCCGGAAGGAAGAGATTCAGGTTCGAATCCCGGTGGCAACAAAAATATTTTTTCGATAAATAGATTTTACATGTATATTATTATAATTAATACATTTAATTTGCAGAAAAAATATCACAGATATATATTATGTAAAATTGCAACTTCACAATAAGGATGTGTTCTCCTCAAAAATATATAAGTTGTATTAATGTTTACAAAATTTAATAAAGATTAATTAACAATTAATTATGGCATCTCCTATCGGATTACTCAAAGGTGTTTGAGATTCCATAAATATAAAGAAGATGGCTTTCAAATAATGGAACGACAGATGTATCAATTTGAAAATGCAACAAATAAGTTCGAACATTTGTCGTTAACTCACTGTGTTGGTGTAGTATATTTGGTTAATGCATTTCCTCGGATAGGAAGAGATCCAGGTTCGAGTCCCTGTGGCGACAAAAATATTTTTTCGATCAATTGATTTTACATGTATACCTTTCTAACTAATACATTTAATTAGTATTGGATACATATAATCTACCTAATGGTATAAATTCAGTAGAACTTCAACCGATCACTTGGTTTTAAAGATAAGCTTTTCCTTCTGAGATCGCCGCAAACAGCAGCAGGGTTGTGTAAACTAAAGGACTTAAGGCAATTACATCCACCCGTTTCATCCTATTTAACCAACTCTTGTACAATTTCCCTCTTAATTTTGTTCGCAGAAGAATCCACAATAATTGTAGTGGAAGGGTGGTCGACAATTATATTAGTGAATCAGCACAAAACTACGTCAAAACCATTATTTAAATATCTAAATTATTAATTGAAATATCATATTTTGATGCCAAAATTTTAACAAAATCTGTAGATACAATCAAACAATTGTAGATTCCTGGGTTCTTACATAATTAGTATCTTTAGCAGCTCTTTGGGCGCCTCTTAGTTTTTAATGTTTATAAGTTTCTTAGAATTCGATTAGCTTGTTATTTATTATTATATTAGTCGAAATAAAATATTGGTGTGAAATATTTATTATTATATTAATGAGTACTAAATAGAAATAAAGTATTAAATAACGTAAGATATAAGTTTTAAGTTGAGAGAAGCACGGAGTTGAATGGAGATTCAATTAATTTATTTCAAAGCGTTTAAACATCAGTTGCTCTAATTTGGTTTAGGTAGTTTTTAATTGAGTAATATAATAATAATTCTTATATGTACATGTTAACTATTATTCCGGCTCTGAGGGGGTGTGGACCAACTATCCATTTTAATTTGTAAATTATCTATCGATTTGTGTTATACGCGATTGCTAGTTGTTGTATGTTGGGAATAGAGGGCAGTCGCGAGAGAATTGGCATGATCAGATAAACCAAAGAGGATGGCAGAAGATGTATGACAATGATGACAAACTAGTGTGGCATTCTTTTTTCTCTACGTAACCATGCAGAGAAACGGCATGATGGTTAATTAGTGCGCTAAATTCTAAAAAAAACACCTAAATAAAAACAAATCTATGGTACAACATGCACAACATATGTCTTCACTACTTAGTCTCCCAATCATAGCGATGATATATAGTTAAATATATTTCCAGAGAAATGTACAATAGCTTGAAAAAGTTGCAGTAATTGGCTTATTGGCGTACACCTTTCTTTTTAAGTACCCTCACAGAAAATAGTCGGGTGTCGTCAAATCATGTGATCGAGGAGGCTAAGTGGCTGACATTATGCGGCCGGGAAAAATTTCTCGCAAAATTTCAAGCGTAGATCGGACTGTATATGAAGTGGCATTGTCCTGTTGAAACCACATGTGTTGCAGGCCCAATCAATCCAATTCGGCCACCAAGAAGTTTTCCGACATGTGACGATAGCGATCACCATTAATGGTTACAGCATTGACATTATATATAATGTTTTAATAACTTCAACACGTTCTCTACAACTACTAAATGCGAATTGACAAATGTCTGCCAAACTAAAATAGTGGCCAAGTAAAATCGGCCTGGAATATAATATTCACCTGTATGTAGAGATTTTTGTTTATATTATATATATTCAATTTAAAATATTCACTAAATATTACATTCTTGTTATATGTGTGTTATATATTTTTTATTTAATAATAAAAAATAAAGTAAATGAAACCCATGTACTACAGCTCAAAATATAATAATGTTTCTCAAGAATGTCGTTTTGTTATATCGCCAAAATTTTGTAAACCGTATATTATTACCACGTCTACCTCGGCCCGCACTACGCACACACGGTGTTCGCTGTAGAAGTAATATCTGTTCAATGTAGTCTCTCGTGCGACGTTCTCAGGAAATGGGCGAGGGACAGCGATGAAAAAGCTCTCTATTTTGCGTGCTTTGAAGAAATAACATTCAGTATTATGGGAACGCGCTGAAGGGTGAAGCAGAAAAAAAAGGAAGAATGCTTTCCCCATTAAAATTTAACAAGAGATTAGACGGATTTGAAATGACTTTTGCACTATAATAAATGAAAAAAAAACATATTTCACAAATAAAATATGTTGTGTTGGCAAGTCTCTTGCTACCGACCGTGGTTGAGGAGAGGGATAACGTATCTGATTCTGGAGGCGCAGGTTTGAATCTCTTACCAGCTTTTTAAATCTTTAATTTCACACTGTATACAGACCGTTTTATTTTCAGCTACTGGCGAGATAAAACGAATATAATCTGTTGCCAGCGTTGCTGTTATATGTGTCGCATCATCGCCGGAACGGTACAATACATTATTTAAATCATTTTCAATGATTAAAAGTAGGTTTTACATGACTATAATATAATTATTTATATTTATATTTCTACAAATCTATTTACAGATTAAGTTTGAAACAACCGATTATTCGCTTTGGGTGTTAAGTCGGTGTTAAGTCTCTCACTTCGGCGCAGAAAAGTAGATTGCAAGTATTCAAAAACAAAGTCTTGCAGAAGATCTATGACCCAATGAATTAAGTCACATGCAAAAAGTCTTCTTATATTATACAATCCAATAATCGAGATGAACATATTTTCTCTTGCTTGAAATCATGGATACAACTTATGAAATATTTCACTATCAATATTATGTACAAGAATCCTAGATAATTCAATTGATTAGTTAAGATTAAATTAAATTAAATGATACTTATGATAAGCTTTTTCCTTCTTCTGAAAGTAACTGGTACACTACTTATAAAGAGCTCTCCATTTGCTCCTAAAAATACGACAATGAATAACAAATTCCTGTACCTAGATTAGGCAAATTTTCGTATGTTGCTATACGTTATACACATTTTTTAAATGTTGCTTAGGTTGGGTTGTCGTATGATTTTATGGATGTATTTGGATGTTTGTATGTTTTGCGAAGAAGAAGAAAATCGCCAAGAATGTCAAATCAAAACATAAGCCATTACCAGCAGTTACTGTGTAATGTTGATGTAGATTCCTGGTATGAAAAGATTTTTTTTCTTCAAATTTCAATTTAATGAATGTGTGGAGAAATGTTATGAAAATATAAAAATGTAACATTTAAAATGATTTTCCCGAATCAATCATGACCTTTACGATATTTTTATTTGTTAGATTTTAAATATTCAATAGAAAATGGATTTAATTATGTAAACATGCCAATAATAATTACGCACGCTTTCCGAGGCAGTCAAAATTTACCGAGAGTTTTGCAAAAATATCACAAGCGCTGATATAACTGCTAACAATCTTGCTTTTGAGGTCAAAATTTGTCACACCCTGAGGCCAATAAAGTTTCAAAGTTTAGTGATTAAAGGATGCGATAAATCATCCCGACTCCCGATAGGATTGCTGGTCTAATAACTTTATGGCTCCGACAAGGAATACGCATTACGATGAAAGCAGAACTTATCACCCCGTGTAGTTGGTGATCACCGTTCTTTTTTCACAATTCTGTCCCGCAGTGCCACCCCTCGAGGGGAGGGAACCCTTTAATATAACATGATCCATCTTGTGCACTTTTCGGTGGCTTTTTTGATGCAGAAGATTGATATCGTATTATATTAAAAGGAACTATCGCAATTTTAGAATCCTTTCAAACTCTTTCTGGATGGAGTTGATGGTCTAAGAAATATAAAAATCTGAAAATAATAAGCTATAAAACAAAGTATAAATACAACATTAAATTTTTTTTTTGTTAGAATCGTAAGACTAAATAATTTATTTAAAAATATATACCTAAGCTTAATGTATGAAGTTAGATCGAAATGAAATATTATCTATACAGATATTTGATCTTTTTATATTCTTCTTGCTGCATTATAACAATATTCTCTGTTTGAGTAAGGAAATCGTAATTTATTTTTGGATGGTATTTAATAATCATTTATTTTAATTTATATACTTATATTTTAATTTTAATTACTATATTATTTGCCTATATATCAATATATCTTATACATCAACAAAATTCTAATTATAATTTTTATAACTATATAATTTAGTATGGGCTGATAGCTTTTACGATGTTTACTTTATGCAATTAGTATGTATAGGATGTCTAGCGGAAAAATTTTAAGATTAAATTGTAATTGATCGTAAACCATCAAGGGTAAGTGGGAGCAATATTGATCGACGCGCGTGATTTGCTGATTTGCTAGTCGCAATAAGTCACTGGTCGGGAACGCACCGCACATTCGCGATTGAGCAATATTTAAAGTGCAGTGATTTATTGGTTCGTGCGCGTCGCGCTTTTTGTACTCACTTTAATAATCGACGAGTAAGTGATGGGACGAGCACGAAACTTTTTTAGTATTATGTTCAAAAGTTCAGACAAGAAAGGACAATGGTTAACCAAACTCCTCCAGGACCATCAACGTCAGCAGTGACGCCAAAACATGTGGCTCAAGTTCGACATGAAATTATGCGCAATCCGCGTTAATTGATAATGAAGATTGCAGCTTTTACTGAAATAAAAAAATCAACAGTGCACGTTATTTTGAAAAAGAAACTACAGTTTCGCCTATATAAACTGCAAACCGTGCAGTTTCTCAACAAAAATGACTATTCTTTACGTGAAACCTTAGTGAAAACGACGCTGTAACGTTTTGGAACAGCACAAATACTTGAAAACATATTGTTTACTGAGAAAACATATTTTCATATCGATAGCTATGTTAATAAACAGAACATGAGATACTGGTGTCCCGACAACCCAAGGGAATGCTATCAAAAACGTTTGCATTGTCCAAAAACGACAGTGTGGTGTGCAATTTAAATTAATCAGCAAGTACGGAGACATACCCTGGGCACTTCGGTCATCGGACCTTACACCGTGTGACTTTATTTTGTGGGGATACCTTAAATCGAGAGTTTACAGCAACAACCTTGAACAATTCACGCTCTACAAGAAAACATCTGCCGTGAAGTTGCTGCCATTGAACCAACGCTTTGCTCTCGCGTGTTCGCAAATTTAAGAGTCGATTGCAAGAGTGTCTTGAGAGAAATGGACGGCATTTAGACGATATTATTTATAAAGCGTAAAATCCGCATTGTTAATCTCCATTTTGTATAAATAAAATATGAGATTAACATTGCAGTTTTTTATTTTACATTTACATTTACATTTTTATTGTCCGCTGGACACCCTTTAGAATTACTTTATAAGTAAAATTATATTAAGACAAAATAAAGTTTAAACTATATATATATCTTAAAAATAAATAAGTTTTTGTTTTTAAAAGTGGAGTAATTAATTTTTTATAAGAAGTTATACAAAAAACTTATAGTTTAAATAAGATATTTTGACGAAAAAAAACTCGCAATAAGTTATTTTTGTAAATAATAAATTGATGTTTATTTATCGCACTTCGTATTCAAAGATTGTACTAATACTTCGGAGAACATTCCTCAGACGTGGAACAAATAATATGAAGAGCGGAGTGTTGAATTAACTCATCCATTCTCCGATACGAAGGAAACATACACATGAAAGCGATGAAATTCGCATAAAATCGCGGAGAACTACATCAAACGCGAATTCGATTCGAGTCTGATCGTTTTCAAAGGATCGTATGATTTCTGTGGAGGAGCTCGGATGTAACCCGCACTTCGAAGCCTATCTTCCGTAAACGAACGCAATCCAAAAAGCTCGCTCTCGAAAATTCGAGTGCTATTGAACGGAATAATGACAGGAGGCTGCGCCGGGGCCGGCGGGCCTCGGATCAGGGCCTCGAGTCGGTAGCATTTGAATAACGTCTTCTGTGAGAGATCATAAAAAGTTCAAGAAAAACAAACTTATTACTTTTATTCGCGTTGTTTTCTTTCTGATACAAACATGTCTTTGGTCTTGATTTCGGGCAGAACTGAATAAAATAAGTAAAGATCACATGCCGGCATGTACGAACTACGCATCTAGGTAAATATTTTTATTTATAAAATTTGGAAAATTATACGTATGTCGTCTGTATTTGATAAGATGTCGATCTAAAGAGATAGATAAAATAAACTTTTATTGACATACATTTTTTTGTACATCAGAAGTGAAAATACTTATTAGTTTACTGTGCGAAATGCAGTAGGTATCCACCTACTGCTACTTTGCTAGACAACCATCTGTGTTAAAGTAGCCAGTTTTATTCGTTTTGTTGTGGTGTTATTTAATTAAAATTAAAAATAAAGAGTGAGATTAGATAGAGATATAAAAAAAGTAGAGACAATAAAAAAATGTACTGAATGTGTTGTAAATTGTTGTAAAGTGAATTATTAGTATATTTTATTGTGATTAAGTTGGAATGTTGGACATCGATATTTCTGACTCTTCTCTACCCAATTGAATCACATATTGAGCCCATATATGCGTAATTTTTAAATGAAGTGAACCATTTTCAGTTTGTGTTAAGTGTTAAGTAAAAACATATAGAAACGTTGACAGAATAGTGAAGATAATTAGTGTTTTTAATTATATTTTACATAGGTACATATACTTTCTTTATGTTTATCTGTCCGCAAGTCCACATCGTAGAGCAACATAAAACAAACATATGACAGCTATCCGTGTCGCATGGAAACATAAAATAAACAAGATCGAATATCACGTAACGTACGTGTGTTTTTAAATAAAAATTAGTTATGAAAAAAAAATTGAGGATTTGAATTTCCCGCCATTATTTTTATTCTATTAACATGGTATATATTCTATAAACCTAGTAAAAATGATAAATCCATAAAGGTCTAATCTTCAATCATAGCTGTAAACTCAAAAGTATTGTTAATTATGTCATATTAATAAAATCAATCACACAATTTGCTCTAGGTCATTTTAAACATGCAAACAAAAGTGTAGTATTCTAAAAACCAAAAAATCATTAATATTATGAAAAGTAACATACGAAGTAATTTTATAAATAGTAAAATAGATGCGTTAACATTTTATAAAATATTATTCGTGCTCCAACCATAATAATAGAGAATTGGACTCCCAACGTCAAGTCATAGGTAAACATCTTATTTCTGGTTTACATCTCATCTTATGGTTTGGTATTCATTGGCATTAATTACGTTATATTTGTATCTATTATTTACATTGAATATAATATATTTTTTTATTCTGTATTTATTTCTTAGCATCGATGCATATTATTAGACACCTGTATCACGACAGACTGACGAAAAAAGGATGACACAACTTCCGAATATTTTTCCAATCATTAAATAACTATTTAAATTCAAACCAAAATTAAAT
Source organism: Eubasilissa splendida (assembly GCA_031772225.1). Classification (NCBI taxonomy): domain Eukaryota; kingdom Metazoa; phylum Arthropoda; class Insecta; order Trichoptera; family Phryganeidae; genus Eubasilissa; species Eubasilissa splendida. The sequence continues at coordinate 11,661,979 of CM062850.1, read as the reverse complement.
GCAAGAAACGAAAATACGCGATGACGGAACTTTACATTTTTAATTAATTTTATGTCAATTTTGAAATCGTAGTGACGTTTTAAATAAAATTGTATTATTATATTTCAACAAAGAAATACATACAAATAAATATAAAAGATAGTGTTTATACTATGGGTCAGCCAACCAAATATGGCGTAGAAATTAATGGTTACTTTCAAAAAAACTTTTATACTTTTAAAATCGTTCAGCAAATGCTTCCATGCAACCATTAGTAAGCAAAAATACGACAGAAAAACAAGTTTGTAATGTTAAAAAACATCTAATAGTTTTGATTATCTATCGAGTCTCCAAGCAGAGCTTAAAACTGAAGAAAATAAAAACAAATGATCACGAGCAAGCTATGTATGTATATTCGTCGAAGACGTGTTAGGTAATTTCTTCTTTCTGCCTCGGCTTCATGTTCAGGGGGGAGGCATCTAGCCTAACTGGTTCTTTTTTAAATATTGACAAGTCAAATGGTTATGAAATGAAAGAATATTTTTTTTATAAGAAAATTTATAATCTATATCTTAAGATACTTGCATGTGTTGAAAGTGGAAAATGAGCAATTTACTTTAATACTTATAAATAAGGCTATTCAAAAATAATTACAATTAAATTAACATTAAATATTTGTGTTTATCATGCCAGCATTAATTTCTCAGCCAAATTGTCTATGTTGACGCTTGTCTGATGTTGATTATTCAGGTCCCACGCGTAAGGGATTACTTCTTAGGATGGTCCTGGATCCTGGACGTGAAGTATAGTCAGCTCATTATGGTGCCAGCGTAGGGTGACGGAGTTCAGGCTTGTAGTTGATGATAAGACGATGCCCAATTATCCAGGCAAACCGAGACTCTGGACGCGATATTCTTATGCTATAGCGACAGTTTGTTCTCGCTACGCTGATTATATTTATCAACATTTTATAGATCCAGCGGGACCCTTTTTGATACTTTCACATTTACGATTAATCGCAGAGAACATCACAGTCTAAGCTTAAACTCGAGGCGCACAGTTTAAATTTTCCCAGAATTACAATCTATGAAGCGCGTACTTGATACTTTTAGAGACAATATTGATTTTATTTTCTAATTGAAAATAAAATCTCGTCTTTGGCGGAGCCACTTCTCACGGCGGTGAATATCAGAAGACTGGTCGCCTGTGGTGATGCATCTCTCAAGGTGCATTTACCTACGTGACTCTAGTCACGTTCGCCGCATCTCTTTATTGCTGTACTCTCGCTGCGTCGGTACACCTGCGTCTAACAATACCGAGTTTTTATAACCGTCCGTTCCTTATTTTGACTAAGTGCTTTTGTATCCTTGAAAAAAATATTGTTTTGGGTAATTTTGCATTCTAACAAACGAGATATTGATATTTCATTTAAGGGCTTCTACAAGTATGATGGTAATTTTTTTATAAAATATGACATTTTTAATCAATTGTCATATTTGATATGGAGTATACCTATAGACCAGCTATTTTTTATTTTATATAGCCTTCAAGAAGTCTAAAAGTGCGTGCGAGTTATCTCGCTCATGCCATGGCGTGACATTCAAACTTAAGCGTTGTAACTCGATCAGAGTGATTAAAGGTTGATATTCTCGGGAGAAGTCTGTTCTTAATTGAGTGGTCTTGTAAATTATTAAATAATTCTTAACCTGTAGAAATTCACATTTAATACAAAGTTTTTATAATAGGTATAAAGTGACAAAATAATGAAATATTAAAAAAAAATCCATTATATAAACCATAATAGAATTTTCATCAGATAACAAACTTTCTCTCCAAATTTTATGAGGCAATATTTTCGATAGGCGAACAATTCAGACCAAATTTTCCTTCATAAGAGCAAAAGAGCACTAAACAAAAGTACTATATCGAGAATAACAATCTTGGTATCATAATTTTCCTAAGGTTTTCTTAGAAACTCGACAAATGAAAAACTTACTAAATGATCTTGACATTAATTAATGAGTTCAAATAATAGACCTAATGTAACGTGGAACATAAAGATGCGTATTTAAGAGTTACCTACTTTCTAACTAAGATATGGTTTGCGACAGAATACTCTTGATAAAGTTTCTCTTGAAATATTGCTTTCGTGTTAATTTTTTCGGACTAATTCCCATGCCATTTTATTTCGGAGATCTGTATTTTGGACATTTTAATTAATTCTTATTTTTCTTATCCTTCACTGATCTAAATAATGAAATTGTAAATGTGTTTATATTATACTGAATAAACCGTTTAAATATATTCAGAAATTAATAATTAATTCAATTAAATATGACATTTTGGAGATTTTCTTATTTATGAGACGTTTTTATAAATTTGGTATTTAAAACGCTTAAGAATTTGTCTCACATCAAATGAGTATAATTTTAATTATGTACATAAGTAGAGTTCAGATTCTGATTTATTTAATTACTACTTATGCTTTTTAATAACTTCCTTGTTGTAGAGTGGAGATGTATTTTTTGTTTGAATTTCGGAGTCAAAATCCAGAAGATGTGAAAAGCCTCTAAATATATCAATTATTATACAAATAAATGTATCAACTATAAAGATATACAGATAAAATCAATTTGTCGAAAAAATATTTTGTTGCCATCGGGATTCGAACCAGGAACCCTTCATGTCCAGAGAAGTGCGCTGATCATTAATTATTTAATTTGAACTAACATTACCACAGAACTATGTTCTGAAAAACTGTAACTTCACAATAATAATGTGTTCTTAAAAATATTAATTATAAGTATAAAAGTACAATCACATAACTATTATTGGTATGTTGATCTGGATTTGTATTGGCGATGTTAAAATATTATGTTCCATAAAGGTGAGGGTCTATCCTTAGTGGATGTGTGCAAATATATTTCTGGGGACCGAAAAAGGTTAAGGGTATGAAAAGATTCTTTAGAAAAAGTCCACCAGAATGATGGAGCTTTTTTGAAAAGATCCATTACATTTTTCTAATTATGCTTTTTGTGGTTTCTAAAAGTTAGCACAATTTATCTAGTTCGGTAATGTACATAACTTGGATAAATAATTGAACACTGGTAATTGAGGCAACGTTTTAAGTTTTTTTTTGTTATCAAGCAAGCATATTTAAAAATATATATATATTTAAAATGTTTCATTGACTTATTGAAAAAAAAGTATTTTCAAAATATGAGAGTTTTTAGTAGTGTAAAACCCTTAAAATCATTATTCTGGTATTGTTAATATGTACTTTCTAAGTTAAATAAAATGAGAAAATCTTGCAGGAAATAAATGCGTTCTGAATATTTATTTAGATTATATTCTAGTTTTAAATTTCCATGGATTTTAAGTAGATATTAGAGAAAATCGGAGGATTTAATTTAGAAACAATGTCACATTTATTTATTTCAGAATTATAAGCAATAAGCGGTCCGCACCCGTCGTTGCCCGAGATAGAAATTTAGTTAAATATAAATTTTTGGGAAGGATGTATATTTTTTATCAGGATCATTAACACTAACTTGAAGTTAACATTTGAAATGGATGGCATTAAATATTACACACGTTTATATCCGAGGGGTATGTGGTCAGAGAGAGGATATGTACATTCTGCGCAGGATCCCAAAGTATAACGTTGCAAAATTTGAAACGGATGGCATTTAATATAATAAACATTTGTATCAGTGGAGAGGGTTGGGTAATCAGAGGCAGGGTGCTTTTTTTTACGCATGGTCTTTAAGAGCAATTACGCAATATTTGAAACGGATAACTTTCACTATAACATAAAACACACTTAAATCTGGAGAAGAGTGGGATGAGTGTCTGTTTTACGATGAAGAACAATGCAACATTTGGAATGGGTGGCATCTCACTTAAAACACATTTTTGTCGTGGGGAGGGGTTGGTGTGGCCATGGCTAGGGGACCTATGTATTGTGTAGGTTTCTATAAAGTAACTAATAATAAAAGTAAATATAAATGTAAGTATTATCTTGGGTACAGATACCAGAATAAATTGTAGGCATACAAAATGTTTCAGGTCGTATAACGGTACAGACTGTACATGATTGGTGCACTGTCATAGAATGAATAACTGAAATCTAGCTTTAATTTATTGAACTTTAGTCACTAAATATTAGTAATTTAATACTTATTTGTGTCTATATAGGCCCACACACTAGTTTTGAGAGAAAAACGTTAGTGCGTATAGACAGTTGGCATTAAAAGTCTAGAGATTTTTCCTTTTGCAGTAAATTATATCGTTACTGCAGAATATGCTGACACTTTGACACGTAATGCGTACGTTAGACTATTGCATAGATCAATTTCAATAACTTTATATTGTTACTTATATCTAACAGATCACCACTAGTCATTTAAAGAAATCATTTTCCATATAATCAATGCAAAACACTTATAAATATTGATATAAAAAAAGCTAGATTTTTACAATTCATAATTAACATTTGTATACGTATTCCCTTCATAATCTCTCAAAAGTCAGTCTTCAAAGCATGGAAGCGTGCCAAAAACATTTTTTCTAAACAAACGTAATATTTCAATATTAACAATAAAAAGAAACAATCAAATGAAAGTGAAAACTTTCTGCGTAGGTAAAGAAATGGAAAAGTAAGTCAGAACAATGATTAATAGTAAATAGCACCGTAAATACGTAGAACATTAGTCTTATTCGATTTTTGTCCTCTCAGGGATACTTAGGCAAAGTGGGCTTAAGCATACAAGAGGTTAACTGGTATGCGTAAGATATTCATCCGTATTGGAACAGACGTGTGTTGGTAAGTGCGTCACCGCTCGGTTACGGCGTAGATACCTTCAAATAAAGCGGAATACGAAAAGGAAACATCCCATATTTATATAAAGATTTAAAGTGTTTAAAGTAATATTTTATATAGGTTTGAAAATTTTATTAAAAGTATGCGATTTCAATTTTCTCCGTGAAATATATGCAGTATCACATTCGTGTTAAGTAAAACATAATTACAGTATTCTTTCAACATGTCAATGTAATCATCTTTTATAAAATATACTATCGTTCATCGCAAATACTGTATTAAATCATCGAGCGATTTTTTCGGTAAGGAATTGAAAAGATTTTGAAACGAAAAAAACGAGAGTATCTCCGAGTTTCGCTTCAAAGGGGGAAAAAATTGGTTTTTAACCAATCTTGGCAATAATTTTTTTCGGAATAATCGGCTATGCAAACGTAGCAATTTTCTTGATTTTTATCTTTTTTAATACGACTTTCATTCTTTAAAAAAATACAGATACTAAATGACAGGTAGCGGAGTAATCATCGTCACAAAAGAACCCCCACTTCCTTTAGGGTGGCATTTTTAACAATGGCTTAGTATAACTTACAGCCCCAATAAACGGATGCTAGCAATAGGGGTTGATGAAAATGCAAGAGATATTATTATTTTTGGACTCAATCGCTGTGATTGATATATATATATATATATATTTAAAAAAAAATTAAACAAGCTACGATTTTTATGTTTAAGCTCTCAATATTTAACAAGAAACAGGCTTCAGTAGAGTTCTGAATATTTATTCTTAGGATTGCGAGTGGATCCTTGAGGTGATATATTAAAGTTTTCTATTAAAATATTGAAGATTTAATCAAATTTATCATTAATCAACAAAACATTTGAAAAAATGTTTTGGGATGCTTTTTAATACAAATAAATCCAATTATAATTTATTTAATTTTTAAAATAAATATAAATGTAAGAATAATATATAAATATATCGATTCGTTTGTAGATTATAGATATCTGCTATCAAATAAAATTTCGTCAAGTTCAATGCAAATTTTGTATTTGTTTGATATAATTATGAAATCTTCAGTCAAACAAGAACAATATTTCAATAGTTTTCACTTTATCTCGCTTACGATACCATATTGAACAACCCTTATTTTGTCTCCCTTGGAATGACAAAAGGAAGGGTTGACATTATTCATCTCATTAATTACAAAATGAAACAAAGATAAAAGATAGGAAAGCTGGCGCTGGCGGTGTGCTCAGGTAGGGTTCAACAAGACGAGGTGAAATTAGAAGCAAAATTACCTTTATCTTTGTTTTTCAGTAAAAATTATGAAAGGGTTGAACCATCTTTACAAAATGAGCTCATTTTGAACATTTCTATACTCTATTAAAAATCAAAAGCCACCCCACTTTAGTCCGGGTAGTGATGGTGTCAAGGTAAAAATGGTTTACTTTTGTAACATCTTCATGAAGCGCTAAAATATGTATTTTTATTCTTTGAAATTAGTCTGGAAAAAATAAATCACTAACGCAAGTATTCTACAGTTTCAAATGCGAATAGTACTAGTCGTAGGCCATTTATATGTATATTTTATCACAATTGTATCACAAAACTATGGAAACGAAAATAAAATGTTTTATGCGTCGTCTTTATTTTTTTTTGTTCATTTAAAAAAATTTTAAACTACAATTTAATTCTTAACAGCAAATTTTGCAAATATATTTTTTTTTAATATCGTCAATGATTTTTTAAATGTTTTTGAAGATATTTTATGAACACATGGAGTCCAAGGGTTAGGTTGCACACAATATTAAAACGTTAATATCTAGCGAAGATATTATAAAAAATTTCATTGGTAAAACTAATTAATTGTTGAGCTCACTCACCAATTCGCTGTCACTAAATTACGTATTATTTTCTATTATGTTTCAGGACGATTTTATTTGGCCGCCATTTTAGCAGATATTTGTCACTTTTTCATTTGGTAGTCGCAAAGAGTAGTCGATTATAATTTATAATAGAAGATCTAACACCTCAACAACGTGTTGAAGTCATTAAAACATTTTATCTAAATAATAAAAGCAATGCTGTAACCATTAATGGTGATCGTTATTGTCACTTATTAGAAAACTTCTTGATAGCCGAATTAGATTAATTGGGCTTGCAATACGTGTAGTTTCAACAGGATGGTGCCACCTTACACACAGCTCGAGCTACGACTGAAAATTTTCCCGGCCACATGATGTTAAAAGTGGTGATATCGACTGGCCTCCTCGACCGCCCGATATACCGGCTCCCGACTATTTTCTGTAGAGATACTTGAAAAAAAAGATCTACGCCAACAAGCCAACAATAATTCCGATGCCACAGAATAGTATTTTAAATGAAAATGCTGAAATAATACGCGATGTGTGCGAGAATATTATAAAAAATATGGTTAAAAAAGCACGTATACCGGAAGCGGCAATTTAGACAATGTCATATTTCATAGATAATTGTAATAAATCAAGTTATTGATAAATAAAAACGAAATTAAGAAATTCTATTTCATTTTATAGTTATTCAAAAATATCATTGGACTGGAACATAATATTCACCCTGTACTAGAAAGTTATTGGTATCGAACTCGCGGCTGGGTTTAAGTTTACTTTTAGTGTTTTCTGTATTCTTACTTGTTGTTTTACTGAGTTTGCTGTATTCTTTTTTACATAATATATTGTATTTCCTGCCCCGGATCAATCTTGGTCTCGCCTCAAATGTTTTATTATTTACGCTGACCTTATGAGTTTGCCTGACTTTTCTTCCGTTTGTAAATTTCTCTACAATAACAAAACTATGGAAGCGATTCACATATGTACCTACTTATCAAATAATCTAAAATACTAACCTTGGTCGCGTAGTAGTATTACTAATTTCAAATCTTTCATGATTTGCTTTCAGTCACTCATCTGAATGATAATTTTTCCACAGTATTTTTATTAGTATTATATTATATTTTATAATATAAATTTATAAGTTACAAAATGGAATACTCGAATAATAAAATAAAACATAAAGACGGCCATGCAATTTAAAAAAAATATACTTAATCCGATTAAAATTACTTATAAAGATTTACGTAAATATTGTTTATAAAAAACGCATTAAACAACAGTACAAAAAATATAAATTAGTTGAAAGTTATTGTTGTGATTTTCTCATTTTAAAGTTTGAATTTTCTCATAAGATAGACGCAAATCTCCCACAAACTTGAACGATATTCCCCGACGTTTAAGAACGCCGACACAGGCTAAATTGTATGTAGCGGTATTCTTTTAAACATAAATTCCGGAACAAGGATGTTATGCACAAGAATAAGGAAAATGAATTGCGTGCAGTCTGTTGAAGGTTTATACTGAGATACCAGCGACCTCTTCTTTCACTTTCTGGAAACAGAATGTCTGATCTTATTGCAGATATTGTTATAAAAGATTTAGAAAATTTGTTAATAATACCAAAATTACGAAAAGAAAAATTGTACTACTTTTAAAATTATTTGTTGTATATTTAATGAGGTGAAAATACGAATAATAAATTGCGGAAAAAAAACTGTCAAATTATTAAATCAAATAAATCTTAACAAACCAATTCAATTTTTGTTGATCTTTTATGGTGGTCACAAACCTCCGGGACCTTGTAATTTTTGTCAGGATATTTGCATAAATATATTTAAATGTGTACAATAGGAGGAATTGTAAAAGGCAAGAGACCTTACAATTGGGTTAAAAATTCCCAGGAAACAAAGAAACGGAGTTGCCATAATGAGGGGGAATGTGGGAGATCTGCGGGCAACGTGGCATCGGGATAACAATAAATCCATTAGCCACTAAATCATCGCGCCGCCTCGCCCCGATCTTCCTCATCCCGGACTTTTATTCGCTCTCCTTTTTATTGTAATTTTTATATTTCTAAGATTTTCAAGGATGGGGAAGAAACCCTGTTTTATTTTGTGAGAGAACACCTTAAACGTGGTCGTCATTCTTAAGTACATCAAATATCAATATAAATAAAATTAGGGGATGAATTAAAAATATAATGTATATTTAAGGGGGGCTTACAATATAGTGAACACAAAAGATGTATGTCACAAAATCAAGTAATATAAAAAATGATTTCATCGACTCCCCAGTATCAAGTTGGCTGCAACAACATCAGTCTGGTTGAATGCGGAGTGATTAGCAAGCGTTGCTTTATTTTGTGATAACTCAAGTTTTACGGACGAAGAATGGACTGGAGGGGATGTTGCGATCCGTGAGTTCCTTGATAAACTAGAAAAAATTTTATATTCTCATATCGAACAAGTACCATTTTGTCTGTTGTTTGTTTTTGTTTGTCTGTATATTTAATGTTTCGTGAAATATAATAATTCTCAACTTTTCTGAAATTCCCCATTAACAACTTAGTTTATAACGAGTGCATATATAATTAAAGAACCCCAATGAATTGTCTAAAAGAATCAATAGTCATGATACTATAAGAGCCTTTTGTACCGGACTGATATGAAACATTCAAATAGTATTTATAAAATTAATACAAATTTACTGTGTTTTGTATATCTGTATTTAATAGATAATAAATTATATAAAGATTATTATTATTTTTTCCTACAAGGATGTTTCACGCAAAACGTCATTAGCGCATGCCAGGAAGTGCACTTTTTCGATTGACGAAGAGTTCAACGATGTTTATTTCATGTACTACGTTTCAGAGCTTCAGTGAAATAAATACCCGTCTCAGTTTCTTCAAACCACTAACTAACCGTTCCGTAGAAAGGTGAACTGATCTTAAAATAAGCCGCTTTAAAGTAGACTCTTCGTTTATGAACTTTGTAGTTTAAAAAACCCATCGCTAAAACCCCATACGGCGCAATATGCTTCTGGCTCTTAGAAGAGGGAAAAACTAAAAAAATAAAGGTGGAAATATAAAGAGTAAGCTCGAGGATTTAATTTAATTTCCAACTTTTAAAAACTTGCGTATATAAAAAAACAAGAGGAAACGAAAGCGCCGCAGCGGTAGACATAGACTAGGGTGGCGGAGCGCGGCTGAGGGCCGGGGGTAGGGGGTTCTGTGGGGGTGGCTTCCGAGAGATTCGAGGAATTTATTTTCACGAAGGCTTGACAAACAATGAAGGTAAAAGAAATTGTTTTTGTATGTTAATTCGAAATGAAAGATTTTTTCTCGCCAACGAAAAATGTGGCGGATTATCAAACGACTTTTATGGAACTCCGATAAAGTTTCGGTGTGACGTGACATTTTGATTTATCGTCGGCCATGCAAATATTTTAAAGATACTCGATAACAAACGAGGTGTGATTTTAAAACACTAAAAAATTATTTTTCCTCGAAGAAAATATGAATTAGGCACTGTGTTTATTACAAAAAATTTGTTAAATTTCAACCCAATTGATTCAAAAAATGACGCAGGATAACGGCTGCGCATTAAAAATATATGTTATGTTAAAATATTGTATTCGATGTTTTCAATATTTTATTCTCTCTGTCTGCTCCTGCGTACAAATGACGTAGACGTTAGTTAATTTCTTCAATACTTATTAAGAATACTGATGATCATGGAAATGATGGTATGATCTGTTGCTCCTACTGTGGTCTGAGGCATTTCTTGTGCATTACATAGTGGGCACTGCATCGATGTTCTAACCGGGTCGGTCCATCGTTTCGAATTAAATTACTATTGAACACGTGAGAAGTAGATACTTTTCTAGGTTGAATACGCAAAGCTTTTAAAAAATATAACGTTAAAATATCAAACAAACAAATGAGACCCCCCCCCCCTGTAACAATACTGTATATTATTTTTACAATTCTTGATAGATAGACGGAGCGTCGGCTATATGAGATGATATATAGTGTTGTAATATGTGTTAAGATCACATAGAAAAAGTGTGTAATAGTGTTTTTATTTATTTTATATGGTTATTTAATATACAATTCGATGCCCAATAAGATATAGATACAACGTATTTGCATTCATAACTCAGATCTGCCCATAAACTATATAATATGTACAGTGTTGTTGCAGGGGTAGTTTTAAATATAAAATATACAAAATACGCGTGAATATGATTTACTCACCTAGGCCGTTATTGAAAGTGTTGTGACCTTGCACGCGCCCATCTACATGGCCGTGTAAGGACTCGCTTATTAAGCATTTAGGGTCCAAAACAAAGCGACCAATCAGCATACGCAATAAAACAATATGTACCAGAGACAGAGATTGCCCAAACAGCTAGCGATCGCTTTTAAGCAGACCGTCCTCTCATAGACATTTCCATTCAACAGCATCTCGAACGAGCCACTCTTGAATTCAACGCGAATTTAACTGTATAATTCATCACATCAATAAACGAAATTTTGTAAGTGCTCTTTCATTTCTATACCCTGCTCTAGTTACAATAGACACCCTACATAGCGACATACAAACAACACGCGTGAGACTAGAAGATGTTAAGAGCTTCTGTCTCACAGCAACAAAACCTTCCGACACAATCACGAGTCAGTCATATTTAAATAACCTCAACATCAACACGATGCAAAATTCTGACCAACGCACGGTGACAATTTTGTGAAAGAATGTTTACGATCAATGATTTCGAAAATGTAAATTATTCGGAAATTAAAAGAAAAATAAAAATTGTAGTTGACGCTTATATATGACAAGACTTATGATATTATCTGAGTGTAAATATATCTTGATCGATCCCTTAATATCGGCTCTTGCACGGATGTGAATTTAATTCTACAAAAGCTCCGAGGGCGTGACGAGCATTTCAACCCCATAATAACCCATACAATGCTCGCAGTGCGCGGCGTGTAATATTGGATGGCGGCAGTGAATGGGTTTACCTGCATTATGTAGAAGATGCTGAGTGTTCTGGTGAGTGACTAACCCTCCGCTACCTATCAAATCTCTTCTTTTCCTGCTGGAGGCGAGTCTCAACGTGTGATGGGAAAATGGAAAATATACGGTGCTGGTGTCATCGTATGAAAGATATGAACAGAATACTAATCTTTTCATTTCGTGCAAGAGAAAAATTGATCAAACTTTATTGCACAAAATAATTATCTATTTGTTGAAAAACGGCAGTTGAATGAAATATAACAATTGTAATAAAAATGAACACGAAAGATATATTTTATTATTTTTATGTATAATATATATATAATATAAAGTGAATGGCGCTTTGAATGGAATTATACTTAATGATAAATTGTCAACAGAGACAAGACTAGCGGTTCACAGTAGTCCTGGTACCGATACTGATGTATGGAAGTGAATCTTGGAGCAGGTAAAAGAGACTAAATACAGTGGAAATGAGATCACTTAGGCGTATATGTAGCAAATACATTTATGATAGAGTAATAAATGAATAAATAAGGAAATAATGAAAAGCTGATCTTAGTATAGTGAGTAAGATTAAGAAAGAATCACTCATGTAGTTGGTCTTATGGAACGGATGAATGAAGACAGAATGGTGAGAAAGATATATGACGCAAGTGTTGATGGCACCAAAAATAGAGGACGTCCGCGAACGACTTGGCACGACCAGGTAAACGAGACACTGGAAGATGGTCATGTTCGAAGCCACAATAACCGACGAGCTTGTATGAAAAGATGTAAAATCTGGTTGAGGCAAGAATTGTGTCAGGACAGAAGAGTGTGGTATTTTTTTCTCTCTGCTTATCCCCGCGGAGAAACGGCGTGATAGTAAGTAAGTATATATATTTTGTTACTATATATATATGCAAAAAATTAGATAATTTTATAATGTTTAATATATATATTTATGTCATTATGTATGAGAATGTGATTTTATTATATAAGTATATTTTAAATTGAATATATTTTTAATCTTAAGATTGAATCATCGATTACTTTATTTTTTAATTTTGAGTAAACCATTAAACTTAAAATAAGTAACATTAATTTAAAATAAATAAAATATTACATTTTACAAAATATTTTGCTTTTAAAACCGTTGGATATCATCGATTTGAATTATTTTACAGTTAAATGAGTAGATAGTAGATTTTGTTAAATGATTATTAAATGAAGAACTTACCTTTTTTCCATCAAGTTCGTGTGTGACTTGCGCTAATACTTTATCTACGCTAGACGGGTCGCCGAAGGTGATGAACCCAAAACCTCTGCAAATAAAGAAAAACAAAATTAACATGGGCCCAAAACAAAGCGACCAATCAGCAGACGCAATAAAACAATATGTACTAGCGACGGATACTGCCCAAGCAGCTAGCGATCACTCTTCCGCAGACCGTCCTCTCATAGACATTTCCATTCAACAGTATCTCGAGCAAGCCACTCCTGAATTCAACGCGAATTTAGCTGTATAATTCATCTCATCAATAAACGAAATTTTGTAAGTGCTCTTTCATTTCTACACTCTGCTCTAGTTACAACAACAAACACCCTACACAGTGACATACAAATAACACGAGTGAGACTAGAAGGTGTTAGGAGCTTTTGTCTCACAGCAACAAAACCTTCCGACATAATCATGAGTCAATCATAATCAACATGAATCGCATTAAATTCAGTAGCAAGTCAGTACTACTAATTTAAAAGTAATTGTTTGACTAATCAATTCATTCCGATGTGTTATATATAAATAGATTTTAGTTTGATTGATTTCCATCTTTAACCACAAAGTTACTGCTTAAATATCAAATATATATGTATTTTTATTTTTTATCTTTGTTTAATTAACCACTAAAATGAGTTTAAATACATCTACCGGTTTCGAAAAATACCATTAAATAATATGAATCTTAACCACAAAGATAACATTGCTTATTTTAAAAGTATCAAATATATTTAATACCATTTTGTTCTGAAACCTTAAAATTAGAAGACTCATTTTAAACTATTCATTTTACTTAAGTATGTGTAAATAAGGTATATAGCACAAGTTCTATTGCTATTAGATTCATACATTAGCTTATTTACATATATTATTTCATATAAGTACCCTTGAATATGACGGTGCTAACGTTACTCATCATCAAACTATACTTGTCTCATAATATTTTGCACAATCACATTTTTAACAATTTTTTTTTACTATGTCCTTGATGTTTTTAAAGTTAATGTTGTGAATACTTACTTTTCCGTTAAAAAGTTGACATGTACAAATATTTTTACAATGTTTAATTAATATTTTTAAAAGTAGAGGGATATAATTTATTTATTTCATATATCATTTATATTTTCAGTCCATATTATGTTGTTCGCGACTATCATTTACACAAATCATTTATATTTTCAGTCCATATTATGTTGTTCGCATTATGGATTAGACAAGAATTTGAGTTCGAAGGAGAAGTACTCACCTGCAATTAATAATCTATTAATGCAACAGTAAATATATATTGACCACGTCATATGTATGTTCTTTAGCAGAAAATGTAAAAAAATACGCATTTTGCATACGATTTTAATATTAATATTAGAAAATCAGTATATGTAAATGTGCATAAAACACGTGAGTAGAATGGCAGAGTTTAAGGAGCTGGCTTCAAAAATTAAAATATACAGATAACGTACTTATTCTAGTAAAGTACGGGGTCTATTTAAAAAATCGCAAAAAATATACTTAATGTTTGTTTGGAATAATTATATGATAGATTGCTAATGAGTTTGACTAAATCTAAGTGACAATAACCAAAAACAATTCAGTTATTACTGAGTATTAAATACATGTGAATTTAAAAGTATTTCATGGAATGAAAGGTTAAATGAAAATATAGAGAAGAGAGTAGTAAATGATTAATATGAATATTAAATGAGTGGTAAATGGTTAATATGAAATCCATGAAAGTGATTGCGGATAGCAAATAATAATGTATATAAATAATCTATAAGTAAACTGCAAGAAGACCTGAATGGTTGAGTGTGTAACGAAAATATAAGGAAATAATCTAAAGATAAAGTAAGATAGAACGAATGACTGATGCAAATATATTATTGATAGAATCGGCGTTAACTTTGTATAGTTTCATCATCAAAATGGATGGATATTAATTATAAAATGTTATAACTCTACTAGAGAAACAATAACTCTCATCGACAGGTGAAGTATTAAATATAATAGTGTAATATCCATCCATTTTGGATGTTAAAGACAAGTAGACCTAGTGCATCACGTTAGCTCTGGAATGATAAAATATAATCTATCCTGAAGGAGGATAATGTTAAAAGCAAAAAATCGTGGCATTCTTTATTCCCCACTTTGTGGAAATACGCGACGGTACAAATTGGTAATATTTAAGTGAAATTAATCCACCTTTCCTAATATATATTATTCCGCTGATTTTATAATTGGATCTCAAGCCGGGTAGGTGGTAGCTACTAAGATGAGAAGGGAATCTGAGGAACGAGAGAATGCGCTTCGTGCAATCTGATAATCTGATTATCATAAGATGGCGCTTTCTTAGATTGTGCTCTGAAACAATGCACCGGAAAACAGCTGAGAAGAAAGAAAATTCTAAAACAATTTGTATTTTACTTTCTTCATTTCTTTGCGTGTTGCTTCATTCATTTTAAGTTATCTTTTTTTTTTCACACTCTGAAAATGTATGAATCTTAAATATTTTTTATTTATTTATAGGCATACTGCTTTCTAAATATTAACCTGCTGAAATGATAGATAAAAGCACTTTGTTGACGACACATAGAATAAAAATAAAAATAGAGCTCTACTCAGATGCGTTATCTAGTACAAAAGAGCCTATACAAGTAATTGGTAGATATATAATTTGTTAGTAATACAAGCATAATGGTACCTACTCGATTATATAAAAATAATGTACATTCATTACATATGTTCAAAATGCATAAATAGAATTTATAAAAAAAATTATCCACGTTAAATATATAGATAGATAAAATATTTATGATTTATTTCTCAGAAATTCTAGTAAGAACGCAAAATTTTCTTAAGTGTGGGTACACCCCGGGATTTTATTAAATGGTATATGATAGAACATAGATTATTATCGACTTGTTAATAGCTAGATGGAATATTTATTGAACAGATCAAAGTATGCAAATTATATATAGACTGCTGTAATAATTTATAATTCAATTCTATGGTTTATCTGCAAAGTTAACAATTTAGCAACTTTATCGCGAATGGTTCAATAAACTAAAGTCTCAGTCAACTCCGAAAAACAAGTGAGGAGTGAAAACACTTTCAGAAGGAGGAAAATGCAGCAGTATTTTCCGGGAATACGTTTGCAGTGGCGTAAGCGATAAAGTTACAGGGGATAGATTGACGCCCGAATCACTTGTCACTTTTTCTCGGGCCATTTTAACTGAATTGGAAATACCGGGATGGCTGCCGGGAACGCGGGTGGGGTTGGCGTGAGAGGTGGGGGGCGGTCCGCCCGATTTGTACGGCTCCTTAGCACTACGTGTCCAATCAGCACGTGAACGCTTTACGTGCTAGTGTCACCGGACTCCTCCCGCGACCCCGCGGACATTGTCCTCGATCATCCCCGAGCCGAGGGACTGGCCGGCGGGTAGTTTACACGTAAAATAGTCCTAGTGAAATCTAGTGTTTTGAGAAATGTTTGTTCAACGCGAAGAACTGAAGGGGTTGAGTAAATAAGTTTATATACAACTGCCGTCTCTTCTGGGTTAGACTGCGTTTTTTGTACATGGTTTTCTTGGGTAAACCTAGGCCGACGTTTCGGCACGGTAACATGTGTCATTTTCAAGGGCTCAAATCAACTCTACTCAACGTGGGTGATTTATATCTTCTGCGAAAACGTATGATTGTACCGTAATTTTTTGAGGCAACGCCTTGAAAATGGCACGTGTTACCGTGCTGAAACGTCGGCCTAGGTTATATAATAAAATACAGAGTTATGAATGTTATAATTGAAATGAAGTATTTGCGCATTTTATTTAAACCGCGTGCTAGAAAATTTCGCCATTGAAATAAACTAAGTAGTTATTAAAATGCCATATTATTTTAATTAAAACTAATTACAACTAGTGTAAAGGTTATATTTTTCCACCCATACTTTCATTTCATCGACACTTTGGAAATCCTAGTACATTAAATTTAACTTGATAACATTTAAAATTAAATCAACTTCTTCTGTAGCGTGACTACGTCTACTATTGGACAAAGGTCTCCTATGTTTATTTCCATGATTCCCGGCTTTCCTTCAGCACAAGACATCCGACCTCTTAATATCGTTAGTCCAGCGCATCTCTGGTCAGCCTCTACTTTTTTGGTCCAACCATGGACGCCATTGAAGAACTTCATTTCTAGTTATACGAGTATGTATTTGAAATAAGGGATATATGTTTACTAGTCTAGTTATTATGACTCTGCAACGTTGAAAATTGCAAATAACCTCGCTCATGACTTTAATTTACGTACGATTTTAACGATAAAATTCATTCATTTAAAAAATGGGTGTTAACGCGCTTTATTATTCCTACGAAAGGCACCCTTGTTTTTTTTTTGTTGGTATGATTGATTTATGTAGTGTGAAAGTTCCGGCTTTATGCGATCGGAGAATCGCTGTCGATACCCAGTCGGAGCATAATTGCGGTTGGTACCTCGCCATATAAACATCTCCTAATAAGTAGCTCCGGGAGTGCATTATTTCGGTCGGTCGGAATAATACCCGGAGATCGGAGCACATGAAAAAAAATACTTCAGACCATTGGATTAACCCATGATGGGCAGAGAAGCCACAACTATCAGTCCAGGTTAGTGGTGATTTTTCATTCAGCATGGGTGATCACCAACTACAACCAAAATGTAATTTGCAATAAAAAAATAAAACAGCATTGTTTATGTTTTATTTAAAAAAAAATTCCGTTAATTAAATACACCTTACCTCCTCGTGGCGCGATCCGTTTTGTTCGTACACTCATTAAAAATAATCACACTCGGTACACATTCTCACGTCACCTTTTATTGGATACATTCCGCACCCCAGAGTCCACGTGCGTGCTGCATCGCGATAAGAGGAACACGGCCAATTATAAAATAAAAGCAAAAATAAACTCGTGTCAGAGTCGACACTTCAATTATTAAAACAAACATTTTATCCGACGCAAAAAATAAAATGGATTCAATTCAGAATATCGCGTTCCGTAAGTGAAGCAGTGACGCAAAAAAAGAAAGACTGACAGAAGAGATGAAAACTATAAATTTTGTATATTTTTTTAGAAGAATTTTGTTTTATTATATATATTACACATGAAAATAATTATAAAAAATATATTACATATGCTATTGTCTTTTATAGTGGAATGTTTTAAATGTATTATTTGGAAAATTAAATAAAAATAATATATAAAGCTTCCATCTAAGCATTAAGTTGTAGAGAAATATTTAAGTATTTTTATGTAATGTATGTTGTAGATGGAGCAAGTTTTATTATTAATACAAAAATTACGATTTTAGGGGAATAAAGAGGATGTCATATTCAGTCGTTCTTTTTTTATCTACTCGTATGTTTAGTTAAATGCAATATTTTGTAACCCTTTTGATTTAGCGATTCAGATGTAACATTTTCGAAATGGCTTTAATAACTCAGCTTGAGTTATCTCGTTATCATTTTACAAATTATATTACAAAAGATAGAATTCGAAAAATCTACGTATATATAAAATTTGTATATAACTATCTATGTGGCACAAAAAAATTGAAAAATAACATTAAAATATACTGTTCGTAGAAATTGATCTATTTAAACCCAATAATTTTCGACGGGATATTATTTACATTACTTCATACAGAATTAAGAAAGCCTTCACGTTAATTTGACATCTAGTTTGAATTAATATTATATTATAACATATTGTAAATTCCAACAAATTGTTGCATCTATAAAATTTATTTTATATTACTTTTTTGGTCTAGTAATATTAATATAATTTAAATGCAATATTTTAATATGTCTAAGAACACACAATTACTGGATTTTTATCTACAAAGGCACTGTTATTAAACAAATAATAGATTTCTCATAGAGACGAAGCTACTTTTTTATTAATAGAAAAAATATGGAATACGGATAATTACAGGGCTTATGACCTGTCTTCGGCTGGCTTAAGTGGTCACTTTGCACAATATAACGTTCAATATTCCATTCAATCAACCTGCATAGCTATCAAATTTTTTAATGTTGTGTATATGTTAGTATGTGGAATCACTTCCATATTAACATATATATAATAATAATAATCCATACTTTAATATTTTCTCCATGAATAAAAAATAGCTTCGTCTCTATGAGATATTCATTATTTTTTTAAACATTAAATGTTTAAAAGTTTATATCATTTGGATTTATAATTTTTATTTATGAGATTGAATAAGAAAGTTTTTTTTACATGGCAAATTAAAGAAGTCACAATAGAAATATACTTTATTTATTTTAATTCAAATATTTTGTTGACAACATAAATTCGATCACTTTGATGAATGTTACGAAAATCATTTCGGTTCATGATTTATCCCAATTTTCATCATCAAAGAAACTAGTTTAATATTTAAACAGTCGCGTATTATAAAAAATGTTTATTTATAAATTTAAATTTTCTGTAAAACCATAAGTTTAGACTTACTTCCCGTTGGTGAATTAGTCTGAGCACAATCTCGTGACGTACCGGTAATATGCGTGGATTTTTTTGTATCGCATACTTCTCTGCTTATCATTCCCAGTGCAGAGCCGGAGAATGAAATATCTGTTTACACAAATCTCAGCAATATTTTCAAGCAAGAATTTTAAAGTTTTTTTTTCGTCAATGAATTTATATTAATTAGGAGAACACATTCTTATTGTGAAGTTGTAATTATTCAGAACATAGGTCTGTGATATTTTAAATATGAATTAAATATATTAATTAGAAAGATATACATATAAAATCAATTTTTTCAAAAAATATTGTTGTTGCGCCACCGGGATTCGAACCTGGATCTCTTTCCTAACCGGGGAAGGTGCATTATCCAAGAAAGTTCGAATCAATATTTTTCGATTAAATTAATTTAATATCTATATCTTTCTAATTAATATATTTAATTCATATTTAAAATATCACAGACCTATGTTCTGAATAATTACAACTTCACAATAATAATGTATTCTTCTATTAATACAGTTGTATCAATGTGTCACGTAGTTTTTTACCATTTCGTTCCATCAATATTTTATATCTGTTCTGTATTTTCTGAACCATTAATTTATAGTGTTTTAAACATTCTAGATCAACGATCTGTACAAAGTAGTAAAAGCATAAACAAATGAGCCTTACGAGGCGTCATATGGTGAAACAGACATATGCGTCTGTCAGGCCCAAAGTTGAGCAGATACCACCAGAACCAAGTCAGACCAGATATTTTTAAAATAAAATTTGAAAAATAATCGTAAATTAATCGAATATAACACAGTACGCGTAAATTAACAATACACAATATAAACTGTATGACGTAAACGAGAGAAATATAAAACATTACATTAAATGCAGAAATTTAGACCTAGAATAACCCAGTAAAGAGATTAAAATATTACGTTATGTTAAATAACAGTATGTAATAAATCAATACCAATTACGCTGCGAAATAGAACAATTTTAATTATTTAGCCTCGTTCTATAAATAAACAGGCGGTTCGATTTACAGCTGTCAATATCAAAATGTGAACACTATTTCAAGCGAACCGCTCGCGGACTGGGAAGAAATCGTTGCCGAGTAAAGGGTTGTTAAAAATTAAGTCGTCGAATGTTCCGCAACCTGCAATTTTTCTTCCGTGTAGAAATGAACAGGTGCAACACCAACTTGCTGGGATTGTATGTGGCAGACAACTGCAGCAAATAAAAATAATCTGTATAATCAGTTGGAATATCGTTTTCTACATTGATTTTGAACAGGCTTTTGTGAATTTTTAACAATTTGCACTCTGCGATGAATGAGAATAAAATCACCAGGAAAGCAAATCAAAATAGCTAATGCGTTCTTTTGAAGAAAAAGTAAACCTGAAATACTTTTAAATAATAAAAAGTAAAAATAAATCTTTATTATTGATGTCATGAAAATTTAATACTATTTAAATTATTATCTTCGTCTTGGCGAGTTTTTTGGCCGAATTATGTTTTATTTTCATTAGGAGAGATTTTTCTTAGCGCTGATTTCAAAGCTTAATATTTTATATGTTACGTGTTTTTTAATATATAATTATTATAGGTATAGATTGTTTTCATTCTTCCTAGTACTCAATTGTAATACTTTATTTTCTTAATATATTTAAAAAATTTCAATTACAAAATTGTCAACTTATGAAACAATTTAAATATACATTTTTAAGTAGTTTACATTCACCTGGCTCTTTTATGCCAGTGGGTTCAACGTTATATTAGCTTTTGATTATTCTATCTTCATTATGTACTTTAATATGTCTTTATAGGATTATCTATTATGGTAATTGAAGACCTGCTGACAATCTGTTTCATTAAAATAATATAAAATAAAATATAAAGGTTAACAAAATATATATTTCTGCTTTACTGCTAAACAAAAGAACACTTTTTTAACTATAAGGTAATTTAATTACGGAATTTGTCCAAGAAATGCGAAATCTGCACGAATACGCTAAAATTTAAAAATATTTCAAAAGACGTTAGTTTTTGTGTACTGAAATCTCCAACATATCTTAATAATACCATAAAGCAAGGTAAATTAACTCATAATTATTAATAATAATGAAATTATCTTTGTATATTTTAAATTTTTTTACCAAAAACATCACGACATCGATATGGCAATTCTTTTTACAAATATTTAATGATTTTAAAATGTTATTTTAAATTAATTTTTTCGTTGCCGACACATTTTATCATTTTCGGCGATGGCTACTGCTATTGATAGTTAATCTGCTGGAGTGTCAATCAAAGTACTTCAGAAAAAATAATCAATATTTTTATACTATTTCATTAGTACGTCTATCTAATATCTTAAAACTTAAAGTTGCTCATCAAATAGTAATAAATATTTAAATTAATCAGAAAATATTAAATATTAAATAGTTATACCGAGATCTACCTGGTGGTAAAAAAATATTACTAGGAGCTGGTTAAAGGTAGAAAGTTTTTATGAAATCCTGTAGGAGTGACAGCATAAACAAAAACTAATCAAATATTTATTTTTGAGTGGCCGTGAGTAAAAAACCCCAAAGCTATCTACACGTATATCTAAACTTATATCTGAAACAATACTAACTAAATTACAAAAATGTCGTTTTTGTTTTAAAATATGTATATATGAGCGGTATTATCCAATAAAAGTGATACATGTAAAAATTATTAATTATTTTTATCTCATTATTATATCATTTAATAATAGCGTATCATTTAATATTAAATAAGGGATTTGGCCTCTGGTTAGACAATTTAGAGGCCCTTGGGATAAAAAAAGCAATGAATAGTGGTAGTGCAATTCTTAATAACCAAATACATTTATACATTATCCCCATATTAGGTTTGTTTCCTTTAAATCAATTAAATATCCATCAACATTGTACTTTCCCCTTCCTTGATGTGCTGTCTATTGTCTTAGTTTGTCTGCGTCTTTTTCATAAATGTAATGTGTTCTGTCTCTCTTTTTCACATGTAATTTTATATTCTGTCTCCCTTTTTATGTATATATAAGTGCACTATTTTTGTATTTTTTGTTAATTTTAAATACGCTTTAACGAAGCTTGAGCTAGGCGAAACCGGTTGGCGTTTAATAAAATTCGTTGTTTCATACAAAGTGATTGTGTTTTATTTAATATAATTATTAATTATTATGTATTTGTTAAAATAATACATATGGAAAAATATTTAAACTAAGTAATACATTTTAACCGAAATTCGATTTTATATTTTTTTAACTTGTCCTTAAACTGTTAAAACTGTATTAGATTGTAAAAGCAGTAAGAAAGTAGGGCGCTTGACACAGACGAACCATGGCGCTCGTGCAGCGAGCACTGATTGATTAATTTATCAACGTTTACCTGAATTGTTCAGGTAATGTTGTCCTCCGTGCACGGTAGGGAGACGACACCTCCTCCTACTCTCGACAGTCTGGGAGGTACTTTATTACAGATTACAGCCTAGATTGATGAATCGGAGGCTCACTCGAAGCCCGCGCGAACATTTTCAAATTCAGACAAAAAATTGACGCCGCGTCGCTGGGAAAAATGAGAAAGTAAGTGGGAAATAAGCGATGAAACATAATTACTGCAAACATTGTAAAGATTAAAAATCATTTTATTTTTACGAAATTTTCCAAGAATAAAACTGTATTCTTACCAAATACATAAAATAAAAGTAGCATTGATCATGAGAACGGTTCTAAAAATGTAAAAGAAAGATGCCAGGCTTAACAAATAATTTATGTAACGTATATCATTATTAAGGGGAACACATTCTTATTGTGAAGTTATAATTATTCAAAACATAGGTCTGTGATATTTTAAATACGAATTATCTCTTCCAATCTGGGGAATGTGCATTAACATGCACGAACCGGATTGGAAGAGATCCAGGTTCGAATCCTGGTAGCAACAACAATATTTTTTGATAAAATTGATTTTATATGTATATCTTTCTAATTAATACATTTAATTTGTATTTATATAATTATAGTATTTTTAATTATTACATATTACTTGCTAGGGATTATACTTCATCCGTGATCTATGCCCTCTGTATTTTTAAACATATTTTGTAGATAAAGTTATATATTGTTCATATGAAATCGAATCCACTCGATGAAGTCTTACATTTAATAAATATAAAATTTCAATAAGTACTTAGATTTGCTATAAAACAAATTTAGTAAACTCCCAAGATATTTATATAAGTATAATAGGTACGTATATTAACAATTGGAACCCATACTTGGATAATATCTGTGAAAATTAGTTGTTAATAATGAATCTTATTTTCTATTAAATTTTTTGATCGTGGATCATCTCGCCAATCGGATTTTTAGATCAAGCGGCAAAGATGAATATGCTCGGATTACCAGGTGCATCCACCAAAAATGGCCATAGTCCATCAGAACTAACGGCCCATCGAAGCGCTTTGACAAATTACACCAGCTATCCCGAAGGAAGGCTTCTAATCCCGAGCCCTCTGGATTTGACGGCCTCGGCAGTGACCTGGCTTTAAAAGGCTTTCGACATAAATGAGGAATAATCTGGAAAGCTTCCCTTCAAATGGGGGTAGGTTCAGGCAGCCGGACGTTGGATGTAAATTCAAATGAGATACATCTTTGAAACGTGATTCAGACAAATGTTTTTTGTGCCTACAACGGACACACGGGACTCGGGGTTCATGAAAATATATCGCGATTGGGAGCTTTGGGAGGCTTTCTTTCAGAGGCGTCTCCATGATGTACATTTGTGGTACATAGAAAGTTTTTATTTAATTTACCTTTAAATTGTTTCTGTAAGTGTTCATATATATGAATTTGAATATACAACATAATTGTTCAACTGAAAATATATATTTTTTGTAACACAGAAGTTTCTGTCTAAAGTTTGAATGTATTCAAAAATATAATATTTAAATCATAAATATTAAAATGCCCCATTTACTGTTGATTTTAAAATACATGGTACGTGGTGGCACTGTTTTTTCTCATCGATATACATAAATTACATAATGAAAATTATTATTTAAGATTATTTGTTCGCATTTTTAGATGATCATATAGAATAGGTTGCACTAGCTCTAATTAAAGTAAATCTTTAGACATTTGTAACTAAAAATACTGTAACTGTGCCTGTGAGCCTGTGAGCCACAATGATTAAAGTTAATCAAAAATATATTGAGCCTTACGTAAATGAATATTAATTAATTAGATTTTGTAATTGCGTATTTGTCTTTAACAAAAACTACCTACAAATTATAACTTTGAGGTCAACAAAAAACAAAATATAAAGAGCTTAGTGGGCGGCTAAGATTCAAAAGCTAAAGAGGAAATCTTTCACTTTGCAACTAGAAGCAAATATAAACTTTTTATGAGTTGGAAGACCAAAAAATATAACCCGCAGTCACCGGGTAGCCGGAATACTTTGCGCTTAAAATTTATAATATTCCATTAGTACGGCTATCAGGAAGGTAAAGCTGTTTAACATTTGTAGCAGTTCACGTTGAATTAAAAGGATGTACGTCCGTGAGCTGGAGGGAAATACTATGAGGATAATTCAGGATGGAACGAGGTAGCTAAGTCGGAAAATGTGAATTTAAGTAAATTGTTATGTATGCCCATGAACATTTGTAACATGTGCCTGAATAAAATTCTGTGATTTTTTAACACGTGTATTAATATTATTAAATGAAAATAATTATTGAAAAATAACTTTTTAGGTAAGAAAGGCCTACCTACCGTTAGATCTTAATTCGTCATGGCAGCATCCCCAAACAGCCCTCAACAGAGAAATAAGGGATGCGGACCAAAATTGTAAATTCACGCATCCACAATTCTAATTAAAAACAGATGTACCAACAGAAGTTAGACCTTTCATTTGCATTTGATTTCTGTGTAGTCCTACCAGCATGAATAATATTTGTAGAACAATAATTGTAATTTAGGAATATTTCTCCCATTTAAAGAAAAACAATATAAATTTAATTTAGTTTTGTAGAAAAATAATTAAATTACTTGATTTAAAATATCATATGTATATATTATAAAATAATAATAAGTGATTCCAGGTGATAAATTTAAAAAATAAGTTTAACGTATGTTGAAAATGGGAAGGAAATTATTATTAGCTCGGAGCAAAGCAATATTATCACGAGCAACACTTGAGTATTCGAGCAAAAATTGCACACCTTTATGCAATTTAACGTTAAGCTGTTTTACGAGCGGAGTTGTGTTCAGTATGAGTTATAACGTTTTATGATTTACGCCATACAAAGTCGGCAAAAATTTAATGCATTTTAATGTAATATACCTACTTATATCAACAAGGTGCGCGTCTTAAAACCTATACAGAGAGCGCTGCTAAAAATGGGCAATAAATATAAGTAAAATAATAAAGAGTTTTGATATGCAGTATATTTAAGCAATACTAATTAATGAATATACTAGTTAATATAAATATTAAAACTGAAAGATGTATTCACCGCCATAAAAAAGTTATAATTTATACGAGTATGTATTTGTATATTGATAATAATCGAATCAATTACTTCTTGTCCTGGAGGCGATGGATATATTTTTAATAAATTTTTTTAAATTTATCCTTACTATGTGACGAAAATGACATAAATATCGATTGTCAATGAGAAGAATCCCACTGGTAAAATTATTGTGATGGCCAATTCCGTAATTATTTCAACGAATTTAAGAGTAGTTAGACAGTGCAATAATTGCTGAATATAAATCGTGAATTTTTATGGCACGATTGTCTCCACTCTGCAGGAATTTAAGATCGAGGACAGACTCTTAACCTACAGCCTGAGACAGATCCTTAAATTTTTTGAGCATCTTGCGAAAAAGGAAAATAACTTGGGGAAGCTTGTTGCGGTGGGCCACGTCGAAAGATGAAGAGAAAGAGGAAGATCCCCCATCCGTTGGACCGACCAAGTGGAAAATGCAATAAGCACTTCTCTGGTGACAGTTCTAAAATCTACAGGATGCCGAGAAAAGTAGAGGAGCATAGTCAAGAGGGTGGTAGTTCGTGAGTTCAGGGACTGACGTGGATGATGATGATAATGATGAATATATATGTATTAGTGAGTTTATATGAGTATGTACTTATGCGTGCGTATCTAATAGAAATCTTTAAGTGTAAGAGGTAGATAGATAGTATATAGCTATGAGTTATGTCGCACCTATAAATGCTCGAAGAGGTTGCTCTACTGGGCTCTGCCACATGGATAGTTAAACCGGTTCAACGCATCTCGACATAGGAAGGTATGAACCGCACCAAAATCAAAGGTGATACTTAGTCAATTACAAATATGCATTTATTTCCTAAATATACAATATACTATTAAATTGATGAAGTAATCTGCCGTATCCAAGGGACGACCGGGCAATCGCATTGCTTCCATGGTGAGGCCCATCGGCTAAAGCGACGGCAGTTGGGAGAGTGCACCGGAGCTCTGTTGTTCTCATTCTCGGTGCTCAGGGTAATTGTCTCGCAATAACAAGTGATGCCAGCAGTCCACTCTCATTGAGGCTCCTCACCTCGCTCCATTGCGATCGGAGCGTGGACGGGGCGAGGCGAGATGGCACGATACGACCCGTATTGACACGAGAATAGGCGATGCAAGCCGAGGGCTACAGTGCATTCTCGTGCACGGCCCCTCTCGCTGCTGGCATTGCATCTATGTGCTTACTACAGATTCTTTAATGACTATCAAAATAAAGTAGAGATGTCAGAAAAATAATCGTCTGAACGGTGGCTTGTGGTGGAGTTCCTGGCTATGGTAGGAGGAAGCAATAGCGAGAGGATCCAGTTAAGATTCTCGGTCTGCAGTATTCATTTATCTGAACTAGAGGCCAGGTCCCGGATGGGACGTACCGCATATTCCAGATGTGTTATGAAATATGGCGAGCGTTCTTTTATTTGGAGAATTTGTTTCCCGCGCACGCCGCGTCCGCTCGCGGCACGAAGCTGTTAAAAGAGTTTTAACGGCCATTTTAATATTTAATGCCGTTTAGACTTCACATATTTCGGAACAGTGTTCCGGTAGCCAACTTTGATACAGTTATAATAAATTGTAATGCGTTTGCAAATTTGTAATTTGGTGTTATTATCAGACAACCCGGAAAAGGTTATACTTTAATGAAGGGGAATTGAACATCCTCCCGAGTAGGTACATAATTTAAATGATATTCTAGTTCGAGGGTCTACGTGCGCTTTTCGCATTCATTAAGGCGGCAAGATCTCACATATTCTATTCAAGTTTCAGATGAAAATTTAAATATTTAAAAATATGGTTTCTCATAGTAATACTGTAAATTCAGCGTATTTCATATTTTAATTAAGAAAATATAAAATTACAAAGCTGAAACATTTACAGGCATATATGTGTATAATGTATGTTTAATTTAAGGTTTCCGCGAGCACTAATGTGTGCAACTGGCGTCTCTTCTTGGTCAGATCGCGCTCTTTGTAACATAGCTTCAAAAAATTATGGTACAACCGTAATTTTTGCAACAGTGTGAGATTTATATACGCAAGTTGCATATATATATATATAGTGAGGCCTCGTACGGCGAACTTTTTTCATACTACGAACTTCGGGTTTACGAGCGCTCTTCGGCTCGCTTCCGTTAGCTTGTGGCTAAATCCGTAGCCAAATTGTGTTCAAGAAGAAGAACCTGATAATGGAGCTCAAGTTGTGAAGGATATTGTGACAGCAGCTAAGAATCTAAACTTGGAAGTGCAAGAAGAGGTTGAGTAGTTAATAAGGGAGCATGAACCTAACCTAACCTAATCTAATCACATTAGAACTATAGGAAATGCATAGACATCAGGTACAAATGGAAAAAATGGTTTCCTCGGAGAAAGAAGAAGAGGAAAACATAGCCAAAAGTGGTTCACTGTTCTCAGCTACAATCAAGGAGATTCTACAGAAATGGAAGAAGCTTCACAACACAATGTTTTGAAGTGGCACACTAACAGCTGAAGTGAACAGTGGACGGAGGACCTATTCGACGACGTAGCGCTTCACCACTTTAGGAGTTCCCTTAAAAAGGAAAAAAGTAATCAATGTAAGATGAATTCCTCAGCGTTAAAAATAAAAAACATGCATAAGAAATGAATAACCGTACAATTAATTAATAAATAAATAAATAATAAATTAATAACCGTACAAAAAATACACAATGTTTGTAAACGGTGTTTTTTTTTATCCAGGATCCGATACCAATTAAATTTATTTCCCATGGGAAACTATAGAAAATCGCGTTTCGCACAACGAACTTTTCATACCATGAACCAGATCGTGGTACAAGCCCCCCTATACATATATAATCTGTTATAGACAGGTCCCGTGTTTGCTCTACTAGGTGAACTCCTGTCTTAAGGCAGATTATAAAAAAGTAAATTATTTTACATAACTACAAGAAATGACAAGTTTATTTTATGTTGTTTCTTTCATACTTCACAGATGATGTATTATGTACGAGACCAATGGAACTGAAGGGAATATGAGAGTAAGTGTAAAATCTAAAAAAAATAAGTCCTATTATATATAGCCCTAGCTCTCTTATATTTTTCCTATCAATATCAAGATGTCTAAATGGTTTTTTAAATTAATTCAATTCGTTAGTAAATATTAAGATTTTATATAGATTTTAAAACAAAACGGGCAGAAATCAATACATTTATATGATAGAAACATACTTAAAACTTCATTCTTGTTTTTTATACTTTCACTAGATGTTGTGCTTAGATTTCAAGCCAATAGATGGGATAGGTACAATACGACAGCTTTTCTTAAAATTATATTTAACCTCTATCGAACACGTAAAGTTCATGCATAATAAAGTAAAAACTTAGCAATGACGTGTATTCACGTGCAGTGTTAAGTTTTTACTTTAATTTTTAATAGTTTTCAAGTTGGATATGTTTGTACCAACGGATATGCCCTTACTTGCAAGTTTGCGGAGCGTCGGAAAAACGAACATCTATCAAGTGACATGCGAGATGTAAATATACAATACTGAAAAGATTATTAAAAAATAATTGCATTACAAGTTTTATTCTAACTTAATCGTTACCAATATAATGGAACGCCAAATGGTCGGAATCACATTGTGTGATGAAAAATGCAATGAGTAAGTAACGCGTTAAACGAGGATTAGATTTTGATAGTGAACATCTTACACACGCTTACAATTGTATATATATCTTAAACAAATAAATTGTGAACATAATTGCCTCATTCTGATGAAAATGGTCTGGTTGCATTACGAGAATGGATGAAGATAGGTAAACCAAACATCTTCTCAAATGGAAGACAAGTACCGGAAGTTTGTTAGGAGACAGTGAATGGGGTAAGCCGACCTATATGAGGAGTAGAAAAGGATTGGGAAGACTTGTACCTTACAGTGGGTAGATGTGATACGATGAATAATGCACCACTCATTTTTGTGATAATATATGTAGATTAAAAATACATATTAGATATGTCTATGAACTAAATTGCTAATACTATAAGATTTATAATACTACATAGTTTCTTGGTAAGGTTAAATCAAGATCATCACAAGACCTCTGTTTTACATTTTTGCATTCTCCGCTTAAGCGTAAGATTTAACTACTTGCATCCAAAAGATTGCGGTATTGGTCAAAGTTCTAAGGGACCCACCCATATTCTGTCTATGGAAATGTTAAATGATGAAATGATACTAATCGGTATCAGTTATGAAGATAAAAACAAATTCGTTCAATTTTAAATGTAAGTACATAAATAATTTGTTAGTTAGTTCAAGTGTATTAAATAAATGATACTTAAAACTTTATTAGATTATTATTTAAGTCTAGTGCAAGTATTTGCTTTTTTAAAAACTCCGCTTCAAATTCCCATTTTTTACCGAAAAAATTCCATTGCAAATGCCAACATTTCTTCAGACACTATCGAATCTTAAATAGATCGTCTAAATATACGTGTTGTAGACCTGTTACCGAGCAATGGTAGCGAGTATTATACATTTTAGGACAACAGAGCTAATGACGTTGAACTGAGCAATAATTGTACATGGAATGTGAATTTATTTTTATGGAAAATTGTTTCGAATTTAAAAAAAATATTTCCTGCTATATCTATCATTGAATATTAATTAATGAATTTTAGACTCTCAAAATAGCGTAAAAACCCATCACAATTTATTAATCAATACTTGCACAAGGGCGTACATATATGTATAAAAAAATGACATGTTATTTGTACGCTCAAAACATGTTTATGTATATTATGAATAGGTGCAGTATGAAGTATATTAAAAATAAATAAATGAAATTACCTATCGAAAATGTTCAAGGAATATGTACATAAACTTAACCATGTCCCAAATTGATATCCCAAAACTAAAATATACCGCAACTTAAAATCAATATATTTATCAAGGTATCAAATTATCAAATCACAATTAGAAAAATTACGGACTATCATAAATTTGTAACTGAAGTTAAAAAAATATGAACACAGACTAACTGAAACATATATTAACTCGAATATACTCCTTCTCTATACACGAGTCTTACTCTCATAGAGAAGAAAAAAATGTTAAAATACATATATATATATATCCACCGATTATTGAAATTGCATTATATTTTTAATATTAATAAAAAATAAAAATGTCAGATTTATAAGCATTTAAAAAAACGTTATTACGCGATTATTTCGATTAATTGAAATATTTAATTGATTTAAAATTATATATTGAATACAAGAAATTAAAGGTCATTGAATTTCGAGCGCTCAGATGATTTAGGGCCTGAAGCAAAAATATAGATTAATAATGGATAAATTTCAAAAATATTTATTTCGAAGTACGCAGACTTAAAGTTTAACATGATTTTGTAAAAAAATCCAACAATAATATTTAACGTAACGGTTCAGTATTTGCACATATTCCTTGAACATTTTGAAATCATAATTTAGTCAGGTATGCACCCATAAAATATTGTGAACTAGGTCCATTACACCCTGTATATGTAAATAACATTTATCCCTGATTTCATTTTAAAGAAGCACTTGATGTTTACACATCTCTAAAACCAATTACATAACAATTTATGGTAGTAATATCACGATGTTTAGAATACTGTTTACCGATAGATTTTTAATCAATGGTTTCTTTTTCATGTTTATAAAATGTCATTTTGAAAAATACACAAAAAAGAGAGAACATATATATTTTATCTGGTTTGATAAGCTTCGGCCGACGTGACTTCCGTGTTCAAATTAATTGTTGATTATTAAACTTGCATTGAGAATGAATTAATGATTTCACGGATTGTCGTAATTCCGAGTAATTTATTTTATACAATATCGTAATAGGAAGCCTCGCAGTTCCAAAACTACAACATTACTATTGGAACTGTTGAACGTAATCTTTATTCGAACATCGTACGTCGCTGAATGCGGCTCGGACGCGCATCTGAAGTAAATCTGTTAACATAGATTTTGCTGCGGAATACCTGGCAAAAAAAAAAGGCGGGAGAGCGGCAAAGGAATGCAAAAATGCCCCAGCCCGCGCTAATACAGATATAGGTTATCGCTCACCTTTGAACAGGCATCCCCTCCTGAGGGAAGATCTCAGCGCTTTATCGTGTGGGAAAGTTGCTCACTTTGTGGGAAGATTTACATACGTTAGTATTATAATTCCCGTTTTTACACATCTCGAATGTAAATGTGTTAAATCTAATTTTCTAAAAGATAATAAGACATTGCCATTTATATTCAATAATATTTATTGCTGTAACTATTTGCAGTTGTAACAGCTTCATATAAAATAAGTTAGATAGCGTTTTGATATCTTATATGGATTTACGTAAATGTTAAAAAAAACCAATGTCAGTTTTTTTAATGCCTACTTTATTATTACGCTCATGTGTAAATAGTATGTCTCAGTTGTACACGACGTAGTTGATTGTTGAAGGTACAAGAGAAAATCCCATGTGACAAGTAAATATTTATTACAAAAATAATACAGTGATGTTACAAGGTATATAACTAGTATCGAAGTCAAACACTAACGCAGAAGAGAGCGCGCCTGTTATCCCATCACACACACACACATATATATACATCCCGCCCCGGCGTCGCGGCGCTCTAACACGCACACATATATATGATCTCAAATACAACACAATTATATTATTACTTTAAAACTAGATTTAAGTGTCTTAATTGGGATTATTTTTAAATTAAATTTATTACACATGTGTTTTTTAATTTATTTAATATATATTACCATTTCGACCTCAGAATCAGCAGGTAAGGTTAAGAACTTTGTTAATTTATAAAACCTCTTTTATAAAAGTAAAAAGTGAAAGCTCAATTAAACTCTAGACCTCAAGTTTTCAAAAATCTAATACTTTAAGGAAGTTCGTTCAGCCCTGTCCGATGCATTAAGTGTATAGCTCCAGGATGTCATGGCACATTGAGCCTACAGTCATCATCCGAACCAATGAGTTGTAAGGACTCTGGCAGTTGATGGTTAACATGACTTTAAATATTAAAAAAAATACTTATTATAAAATAAAATATTATACTTAATCGTTGAGAATGCGAAATGATTTGTCGTGAGAAAAAGAAGAATTAGCAATCATAATCATTAATTTTTGATCCATTATGCTTTCAAAAATTTTCGTACTGCTTAAGGGATTCATATTTTCTCCGAAAGTATCTTGTGTTGTACTTAAAGGGATTGGAAATGTAAACTTAATAAAAAAATGTATTTATTTAGGTACAGTTCAAGGTAAGATTTAGGATTCTGAAATCCTTTTTAAAAATTTATATAAATATAAACATTATGCAAAAATGTATTATTATTCCGTTGATTAAATTAATATTTTGTTTCCGTGGCGTATAAAGAAATAAAATAGTGAATTATATCGTATTGTGTATAGACTCTACGTCTTATTACGTATGATATAATAATGTAGTAAAGCGCTTGCCATAGCTCTCTGCTTTCAAACATAATATGATAAATATAATAATACTTGAGATCAATATATTATAAAGATGCAGGCGTATATCTAATATATAAATAATAAATCATTGAAATAGTATCAAAATTAAATAATCAGTATATAAAATTGAACGTATGTCTGTATATTTATTTCGTGTACTACAATATTCCGATCTATACCAAATGTTGCGTAGCTATTATGTTAACGCCTAATGACACAAGCGAATATTATATTGAATACCATCGGTTCAAAATTTTGCTCAGATGCACTCTAGGACCCTGAGGAAAGTACACTTATCCTACCTTACCCTGCCCTGCCTTCTGTCATTTTACCCACTTCATCTAGACCAAATTTTTAAAATTATAAAACAAAGGCACTCCCACCTCCTATTCTCCTATTAAAATAAATAAAAAATCAAAGTAAATAATATAAATCTGATTTCCGAGTGACCCCGGTTACAGACCCTTAGTAAATACATAATATATAATTCACATTTGTAATTACTTACTACGGTATAAAAAAAAGTTAATTATGACAAAAACAAAATTATAAAGACGTGACGTGTTAAATTTAAAGATAATACTAAATTGTCGACAATATTTTGAGAAAAATGCCGCTCTCCGAATCGATGTCGAAAACATCACGTCGCTTGATTATGTAAAAAAAGGAGCGAATTCAAATTTGGAAAAGGAGTTCGGAAATCTTTTAAGCCCGTTCAATTTATCTGGTTCAGTGACAGCGGGGCTCGGCTTTGCCGCCAACTTTCGCCGAGCAATTTTCAACAACTTACCCCCAGGCCCGGCAAAAAAGCACTTCTGCCAACTTAATAAACATTTATTGAATGCCGCTCCGAGAAAAAGAAACGGCGGACGATGAAAGACGAAAGCCTGGATTTCCACAGCACAGGTCTGCCGTAGCCGAGCGACCGAGTGCTTACCTCGTGTGCGCCCTCGGTTCGTCCACTAATACAGAGATATGAAAGATTTTTGTCAAACTGAAGGGTTCCCATTCAGTCGAAAATATTATATCGGTGCGGGGGTACATTTTTTATTTTTCATTTACCTCCTTAGATAACCGTTACTTGAAAAATCAAAATATTCGGAATCGAAAGGGCAAGACAAAATTGATCGTATCTTTTATTTTTTCCATGTGT
Source organism: Eubasilissa splendida (assembly GCA_031772225.1). Taxonomy (NCBI): domain Eukaryota; kingdom Metazoa; phylum Arthropoda; class Insecta; order Trichoptera; family Phryganeidae; genus Eubasilissa; species Eubasilissa splendida. The sequence goes on along the minus strand of CM062850.1, from coordinate 11,627,272 downwards.
GGATTTCTGCGAATAAAAAAATTGATAAATAAACAAAGTATACAGCATGATTATAGTTATTATTTCTTGGTATCGAGAATCTTATACATATACACATAATAGTTATAAAAATAATTCGAAAACATATTATATATAAAACAAAAAGAAGAAAAATCAATTGCAGTTGAATATTAAAATATTACGGAAAAAAATACAACTTACATACTCTGGTAGTTTATGATACATATTTAGATTTTTGTCTCTCTGTTTATATGCGTTTGTTAATTTTCTAAGAAAAAATATCAAAATAAATTTTAAACTTTCAAGGAAGGCACGACTTTGATGTATGAATTAATAATTTTGGGCCTGAAGATGGTGAAATGAGGTTGTGCGAAAGGTATTTTCATTTTTGGTCGAATTCGATAGTGAGTATTGTGTTTCAATTTTGCTGTGATCTAGTGTAAAAGTTACATACTTGAATAAAAAGACTCTTAACATATAATTGTTTTTGTAAATAAGAATAATAAAGTAGATAGATTGATGCTTTCATGAAGTTCATATTGTATATTTTTGTGAGCTTTCTGGAGAAGATGGAGTATAATTTGAATGTATTTTCCACTACAATCGATTATTCCACAAGTATCTAGTTGTAATGGTGTAAAAATAATTTAAGATTTTCAAAAAGTAAATAATTACTTTATGTGAACTAACTATACTGAAAATTGAATATAAATGTTCGAAATTTAAATAGTTGTTCGGGCTAAATGTATATCCTTTGATTTGAATCAAGTCTTAGGAAAAATACAACAATTTCCTTTGTTATATATCTCTTGAGTTGCCTATATAATTATTAAGGAGAACATAGTCTTATTGTAAAGTTGTAATTATTTATAACATAGATCTGTGATATTTTAAATACTAATTAAATGTATTAAATATAAATATATACATATAAAATTAATTTTATCGAAAAATATTGTTAAAAATATAGATGACTGAAATAATGGAACGATAGATGTATTAATTTGAAAAAGTGTAACATATAGGTTCGAAAATTTGTCGTTAAAAATACTGTCGCTGTAGAATAGTTGGTAATGCACCTTCCCGGATTGAAAAAGAGACCCAGGCTCAAATCCCGGTAGCGCAACAACAATGGATTTTATATGTATATCTTTATAATAAATGCATTTAATTATAATTTAGACTATATAATTAATATTTCAGCAAAAATCGATATAATTTGTGATTATAATATGATACCTTCAAATACCATCTTATATCATGATGCGATATAGTATTTCATCTATTGCAATGGTGGGAGAAGAGCAAAAGGAAGGGTATAAAAATGTAGGTAAGGTGTTAAAATATAGTTTTTACATTTCTATACTAAATGATATGGTCAGGGTCATGCAGAGATGCCCTCTACATAGAGATTGATTGATATCTCAGTATATATGAACATTGATATTGGAGTACGTTTTGATGGTGTATGTGAATATATAAAGACCAAGCAAATATATGGTTTAAAAATTAATTAAAATTAATAAGGAATAGGGCCTGAAAGCAATATCAACGTACAAATAATACATATCGTGACGTAGGCAGATTAACCCCACATTTGACCAATCACCTGCTCCCACTGTCACGTGTTCATCCCGATTCAACCCCAACCTCTCAAACTCTACCCTTCAATCTCATCCCTCGGAGAAAATGTTTACAAAAACTCGGCCGCGGCACAAGGAGAAAGGATCGGCCCACACCGCGCCTTATAAATGCGTATAAGGGTTTTATTATAATACCGTATATTCGGAATTGAAAAGTTTTCAACTTTCGGAATTTATCGATGTTACTTTTTGCGAAACATGTTACGAATTTACGTATTACGATATCTATTTCCATTTTAATATATATATCGATTATTTAAAGTTAATGATGATTATATACGCATAGTATTTTTGTAGGATTATTTTCAGTAAATATCTTTGAGAAATAATGTGAAAGATTTCAACTTAAAAAATATTTCAACAAACAGAATATCTACAAAGTATTCTTCCAATATTGAAGTCGACGTCGAAATACGTTGACTTGAATAATATAACTACAAAATCAATATTTCCAATTCTTTTCTATAATAGCAACTGGCGACATGACGTAATATAATATCCAATATAAACGTTTATATACTATATAAGTAATATTCCATTCTCATGGTGGCAGCTGTCCCGGTAGCAAAAAATAGCAGTTCGATTTAAAACAAGACATTGAACGAATAACCTTTTAACGTTGGATTGAACAAACATTGATATACAATACAGTATACGATTCAAAGAAGAAGACGTAGCTTCTACTTTTTTGCTGTTATAACATGTTACGTCTTTATTAACATCCAGGACTTTTTGTCATCATATCCAGGATATTTTTAGAATATATGATTTAACCTCTTAAATAATGAAAAAAAAAATAGCGTTATCGTTAACAGTTATATCTACAGCATACTGATAGCCTTCACTGAATTTCAATTTTCACCAATCAAGCCAATAATGATGGCGGCTCGTTTCTGTTACGGAATGCGTGTGATTAAGAATTAAAAAAATACGACCATGTTCTATATATATAAGATCTTCAAAATTGTGAATTCTTTAGTTATTTGATTATAATTCTGAGATGTTAAATGTAATAATACATTTATACATTTTTATTGATGTAATATGTCATTGATAGGTAATTATTCTATAATTCTTGTGTATCAATATAAAGGTGTCCCAAAATTAACGCAAGATTTGAAATAAATAGAAAACACAGTTTTTAGTCTTTAGATTTTTATTGAATCATAAAGTACATGGGATAGAGTTATTTATGGAATAACACATCGGGAAAATGGCCTCCGCGGCTTTGCTGGCATATACGCACTCTTTTGTCGAAATTTTCCATGACCATTTTGCATAATTGCTGACTGGCTTGTTTTTGGACAACCAGTGTGTTTAGCATCTCCAACTGATCCAGTCTCTCTAAATTTTTTAATTAATCTCTTCGCAGTTGATGAACTTAAAACACTAATCCGACCATATTTTGGATTCAATTTTTGAATTGCGGCCGCCAAACTTTCATTAATTTTGAGATATTGTTCAATGATGAAAGCACGTTGTTGTATCGTGAAATGTCCTATTTTTACTAACCCTAAACTCTCAACTGTCAAATATTTTTTTTTCAGGGTTTCCAACAATTTACAATAGAAATGGCGGCAAATTCAAATCTTGCGTTAATTTTGGGACATCTTTATATAGCATCATATTCTAGCCATTTTTTATTGCTTGAACATCTGCATTTGTTGTTACACTTTTATCAGAAAGTGTGCTGAAAATCGAAAATTACATAAATTCAATATTTTTTATCATAACTAAGTTACAATTATAATAAGGAATATTTTATTTCATTCGCTCATTCTCTTTACGCATTCGGTACAAAAATAGTGAATCTACGTAGTATTCTTGATTCAATAACAATATGACTTGTCTGCTGTTTAGAATTATTTCTATCATTTTCATATTTTCTTCGCTATATCATAACCACTGGCATCAATGTCTAGTACATTTCTTTTTCACAATGCATAATTTTGGTGATCGCTGCCAGCGAGGCTGAGTAAGGATCTCCTTTTCTTTATGGTCCGAGATTTTTTTTTGCCATAACCTATTCAACAGCTGCCTGTTCGTGGCGCTCTTTGATGTAGAATCTTCTTCTTGTGTATAGATAAAAATAAAAATATTTTACATCAGACTAGAATATCTTTCTTACGGATTCATGAGACTCGAAAATCCACGACCTTAGTTACTGTAGAGCGTCGTCAATCCCTTGACCTTTATGTTATTGTTGTCCAGTCTGCTAGACATTCGCATACCTCTTGCAGGTTCGTCTTGACACAGTGTCCAATTACGTTTCAGTCTTCCCCTCGGTCTTAATTCTGTCGCCTTGCGCAAGAGGGCTTACCTGACTCAACTACTCTCGCTATATGTCCCGCCCACTGCAGCCTTATTGCTATATCTGAGGCGTCGTATCATACTAAAGTTACCAAGCTTAGATCTTCTCTATTCTCCAGTTGGATTATCACGCCATAATATCACGCAAGCCTTTATGTTTTTAACTAAAATATAAGTCGGTATAATAGAAATAACATTTCATCCAGCTGCCAATAACCATGATTGTAGAGGTATTTAAAAACTTTATGAATATGCTGACATAGACATGCACATACTCGTGTGATACTTATTTTGTTACTTAAATAATGGTTTCTTCTTTTTTTAATCTACGCCGTCTACGTTAAAAATCGATCTTAAAGAAGTAGGGAAGTTCAGGATCCTTTACACAGGCTTTCATCAGGTTCTTTACACTGGTGACAGAGACCAGGTACATCACAGAGAGACTCCGAGATATGAGGATTCATCAGATTTATCACAAATCTTGTAACAGTTTATAGCAGAATTCAGACATCATCATAATAATCAATACACTTTAATTTACATAATAATCATAACTGTAAAAAATAAATCTTTCAAGTAAGTAATAAAATTTAAACAACGATAAAAAAATATTTTTAAAAGATGCCTTGAGAATGTTTCATATGAAAAATATAAATATTTATTTTTATTTCAATTTACGAGTTCAATAAGCGAATACCAAACTGTGAGAACGCAATACAGATAAATATTTATTCGATATTTGAGCATAATAGCACTAAAATTTTACCTGAAGCTACAAGCGCCGTGTTAATGTGGGTCCGACACCTGCAAAACACACTTCCGGGCAGTGAAATACGACTGTATGATCGGTCCACGACGGGTTTAGTGCTATTTATTCTCCATAGAGTGCATGGTATCTATATGTACGTATTTAATGTCATATATGTCAACGCAATTAATTATTCACAATTTCTAAACCATTTATGTACGGTAATAATACAAAGGTGCAAAGTTCAAAAAATAATAATTCTGAAGCATGAAATAAATTTATTTATCTTTTTATTTGACAAGATTCAAACATATATTAAATTATCAGACGACAGGTGCTTTAATTGTAAAAATTATGCTATAAGTATAAAAGTGTTATTTAATGAAAATATTGGATACCACTATTTCAGATAGAAGTTTGAGAATTCGTATTTTCATTAGTCAGTGGAGCAGACTCAATCGGAAGTAATAATCGCACCTCGAACTCAAAAGGATTTGCGCACCCCTTGAACTCCTAAGGCGGAGATGAAGTGGAATAATCTATACTCAAACATAGCTTAAAGTTTTATATTTTTTTAGATGAAAGATAACCACGTACGACAGGCTTACAAATACTACTAATATTTCAAAATAATCTTATAAAATAATAAATATATTTGTATAAATTACTAGGATCTGACTTAATGAATTAAAGATCATCTACAAAAATCAATTAAACCAGGTCGGAAAAAACTAAATCATGATAAACCATTCAAATTTTTGTCAATTTGAAGTGCGGTCTGACCCGATTTGTAATTTAAAATGCACGCGGCTCGCCCAAACTTTTTCTCATTAGACGCTGGTTTTCCGCGTCGAGACGCGCCGCCACTGTCAACTCACTTATAGTCGGTCCAACCCCCTCCTCCACCCCTCGAGTCCCCATCCCGCGTGACTCTGGAGTGGTGGCGCAATCTCACACAGCCCCGGGCGATTTGCAAGCACCCTTAAATACCAATCACAGCGATGCGCTATTAGATTACTAGCACCGGCCGACACAACACACCGCCCGCGCCAGCGCTCATGACGGCCAAGGAACAAGTCTATAAAACTACAGCCTGCCACACCCTGGACTTGGAGTAATTCGATACAATTTCAAAATGCGTGTAGAAATTACTGTACCGAATAGGGCGGAAGGAAATTATCGAGGGTGAAAATAAAATCATGTTAGGGTTGAAATGTTTCATAGAAACGTCTAAAATTTAAGTGAAGTACTCGTTATATTTTTTAGGACCACGATCCATCATACGCCTAACAAATAGGATCTAATTTTTACAGGAGAGCGTCTTGCATTACAAGTTTTTCAGATTTTTCGTACAAAAAGGTAGTCTTTTTAGATTTGTTTTTAAGATCATAAATTGAATTCTTCATAGAAGCTAGAAAGAAAGATCCGGCTGACACAAATATTTTATTTTTATTCTTGTGTTATATATTTTGTTTATTATTCAAATATAAAGTCATACACATATATAAATATTCAAAGAAAAGGTTTTCAAACCGAAATTCCATTAACTAAATTACGAAACTAAATTGTTTCAACTTTACCTTTTTTTCAAATACTGGTATATTCAAAATTTTCGACCGTATATTTCTCTTTCAAAATATTTATGTAACAGTATTATTTCTCATTTTTTATTATGTTTCGTATTTACCTTTTATTAATCTAATTTTTTTTTTTTGTGGGTTCGGAATGAATGCAAATCCAAATCATTCTATTACTGGCCTTAAAAATTAGCTGATTAAAAATAATAATATTTTTTCATATAAATATTCAAATCTTCACAGAAATTATATATTTTTTGGTTTCTGATTTTTAAACTAAAGTATGCATGTATCAAGTTCACAAGAAACCTTTACAATGGCTAAGGTATTAGTTAGCCTAGGATAAATTAAAATGGCTAAAAGCTACTCCGATAAAAGGTAAATTCATTAGTGTGGCAGTACATTCAATCGGATACCGACGATAGTATATTTCGTGTAGTGTTTTGTATAATATAAAATCAACAAAATATTTACCAACCCTTGATACATAACCGATGACAAAATTATGAATAATATAAATCTCAATTAAAAATGTCCATTGTTGGACACTATAAGTGATTTTGATGGTTTACGTTGAATTAGGTATGTGCATAAAATATTATTCCCGTGATAGGTGGATCTTCAGTGATGGTTTTTAATGCCTTAAGCAGTGATGTTGTCATCAAATTAATTTAATTTTAAACTCTGTTTTGTCTTTATTGTATTTGTCCGCATGCGATTCGATCATTATATTCATTAAAACTGGCGGGATTCTTAAGAGAGCGAAATTACGGAACCTTAAACAAATTATCGCTTATCCATTATCACCACGATTCCTGGGAAACGCCACCCTGTACCGGCCCCTTCCAGGGTAGTGTGGCGGCGCCTGGGAGGGTTGTATCTCCTTGATCTTCCACTACCTTCATTACTAGGTGGAACTTCGCACCGAATACGGCGGGGTTATTGATTGAGCGCTACATTCCAAATAGCCGCGACAATTACTCCGATTCTTACTCATTTCGATAGCAGGAGATGTCTACACATTAAGGCAAATTTTCGAGCAAGAAGCCATCGAAGCATCGTTTGTTAAAAACAGCTGTGAGAGCATGGACTCTTACTGCAAATAAATGTAGCCGGTATTTTAATATTTTCATTCCTTATACTTTATAGGTGAGGTGAATTATATATAATGAAATAAATTATTTTGGTTAATGGTTGAGAACAGACCAGTTCAGTTTTTGAAATGTTAATAGGTATAACATATGTCAATATGCACTATATACTTCTTATTTTGTTTTGTAAATGTATCAATATATTTAAATTATGATTTAATATATTTATATTATGATTCAGTATTTACTAAAATATGTTTTAAAAATTTCAGTATAATTAATTATATAACACCGTAATTCATTCAACACCGTAATACATTCGGCAAATTTTGTTTATTTGCTAATCTTCTTTCGATTTAAATGCTGTTAGATAAATATTTTAAAGATCACAGTAGTTAAAAAACTATCAATATTCAGATATTTTTTATGAAATGTATTAATACTTAAAATAATATTTATAGATACATGTGTGTATATATACATTATTTTAAAATTTGGAATATAATACAACTAATCAATTAATAGTGGTCATTATATTTTATTGCAGAGGATTCTTACAATAGTTTAACACAGAAGCGTTTAAATAATAAAAAATGGTTAAACATAAAGTGATAAATAATAAAAATAATTAATATTTGACGAGGGTGTGATCCAGCGGTGACACGTGGGCGTGCACGTAATTGTTACTAGCTACCATAAATTACCATAAAAACATTTGAGGTATCGCGGCGGACATGTACATGACCGGCCAGATTATGTTATAACATCGGTGTACCTTGGTGATAGGATGAGAGTTCAACTGAGCTGGGGTTCCAAATTTAAATGGTGTGGGGTAGAAAGCGGGGGGTTCTATGGGAGGCTGTATGGGAAATGTCGGAAGGGATGAGGCAGCGGAACCGGAAATGGTAAACGGTGCGATTCAGCTTCGTGAGGATGTGCGAAGCGTGATTTTTTAAATTAATTAAACTCGGAATGCGTCGGTGAAAAAAAACACCGAAAAATGTTCAACCGTCGCTCAATAATTTTTCTGTTTGACTTAGCAAAATGTTTGAAACAATACTTCAAATTGATTTTAAAAGAGATTTAAAGTAATGTTTGATCTCTATTTTCAAATCTATACATTAAATTATACTACTATTTTTTATATATTTTTTCTTTTATTACCAGAATTTTGTTTTTAAAACGACGATTTCGCTATTTTCGGATAATCATCAAAGAATAGTAAAAAAAAAGTTAATTTTTACCATAAAAACATTCAAAGCATAATCGCAAAAGAGGTGTGAATAATGGTTATAATTCGTGTGTAACACCAACAGTTTGCTGCGTCATTTGAAGGCAATTGCGTTATTCGGCGTTGAATTTTCAAATTGAAAATTAATTTAGAAACACATAAAACCATGGGCTTTGCGAAGCTCACCTGCCGTAGATTTTGAGGCCGGCGAGCTCTCCAACCTCATCCCATTAACAAAGTTATATCGCGCGCAGCTTCCGGAGCCAACTTCATACCCCTGTACTCATGTGATAAATTAATGAAGGGGATGCTACCCCACCGCGACCCGCCGAAACTGAGAAAGGATTTTCAATATGTTCTACAAGGGTTGACATTGAACGATTTCTTAATGAAAACTAAATTTTTGTTGAATTATACTTTGTATTTAAAAATTTAAACCATTCTCGTCAGAATATTTAATATTTTATTCGTATAAAATTATCTGCAGATTGATTAAAAAATAGCTTAAAGAATGACAAACTAAATTATGAATTTTACAATAACAAATATAAAAAATCCCAGTTAATCGTTAGAGAAAATTGGATAGGTACCTTCAAAATTGAAAAACATTATTATTACATATGATGTTTAAAAAATGCTATATAAGAAACGCAACCTTTTAGATATTGCTTATAACATAATATTATGAATTATGTCAGAAGCATAATACCAAGATAGTTATAAGAGTGGCATCTTATCATTTCAAGGATGCGCGATAATGTGAAGACTGTGTGGGCGGTCCAACAATGCCAACGAATTTTGATGTTTACTCTTCGGTATCAACGGTCAAAAAATATTGTTATTTAAATGTTGAGAAACCTTCCCGTGAAGCCATTAAGACATGTTCATTCTTTTCGGAAAATACCCTTTCGATTTCCTCCCAAAAGCCTTAGAGAAAACGCCTTTCAGCTAAAAGTGCGAGAAAAATTCACATTTTAACATACCCTTAAGAAGGCGCTTGTAATTCTCCCACACAAATTAAAAATTGACGCGTCTGCGTTAGCATTACAAAATTTATCTTGTTTTTCGCGCAAATTGTTGGTGTAAATCATTAATATTATACTATATAAATTCAAATTAGGTTGCGCACCCGAAACTGCGAGGGGTATTTTTCGTGAGCGTAGGTGAATATTTTTTGAAGATCTTTCAAGAGAGCGGAAAACCTTAATTTACTACAACAATATACCTCATTTAATTTTTATACCTTCTCTCAGAAATATTATTTTTAAAATTAAAAGTATTTCACACATTTTCAAAACAAAACTATTTGGATATTAATTATGACATTTTATTTTTGTTTAACATCAAATCAATTATGAAAGCGTTATATTTGAGATAAAACTCAAGAAAATGAAAAAAAATGCATTTTATTAAAAACGAATATTTTTGTCTTTTCTATTTAAATTATTGTTATATTTTGTCAAAGAAACTCACTATGACTGCTGTTGTGAATTATTTAAATTTCTTAAAAACGCTTAATATGCAAATCAAGAAATTGAAGGAATAATAATTATCACTAAAAGTAATACAAGATAAATTGGAAAACTCTCGAATGTTTGAAGTCTGGAATCCTGGAATAATTAGATAATAAGGATCATCTCGGCGGAAGGACGTCAAACGAGCTCCGCGCGAGTGGTTTCCAGAATCTGACTTGAAATCAAGTTGAACAAAGGGGGGCAAAGTGATTACGTCAGCTGGACAGTGGAAGTGACACTGTCACGACGTCGAGTGGACCAAAAATCGGAAGACCGCTCGGTCGTCAGGAGCGGGTGCACTAGACGGTATAATGGAATAAGCCAAAGGGAGCTTGGCTGACGATTATTTGCAGAATAAATATTAATACCATGGATTATAAAAAAATTGACAAATATATCATTATTTTTTAAATACGTATACATATTACAGTATAAAAACTGGACAACGATTTTTATTAATAAAAATTGAATGAACCATCTAGAGATATATGTACAAGAAAAATCTATCTACTAAAAAACCTGGATGGACATTTTCTATCCGGAGAAGCACTCTCACCATTGCGCTATAGCAATCTTATACTTTTTAAACTTATATTTTGTAATTTCTTCAATTTATACACTTATTATTCAATTTTTAAAAGTAATTTTCATACCACACTGGCCTTGCTATTTAAACCATAACTAGTGCGTAGAACTCAAGCGTGATTATTTTTAGGCAGTTGTGGCTATTTTATTAACAGTGAGGTTATATTTTTTTACTTAAATCATTATCAATAAACGTAAAACGAAGAGTTTTCGACAAAACCCAATTAATATGACACAATTTATGCATCGCTCATGAGGCGCTCAGTACATTTTCAGAAGCGGGAAGCTTTCGGCCAGCACGGAAAGTGGACTCGCACATAGGTACCTCCTGCGCTTTTGATCTCATATACACTGTAAAGATGAAGAAATTTTAGTTCTCAAAATCGGTCACATTTCTTTACTGAGTTAAAAAAAAAAATTTCGCGCATTATTAGGCGGATACACATATTTCGGAGGAAATCTGTCTACAAGCAGAGACCTAGAGCGTAGTATTTAAATTTTTGTATTACAATTATTTTATTGTGTCCATTTTTACTTGAAATAACTTTTTAAGGAAAAAAGATTCATCACATCGGATTGAAGTGAACCCACAATTGTTTCAAACTGTTATTTTTTTCAGAATTCTCTCGCAGAAAAAAATAATAATTTCGCGTTTCAGAAAAAGATTATCGATTTACTCTAGAAAACGAATAAATACAGCTATTTATTATTAAATTTTTCCCTTAATTATAAATCTGAATTAAATATTATAAATAATTACGAAAAGCACTTAAAAAGACATTATTTTTAACTGAATCAAACGTAATATAATTTTGTATTCGCGGAAATTTGAAAAAAAATCATTGTTATATATTAATCCTTAAGAATCCAAAAATAAATAAAATAAGATGTTTATTTTATCTTCCGATGGCGACAATATTATATTATAAAACTTATTTTTATTATATACATATCAGTAAAAGTTATTTCAGCGTATTCGCATTTTTTTTGCATTGTTTCTGAAATAATGTCACAATCATCGTGATTATTTCTATTTTTGGGAAAGATAGAACGCTTGTCATTCTAAAGGTCGAAGTTCATTCCCTTCACCGCCACCTACTACGATAGCTTTAAGTCGCTAGAGTTAATGTGGTAAGAAATATTACAGTTATATTTCCTAAAGATTTCATTACTAAATGGATAATAACAATTCTTTTAACATTATACATTTGAATAGTAATAGTAGAAAATTACACCATATATATATACTTATTTACATGCCTATTTCGACATATAATTAGACATTAAAAATGAGCAAACTGTAGTGTTCAAATGTTACCTAGCCGTTTCGAGGATCATACGTTTAACTCTAAACTAGGATGTTGGGCCAAAAATTACTTAACTATTTAAAAATTTTATATATCTTTGTATTTATATAAATTATTTTACTTATACACGAAAAATAATTTTTGTGAGCTTCATTTTTATCTTCAAAGACTTAAACTATATTAAAAGTCTCCATGCTATGTAAAAAATAATTAAAAAGAATAAAATAACTCATATAAAGCCATTACATTTTTATGTAGTAAAGTGATTTTTGATTCATTCTGTATCAGTAATTGTATTTAATATGAAAAATCATATTAATTGCTTCACTGAAGCGAGTTACTTTAATAAAAATACTCTTCTATCGTAACAACTCTAGCCTCACCCATTTCTAGTATTTGTCTTCCGCTAACGTATTTTATTTTCTGATGCCATCAACAAACGCGTCACAAATGACTTATTGTTCTCTCCTCACTCATACGCTACGCACGTTCTAATAATGTTACTATTTGTATCAGTAAAGTGAAAATTATTAAAAGTAATTTTAATTTAATTAAATTTTTCATCCCTGAAAACATTTTGAGTTCAAAATCCAAAATATTGCAATGATCAATAAATTACCAAAACAGACGCTGCATATTTTTCAGATCTGAAAAATGCAAAGATTGAGCTTAGGGTCATTCACCATCATCCAAGCTGTGATTCTCTCGAACTTTCCTTTCGCTTGATAGATTCCTTGATGCATATTCAAAGGAAAAACACTCGATCGATTCAGTTTTATTTCTTTAACGCCGGCTGGTTTATATTGGAAAACTTTAACGGTGTATTTATTATATGAGATTTTATTAAGTTTAACCTAACATAGAACTGACTCCAATGGATATTTATTTGATTAGAATTTTGTTTAATTTTAGATTAATCAGTATTTATTTATGTTACACTTTTAGTTTACTTATTTTTCTGCAAAAATCACTGCTAAATGATTGGAAAATTTAAAAGAAATTTAAATGGCCCATGTCTCAATGAGACTTTGATCTCTGAGAGTCGCTAAAGCGAGCGAGCTAAAAAAAAACTGAGATTTATGAATCATCATCCTAAAAGTTTTGTGCATAGATATGAATGACACATTCAGTATACACGTATCATAAGAAAATATTTGGTATGAAATAGCAAATGTGTGTGTATTAGGCATACTTTCATTGTTAGAGTTTTATTAATGCTAATAAAATATATATATACATTGATATATTTGAGAACTGCAAATTTTTATTTTGCATAAAATAATGCTGGTGTGTGTAAATCTCAAAGAATAATATAGTATTCGGTTTGGACGCTCCGGCAAAGACCAGCCAAAGCGACTGCTTCCAGTGCATTATTGCCTTTCAGTTCTACCGTTGGGTTATTTGGTTTGTTCAGATGAGCAACTGAAGTCGCCTTTAAAATAAAAGGAGCATTTGATATAAATCCGTATTCGTTAAAAGTTTATTTTCATCAGAATACTGTGTGCAAACTTTGGTGATGAATATGAAAAAAAAAGTGTTTTGATCTCATTTTAAAATACCGTGACGAGTAATGACAATATTCTGCTTCTAGTCAGAAGTATTTTTTACCTCAGAAATCCCAGCCGTCAGGCGACAGCTCGCAGGAGTTTGTACTTGTAAAATTCTCATCTCACTAAAATTTGCACGTGCAAAACTGAAGTGCACATATAGCCGAATCACATCTAAGTTTCGGAAGACATGTACTCTGTGATTCCTTTCATGGAGAGCGCCGGTGAGCGGCGGCTGGAGCGTAACTTTGCGCGAAGAGAGCCATAATTACACAGCCATCGCGCAGTTTGCGCCTTACGACAGCGGTGACGTGGGAACTCGCCGACGTTAATATCAGAGACTCATCTCCGGATTCATATTAATGAAGAGTCGTGATAAATACGAGACAGTGTTGTGAAATTCCTCAGTCTCCTCTCGAACACGGAGATAAACTTCTTACTTTTGTAATAGTGAGTGACGTTATTCTACGTGCGCTAATTTGATAACAGTTATTTGTGGTGAAATGTAAACATCGTTAAATTTATAATAAACTCTGAGAAAGTTTCACGATGTTAATGCTCTTCGTGAATATTCTCAAGGTTAATCAATGATTATTATGTTACAGGGTTTAATGCGTCAGGCACAATACGCCTCATGGGGTAATTGGATGGCGATGACTTAAAAATATGCACACCGCATGCAGCGCCTTTATGTTCCATGTTGTATACAATATTGTAATGTTATTAAGGAGAACATATTATTATTATGAAGTTATAATTATTCAGAATATAGGTCTGTGATATTTTAAATACTAATTTAATGTTTTAATTATAAAGATATACATATAAAATCAATTTTATCGAAAAATAATGTTTTTGCTACCGAGATTCGAACTTGTATCTCTTCCAATCCGGGGAACGTGCATTATCCGAGTATGCTATATTCTGGCATCTCCTATTGGTTTATCCAACGGTATTTGAGATTCCGTAAAAATAAATAAGATGGCTTTCAAATAATGGAACGATAGATGTATTAATTTGAAAAGTGTAACATATTGGTTCGAAAATTTGTCGTCAATCTACTATGTTGGTAGCATAATCGGATAATGCACTTTCTCCGGATTGGAAGAGATCCAGGTTTGATTTCCGGTAGCAACAACAATATTTTTTAGATAATATTGATTTTATATGTATATATTTTTAATTAATACATTTAATTTGTATTTAATATTATAATGCCTCAACGTATAAAATAATATACATTTTAATTAGAAAATGTAACGGTTTTCTCTGCTGCTACGTGTAGGTATATAAAACCTCTATTGAAAAAATACTGATTAGTTTATGAATGAAAGCCTATTATCATTAATTCAATTTGGCAAGTCAATATAACAATACGGCGTGACTTTCTAGATTACAAATTCAACTGTTACCACAAAGGTAGTTTTTCATTAAAATTATGTTTCAAATCTCATACGCGGAGATTTGAAACTACTTTTATTTATTGATGTGATATATTTAAATATTTATATAGTACGTAATATAATAATTAGTGATTGACTCAAGATGAGCTTTTTCTCATAACTATAATTAAATTTGTCTTCTTTTTCTTATAATAATAGATCTTGAGATCTGTCTTTTCCTAGAAGATCACTTGGGAGAGGTTGATTACCAGCATCTTTCCAATTTATGGGTGGTGTGGCTATTCGTCGGTGTCTCATGTGCTACGATTCTTCGCCATCCTATCTACGCGGTCTCTCCAGTATCGTCTTCTTTCCGCCTCATCTTGTGATATCCTTCGTGTAGCACTACATTTAATCTCACATTTCTGAGGTAAGATGTAGCGAATAATTTTCATTCCTGACGTTGTCAATGCAGATTTGATTCTGGTGGTGTCTGCTCGATTTACGATTCCATAAAAATAAAGGTACTCGAGTATATTGTATGTATATACCAACCTAATCAAATTTGATATATAAATATATATATATTATAAATTTCGTTATAGTACTTACCCAGAGGCGTGAATCTTTATGGCTAGCAACTCTAGCCGGACGCGACGAAAAATAAATATTCCATAGATTTCGTTTTGGACGTGAAAGATAAATGCGGTTGGCGCGTCGCTTTGCGACAACTTAAATGTTAGTCCTTTTTATCAGGAAGGGTAACTTAAATTATAAATTGTTTTTATGCATCTATGTTACATATTTTTCTTATATTCTAAACAGTATGTCTTATTTTAAATATTCTTGTAGGACCTTGGTCCATTCCTGCCTTGTTGAGTTTTAGAGCTGTAACACGTCATTTTGTCTTTGTCTGTAACTCGAATACAGAAATACGGAAGGATTGCTATGTTATTTTATTTAAAAAAAGATATGATTAAGGAACTCTGATCACGATTTGGATCTGTCCCGCACCAATATTATTTCCGTATGGGACTACAAATTGTACATTGACATTTTACGAGGACGACATCGGCATGGTATCAAGTAACCTAAATTTATACAATTATTTTACTCTTCGGGTAGCTGTGTCGCCAAGTGGAATTCATCACCGAGATCAACATCCTTATATATTAATTCTGATGGGTATTCAGACCGTCCAGTTATGCTTAGATAACGAGTATTTCTTAATTTTGTATCTAATGTTTATATTGTCCAATCTCTTGTAAATTGATCCATGTCGCTAGTGTGGATACCTAATTTATTTACTATAACTATCGTTGTATAACGAGTACTTCATAATTTATTGTACCAATATCCAATCAAATATTCATATTAATAATGCCGACATCTAAATTCTTTGATTTTAGTAGAATCATATTATATATTCTACTCAATTACAATACCTAAAACTACTGTCTCGTTTATTTATTTATTTACCCTTAGAATAACTGTTGATGAGAAGGAGTAGTAAATTTTGTTCATAGTGCTTACAAAAACTTATGCACTAGTAGTATTCTCGGCGGACGTACCGACATATGTCGCATACGTCACACTATATATAATCAATAAACGGAAGAGAGAAGATTTATTGTGTTAGTTCTATAATGTATCGCCGTTAGCTGGAAAGCAGAGTACCGGGTAGGACTCGGTCCGATAGCACGGCTCGATCGGGACTCGGTAGTGTGAGCGCTCTCCAAGCCGGCGGGGAAAGAATCCGACGATGAAATGTGGCGATAACGGCGTCATTTGCTTACTTCGTTTTTAATTAAAGTGTAAGAGGGAAACGTTTATCACGACGTTAACGGCGAAAATTCAGTGGGCAAAATAAAATTCAAAAAGCAGAAAGAAAACATTTTTGAATATTATTATCGCTGGGATATTTTAATTTGTTATTCCAGAGTTGAATGCTGCGGGGAAAACCGCGAGCTTGGAAATTTCAGGCGACGCGACAATTTTTCCCTTATCTGATGTAATAATGCTTTATAACGTTATTCCAAATGAGAAAATGTTTAATATCTTTTATTATATTATGCGAATTTTTAGAGAATTTATGGCAAATACACAAATTCGAAGCAAAAAAAGATTATTCAAATCCGTTTATGTACCTGCGTGGCAGGCTGCTTTTAAAAATGTTCAATCTTAGCAGTATCTGAGAAAACAAACCTTATTTTTAAAACGCCCTCTCTCCGAACGGATTTCAATATACTTAAAATATGAATGTTCTGCGTAATAAAATAACTTTCTTATTCAATATCTCATGCTTGATATCATATTATCTGTATAAATTCTCGAGTTAAATTAAACGAGTCAAATAGAAAGATATACACAAAAAAAAGTATCTATAGAAAAAATATTTTGTTGCTACGGGGATACGAACCCCGTTCTTCGGTATACAATCGAATACATTTTCGACAAATTTTGAACATATATTCGGTAATATTTCTAATTGATACATATACTATTGCATTATTAAAAGCAATCAACTTTATATTACGGTGAATCTCAAGTAGCTTTTAGTAAAACCCGATGGGATCTTTAATACAACTTATGTATTAAGGAGATTACATTTTTGTTGTGAAGTGGCATTTTTAATAAGGTTAAAATATTAAATATGTATCGATTTCTTCTAAGAAAAGAGAAATACAATTTTACGATTTAAAATGCGAAAAAATATTTTTATAATTTGTTTTTAATGTAGATAAATATAATGTATATATGTAGTTTATTTTAACTACTGTAACATATTCTATTTTACAAAAATATATACAATAAGGTGACCTGCACTAACAGTCACCGTGCCGTGAAATTTCGTTTTAAAATGACTAGCTTGTTTGGTCTAGCGGCAAGGCAAGGTCGGAAATTTGATCCTCGTCCCGGGAGACTACGATGTAAGTTCTATTTTATATTCCTGTGTCCGCTTGTGACGGTTTGAGATATATGCCATAATTTTGTGACCATTATATATAAGTAATGTGGCTTAAATAATATCATACATAAAATTATAATAATTAATCATGAGGTAAATAGATTTATAAAATATGAAAAAAAAATCTGGCTTTAAGATAAAACTAACTATGCAGTTTCCCTGGCCAACTCGTGCCCTTTTCCTATATAAATGTGTATTGGTTATATTTTTATTATTATGTACAATTTCTTAGTTAACTAATTTGTATGATATTTTTACTTTATCCAGCTTCACTTCACTGGTCTTTTTTTTATATTATGTATTATGTTATAAGTTATTATATATTTGTATTGTTTGTTTCTCATAAATAAATAAAAAATAAAAATACAATGAAAGTCATTTCACACACATCATTATGCATATACCTAATATCTTAATTAGTTAATTTTTTATTTTATTATATTTATCTTATTTTTTTCCTATCAAATTTCATTTAAAAAATTACAGATTATATAATCTGAAAAAAAGTATTTTGAATACGTAGAACATTGCATTGTAAATCCAACGTATAAAAAGCTATTGCCGCTAGGGCGGCAAACTTTTCAGATTCAGGATTTTAAGTTGAATAATATAATTTTATGTGATTAATCACAAGTCTGATTGGATATTTATTTAAGTTGATTGAATATGGTTATATTTTGTGCATTTTTTTTCATTTTACGGAGAAACCGACCACTACACTTAGTAAATGCAGTCAGCATAGAAAGCAGCCACTAGTACTTAAAAGCGAATACTTCCTGCTGGTAAATTATTATTTTTATGTGATGCATCATCGGGTTCATGAAACTGTAACTATATATTTTGTAGGTAATATTTGTTTGATGCAATAAATTGTATAATTAGGATAACATAAAATATGTGTTTTTTAATTTAAAAAAAAAGATTAGATTTCTTAAATACCCGATTAGCTTTCATCTATAATTAAATTACTCTTCCCCATCTACATCTGTGACTTTCTAGATGCCGGCTTCAGTAATGTCATTATGGCTGCATAGTGCTTGATTAAACGGCCAGGTCTGTAAAAACGAACGTGTTTTTAATATCTCTAGTATAAGATTATGTAAACGTTTTCTCTTATATATATATTCAATAATTGGACGAAAATATATATACAATTTGAAATGAATACATATTCTAACGAAATCGTGTATTGACATTTGTCATCTTTTCTTTTGCTTATGGTAAGGGAGTTTTGACAGCTAACTTACAAAGATTGAATAATTTTAATTACATCGTTAATACTTTATTTACGTGTGGTTTGTTTTGGGGAAAGCTCTATAATTGAAATATAAATTCTATTGAGACCCTGACCGCGCAGCGGTCACCGATGGCCATAATAACTGCCCGCAGAGCCTAGAAGTTACCTAGCCGATTGCTTATCTGCTAGTGAAATATATTACGGTAACGGGAAATATCAACGAGTAAAAGGTGCGCGAATTGTAGCGTAGGTAAACTCTATATTATATTGGAATTGCATTTGGTAGATGCACAATTATGGCTGAGACTAATCGCACAAGCCGCGAATCCAAGGCATTCCAAACGCGTGCATTCCGCGGCAATCAATGCAATTTCCTCAATCATCTTACGTCTTAGGGCCATATTGTGGGCGAGATTAATTAGCATTTGCGACACACGTCTGTGGGCCGCGCCGCGCCGTGTCGCTCCGCTGCCAGCCCTGGTACAGCCGGTGAATAAACACCGAGTGTGCGCGGTATGATAAGCCAGAAACCAGGGTTGACACTTTACTTACTTTTCTTTGATATTAATCACGTTTTGTTAATGTGCCATAAATAGACTTCCAAATCTTTATGGAAACACTAAGCATGTCATTATGTATCGTTATCCGAGTCTTGAAACAACCCGGGTTGTATGAAGAAGGGATTCATTTCACATACAAATCGGCCGCACACATGAAAAACGACTTAAACGTGGCACAAGAATAATGTCAATTTTTTAATATTTAAAAACAATGAAGAATGTCACATCAGTATTCTTACTATTTTTAAACTAAGCTAAATGCTTGTGTTTTAAAAACAGTACTAACTTCTGAAACGAGGCTCGAACCAGCGACCGCTAACTACATCGCCAGGTGAGTGTTTTAATCACCAAACCAACAAGCTACTTAATACTTATCTCAATTCAAGCTTTACGTTGAAGATGTTCTTTTTCTATTCTTATTAAATAATTATGATTATGTTGGTGTCAATGCTCGCATTGCGTTTCTGTCACGGGCCATATCCAGAAATCCGTAGATGTCTTCATCTGCCTCGCTTATTATTTAGTGAATGTATTGTTATCTGTACTTTTATTTTCAAAGATTGGCGGAATCTTTCCCTAAATTATATTTCTGATATATGCATTGTATCTTAGAATGTGTTCTGTTCACTTGAACTGTTTCTTTTGATTATCGATTGTGCCTATGATAACGAAAATGCGTCCATACACCATTAAGCAACGCATTTAAATTGTGAAAATTTACTACAAAAATTGCTATAATTTTGTGTTAACAATTTGTAAAGCTTGAAGTATCTATTTTCATCAGAATGCAACTACGTACCGCATAAGCCGGGAAACAATCGACTTATTACATCAGAAATTTCTTGGATGCGTAATTTCTCGTTTTAGAGACATCAATTGGCCGCTTAGTTCGTGAGATTATATGCCTAACTTTATGCTTTTGGGTTATGTGAAAGATAATGTCTACGCTAATACTCCAGAAATGATCAAAGTACTTAAGGTCAATAATATACGAGCTGTTATTGGTAAAATAGCACTACAATTATGCAAAAAAATATTTCAAATAGTAGTTGAATCTGAATCACCCTATATATTCCTTAGTGTTAACGCAGTAAAGAGCATGTTATTAGAGACCATTAGTTATATACCCATCCACATCATTTTATACAAATACGAGTATATTAAGTCAGCGTTCAATATTGTTCTGACACAGATCAGAAGGTATTCCCGTATATCAGAACAAAACAGTTGGTTTCCACCAGAAACATGAAAAATGCACTTAAAAATAATTTAAATATTATTCTGCGATTCTGCATTCAATATTGATTTATTATGACACAAGTTTTACGTTTAATTGTTAAAGGGATTGTTCAAATCTTAAAATGCAAGAGTTTTTCTGCTCATATTTCGAAGTAAAGATTTTCGTATTTTCATAAGACTGCAATTTTAAAATCTAACAAGTTTAAAATAATTGCGAGGTCATTCATTTATTTATTAAACAAGAGAAATTTCAACTTTGAGTGATAATAATGGTGACCTCTAGTAATGCGTACATGTTTTTATAAAAATGTTGACAGAAGAATACTTGTGCTGATTTAAAGTATGATTAAACAATATTTTAACCCCTGTGAAATGTTGAGTTTCAACAAACACCGAGAATAACATTTAACCAAATAAAACAGTCAAGTGTTCCTCGATTTAATCCCATACGAACGCTGAAAAAGACGATTTGACTGGGAAAATCCAGATGTTAACCCTACCTCCACGAGTGTTGTAACATAGGTCATGCGGGGTTGGAGTTGGATGCGGGAGGAGGGGGTTTTATCAACCCCCTTCAATAAGTCTAACAGACGTACACATACACGTACACGTACACGGGGTGGTACAACCGTAATTAAGACGCACATTGACGAACAGTATGTATTAGTAGAGATGGGAATCAATTAACTGTACAGTTTTTAATTGGCACCTGAACGCTGGGAGTTTTCACTGTGTGAACATAATTCTTGGCGGGTTAATCAACTATTGGTGTTTCTAATTAAAGCTACCGAGCTCTGTGTGCCAAGGATATGGGGTTCTTTGAATTGAAAGGTGTTTGAATGAAACGACAAGAATTTTTAATGAGTTTTTGATATTATTACTGGGAAACGCGCTTATTCTTTATTGATAAATTGTGATAAAATAAAGACATTTAACAATAACTATATGAACATTATAAACCTTATTATATAGAAAATAAATTTATGTATACGTCTTCATCTATATTTAAGGAATATCGTTTAGAATCGATGCATTTAGATTATTTATTCAATAATTTGGACTGATAATAAATTAAGGAGAACACATTCTTATTGTTCAGAACATAGGTCTGTGATATTTTAAATACGAATTACATGTATTAATTAGAAAGATATACATATATATATATATTTTCCCCGGATTGGAAGAGATCCAGGTTCGTATCCCGATAGCAATAACAATATAATATTATAGAAGAAACCGCTTCAAATTTACAATAAATAATAATGCAGTTTTTGTAACAACGCAAATACTAACAAATATTTAAAACAGAAAATTGTTATTTATTTGACCCGTTTTTTATTGTCTATATAAAACGGGTTTTTTATTTCGACATCGACAGATATTCGAATTCTGAAAAATATGTAGTCGACGGTGCTTTTCATTGTATTTCAAAAATAAACTGTTACTAAAATG
The DNA here is from genome assembly GCA_031772225.1 of Eubasilissa splendida. Classification (NCBI taxonomy): domain Eukaryota; kingdom Metazoa; phylum Arthropoda; class Insecta; order Trichoptera; family Phryganeidae; genus Eubasilissa; species Eubasilissa splendida. Next base: position 11,604,878 of record CM062850.1, on the reverse strand, counting down.
ACTCGTTTGTTAAAGGTATTTTCAAAGTATTTTTTCCCTCTATAGAATGTTCGTATTCGTTTATCAACCGCGTCATCCCCCGAGGACCAACCAATAAAGATGGAAGATTGAATCTGAGTTAAGCGCTCACATATGCTTTGCCAATAACTTTTCCTCTCGTAACATATTGATAAAGCTTTTAATAGACGGTATCGTTTCATACATACATTATTTAATTTCTCTATAAGTGATATTGATTTTAATATTTATCTAAAAAAAATATACCTGAATTTTTGGAATTTCAAAGCACATTTTCATATTCTTCATTTTGAAATTTGGTTTGACTGATAATAATTAAAGGATTCTAAAGAACCTTTTCATGTTTACCTTTTCCTTAAAAACTCATACAGAAAAATCCTCCCCTATTTTCTCAAAACTTTCACCCGACTTGCATGCGAAGAATTCATTTATTTATTTTCCCCTTTAAAAATTGCTCCGCTAAATAAGGAGAGTGGGGTTGATGCGATGTCAATGTATTACAACATAAAACTTGGCCCATCAGTCTTTTCTATTCTTTTCTCCCCACAAAACCTTTCCTTGTCGTAAAATGATTACACAGCCTTTGCTGCCATCTACCCCTATTTCCTGCCAGCGCGACGTCACAATACAGTAAAATGAAGTCGGTAATGTTAACAACTGAAACATGCCTTTACGACTTTAATATGGATATAACTATTTCATCAGATCAAGCACAAGAGAATAATAATTTTGGAAAGGTGAATTATCCAGTAGTTTTATATAAATACATATGAAATACAGTTTTACCAAATAAACGTGATAAAGTTTACATTTTATTCAATAGAGCTATATATATATAAGCTTTTAATAGAGTATTTTATTGTTTAGATCAGAAATACGTGAACTACTTTGATTTTAAATCAGAAATATTATCTACGACGGTGATAATTTTAACAAATTATGTTAGTAAAGTACGTAAAGTGAATAAATAACCTAAAAAAAAAACAGCAAAATAGACGCGAACATTTAAAAAAAATTAATGAAATGATATTTTTATTAATAAGTTGCAATTTTAGAACATAGTTCTTCATTAAATAAAATAAATTAGATGATTTACTTAGAAACGTACACACGTAATGAATTACCAATAGGTATATACAAATTCTATATACCTATTGGTAATTCATTTTATTGGCAAGAGAAAGTTCGTGGATCGAGTACCAGTGATAACTATATATTTGTCGAGATATATGTCTTTCTAGGTGATTCATATAATTTGTTCTGAGAAATATCTAGCAATAATTTCTTAAGTTGCCTAATATCTCTTGCTATCGAATTAAATTATTATTGAACACATGTAAAGTTGATTGACCTAGATTGATTGAAAAATGGAACACCCAGAGTGCAATAATTTTCATATCCAGTCAAGTGACACAGTGTCAGATTAATATAGATACATTATTTTATTCGAAATGTGCGTGCATACGGCTTATGTTACTAAAAGCGTGACCAGCGTACGAACGGCGATAATAATTTTAATGTTGTTTTATTTTATTAGCAACAACTACACAACTCGTTATTTTCACCTCAACCAACTGTGATTTTTACTAGTTGCCGTCAAGTAATTCATATATTTTATTACATGTCAGATTTTATTATTTCTAATAACCCTGTACTTGTATCGAGAGGAACGGCCGAACATCTGCCATCTGCTTATCGGAAGTATGTTGAAATATATTTTTCGGCAATATTACTTTTAAATTTTACTCCTTCAAGTGTCAAACGACACTGACGGCCGGTCTAAACCTTTATTAATTTTTTTAGCGGTTTTTCGCCAAACGTTTTTAGCGGTTTTTTCAACAAAAAATTTTCAGCATTAAACAAGAGATTTGGGAATTTTGTGTTCAGTCTATATTGCTTAATCTTCTTCAGTTATAAATACATGTCATAGAATAAGTGAAATTTTATTATTTTTAAAGGTATTTTTGGTTATTTATCTTAGAAGGAAGATGATCAGTTGAAGATCATTATCATCAGTGGCAAATTAAGAGGCTGTGCGATTAATCACAACATACATGGGAACAAGTACTAGTAGTAGCAATAGACCGAGATGGATGAAGAAGTCTCATTTTAAAGTTTATACTTCGACTTGTTAATGAAGAGTCTGATAAATTAATGTGTAATAGCTACTCTTTTTTCTTCATTATATAATACTTATTATAAACTACTTTACACGAGAAAAAGTTATGGATCTTTAATTATGTTGTGAAATAGTACGTACATAATAAATATATTAATATAATAAACACTCAGATATATGTATATGAGATGTTTTGAATTTCATCTGAAATGAAAATAAATAATGCAAATTCTCGAAAATTTAAAAATATTTGTCGCCTTTGTCAATAATAATTTAGATAGTTCTGATATATTAAAAATTGAATCAATATTTAACTTTTTATAAACCATTGTGAGTTTTTTTTACGTTAACCGGTTTCGATACTAACTAACAAGATCGGGACTGACGAAGATACCAAAGTATCGAAACCGATTGATGTAAAAATAACGCACAGTGGTTTATGCAAAGTTAAATATAGATATAATTTTTAATTATGTCTAGCCAAAAAGTTAACGCCACGTACATCAACAATAGTTCTGATATAGTTCTAATATAAAACAGATATCAGATATTTTTATAAATAAAATGAGGTGTGCGCTATTATAATTTAATTATTAAACTGTATTCTTATAATACAATTATTATTTATCTACCTACGTCTTGATGCAGTGTTTAACAAATAGTAATCGCAAATGAAGATTTTACAACATTGTCATTCCGCTGTCGGTGAATGTATCAGGCGGTATTGTTTCTAGTTGAGAAATAAATGATAAATATATATAAACTCCGATACATGAATTAATAGTCTAGTCTTACAACAAGGGCACAATTTTTCAAAGAGGTTAAATAAACTAGATTCAAAGTATGAGCGATGATTTGACGCACAAACAGTGACAAACGAATATCGGACTAGCGTACGTTGATTAGTCATTATTGAAAGAGATTGTTCGTTGGTGATACTTAGTACTTAGTATATTATTATCAGAAGAAAGCTCCCTTTTTAAGTTATCAAATTATTCAAAATGGTGTTCGAGCTGTTAAACATTGTTCATCAAACTCTAACTCGACTCTCTTCTCCGCCGACATCTACAACCGGCGTTGTTTAACTGCGTAATAATGAACCTCTGGTTTATTTAACCTCTTTGGAATTTTTATTAACGTTTACTCATATCTTATTTATTTACTTACTTACTTGCCATCACTCCGTTTCCCCGCGGAGGCAGGCAGAGAGGATAGAGAGCTACACTTTTCTGTCCTGACACAATTTTTGCCTCATTCACATTCACACATCTTCTCATTCAAGTTCACCGGTTGTTGTGGCTTCTAACAAGACCATCTTCCAATATCTAGTTTACTTGGTCGTGCCAAGTCATTTGCAGACGTCCTCTATTTCTGGTGCCATCAACACTTGCGTCATATATTTTATTCATATCAAGTTTTTTAATAATATCTACCGCAAATACCATGTCGATACCTTAATTACTATACTTAACACTCCACCCATGGTCAAAAAACCGTTTTTGATGCAGGTGCTGAAAAAACTTACATTGATTCTTGTTTAATATTTACCTGACACAAGTGTTGATGGCACCAGTAATAGAGGCGTCCGCGGAAATCATAACAGTTGGACTTCATTATCATGGAAAATCAGCCAATTTTTTAATTATGGTAAAGAAATTCAGTTAACTCCAAATATTCACTAAAAGTACGAGATAAATGAAAATATCAATAAAATTTCTCAACCATACTACTTCTGGATAGACAATCTACCAAAGTGTGTTTTGTAATTTTCGTAATCCGTTTAATTACCAAATTAATGAGTTTTTTGTTGGTCCTGTACATTTCAGAAAAATGGAGTTAGCTGCTTTGCAGATTAAGATATCGATGTTAGAAATGAAAAGTAAAGCGGCACACGTTATTGGGCGTTGCAAGTGACGATGAGACTGACACTGAATAAAGCGCTAAGCAATGTTTTCAATGCAAACTTTGCTTGAAATATTCCGTTATATTATATTGAAGGCTTTTGTAAAATGCGTGCGCGACCATTTTATAATCGGTAAACTGGTTCACCCATTTCTTGATTTTATCGACATAAATCGGCTTTTATGCTGTAAAGCGGGGGACGCTTGTCAGGTTGTCTTGTCAAATGAAATTATGTTTCCTCCATAGTTCTCGAGACTTTTCCATTTTCACAGTCACTCAATGCAAAGTTTGACAGTAGTTATGCTTTTTGGGAGATATTAAAGGCTCTAACTCAACCAACTCGTTCTGGAGAAAATGGACCAAATTAACGAGAGATTATTTTCCCAGTTCATCATCGTGGAGTCGGAGACCTCGTTACTGCAATCTTTAACTTGATGTCTTGTGGTGGTCTTGATGGTGTGAATTAAACATTAGTCAAACCTCTACTTCATTAAAAATGCTAAGTAACATCAAAACATTATGTTTTGTATTTCGTCTAAAGTGTATTATTTTTTCTTCGGTTATTTTGTTTACATTCACTTACATAATTACTTGCTTTACTTGAAATCGAAGTATAGTTTGTATATTTTAAACTTGTTTATAATATCTTTGCTTCTTTTCTTGAAACACAATAAATAATTATTGTGTTTCAAGAAAAGAAGCAGGGTTAGGAGGTTTTTGAATTAGGCGCTTTGTAGCGCATAATTCAAAAACCCCCTAAAACGTCTTTATGTGTTTTTGAATTATGAATGAAAACGTAATATATGAAAGCAAATCCATAAATGTCAATTCTGTAATGAATTTTTTTTTCCTGTGTATATCGAACTGGCAGCCACACTAAATTTTTTCGAGATCATCAACAAGCGTTGTGATTGGCTGATATCATTTTAGGAGGAATAGCAACTTATACTCTGTCTACTTTGGAGTATTTTGAAACTAACCCTAATTTTGAACATGTAATATCAATGGATTTTGGGAGAAACAATATTTTCTATATGCTACTGACAAAATAACTCTAATTATACGAAATTCGGGATTAGAAATAGGGGGTTTTGGAATTAGGCGCCACAATTGTTTCAGTCAAGTCAGGTAATCTTTACTCTGATTGTGAGTTTCTTCAATTTGCTTTCTTGTTTTGTTATTGGATGCCCAGGTTGTTTTTTATTTGACATTAATTTACTGTAAAAGCTTTACTCCAGCCTTTTCGTCAGGCATTCTCATGGGGTCTACAAAAGTCTACTTATTCATAAGAAATAGAGACAACATTATGTACATATATTATTTTTTCCTGCTATACATTTTAGAATTCTATTACTAGTGATGGTAAACCGTTATTGTGTTCGATATTAACAATGATTGGTAACTGAGATAACTGTAAGAGGTTCATTTTCTAGTATACCAGTAATTGCTCGATAAATTGAGGTCTCCCTTGGTACTTTTCACTAGATCCAATAATTACTCCCCTATGATAACTCATTTCGGTAACCTGGACTCATGATCTCACTCTCTCTGTGAGTATTTATATTTGGTGACTATATCGACTCCTCTTACGTAAGTAAAAATTACATTTTTAATCATTCTAGTATTTCGAATGTATTTAAACTGTTACGTGGCAGATTTAAAAAAATATATATTGTATTCTATGATGTAGGTACTAATAAACATAATATTAAAAAAATTACAGTCATTTAAAAATGTATCAAATACGTGTAAAATACTAGAATGATTAAAAATGACATTTTTTACTTACGATATTTTACGTAGGGGTTGAAATACACAGTTTGGTCTTCACATTATTTCGCAATTAATCTTTAATGAGAAAAAAAATCATACAACAGCAATGCATCAAAAGTACAGTGTGCGCCACCACCTCCGTCCCATTCACACTGCACCGCTTCCCTTTGTCGCGCCGCGTCGTGTCGGACGTCGCCGGAGCGGAAAACTTCGGCCGCACTAAATCGCTCTTGTCATGCTTTTAGACTTCGCATAAAGCGGGGTGCGCTACGAGTGTTGAATTGGGTTCCATAGCATAAATTTTACATGACAACGTAGAGCCGTCTAATGGGTCCACTGCCGTTGTTGCAGGCCCGCTGCCCCGGCGGCGGCGTCCCTGAAGATTATCACGGAGAGGGACGAAGGAATGGAAAAAACGGAATACGGTTCACGTGACGGAACAAAATGGCGGACGAAAATTTCCCCGTAAACAACAAACTCTAATGGAACGCTGTAAAATGTGATGTTTATATCTGGGCGCTTTAAATTTGATCGGAACGAAAAGTGGATCAAGCGGGTAATCATCATCAAAGTTTATGGCTTGTGTAAGATATTTCGGCAAGTAATTTGACATTTGAAATCGTCAAATTTATTAGGTCGATTATTTTCTATGGGTACCTACTTTATTTGAGTCTGTCTTTAATTTTTTTATATACAGAATTGTAATACATGTTAAAAAGCTTCGAAAGCGTATTAACAAATATGAAACATGTTGACATTAATGTTATATCATGAAAATATTATTTTGACAAGGCCATTATTCATTAAATTAGCAGATCGGCTGTCACCGATTGCTTAGTTCTAGGCCTTGCGGGCGGCTATAGTGGCCGTATCGCGGCCGATAATAACCGCTATGCGGCCATTGATGACCGCTGCGCGGTCAGGGTCGCATCGGCTGTCGCCGATTGCTTGTTGCTAGTCCCTGCGGGCGGCAATTTTGGCCTATAGAATCTATATTTCAATGATGGAGCTTTCTCCAAATCAAACCACGCGTAAATAAAATGTCGATGTAATTCCATCTTTGTAAGTTAACTGTCAAAACGAACAAAATGATATATTAGGATCGTGGATAGACAAATTTTATGGTAAGACAGAAGAAAAGATGACAGATGTCAATACACGATTTCGCTAAAATATTAACTTAGAGATATTAAAAACACGTTCGTTTTTCACTAAACAGCCACAATGACACTGCCGGCATCCAGAAAGATTGTAGTAGAAGACTTTAGTAGTTAGAAGTAATATTATTATAGATAATAAATACCCTAACTTGGGATATTATTTATTATATTATATTATTAGTTTTTTTAGAATAATATTGATTTTAAATATTCTTTGTTATTAAAAAACTGAAGAGGGAAAAACGATTAAAATATTTTAAATAATTGAATATAAAACACTTCAAAAGGGTAACTTGAACATTTGTTATAATTGAATATAATAATATTTGAATATGTATTAATTTAAGTCTGAAAATGAACTTGTATTATCTTAACACTTTACAAATGTCAATGCTGATTTAATATCAAGGTCAAATTATAAAATCATTATTTCTTGTTACAATGTAAAAGCACATACTTATATGAACAAATTTCATGTGTTATCTTTTGTATTATATTTATAATGTTTAAACATATCATCATTGCTTTCCTTCTTTCTTTTTATTATTTATCATTTTTTATTAATTCCAATTTACATTTACTGATTATTAACCAACTATGTAAAATGTATATAATATATATATATATCTACTGATTATTGATTAACCATGTAAAATGTTCACCTCAGTACGGGTGAAACCCAGTGAGGCAGATATTAAAATATTTACACGTGTTAAATAAATAAATATAATATTATTAAAATTTCTACATTAATTTTTCACTAAGCAAAACTTTGTACTGTATAATATATTATATTGAGCTATTTTGTAGCACTATAGTTTTGTGCGGTATAGTCCCTTTCGTTGTCAGATGTTCTTGATAGCAATATAAATCATTAATTACATGATGACGAGAGGAACTGAACTTCTCTAAATTATAGTACTGACAAAGGAACTGAACGCGTGTGCAGTCCAATGTTTATATTAAAATAATCTTGTTTTACAAAAAAACTGCATATCAATTAATAATAATGCATTTCTAGTTATTGTACACAGTGTCTGTTGTTACTCTAAAAATTAAATTATTTGTAATTACGTAGGTACATGTAGGCCTGGTAGCAATTAAATATTTTTTCGATAAATAGATTTTATCAGTACATATTTCTAATTGATTAATTTAATCACTTAAGAGTTTATGGATGTTCTAGATCATTTGAGAAGAAAATATGTACAAGTCTTTAGATTTCGATTGAGAGACAACTATTCCATAGACCGGTAACAGGGTATATGGCATGATAGATAATCTAGTGGTTACGTAGGTAGTATTGTAGGAAAGTCATTCATTTCATGCGACCGCATTTATTGAGAGTCGTAAATATAAAAAAAGAGTTGTAAAAACATCCCTTTTGGCAGTCTGAATTTCGGGTATCATATTTTTCTTTAGTACCTACTGTACTGCTTGCAACGAAGAAGTTAAGAAGATAAATTGCAATCTATATTTCTCAATGCTGTGACGAGGAGCGTCACTACGCAGAAGCGATCGAGTATGAGAAGAACAAATGTGTAGTTAATTGAATTGTAAATCATTAATGATTAATTTACAAAGAGTAACATTATGGATAAAAAATGTCAACATTATCAGACAGAATTCTGACGACTTGACAAACCTACTACATTTTTTAAATGCATGATTTATTTGTCATTTTGATCTTTTGAATTCTTATTGCTCGTATCCATGAATGATATGTCTCTCAGAGATTGGACTTGAATTCGAAAGACAGTTCAGTGTTCAACGTGATTCAATTTTTGGTTGGGTACTAACATAAATATTTTATTCTTTAATACGAATTATTTGTGCATTACAATAATAACAAATTAACATTAAATAAATATATCATAAAACAAATAATAGATATCTCATAGAGACGAAGCTATTTTTTACTAATGGGAAAATATGGAAGTATGGGTAATTACAGGGCTTACGACCTGTCTTTGACTGGCTTAAGTGATCACTTTACACAATGTAACGTTCATCATTCCATTCAATCAACCTCCATATCTATCAAATTTTTGTAAGTTGTAGATATATATGTTAATAAGTGGAAACACTTCGAATACCACTACACTATCGCAATATATGGACTAAATTTGATATTAATTTCCCTAAAACAGCATATATGACACAGTGAGAATATAATTATTTTTTTTAATTATTTAAAGCAATATTTTTTTATCTGTTAAATTTTTTTAACACATTATACGTCTGAAAAATCAATATTTTTCATTTTAATATATTTTATTATTTTGACCAGCATATAATAATAGTGCTTTTATAGGTGAAAATTGAGTAATTGTATGTTCTTGGATATATTCAAATATTGCGTAATATAGTATTGCTTGTTAAAAAGAAACCTAACATTATCTAAGCTAACCTAACCTTGCTAAATTTTTAGTATTTTATTGCACAAATGATTCGTTCTATGGAACAAAGTATTCGTTTAATGCACTTATTAATAGTTATCTTTTTGAATCATCACTCTATTATTTTGTGCTCGGATTAGAACGAAGCATTCGGTACGCACGTAAAGGTGTTAAATGATTACGTAACTGAAAAATGCTCCTGATTTAATTTCGATCATCTAAAGTAGAGACGGTAAACAGAAACAGTATTAATTATGAAGTTATGGAAGCCGTAATTTAATATGATCGAGACCGGTTAGTTTCCGCGTCGCATCTCCGAGATTTCCGCAGCAGTAAAAGTACGGATATTCTAAATAATAGAGGAAAATCATATTTTCATCGCTGTTTTAGCATAACCGTAAGTGACAAGTTTATGCTTACGTGACGCGTTTATGACATTCTATGGCATATTCCATAAAAATTACAGGATACACGAGGAGCTATAGCGAATACCCGAGGCGGGTATAACAAACATATATGACACAATTGGTAATCAAGTCTACTGCTTGAAGCCTGCTTTGCGTGTTATGGCTCAGTAATGTACGTAAAATATTTAAGGGTTATTGCGAAATATACGTTCCAGCGCGCGTCGGAAACCGCCAAGTCGAGTTGTTTGTACGTTTGCGGATATTACAGCCGGGCTGAATTTTGAGAATTCGGTGTATTGTAGTTTGTGCAACCAGAGAACTGTTTGTACGATATATATACATTCGTAGGAAGACATTAAAAATAAATGTTGTCTAGCTCTCTTCAAGCACTTCGGTATACTTTGTCTTGCATTGCGAAAATTTAATGAACATGCCTTAATTGATCGAACGTTTTGGCATACAATGGGTAAGCAGTTTAAAATAAATTATGCAGCAACATACACAGTACAAATTGACTTTATTTTTTCAATAACTCGCTTACTTTGAATTTTTTCAAAACGAAATAAGATATTCTAAATTTTACGTGTAAGTAGTATAAATAAATCATTTTCTTTGAGACTTTTTCGATTATATAAAAAAAGTTATATAAATAATTTACAAATTATAATTATAAGTATAATAATTATTAATCTTTTTTGACGGTGTTCCAAAAATTGTAAAGTCTTATTTTCATATCACAATATTAAACTTACTTCTAAAATAGGTAACCGACGAAAATTACCGAAAATGATATCTCGAATAAAGATTATGGCGGCTCGCTCTTATGGGATTCTTAAATTATCGTAAATTTACCGCAAAGTAACCACAGCGATTTAATTATACGATAACGCAAATCACCCCTTCTTGTGCCGAGAGAACCTAGTCAAAAAGCAATCATCCCTGGGGTGGCAAAAAGTTAATCCGGGCGAAAACTATACATACTTGAAAAAATACACAAGTTACGAACAGGCACTCGCGTATACTCGTACACACACGGGCGCAGACAAATACACACACAATCAGTGATTAAGTCCAGGGTTTGTCCCAGAAATGTCTCTGTCCCACTGATCCCGCACAAGTAATTCCAAGGTACCCACTCCAACATCCAGATGACGGCCCAGTCTCTGTATACGTATCGTACAATGTAATATATAGGTTACACTTGATAAGGGTTTTATGAGATCCCGTATACGCGCGACGCTAAGGCCAGATTTTTTTAACGATTTGAACTTTGTACTTTTCTTGCGAAAGGCAAATCTTCGATCACGCCATGTAGAAAATAATGAATATTGAACCCATCCACCGAAAAAAATGGTGATCATTGCGTCATATTATTGTCTCAATTTGATTTCTTGTACCGCGTTTTTTGTGTTTAAGAAAATAATGTTAAAAAACACACAACCCTAAGGAGGCATAGCGTAGATCGTCATAGCTATTTTCTGGTTCGGTATATCGGGTCAATTTAAGTAGAGAATGGCCAGTGTAAGAGAACGGCTGAAATTATCTATGCAGAAGCGTATTTGAAGAAGGGGTGTCGTCTAGTCCAATATGATGACGATCAGCATTCATTTACATTATTTACCGCTTGTCTTGCAAGCGAGTCTGACTATTTTGTTGTATCAGATCACTTTTTAATATATTCAACCCAATTAGCCGGATGCGCGTGGCTGAAATCCCAGGCGCATTCTTACGGTGGACATACTCTACATATATAATATCTTATAAATAACGAGAGCAGCGTAGTCATGGCTAATAATTACTTTGAAAATGTTCAATAATGAGGTATATCAAAAATATATACGTCGTGTTAAAACATATAAATGCGGTAATATTCACACACTTCACATCACTAGCCGTGGCAAGTTTGTCTAAAAACAGAGTATCCCTTGGGGCGTAGGTTTGAATCATATCGGATATGATATTTTTGAATGTTGGTGTTTTTAAAACTTGATTTTCATAAAATAATTTTTAATTCATTTTGCATAATTATTCATCATTAAATTGCCCTATATACCAGTATATTTAGTAAAGACAAACGATTTTTCTTTAAATATATCCGTCAAGTGCTGCCGATAAAAGCCTAGTGGTTGTATAGCAAGGTAAGTAACAATATTATTAGAATATATAATCATATAAACAAAACATAATGACATATTGAGTTCTTGCATTAATATGTAATAATTTGTTAGTCATTCGCCTAGCATAGAATACTGAAAACATTATTTTTTCCAAAATATCAATTTATTTATTAGTTAAAGAATACCGATGCTGGTACGATAATATAAAAAAATAGGTATTATTTATTTAATACTTTTAAACTGTTCTGAGTAAAATTGGCAAGAGTAATAAATCCTACAAAAAATATATTGCCTACATCCAAAAGGCTGTAGGGAACATTTTTATTGAACTCTAAACTGCAAAGTAGAGAACGTGCGGAAAGGCCGTACTTAATTCGCAGGCAAAGAATAATTTTACAAAGAAAACGGTGAATTCCTCATTAGACTGGAAAGTATTAGGATCTGATAACGGCATTCTTCACCCAGGATTCGCCTTTATCAACTCTAATACAGTGTCTGCAACGTTCTATCGTACGTGACGACCCCTTCTGTCAAAATCTCACCCCTCTATCAAATCCTACTCCCGCACCCCGGTGCAACATTGTCTCCCGGGCACATCCCGAGATAATTTGTTCATATAATTTCCCATGCTTAGCTCCCTGTAATGAAGTTTATACGCCGACACGACACTGAACTCGTTCTCTCATCCGTAAGGTACACAGATACGCGCGATTAATGAAACCGAATGGAAAATTTCTGTTTTTTCGTCATGCTTTCTACCCTTCTGGAAGAGGAATGTTCGGATTAAATGACTGTGAAACATGGAGTCTCCTTATATATCTTGGAGTGGCTTCAAATTAATATAGTCTGAAACTATTCATCTGACAGCAAAATATCAATTTAGAAGTAAACGAATTTGTACATTACATAATATTATCTTATTAAGGAGAACACATTCTTATTGTGAAGTTGTAATTATTCAGAACATAGGTCTGTGATGTTTTAAATACTAATTTAAATTAAATTAGTATTTGAAACATCACAGACTTATGTTCTGAATAATTACAACTTCACAATAAGAATGTGTTCTACTTAATAATATAAGTTGTATCAATGTGTCAATTTAATAAAAATGAATTGATAATTCTGGCGTCTGCAGTCGGTTTACTCAAAGGTATTTGAGATTCCGTAAAAACAATGTAAATGGCTTTCAAATAATGGAACGACAGATGTATTAATTTGAAAAAGTGTAACATATAGGTTCGAAAATTTGTCATGAAAAATACTGGTGCTATAACACAATTGGTAGTGTACTTCCCCAGATTGGAAATAGAGATCCAGGTTCGAATCCCGGTAGCGCAAAAACAATATTTTTCGACAAAATTAATTTAATATGTACGAGGGGCAAGTAAAAAATAAGGTTCCTACATTTTTTTCAGGTATAAGGTATTTTTTATTGCAATAAATAAGTAAACCATCTGAAAGCTTGTACTTTATTCTATTTTTCTACATAGTCTCTTGATTTTTCTATGCATTTTTCCTGACGAGTTATCCACTTCTGAAAACCCGCTTCGAAGAATTCCGCCGCTAGGCCGCCGATGAACTTGGTGACCGCTTCTTTCACCTCTTCATCTGTATTGAAGCGTTGTCCACCCAAGTGTTGCTTCAATTTTGGAAACAAGTGGAAGTCGCTGGGAGCAAGATCAGGGCTGTAGGGGGCATGGTCAAGCAATTTCCAGCCGAATTTGTCCAGTAGGGCGGTGGTCTGTCGAGAGACATGCGGGCGAGCGTTGTCGTGGTGCAGCCTAACGCCCTTGGTCAGCCTTCCTCTCCGGCGATTTTGGATGGCTCTTTTGAGTTTTGTCAATGTCTCGCAGTACCTGTCCGAATTGATGGTGGTCCCTTTAGGCATAAACTCGGTCAGCAAGACGCCTTTTCGGTCCCAAAACACCGTAGCCATCACTTTCCCTGCGGAAAGCGTCTGCTTAAACTTTTTCGGCCTAGGCGATTCAGGATGGCGCCATTGTTTGGACTGTTCTTTTGTTTCTGGAGTGACGTAGTGACACCACGTTTCATCTCCCGTAATAATGGAGTCCAAGAATTCTTCGGTATTCTCGGCGCATTCTCGAAGAAACCCCTCGGCACACTTGACACGATTGTCTTTGTGGGTTTCTGAAAGCATGTGTGGGACCCACCGCGCGCACACCTTGCGATAACCAAGTTTATCGGTCAAAATGTTGTCGATGGTTTTTTCACAAACCTCAGGAACCTGGACAGCAAGCTCCCGAAGCGTTACTCTCCGATCTTCGAGGAGAATGCGCTCAATCTTCGCCACGACTTCGTCCGACACCGATGGCCTCCCATTCCTTTGCTCGTCGTGGACGTCTGTGCGTCCTTCGGAGAACTCCCTGCACCATTTGCGGACGTGTTGGACGCTGATGCAAGCTGTGCCATAAACTTCTTCCAACTGTCGATGAATTTCAACAGGTTTAAGCTTCTTCGCGTTTAAAAATCGAATCACCGAACGGATTTCACACCTGGCGGTAACGGCGATGGCGGGTTCCATAGCGGATGGCTGTCAGGCCTTTACTGAGCGTCGCAGCGTTTGCTCCCGGTAGTGGGGATGTAGTTAAGGGACCAACAATCAAGGCGGTGTTGCCGGATTTCGCCTAGCATCTCGCGTGGCGAGTGTACAGCGTAAGGAACCTTATTTTTTACTTGGCCCTCGTATATATTTATAATTAATACATTACATTAGTATTTATAATATTATCTAACTAAAAAACTGGTAAATAAGTAATATTTTAGGAGAACACATTCTTATTGTGAAGTTGTAATTATTCAGAACATAGGTCTGTGATATTTTAAATATGAATTAAATATATTAATTAGAAAGATATACATATAAAATCAATTTTATCGAAGAATACTGTTGTTGCGCCACCGGGATTCGAACCCGGATCTCTTTCCTAACCGGGGAAGGTGCTCTCCGGTGAGTGTTGAAGTCACGAAACAACTGGCACGATCATGTAAATCGGATGTTGGAGGATAGTCCAATTAAAAGCTTCAGAAATGAAAAACTTATAGCCAGTAGCGAATCGAATGAGTGACAAATAAAATTTATATTACATTTGTCACTACTTTCAAATTAAAATAGAACTTGCAAATATAAGAGAAATTATAGTAGCCACTCTTTACTAGAAGGATAAGTATGTTGTAATTAACTCCTCACAAATTATTAATACAACCTTAGGTATAGCATTAAATAAAGAATATTACATATTAGCAGTAAAAAATACACGTTGATCTTTTACGTTGAAATTTTCATCTAAGGGCAGCGTACCACAGTTCTGAATAATGAGACTAATCAACCATTTATAGCTTTTCATAATATCAATTTTATAAGCTCGTAATATTTTTTATCTAAAAATATTTTATGGAATGAAAATGCAAAATTGGATTTACTAGAAAAAACATTTTTTATCTTCATACTCCTACTGTTATTTAAAATTAGTGGTTTTACCAGTTAAAAAATTCACTCAATATTTCAACTGGAGAAGAAGTAATTATTGAATAGAATATAGTATAAGGTTCTTTTTTATCGGCAGGCCGATGAGAAAGAGAAAGAATGATGAAATTTATACCATTCTCGATGCGTATTAAGAGTTATGAGAAGCAAGCAACCTTCCTTTTGATCTGAAGTACGGTGAATTGTGCCACTCCTACGATGAAGTAAAAGCTTTGATTACTCAACCGAACCGCACGATCTCCTTTCAAGAGCATTTGAAAAGAATGGATTCTTTCTGATTTTTTTCATTTCTCGGTATTCACGATAACCCTGATTTTCAGGTCGTTACGTTCTCATTATTATTTTTTGCGGCTTAAAGGGTTCATTGGGATGAATGCAATTCTCATTTCGGTGGCGAAGATTTGCGATTCTTTCAAAACAGTAATCATTAAAATATAACATTTAAAATATATATATTTATTCTACCTCACACTTAAATGCCCAAATACTATGATATTTGTAGAATTACGGTCAATAGAAAATTTTAGATACGTGGTAATCTATAGAAACTGGTGCTGGAAATGGATAGGTAAAATAGTAGTAATACCTGTCGACAAAATTACCCACAGTTGAAGCGAATGTCAGTGTGATTTCTTAATTAGAACACATGATTAAAGTTGAATTTTACTTGACAAGATATTTTTATGTACGCACGTGCGCGTCAAACAGTTAAGTAATCTCAACTCAAGGTCAATTATCAATGCATGTTATCGTCATATAGAAACTAATTTATTGCAATATAGAAAATTCTGGCTTAATTAAAAAATAATCAGTTTTTAAGCCTCGAATTAGAAGTGAAATATTTGATAATTTTTACAAAGCGATTTGTGAAATATTTGATAATTGAAAGGAACAACAATTTGTGTGGGTGAGAAAAAAAATGTCCAATAACCGAACCGTAAATTACCTGCAGCTGATTACACCCCGAGGACAAACAATAATTGATTGGGCATTAGCTGGCGGGTTATTGATAACTAACTAGTGGCCAGGCTGTTACGTCAACCCTAGCCAACGTTCTCTGTCAATACCGATACAATATGGTACCTGTATATATATATACATATATATATAAAGCGTGTATTTTCGAAGCCATTTGCCAAAACCGGGGAATTTAGGGGCGTGATTGCTTCTATTTGGGTATTTATCGGTCGCTGATTGCTTATCAAGAAGTAGCCAATCTTTTGTGACATGCTCTGAAAACAGGAACAGCAAAATGGCGACGAATTTGGAAAGAAAAATCGGTAAGGGAACGAAAGTAAAATGTTTTGAAGTAAACTAAATTATAGTGAAAATAATAAATTATAATTCTCATGAAAATAAATTATGTATCGATTTCTAGAATAACAATAAATTAAAGAACAATAATAACATATTTCGATATTTGACCATTTCTTAACATTGGTAATTAGAGTAAAGATTTTACTGGATTCACTATGCCAATACTATCTTCAATAAAATCGCGTTATAAATAATATTGAGATGCAATTAAATATGATGTTTTATCGTATGTTGTATATATATGTATTATATCTATGTTTAATTTAAGGTTTCCGTGAGCACTAGTGTATGGAGTGCCAATGTCAAGGCATTGCCTCAAAAAATTACGGTACAACCGTACTTTGTCATTAATATCAATTATGTACATTCCTTCATATGTTGCGAGAAACCATCTACAAAAAATGCGATCGAACCCAGAAGAGATGCTAGTTCCGCAGTTTCATATATATATATATATATATATGTATTATATATAGCGCATTGGGATGTTCGCTGAATATATAATATATCTAGAAATTATAAAATACATGTCTTTAAGGCGCCTATTTTTTCGCAGTAGAAATTTGTTTTGAATGACATATTTAATTCGATTTGATCAGAGAAAAAGACAAAAACTCAAATCAATGTATTCAATGTTCATTCTGAATTTAAAATTGAGCATAAGTTATTAAACATTTATATTAATATAAAACGTTAAATTGCAAACATTTATACAGTTTCAACTGCTGCTGGGTAAATCATTCCACTAACGAAAAATAGATATATGATGTTTGATGTACGTTATGAGCGTGAAATAAGACGCAAGGCAGCAAATCTATGAGGCATAGTGTGTATACGGGAACTAAAAAATCTGAAAGTTGTTCCCAAAGAACATCATGGTAGTAAAATCCGTATCTTTGAGATTGTTTCCAGCTGAAAATCTTTTAAAAATCTCATTCGTGAACTCAGCCCATTAGATATTCATATGATAATTTTAATGGCCAATTATGCAAAGTAGTGGATACAATGTTCTGATAAATATGTGATGGGGTTAGAAAATTTTACTAATCAGAGGGTTGAATAATAATTCTAAATTAATCATCATTAAAATATTTAAGCCATAATTTTCCATCTACATTAGAGACAATTGTTGTTTTTGTGAGTATTCATGACTTTCATCCCAAAACAAGCAACAATTGAATGGATTATGTATGTACATATCTGTAATACACATTATGTATTTATGGGTAGGAACCTATATGCCATAATGAGTAAACAACGTATCGTGACAGGCATAAATCAAAGTAGCGCTTCGGGTGGTCTATCGACCGATGGATAGAATGCCTGATTAATTTGTAGTCTTTATTCGATGGAAACTGATACAACAGTATGAACATGGTAAAACTAATGCTATATGTGAGTATACGTCGAGAGTGAAAAAAATACGATAGTAGTACCAATAGATAAAAATAAATAAAACTTTTAAAATAATATAATATTAAAAATTACATATTTTAAAAAGTGTTCAATTAACTGCGTATGTTTCAAATTGATAAGCAAGCACTATTGCACCTGCGTGCAGTCATTTAACAAAATTAAAACTAATTAGATGACTCGCTTAGAAAGATATATACCTACTAACAGTGTATCTATCTAAATCTAAGGACGAGGCGCGTTTTTTGAACAAGTACCGGATTTTTTTTTTATAAAAACACATTATTTTTACAACGCTCTACTTTCTTTGAATGCTACATACCTTAAACTACTTCTTAACATAGACACCACCATATTAACTTGTCATAACGGGGCACAAATTTTTGTATACCTTCGTCATAGAACGACGCCGCTTGGTATACAAACCATGTCTGTACTCCGTCTTTCAGTTCATCATCGTCATCAAAACGCTTGCCACCAAGGAACTGCTTCAGATGAAGGAAAATATGGAAATCACTTGACGCCAAATCAGGACAAAACGTGACACACTTGGCGATGAGTGTCAGCTGATTTCATATTTCGTGCATTCAAGAAACGAATCACGAAACCGCATCTCACAGTCGGCGGGCTGATCTATTGTCTTGAACATTTAAACCACTCACTACAATATGGCCACACTATGTGAATGTCTCTAACGTTGCATGTGGTGAGTCAACAGATGAAGGAAACCATGGAATATTCGAAACATCGCAACCGCAGAGCTACAACGGGAATATTCGGCAATTGTATTTACTTAAAAAACATGCCTCGTACTTTAAAAAAAAATTGAATTGATGTTTGAGAACTATGTTCTAAAATTGCAACTTAACAATAAAATGTGATTTTATTCACATATATTTTTTTTATTTGCACGGATTTGGATAAATATTAAAAAAAAATCTTTTTACAATTTCATCTCTTTTGTCATTATTGCTATCTATCTTGAATTTTCCAAAGCGTAAAGAAAAATTTCTCGCGAAATTTATGTCAATAGCGAAATATTTTTATATAATAGTATAAGAACCTTAAACCACGATTACTATATTTTCCGATAATATTCCTTCAAGTACAATATGTAAGAAGAATAGGTAGTTATATGAGAAGATTTAGGGATATTATTATAAGAAAGAATATACATCAATAAATTATTTCAAGAAATAAAATCAGTGCCATATAATATAAGTGTCTTACGAAATTATGTGAAATCGAATTACATTATTATTACCGATTTATATTTGTATTCATCATCATTATCAGCACCTATTATATTCTATCAGTTGACTGGGAGTAGTAACAAGATGAGTACTAACATGTGAGAGGTATCGGCATCGATACCCGGCACTTTCAATTTTTTTTTTTAAATAAAAGTACAAGTGAAAATAATAATGTAAGGATATGAAATTTTCTAACGCGCTATTTTTAAAGAAGTTTTTGTGACAAATTTATTTAATTTATTTCTGAAAAACAGTAATGTAGAATTTTAAAAACTCTTATAAATTTGTTTTTATTTTATATCCTGTACGTATATTTATTTTCCCTACACGTATAATTGTCTATTGAATCAAATACGTAACCTAGCTTAGCTACACCACGGATCTTCATTAACCCCAGTATACCGTGATATAAAATACCCGTACGCAGCCATAATGTCAATATGCGTTACCGTGAGGAATGCATAATTTTTAAGAATTTTCAATAAGAAAAAAATGCTTTATCTGTTTTACTAAGATGTAAAATAGTTATTATCATACTTTAATTTTAAATATTGAGTATTTAAAGTGAAATATTGATAAATGTGATAATTTCACGGAGCATTCATCATATGAAATCTAACGATACCGGTATTACTGTATGGCTACGGAAGGGTTAAAATGATATAAACATTATTAATAAATTTAATCTGTGTACGGTGACTGTGAGTAGTGCGCATTACGTTGGTACGAATGATGCGTATGAAAGAGATAACTGTCGTGCACCGCGCTGGGCGCGCTCTCTTGGCTCCGAACCAAGAAACCGATAACATCTTATATTGACAAATAATACATAGTATATTATTATTATTGATTCTTAATATAGTGCATACATAAGTTATATATGCTCTAATATAAACAAAATCTTACCTTTCACATATCTATTTAGTTTCACTTTGAATTCATGCAGTTTCTCCTTCTTTCTTATGTCTTCTGGCATTTCATTACAAATCTTCATCGAACTGTACATCTTCGATTTCTGAGATTTAGCCTTCTTCCTGAATGGCAGTCTCAGTCTATCTTTTCCTCTCATGTTGATTTGCATCAATTTTTCGTATAAATTTCACCGATATTTTTCTAGTGAGGATTTTATAAATAAATACCATTACGTTGAAATATATTTTCCGCTTAAGGTCATCATATTCAGATCTTTCAGCATTACACTGATCCGAGTATATCTACTTTTTTATTAGAGTATTGTTCTCAAAGCTTTATTTTGCAACACTGACAATTGTTCCATTTCTTCTTCGTTAGCCAAAAACAAAATGCTGCTGCAGTAGTTGATGTGAGGAATAATAACAGAGTTGTATACTATTTTACAAAACTTAGTACTAATTAATCTTCTGACCCTTCCCAGAAGTGAGATTTTTTTAGCCACGTATCTTGTATTTTGCGATAAAATCAATATTGAATCTATTATGACACTCAAATATTTTATTTCAGTCATTTCCTTCAGATTTTTATCATGTATGATATATGGGGAGGAGCATACAATAATATAATAATACAGAGAACAATCATCAAAGTAATATTTTTAAAAAGATCTACCTTTTCAACACAAATCCTTTTTGCAAAATTCCCAGTTCCCAAAATAGAAAACTTTTACAAAAATATCTAAATTAATCATAAAGGCTTAAAAATAACTTAAAAATACCTAAATGTAACACCAAACACTATCAGAAAAAGTTTATATACTCTAGGATAAAAAATTTCAATAGCTTCCCTCACAAATTAAAGAAATAAAAGACATAAAAGAGTTTAGAAAAAAATTAAATAAACACTTCAGAACCATACAAATAAACAATAAATAAAGTATATAAAATATTATAGTGTAACTCCCTCTCCAAGCGCAAGAGCTAGTCTTTTTTTGGAGAGGTAAGCGGAAAAAAAAACATGTAATTTTAATAATGTTAAATACTTAATTCATGTTATAAAAAAATTGTAAAAAAATATCAAATAAATGATAATTGCTAGTGTGATTGGTATTCTTTTATTTACAATATTCATCTTGCATTTGAAATAAATACTTTTGTTACAACGAACTAGGTATTCTTCCAACAGCATTATCTTGTACATAAAAGAACATCCTCACAATAAATTCTTATATAAAAATGTACTCACTCATGTTCAAGATGAATATGTTGCAATACTCAAATAAACCATAATTCATTCATCGTCAATTGGTATAATTAGTTTTTTCAGAGCAAATATAAAATAATTTTCAAGGTAACAATTTTTCTATCGCTTGCAAAAAAAAAACTATAAAAAATTTAGTTGTTTTTGGATCCCTCTTGAATTGGTCTTATTATTTATTTGTTGTATCGATTATGGTAGAACATCTGCCATTGATAACATATTACGGCACTAAATACACAATATATCCACTCCACGTGCCCTTATAACACGTGCTAGGTTACGCACGTGATGAATTAGTTATAATAGGCATGGGTGCCGTGGCATTATTGAACGCAAAGGTTTGTGTGCTAATAATTCAAACCAACACACAATCAAGTTGGTATGACTATAACGTAACTAAAACAATTATATACCTATACAATATGTTTCAAGTAGACAGATCCAATACTAAAAATACTACCAAAATACATACTGATTTAAATGGCATTATTATTTATAATGGCAATAGCTTCCATTGCAAATCACTAGAAATGCGTTTGATCGTTAATAGGGAGATAAAAGTTTTTTGAATTACAGCGTTAAATTAAATAAATGTGAAATAAAAATTTACTCATCAGAAATTATTATAAATGGTTTTCGAAAGATTTGATGTGAAGGAAACGTGCTTTTTTGGCTAAATAACCTAAGGTATATGGTAGCAAATGTAGAAAAAAAAAAGTAATATAATATTATAAAATGTTAAAATAGAAAATACTCACATAGTTCAGGAATTATTTTTTACGTACAATATTTTTCATTTTGTTAATCGGATTTATACACAAGTTATATATGTAGCCACTCGACGATACATTATGTGAAAACATTGAATCGTGTCAATTATAATTAATATATGTATAATATATTTCTAGTGTTAAATATATTTTTTTAATATTATTATTCTAAATACGTTTAAAAGCATAAAATATCCTGGAAATTAAAATCGAAAACAGAATGACCTATAAACTTTCTCACGAAACGGGATAATTACTCTTATGCTATGGAGCTTTTGTTTTTTAACGATATGGGATGGCGAGTAATACGTTTTCAAATAGAATGGATATTACGTTTTGTTTGCATGACAATGAATGATAAAAAATATTACATGGTTTAAATACGCTGGAATTTTTTGTTTAAAATGTGTTTTTACGTGGACTGATTTACTGAAGCATTTACGGGAACTTTTATATTGGTATTTTTTTTATTTAACGCTTTTTAATAAAAAAAAAATACAAAAATGATCTATTTTTAAATCGATTCATTAAAATATTTAAGTCCCAAAAAATACGTTTATCTATTTAAATTTGGGTACAGTAGAATATTTTTAACTAACACGATATTACAATAGTTCAATTATTCAAGCCATGCTGCCAATAAATGTCACTATTGTGTTATATTTAAACAATTAATCACTGCATCAATTTTATTAAAACAATTTTGGTGTAATTTATTATCGACGATTTACAACGGATTTTGTCTCCCATGAAACCGAACGCATGATTTGGCTATATATTGTTTGTGACAGTTATTAAATGCGAATCTACATATCCGAGCTGTAATACCGGTGACGAGTGTCACCCAGTCGATAGTAGTAATATCGGTACCAACATTATGCACACATCAATTCTGTGGATTTACCATACACTATGTTATATGTTTGTAAGGTATTAATATTATGTACCGATAATCAGAACCTAAAGCAACAAGGTATGCGCTTAGTGCTTTGAATATTTGATAAAGGTCGTGTGCTTGTCCATTCGCGTGTTAGTAAACATGGTCGCAGTTATGGTTTGTTCGTGTTGGAATAATAATAATTTTAATAGACAGGAGGTCTATATGTAAAAATGAAGAAAGAAGAAAATGTTTTGATAGTACGAAATGCTTTTTTGCAAAAAGTTTTCTCATTATAAAAATACATTTTTTCAATGTTTATGGTGGTATTTAAACTCGATTCTTACTACCTAATAATATGTATGTCTCTTTTGTCGAATTGCTGTAATACATAGTTATTGTTTCTATTCTAATTTTATATGATTATTTTAAAAATAATTTTATTGATGTCAACAAAATGGAAAAATGAGTCAAAAAGTGACACTTCTACGGCAAAATGTACGTTTATACGAATACGACATTTTTTTTTCATGTAGGTACTTGTGTTAAAAAGCTGTTTTATTAAACATTTCTAAATAGTTAAAATATAATGGAAATTATAAATTTTTACAATGAAATGTAACATAAATAAACATTTATTTACACAATCTGACATGTTGCGCAACCACGCCTCCTGCGCCGACATCGTCGTATCACCAGATACCACCGTAATAATTTTACACTCATAATTCAGTAATAATTGTAAACGTTAATATAATAAATTCAATATCATCGTGGAAGTAAAGCATTTCAACTAAATTGCTCTACGATTGTTAATAATATCTTGCTCATCCTTACAGCAAGCCGACAGACCTGATAAACAGAGGAGACTCATCATTTATATAAGATCCTTCTGATCTCATATCCCAAAACATACCACAACCCATCAAACTTCAGGTTGAAGGACCGTGTACCGATCACCACGATTATTTATAAGTATTCAAATATAAAACAGTGATATACATTTAAATAAACGATACCGTAAAAATGCTAAAACATTGCATAAAAAGATTATTTGCAGACGATGCACTCATATATATCGCGGGAGATCATTATGCAACTATACCAAAAAAATTAAACTATGACTTATATTAAAAGAAAACAGGAAAAGAATACCAATCACACCAAAAATTATCATAGATGGTAAAAGTCTGAAGGAAGTGACTGAAATAAAATATTTGGGTGTCATAATAGATTCAAAATTGAATTTATCGCAAAATAGAAGATACGTGACTAAAAAGATTGCTAAGAATATCTCAGATTTATTAGTACCCAGTCTTGTAAAATAGTACACAACTCTGTTATTATTCCTCACATCAACTACTGCAGCAGCATTTTGTTTTTGGCTAACGAAGAAGAAATGGAACAATTGTCAGTGTTGCAAAATAAAGCTATGAGAATAATACTCAGAAAAAAATAGATATACTCGGATCAGTGCAATGCTGAAAGATCTGAATATGATGATCTTTAAGCAGAAAATATATTTTAATATAATGGTATTTATTTACAAAATCTTCAATAAGAACATATCAGCGGAATTTACACGAAAAATTGATGCAAATCAACATGAGCACGAGCATCGTACAAGAGAAAGGGATAGACTGAGACTGCCATTCAGGAAGAAGGCCAAATGTCAGAAATCGATGATGTATAGTGTGATGAAATTTTTTAATGAAATGCCAGAAAACAAGAAAGGAGAAGAAATTGAATAGATTTAAAATTAAACTGACCAAATATATAAAAGATAAGTTCTAGTATAATAAAATACTTTAATCTTGTTTATATTTGAGCATATATAGGAGTGCTTATGTAAGCTCTATGTTAAGAATTAATTAAATATAAATAAATACTTACATTTAAAAAAACAATTTGTTAACCTTTCGTCTAAACTTTGAGTAAGAATAATACATAAACATATTTCCTATACACGTCTTAAGAAAAATTCCAACTGTATTAAGTATTTGATACATACTTAGTGAATTCACTTAGAAATAAAGTAGCCGATTATCTTGAGCCATTTATAGAATCGCGTGCTCAGGGACAATAAATATGTAACCCGTTGGTGGTCATTGAGCTGAGACACCGATCCTGTACTGTTAAGAAATGTACTTGCAGTGCGGGTGAGGAATTGGACGGCCTAAATTATTTATTTATAAATTCTATCACGTCGTAAAACGAGAAATATTTCGGGGTGATAGTTGGCTAATAAAAATAATTGTAAATATATATTTATTAAAAATAACTAGTTACTTATTTTCTGTCACAGTTCACTAATGTTTGAAGCAGTAACATTGTAGTTTTTCTTCTTCTTCTTTTAAATAGGCAATCCACCCTTCAAGAGTGATTTGTGCCATTAAGCAAGTTAAAACTTTATTTTATAGAAAAAACTATAATAATATTATAGAATAGGAAATATTACATTACTAATGAATACCATTGTCGTTCAAAATTTTTGCTATTATATAGATTAAATGTGGCGAGTTAAGGTAAAGAAGATGACATAAGTTAACCAGGATTTAAAATTACCATTGACGAGATTACTGTTAAAAAAACCATGTGATTCGCAATGGACAGGCAAAAAATATATGGTCAAGGGTTTTCTCCTCGGCACCACACTCGCACATTGGGGAATCTATTAAGTTCAATCTATATAAATGTGAAGCT
This sequence comes from Eubasilissa splendida, assembly GCA_031772225.1. Taxonomy (NCBI): domain Eukaryota; kingdom Metazoa; phylum Arthropoda; class Insecta; order Trichoptera; family Phryganeidae; genus Eubasilissa; species Eubasilissa splendida. The sequence continues at coordinate 11,578,970 of CM062850.1, read as the reverse complement.
ACCTGGCAATGCCCAATTCTAATTCTAGAGATATTTGATATTGTTCTTTTGGAGACTTTCCTTTGGAGAACCAAGGGGTGCGAGGAATAGATCTTTGAATTATTTTAAGCCGATTACTCTTATGATTATTTGGATTCATCCATTGTGCAGTCCAGATAGAATTCCTACATTTTTTTACCATATTAAGTCATACATCGGGATAATGTAATAACGGAATTGATGTGGGAAAACTCCGGAAAGAGTGGCCTCCTTGGCCAGTTTATCAGCACATTCATTTCCATGAATTCCCTTATGTGCAGGAATCCAAACGAATGACACCTGATTATTTTTGCTATGCAAATTGAATAGACATCTATATATATTTATAATTAATACATTACATTAGTATTTAAAACATCACAGACCTATGTTCTGAATAATTACAACTTCACAATAAGAATGTTCTCCTTAATAATGAATACATAATAATGACATCTTCTGATAACATTGTAGTAAGATATAAAGAATAAATAAATGAATTAAACTTGTTTACATCATGATGGGAAATAAATATAGTAAACTGCAAAGAAAATCCATCGAAAAAGAATTCGGGGAATACAAGAATACAATTTTTTTTATATAAGATCTTATAAATAAAAAAATTAAGAAACCGGCTCTGGTGCAGTTCCATTGAATTATTTTGCACCACAGCATTTATAGTCAAGATTACAATTATGACTGTTAATTTTCGTGGAATGTACGTAACATGCAGAGAAAAATAAGAATATTTCACCTCTCATGTAAATGTTTTACAGATATGTCGATAAAGTGTTTAATTTTTAAATTATATTAAATTTATTGAAACGACTACCTGATTTCTGATGGGCTAAATCAGGGGTTGACAGACTTTCTAGTGATAAAAGCTAAATTTTAAGAAAACAGAATCTCAACATTTTAATAGAGCTGCAACATAAATTTTCACTGCATATTGTAATGATAAAAAACGAGATAAAATCAATATTTTTATTTAAAACTCAAATTCACAACACAGTCGTAGGCTACTTAGAATATAATATATGGGAGTTGCACTACTAATAAAACATAAATAATTAAACAATAATGTAACACTTTTGGGGTCTGTAAAGCTCACTAGTTAGAACGGTGACCTTACATCGCTTTGTAAAGCTTACTAGTTAGAACGGTGACCTTACATCGCTTTGTAATGCTTACTAGTTAGAACGGTGACCTTACATCGCTTTGCTATGTCTGGCAAGTAACTACTAATCGCCGGTTAATTTGCTTCTTAACAATTTTTTTAATTTGATTCATGGAAGATAATGTTTGTTCGCATAAATGCGTAAAGTCAAATATTGTAAGAATGGCAAATTCTAGTTATTTTATTATATCGTTCGTTTCATGAAAGCTATTCCATGTATCAAATGTGATTGCAGAAGATAATATGAGCTGGAGTTGAAGAGTTGCAAATGCCTATGAAAAAAGGCGCCGTCTGCCGACCCGCTAGGTAGATGGCTGTATTCCAACAGCTTCTATCTTATACATGTACACATATTATATATTAGAATTATATTGGTAATGACATTATATTTTTACACATAACGGAAGTTGTTAATGAATAAATTTTTTGTTATTAAAAATATGAAAGACGCGTACACGGAATACATGTCACATCAATATTCTTACAATTTTCAAACTAAGCTAAACGCCTGTGTTGTGAAAATAAGACTAATTTACTGGTCTCCTGGAACGAGGTTTGAACTCCCGACCACTAGATCACTAGGGCGTTATTTAAAGTAGATTGTAAAAAAGGAACATATTTTAAAGCTATAAATGTAAAGTCAAGAGAGAGAGAAAGAGAGAATGTAAATTCGATGTAAGAAAAAATTAAACATATACATAAGTAGTAATATATATATATAAGAATACTATTCCAAATGCCGATTCCCGACAATTATTGTAATATCATTACCAATGAATAAATTGATCTTGTCTGGTCGCAGACAATGCGCGCAAGGCTAGGCTAATGCGCGAAGTACAACCCTGACAATACCGCGTAGACAACTGCGCGCAAGGCTAGGCTAAAGCACGCAGTACAACCTTGACAATACTGCGCAGACAACTGCGCGCAAGGCTAGGCTAAAGCGCGCAGTACAACCCTGACAATACCGCGCATACAAAAGTAAATGAGGACATTTATTCCCACGTATTTATTTTAAGGAGTATTTTAAATGTAAAATATGCTCATGACATGAATAAAATCAGAAAAATAAGATCATTCGGATAGAAAGACAGTTTTTTTAATCAATTTTTTCAGTTTCATTAAAAATATTATTTTATAATTTGATTTACATTATTTTTTACAATCATACTCTACCACTTTCAGCTTTTCGATCCCAATTTCAAAAAAACTTAGTCGTTTTAAACTAAACTATGCAAGAAAATATTTTTTCACTCCCTCAACATTATTACATTTTTTGTTACTCAACGAGTTTTTTATAAACCTTAAAAGTTGATTATCTATAACTTGCTTTGTGAATATAACGGATAAAAAATAACATATTATTTCATCTCTTTAATATTCGAATCTGTCATTTTTGCAAAATGAGGGTGTATATTGACATGGAAAAGAATAACTTCCATTCTATTGATCAAATTCAGCATTTTTCCACCGGTTTTTTTATTGCGTATTGCGCGCTATTGTCGGCGAGCAGTTGTCTTGCACGCATTTGTCGGGACACCCTTTCATAACGTTAAATGAGTTGAATAGAAATATATGGATAATCAGAAGTTTAAGTTTTGATACTCTTGAAGATAATGTAACATAATATAATATAGCGATAAAGATATTGAGAAAAGCTATAAAACATTAATATTCGATTAGATATCATCGCCTTGCCTCATATTTCTTATAGTTTTGCTTCTATAAAATATATCCTTCAGATCCAGAACTTTATTTATCACACCGGATATTTATTATGTGCTTTCATTAAATATTTACTTCATTATTGTAAGATACTTATATTACATACACAATCACTTATTTTTTGTTATCATAAATCTATGTTCTAAAGATTGGCTGTTTCCACAAATTAAAAATAATTTACAAGTTTCAATAATTTTTGACAGCTAAATTTGACGGTGAGATTGTATAAAAAGATCTCAGCGCTGTAATCCAGACGGCTTGCGCATGCGTGCCGATCCCTCATTTGTAACACGTTGTTACAGAAGCAAAACACTAAAATTGAATTGTTATTACTTCATTTTATGACTCTTAATTTGACAAATATTTCAAAGGGAGTCGTTATCTACATTCGGGCCGCTGCGGCGGACGGAGTGTTTGCTTTGAAAATCCACCCCGAAGGAACCACCCCATCGATCACGCACCGGGAAGAGTAATGTCTGTGGCCATTTCAGCATCGTAAACACAATCTATTATTAGTGATTACCTGAAAAAGAGTATAACCTATTAAGAAGGGTAGTACGGACGAGCGATAAGGAAAGGTAAGAATGTAGAGCGCAAATAGAAAGTAGACATTTTCCTTAAGGCGCTACGCCACTACAGACTTCACCACCGAAAACAAAAATACGATAATCAGATTAAGACATTTATAAAAGAGTTTTATTTCTAGAATTTATTTAGAGATATAAATCCTATTTAAGAAAGCATACAACTACGTGGTTTCATGATAAATTAATAAATTTTCAAACCATATAGGAAAGTTTTTTTATAGCATAGTTTGAGTTGTGAAGTTGAATGATCAGAAAACCAGGATTTGAAGATCAAGGTTCCTGAATTATACATTGCATGTGAATGATCTATATAACAATTGATAGAGGAGGTCTGAAAGTTTTGAATCTCACCGCTAGATCGCTTGTGTTTGCGCAAACGACCGATTTGATTGCTCGCGCCGCCAATAATTCATTTCGCGTCAGTTGTGAGTAAAATGGCTACTATGCAGCACAAAGTTTTCTATGTCCATGAGTTCGGTAAAACTGAATCGGCAACTGTAGTATAGCGTGCTAATTTATGTACCACCTCTACTAACAATTATAGCCGACCTGCCGAACCGTATCACAGCTGCGGTGAACTCAGTAATACAAGACATGCTTCATTGGGTGTGGAACGAGTTCAGCTACCGATTAGATGCTTGCTGTGCAGCCAAAGGGGATCACATTGAACATTTATAAACTGAATTTGTAAACGTTTTGTAAGTATTATCAAATGTAATTTACTTTATATTTGTCACTCGTTTGCAATTTTAAATATAGAGTTACAAAATTGGATCCATCATTTAAAATAATCCTGTATTTGTCTGAAGATGAAAATGTATCTTTAAAATAGATTATATGTAAAATATAAAAAAAATATCATCACCACAAGAGTACAACTCGTTGAACTTATGTAATCATTGGTAATGTCCGGTACGGTACCCAAACACACATAATTAAACTGTAAAATCGTCAGACGGTTATGAAAAATAAGTTATGCTGGTTTCAATTCATTGACACCACAACAAATATATGTAATAACAATACGATTATTGACAATACATAAAAAAAATATATATAACATTTGAAAAAAAACATAATATGTCAAGAGTACAGAGACCAAAAAGAAAAAGGAATTCATGGTTTTTCGTTTAATTAGTTTAATGAAGAAACGTATTTAATTTTCTTGTGCATTTAAAAAAAGTTTTATGGTGGCAAGTGAGTAACGCCTACAAGCGCCTGAAATTAACATTCACAGGTAAACCCGAACAGTTGTGGTGTGTTTTGGTGCCGTGATTTACTGACTTAAGATAAAACCTTAACACAGAAATAAAGGCTTTCTAGCCGGTTACGAGTAAACACAAAACTACCTTTGAATTTCTTTGAATTCTCCGCAAAAATTCAACTTTTTTTTTGGATATAATGTAACAATGTATGAACTGAACCGAATACGGATGGTGTTTATATTTTATTCTATGTGGCTATTGTATTGTTAACAGTTTATTAGAAATTTTAAAAAATTACAGGAGATCGCATTGTTACTTCGATTGGCACTACTGGGTTTCCTGATTTATAATAATGTACTTGTGTGTGTGCGAGTGTTGCCACCCTTTTTTCGGAAAGCTAAGAAGACGGTAACCGACAGGCGTCATTCTTATTTCATTCCGTTCTTCGACCAGTCCAGTCGAAATCTAAAGAAGACAACCCAGCTAAAAGAACGACAACATCGGACAAGAAAGACAGTAAAATTAAAGAGATTAGTGCAGTTCATATATCATACGTGTGCTTATTGTTAATTGTAAACCTGGGAACCAGCTATAGAAGGCGTGTACATGAACAATTTTGATAAAAAATAAAACAAATTTAAATATGTGTATGTTTAATAATTAATTGAGTAATTAAAAAAATAATTAACCAACCAGAAGTTCTGGCCGCTTAGTGACGAAAAGGTTAACAACTGTAGGCGATACAAATAAAATTAATTTTAAAATTAAATTAGAACCGAAGTTATGGATGATGTAACGTTTTATATAATACTTATGATCGCTACTCTACTGAATCAATGCTAGCGATGAGGTGAAACAAGTGATTCGGTGTGGTAGCTAAAGTTAAAGTTAAGAGATTAGTTGTTGTTACATTTTTATTTTTCATTGTTTTTACATCAGTGCGAAAAAAATTGTATGTACCACCATGAACGTTTTAGAACAAAAAATTGTTTTAAAATTAATTATCTAACTACCAATATAACGAATATAATAAATGGATATAACGAATTAACAACATTAAAAATAACATTAATTTTTCATCATACTTAAAGAGAGATTTAAAAATGCATAATTTCTAGCACATTATTTGATTTATTTCAACAAATATAAAGGAAAGCTTTATAATTTTATCATAGTTGATATATACAATTAATTTTGTATGTTTGCTTAGTGATTTTGTCGCTATTGTTGGACTGAAATAAACTGTATACAAAATAATTAATTACCTATTTTTGTCGGGAATATCATTTATCAGGTATTCTAAATATTATAAACTTGGTTTATGTTACAGTATTAAAAAATGAAAATCAGGGTATGGAAAACATTTATATAGCCACCATTTAAAAAAAAACTAGTAGGGCAGATATGATAATTAAAATATATGTATAATTATTTTATTTATATATTCCTTGTGACAATGTATGTTTTTTAAAAATAATTTTACAAGTGAAACAGTGTTATATAGCATATTAAAAATATATAATTTTATATCTAGGTACACTTTTAATGAGTTTATCGGATGACGCTGCTAAACTAGGCGACGCCTGTACCAGAGCACCCTGTATATATTTGCTTTTGTTCGTTGTAATTTGTCATTCACGTTGATTAAAACACGTTATATGTACATAAGAAAAAGAAAATAGCGTATTGATGCGTAGGTAATTCTAGAGTGAGTCCATTTCGAAAGGCTAATTTTGCATATCGTATAAAAATTACTAATTTATGTTATTGTCAATAATTAATTTTATTTTTAAATTTAAAATATTTTATGTTATAAAATATTTAAATATGTTATAAAATATTTTAATTCTGATGAAGAGTAAATTACTTTTTATTAACCTTCTGGTGATTGTTTCTTTAATTTTAGATTGTGAATACGCTCTTATTTTTTAATAATATTTTTTTAGGAAATTGAACAATTTAGTAGCTATGTATGCATAGTTGTTCCGTCCGTGATTATTATAGATACAATAATATATATTGTATCTATAATTATTTGTCATTGTAAAATATTGTAATTATTTTGTAGGTACATAAAAAAAATATTTATAAGTCTCGCATATTAAATGCAAGCAATATTTAGTTCTCTGCATTTGATGCAAATTAAAAATGAATATTCACTAATTTTTTTTAATTGAAAATCGAATCGAAATTTATAATCATTCAAGACGTCAACATAAAAAAATAATGATTATTGAAAAGGCTTCGCATGAAGATGATGATCAATTAAGTTTTGTGATTGAGAGTTGGATGATGAAATTTTGAAGAGAAAGTAAGATAAATGATTTATGATTTTTGTAGATTAATTTTCATTAAAATTTCAATTTTTTAAAGATTGCACAGGTTTCTTATGTAAATAAAATTCTTTTATAATATTTACGTATCCAACTAATAAATAACCAACTGCTAACGTATTTATTAATAATCTAATTCGATATCAACAGCGATACCAACTATTCTGAGTAATACTTTTAAAATTAGCAATATTAACTTTGTGGTTTTAATCATTTGATAGAAAATGGTCATGGTTTTGATAAAAAATTGGGATTGTCAATTTTGCATATAAACGTTGTTGGTCACAAACTAAATAATTTGGAATCGTTGGAGATAAATAAAGCGTGTAAAACTAATCAAAATATTATAAACAACCAACTAAATTTAACTACGAGTCCCATTCTAAAATTTTTTCTAAAAAATTATTCGAGTAAATTTGTTTTAAGTAACAATTTGAGTTAGGTACTAAATTTATTTTTTTTAATTTTTTTAAATAGATTTTTAAAAATAGATTCTGGTAAAAATATATGTTTTAGTTAGTTATGACATCCTGAAGAAGAAAATGGTATTCTTCGAAACCGGTAGATGTATTTAAACTCAATTAAGTGGTTAATAAAACAAATATAATAAATAAAAATATAATATTCTGAGTAAATTTAAAATATTCTATTTTTCCGGCATCGTTGATGGCCTTTCATCTAGTTATATTAATAACAATATTAAATAATGTACATCTGAACCAAAGAGTATTAATTATTATTCTTATAAAATCAAGGACATGTACATTATCTTATAATATACTTACATTATTCAATATTTCAGAAAATGCTGTATCTTGTCACTGATCTAGCCACCATAGGACACATTGGTAATTGTATTTTGAATCAGGATTTGTATATATTTTTTTCCTTTAATTATATAAAATATTCTGTTAAAATAACTGTTTTACAATCGAATATCCTACACCAACAAATGCCATATCTTTGATAGGTAAATCCTAAAGATACCCAAAAAAGGATATCCAAGCAAAGGGTAAACAGAGTAAATAATGCTTAGCTTTTACAAAGTCGCCTCGTGAGTGTGACTGAGGTGATAGACTTTTAAAATAAAACAAATATCATATATTCAAATGTGCTGTCCGTTCTCCGGACTGACAGCGGAGCAGGGTTGGGTCAGGGGGTCACCTCCCTCCCCCTCGACCCCGCTCTCCGCCGCCCCGGCCCCACGTGAGGAATTTGTTTACTTTGACTTGACATCGGAACAGATGGTCCAGTGACGTCACAGATTCGGATTTGCCCGAAATTGGTTTCCGGCGGACCCGCGTCAAACGGACTTCTCTCATTGGATGGCGGAGAACTGGAAGCGAAAGAAGTGGAGAAGAATTGTGAGTAATATGACGTTTTGCAAGTGTACATCAAAATAGTCATATTTGTTATGTAAACGTGTTAACGTCGCTGATTGAAGCTAAAACAGGTGATTAATATATTGATTTAAAATCATTTTACATAAGCACTTCATGTATATGATGCTTGTGATCTAGTGGTTACGATACTCTCCTAGTGAACTAGTGGTCGGGGTTTCGAGCCAAGTTTGTCTAATGCACAAGTGTTTAGCTTAGTCAAATAGTAAAATAGTAAGAATATTGATGTGACACGTATTCCGTGTACGAATCTCTTTATTATAAATAATAATAAATTTGAAAAACAAACATGTATTTTAAAAGTAAATATATTAAATAAAATTTTATTTGTGGGGACAAACCTCGCACGGGAGATGCTTATAACCGTTTTATTTTTCTCTCAAACAATTGGAAAATATCACTCTACTCTTATAAAATATCTTCGTTCAATATTTGTGAACGCTAATGTGGGCACACCTTCAGCAGCGGTTTTGGTAAATCAGTTATTATTTTTAAAAAAAAATTACCATCCCTTTCACCCCCCCTTCCACCCCTAGACCTATTGTTTTCTGCGCAGAGCTCGTCTCAGTTATGTTGCTACTAACGCAACAGAGTATTGCTACCGGCCTTGTGTGAGAGGAGTTCTTCATAGTGCCTTTTGAGTGGCATCTATATCCGGTTTACTTATGTACATATTTCTGTTTGGTCTTTATTTCTTAAAAGAACTCGACGCGATAACGAAAGGCAAGTCGTGTTTGTATGTGTTGCATTCAGGTGAAGTGGACTATTGCAGCTGGTGACGGAACGTGGCGTATTTGAAGTGCAACTGTGGTCCAAGCAGCGCGTTCAAAACGATTCGACCACTTTGCTTGATATATGAGTCAAGCTCTCCAATCTCCTGCTCATCCTGGAATGCAGTCTTTAAGCCTCCTTCACGTTCCTATTTCCGATTATTCATGTTTGGGACTACGGAGATGGACTTTTCCCTATTCCATCCGCGTTATTATTTGGAGAATATTTATTAATTTTAATTTTCATCAACTATCATAATAAATCAAGAGTATTTTAAATAATATTTATGTTAACGTTAATAATACTTAACGAATTAATTAAATATTTAGTTTCTTACGAAAGAATACGTGTATTAAATTTTTTTTAAATATTAAAATAACCTTATACGAATTAAATGTTTTAACTTGAAATATATACATATAAAATCAATTTTATCGAAAAATATTGTTGTTGCTACCGGGAATCGAACCTGGATCTGTTCCAATCACCAGCTCTATATAGCACCATAGTACATTGACGACACATTTTCAAATCTATTCAAATTAATATATCTATTGTTCCATTATTTGAAAGCCATCTTCTTTATTTTTACGAAATCTTAAATACCTTCGAGTAATCCGATAGGAGATACCAGAATTAATAATTCATTCTGGATTGGAAGAGATCCAGGTTCTAATCCCGGTAGCCACAACAATATTTTTCAATAAAATTGATTTAATACGTATATCTTTCTAATTAATACATTTAATTTGTATTTAAAACATCACAGTCCGTCTGTTCTGAATAATTACAACTTCACAATAAGAATGTGTCCTCCTTAATAATTAAAATAACCACAAAACGTAATACAAACTAAAAATATCGAAAATAATAGGAATGACTATGTATGCTTTCATATAGATTTCGGTTTGATGACATAAGATAAATCAAAATAACCGAACAAAAACGAAAAATAATTTGTTAACCCCTGCATTTTAGTGACACGAGTCGCCACTACCGTCACTACCGCCGCCAAGGCTGTGATTACACCCTGACACGCGGCAGAAAGAGAAGACAAAGTGAAATACACTCGGAAAAGTGGTGGGGTATAACTGAAAACAAAAACATCACACAACGTCACTAGGAAAAAGATTAAAATGTCAGTGCTGTTTGAAATGTCAGCTGGAATGGGTACTGGGCGGGGGTGAGCCAATAAGCCGTGAGGAGGCGGCCGAGGGCTGTGAGAAGCGGGGGTGGGTACACGAAGGGGTGTTGTGTCTGGAAGGATTCTGTTAAGAGAGATTTCTGTGAGATTCTCAAGTGTTATGTACTCTGCCAAGGAGTATTTATCTTTGGGTTTAATAAAAACCAAGATGTATCGAGTGGGGGGTGGGGGTACTTCTCCACTTCTCGATTGATTTATTTTACAACGGAAAAACTTTTGATTATTGCTTTTCCAAAAGATTTTAGTAATTTAAAATTAAAACAAGCAAAATTATACAAATTTGAAGAAGTAAAAAGAATATCTAAATTCTATATAATAGATCGTATAAAAAAGTTTTTTAGATAGTCCGGGAATACAATCAAGTGTGACGTATACAGTAGAACCGGCGCAAAACGTCATGAGATTTGATACATTACGTGCACATATTTAAAATGTCAGTATATCACTGCACTACCCCATACTTAATCACTCTCACGATACACACACACATCAAAAAACCTCAATATATGTGCTCAATCCCGTCTTCGACACCGCAGATACCCAAATTTCACGGCGTGCAGTACCCATGTAAGCCCTGATAAGATAAAAAAAATTGAGAGTATCATATTAATAATACGCGGTGTTACAACAATACTCTATTCACCCCATTTGAAAATAAGTATACGTCTTTCTTGAAATTCTTTTTACATAGATTTGTCTCATTTTTAATTTATAATAGATACTACCCTGTATTTTTAATCGTGCACGTTTCATTTGAAATAAAAAGTAATGGTGGCGCCCACAAGAAAGTGGAGATACCGTGGCTGGTGGATAAATCAGTCATTAATTTGTATTGCGTCAGCAATTTTACTAGAATATTCTGCATTATTTTTAGCGGAAGTTGCGATTATTCCACGATATTAAACGAAGAAAAAATATTTAATTAGAAGGAGAATATTAAGGAGCTTAATCTTTAAAACTTTCCTCCAGGTCACTTGAGGCCTGAAAAATGTCGCAGTAGCATTAAAATTTCTAAAAAGATTTTTTAAACTTATCGTTTACCGAAACTTCTTAATCAAAAATATTTTTATAAGCTGATCTATTCAAGATCAAATACTATGTATTATATAGCCGTATCATGTATTATCGAAATGCTATTTATATTAATTTTTCTGGGATATATTAGCAAATAAAAGAAATACACAAATTCGTGTTAGAAATTGTATTACATTTTAACTTATTTCCTTTTTTATTTCAGTCTTCAAATATATACCGTGGGAAATGAATAAGTTATTTTTTTCTTAATGAAAGAAAACACAATAGCAAAATAATTAGCCATAACCGCACATTTTCATTGTTGTACATTAATTTTAATTATTTTACAATATAACATATGTTTATTTTATGTTACTGGATACGAACGGACGGTTGGGTGGACAGAAATCATATATGTAGAATTTTAAGTAATCTTAGATTCAACTCTGGGCACACACCGACATTTAAAATTAAAATACTTGGTGTTTAATTTCAGATTTACTAGTAATCCTCTTTATTAATTGGATCTGCAAATCAACTATAACTATCCATATAATGAAATACAATTGTTAAATAAAGAATGGGCGATGATGTGTGAAAAATATAAGTTATTTGTTTTCTATGTTAAAACGGCATATCAGATCGGCTTTTTAAAAACCTAACAAGTGCCTTGTAAATGTTGAATCATCTCGTCCAGAGCAATCAATTGAGGATAAGGGTCAAAACGTTGAGTTATGTGATCACCGTGCCAAGGACACGGAACCGATTCTCTTTTCCTTTCTGTCGTGAATTGATCCTTTCAGGGATGCTGCAAAAAAAGGAATGGGTGGCGTGAGGTCCAAAGAGGAAGATAAAGAAAGTAGGGGTTATGAACGCAGATAAAATGGGGAAATGCTTAGTCGGCGGTATTTGTAGTGGCTCTAAGTGGAATCAGCAGGGGGGGGCTGATCCTGTTCTGCCATTATTAGTCGTTGTGACAGTGGTGCCACTTTGGCGAGTGAATTTTTACAGGATCGTTTCGGATATTTCTCCCCTATTTTACTGGAGACCCTTATCTGTCCGAGTAGGTCGAAGGGTTGTCCGCTCTCGCCGGGAGTACACGTAAACAGGTTATGTGCTCGGCGTGTGAAGTTGTCGTTCTTGTTACATATTTCAAGAAATTGTATCATAACAGGATTGCAATTGTCCTTTTCATATTACTTTATTTTCACTTTTTTTTACATGAATACAAGTATAGGCTTTGTTTTATAATAATTCACGATTCATATTCCACAATACAAATCATATTCTTATTAACGTATCCTTAAAAAACGAAAAATATTATTTGGGTTGGGTAATTGATAAAATTCACAAATACTCGTAGTTCATATATATACAATTATCAAATTATTATCGAAGTCTTTGAAAATAATTCCTCTCAAAATTCACGCTCACATACTTCAATACTTGAAAAAAAATTCTCAATTTTATTTAAAAAATAGTGATATTAAAATATCTAAATTTTTTTTAAATGAACATCAGTATTTCGAACTTTTTTCTTTTTCCGGTAAGCTACTATATCCTTTTACCTGCATTAATTAATTCTGTAACTCACTATATATATAATACATTTAAGTAGTTTTAAATTATTTATCTCAGGAATAATATATAAAAAATAACGCATTCAGTAAAAATGATAATATTATAATTACTATATACTACTATTACAGTTATAACAACACTGTTGGATAATATTAAATATATTTTAAAATTGATACAATATTATTTAACATATAAACAAATAAGCTATCTTTCAAATTTGGTTTCTGATTTTTGTGTATGGGGATAAATGAAAAAATTCAAATATAGGTATACGAAAACTTTTCGTTTGTAGTAGCATTGTAGATCGGTATTGAAACATGACAGTTTTTATCACATTGATTATAATTTAATTGTAACATCGCTTAACTAACAGTTGTCAAAATAATGTGACTCGTTGATTAAGTTAATATTGAATTATCATCAGGATTTTTTATTCCACTAATTCGTTTCATCACTGACCTGGCATATTTATTTTTCCGGGTGTGGTGGAATAGGCAACACAGGGCTGTCACGAGGACTGCCGCCCACTCGAGCGAGATTTTTTGTCCTCTACCCCGTGGCATATTAAGGAAGCAATATTATGCAAATTCGCTTGCAGAGGACCTCCCTCCGCCCGTAAAGCCCGCCCTCTATCCAGCCCAGTCACCACCACACACGGGAGACAAGACGACATCTCATTCCTACTTCGTGTTTATTTTTCAATGAGTAAGCAAATATTCCCGCCGATTCTTAATTTTATTTTTGAAATCATATTAATCATTCTAGGAAGGTTTTTTAAGGAATTATAATTTGTCTTATTGTAATATTTTTTACATTTGTTAAAAATATTATCACACTTTCAGTCTTTTTAATAACCGTAAATTTTCATAATAATTATATGGATTAGATAAATTGGATATAAATAATAGCTGTGCATTGGATTTCTAAAAGCATATCTGAGGGCGAATATTTATTTTCGGACATGATTTCAATAAAATATTATACTATTTAAACACAAATCGTTTAATGTTTATGAGTAGATAAAACGTTCAGTAATTACATTTATGATACATGATCCTGCATTCAAATGATAATTCCATAACGATACTCGAAAATAAAATATTCCACCATAATTAAGAGTTATAAATTATTTTTAAGGAAATTAATAAATTTCACATATAAAGGATTGACCAAAAACTATAAGATTGTTATTAAATTAACATATTTAATAGTGTAAGTGGTTTAATATGGTTTTATTTTGTCGTGAAAGGAAAATAATTTTTTTAAATTTTATAATTGTAACAAATATTTTCATGGATTAAAATGTTATACGTAATTTTAACAAAAGTGCTATTGATTAAAAATTATAGAAAAATAAAATATTTTGCTAATATTTAACATTTTCTATTTAAAAAAACTAATAATTCTATATGCCAAAAAATTTCCCTCGCGTAATAATTGTTAATGTGAAAAATGTCTATACCGGAATGCTATTTTATTTCAGATTTAATAGAAGTATTTTCCGAAGATCTATTAATAGACTCCTACTCTTTATTCAAATTTTCTGACAAATAAATATTAGGTAGTTATTTTACTATAATTCGTTTTCATTTTCATTAAACATTCATTTTTACAAATGTCTCTTGATAATTTGATTTGTGTTCATGACAAAAACGAATGTTGTAAGCGTTTCTTCGAACGTCGATATGCACATAAAACTTCTTAGAAATCTTGGCGTTGGATGACAAATTACCGAGAATTTCGGACCTCCTTCTGGGAAAAGCTTACGGTAATACCCGTGCGCATGCGCCGTGGCTTCAGGCTGTGGCATCAGCAGACGGGAATATAAAATGTCGAGGGCGCTCTGGTGCTACCCGAAATGGGGGCTCAAAATGTCAAATGATAAATAGGCTAATCGCCTCGTCTCCAATTCAGTGGTCCATAATGCAATTTTGTGCAGCTTTCCCGCAAAAAGCCTTTTCAGCACTTTAGACTTCTGCATCCGCTACGTCGGGATCAAATTTTAATGATATTCCAACTAAGAAATGCTTACTCCGTCTAACAATTCTGTCGTTTCAATTATTTTATTCTAGGCCATTCTATACCCTTCTCGTAACAAACACGAGAAGTACAATGAGCAAAAAAAAACTAGACACTTGATGTAGCCAGTCAAACTTTTTGAATTAATGAATGTAAAATAAATCCAATTTAAAATCATAATTTGTATTGTCATGAAATTATTTTTAAATAAAAATCATTGATTTAATTAATTATAAGATAAATTAAATTTATTTTATATAATTTTTCCAACGTTTATTGTCGTCTTTAGTTTCTTTGGCGATAGATTCAACAAAAGCTACATTAAATTTGCGTTCAGAATCGTAGGCAAATAAAACACTGGCGAACAAAAAACGTGCCAAAATATACTATAATAAATAGTAATGTCCGGAACATATACAAAAAATAAAATACGATAATTGTTAATCAGTGATGAGCCCCTAGCATGGCCGCCAAACAGCCGCCATTTTGTCTTCAGGCCGCACATTAGTTTAGCAGCGCGCGGGCACGCACGAGGACGCACTCTCCTGTTTTATGGACTGGCCGCCCCGAATATATCGCTCTAAACACACGGTTTACAGCAAAAAGCCGAGCCTGAAACAATTACTCACAGTTTCACTGGGAAATGTCCCGTTTGACAAATGGGCGAAGTCAATATTACTAATTCTCTTTCACACGGCGATAAATTTAATCACAAAGTGTTTCTCTAAATTTATAATTGTACTCCGTAGTAATATCTGTTAATGCCGTTATTTTTTTTATTATGCTACAAACAAAACCTCGTCTTTACTTCTTAGTAAATTAATAAACATATTTTTTCAGTGTACCTACTTATGTACCCACCTATATGCTTCAATTTAACATGTTAATAATATTTTACTTATCCTATAAAAATAATATTATTGATATTAGAGGATTAGTGTATTAAAACAACGAATAAATTAAACATTTCCCCTTGGTTTAAGATGTGGTTACTTTTGCTAGTGCATATATACAGAATGTAGTTGGATTTGTAAGTAAATCAAACTTACAAAATTATCATAAAAAATTAAATGACAACATGCCATTCTTATATGTATATGACTAGACAGTACTCATATATAGGTATGACTAGACAATATATTCTTCTTCAAAAATTCATTAAAATTTTTATATAAGTTATAAGAAAAATAAGTTTGATGTTTTTTATTGTTCGTGAGTAACTATTTAAGATCAGAAAAACACATAAACTAGTGAAGTGCATGTACCTAACATTAAACATTCAAAAACTTTGAGTATTATATACAGTACAAAAATAGATTTCAAGTTTAATTTACTGACAATGTTTTTATATTCAGACTTTTATTATAAAAATAACGAATATATAAGCTTAAATAATATTAGTTAGTCTTAAACTAAAGAGTACCATGCCAAGAAAAGTACATATAGAAAAATGAGTTGATTAGGGTGATAAGATATAATCAAAATACTTCGCCTAGGAACACGTTTATAAAAATTTCAATTGAGATGACTAAGGAGTTAGGATTACTTCTACAATATTAGCAAAATTACTTTGTGGCCACACATTATATAAATAATAAGATAAAACACTTTGTTTAAACCACTATTTATTAATAAATCAAAAAGTTAATCAGATCACATGTTTACCCACCAATACTTGATAGTGGGAAGCAGTGGAGAAAAATCGCGTTTTTACTTCTGTTTCTTTTAATCTGTTTTTACTGTTACAAATTAATTTGCAATGATTGAAATCATTTTAATATACGTCAAACTTGCAGAAATTTTGATATAAGATTTAAGGAGCACTTGCGATGCCTAAATAGCAACAACTATTCTGAATTCGCCAATCACTTTTTGGAAACAAACCATTCTTTTAACATTTACAATGGTTTAGATATTATACATACAAATACTAGGGGTTTACAGTTAGATAAATTTTATATTTTAGAAATAAGTAATTCCTACTTAGTTACTCTACTTATATTTTAAATTTTTTGTTTTTATCTATGTATGTATTTTTGATTTTAATATACATTGTTTCCTAAAGAAGAGACCATAGGTATCGAAACATGTTGATTTATCAATAAATTGTGGTTCAAAAAAGTATTTTATCTTATTATTCATATAGTACACTGTATATAGGTAATTTTAGTATTTATTTAAATTCAATAAATTAATAGGAAATGAAGCAACGATATAATATTCTAGAATATTTTTTTAAATATCCGACACATCATATTCTATTACAAACAGAATAAAACTAATCAGTCACATTTCTTAAAATTAAAACAATACATTTGTTGTGACAGTGTGCATAGTAAATGTATATTATGTAATATATATATTAATAATATATAATTTTCAAATTTAATAAGTTTATTAATTTGCGAACGACCTACAGTTAGCATATTACGTACCTATTTATATTTTTACCATAGTTATTTATAGTAATTACACATATTTTGTATAAAACGCAATGCAAAAGTAAAAACGCAGTGTAGCATTATAAAAAAATAACCGCTTCATAATTTAGAAACACTTTGAATTGATTCTGTATGTAGTAGGTGTGGTTTAAAATATGGATGAAGTTATATGTATTATTATTAATTCAATATATTTGTAAATATTAAGTACTTATAGTATAACTACCTCAATATGAATTATTTCGTTAAATAATTCCCAACCAAAATTCAATCATTTCTATCCCAGAGATCACATTAATTTAAGCTGAAAATAACTGCTATGAACTGCTTATAATTATTATCTACAAGATTTAATGATTTAAATGATATATATTTCATAGTATATACATAAATAAAATGAAAATAGACTAAGCCGTGGGTGTATGTATGGTCGTGAGTGTTGATTCTCAAAACAGATTTTGTGTTCTCGGCGGACATATCACTCGGGCTCTGAATTCAGCACGGCCGTGTCACACTGCTCCACTCCACTCCAGTGTGAACTAAGCCAGGGGGTGGAGGTATGAAAAAGTCCGCAACGTGGATAAGTGCTTATACGTGCGACCGCTGCCTAACTTTTTGTATTATACGGCTTAGACACTTGTGACCGGGACGGCCAGTGTAGTGTCCCAAACCAAAATATATCAAGTTAACACTAGTTGAATTTGTCAACCAGAATGGGTATTTTAATTAATGGTTTGCGATGAAGATAAAATGTAAAAATACATTTTAGTAAGCAACTTAGATTATCACGAATTACAGATAACGACGATAACACGAAGCGGTGCATAAATATAGAATAAAGTTATCCTATCTGATGATCAAACCAGTCCTGATAATGTGCCTTAAGTTGAAACCAAAATATTTTACAACGAGGCAGTGGCGTAACTAAAAAAATGGGCCCCAATGCAAGATGAATAAAAGGCATTGGGTCCCGTTGTAAATTGAAAGAGCCCGCGAATATTTATAGTATTAAATTAATATATTAAATAGTAAGAATAGAAGCAGTATCTTCTCCTCTATTATATTCACACATTCACGAAAAACAACGTAAACATGTTTTTTTTAATATACTTATGAAACCCTCGTCGGCGATGGTCTGTTCCTTAACCCAACAATAATATGTGTAACATTATTATTAATGTTTACAGTATTGATCATTTCTTAAATTCTTCAATTCAACTTTATGAATTATTATTCAATTAAAAAATGTTTATACGCTGGGAAAAGTAAAGATATCGAACGTTTTGTAGAGTGCGAACCTTTTGGGCCCCCACCTAACGTGGGGTCCGATACACCATATTGGTGTAGTTACGCTACTGCAACGAGGTAGATGTCTGATTAATGGGGCAGATGAAAAATTCTTATCAATGAATTAATTAGCAATATTTGAATATGTCCAATTACTGGATTTTCACCTACAAAGGCACTGTTATTAAGCAAATAATATATATCTCGAAGAGACAAAGCTATTTGTTATTATATTTAATGGAAAGATATACGAAGATAGGTCGTAAGTCCTGTTATTATCCATACTTTCATATATTTCCAATAAATATAATTAAAAATAGCTTCGTCTCTATGAGACATCTATTATTTTTTAAATGAATTAATTATTTAATTAGTATTTATTTACCTTGATCAAGTAATAATTCAGATTCAGGTTTTTAATTGTTAATTTGGAAGTTTATCAAGAACTGAACTCGTGTTCATGCGTATTTTTTTAAAAACGATTTACACTTATGAATAATATCTGAGATGCTATAGATGTAACAATTGTCATTATAATCCGGTTGTCTTTACTTTTTTGATTCTTAACATACACATGTATAAAGGTTCAATGTAAACCTTGAACATTTTATCTGTTCATAATTTTATTTTTAATTTAATCTAATCTGTACACGGACACTCTTCGAGGAAGTAACAATGCTGATATCTATGGCCATAATTTAAAAAAATAATAATTATAATTTACGTGAGCCAGTACAGATTATATTTTAGCAATTGTGGAGCCGGCGCAATATGTGTAGTACTTTACGGGGCGCGCGAACATTCTTACGTAAAATGGAAATTTCTCCAAGAATCACGTACTTTTGAAAGCATAAAAACTCTTGAAGCAAATGACGTTACAGGATGTGGAACCGGGCGGGACGGTGATGGTATGGCGAGGGAGTGGGTTTTAAGAAAACTGCACAAAGTCAAAAATGCAGAGTTTGCAGTCAACGATCTCGAAAAATGCTCGCACGGAAAGAGAGCTCGTTGCGATGAAACCTGCGCTTTTAATTAAAAAAGGCATATTTTATTTATTATAATATTTTTATCAAAGACAAATAGGAAGAAGAATGATATATAAATTTACATAAATATAATAAATTCATGATTTTTTTCTTTATAATTCCACGAAATATATATAACTATAAGCCGCAAGATTCATGCGGCCTATATTCGATACATACAGTTATATATTTTCACAATATACCTATCTACAAAAAAAAAAGAATTTTACACGATTTCATAAAACTTTATAATAAATTTAAAGATGAATATTTATTTATACCCAATTTCAAAAGAATTGGCAATCATTTATTGAATATTGCTAATAAATTAGATTAAAATAAAAAATTTACATTTTAATAAATTTTATTACAAGACGTATCAAAAATAAAATATTTTTATATTGAATTAACGTATTTGGTTTCTTTGAAAATAGATTGAATATTTAAATTGAACAACGTTATTTTCTGCCGTTAACACTTTATAAGCAAATTTCGTTAGAACGAAATCACTTTCACGCTATGAAGTATTAATTGGTCCTATCAACTCGATAAGTATTTCTTCCTCAGGCATATCTCATTAATTAACTCCAACTTGATACACCTTCAATCCACGAATTTTCTTAAATTATTCAAAGCGTATTCACGCATCAGTGTAATATACCATAAATAGATTAAAAGATTTTCGGCATCCTTTTGATTCTATCCCGTTAGTGAGACTTACACAATAAAGTGTCGGAATAACAATCTGCTGCGGGTATTAACGTAAGCGTTGTTTATACGCAAGTACACTAAACGTCGTTACGTTAATCTAATGTTAATGAAAATGCTGTAACGTTTAATGCTCGGTCCACAAGGAAAACTCCAGACAGACCATGAAACGAAATCATCTCTTAAAGCTCTGAACTCGCTCTGGAGAGATATGCTGATGGTTCAAATCGGCTAAAGAAATTAAACCGCACCAAGGCGGTTAGAGATTTGGGATATTTCAGCGCAATTTATATCCTTTAAGTGTACTTGAAAAATAATTATCATAGTGTTTTAACGTTTTAGAGAGCTGGATTTAAAAAATATATCATCTGCTGCTAAGATAAACCAAACATTATTTAATTAAAATTAAGCGAATACATTTATTTTTTACTGACTCATCGTCAAAATTAAATTCAATATACTCGAAACAGGCTTAATTAATTTTGATTGCCATTCGTTACCTGAATTAATTAATTTGTCAATTTAAGTCTGTATATATGTCGTTATGTGAGATTATTTTATACAGCGAATTTCCTACAAAAACATTGTTCCTTCGTAAATATTCTTAAGCCAACAGAACGTAATCGCATATAGTCATAACGGAAACCGTCGAGAAAAAACAACTTCATAACATGACAAATACACATAAAACAAAAAGTCCTATTCGTAACAGAAACTCGTGTTTGTATTCAAGAATTAATAAGTTAATTTGGGTGAATTACTTGGGTCTGTTTGGTTTGTTGTTTGTCTGTGTATCTTGCGCGATGAAATAATGAAGTTCTGTAAGTTAAAGGCATTAATATCAAAGAAAATCAAAACCAACACATGAGTAAAGGCGAACCGAAGTTTAATAATTTACGAAAGGCTTTTGACAAATTTCCACAGACGGTCACACAATAGAAGACGAAAGCAAGATGAAAGTTACCCCCGAATTCAAATACTACGAGACCTTTCTGTATCAAGTCTAGCTGACATGGATATATTTATTTTTGAAATTAGTTTTGTTATTGAATCATATTCATGTCAAAATATTCCTATAATAGGAAACGAAACTTGTAAAAACTATTCGGAAACCTTTTAGATGGGAAATTGTTATTGTTAAGTATAAGACGAAAGCGCTGTGCTATCTCACACAGTTTCGTGGAGTTTTCAGATTGAAAAGGAAGCGGGCGCAACTTAGTAATGGACCTGTGCACAGAGCGTGTTTATCTGCTCCATAAGACCGTAATGGTAAATGACACTTTGGTGCAGAAAACTTCCAAGGTACATATGTAATAGAGTTCATATTGTTTTATAAAACTCCAAGATTTTAACTACTAACAGAGTACTTTCAACAATAACAGAATTAAATGACTCATTCAATATTACACCTCATAGGACAAAAAAATATATTTTCACAAAACTTCCGATCATTAACAGAAACAACGCATTACTTATTGATAGTAAAAAATAAATGTATTAATACAAATATAGAACGCAAATTAAATTAAATTGGGTTGAAATAGATTTTTTTAATGATATTTGTTTTGCATATATTTAAATATAAATAAATTAAATCTTGAAGCAGAGCATATTAGTAAGACTAGCAGATCATGTTAAAATATTTTCTTAAATAGAGGTTTTGTTTTCATATTTTATTATTATTATTATTATTATTTATTTTAATTGGAATCTTTTATATATTAAGAAGTATGTTTCTTTAAAACGATTTAATTACTCTTCAGTGCGGTTAATAGAAACGATTAGAATGACGATATTAATTAGTAAAAAAATGTAGACAACTAAAAAAAAACTGGTTTTCAGGTACAATTTGAAGTCGTGCAGAAAATAATAAAACTTTTACACGAATTTTGAGAAAACAGTTTCACATTTTTCGCGGTATGTAAATTCAAGTAATAACATTAAATCAAACTTGAATACCATTTGATTTAATGAAAATTAAAGAAAGTATCACAAGTATTCTTATAGCCAGTCTATTATAATAATCTTTTATATTTTAATAATACATATTCATAATGTATTAATTAATCCTTTATATTATTTAAGTTTATAATTATTTCATTTTTGAAATATTTCTTGTCAAAAATCATAATCAGGGATATGTTTTAAATATTTTTAAGGGACTTTAATTAACTGTATATTTTATTACCTTGCAGGTTATATTATGCTGGACGCAGGTGATAATTAATTGAGATGTATGTATTATATATAAATAAACAATTCGTTTAACTCTATTATTGTGTATTTTACTAAAGAAAAACGACTTTTCGTATTGTAATCATCACTATATCGAATTTAAAATCCGTATATATGCAATTCTTGGCTCAAAAGAGTTGTTTCTTGAAATAAATGTATTCATGCTCGACGGCAAAGCTTTTATGGGTATAAAATGAGGACCGTGTCGATGTGGGATGTGTATTCTTTAATGGGAAGATGGAACAGTTTGAGCATGGGAGCTTTAGGCTGCACTAAGTGTTCCGTTCCATTAGACCGACGAGAATTTTCATACATTTTCTTGGGTCGGTCGGCTTTCGTAGGTGTGTGTGCAAACCATTACCGAGGAAACGATATATTTATATGTAAATGTGAGAAAGCGACTTTCCCGAATTACTCCAGGGGCATAGTTAAGACACTGCACGAATAACATAATTTTATTTAGAATAATTTATATTCTGTATAAAAATAACAATATATATAATATACTCTAAAGCCAAAGTACTTTTTTAGATAGGTACACATTAGCGATACTGTTACTAATATTATTAATTTGTTTATAATATTTTGGAGGGGTATGAAATATTATGCAGGACATAAAGGTTAAAACATAATATTAGGAAATTTATCATGCCAGTCCTGGATAATTAATTGGGTTTATTTAATCAAATAAAGCATTAAAATTATAAATATTAAAGAAAACGCATTTTTGTTGTGAAGTTGCATCATCAGAATATAGTATTTAGTTAGTAACGAACCTCGTCCTATGAAAATACAACTACAAAACAAAAATGTGTTCTCCTTAATAAGTTGTATTAAAGTTTACAAATTTAATAAAATGTATTAATTTTTGCGTTTTCCATCGGGTTCTACTCCAGGGTAATTGAGATTCACCGTAATATAAAGTTGATTGCTTTTTAAAATGAAATAGTAGATGTATCAATTGGATATATTACAGAATATCAGTTCAAAATTAGTTAAAAATGTATTCAATTGCTATAACGAAAATGGAGAACGCGCTTTCCCGGATAGGAAGAGGTCCAACTAAACTAAATATTTTTTCAAATGATAGATTTTTTCTGTATATATTTCTAGTTGATTAATATAATTTGTATTAAATAATTAATTAACTTTGTTTTTAACTACCATGAGTTAATTATATCCACCAAATTATTTTGAAAAATCTATTTTTCTTCATCAGAGCGATAAAAAACACTAAATAATAAATTACTGATACAAGTTTTAAATATAGCAAAAATATAATATTTTGATAACGAAATAAATAAATAATTTATTTTATTTTTAACTATAATGCTATCTTTCTTTTTAAAAATATTTTAATATAAATAGATGATGACCATCCATACACAGGATAATTTTATAAAAATTTACATATCATATTACTAAAAATCTTTATTTAAATCGTTATTTATCCTTTTTATTACGTATATTTTAAAAATATAAAAAGCACTATTCTATAAGTATCAGTGTTATAAGAATTACAATGATAAAGAACACAAAACGTAGGTACAGCAAAATATTTTTTACTCGTTCTAAATAATCGAAGCGACACATGCAATTCTGTAAATAGCTAGTAGAAGCATATCCAGATTTACTCGGATCCTCGGTGTTTGCATTCGTCAATAAGTTATATACGATTAAGTAAAGTTTTGGCACAACTCTAAGAATCCACTGTTCGGATTTAATTCAACGCCTCCAGTCGGTAAAGTCGCATGCTGCGGGCTACATGTTCGACTCTCGCCAAAGGCTGACGGCTGTCGGCTTCTGGTTGGCCGCATTGCAACAGTGAGCAATGGGGTTTTATGCAGTCCTGGTGGCTCAAACTAACAACGCTGAACTTAGAAGACTTCTTGCTTCTCATCCCTTCCCACCGGATAGCAGCGACAGCAATAAAAACATACTTAGATAATAGGTAGCGATTATTACAACGGAATGTAATTAGATTTGAATTTAAAAAAAATACATTTTGACTCTTTGTCGAATCTACGTAATTTGAAGTTTGAGTTTAAAGGGAAATTTACGCTTGACATTTCCAACTGTTTAGTAATCTCCCGTACAGTTCTAGCGCCACGAAAGCGTAGGTGATTTACTGTGCCGAATATTTTCACGTTTAGCTCAGCAATTGCCAGAGAAAAATTCTTACGTGAACACGTTTTTGGACCTTTTTTTGTTTGAACAAACGTTTCAGAAAAGAAAAAGACTCGCGCTTTGTACCTATCTATTTTTCACCTGGTTTTTCTTATTCTAACTTCTCTGTGCATACATTAAAAAAAAGTATTTTTAATATTATTCAGAATTTTAATATATTTTATTCCCACCGGTGTATGATAAGTTATTAACGTAACGTATTATTAAATTATAATAGAATTAGCAAAATTGTATCCTTTTATCTCGTCTGCTTACATAACAGCTAAGCTTCATTGTTAAATGTATCAGAGAAATTAATTATACTGTAACGTAGTGCTGTCAAAAGTTTAAGATGTCCCGTCAAAGTTCAAAAGTTTTAAGTCCAGAGATAGTGCCGGCGCTCCACCGTCGGGGTGACTGGGGTGAAACGTGTTTGTCAATCACGTGACGACAAGATCTAAGGGTTCACTAATCAAAAACAAACGCCATTAAGGAACTGCCACGTCGATAGTCAGCTTAAGTAAAATTAAAACATGTTTCAGCATCATTGGGCGACAACCAATTTATAGAAATATTTAGCAATATTAGTTTCTCGTAAGGATAGTAGTGCTTTATCTTAAATTATTTAAAAAATAAATTTGTTATTCCAATATTTGTACCCATATCTATATTTCTATACCTGGCGTGTTAAAGTTGACTAATATATGGATATATGGTTAAATAATAATATTAAATAATTTGAATAACTCCCTTTTCGTAAAAAATTTCATCTCGAGGACGCTCTACACATAAACTGTTTATAGTCCTACATTATCTTTGTTTTTAAAATTTAAAATGGGTTTATCACTTATGAAAATGATTTTTTGAAAAAGTGCGTTTTTAGTCTTTTCTTATATAAAGTCTCTGATGCACTGTTTCTTATAACGGAAGGCAAAGAGTTTCACGTTTTTGGGCCTGCCATCGTAAATGTCCGTTCACTAAATTTAAACTTTTGGTAACGGTCGGTCGGTTCTACAACCCTTTCTGCGGCTGAAGTAGATGCTGATGTGAGATTTTGACGACTACCATTTAAATTGTCTGTGATACAGAAGCTCTTGAAGATACAGAAGCGCCATGTTGTGTCGGCTTGTACATCAATCAGCACAATTTAAATTGTACTCTTTCAGGATACCGAAGCCAATGTAGCTCATTTAAAAGGGATTTTATATAAGAGAATTTGAAAATTACATATATTATCCATGTTGCCACATTTAGAATGAATTGTAATATATCCAGCTAAAACATTGGTAGGCCAGCATCAATACTATTACAATAGTCCACACGCGATACCACAAATGTATTTATAAGTAGACGGGCGGCCTCAAGAGGAAGATGTCTCCGAATACATTTAATCTGTCTCAGTTGATAAAAGCATGCACTGACAGTTTTGAAGATTTGATGTTCATTGAAAGATCTGAATCAATGTGTACGTCCAACAACTTAACTGCAGATTTAGTATTCGTAGACATTGATTCCTGCATTAAGTTCTATTCTTTATTCTATATTCGCCCTGATATTCTCCATAGCTCTCTATAAGGTTGAAACGTGGATTCTGAGAATGAAAGAAATAAACATGCTCGACGCACTCGACTTGAGATGTGGGGTTGGCGTCTACAACATGCAGAAAAATAGTTATTTTGTACATTGGGCATGTTTCTAAAAGAGATGAAGATAGCCCAAAGAAATTAGTTATCACGGGTAACGTGCGAGGGTCGAGAGAACGATCTCTAATGGACATGGAAAAAGAGATAAAGATAGATTTGATCTATTTTTATTAATACAGAATATTTATAAAACGATTAATAGAATAGAATAGATAATTAACTGAAGGGAACATAATAGGAAGACCACGGGCAACATGATAGCTGATAGAATAGCTTTAACAGTCGCGATCTTAAAGAATTGAACGCGACCAAGGATTCGGCCCAAGTTAGAATGAAGTGGAGCAGAATGATAAGCCAGATGAAAGGAAGAAGGTGGCGGCAAAAAAAAGTATTAGTAATAAAATAATACAATTTATGGTGTTATCATGCAGGACATAAAGGTTGAAATAGCTTTATTGAGTATAATGTGCTTATCTTTAAACAAACATAAAAAAAAGTCAAAAAGGACAACCTTTTATATTTGACTTAACGAAAAAAGAAGTAAAATATTTAAAAAATTGATAAAAATCACTCCGCGTGTGTTGTGTCATATACAATGATTTTTGACACAGCCACTAGGAAAAAATATTCTAAGGTCGAAAATTATTATTGGTAAGAGTTTCTTCTAAAAATAAATTAATGTAATTCAAGTAGTTTTTAAATACAGTGAAATAGTGTATAAACTATTCACCCTAAAAAAAAAATCATCAATTTATATTAAAAATGTATACTTATAAACGGACCTAAAAATATAAAATTTATATGTATGCTATTTTATATATAAAATGATATTTATGATGACATAAAGCTGAGTAGCCAACATTTCATGAATCTTTAAAATTTCAATGTCCCAAAATGACCATTCGAATCAACCTAAAAATAAAATGTCTAGAATGCGAGAACGATAAGGCCAATATTGTCCGTGCTTCCGCTAACGGCCGATTGAAAAACCGAGCCCTCACAGGGCTGTCCATATTCAGAGCTCGCCACACTGCCACCCGACCCTTGGCCGCATCCCTACAGTGGATTATTGCTGTAATAATTGTTCGTAAATACGGAGGGCGACCAATAAAATTATTATTATTTTATCAATTATTATTTGTCATGAGATTTGCAATAATAATGTAGATTTTTAAATTAAATCATGATTTATTATCCGTATGTATATACGAGTATGTATAAAACAGCCGCAATAAAACTAGCCAACTTATCATCACGCCGTTTCCTCGTAGTAGTAGGTAAAGAGGATTGAGTGCTTACCACGTGTATAATAATAATAATAAACTATTGTCGTTCGTCTTTCGAGACACACACCTCATCCATGTGTTAATTTTTAAATTATAAAACTAGTGCTACTATAAATTCGACTATAAATCGTGCCAAAAACTGTTAAAAAACATGAAATGTGTAAAAAAAATATTTAAAATTTCACACCTACACCACACAATCGGTCACCATGTATTTTATGTTATGTTTATATTTTTGTTGTTATTATTATATATTTATGGTTATGTTACGTTAAGAGTTACTATGACATTTTGTAGTAATTGGTACACAATATTGCTAAAATAATTATATTATCTATACCAATTTTGTAAGCGTGCACTGTTTTGTACCAATATAAAATAATTTCCATTAATTTCGCATCAAATATCTGAAGTATTTTATTTTCAAATTATTTATTATTTTTTGCAAAATTAACTTTGTGGTTAAAATTAATTTTTTTCATTTTTAAGAATATTGAAAGATTACATTCTACGCCTATTCATTAAGGTGATATTTAATTATACGAGTAAATTAAAGAAATAAATATTAATTCATAAGTGTCATTCCACACCTCTTATTAGGCCTGCGACTCGAAATATGAACGGAACATGTGTTGAGTGCGGCGAGAGCAGTAAAAGCTGGGCGGGGGTTCGCCATCACCGCAGGTGGGTGACTGCCGAAGGTCGGGGCGGGTGTTTTATTACTAAGACCGCCGCAGGCATTTCTTGGTACAAATTACGAGGCGTGATAGCCGCTGGCCGCCCCACACCCCTTCTTCTGGAAGCGTCGCCGCCCCTGGACGCCTATTTCGGATTGAGTTTTCTATTCCGGTTTAGGCCTTTGCGCATTTCAGTTATGCGAAAACATCGCACTTGCGTCAACTATGTAGCAAAATATATATATATATATATTTTAAATATAAACACATTTCGGTTGATAAGTTTCAATTTCAGTACATACTCGTAGTTCTGCGGTATTTTTAACACAAATTAAATTAGTCAATTAGGAAGATATACAGAATAATCTATCAATCGACAAAATATTTGGTTGCTACCAGGATTCGAACCTAAACCTTTTCCTTTTCCCTGGATAGGAAAAGATCCAGGTTCAATATCTATAAAACTAACTATAAAAATGTGTATTCTGTAACATGTTATTCCCTTTAAATGTTTTTACACTATACCTCAATATCACACTTGGACTCTCTGTTACGGTTATTTAACGTCCTGATGATAAATATATATTAAAATAAAATAAAACTTTGAGAATAAGTTCACACCATGGACCATTAAATACATAGACATAAACTAATGCAAACTCCTTATCCCAAATTTTTCATTTTGGTGGCACCCATGTGAACACTGTGGTGCCACTTATGCAATCAAAGAACTCTGCGAATTTGTTTTTTAAATGTGACTCGATTGGATCTGACTGATTGATTGGATCTGATTCGATCTGATCTGATTCGATCTGATCTGACTCGATTGGATCTGATTTTAACGCTGACAATACAATATGCATTAATGTAAAAAACATGTCTTATTCATACAATGATTTAATTTTCAAAAAGTAAATACTTTAATACAAATTAAATGTATTAATTACAAAGATATACAGACAAATGATATGTAGGAAAAGATCCAGGTTCGAATTCCGATAGCAACAAAAACATTTTTTCGATAAATTTATTTTATCTGTATATCTTTGTAATTGATACCTTTAATTTGTATTAAATATCACAGACCTTTGTTCTGAAAAATTGCAACTTCGTTCTTCGTTCGCAAGAATGTGTTCTTCTTGAATAAAAGTAAATACTTATATTGTTGCATAAATGTGTCATAATTTATCGGATTTATGTTTCGTTGGATATGTGTGTGTAGAATGTCCCTCACCCCGCAAATAATGTTCCAAACCCCTCTCCTGTATAATCACTATCGTGTCTATTCATTTACTAGTTTGTGGTTTACCCGATAAACATAAAATAAAATCACGGAACTAAAAAAATATGAACAAAACTGTATTCATTCTTGGGCTTGTGAAATCGTTGGATTGGTGAATAAATATAATAATTTGTTTTTGAAACTTTTACATGAAACGGCTCTAGTACTTCGAGAAGGCACTCAGTGCGATGTCAAATCAATCGAGTTATTTATGGTTTACGTACAAAATAATTGACAAATTGTGAAGATAGGTATGTACAGAACATGAATGTAGAGAGGTTGATGAGAACGATATATGATGATAGTCTTGATGGTACCAACAATAGATAATGTCTGCTAAAGACTTGGCATGATATAGATACGTATGGTCCAATTAGAAGCATCATCTCTACTCGTGGGGAAACAGCATAATGATATAAATAGTTGATTAAGTAGATATTTAGTGTGTCTGGAATGATCTTTAGAAAACGATAGTTTTGTCTACTGCATCCCTAGTTCTAAAACGGGAACAACTTAAAATGGGCTATACATTTGTTTCAGTCGCTAAATCGGGGAATTTAATTAAAACAAACTTATGTTCAATAATTATTACAGACTTGTTATTTTTATTTCCATAATTGGGTTCTCTGATTACTGCATCTAAGTATATATGTTAATATTTATTAGGTATAATTTCATAACCACCACCTCTTATTATCGTGACAGCGATCCGTGAGAGTATTGAATGTCTCAAAGAACATTTATAAAGGTTGCCAACTAATTGGGTTATTCGTCCGCATCGAAATTGTTAAAAATTGAAATTCGTTTAGTCCCAACCGCACCTTGTATAAAAATTTAGAAATAATTTACCAAATTCTAAATTTCTCATTACTTTCGTTCTACGATCAAATACCGAGCGGTGAACGACGATATTAAGAACTGGGCCAAATGCCGCCCTTCGAGTCAAGGCGACCACCCGGTGCCAACCCTGAACTCAACGCACCACTAATTAAAACAGACCTGCTGATTAAAATATTCCAAAGTACATACACTGAAGGTGTTACGGAATAACAGGTGTGCAGGGGTGAACTTGGCCTGTGTATTATATTTTCTGAAATGTTTAAATAATACAATTCGGATCTACCTCTACGTGTTTCGTCTTCTTAATATACATTTTAGGATATCCGTTGTCTACGTCTGTCACGGGCCAAATAGTCAATTAATTTTTATAAATATGAAAAACATCCTCTTCTTTTTTACCACGTATCAATTTTGTATTTAGTTTATATGTTATTATTTTATTTATTTAGACACATATAACATATAAACATTATACATCTAAAAGAAAAGTCAGTTTGTTACATATATTTGTTACATATATTTTACACAGATTTTAAAATGTATTGCCCAACTAGGCAAGCCTGTTTTAGGGCAAATTGGCAAACAAATTATATTTCACAAAACCAAATAACTCATTGAAGGCAAAACACAATCAAATAGAAAACGAAACATACTAGGCAAGTAGACGTGAAAATATATAAAATGAGAGAAAAAAAATACTAATAAGCAATACAGTATTTAAAAGAATGTAAGCACATACAAGGTAATGGTAATATGTAAAATCAAAGCTATAATGCAGTCAGTAAAACACATAAAATACATGCAGTTATAATAATTATTTTATAATATAAAACAGTTTACTCTCAGTATCTGGTCTATCTAATTTAAACGACCTGTTAGAAACATCAATTTTTAAAGCTATTCTGCGAGCTTGAAAGGTGAATAATCTTTGACCAAAAAGTAGTTTTCATTCTTGGAACAATTTTAAGATAATTTTCTCTTATGATAATATCTTTTAATCCTCACAGATGGAGCGCTTATTTTCGTATGAAAGCTAGTTAGTATATATAGCACATATAATTGTCTGAAAAACCTGAAATTTCCTAAAATGTGGCTCTGAAGGATACGAAAAGTCACGGCGGTGTAATTATTAGTATATTAGTTTAGATGCTGGAGACACGTATTACACATACCGTGGATAGCGTGACTCACAAATGTCTCCATTAAGCAGGAGCTAAACATCATGAACAAACTCTCAACCAGTTGCTTAAGAAGAATCCACCCATTTTTTGGTATCTTTCGAGCAGTGGCGTGCAGTAGGTATAGACTTAGGTTATGCTGTTACCATGATATTATATATTACTATATAATATACTATATGCTATAATGTACACTAGGTAGGTTTATGAACCTACATTTAACCGAAGTCTTTAGGCAAAACGAATCCATATTAATAAAAATGCATTATCCTTGAACGCAAAAGAACGATCATTAAAATAAAACGTTTTGTAAGGTAGTAAAATTTGCGAATTAGTAAATGAAGAAGTAGATGCTTCGATCAGTTTTAAACCAAGTTAAAAACCTTTCAAATGTCATTCTATTAGGAAACAGCATAAGTAAGGACTTCGTACAACATGGATCAGCTGATCCATTTCTGACTCTGCCGAGTGGAATTTTTAATTCACTTGGAACAAATTGTATGGCTTGAATAAAGCGATAGATTAAAATAGTGGTTATCAATTATAGTAGCAAAAAATGAAGAATAACCCAGTAGACGATTACAGAGCTATGCAACTAATGATTCTACTGATACACGGTGGGCGCCAGCGTAATTATAACATATGGATAATTTGTTTTTCAGAATTTTTAGTAATGCACAACTTTTTTACTTGTATGCAGTGCACGCTCTTGCTTGAGAGAAGCGTGGTTAGTGTAAGTGGACCACGTCGAAGAACGGTGAGGAAGAGACATGTTCTCCACTCATTGGACCAACTTAGTGGAAAAGGTAACAGGAAATTCTCTAGTGACAGCTTTTAGATATCGAGATATTAGGATATTTTAAAAAAAGTAGTGGAGCATAGTCAAGAAACCATGAGTTCATGGAGATCACGAACCTCAGTCATGAAGAACCGACGTGGAGGATGGATTTTATTATAACTAAGTGATCGATTTCATAAATTACCGTTAAATTTAAATAATTTTATTTTGATCGTTATAAATATAATACATTAAAAATAATTTTAATTTTGTAACCTGTAAGTAAAATAACCACAGTCAGAGGGAATTTTTTAATACATTTTGTAATCGGAGAAATATAAATATAACCTTTTCAGATAGGATTTAGAATCGGTTTCACATCATTGGAACAAAATAGAATATCCCAGGTTTTTTTTTAATAATGTAAGATTCTTGTTATTTTTAAAGATACTCGTATTTTCCAATACATATTTGTATTATATTAAATTAATAATTAGTAATATATATGCAAATGTCTTACCGTGATTCTAGAGAGTGCTATTTTTTCCAAGGAGGGATTAATTTTAATACACGTAGAATGCATAAATATGGTGTACATAACGCTTACTTAGGAGGAGTTGTATTTAACCTTTTAAATGATATGAGCGTATTAACACGCCAAACTTTGTATGTCACGCCAAGCTATAAGCGTATTAAAATGTACTTTTGGACCTTGCATACTTGCAGGAATCAGTTATATTTTAAAATCATTTTGCCATCTGTAAGCACAGGTCCCAGTTATTGGTAGATAAGTTAAAAACCTTTAAAGCCTGGTCTTCCATTTTAAATATAGTTGGCAGTTAAAAGCCTAATAAATTGAAATTGAAAGAATATATAACTTTTATTATACTTTATTGTTCTTAGATTTGTAACGTTAGATACACATGATACAGCGTGCGTTAGTTGATTCAATCTTACAATATGGAATAATCGGTTGAGGAGGAACTGTGTCACATACCTTAAACCTTTAAGAATAACCAAAAAATACATGTATGTGAACATGATATACAAATATATAAATAAAAATGCAGAGTAAATACATAGATACGTTAATTAAAATAACTCAATCAATATGCAACAATTGTCTATTAAGTTATTTATTGTGACAATTATCAGATTAACTTAAAATTTTCAAAAGCAAAGTTAACACAGTTGAAAAAAAATTATTGGCAAGTGAAACATGATAAAAATCGTTTTAACACCGTTTTAAAATCACGTACCTAGAGGAACATAATTCATAATCTTTCGGCTCAATAAAAACAAGCAAAATTTTTGGAAGATTATCACGAACGAAACGTGTCAAGTAACTTGATGTGGGTGGTTAGGGGAAAGTGGGGTAGTAAAGCACACCTGGCGGAAAATACGTCAGTGTCGCGTAGCGGCCGCAGGCACAATCTACCCCCGACTCCGTCTCATACAGCTAGAGCGATATTCTCTTGACTTCGAGTCAGAAAAATATTTTTTCTTTTACGGAAAACATTTAGTTTTCTTTTATGTTACGTATTTATAAAATTGCGTAATTGGTAGACTTATTTAATGAATGATTAATAAAATTTATAATTTCACGCTTTTATTAATTAAACAAGTAGGTGGTAATTTTTTTTTGTCTTTATGTACAAAATAAAATACACAAAAAAATAATAATTTGGTCGGATCACTGACTTTGACCAGTATCGAGATAATATTATGTGTTTTGTATAACGTGAAACATACATACAGTTACATAAGTGGGTGAACACTTATGATATCTACTTATGATGTTTATAATTCTTTCTACCAGTTCCACAAGTTTTTTTAAAATACATACTGAATACATGCATTTTTTGTTAACATAACATATTTAAATATGACGCTCCAGTTATATATATATACAAATTAAATAAATCAACTATTGTTGAAAGATATACAGAAAAAATATTTAGTTGCTACCGAAATTCGAACCTGGACCTCTTCCTATCAGGGGAAAGCGCTTTACCATTTTCGCTATAGCAATCAAAAAACATTTTCGACAAATTTTGAAATTATATTCTATAATCTTTCCAACTGATACATCTAGTATTCCATTTTCTATTATTATTTTCTTGATAAATAGATTTAATCTGTATGTATATTTTTCTAGTTGATTAATTTAATTTGTATTAAAATACTACCGATCTATGTCGTGAAAATGTAACTACATAACAAAAAAATGTGTTCTCCTTAAAAAATATATATAAATGTTTAATTTAAGGTTTCCACGAGCATTAGTGTAATGAACTGGTGTATCTACTGGATCAGATCACGTTTTTGTAGATGGTTTCTCTGAGGAAACCTAAACCGCCGTTTCAGCACAGTAACACATTCAATTTTCAAAGCATTGCCTCTAAAGTTACGATACAACCGTACTCGTGGGAGATTAATATCTTCTGCGAATATTTATATAATTTAATTTAATGTATATGTTTATATATTATCATCACGTACAGTTTGGATTGACCGGGCATCCTACCATGGATAGAACGCCAGGACCCGAGCTTACGCCATCGGTCTAGCTTCAATCGGTACTTACATATTTTAGGGTTCTCGCCGGGTAATATCCATGGGCCACTATATGAGAGTAACTTTTGTCTGCAAGGGAAAATGGATGCATAATGTCAACAATTTTTGTCCATATTATAAGTATAATTAGAATTATCTTTACAAGTACCCAAGCTTCTCGCAGTTTTTCTATATTTCATGTTCATGTTTCACATGTCCATCTGTCTTTCGAGGCACTATTTTTTCTAACTTCTTGACATCTTGTACACACCAGTATACCAGAGGATCCATGAGGAGCCAGCGAGGAACAGCTCGTCAAACTCGGAACCGCCATCCAGAATATTTCCAATAAAAGAACACCGCCATTCCAAAAAGTGTCCAGCACACTCCTCTCAGAGCTAGTCTCGATCCGTTTTCACGGACAGCTCGCCACATTGATTTGCCATAGATTATTTGCAGAGCGACGGGCTTCTTATTGGCTTGGGACTGCAGTGGGACCCATGCATAGCGTGATATTTCTCCTCTTATTATTTTGGTGGGCCCACACATGTGGACGTATGCATCCAGACGTGGAAATATATTCATCGAGTGTACATTTTTAAGCAACGGCGTTACAGCAACTTTATCTTTTTAATTAGTAAAACACTTTACTGAAAATATACAGATTTCATGAAGCCAGCAGGGTAATGATTTTTTGATTATAAATTATAAAGATATGTTATGTTAAATCATAATTCTAATCCACTTATTTAAAATAAAGCAAAATCCGCATTAGTTTTAGAAAGTCCAAAATAGGCTGTATGCCCGAGAATATTTACCAAACCATAAATCTTCATCCCCCGGACTGAACATCACTTCCCAAGGACATCACACACCGAACCCTTTCTGTTATATCGCACGGCGCCGCACATAAATGGATAAGTCGGCTTAGAATATCCGAAAGTAAGCCCTTCAATCGATTAAATTGATTTGTTTTGCAGATACCCAAGAGGCTGGATAATCGCATCAATACGGCGATTAGTTCCCGACTTCATTATTCGAGCTCGACTTACTTGATTGCGCATTATTAAATTAATACATTCCCATTTTTTACCTCCGCTTCAGAATCTGTTTTAAAATCCTGTTAAGGGCGCGCGCGACTTCTTGACTATACCACGTAGTACTAACTACGTGGTAAAGTTGATTATTTTGCATCTCACATTGATTGTCTCCCTGTCAGTCACCTCCCCACTCTAACCAAGACTCCGCCTACACCCCGTATTGGATGTCGTTTAAATTTTATGGAATAGCTCAGTTGTACGCCAGTCTTAACAAAGATACGTTAGTATCGAAACCGGTTGACGTAAAATAACATAGAAGTTTAAACAATGTTAAATATAAATACAATTTTAAATTATGTCTAACCACAAGGTTAACGCTACAAACATCAACAATATAAGATATTCGTATCAGAAATAATGAGTAAATATACATTTTTGATTAAATTTAAAAAAAAATTAACTTCAGAACAAATAAGTTGTAATATCACAGACCAAACGTTCTGAATAATTACAACTTCACAATAGGAATGTGTTATCCTAACAAATAAGTTGTATACATCAATTTGACACTTGCCTTCAATGAAATGCAGGTATTTTCCATTTCATTTTTGGTTTGTGATGAATATACATAAGAATTTTATTTACAAGATTTTCATTGGATGCATTCTAAACTTAATTTGCTAGTAAGTATATACAAAGTATTGAATATATTGTATTTAATGGAAATTGGTCAATTATGGATGTATTTTTTTTTAAATGCTTACACGGTATACGTATCACATCAATATTCTTACGAGGCTTGAATCCCCGACCACTAGATCACTAGGCGAGTATCGTAAGCACTAGACCACAAGCACATCACGTCATTTATACAACCAATGTTAAACTGAAGAACGTGATATCGGGTATAAATATAAAATTGCATAATATCTCACAAGATCTCTAAGTGAATGATTGAACCGAATACACACTCACAAGAGACTTTTGCCGAAATTGCAAACTTAAACCAGGGTAGGCAGGTAATTGAAGCAATCATTCAACGGTAGGAGAAAGGTTTTACTTAAGCTTATTACTTAAGATACATAAACCGATAGGTATAAACCTATCACTATTAAATAACCTTAAGTACTGATAGGTATAAACCTATAAGTGTTGAACAACCCTTAAACCAAAATACCCTTTGTACTAATTATTAATTTCAAGACATAAAGGTATTGAAGGGAAATTAATTATGGCTGATATTTATAGTACCTAGTATAGAGGATTATACAGATGTGACCATGGCTGAGAAGTAGAAGAAGTTGACTACAAATGCAGTGGGCTGACGATCGTAAGGTAAATGTTGGAAAACTCTTTGATTTGTTGGAGAACTATACAACTTTTGAGAATGGTTGTAGAACTGTACAAGATAGACCGGTGGCAGAGTATGAATAAATCCTGTACCCAGGCATGGGAGAAAATGATAACGTAGGACCATAAAAAAGTTCATAGTATCCACCTAAATATATATTTATTCACTTTTGAATAATTCTTATTTAATCCAGATATCCTCATAAATGGCGTTTGCATCGTTTTTCCAAATACAAAGGTAAAAAGAGTTTAAATACAGTTAAATTAATCTGAAAAAGTATGCATGCACTATATTAGTATTATGTTTAATATTTGTTGCAAATTTTACATTGTAGTTTTATTTATTAGTTAGATTAATTCAAACTTTGTTTTATGAGTTAAATTAAGTTAGTACTAGAATTATTTTTAAATAGAATTTTAAAAACATGTTGACATACGAGTATATGGTTTTAGTTAGTTTATTTGACATCTTAATATTTTCCGAAAGTGGTTGGTGTATTCAATTTAATCCATAAAGTGGCTTAAAGTTTTAAATAATCTATATATATTAAAATATAAGTACTTATGAGAATCATTTTCCGACGTATCTGAAAACCTTAAAAATATTTTTTTATATGTTCCAAAACATTCAGACTACACGTGTTTTCATCGTGAGGAGAATATACTACATTCATTATTAACTTATCATGCAGTTCGAATATTTTTTGTTAAAAATATTACACCAGAAACAATTTAATTTGTAAAATGAGCAGACCGGAAGGATTTCTTTTGAAGCGGAAGCAGGATGTGCTATTTGCAGCGGTATCGGAACTGGTGGATGCATATTACCCATGGACCACAGCTTTACAGGGGGGGAGGTATTCACAATGGCGAAAAACATTCGACCACGTAGGTGGATTAATCTGAGATATTCAAATAGAGCACTCGTGTTGCGATATATTTAGAGTGAACCTTCGATCATCAGTACGTACATCACGTTTTGTTTATTTATTAAGTTTGGTTTAAAAGTCTTTGTTTATTAATTTCCAACAAATAAATTTCAATAAAAAAGTCATGATCAAGATGCCTTGTCAATGATGATCTTTGAAGATATCTTCTCTTGTGAAAAATATTAAACTGTTTATTTTATTGCTGTATATTTAAATATTATTTACATATTTTGTGAAAATACTTTAACGGTGTTATCGAATTGTAATCAAATTTTTATGGCGTTCAATTAAACGTTTCATATTAACAGCATATAATTAAAGTTAATGTGATTATCTTTCATAATAAAAAGGTAATTTTATATATCGCTAACGATTTACGTACATTAAATATTCAATGCAACAATTTTAGATTTACATAATTTGATTTATGTCTCTGACTTAATTAAAAATGTTGTATGTTTTCCGTCATACGTACGTTATTGTGCACGTAGCATTCTAAATAATAATGTAAAGTAAAACAAAAATAAATTAAACTTTACTTATTGTAGATAATACCACTTACGGCAGACTGCATGCACTTGTGTGTGTGTGTATGTTATGCGAATACAGTTACAAAGTGCATTATTGTGAAAAATTGAAATGGAGGAGAAGTCCTATTAGGACCTCCCTCTTCCTGCTGCCCTTCTCCGTCTTTCTCCTTTGACGGATAGGTAATCCTTTGAACTTTCAGTCGTGGACAAAAGATATTGTAAAAATGGAAAAATTCTTCAACAATAACCAGTAGAATAGCCACAATGTATGGCTGACCGATACCAAATTGCAACGAAATGAAATTACCAAAGAGTGTTCGATTTTCTAGATGGCCGGCCACGATGCCGGCAAAATGGACGCCACAAGTAATGTTAGGGCTATTATACCTTTAGATACTGTTGCGTATATTCTCGGTTGGAATATTAAATAGAAGAATTATTAAGGTACAGGTATTTTCAAGAGATGCATTCTTATTCGCATATGCAATATACATATTTGTGTACATGGCCCGGATTATATAATAGATATAATACAGGAATGATAATTTTCTGTCGTAGCGAGAATAATTTTGTGTGTTTAATATTTATATGTACCGCGTTCGTGGTGTACACAAAAATCGTTCTCATTATAAAAATATGTAAGATATCATATTTTTTAAATGATAACGCATTTATGTTGTGAAATTGCAATTTCAGAACATTATTCTGGCGTATTTTAAAAATATATACAGAAAAATACATTACTTTAATACACGTTGGGTTATCATCAGGTGATAACTAAACGAAATATAGAATTGTTATCTATTCGCGCAATGGGGCGGGTTTGAGAAGAAGGGGGAGGTTTCGGTCGTTACGAGAATATGGACAGTAAAGGCGAAGTATTAGGGAATGTTGTGTTCTTAATAAGTGTTTTCTCAGTCTTTTGTATTTCAACAGTTTTCAAATTGTTCATTATTAATCCTTTATAAGGTATCAAGTGAAGAAGTTTTAGTCTATGACTATAGAAAATAGTAGTGAAACTAGTCTCTAAACTAGTAGTGAAAATAATCCAATGTGTGTGTAGTACAAAGTTTTGTTGTTAAAAATAAAATAATCATGTTACATATCTATTAATGATAGAAAAAATACATATTCATAAAATGATGTGTAATGTACAGAAAAAATCTATAAGTATATCGAAAAATTTATTCGATAATCAGAATTTTTCTTTATAGCTTTCTAATTGATATATTTAATTTGTATTATGTATTGTTATTAATTTTGAACGTTTTGGTGTTAATATTATGATAACGTTAATGTTAATTAGTGATGAAATAATCATGCCTACTAATCATCACACTAAAATAAGATAGTTCTCAAGCTTTTCCTATCGATGGGCTGTTTTTTGTACACAACATTTTTTCCGGTACTGACATTTTAAATTTTTATTAAAATTCATTCATGCTGATGAAAATACATCATAGACGGTATTACGTCATTCATATCCACCGCAGAGTTCGTTTCCATCACTAGGTTGTTTCGGGCATTTGTGACTGTGGCTACTACGCCACTACTGTAGTGATGAGAAAAAATGATACTCTTGACTCACTGGTGTGAATGTGATTGATGTTCGATAATATCAGTGATTGGAAACTGTGACTGTGATCATAGTTTCATTACTAATACGCATGCGCCGCACAATATCACAATACACGAAATAAATAAAAAAAAACAATTTTTTTGCGTAAAAAATATATTCTAGCATTTATATCCAATTTACAATCACAAAAATAATGAAAACCATTTCAAAAATGTGTTCATTTTTCGGGTCAAATTATCAGCATTTTGAGGTTAAATGCGTAAATTTGTTTTAACAGAATCTACTAAATGGCGCTTATCACGAATTATAATGTCTTCCATTCATAAATATTTTCGTTTCATATGCACATGCGCCGAATCACGGCTCACAACCAAATAGAAATAAATAAATCACGATATTCCCAGATATTCAATCACAGACAGTGAGTGTGACTCAAAAACATCAGCGATTGATTAACGGATCGTGATTTTAAGCTCATCACTACACTACTATCTCCAATGACGTAAATCGAGTTCTACCAAAACCGATGAGAAAATGCTAAGAGGCTGTTTACTTATTACCAAAAGTACAACTATTGTTTATTATAATTTACAATTGAGCGTGCGGTTAAATTTCTTAACCATGGAAATCACACAGAAATTAAAATAATTTTACGAATTCAATCGTTACACATGACGTTGAATATTTTATTATTTCGCAGGAAAAACAAATTAAAAGATTGATATATATTACCAAAAAAATGTGATTTTTGAGAGAAGCGCTTAAAATATTAGGTTAGTAGGAAAATAATATCGATTCAAATTCAAATACACTTTTTTAAGCTATACTAACATTATTATTTGAAATATATAACATTCGAAGCGACGCATTTTAATTTACAATTTTTCATTTATATATTACGGTAGTGTGACGTTGCGGTTTTCTGAAGTTAAGTCAAGTTAAGATAAAATCTCGAAATGCATTTTCAGCAGCAGTTTAGTTGTTGAAAACCTTACCCTGTAAGGAATTGTCGAAATGCATAATTGAGTGATAATCTATTGGCATGACGTTCGATTCGTACGGAAGACAAGCGCTCGCAGCGTACAACAAATTTCGTAACGGCGATTTTTTATGTTTTCGTTCATTTTGTGCGGCATTCATTTATGGAGTTATTTTAATTTTCTTAGATGTTTTAAGTGGTTCAGAATAACTATTGTTTGACAACTAATACCTGACTATTGTGTTAGCATTCTAATTATTGTGGATGGTTCAATTAAACTAACGTTTTCAGTTGGTCGTTATCAACTGAAGAAGGACGCTCACGATTTTCAACATCAATGCTCTCGTCTCCGGGGTGAAATTTTTGAAACCACCATTGGACCGTGCGTTTTTAACAGCACCCGCACCAAAAGCATATGTACTTAAATTCAAAAGCCCAAGTCAAATTAATAATAATAACAAAACTTAAGTAGATGTTACCAAAATGCAGACGGAAATATATACTTCAAATCAACAACAACATAAACGCGATGAAATAAGATTCTCAATGAAAAAAAAAATTAAGATTTAAGTTCAGAAAACGAAAACCATAATTATTTTCCTAGCAACCTAGTAATTACTTTTCAAATTCTGAATCGAAATATTACACAAATATAAATAGATATTTCTTGAATTTAATAATCTATTCCCGCCAAAACTTTGCAAAAGGAAAGCAAGTGACTCCAATACCCTCTCAGGGTACCCCGGGGCTCGTGGCTCATTGCTCTTTAAGGGTAACTAGATAATGATGGCTTCCGTCTGCCCTAATTAGGGGTCATATTGTGCTGAAGATCTGGAACCGATGATTCATCCGACTGAATAGATATCATTGTTGAAATACGATCAACTTTATCCGAAAATACATTTTTTTTTCTCATTTTGTTCGAATTTGAATAAATACATTTTGTTTCGTAGTTTATTTAATACCGAACTTTTTCCACGAGAGATGTTCATGCTCGCGGGCTGTTAGGGCTTGAATCCATTTCCTTTAGGAAAATAGGAAAAAAGTTTTTGATCAAGTTGTGTTCTATCATTGTAAAGATTGTGGTTATTTAAAAGCAACTTTGTGTGTTATGAGTTTATTTGAAATGTTCTGAAATAAAAATGTTAAAAGTATATTTGGTGGACGCACAGGAGACATAGTTTTTTAAACATATTTTTTAAGCAAAAATTAAGTAAACAGTCAATATCATACCCATATATTAAAAAAAAAATACGATGTCTCTAGTCGAAAAATATCTTATAAATTAATCAAAAAACGTATGTAAGGCTATGCAAAGCCATTCATCAAAACTTGAACTACGAGATGGGGTATATTAGGTAGATGATGACAAAATCGTGTCAGCGAGAACGCGGATACTTCACTTTTCATAAGTCAAATTCTTAAAACAAACAAAATCGTGCCAACTCCGTTGGCCTGTACCATGTATGGCGAAATACATACATTATTGTGTTTCGTCCAAGTCCCTTCATGGGAGAGTTTACTTAATAGTTAGCTCTTTAATGGCTGTCTTGTACCCACTGGTTTCTTTACTTCCGTACATAACACTTGATTATCTGTTTGTTTGTAATGTTGTTATATACCCGTATTTAAAATAAATAAAGATAGCACTTTAAAGGTCGCAGGAAGGCTTAAATTTAAATTTCTG
Organism: Eubasilissa splendida; assembly: GCA_031772225.1. Lineage (NCBI taxonomy): Eukaryota > Metazoa > Arthropoda > Insecta > Trichoptera > Phryganeidae > Eubasilissa > Eubasilissa splendida. The sequence goes on along the minus strand of CM062850.1, from coordinate 11,535,740 downwards.
TTCGTTTTCGCAATCTCTTACATTAGCTTTTGTTTTTTATCTCCTTTCTTTTGTGTTTATTAATTGTACATTTCGCGTTTCTGTAGTACTGTGTGTGGAACCGATAAAAGAAGTTGAAACTTTTACAACTAGCGCCTCTTTAATATGCATAGCCATAACTACATAGACTAAAATAAAACATAAAATATTTATAGCTATAAACAGCTATAACTATTGTAACTATTGCATATTGTCCATATATTTAGTACATTCATTGATGTCAATGTATGATATATCTCTAGACCGATATAAACCTTATTAAATAAAAAACGTAAGAAAGCCTACGTGCATAAGCTATATTTGAGATATGTAATTAGATTTTTTAGATGTTTTTTAAATAAATTTATGTAATATACTCATTTGTATATAAAATTAAGACGACACGTAAATTATATTTCTGTTTAAATTTGAAAATGTATATTGAAATTGTTTTCCAACTTTTTTAACCATTTATCAGTCATGCAACTAACTATTCGTACAATTGTGGCGGACGTCATTTATTGGCAACACCATGCAGTTCCAAGTTCTGCACTAAGTTGGCCGCCTTGCAACCCAAGACGAACAGTTAAATGATGTGTTATGACGAATGAGGTGCAAAAGGAAACATGAACTAAAACAAGCACTCAAAAATGAGACCTTTACTCGCAACCAACAACCCAGATGTCGTACTACATGGTTAAGTACAGTATTTCAACATTATTTTAACCTTCTACATTTTAGAAAATAAATATCTGAAGACTAATTAAAAAAATATTATTTGCCTTTAATTTTCGTCCCGACTAGCAAAAACTAAAAATACCAATGAAATTTACACAAACATACAACAAAAAAACAGCGTTATACACTTAACGTTATTTTATATTTCTAATATTAATCATGCCAAAAGGGTTATAGAGAAAAGCGGTTAGAAGCGAGATTGAGAGAAGAGCAGAGTCGCTTTGAAGTATAGACACCATAAAATAAATATGTCTGTATTACTGTATTGAAGCGATAAGTACATGTTGCTCGGCAAATAAAGTGTTAAATAAACGAGAAGAATTATATTATTTTTAAGTACAATCCGTGTAATTGTTTACGCTCTAAAGCAAGATATTTTCTAAATTATACAGAAAAGTCTGAGAAATTAAAAACTGAAAAATTGAGTTCCAAAATAAAGTTTTTTTTTCGGTTTTTTTTCTTAGTAGAAGAAGAAAGGCTGAATTATACATTACAAAGTGGCAAGCAACATTAATTAAACAGCGTTGATTGATGCAAATGGGGTAAGAAATACGATGTTTCTGAAGGGAAGGCGTATTACGAAGTCGGCGGTGCCAATTACAAATATTATCCAACCATAATTACCTCCCGTTTTCCAGGGAAAGAATGGGAACTGCGGAGCAGCAAAAGTTAATAAATACATAAACACGGGGAGCTTAGTGGACGGTGGAACTCGGCGGAGGATTCATTATTCAGCGTGAACTGCGGAATACTTCCAAATGGATGAAGGTTTGCTAATGCCAGGAAGCAGTAAGTACACACTCGTCATTTTAGACGAGTACTTTTGAAAACAAACAGTAATGTTGTAACATTAAGTATACATTTCTAATGAACGGTAGTTAGGAAAACCAATCCATGTGCTTTATTGAAGGGAATAGTAGTATCAGGACTGTATAAATAAGATTAAGCGTAATATGCGTTAAAACATATAAACATTTCAAATACACTTATGTTTAAAATTCATTTAATGTAAGTCGCGTAAATAAACTTTTTAAAAGATAGTTAGTTCAAGTCTATGAGAGATTTAGTAATTCTAGATATTTTACCGCATGAAAAACATGTTTTGCAGTTATGATCTCAACCTTAGATAACGAATGCGAATGGTCAGATGCTATGTATTCTCGATATTATTTTATGGATTGAAAACATGGACAATATACTGGATGAATAGGGTTATGAATAACGCTGTTAATATAGAAAAATAAATATTTAAAACAATGAAAATTAGAAATGTTCAATATCTCGGACATGTAATAAGACATCTGAAGAACCACTTCGTAATACAGGGAAAGATTTCTGGAAGTCGGCACCCTGGAAGAAGGAGAACGTCATGGCTGAAGAACCTAAGTCAATGGATTAGCCATTCTACTGTACAGCTTTTTCAGGCCGTAGTAAATAAAGTGATGATAGCCAACGTCCCTTGAACGGATAGGGCACAATGAGAAAAATAAAATATTTTACTAGAGTTTATTATGATGTATCATTTACATACTTACAATATATTTCATGTAACTTCAAGTGTTATAAATGATTTTTATATCACATGTATAATATATTTATTTCTTACATCGTTGCAGTATGTGCGATAAATTGTATTAATTATTTGAATACGGCGAATTGATTTATTTAATAAATCTATTAATTGTACTTTTTTAAAAAGCACTTGTGCGGTGTAGAGATATTAGCTCGTGCCTCCCCCCCCATAATATAGTACTAGAGCAATATCAGAAAAGTATGTGACTAAGTAGTGACCAACGTCATTTTCGTTACTATGATGAAAACATATTTTATGCAGTACCATAAATGTGAAACTTACGTTTTGCCACACTTTAGAAATTCATATGATCGAAAAACCACAACATTTATGTTCGAAAATGAAAATATATCCCTTTCATTCCCGGTAGATAGGTGAATAATTTATTTGTGAACTTAGTACCCACATATCACATACCTAATACCTACCGACATAAAGTACAATATTAAGAAATCGTTTTCTAATAAATGAAATTATAAAATGTCAAAAATAAATATAATAAAAAATTATTTTATTTATTTCACCCTTCCCAGTGAATTTTACACGTAACCCGCGATGTTTATACGTGATTATGGAAGTACTAATTGTAATAATTTTATTATTCACAAATTCCTTAATACAGAGTGAATTTAATAATTTGATTTGGAATATACCTACCTATCAGTCAAATGAATGAGTTATAATTATATTTAAAAATATAATATACTAGCTAAAATACCCGGCGTTGCTCGGGATGTATTTAGGGGGATGTGGGTAGTTCTTTTTCGAAATTAGCTGAAGAAAGTAATTTTCCTCTTTTTTTGAACGTCAAATGTGCAAAATTTCATCAAAAAGTACCAAAATTATAATACCAAGCTCAAAATAAAACTGTAGATATGTATAAAAAATTAACACACCCACCCATCTTTATATATATATATATCTTTAAATAATATTAATATTAAACAATATCAGGAGTGAGAATTCAAGGAACGTGATATTAAAATAGATCTCGTGACATTATAATTACTGATTAAAAAAATATTTGAATTATTTTATTAAGGAGAACACATTCTTATTGTGAAGTTGTAAGTATTCAGAACACAGGTCTGTGATATTTTTAATACAAAATAAATTTCCGATCCGGAAACTTCCAATCCGGAGAAAAGAGATTCAGGTTCGAATCCTGGTAGCAACAACAATTATTTTTCGATAAAATTGATTTTATATGTATATCTTTCTAATTAATATATAGTATTTAATATGTATTTGAATTATTTTATTATTTAAATTTGTGAATACTCGATTTTTTCGAATTATAATTATATTCATATGACTGATAACAGACTATGAAAATAGATTAACATCATACAATCAGTATCATCATTTAACACTATGGACCACAAATATTCTCCAGGCATCTTGTTAATGGCTCGTTAGAAAATTTCTTGGTGGTTGAATTGGGACGATTGGACCTGCAACACATGTGGTTTGAACAGAACGATGCCACCTCCACACACAGCCCGAGCTACACTTGAAATTTTGCGAGAAATTTTACCCGGCCGCATAATGTCAAAGAGTGATGATTTCGACTGGCCTCCTCGATCACTTGATTTGACGGCTCCCGACTATTTATATTGAGGTACTTGAAAGAAACGGTCTACACCAATAAGCCAATAACAATTCCTGGGATATAATATTCACCCTGTACATCTTTCTCTACAGAATCCACCTATCTAATTATGGACGGCCTAGTTGGTCAAAACTAAAAACAAGTAGGAATAAACATAATTCTTCAAGTATGTAAAAAAATCCATCGCTTGGTGGTTAAAAATATGGTTTATAGGGGCCAGAATTAGTTCTTAGACAAAATTATCAGAAAATAACTCGCGGAGATATTTTGTTATATTAAAAGATTTTTTCGAAGAGATAATTTTTAAATGTTTTATTATTAATTACGAAATATGTATATATGTTACATAATTTAAATTTATAAATATGGGATAGGTGTTTAATTTGATATTTTAAATATATTTAATATAGTCTATATAAATCTAGTAAACAGTATTAAGGCAAAACAGAGTTTATTTTTATTTCAATTTTTTTTTATAATCACTCGTCTAACCGTATTATTTCTCTTTTCATTAAAAATAAAAAAAATATAAGTTTAGTCATTCATTTGTCAGTTTTCTCTGTGCCACGTATATTATACACGATTGTAGTTACTTCTTAACCCTTTGTACCTCGAACTATTAAATTTAAGTGCCTACCAACTGTATACTTTTTGTAGCATTCTTCAAATGTAAAATAAGAAAATTGTGATCGATAATTAAAAAATAAAAATGTAGGTAAATAAATATTATTAATTATAATTTGTGATACTTCTAAATACTGTCACTTCTTGCACGATGTACACAAAAATATATAGCATAGTACACAAAATAGGAAAGAAATATTTTAAAATATTAAAAGAATAATTGAAAAATAAGAAAAACAAAGTTAGTCAAAATAACTATTAATAATCATAAGGAATACAAGCGCGTCAAATCTAACCTTGTAACAATGCGCAACTGCCAATTTCATCTGCCGCAGAGTTGACATGCAATAAAAAAATTACTCTTGTTAGTAATCTAAATAAATCTAGTAAGCTATTATTTACGTAGATTTAATAGTATCGTCAGAGAATTGACACCTCACTAAGATATATGATTACATAAAGATGATGGTTCTTTAAAGTACCGTCAGGGTAGAAAAGGTTTTAATTGAATACTATATTATATTCATGAAAAAATAATCTTCGATATAGACCTTGGCTTACACGGGCTTAACACGGGCACACGTGCAAGGCCACTTTAGTAATGAATTTAAAAATTGAATCGAGTTTTAGCAGTAATTGATTCAATTATTCAAAGGACAAGAAACTGTAACATGTTGTGGTCAAATTATGTTAAAAACAATATAAGTTAAAATAAAGTGTACTTCTAGATATTTATTTAATATTCTGTAACAACGCGATGTCGTGTCGATTCCAGCCGGGTTGGAAACTTTTCGTTGAATCGGCCGGCGGGTAAAGAAAATTTCAAGGAAAAAAGCAACGCGCCGGACACCTGACAGCGAACGATACAAGAAATATCGAGTAGGTACTGCGCCGTGATTAATAATTGGCAGCCTCTGAACTTTCCGTTTACAACTTTGTTAGGCCCGCCGTGTTGGGGATAAGTGCACGCCGGCAACTTTGCCACCTTAAACATTCACCCGCAAAGGCGTAAATCAGCACGGCACTTTGTTAAAAGATTAAAATTAGAATCATGCAGTCGTCAACTAGTACCTTGCGAAACTTGAACACGATTGCAAAATAGCCTGGAATTCATTTTTGGTACTTGGACACGTGCAGATATTTCTGTTAGATTAAAGTTTTATGACGAGATATTCACTTATCCCAGAGAAGCTCCCGATAGTGCAGTTGAAAAGAATTTTTTACAGAAAAAATCTTTCTAAATATTCTTCAAAACAAGGGCGTGAAGAAATGAAAAAAATGTTAAAAATAATTGTAAAATTTGTTGGCCAATTATATTACAAGCGATTTTACATCAATATAAATCACATTTTGTTGCGAATATTGATTTCTTGAACAATTATGTAATATAATATTTATTTTATTTAAAATTACAAGGAATGTGTAACATGTATTTGCAATGATTTAAAAAAAACAAATTATTATTACTTATTCACATATGCACAGAAGACTTTTTCAGATTCTATCAAATTATAAATTTGAGATATAGTGAGACTTGATTACAACGCCAAAGAATTTTATATAAAATTAATCAAAATAAGACCGTGAAACATGCAGAGGTCCACGTTAGATTATATATATATATATATATATATATATATATATATTTTTTTTTTATCCATTATAAAATCCTCCACAGTAAGTAATGTGTTTATAAAAATTGAAAAAACAAATCTCAAGTGTTGAGTACTGATTAGGGATCAGACCATTCGCAAAGCGTGAAGTAAAACAAGGTTTTTTCTTACTTACTTACTTATCATCACGCCGTTTCTCGGCGGAGGTAGGCAGAGAGGATAGAGCATACACTTTTCTGCCCTGACACACAATTCTCGCCTCATACAGATTCATACATCTTCTCATACAAGCTCGCCGATTGTTGAGGCTTTTAACAGGATCATCCTTCAGTATCTGGTTTACCTGGTCGTGCCAAGTCTTCTGCGGACGTCCTCTACTTCTGGTGCCATCAACACTTGCGTCATATATCTTTCTTACCATTCTTTCCTCATTCATCCATTCCATATGACCAAACCACCTAAGTGATCCTTTCTTAATCTTACTCACTATACTAAGATCAGCTTTGCATTCTTTCCTTATTTCTTAATTCTTTACTCTGTCATATATGGATCTGCCACATATACGCCTAAGTGATCTCATTTCCACTGCCAGCTCCAGGCCTCACTTCCATACATCAGTGTAGGTACCAGGACTCCATTGTGGACCGCTAGTCTTGCCTCAGTTGACAAGTTCCCATTAGCTATAATTCCATTCAAGGCACCGTTCACTTTATTCCCTGCAGTCACCCTCCTTTCGATATATTTCTTTGTCTTTCGATTTCTATCGAACATACTTCCCAAATACCAAACTCATCTATTTGTTTCAGATATTCATTACCTACAAGTATATCGCACGTTGTCTTGCTTTCCTCCTTTTTGAATTAGATCACTTTCGACTTATTGACATTTATAATAAGGTCGCTTTCCTTGCATACATCGTACATTCTATTCAACTAGCCTCTGTAATTCTTATTCATTATTCGCCATTAATACTGCATCGTCGGCATTTTTTCAGACGCATATGTTGAATTCAGTTGTTCAAAACGATTAGAAACAATTTTTTTCCTTTAATAATAGTGTATATTATGGGAACCAAAAGACCAATTTCGTTCTTATAGTTTAATGGATATTGTAATGTATCTATGGTGATGCATGAGAAGCGCGCGTTAGGTTGGAAATAAAATAATGAAAGCGATAACTGTCATGCGCCGCGGTATGCGTGTTCTCTTGGCTCCGGACCGTGAAACTGTTAAACTGGGTATTATTCTGATGATACAATCCCGCACACAAAAAGACATCACCATCAGCACGATATAATTCAATCTAAATACTTACAAATTGAACGTTCGTCTGATCTCTATACAATCGTTGACCCGCTGACTGACATATAGCGATATGTATATATATATAAGTATATATGTGTGTGTGTGTGTGTGTGTGTGTGTGTGTATGTGCGTGTGGTATGATTACTGTTTAGAACCTTGTCGAAAATATAGCTATAATTTTTATTTAAAAAATTATTTATATATTATATATTATTTATTTATTTAATAATTGTTCAAAACTCTTATATATTTATGACAGAATAAAATTATGTAAATAAAATATCGTAAAATTGGTTTAATTCACCGATTAATGAACACAACCTCTTTGCATGAATCACAATTTAACAAACCCAGTAAGGTATTTCATTCCATCAACACACTATTTGGAGACAAAATGAATTGATTAAATTGTATTTTAGCGATCTGGTACGTAGTATATATAGAGATTAATTTAAGAAATGAGTGCGATGTTTAATAGTATTTTTACATTTTTATATTCAGGGGCACACAATCTTATTCGTGTTGTTTTCTTAATTTGTTACATTTATTTCTTGTATAACGTTTCTAGAATTTAGTTTAATCATGCTTAAGTATCAATACTAAATCAAGAGTCATATTAATCAGAAACAGGGACCAGGTTAAAGCTGTTGTCAAATAAATATGGCAAACATTCTTTATTTCCGGCTCAAAACTTACCATAATCCCGAGGGATTGAGTAAATAAATAAATAAACAAAACGACGTACCGCGACCCTCTTGTCTCGTTATTAGATGAAATAAATTTTGTCTAACGGATAAATACGTATAAGATTTTCCCCCGTGGATGAATTCGACAACGTCGTGGAAGTAAGCAAACCGAAGTGGAATCTCAAGAGAATTTGGAAATACTCGTTGAATTCGTACGAGAGACATTTCTCGGTAGAGGATGAGGAATCAACCCCAAAGTCGGAAAATACGCCATGTAGTCAATATTATTTATCGTATACGCAGTCAGTATTTGTCGCGTATTGTCGGATGAAAAAGTCGCCCTACTGAAAGTAATTTTTGGGGCACAATTTAATATACCTACAACGACTAAATTAATTAAAATTATTTACCACACAAAAAATACGATGATTGAATGTAAGTAATTAACTTGAGTGCAGTTTTACATCATATAGGTTCCTTAAATCAAATTGAAATAGATAATAATGAGTTTATGTAACTTATGTAAAAATTTTTTGGAATATTTTGTAAATTATGTTAAAAACGTTAGAACGTTTTAGATAACATATTCCCATTATCAATAACACAATTCAACTAAAATTAAAAACATTGTCAAGCTGTTATTAAGGGTGTGTCTGGATGTAAAGGGGGTGGAGGTGGGAATGGAGTTAAAATGGATAAGAGAGGGAATGTAATGGGCGGTATTTGAATGTTTATTATTTTCTTATTATTAAAAATTTCTAAATTCTCTAAGATGTCTAACTTTCGTCCTTTGTAAATTAAATTTAACTATGTAAAAGTTCTAAATTATTATTGTCAAAGAAATGGCCTCCCATTCTTGCATGTTCAGTCATTTCGGTGAATTCCGTTAACCTCAAGTTTTTCATAGCTTTTTGAATGACTCATCTAGAAAAATTAGATCAAAATTTCATGGTCATGGAAAACGTCGATCTTCAAAGTTTAAGCACTTGCTTCAACCTCTTCCTTCAGGATATTCGACAGAAATATACCACCTCACGTTTGATATCAAAGGTAAAGTTTTATTAACGCTATTTTGATTCAATCTAATATGCACGCTAAATAATATTATACGCTGCAAGATCTAAAATATTATATATCTCTTCTTGTCCTACTTTCGTGTAATATAAACACGAAAAGATTTGCAGACGAGGTGGATTTAAAAAAAAATCACCTTTAAGAATGAAAGAAAATTGAAACAAAAAATGAGAGAGAAATACAAATTAAGACGAGAAACCTTTCTGCGACTTTTCTGCATTTGTACTGAGTGACTGTACGCGCGTGAGGCCGGCGCGGGACGGCGGGGGGCGCGGTGGGGTTGTGGCGGATGCCTCGCCGCTCAGGGAAGACTGCTTATTTTAAGAGCTCCGTGATGTTCGTGACGCGGCCCGAGCACGGAACCATTCGAAACTGATTTGTTGCGCGGTTCCGAAGACAGCCCGCTCGCGTGATGGAGTCGTTTTTCCGAATTTGGCGTTCGAGCCACTCTGTTTTCCCACAACTATATCCATTTTCTTCGACATTAATTCTCAAATTCTAATCGAGCAACGAAAAATTGACCACGTGTTTAGTAGCTTTCTCTCACGTAAAAAGGTCAAATAACCTTGATAAGGAGAGCGTACTTCCACGAAAAAAAATTACCATCATGACAAATTGACGTCGAAAATAATAGCACGGAAAAAAACTGACACTAACTGACAGTGGCCAGTAGCGAGCAAGGCGGGATAAATATCGGAGATGATACTCACTGTAATTTATTTATAATTGATTAAATTTAATAGTTATTAGATTGCGAGTATATGTTACGCTGTAGGTCACCTGTCATATTGTGACACCGTATATTTTTATTTAATCTTAACAAATCTTACGGTCCAGTCAGTGTGTTCTCCCTGAAGTAATTAGGTACTGTTTAGGACTTACAATAATAATAATAATTCGTTTATTCCAGCGCGATCGGGTTTTTTTATGAAGAAACGATTCGCCATAAAGATAAAACATATTATAGAATACATTTAAGTAATTAAATAATATTTATGTTGTGAAAAGATAAGCAAAAAACTATAAATAAAAAAAATAAAAAGTTCACACATATTTATAAATATTACATTTTAGTTACGGCCATTACTGTATCTGTAGTTATTATTTAGTCGTTGCCATTCTCTAGTCAGGGAACCAATTTTCTAGAGACTTGGTGCTGAGCTCCAGCTGTAGCTTTACGCCCGCAACTTGATGTCTCAGAAGCGTATCGAACCCAAATTATGATATACCTTGAACGAACTAATGCTCAGTTAGCGAGCGGTCAGTCGATCGGCGGCCTTGAATCGTAATAGTTACACGCTGCTATCAACCTCGAAGGTCTCCGTGAGTCAATGTGTCAACCTTTGGCAAGATAGTGATATATTTCTATACAGTCCACTGCATACGGATCGAGAGACTCAAGAGAAGCGGAATTCGGTGAGTCCCTTTTTCTTGTTTTTGTGTTTCTGACACCTAAGGTGCGATTGCACCAGATATACTATTATTTATTATATTGTTGTGTGAGAACTTGTATATATGTGTGTATGTGTGTGTCAGGATAGAATAGATAAGTGATGAGGGACAAGCATTATAAGAAGCCGTCTCTGGGCCTCTTCCATCTCAGCTTCTTTGGAATAACTAGTCTATCACTGAAGTGTATAATTTATAATTACTGTGAAATACTAATTTAATGTATTAATTATAAATATATACATATAAAATCAATTTTGTCGAAAAATATTGTTTTTGCGCTACCGGGATTCGAATCTGGATCTCTATTTCCAATAATATAATTACTTTAATACTTGCTGTAATACACTTAATATTGTTACAACGACATACTGAGTTTATATTCCAAAGAATGGGATCCAAAGTAATTAATCAGTAAGCAGAGAGATTGTACCCTTATTATATATATATTATTATTGTATTATTTTAGATATTAATCTTCTTTTTTCAACAACGAAGCTGATTACATTGTCGTGAGAGATTCAATAAAGTTGAAATGTCCCTTTCAAATCCGGCAGTGTGCATTAATCTAAGAGTTTTCTTACAGGTAAACAATATTTTTACATACATTGTTTCTAATAATTTAGCTATACATGAATGAAGTTTATTATCTTATCATATGATTATTAAATTATTAAATTTTTTACATACTCATATAGCAAAAGGTTTTGAAAATCTGATGTGAAGGATTGATTAATTGAACAACCCCATTCACATTCAAAATAAAGTGAATAAGAAGGTAAAAACAAAATGATTTCGATTTCTCATGGTGGGGGTCCCTCCCCACGAGTAGTGGGGAATGAATAAACTGTGGCCATTTATTTTCTCAAATATACGGAAATTATGGACTCTGACGTTCGTACCGTCGTGTCATGTTTCTTTTCCATACTTCCAAGACAAACACCGCGGAAGGTCATTACATCAAATATTATTATTATTGTTGATACTGAACACATTTTAAAGAATTTCTTTCAAAATATTATTTTATGTGCGATTATTTGAATCTAATTGTATGAAAATAGGTTTTGCTAAAAGTTAATAAAAACTTAAGAACAGTTTAGAATAGGACAGATATATAGAACATACACAGCTTCTAGATTAAATTAAATTATTATATAATTTTACTATGTTAACCCTCAGCATACCGTTATAGAAAATACCCGTACGCTGCCGTAATGTCAACATGTGTTACTGTGAAGAACGTGAAAGCATTTTAAATGAGACAAAAAATCTTTGGTAGTTTTTATGCCTGTAAAATAGTTGTTATCGTACTCTTACTCTAAATATTGAGTACCTAGCTGAAGTTAAATATTGATAAATATTATAATATAACGTAGCATTCATCATACGCAATCTAACGCAAGTTATTGAGCAGAAGACCTGTGTTACTGCATGGCTACAGAAAGGTTAATAAATAGCTTAATAATTTACTGCCAAAAAATATACTTATATATTTTTGTCCAATTTGTAATTTTTGTGATCATTTAATTAGATTTGTATTTAAAAGTATTCCGGATGATATTTTGTAAATCTGAATGTTTCTTATTTGCGTTTTTTGTAATAGCATATATTATATGTAGCAACACTTGAATTATATATATTATAAATTAAATGCCGGTCATATAAATATATGTTATCAAGAAGGTTTGTATTGGTATAATATTTTGTTCAATTTAATAAAAAGTTTTTGATAACAGAGACATAATTTAAAGTTATTTTACTTAAATGTGATGACTTTCATCAGATAAATGCCTTGGCAACTTTACAAAATTTACAAAAAACCTCTCATAACTACTGCAATCACGTTTCAAACAGCAAACTAACAATGCATTCGCAACATTGCAGAAAGTATGTCAGAAACACTCCATTCGCTTAATCTCTTTCGGCATTATATCTAAACTATTACACATTTCTAAACAAAACTCAAAACATTTGAGATGGTAAAGAATAACAAAAATTTTAAATATTGTGGAAATTGACCACCAATTCGTACCACTAATAAAATTGCTGTCAGATATAAAATTTGGTTGGTAAGGTTAAACTACATATTTAGCTAAGTCCGGTTAAATTATCAAAAACCAGGTAAAAAACGAACTATTATAAATGTTCTTGTGATTTTTTTATTACGAACTAATGCTCACCACTGGCGATAATCAATCAAAACGTTTCTATTAAATTCTTTTCAAGATATTTTGTTACTTAATTGTTTTATGCAATATATGGGATAGCGAAGTATGCGGTTATGATCATGATCGCAGAGTGTGCATGCTAGTGTGTGTGGCCAGGCCATATATTCAATGAAGATGGACAAGACGATGATGATATAGAACGGCAGAGGAGACAGTTGAGCATTCGTGTAAATGTGCTGTCACAGCGTTTCTACCGATGCAGTAAGGAGGTGAAGAGCATCCTGTTTAAATCGTTCTTCACCAGCATGTATACCTGCGAGCTCTGGTCGAAATACAAGCAAGTGACGTATAACCGTCTCCGAATTCATAACAACAACTCATATAGAATACTGTTCGGATTGGCGCGTTATTGTAGCGCATCTACAATGTTTACCGAAGGTCGTATACATGGATTCGTTCCGCTTCTGAGACATCGAGTTGCTGGCGTAAAGCTGTGGCTGGAACTCAGCACCAACTTTCTGGTGCAAGCGGCGCTCTCATGGAAAGCTGGTTCCCTGACCAGAGAATGGCAACGCCTACAAAATAGCTACATATACAAAAATGACCGTGACTGAAGTAGTTATATATGTAATATTTATATTTTGTGTGTATATATGTGTGAACTTTTTATTAACTATTTAAAAAATATATATATTTATTTATTAATGTTTTCCTTGGTTTTCTTTTTCATAGCATTATATTTATTTCATAACCTTTAATGTATTTCATAATATATATTATCTTTATGGTGAATCGGGTTAAAAAAAAACCTGATCACGCTGGAATAAACACATTATTATTATTATTAAATATACGTACAAATAGTTAACAGATGCTGTTCTCGGAGTCTGTGGTCGGGAAGACGGCAGCCAGTAGAGTGAAGCTCACGGGTGGGTCTTCCTTGGTTATGGGCGCATGTTATTGACACACAGTTCTTGTGTCCGTACCGGACGTATTTGGTAAATCTGAGGTGCGTTCAGGGGTCGTTGGCGCTATTGATGGCTGTGAAGGCGACAAACCTCCACAAATAACTTATGTACAATATTTAATATTAATTTTCTTTACTATTTTTTAATTTTTACATCGCGTGTATATTTATTAATAACCTTAAAATTTTCATGTAAACTCATATGGATGATGTCGTTAAACACGTATACCTTTTTTTTTAAAATATGAATCGCGTTTTCTTGTCCAATATTGTAAAACTGAAATAATAAATTTATAAAACAAGCTGATTTACTGGAGAACACATTTATCTTTATTTGCAATAAAAAAAAAAATAATACTGCGTAAGTTTATGTTCCTTTGGACGATTGTTGGCTAACATTAATAGTAGTATTAAAAGTACTTTACCGATATCTAAGCTGCTTAAACTAATATATTATTGCAAATAAAGAATGACTTTTTGTACAAGAAAGTGTATGTAATAATTTTTTGTGAATTGTAAGAGTTAAGCATATATATAATATATGTTTAATTTAAGGTTTCCGTGAGCACTAGTGTATGGAACTGTCGTATTTTATGGGTTACATCGAAAACAGTTAAATTACAGTACAATCGTACTTTTTCGCAGGAGATATAACGTGTTACCGTGTCGAAACACGAAAAAAAATATATCCTTCTATAAAAACTTGATTTTACAAAGAGGTACCGCGTCACAAAAGCTGAACTGAAATGTATATTTAAAACATGTATAATATATAAATGCGATAAATATAATATTATTGTATTTATTTTTACTTCGTCAATTAAAAGACTTATGCTTAACAATGATCCACAATAACGGTGAAAATATCATTAGGGAATTTTCGATCATTTTTTAATTTCGTCATTTAATTGAGCTCTTTGAAAGTGACCAACTTATGTGCATTGCTAACACAATATTCACGAAGAAAAAGTGGGATTCGATTAAACTGCTGTGGATAAGTGCCCACTCGGAACGGGATTATCATAAAAATAAAGAAGCGTCCACGATGGGTGGAAGCCGGCAAGCGCCGGGCGCCTCTCCAGGAGAGAATGCCCCTCCAGCTCTGGAGGGAATTGTGATGCGGCTGGCCGGCGGGGATAATGGAAAACTAAGATAATGTCGGCGAACGCAAAGTGGACGGGGCATAAAGCGAGTGTGAACACGCCTTTATTGAATTTGTCCGGAATTGTAAATGAGAGTTGACCGCTTGCGGGTGTGTGCCGGTGTATGTCGCCCGTACTCACATTTATGTGTAAATGCACCCTAATTCGCTATGATACATGGACTACTTTTGATACTTTATTTGATTCAATAAAGCTATGTTTCAAGCATAATGGATTGTTTTGCAATTCCAATACCTGTTGTTAATTCATAATTAAATAATACAATGCATGTTACGTTGCTGAATTCCCAATAAATCTACCGTTTTCATTCTGATTATTCTAATTCACATTAGAGAGGAAATTTATTAATGACAAATATTATTACGACAAATAACGAGAAGTTATTTTCTATCAATATTATGTAAGTTATCGCACAGTACCCATGTTGTATAATGTATACCACAATTGTTATATACTTTTTTTTAAACGCACATGACACATGTCACATAAATGTTTTTACTATTTAATATAAAACATAAGCGGAATTGAAAGTATGATAATCTTATAAATTTATTTCTCATTCAACGAGTACAAGAGTCTTTTTTTTGTAGAGATACAGCAATACATATAAAATATGTAATTATAGTTCTTAATTGAATCCAGTAAATAGTATAAAATTGAGTCAGTAAATAGTACAAAATAAAATTGTAAAAAATAATAATAAAAAGTTTTAACTAAAGAGAGATAATCTTGCAAGTTTTGACGTGATAATTGATAGATTTAGTTATATTTCTAAGTACCAGTATTTAATACAATACGCTAATAATTAATATATGTAATATGTCGTCAATAGGATAAATTTTAGAAAAAATATTTATTTATTAAAAAAAAAAAAGAGATAACGGATCAAGGCCTATTATTTAAAAATTATATACATCTTATCGTACTACTGAGTACAATTAAAACTTTTACTCGGATTTTATAAACATGTAAAGTATGTCATTTAATTTTAAAAAGTACATAATTTTTGACGATAAACGAATCAATTGTTACTTATAATAAATATACAGAAAAAAACAAATATTTTTTAATATTTCTGAAAGGAGCCTCGGCTCAAGGCATTATTAAAACACTCTTTATAATAAAATACCTACATGTATGATGTAGGGAAAAAATTAACAAGCAATTTAATACAATTTTTTTAATAAAATGCAATCAGAGCGGTTTGAATATTCATCGCTTTCCAACCTAATAGGACTGCAATCGAAGGGGAAAATCGCAAATCAATTTGAATATCCTCTGAATATTGATGATTTAGAGATTAATTCAGAAATATTAAAAACATTTCGTGAAGAATATAATGTATAAGAAGAATAGTGTGGCGTCTTATTCACCACACGAATATTGAAATATGATGATTTTTCTATTCCGATTTCATAATTAGCACTAGATTACTAAATAATGAAAAATAGGCTGTATGGAATACAAGCCCAGAAAATACTGCACATACGAGTATATTATGATACTATGAAAACTAATTGAGGTAAAAATATATCACTCAACATGTAATTAATAAATATAATAATTTTAAATCTAATTTTCAACAAAAAATGATTTTTTTTTCCAGAAGATGTTTCTGTCATATTTATGGGCATAAATAGTTATCAATACAGATTGCAACTATATATATATATATATAGTCCTTTATGAAAATTTGTACGCGAATCATTGAGCGAAACACTAAATTCACCCAGGGAACCAGTGAATTCACCATAAGTGTTTGAAGTAAATTATCGGTGCGGTTGTTGATCTAGTTGTATACTGATTAAGATTTAAGTGTCAGTGAATAAATTATATTTAGAAACAAACAGTTATCCTTTCAATGCTCCTATTTCTAACAGAACCACCCGGTATGTATGGATATATATGTAGATATTTTACTTCAAGATCCCTCAATATTCGAAATATTTAAAATATTCATTTTTAAAATTGTATAATATTTATATTTAACTTTGTTTAAACTACTGTATTGTTTTACGTCAACCAATTTAGATACTAACGTATCTTCATCAGGACTGGCATACAACTGAACTATTCCATAAAATTTAGTCGACACGTTAGAAACAATCAGGTATATATATATAATATATAAACTAAACCGTATTGACTGTCCGGAATTTTATATAGGTAAAATGGCATGGAGTTTTAATACTGGAATAAAATAATACTTAAGTGCCTTAACAATAATATCTTCTCAAAAAATTTTCAATCACTTTTTAGAGACAGGCTACAATTTCGTAAAAGAAAACGGTATTGAAATTTTACACATTAGTAATCAAATTAATAAAAGCCTTAGATTGGATAATTTAGAATGTTTAGAAATCACTCAACACTTAGTCCAATATAATTAATAACCAATTAAACCTTACAAACATCCCGCTATTTAATATATTCCATATTTCAATGCCCCTCTGTCAATCACCTCCCCACTTTTACCATGACTCCGCCTACACCTCGTAATGGATGTCGTTTAAATTTTATGGAATAGTTCAGTTGTACGCCAGTCCTGACGAAGATACGTCAGTATCGAAACCGGTTGACGTAAAATAAAAACACACGGGTTTAAACAAAGTTAAATATAAATACAATTTTAAATTTTGTCTAACCATAAAGTTAACGCCACAAATATTCATTTTTAATTTAAAAATAAGAGTGTGGGTATGTAGGTATATTAAAAAAGCAGTGTTTTAAAAAAAACTAGAGGCAAATCTAGGGTTAAATAAGTATTGTTAAAAAACAATATTTCTTTATTCAGACATATCCCTTTCTCCACAAGGCTTATTTTATAGTTAAAATTTGATAAAAATATTCTTGACTAATCTATCTTATAATATCTTCTAATTTATCTAAATATTTTGCAAACAATATAAATTTTCATTCCTAATTTTATAATTGGCATATAACTTTAAATTTATTATTCAAAAATACAGAGAAATGCTACACGTCTTCCGAAGCAAAATTAAAATCGTCCCTTTCAAGTAAAGCTCCAATATACTTCACGAATAAATTCGATTATTTTAGTAATTTATTAGTTAAATGATACCTAAATAGTAATGGTGACGTGCTTATTGGTCTAGCGGTTAAAGCACTCGGAACCAGGAGACCGGCAAGTTAGTTCTGTTTTTATTACACAAATATTTAGTTTAGTTTGGAAATTGTATTATAATAATATTGATATGATTATTGATGTATTTCGTGAACGCATCTCGATATGAAAAAAAATCGTGAGGATTACCCATATAAAAAATAAACGAAAATAATGCTTTTACAGATTTGCGACACATATGTCAGTGAACATAATATTTTATACAATGCCAGAAAATCGGTCATAATGGAGTTCAAATATGAAAAAGGGGTAGATAATATGAAATTGACAGTTCAAAAAAAGGACAATTACCTTGGCGATGTCTTCAATGAAGATGGATAAGAGGATGATGACATCGAGCGACATAGGAAATAGTTAAGCGTTCGTGCAAATATGCTCTCACGGCATTTCAATCGATGCAGTAAGAAGGTGAAGAGTATCAATTTTATACAGAATACAGTTGCGTTGGCGCGTTATTGTAGCGCATCTAAAATGTTTGCCGAAGGCCGTGTGCATGGATTCGTTCCGTTTCTGAGACATCGGGTTGCTGGCGTAGAGCTGGGGCTGGAGCTAAGCACCAACTCTCTAGTGCAAGCGGCGCTCTCATGAAAGACTGGCTTCCTGACCAGAGAATGGCATCGACTGCAAGGTAGCTACATATACGATAATAGCCGTATATGTGAACTTCTTCAAACTTTTTTTTAACATAAATATTATTTTGTTACTTGAAATTATTATTTTGTATGTATTTTTAATATGGCGGATCGGGTCTTGCACAAACAAACCGATCACGCATTAGTAGTTCATTCGCACATTTTTCCTCGCGATAGACCTTTAAACTATCTGCATTTGATTTTAGTAACAAAAGTGCAACCACCTCTTTTATATGCACTTATTAACCATTTACAAGGAAGCGCCGCGACGCGCTCTCAACCGCAAAAATGAGCAAGCCTGTAAGATGTGCGTGCGAAACAAACGACACCGGTCATGGTGTCGTTTCTTTTGCATGTACGGCGTGAGCAACATGAATTTTTGAAACGAAAGTCTTTCTGTGCAATATTTTAAAATGTATTTTTTATTAAATCCGTACACGATTTCCTACCTTGTGCTGAATTACTCTCGGCCCAAATCTTACCTGCAACAAAAAAGAAAATCAATTAAGCAAAAAAAATAATGAAATGAGACATACATTCTGTTAATATTATCTGATACCTATAGATAAAGCTGGTACAGGATAGATGATGAACATGTACAGGATAGATTCTATATTAAAATAAATGACACGTTTGACGAGCTCTACCTTGTGCCCAGAAGGCAACATAGCCGATTTGATTACGGTAGTAAACGGCCTGGCAGAATAAACTTCCTACGGTGGCACTGCGGAATCAACAATCACGGTGTTCGATGTACCTTTGGTGGATTCGATGCGCGCAGCTACGGGTCGTAAATGCATTTCAATTTATTTAAATAACGCGTCGGATCGGCGTTGCACCGAGAGTGGGAAGGATGAATTTCAAATTGCAGTGCCAACGGCTGCGGCCTGAAGCGTTACAATGCATTCCGTTTTCATTTCGACCGGTGGAGCTAAATCACATTGAGAAGTTGTACTCTATATAGCGGTCAGGTTAAAATTTCGCTGAATTATCGCTATTCATTTTTAGATGACTAATATACATTTCATCATCAACATTTTCAACCATTTGATGCTTTAATTTGATTGTGTGTTTTGTTAGAGATATTCCATCGCATCATGATTTCTGGCACTCCAATAGTACACATAATATTTATTTTTATTTTTAATATATTCTTCTTTTTATAGCCCTTGTTCGGTTATCGAGCATTAGCTGTTAGCGATCATTATTTTATTTGTGACAGCTCTAAATAGTTGGACCGCCTTACAATATTATCAAATATTGCAATATTCTGTTTTTTATTGTTTTTAAGATTTGTTTTTCCTTTCGCGTCCAAATCATCACATTGTCATTGATGACACTATCTACCCAGATATTTTTTTGAACGCGTCAGTAGATCCACAACTAGAATTCTTCACGTCGCTTTAGCACTGTTTTAGAGAGTGTTTATGATTCCACTCCACGGTTGGTGTAAAAAAATCTAGGATAGATTTTTCTTATAGGTATGTTTTCAGTAGTTTTTTAAGTAATGTTTCCGACGTAACTTTAGTATTACCGAAGGCAAATAATTTCATTTCACGCTTTTGATTCAGTTAAAATAATTGTAGTTTGAAGTACTCTCTCTCCTGATAATGTCTGATTGGATCGATAGCTCTTCACACAGCTGTAGTAAGTAGACGTGTTATATATTTAATTCATATTTAAAATATCACAGATCTATGTTCTGAATAATTACAATTTCACAATAAAAATGTGTTCTCCTAATAATAATGTGTCCAAAATTTAATAAAAATGAATTGATAGTTCTGGCGTCTGCTATCAGTTTACTCAGAGGTATTTGAGATTCTGTAAAAATAAGGTAGATGGCTCTTTCAAATAATGGAATGTATTAATATCAAAAGGGTAACATATGGGTTCGAAAATTGTCGCTGTAGGATAGTTGGATAATGCACCTTCCCCGGTTAGGAAAGAGATCCGGGTTCGAATCCCGGTCGCGCAACAATAATATTTTTCGATAAAATTGATTTTATATGTATATCTTTCTATTTAATATATTTAATTCATATTTAATTAGATTACATTTCCGAATAATGATTGCATTGCCCCACTGGGCAAGCCTTTTTTGGGTATGTTAGGATTTATTTAATTAAAGTATAAAAAGCAGTACAATCAACATATGTATGTACACAGCTATGTCGACCAAATAACGCAAACTCGTGCGTTACATACATATCCAACAATATCGTATTTTCTTACATTTTTCAATCAAATATACATACACGCATAAACACAACATCAGGCTTATATATATACATGTTCATACTATCCAAGTTGTTTCATTGAGATGCAGAACTCTTGAAAATACAAAGGTACTATTTTATGTGTTAACTTGTGTGGCAGCCAGTATTATTTATTTTTAATTATTTCAGGAAAACATTTCCAAGATAATTATTATAGAAGGGATGTAATAATGATCACAATTATCAAAGTCTTGACAAGATGTTTCCATCTTCTCTTGTATTGCATCGTTGCAGTACTCGGAGACTAGTCAAGGCCTAATCTGTTTTCATAAAATCTGTGTTGTTATTTATTTAATTTTAGTCTAAGCCGCGTCCATCGACCGTCTTCTATCCGGAGTTGATAAGAAGATACGTCGTTATTATCCGTCGTATGACATTCGCAAGACGTGTCTATGCATTCTTATTTGAGATATTTATCTGTAGATGTAGAATATGCATGCCGTAGGCCTGGTGGCACTTTTCAGTCGATCTATTAATGTCACTCCTCATCCTCTAAGATATTTCATTTTGGCAGTCTGGATTTTAAATCTCACTCTTTCCGTGAGAATTTATATTTGGTGATCACAAATCAAAGCGGGCCTATACACATCTGTAAAAACGACAGTTTCATCTTGAAACTTAACGTGGATTTCTTTATGACCGCACTCTAAAAAAAACTTTAAGCACCACGATATGTTGTGATGTGCGAAAATTCAGAAGTGTCGTCGCTATCATGATCCACGTTTTTGCAGTCAGAATAGTTCGAATAACAAGTATAATACAGTAAAATATTTAAAACATATAATATCCTTCTTCTTTGCATTTGGCTCCTTGTTACTAAGGATCAGGAACTCCATCCTAGCTAAGAGTATTGGAACTTCAATCGACCCCAGTATTTAGTCGTACCTTGGAGATGGTTTTAAGACTCCCTTACTCTTCACATTTCGATAAATTTCTCCAGTGTGATCGTTATGGGGACTTCAGAGAGTCAAAGTATTTAAGATGTATAATAATAATATAATAAGATAATATAAAATAGTAAAGATAATATAAATTATTAAATATTTAAGATAATATAAAATTGTTTATATGGTGAAAGTTGTGTATGTGTATGTAATGGATTAAATAAATTATAAGATATTATGCGTTTCGCGTGAACATTATTCGTAATACCCAAAAAAGTTGGACAGAGTGATAAATATGTGTTAATTCATCAATCTGACTTAACATAATGTATAACGCTATATACTCTGCGGGCAATGTAATATTTTAATTAACTCACTTGAGAATTTCATAACATTTAGCTTAACCGTACATAATATTGGCCTTCAGAAATCGACGACACTTTTGCACATTGTTTATGTATCTGGTACATTTTCAGCAGCAACATAAATTTCTTTACAATTGGTTAATTGGTTTAATTTGCCTTACTTAGTGCCCAATTCAGATTCATAAATTAATATATACAGTAATACCCCGACTTACGCGAACTCAGAGTTACGCGGTTCGTTTGGCGACACTGCCGCTAGACGTTGACCGTTGACAACACTGCCGCTAAACTGCCGCCCGCTATATTCAGTGTTTCTCTTACTGCGATTGCTAGAAACTGATATCGCTCATGTGGTAGAAGTTGTTAATCTTGGCAGGCAATTAGATTTGGATGCCAACGCTAACGATGTCAACGAGCTGTTGGATTCACTTAGTCAGAAGCTAGCAATCGATGAGCTCATAGAGATGTGTAAGCAAAACGACAATGAAGACACTTCAGACCCAATTCCACCAAAAAAGCGCATGACAATTTCAAGCTTGACAGAGGGTTTCAGCTCAATTGAAAATGGCTTAAAAATTTAAGAAAACATAGACTCTAACGAAGAACGCGTTATAGCTACAAAACAAGGAATAAAAAAAATAATAGCTCGCTACGAAGAAATTCCGCGTGAAAAAATAAAGCATTGTGTCGTCAGACGAATTTGTTAGATTTTATGAAGCCATCGACATCGAAATAACTTTTTTACGTAAATCGTTTATTTTTTAATATTTTGTATTAATATGTATAAAGAACTGCAATTTTATTAAATATTTTTCTTCTAAACTAGTGTTTTTGTTAGTCTTTGTTCCCAATTAAACAAAATTGTATGTATTTATATACAAAGTTGTACCCCGACTTACGAGAATTCGAGTTAAGCGATTTTCATCGGTTCCACCTATCGCGTAACTTCGGGGTAATACTGTATTCATCACTCTGCCCGTGTTCTTTGAGTGCGTGAATAACATTCACGCACTATGCGTAATGCCTTATTATTCACACGGTATATTACAATGGTTGGTTGGTAAGGTTACACATGAATAAAGGTGCAAATTGAAAAAACATAAGACTGTCTCAGTTTCATTAGAAAATATTTTGTATAATTTGAGTAAAACTTATCAAGATATGCGACTAATGACACGGCCACTGTGTGCTGATGAATAAATCACAACAGCTCATGGAATTAATATCGGGATAATGAAGCCAGTGAAATTTACGTACATACGACGGCCACTGGGCATTCATTTTAATTTCCCCAATGAAAGCTATTACAACAATTAGATTCAATGCAACGAATGCATTTATCTATGCCAGCCGATTACAATGTCATTTTAAATTTGATATTCATGAGGCAGAATTCTGATAATTCAATGGAAACCTGCTCTTTAATACAGTTTACAAGCATTATTTATCATGCTGAATATCAATAAATTATTTGAATCAGTACAAATAGTCGTTTTATTTAAAGAAGCCTTGAACATCTGCGTACTCCGGAACGTCGATCAGGCTGTTATATTCTCCAACTCGCACCGACAAGCAATCTCTGTCTGCTAATATGATTGTTTAGCTAGACAATGAGATAATCTGTTCCATCAAAAAATATCTATTTAATTTGGACAGCAACAATGAACAGGTGTCATTCGTTTGATTTCCTGCTCACAAGGAAATGAATGTGCTCATAAACCGGCCAAGGTAGCCACTCTTTACAGAGTTTTCCTTCATAAGCTCCATATCCCGATGACAGACTTAATATGGTAAAAGAACGTACGAATTCTGTCCGGACTGAACAATCGATGGATCCAAATATTCATAAGGGTAATCGGCTTAAAATAATTCAAAGATTTATTCCCCGCACTCCCTGATTCTCCAAAAGGAATGTCTCCAATTTAACAATATCAAATATCTCTAGAATAAGAATTGGGCAAGTAGCCTCACATTTATTCAGATTGAATTTAATAGATTCCTCAACGTGTTAATGTGATGCTGAGGAGTAAGCTCTTGACCATGTCTTTTTTGCCTGTCCATTGCGGATCACAGATTTTTTTTACAGTAATTCGTCAATGGTAATTTTCAACTCCCGGTTAACTTGTGTCATCTTCTTTTCCGTAACTCGCCACGTTTAATCTATATAATAGCAAATTTTTTGAACGACAATGGTATTTACTTATAATATTACATTTTATATAATATTATTGCACTTGTTTCTATAAAATAAAGTTTTAACTTGATTAATTAATTAATCTTGATCACTCTTGGAGGGTGGCTTGCCTAATTAAAAGAAGAATAAGTTGGTTTTCTTAAGAATATTAAGTTATAATTACAGAATCTTTCCTATGCAGTACTGATAAGTTTTTGTACATTCGAATACTTTTGAACAAATTCTTTTGACAGTTAAAATGTGATCCGATAGTATTTTTTTAAAACAACGTTTTCAAAGATCCGAGTTTGGTAAATGCAACTATTATAGAATAGTGTTTAACTTATTAAATGTATAAATATATTATAAAATTAAGATTAGTATAAATTTTTATTTTCGACTTCTCCACGTTGTTGAATTTTTTGCACACCAGAATGTTTAAATTTAAATATGTATACACTGAATATACCAGCATGAAAATATAACATTAAAAAATCTTCACTCATATTACACAACTACGATTTATTAATTTTTTTGAAATTTACGATTCAATCTACATGAAATTCTTACTTGAGCATTTTAAAAGATAAAAAAAACATTAAAACATTGGTATAGAAGAGAATTGTATAATAATTGCACAAAGAAATTTGTAGTAAAACTGTATTGGCCAATTCTCAGACGTCATAACGCTAGAATACTTTTCAACTGTGTCTTAATTTAGATTAATTGTTTTGAATGGAGGGTTTTATGTACTTTGGAGATTGAGGTAGTAAATTCACATTTGGTATGTTTTATTTTCCTAAATAACACCACCGTGTTACTGACTACGTAAAATGAATATTTTTTTTTAAAAATAACACATTCTCATTGTGAAGTTGCGATTTTTCAGAACACAGGTCTGTGATATTTTTATACAAATGAAAATGTATTAATTGGAAAGATATTCATAAAATATCAGTTAATCGAAAAAATATTTTTGTTGCTACCGGAATTAGAACCTTATCCGGGGAAATGCATTATCCGATTATGCAACACCGACATAGTATGTTGACATTTTTAATTAATACATTTTAATTTGTATTACATGTTTTTTAGTTTAAACTACTAATAAATATTAAAATTAAATAATGATTTTATCAACTTATTTACAAATTAGAATAAGTTTTTATATAATAATAATATATATTTTATATTTACAATTAGTTAATTTTTCTTAAAATAAATCTTAATATTTAGATTAAATAAAATACAATCACTTTGTATAAAATCACAAATTTTATTACACGCCAACCGGTTTCGCCTAGCTCAAGTTTCGTCATGACGTATTTAAAACTAACGATATATATAAAAATAGTCCTTTTATATATATACATAAAGAGGGAGATAGAATATACAATTACATGTGCAGGTTAGGTTAGGTTAGGTTGAATACAGTTATCTGATATTCTATCCAACTGTAGATATATGTATTCTGTCTTTCTCTTTCATATGTAATTTTATATTCCATCTCCATCTTTATGTATATATAAGTACACTATTTTTGTATTTATTGTTAGTTTTAAATACGTCCTGATGAAGCTTGAGTTAAGCGAAACCGGTTGGCGTGTAATAAAATACATGGTTTCATACAAAGTGATTGTATTTTATTTAATGTAATATGTCAAACCACAAAGTAATTGCTTTCTACGAAAATATCTTAATATTTAAATACTACAATATTTAATGGACTGAACTGAGTTATTCGTTCAATTCTGAAAATTTAAATAAATGGGTACAATTGGGAAATCTGAAACACATTTCCTAAATTCCATTCCTCATATATAATTTTATTATGTGGTATGGAACGGAATGGAATTATATGACATCGCATATTCCATTACAAGGACGAGCTTTTAAAGCTAAATAATGTAAGTTTATTTACGGTTGAAAGCGTCGTGGCGGATTTGCTGCACACACAACTGAAACGTTGAAAAAAGACATCTCTATAATATTTTACGATACGGAGAATTGTCAACGAAAATATTAACAAAACGGATATCCGCTCTGGCAACAGAATAAACAAACGTGGAATCAGAAACGAATTTTTCCACACAATGCGAACCTTAATTTATTATTTGTGCGGTTTGCGTAGAACGTATCTATGAAATCTACTGCCGATTCGGTCAGCTGGTCAGCATACTTCGTTATCAAAAATAAATTATTAGAAAATCTCTCAGCTGTGTCAAATTAAGTATCGCGAGATTATTAGAGATAAAATGCTTTAAAGGGACAAAAAAAATTTTAATCATCCCTGCATAGATTTTTTTTCTGCGTTTATTCCACAATGGTGTCTACAAGGATACTTAATACCCGTAACAAGTTTATTAACATTATGAGGTTATATACAGTCAGTGGCGTAACTACAAATATTTAGCCACAATGCAGAATGGAAAAAAGGGCCCCCCAAATAAGTATTGTGTATAAGATATACGAATATTAGTACTGCATAGTTAATCCCATAAATAGTACAAACTTAGTCTCTCGTCTTAACATTTATATGCACTTTTAAAAATACTTCACTTTACGGCGATAGAGGTCTCTAACCAGGGGCCTCACTGTGAACATCGACAATGTTTTTGCAATACTCGTGAGAAATGATTTTGTAAACTGTATATTTCCATTTCATGTTGTGAATTAATTTTGACGCTGAGAAAGGTATCGATACTAGCAAAAATAACAATTTCAAATGGATTGTATGGCGCGAACTTCTTGGACCCCCATTTAACTTAGGCCTCAATGCACAGCAAAGGCATAGTTACGCCAGTTACAGTATACCCGCAAACGTATCAAGTACACTAATGCACTATTTCGATTTTCGACAGTTTTGTAATACAATTCACGGGAATTTCTAATATTACATATTCTATGTTAAAATTTCCTGACATGTTAAAAAACTATTTATGATATTATTGTTCATATTTTTCGATCCTTATTTTTATACTCTTGTATATAATAGCCTGCAGTTTGACAGTGAGCATAGACACACCTGGAGATGAGGCGACGGGCTCTCAACTTAGTACAAGGGGTTAAAGATATGATATTTCTTTGAAATGAATATGATATCGAAATGTTATTAAGATAAAAAAAAACAACCAAAACAAAGCATTTTTCGTCATTATTTTAATGGCATCCTCAGTCATTACGGAGAAAATCAAAAATATATCTTTATTAAAGAATATTATACATATGTAAGGAGTGAAAAGCAAGCAAGCTACCAGATTGCGAGGAAAAATTAAATAGAGTATCGCGCAATCACACCCTCCCGCGCCGGCAGAAAGCTCGCTTTACGCTTCACGCCTCCGGGAGCCAGCCCCGCAAATGCAAGGCGACGAGAAATGTGCCAAAGGCGAAATATAAAAAAAAATACATCTTTGTGGAACTTACACCTCTGTGGATAGAATACATTTTTGAAATTTGATTTAATTACAATTTGAAGGGCTCAACAAATTCATAATTATTTATTCAAACCGCTAGAAGAATTACAATTTTTATATTTAATTCCATGCCTATCTTGTTATTTGGGTACTAAATGTAACACAGCTAGTGCACAATATTTTAGAGGTAAATATATTTAAAAACATGAGCCGAAAATGTTCAAGCTGCATGTGCAAATCTCAATCACGTCAAAGATATAAACTTAATTTAACTACGAGTCCCATTCTAATATTTTTTCCTAAAAATTATTCGAGTAAATTTGTATTAAGTAATGATTTGAGTTAGGTACAAAACTTTAAAAATAGATTCTGTCAAAGAAACAATATATGTTTTAGTTAGTTATGACATCCTGAAGAAGAAAATGGTATTTTTCGAAACCGGTAGATGTATTTGAACTCATTTTAGTGGTTAATAAAACAAAGAAAATAAATAAAAATATGAATCTTAACCACAAAGGTAACATTGCTGATTTTAAAAGTATAAAAAGATATAAGCATTTAAAAAAGTCGTAGTTATGCGATTATTTCGATTAATTGAAATATTTTATTGATTACAAATGGTATATTCATGACAAAAAATAAAAATTTGAGGTCTGAAGCAAATATATTGAAGAATAATGGATTAATTTCGTAAATATTTATTTTGAAGTGCGAAGACTTAAAGCTTAACATTATTTTATAAAATTCTCACGTATTTTCTATAACGGTACATAATTTGTACACACCCCTTGAATATTTTCAACTCCTAATCGAACCCATAAAAAATGTGGACTAAGTCTGTTACACCCTGCATTCATATACTTTATCTAGGTGATTAGAGAGAGTAATGATATTGGTACTGTAACAAGCGTAAAGGATGTGGTCGTAGTACTATAGTATGCGAATTAATAACGAGATAGGTAGTAACACCATAAAAAGTTTATTACCAAGGAGAAAAGCAATAGTTTAACTCTTTATTATACAAAATTATGACCATATTTAGAACTACGTACCCTGACTAAGATAATGCAATTTTAATATAAATAAATTGTCTTTTTAAAATATATATAATAATCTATATATGTACATTAATAAACCGTTCAAATGAAATACTCTGTAAATATTATACAGTGCCTACAATAATAATTCACTAGTTCTACAACACACCCACTACATTTTTATTAAAAAAAAATCATTTTTTTTATCTCTATTTTTATTTCTGTCAATCTTTATCTTAAATAACCCCAAAACAGCACGAAAAAAACTGGCTACTTTAACACAGACTTCAGTCTAGCAAAGTAGTCAGGACAACACTGTATATATCAGAGGTGGAGTCTACTCCATCCCGCACAATAGACTGCGAGTATTTAATTGCAATATAATTGTATGTTATGTTTATCATGTTATATTACAATATATTCACCTCTATTACAACAAAAATATGTATGTCAATAAAGTCTAAATAAATAAATAAATTGTATAATAATATGATAAAATAGACCTATATTTAGTCAAAATCCATATTAAGGAGATCAGAAAATCTTGATATTTTTAATCTTAAAACCTCAAATCTTACTATAATGTAAAAAAGTCGTCATTTTACTTAAATTTAATATTATGTAAAATAACAAACTTCAAATATATACATTTGAAAATGTATGTATAGAACTAGTATCTATATTATACCAGTCCATCAACGTCGGCAAACGTTTGTGGCTGACTTTCTTGAGGTAGGCTGACGTTTCGGCACGGCTTTAATCGTATCTCCTTGTGCGTGCGGAATATAACTCTCCCGTAGTAGAGTTAATTTACTCTGATTCTACTGTGGGAGATTTATTTACATATATATATATATATGAAAATTAATGCCTGGAACAGATATATATATTTATTGGTTTATTGGTAATTATTGGCAACCAGCAACTTGACAATATTATACTTTAGAGCGAATTTCTAAATTGTACAAAATTTAAAGATATATATTATATAAGATCGATGGTTTGTATGTGTAAAATGCCGGTATTGCTCTCATCTTCAGTCAGAAATGTAATGATATTTGTACAGAAAAATCGATAATTGTCTGACGACATGGGTTGTTGGTATTATTATTTTGATGAGAAATTCATTATATATTTAACAAATATAAAATAAAACATTTTAATCATTATAGAACGTTGAACATTGAAGCTGCAACTCTCATAACTGTTTCACTCAACAAAACATCCCGTTACGTTTTGTTTCGGCGTAAAGCAAAATCTACGCCGTTCATTGTCCGTCATGTTGATTATCGCCGAATGATAGTTACAAAGCCGATCATTAGAAAAGTATCTAACGTGTTATAAATATGTATCTGACCTGTCAACCGATCACACGTTAGAGAAAATCACCGGGAAAATGAGTTTTTTTTAATAATTTACACATTTCCAATATTTGTATGTATGTATATTTTTTTTATTTAGTTGTAAAAATTATAACATTCTTATCTTTAGTATGCAACACTTTTGGAAATAATATATTAAATCACATCGCATTAGGTAAATAAATAATAAATACAAAAAAACAAGCGATCTTCGTCAATTATAAGATCAAAAGTAAACAATTTGCACTATATTCCAGTAATTTGACTCTTTGAGAGTAACATTACATACACATACAGCAGTCATTTAATCAGGAGCCTCTTTTGATAAGATGTCACTATTTTTTGTTAAGCTTATTTGAATAGCGAATTTTTAATTTAATCTTCTTCTCCAGAATAAAGTGACGGCTTAAGTACAAAGAACAATGTATTAATTTTTTCCTTTTTTAATTTTTATTTCAGTTTACACGATTTACCAATACTATATCTAAGAAGAGAGATATTATTTCTGACGATGCTAACAGATCGAAGAATTTAAAATGTTATGTAATCTATTTTTCTTACATGTTATTTGTTTATTTTACTGTCATCACCTACATATGGCAACCCGCCTATTTTTTCTACTCGTCTTAATTAATAAGAGAATTAACAATGCGTAGGTTTAGGCTATATATAATGTATATATATATAACCATTCATAATAGTCGAAAGTTTGCTGGTGAGTTTATTTTTCAGTCTTATTGAAATAATAAATATATGTATGTTATTAAAATGGAAAATTAAAGCATTTTAGATTATAATTTTGTGAGTGGTACAAGAATAATAATACTAATTTAATATTATCATTTGATATTGTATTTAAGCGTATTTAAATTAAATCGAACATTTATTCGTGAAACATTTGTGGTCTACTCTGTTCTAATAATAATTATTGTTTCAAGCCACAAAGCAACAGAACGCGCTTACTATGGCCATTAATAAAGCAAACATAAGAAAATGGAACAGACGATGCCTTTAGATCCTTAAAAAATAGTAAAGCAAGCAGCAAACCTCGCTTATCAAGTGACATGTATAGTGTATCCTTCATGAAACATGCAGGGGCAGTAACAATAAGTTTCTTGTAGTTACTCGTAGTGGCAAAAAACTGGATACATTTTAGTAATAGCGCCTAGTGGTCCCGTTATCCCTACCCGAGTTACATTCGCAAACCATATATAAATAACTCTTGAAAAACGAATAACCGTTTGTTCTCAAATAAGGCACGTGAATGTTAACATGGCCTTCCACCTCGCGCAGCCACCCTCGGTGACAGCGTTCCGGATAGTGACATATTTACTGCCACCCCCGCCTAATGCACAGGGTGGGTGGAAGTTATCACAACCGTAAAGGTGATCAAAAGTTTTATACGTCATAGCTATAAATTAATGAACTACAATTAAAAAATATTTTACATCATCATCATCCTGTGTCAATCCATTGCAGAATGACGGCCTTCTCATGATGTTTCTGCAAGTTTTTGTCGCTGGTGCCCTGCTGCCAGGCCATTCTGAAATGGTGTCGAATCTCTTCAACTCATGACTTTGATTTCTTTCTATCCCACGTTCTCCGCCCTAGGTTCGTTATTCTGGCCACATAAACTGCTCATTTACATTTTTTATATTTTGGTATAACTGTTTTAATCTAAGATTTTCGATGAATTCGAAGTACTTATTTAAATACTGTTTCACATAAAATATTGTAATATTATGTGTTACCGGTATACTTTTAAATATCACCGCATATGTCTAATGTTTACAGCAATCAAGGGTTAACTTTTTAAATGACATAGAACTACTTAGATGCAGTATTATTTAAAATATTGCATGGTACGCAAGACCATGAGCAGAGATATGTCGTCAAATTTGGCGTGTTACGCCATGTCATGAGCGGATATGAATCGCCGTGCCATTTGCATATTATGCCAGGTTGCTATAATAATAAATCGCTAAACTTTGTATGTTACGTCAGATCACTAGCTGAGATACAATGTAAAGCTCTGCATGTTAAGCCAGGCCATGGGCGAGATAACTTGCACTAACTCGGCATGATCAAGCACTTAAATAGCTTTCCTTTATATCAAATATGGCTTGAAGTAAAGGCATTACATTAATTTGCAATAAGGTTTGTTATGTTCATTGTATTACGGGAATTACCATGTTATATTATGCGTTATATTTTTAAATAATGGGTGCATTGAACTACTAATTAATATAATGCAAACAAAATTTCAAAAACATTAAAAATAATACTTTGTTTGATGTTCGAGTAATTTATTTAGGTACAATAGATTGACAGTCAAAAAAAAAGAAATTTCATTGTCAGTAAAAATTCATAGGGAATAGTATAGGAAAACATCAGGCTTTTATTGTTCGGGCGATGTATATTTTAGTGTGAGAAATTTCTGGTTTAGTATGACTACATCTGAAATACCCTGTACATACGTGCAGCTCCCTCACCTTGTATGGCGCCTACCTGCTTCTTCTACCCGCCCCATCCAATTTTATTTTTTATTCATACTCTTATTTGTTTCATTTTTCTTATTTCGCCGTTTGCCACCGTTCCACCTACCCTCGCTGGGCCTCACGCGGATATACTGTTACAGTGTAAGCTACGATTCCTTAAGAGTGGGGGTTTTCCTTCTCCGCTCTTCAATCTCAAGGTAGTAAATGTAGTTCACAATACAGCTTTTATGGAAGAGTTTCGGTTACACGAATAACTATGAATGGGGAAAAGATCATGATCTTGTGACGTACGAAACGTGAAACATGTTTTAATTCATTTTTTTAATTACGGATACATACACGAAATACATAATATATACTATTACTATTACCAGGGTCGTCCAATGCATACAAGCGAAAGAGCTGTGCATTAATAAATTTGTGGAAATTAAAAATAAATTAAATAATTTTTATATTATGAAAATACCCTATACAATTCTAGACTTTATTACCCGGATTAGCATAACCTAGTCTATAACGTAACCCACGACTTTTGTATAGCCGTAGGTTATTAAAAAAAATACAAATCATTTTTGACAAATTCATGTGCATGCTCGTCGGCAGTTTGCTAGCACTTAGGTATTGTATAAGCCTAATTTGTGTTTTTCAATCCTCATAATAATTGTATTGATCTAAATATTTTCTTACTGAATCTATGTTGGCATCTTTACGTCTGCGAATTTTAAAACAATTTGTACTTAATTCTGTTGTCTTCGAAAGGGAATAATCCTTACTGAAAATAGCGTGCAAATAATGCAAATAACGTGCAATAAAGACTAAATTTTTTATTTTCACAGTGTATTCCAACCTATGATTTCAATGTCAAGGTTATAAATTATTATCTGTCAAGCGGGCGATATTGCATTTTTCGGGGTACGATTAAGTTAAATTATTACCAATATTAAATTAATTGTTAAAATAAAACTATTTCTATTGTGAGTTTCGGCTATGCTAATTTATAAAGCTAGTTATTTAAATAAATGTTTACGTACATTGTTAATGAAACATTTTAAATCCGTCGTCCGAAGGACAAATACTTAAAAATATTTTAAGCGAAATCGAAAGCAGAGTAAAGTACCGAGCAATAAAAGAACTTGCATTTTGTAAAGTAATACATTTACAATTTGAATTGTTCTCAAAATTAGACAAAAAATTCCAACATTTTTTTTATACCTATTGTATACTTAGTTAGCATCGTCAGTACAGCATTACCTAAGTTTGTGCCTACTGCACGCCACTGACCATTACTATTTTCAAACTAAGCTAAATATGATTAACCTGATCCTGGGATGAGGGTCAAATCCCCAACTACTTAATCACTAGGCAACTGTATTATCTACTAGAGTAAACATTTACTTCGATTTTTCTTTATAATATCAAGAAAAACATTAAAAATATTTTACGTGCTTTGATCCACATATTTACTTTTTTATTTTAAAAAGAACGCTTTATTACTGTGAAGTTGTAGTTTTTTCAGAACATAGTTCTGTGGTATTTTAATATAAATTAAATGTATTAGAAAGATACACATACGCATAAAATCAATTTATCGAAAAAATATTTTGGCTGCCACCAGGATACAAACCAGAAACTTTTCATATCGTGAGAAAGCATAATGAACTAAAATGTTGCAGCAGTTTCAAATTAATACATCTATTATTTCATTTCTTTACTTTTTAATTGATGTCTTATTTAAACTTTAAAATTGATATCTATATTGTTTATAATTAATTTTTTTAATGTATTGTTTGTATTTAAAGCATTGGAATTCTAATATTATTTATAGAAGACCATAACATTGAAAAAAATACATATATGACTTCATAGAGGATATTTTACATTCAGCATTAGTTAGAAGCAATATTGAGAACAATTTCATCGTAGGTCTCAATTTTTAACTAGAAATTATTTATACTCTCTGATCAATTAAATTGCTAATTTGTAATGGGCATGCTACAATTAACTTTATTATAAATCGAAAAGGATTGAGAGTGTTTCAATTTATTTAGAATAATTAACGACTGGTATACCTTCGAAGTGATGAAAATGATTCACGAAATCATATTCCGTTTTATAGTAGTACAGGGTGGATATTATGTTACAGGTTGATTTTCTTTGGTCGCCATTTTGATTTGGCAGAAATTTATCAATTCGCATATGGTAGTCGCAAAGACTAAAGATTAGTAACGTGTTGAAGTCATTAAAACATTTTATATAAATAATAATGGCAATGATGTAACCATTAATGGTGAACGCTAACTTCCATCCTGTTTAAACCACAAATGCACAAACAGGATGGTGCCACTTCACACATAGTCCGAGCTACGTATAATGAAAAAAAAATTCCCGGACGTATAATGTCAAAAATCGGTGATATCAACTGGCCACATCGATCAGCTGATTTAATGACTCCCACCTATTTTCTGTAAGGGTAATTTAAAGGAAATATCTTCGCTAATAAGCCAACAACAATTCCGATGCTACAGGACAATATTCGAAATGAAATTGCTGAAATAACACACAAGTGTGAGAGAATTTTAATGGTTAAAAGAGCGAGCCAGAGGCGACCACTCGCCCAATGTTATATTTCATGCTTAGTTATATTTAATAATTTATTTAATAATATTTAATAATGTTATATTTTATGTTGTAATAAATTAAATAATTGATAAATAAAAACCAAACTAAAAAAATGTTTTTTTTTCTATTCATTTAAAAACAACATTGGCCTGGATCATAATATTCACCCTGTACATCGCGGACAATTCTTGTTTTAACATTAAAGCAGCACATCTATGAATTTAAATACAATTCTCATATATATATATAAGCTCACATGGGCGTTGATGTATATAAAATAAAACAATCATAACTGTCCATTCACAGCTGTCTATTAAATATTTGTCATAAGCGCTAACTAATTCACTATATCTAACAACTAACAGCTGACAGTTTCCACAGGATGGACGGGGAGCTGAAAGGGTCTAAACCACCGTCGTTAGTATAAATGACAGATAATATACAATTATAGACCGCATATGACAAGAATGTCAAATGCTTTAATCTGTTAATATTTAACGCACACAAATGCGTGACATGTAAATATATCATTGCATTATATCTCTTCAATCCAGTAGATCTTTAGCACAATTTTTGGAGATAAACATCCTTTTAATATAAAAAATTATTATTACGCGTTGTTGCGTATTCATAGAATACATTTTTTGGCGCGTCTTTAGAATCGGCCGCGACCAATATTATTGACACCTTTCGCGTCCAAATTCACACCCATCCTTTTTCCTTACTGCTTGTCTTCAGTGTGAATAGTGACCTTGACGTCGGCAGACGTCAACTAGAATTAAATTTGTTCGATTTAGACATCGCGAGAGCATTAGCGGTGTGGATTTGTTCAACTCCGGTGCACCAGCACTGTATTGTTTTGGATATCCTGTGAATTGTGTGCACATTGATATTGTTGATTGTTGTTTTGTGTGCCGCGGGTGAAGTTTGTCATATCGCCGTTTTCGATTGGAAGCAGAGATCTGCCCGGGTGCGTTATGAATGCGGGGTGACGGTGGCGTCATACACGAGGTAAGGCAAGCAGTCCTTTAGATTCCTGATTCTCCGAGATCACTGGTTTTTTGACTGGAATCCCTATCCATTATCGACCCTTATCCGTTATTCCAAGTCCCTTACTTCCTTCCTTCCTTTACCACCCCACTCCCCCTTCGGCGATTCCCATTACGACCGGAATCGTCATAATACAATGGGACGCGCGACTCGAAGATCGCGCAATTCGTTCGGTAGATCCTATCGGCGCAGGATTTACGTCATTCGTTACACGCGTTTTATTTGAAGTACAGTGTGTCCCAAACCATTATATTATGTTTATTTAATACCTTAATTTTCAATCATTAACACCCCTGCTTAGTACTTTTGCCTTAGCTACTGTGTCATATTTTTGAATAAACAATAGTTCATCGAGTTTGATGTTACCATTGAAAGAATTTTATCGTGATAAGAATGAACAAATAAGTGAATCACGTGTATGAGAAAAAAGAGAAAGTTAGAAGAACAGCATTTGAGAAACAAAACTTAGCTCTCAAGATATCTGCATGTACATGTACATACGTATATGAATATAGTAAAAAAAATAAAGTGCCTGCATTAATAAAATATACCTAAGTATATATTAAAAATTCAAGGAAGTCAACTTTGGATTAGACCATCGAGAATAAAATGCAATATATTTGTTAACAATAGCAAATAAACTTTGTTGACAAAACTTGGTAGTTGGGCATATCCAACACGATCGTTCGGCTCGTTAAAGTATTTGAATTTTTTCCACAAACAGGTGTCACGTAAATCCTGCAAATCTCCAAAAGAGGGGTTATACCTCTTTGCTCTGTGGGTTATACTGCCAGTCATATTTCTGGTCGCTTATGATTATGTTGCTCAACTTGTAATTCTTATACATTTAGTAATATTTTCTTCTTTATCAACAGCGTATAATGTTCCGTGTCCACGGAAGAGATTTTAAGAAAATTTTCGATTCGAGAAAATCTCTGAGATACGAATTTTGCTCACCGTGTCTCAGAGATTCGCCATCTCACGCTTTACTTCACCCTTGTATGTTTAAATATTACGTTTGTCATTTGGGTGACTTTGAATCTCTCCTGTAGCAGTTAATAATATGTAATACGCAATAAATGTTTGAAATTTAAAGCCATATGTTAATGTTAGTATTTAATGACTAGATAGTTGTTGGGATCTATAGTAGTTTTAGATTTTAGGTGACGTTTACGTGCACGTATCAAATCCCGTTATCAGAACGTACGCCATGTACAATGGTTTGAGTTTGTGTCTCTTTATTATAACCTCAATCCGATCTCCGAGTTTATCTCCAGAACAAAATCTCATCAAGTGTATATGGTATTGAGATGTATCTCAATTAAATCTCTGAGATGGCCTCCTTTCATGGACATGGACGCTAAAAGAACATTAATATAATAAAATCAATTATAATAATTGTACAGGAGAACCTAAGCCTAAAATATATATTCCTGGCAGTGAATTGTGACTAAAAAAACAATAAAACTAAATTATTAAGTATTGTCTGGAATCAACAATGAATGAAAACCATCGCAGAGACAAAGAATGGATCAGAAAGGTGTATAAAAAGAAAGGGTCGCCGTATTATTAACACCAGTATACCTAACGTCAAATGGAAAAATGCGGCGTGTGAAATATTTATTGCTTTGACATCTCTACAGCTATAATAAAAATAAGTATTTCGAATTCTGACTGCTATAATAATACTTCTCCTACAAACGAAAGCATTCAGGAAAGGTGTCCATCTACCTACAACGATTGTTTCGACCGTTTGGTTTCGGCGAGTGTATTCCTTGTAGGCATTAATTATAATGACACCTCGTGGGGAGCTTTTGCTGCAGGCGATGAAAATCCTGTAACACCTTTATCCAAGAAGTTATCTTGGATTCAGTTATCACCAGCTTTGCTATAATCTCAAAACTCCCATCATGACCATTAATTCAATTCTTCAATGCCTTACATGATTGTTTGAATAGATTTTACAATTTACAAGATAAATATCAAAATTACAAATTTAAATTCAGATGAATAATGCACATTAAGGATATTAATGCATATCTTTCAATTTGGTATTATATTTATATAGGGACATCATCATAATGATATTTAAATTCATATTAATGAATTATTTAAGAATATAATAAATATACATAACTTTAAGAACAATTATATTATAAATATAAATTAAATGTATAAATAAGAAAGATACAGATGTTCTGAAAAATTTCAACTTCACAATAAGAATATATAAGTTGTACTAATGTGTCCAAAATTTAATAAAAATGAATTATTAATTAATTCTGGCGTCTCATATCAGATTTTACTCAAAGGTGTTTGAGATTCCGTAAATATGAAGAAGATGGCTTTCAAATAATGGAACGACAGATGTATCAATTTGAAAATGCAACATATAAGTTCGAAAATTCGTCGTAAACTTACTATGATGATGTAGCATAATCGGTTAATACATTTACCCGGATAGGAAAAGATTTAGGTTCGAATCCCGATAGCAATAAAAATATTTTTTAGATACATTAATTTTATATGTATATCTTTCTAATTTATACATTTAATTTGTATTGAAAATATCACAGACCTATGTTCTAAAAAAATGCTACTTCACAATAAGAATGCGTTTTCTTTAAAAATTATATTATTTAATATGCGTTTAAAAACAGTTTGGTCTACTTAATTAAGTAAACCAAAGAAACAATATTATACTTTTAAAATCAGCAATGTTATCTTTGTGGTTAAGATTCATATTTTTATTTTTTAAAAAATAAAAAATAAAAATATGAAACAATATTAAATAAATTCGATAATTTTAATGTTTATTTGTTTGATTATATATTTTAACTCACGATTTCAATTTTATAACAATCTTATTTACGCGTAAATCATTAAAAGTGCAATATAAAATTTTAAAACTCATTGGGGAAATAGTACTGGGCTGTATCAGTGTTCACCTACCTCCCTCCCTTCCTACTCCTTAGAAAAATTTAGCAAAAGCGGGTTAAATTTTGCCTATTTGTTTTTTTAAATAGTAATACACGCTTCTGTTATAATATTAAATATAAATAATATCGTTATAATACTTCTAGGAAGTTAAAAAATAAGTTCATATGTGTTATATTTCTGTTATTAAAAAAAATATTATACAATTCTTTTTTTTGGGATGCCAGTCTTCTCCGTGAATTAGAATATACGTAATTGATAACAAAATTAAAATGATAATTAAGTTATTTAGTATCCCTAGAAAAGTATGTAAATAATATTCAAGGAAAATCACCTTAACCATTGGCTATCATAATATGAAACATTAGTAAAAATTAAGCAAATTTATCAGTTTCGTGATAAATTTTAATGTAACGTTATATAATAACTAACTGAAGTTATTTGGAAATTTTCTGGTCTGTCTAAAGTTTTATCGTACCGCTAAATGTTTATTTTTTTTTATCTGACGGCATGCGGTTGTGAAATAAAAAGCTGTGAAGAATCAATTTTGAAGCATACTGAAAATGAAAAGTAATCGCTTGAGAAACGTTTGTGTGAAAAATCCCAATAATATTGAAAAACTATTTCGTAATAATATCTCATTCTGAAAATAATGTATTGGTTTCAAATAAAAATATAAAACTCATTTAAGGAAACGATGTATTTTTAAACATAAACTGAATTACCGACGAGCAAAAAATAGATATTATTTTTATACAACGTTTGACTTAAATAAATTGAGATGATTTCCTTCATTTTCTCTCGAGCTTAAATTGATGTACGATTACTTCTCGAGGACTCCTTGCAAAGTATCGAAGGATTCTTCTAATACAGGATCGTGTTATCAATCTGGCACACCTTTCTTAGTTCTAAACTTTCAGTCTCGTAGATAATATTTTAAAAATAATAACGTACTAAATACATAATATGCATCATACAGAATGATTATTATGTTCCAGGCCGATGTTATTTTTAAATTACTAGGAAATGAAACGCATGCTCTTTTAAACATATTTTTCATAACATTCTCGCAGACTTCATGTGTTATTTCTGCAATTTCATTTCGAATATTGTCATATAGCATCGGAATCGTTACTGACTTATTGACATAGACCCTCCCTTTTAAGTACTTCTACAGAAAATAGTCAAGAGTCATCAAACCAGAACCATGACCGAAGAGACTTGTCATTCACCCCTTTTTAGCATTATGCGCAGGGAATTCTTTTTTGCAAAATTTTAATCGTAACCCGGACTGCGTGTGAGGTGGCATTGTCCTGATGAAACCACATGTGTTGCAGGCCCAATCGACCTAATTCGGCCACTAAGAAGTTTTACAAGATGTGACGAGAGCGAACATCTAAAATGGTTACAGTATTGCCATAATTATTTAGACATAATGTTTTAATGACTTTACCACGTTATTGCGGCGTTAAATGATCGATAAATAAATTGAAATCAACTATTCCGTACGACTACCAAATGCGAACTGGTAAATATCTGCCAAACCAAAATTGTGGACAAACAAAATCGGCCTAGAACATAATATTCACCCTATATGTATAATATTTGCATGAATTGCAAAATATTTTAATCAAATTTACAAATATGATTTAGAGCAATAAAATATATTCGCGATACCGTGACAGATAAATGATTAAAAAAATAATGATGCTTTTATAGATAGTGAATTTTATCGGGTTAATTTAATCCTGTATTCAACCGACGGCGACGCCATCGCTCATTGGCAGTAGTCACATAGAGCGTCACCAATCAACGCCCATTGTTCGATTGTCCACCAATTATAGCCATGGTGTTTGAAAATTCGGAATAAAAGTGTAAAAAGCCCCGAAAAGCACAATTATTATCATAGTGTCATTGTAAGCGTTTATTTGGTTGTTTTGTGAATTTTTGACGTTATGCAATAAATTTAAATTTATTTAAAATGATACGCAGCTTTTGATGTGCAAATCAATATACATATAAAAACACGCTTATACACATGTATACTAAATACCCCCAATACCTTCACACATTCATGCACACACACAAACACACACACACACACACAAATAATCTTATACAAATCAGTTTAACTTGACTTGTATAGGAAACTTTTAAATATTAATTAAATATATTAATTAGAAAGATACACATATAAATTTTTTTTTATCGACAAATATTGTTGTTGCGCCACCGGGATTCGAACCTGAATCTCTTTCCTAACCAGGGAAGGTGCACTATCCAACTATGCTACAGCGACAATATTTTTAGCGACAAATTTTCGAACCAATATGTTACCTTTTTGATATTAATACATTTAATCGTTCCATTATTTGAAAGAGCCATCTACCTTATTTTTACAGAATCTCAAATATCTTTGAGTAATCTGATAGCAGACGCCAGAACTATCAATTCATTTTTATTAAATTTTGGACACATTGATACAACTTGAGAAATAGCATATATATATGCTCATATAGATTTTTTTCTTTACGATCTTGTTGATATAGAATCAGAATATGTATAGTCTATTGAAAAAATGCAAAGGACTATTGAACCTCTTATTTGAGAAACAACACTTGTCCACCAAACTTACTTCTGAGATAATCAATAAAAACTGTGTAGTCAAGTTATTTTCAATATAAAACAACAATCGGATATACAAAATTAATCAGAAAAAATAATATACAGATACTTTGTTATTTTTTTATTTTTTTTAAAGACATTATCTTATAATTTGGATATTAAATGTCAGTACAAGTGCCGTGTTTTAAATAAATTTGGACAAGTGTTGTTTCTGAAATAAATTTGGACAAGTGCTGTTTCTCAAATATATGTTATGAAAGTGAACAAATTTTATGATGAAAATACTAATATTGTATTTTGATAAAATATCAAAAACTCGTGTTTATAAATGCATGAAGATTTATTTATCAAATTATTGTCATTTTTACAATTAAATAAAGAAATATGGCCAAATTAAGTATTTAAAAAATATTTTTTTCAACAATTACTCGTCAATATCTTCAGATAATGTTGGCCACTGAAACAATTTATCATAAAATTCCTTATATTCGTCCGGGATATGGGGATTAACCTGCTCATGTCATTAATTATTTATTGGAAATTTACAATCATTTTCATACGCTTGTTCACTAGGCAGTGAAATATAGTTTTTTATGGCCAACTAAAAGGTAGATAATACCAGTCTATCAATAAATTGACGGGCAGTTAAATATCCTAGTGAGCAGCTACTATACTCAAAATGGGTAAACTCTGCCACTCCAAATGACTGCTTCATATTTCTAGGTTATTTTTTTAAATCCTAAATTTCTTCACTGTCGACTCTTTTCACTGTAAACTTTTTTTAAATACTAGAGCTTACAATTATGTTTATATATTCATCGATCGTGTAGATCATATCTATTGTTTTTAGTTTTCTCTTTACTACTGCAAAATTTGTATCGCATTGTAAAAATGAGTTTTCCCGAATTTTTCCGTTGATGCCGAAGTTAATTATTTGGTATGATTTTAGTTTTAACCAGAACACCCATCAGAGAACAAATGCAAATATTCTTCATTGTTTTAGATGCTATTAT
Organism: Eubasilissa splendida; assembly: GCA_031772225.1. NCBI lineage: Eukaryota > Metazoa > Arthropoda > Insecta > Trichoptera > Phryganeidae > Eubasilissa > Eubasilissa splendida. The sequence goes on along the minus strand of CM062850.1, from coordinate 11,492,720 downwards.
TAATATAATCCAAAATGAATTAACGTATTATGTAATTCATTTGGGCCCTTCCTAACTTCACCTTCATGGTACACATACAATTTGCTGGACGCAGACTTGGTGTCATGAATGTTGAAAACATTCACTGTTAATTGGCGGAGGTAAAAATTTTTTTACACTGGGATCCGTAGCAAGCTTAAATTCTATGTGAAGTCAAAAGCTAGGTCTGTAACTGTTTCTTTTATTTTTTGCCCAGCACTATTTATATACACCAAACCCTTTGTTTTGCATCGTTTAATTCTCTGACACTTGAATTCTACATTTTTAATGCCATTTTTGGGTTTAATTGGATTACTATCAATGCAAGCAGTATTCTGCATTTTGACAGCCCTTTAAACAAAATGGTCGCCTTCAATAGTCAATTTGAGAAACAACAAAAAATGATTCCATTATGCCAAACGTATAGACAAGTGCTGTTTCTCAAATAAGCGGTTTTATTATTTTTTAGTTTATCTGGTTATAGCAAGTTGCCGATTACAGTGGTGGGTGATGGAATCGGAAAGGATGGGTGGATGAAAAATAAACAATCGGAAATGAGGGAATGATGAGGGATAAAGGATTCCTTCGATAGCGCACCATGATGGACTTACGGAACCAAATAACAGCTAATAACGCCGTCTCTATGATTTTTCAGAAGTTCATCTAATGTACGAAACTGCCATGACACAAAAAAGTTTCATCGTTCAAAATCACGGCGGTATATAAACTAGTGATCCAACAAATAAACACATCTGCTCCAAGTCTCGGCAAATTTTACGAATTCAAATCAAACCAGTCGAGCCAATGGAACAATGTGTACTGATTGAAAATGGGTTGAGGGGTAGGAACAAAACTAAAACCGGTGACAATAACACTACATTTTACAAAATTATTTGTTTCAAGTTATGGAAGTATATGTATTCACCTATTAAAAAAAAAATGAATACGAAACAGTGTGCGCAGTACAAAGTTTAGTTTATTTAAAAATAATAATGTTTTGATCGGTATCAGCATGAATAAAACAACTGAATTTCCATCCAAATAGTCATTTAAGTACAACTTTTGATTACGTAAATTGGCCGCGGCTTGCTTGGGGAATATTCAGAATGAGATCCAATTCTGAAGGTATTTTCATCAAAATTGAGGGCCACGTCAATTGGCTAAAACATTTCACATACGCTGAATTTATTAACTTAACTTATTTTACCATCACGGAACATACAGAGAGAATAAAGCATCCCTTTTTGGTTACATAATTACTTGCCTTGCATCGTTTACTTTTATTGATTTTATCACGCACCCTAGTCTAAGCTGAGGTGAAGCTTCTAGCATGTCTGTCTGTCTTTGATTGTGATTTACTTGTAATTCAGAAATATATGATTTGTAATCAATATGTAGTATGCCGACCGCCGGGCATATTGATAGGAGTTGCGGGTGGGGGTGGGGTGCCCAATGTCTATAAGAAGGAAGGCGCGCGCCGGAAGCGGCCTCTTTTTATATTTCCTTCGGCACCACTCTTGCAGTTCCAATTCAGTCGTGACATTGTATTGTTACATACAGTGGGGTGCACTAGGCACAAACAACGATGCTAAATAAGTACATAATAGGTAGATATACTAGGTATTTTTTTTAAAATTTTGAAAACAATTCTATTAATAGCAAATTAGAATATAAATTTATTACTTCAAAACAGGCAAGTTACGTTATTAGTTATTACTCGGTACCGTACTCGTGTTTTCGATTACGCTTAAAATATTTTCTACGATTTCTCCTTTCGATAACAGATTTAAAATGTTTGATTAACAGTGTTCAAAAACATTTATTTAAATAACTAGCTTTACAAATTAGCGTAGCCGAAACTCAATACAGAAATAATTGTATTTTGACATTTAATTTAATATTGGTAATAATCTAATCCTGAGTTATGCAAATTCGCTCTCTTGATACATGATAAATTATAACATATATATTTTATCTACACAAATACCGAAATATGGATTCATAGGTTGGAATACACTAAGAACATAAAACGTTTAGTCTGTCAAGTAAAACAAATACGTATAAATGTTATTCTACCCAGTTTTCAGTAAAGATTAATCCCTAACAGCAGACTTAAGCACAAATTGTTTGAAAAATTCATAAAATCAGTAGAAGTTAAGATGCCGACATAGATTCAGTAAAAAAATTTTTAGTTCAGTACAATTATTATAAGGATTAAAAAAAAAAAGATAAGTTCATTTAAGGTCTAAGTGCTAGCAAATTGCGGACTAAAATTCTCATGAAGTTATTACAAATGGTACGCAAATAAGCCTCGGCTAGACAAAAATCATGGGTTACGTCTATAACAAGGTTACGCTAATCCGGGTAATAACGAATAGAATTTTATAAGGTCTTTTAATAATATAAAGATTATTTAATTTATTTATATTTCCCAGTATTTTTAGTAATGCACCGCTTTTTTGTTTTTATGCAGTACACGCTTTTGGTTAGATATAATAAATTATTGTCATTACTACCTGTTATAACTTCTTGAAGTACCATGACAATTCAACTCGTGAAGTCAAGTATATAGACTCCACACAGATCAACCCTTGTCTCTCCTCACTCATACGTACCATCTCAGAACAGACCTTTTTAATTCTATCGATTAGGTACGCTACAAACAAATCTGTCTCGTAATTTATTAATCTTGCATTTCTGACTAAATTGAGTGCATTTATATCGCAATCCGTCTGGTCTACCTTGGTTCTTTTTTGTTAATTACAGGTTTTACTTTCACACGTTAGTGTTAGAATTACATCTCTTTCTCATTATGCACTGCGAATCTTGCTTTGGAAAACAATTTTGTATTGGCCATTATTGAATTCAGATTCACATTACTTTGCATTCTCTCCTTTCGATATCTTTCTCAACCTTAACTAAATTTCTAAATAATAAAAGAAAGGTGAATATTTTATTCAAAATAAATTAGATTATCTATACAGTAAAACGTCAAAATTTATTAATTTATATAATTAGGAATAAAATACTAGAGTCATGCATAGTTTATGCCCGTATCAATACAGATTTTTGCAACACAGATGCGTGTTCTTTTAACCATATTTTTCATAATATTCTCGCACATTTCGCGTGATATTTCAGCAATTTCATTTCGAATATTGTCCTGTAGCATCGGAATTGTTAAAATTTCTCGCAAAATTTCAAACGTAGTTCGGGCTGTGTGTGAGGTGCCATCTCCAGGTTGAAACCAGATGTGTAGCAGGCCCAAATCACTCAATTCGGCCACCAATAAGTTTACCAACATGTGATGATAGCGACCACCATTAATTGTTACATTATTGCCATTGTTATTTAGATTAAAAAAATTAATGACTTTAACACGTTGTTGAGGCGTTAGATGCTTCATAATATATTGTAATCAACTACTCTCTACGACTACCAAATGAGAACTGATAAATGTATGCCAAACGAAATAATTGGCAATCGGATTAAAGAACGCAATATTGCTGTCGTAGGCATCTAGTTTGAATGTTTCGTGCTTCCTTGATGATCTGAATTTATAAAATAGAATAATTCCATACGGGAAACAATGAACAGTAACAATTTAAATGAAAATATGATTCTATATATAAATATATACTTAAGAGGGATACGGTTCTCGTGGACTACTAGTGATTATATAATATTTGAATACACAAATTACGCAGGTACTCGGCTCGTTTTGATTGTAAATGTTTGAAATAGCAGGGTGTACGGAGGATAGTCCTAACTGCTACCCCAACAACAGCCGGGGACAGAGCTGAATCGGGAGGTGTTGCAGCTACAGGTATAATGCATACAGCGGTGCATTCAAGGGAAGGTAAAGCTCCTAATGCGGACCACTTAAATTGAATGCAAGCGCTAATGAACGCGGCTTTATTTGAGAGCTTTTTGTTCCCCGGGTGGATGCATTAACCCGCTCATGTTTTGAATTTTACAGAAAGTTTTTTTATTAATAAAAATACTTAATGAGAACGAATTGAAAACGAAAACCGTGGCGTGCAGTTTTCATTCATTAGGCTCTACGATTTGAGATGCATGGAAATTTTTGGAATAAACTCGTTTACTTTTATAAATCTTAAATATATTTAAGCAATCCCAGAATAGTTGTTTAAGTTTTTAATAAATATACATTATCCGACAGAAAAAATATTAATTACGATTATTCAATGAGTCTAATTCATTTAAAAAAATTAGCCTGGAGAAGAGATGTGAATGATATAGTATAGTGTGTACAGCGGAAAAATTTCAAGATTAAATTGTAATTGCTCGTAAGCCATCAGAGTGAGAAAAGTGGGAGTTCCAGCATCGTTTTCGCTATGGTTTCACGCAAAGAATAGTAATTTTTGTTGAGAAACTGCAGGATTTGCAGTTTGTGTGGGTGAAACTGTAGTTTCTTTTTCAAAATAACGTGCACTGTTAATTTTTTTTATTCCAGTATTTACGCGAATTGCGCATAATTTCACGTCGAACTTGAGCTACATGTTCTGGCATCGCTGCTAACGTTGATGGTCCAGGAGGAGTTTGGTTAACCATTGTCCCTTCTTGTCTGAACTTTTGAACCCAACACCAGATAAGTTGCGTGCTCGGCCCATCACTTACTCGTCGAATATTAAAGTGAGTACAAAAAGCGCGACGCGCACGAACTAATGAATCACCGCACTTTAAATATTGCTCAACCGCGAACGCGCGGTGCACTCCCGATCAGTGACTTATTGCGACTGGCAAATCCGCAAATTATGCGCATCGAACAATATCCCTCCCACTTACCTCACCCTGATGGTTTACGAGCAATTACAATTTAATCTTGAAATTTTTTCGCTGTACACCCTATATAATTCTATTAATTTTAACAATATGACAATTTCATAAATAAAGATTTATATTCAAAACCTTGGCTTTGGATCGATAAGAAAACGTATTCCGTATGTATATGAATTTTCAACATTTATTATTCATATTATTTATCTAAACAAAATTTAATGCTAAGCAACCGATCTCTGATAGATTTTGAAAAATAAATGTAATCAAATTTGAATAATCCTGATGAACTATAAGCAAAACACATATGTGATATTTACACATATCCATGAGAGTATAATAATTATGTCCCGTCAACCATTTGTAATAAATTAATTTACAATAAATTATTTTGTTTTTCTTTGAGTCTACTATAATTTCTTTTTCGTTTCTCGCAACGGTGACAAAGAATTATTATTATCATATATTTACTATTTTCTTGAATGCTTTCTCTGATATCCGCCTCTGTGTCTGTTTCTTGGAACAATCTAGAAGTTCAATCGTATTATCAACATGAAAAGCGATGTGATAAAATAAGAAAACATTTCCTCCACACAAGAGAGGCAGTCCACTATATCACGTGGTGTACACGTGTACCACATTTTACGTTGTTAAACGATAAATTCAATGTCTGGTAATATAGTGGGAAGATAGCAGGGAGCAATCAATTATCTAGACAAATCCTCTCCTCGGAATATAAATAAAAGATGACATAAAAAATGAACTGGTCATAGACAACAGCAGAAAATACGGCAACTTCTGAATTAATGGTACGATATAAATCACAATTTCTATTCCGCTAATTGGGTGAATGAATAAAAAAATGAAAGACCCAGAAAAATACAGCGTGTCAGGAAAATCAGGGTATTACTTGTTTTATAATATTATCTTTTGTGGAGGATACGAACAGTAAAATAAGCGTGCAAACATTCTATGCGCAAGAGCAAATCTATTATTATACTGTACATATCATCATATATTTATAAGTTTAATTTAAGGTTACTAGTTAGTGCATGGAATTGATGTGTCTTGTTTTTTGTAGTAACTTGGGCAGTCGTTTCGAAATGATAACACGTGACATTGTCAACTGCGAAAGATTTATATCTCTTGTGAACAAGTCCGGTTGTACCGTAACTTTTTGAGGCAATACTTTGACAACGGCACGTGTTACCACGCTGAAATCTCAGCCTAGGTTTCCTTAAGAAACGAGAATAACCTAGAAGAGACGTCAGTTCCATGTATATACAGGTCAAGAATATTATCTGTTCGTCTTGAAATATGGCTCGCTTTTTGCTATTTAGTAGTAATAATGATATCCTGCTCCTTAACCTTTACCATACAATGATAAAAAATATCCGTAAGCAACCATACTGTCAACTCGTGTTACCGTTAAGTATTTATAGTTTTTTTTTGCATTGTTAATGAAAAAATGCTTTTACGACCTTAGATTGCATTAAAATAGTTGATGACGTTCATTTACCCTAAAAATCGAGCAAGTAAAATGAAAAAAATATGTATTATTTGTAGCATTCATTGATTCATGTTCTATACGAAATGACATTCCTTCTTATGATTCTTCATTTAATTAGTGAGAAAGATAAATAATTATGTTACTGTGTTTGTTATTCTTTTCACGGCGAAACTAATGTTTGATATCTTTCTGTCCTACTGCAAATACCATTTTATCCAACGTAGCAATTTTACATGGAATTGAATTGAAAAATAATTACTTTTACATAATTGGTTATAAAGCGAATTCTACAAACCGTTAGTCATTTCTAAGCGTGAATAATTTTTTAAATTTAATTAAAATATTAATTTTGTGCTGCGAATATTTACGTAAATATATAGATTTAATTGGAGCGGTTGACCTGTGTTACAGCACGGCTAGGGAAGGGTTAATCCAGGTGCTTTTCTTTCTTCTAATAATTTCCAGACCACTTCTTGCAATACTGCTAGAGTTTCTGAGTTACCTTAGTATTCAGAGTCCAGGTTTCACTATCATATAAATGTATGGATCGGAAGAATGTACAAAGCAAAACTCAAGATTACTCATAGCGTATGTATATGAAACCATTATTATGTTTACACTATCATGACCATTAATCATGTGGATAAGTGAAGACATTATTCAATGTTATATATCTGTAATTGTGTTGATGATGATGTTCCTGTAGTGTGCGATATTGGGTCGATGGAATAATACTCTTTCTTGTAACAACAGTATTTAATAATAATGCCTCTATACAAACCTGTATGAGTCAATAGTATATATCATCAGTTCAACGGTTCAGAGGCGAGAATTCGTTCCATAGACACATCACATTAAATATCTATAATATGAGTGCAAAATAAAAGAAGCGTACATAACCACTTTGACGATGACCTCAGAAATTGTCTCAATAGCTATTTCTATATACCAGATCAGCCGATTTTTATAGAAAAGACATAGACAAATTGGTTGAAAGTCGGATGTGGGGTGTGGGATGTGGGATTAGTGGGATGAAGTCCTGAACAATAATGAAAATTACATCACAGATTAAAACATTGTAATTTGTGTATAAAAATTTGATTTTATAATAAGTAATTGAACAAACCGCAAATGCTTACGAAATAATCTATGTGATATACTGTATTCGGATGATATGAAGGCTGTAAATAATTGTGAACATAGAAATCTGTTACTTTCAGGTACACAATTGAAACTTTATATTTTTAAATGTAGATTAAAACTGTGCGACAATATTGAAATATATATTTTTTATTTAAATGTAAAACTGACAAAGATTTAAGTATATTTCTTTCAGGTACGCAAGCGTCATAAAATAAAAGTTCGTAACCTTTTAACTGCCAACCGTATTTGAAATAGAAGACGCCACATATGGTAAAGGGTCTTAATTTAAAAGTATTTATCAAAAGCTGGGAATTGTCATCCACAAAACACAAAATAATTAAAAATATTATTGAGGTGAACACATTTTTATTGTAAGGTTGTAATTATTCAGAAAATAGGTATGTGATATTTTAAATACAAATTAAATGTATTCATTATAAAATCAATTTTATCGAAAAATATTGTTGTTGCTACCAGCTTTCATATAATGAAATGATAGATGTATTCATTTGAAAAGTGTAACATATAAGTTTGAAAATGTATCGTCAATGTAGCATAATCGAGTGCTGTAGAATAATCGGTTAATGCACGTTCCCCGGATTGGAACCCTGGTAGCAACAACAATATTTTTCGATAAAATTGATTTTACATGTATGTCTTACTTAATTTTATATATTTGTCTAACTTATTTAATTTGATTAAAAATATGACTTAAATTCCCGCAAGGGTCTTTAGTGTCTAAACGGTCAAAAAGTGCGTATTATCACGCTAATGGCTTGGCGTAACATTCAAAATTTAGCATGTAAACGCGCCCATGGCATTTAATAGGTTAAAGTAACTTTAGTAAATATACACTATAGTATGTAACTTGCTTTTTTTAATGGTGTCGTTTCTAGCCTACTAGTGCAATGGTCAAAAAAATTCTAGCCATCTTGTGCGCTGGGACAATTTCAGTAGAAAAATTAACAAGTCGTTATTGGCAGCTTTCCCGGTAGTGAAAGGAGCCTCATTGCTTTTCTCGGGAGAACTGCTCGAGAGGGCCCTTATAACTTTCTGGTAGCTCATTTGTTGAAGAATTTTGAGAATTTTTATTTTCGCCCAAATTAATACGTACATTTGAGTGGGAATCCGCGGAGGCATTTCAGAATGATGGCACTCGAATTGAAATAATGACGTTACCTTAATTTCAAATAAAAGTAACATTTTATTTGAAGATTTTTATTTTGGCAATCAAATTATGTACTATGAATTATATAATTTCTCGTATTCTTTAAGATTATTTATTGTTTACATAAAAATTGTTTTTTGTACGAGTTTTATGTCGGTGAAATAAAAGAAATGAGATTTTTGTGACTTTATTGTGTCTGCTTTGTTTGTTAACATCACGCTATAAATTACATAAAAATTTTATTCCTGAAAACGAAATGGTATCCGTATCCTTGACCTAATATACAATTTTAAAATAAACAAACGTCTAAACGAGGCCATATAAAATTAAGACGGCATCTTTGACTCGTTAGCGATGATGAAAGGAGAAATAAATAAAACTAGTAGTTTTATGAAATTGTTTTAGTTCTGATTTTTCTTATTTTTATGTGTCTCGTAAAGTTTAATCAGACGACTTGAAAAGAGTTTGTTTTATCAAAATCGGATAACAAACTGAGAATGAGAAATCATCATCAGTGAAGTGTTTGATCATTATACTTGCGTTCACATTATTTAAAAAAAAATATATTTTTATTTTTTTTATTAATAATAAAAATATAATACAATTTGAATAATCAGTGGATATAAATATATTTTAACATTTGTTTCTTCTCTATGAGAGTAAGACTCGTGTATAGAGAAGGAGTATATTTGAGTTAATTTATGTTTCAGTTAGTCTGTGTACATATTTTTTTATTTCAGATACAAATTTATGATAGTCCGTAATTTTTCCAATTGTGATAGGGAGATTGTTAAAAAATTTGATGCCTTGATAAATATATTGATTTTGAGTTGCAGTATATTTTAGTTTTGGGATATCAATTTGATCTGTATATCTTGTAGATCGGAATTCGCTTCTAAAATTTAACTGATTTTTAATTTTGAAAATTTGAATTATTGAATTATTTTTTGTATGTCTACTATTTTTGATACTTTAAAATCTATGAAAAGTTGGATAGTCTTTTTTTTTAGAATAATTTTTATTTTCATTTTTTGAATGATTTCTAATTGTGACACTTAGCATAGCGCGATTGGTGAGTGTATGCAGATATTTTCGTTAGCAATATTTCGTTTTGTTATTTGTATAAATAAATAAATAAATTAACCTTTTTATACATCTCATGACGTCATTAATTGACATGACAGTTACTTCGTGGTGCAACATGATTATTTTGATTATCACTAAACGAAACTTTGTACTTCACACGCGTTTGGTTATTCTGTCACTACTGTAATTTTGAGAGGTGCAGTCTTTCTCAACATCATAGAAAAATAAATTCTATGATGCATAACATAAAAAATAACGTGCATAAATAATCTAAATTAAATTTCTCAAACTAACGCAAACAGAATTTGGGATTGTAAAATATTATAACAGTGGAGAAGTTTAGTGTGTTGACAAATATTTTTAGTATTCTTGACTCGGAGCAAAACTAATAAACATGTTATTTTTCAAATGTCCAAATTAGGAAGAGGACAGAGACATGCATCATACATTGCTCCTAGACTGTATAACTAACTACCAAAATCAATTAAATTAGCAGAAAATATAAATGTGTACAAACAATAGGTTATAAAATGGCTTAAAGGTCTTCAAAATTATTAAATAGTTATGTATTTGACATCTTTCTCATGTTATAATCTGATCAATTTCTTAACTTTTTTTACGTTTTGTTAATTTTCACATTACATTATTATAGATGTATTGTATATATGCACATATTTGTTTATTAGTTGTAAACAATTTCTTACATCTTGATCTTGATCTTGTTTTATATAAATGTTGATAGCCACCCCCATAATTCAAGATCTTTCTTAATTGGGGGTGAATTACCCTATTGTTGTTTTATATTATCGAATGTATAAATAAATAAATTAACATTAATTCTTAATAATAGAATTGATATAGTTTCAAAGCTTTCATCTATCACGTGAGAGCTGAAATATACATTTTTATTTATTTCTTAAATGCGGTCAACGTTTTGATTTGTTTTATATGAAGTTTAACATTAATAAAATATGGTTCAAGATCAAATTATAGTTGCAGTAACTACTCGAATTAAAAATCGCTGTAAAGTATAAACCATATACGGGAACTTGTCAATTGAGGCAGGACTAAGGGTTCACAATGGAGTTCTGGAATCGACACTGATGTATGGAAGTGAGGCCTGGAGCTGGCAGAAGAGGAACGAAAGTAGACTGAATGCATTGGAAATGAGATCACTTAGGCGTATAAGTGGCAGATCCATATATAACAGAGAAAGGAATAAATAAATAAGGAAATAATGTAATGCCGATCTTGTAAGTAAGTAAGTAATAAATTATATACAAACTCAAGAAAGAGTAGTGATAACAATCGAAGAAGCAAGTTTATTTAAAAGCAAGTTCACGGACTAATACAGGAACATTTAATTAAGTCTGCATTTCAGCAATCTTAGCTCAGCTCCGACGTGAATAAACAAACAAAAATAAAATCACCCCCATTCCGAATAAACTCGTTTAATCGAGAAAGTTCGCCATCAGGGTGCTGCAACGGCGCCATTATTGGACTGCGCAATGATTGCAGATATTTTAGATTAAGTTGAGAGGTATGTGCCAAAGTAAATAGTTTTTTTTATACATTTTCATTATTAAAATGCTTACATAATACCTTATTACATTACCTTTTATATTATAAAATTATTATCTTGAATGAGGACAGTTATGAGGGTCATCTTAGGGTTAGATTTAATCAGATAAGACACGAGTCGTAAAATCTCCACAAGTCTCGGACCTGGGTTGAGACCACGGCTGACTCCATGGTCTCTCCAGGGCAACGAATCCATCCATCATTGCGTGCTTCGTCTTCAGATCTTCGTTATATTCACGAATAATATGTTCAAGTATTTGAATAATTTGTTTACCGTAGATAGAGCTTTCCGTATATGGGTTTGTTATGGGATTGAGGGTATGATCTTGTGAAGGATCCTGCTGTATCTTCCAACTTCTCCAGCAATAGAATTCGACGACTTCTATCTTCTGCTCGTCCTAATTGTGAATTGTCCAAGTCTATAGTACATACATATAGTGCAAACATACTTAGTATATACGACTATTTTGGTTGTTTGTTTGATGTCTGAATTTTCGCACTCTCGTTAGTTGGTTCATTGCAACATTAGCCAGTTGGATTCATCGTTAAATTTCCTGCCCATGTCATTGATGTTCGCTATATATTTTATAATTACACAATTATTATTTTAAACGTAGAAAATGTATCAAAAAAAAGATAAATTATTACAGCAAATAACTTAACTGGTTAAACTTTTAATGAATCTATGAATTATTGATAAAATAGATTTCTACGCATGATCGCGTATTTCTGAGTAGAATCCTTAGACAACCTCGTCAAAAATAATAAATGGAAATTCCATTAGTACGCGTATAATATTATGTAATTGTTTCCAACTAGAAGCCATCGCTATAATGTGAGATAATAACATCAGTGTTTAAAAAATTACGATTAATTTACATTCAATTTGATCAAAAATACATTAATGTATCCAACAATAATTTGATAATAAAATCTTTAATGTTACCAAAAATAAGTTGATTATTAATCCATCGTCTAGCCGATCATTTTTATGTCTTTGTTAGATACACAAAAAAATTAGCAGAACAATAATTTTGCTTTAGCAATAAATTAAGACGCTCATCGCTTCTAAAGCCTTTTAAATTCTAGCCGTTTGGACACTCCAAAGCGTCACGGAAATTGTCAGGATACAGTGATAAACTTTTATAAATTTCAACGTATGTTGCTGAAACATTTTGTAGTACGTCCGAACCGAATAATATAATACATAATCATTTAAAGATAAATCAATGTAATATTCATCAAATTTTCTAAAAATGTTGCCACGTGCGTACTATTGTGATGCGTGTCACCGCGAAGTTGGCAGCCAGGGTAGCACATCCCCGTGGAGCGATGTCTGCTGCCTACCCATGGACCAAAACCAATTTCATTACGAGCCTGGAGCACCCACCCGAGCGTCGACTGTATCCAAATAGGCATGTTTACGGTACAGACAGCAAACTGCCTTATTTTGCCGCAGTCGGGAAAACTTTTGTGGACATTGATTTTTCCAGTAAGATCTCGGACGTACGATACTTTTTATAACCTGTTTATTCCTCTGAACCTGTATTTCGTGGACAGTTTTATTTTTCTAGAAAATCTGTAACCCTAGTCATCTTCAATTTAGACAATAAATATGCTTGTTTGTACATACATATATATTTAAATGTACGATGGAATGGTACTTATCTGTACGAGGATTTTTACAATTTTTTATCTTACTTCTTAAAGGCCCTAAAACTCATCAATAAACTCTAGTTAGTTATTATAAAATTTACTGATTTGTAGAAAAAGAGCGTAATGAAAAAACGTTTATATATATTATTAAATTAAATTATATTTGGATTCACACAGCTTCAGTACAGTTATTACTGTATCTATTTTCCTCTATGGAATTAATCTATTTAATACATTTTTTTAAATTATCGATAGCCACATACTAAGAGCTAGAACATAAGTATTATTGTCCAGTGTCTAATGCATATGTTATATTAATTTTAATTTTATATAATTTTGTGTATAGTAGGTAGTAAGTAGATCTGTCTAAAATGTATATACCTTAAAAGCAATTATTTCTTGACACCAATTAAATTAAGTGAAAAGAAAATCATAAACAATAAATATAAACAAGTCTCTTTGATATTAAATATGCGTAATTCTTTTAATATGTATTTAAAAAGCATTGAGTATGAAAGTCGCTTCCAACTATTATATCTAGTAAATACTTTTTTAGAAAATGTGGTCCATCTATTAATCATGTTTGTTAAAATACAAAAAAATAATCGTAAGTTCATAAATATGAAAAACATTCTTAAAATTAATATATTAAAAAGATTTATTCGTTGTATGTATATGGTTTCGCTGCATTATTGGTATGTAGTGCTAATGCACACCGATGTAAATCCCGGCGTTCGGCTGCAGCTCGGCTCACGAAGCTTGGCCATGCTGTAATATCTAATTTGTCCGAGCATTATCCAGAGCCCGCATCACGCAGATGGCCAAGCGTAAAAATACATGGAAGGGAATTTTTTTGGCTATTCCCCAATTTTGTAATTTCGGAATATTTCCAATGTAATTACTTACTTAACTTAGAAAAAATATTTTAATCAAATGTTTTTATTTTTAATGCCAGCTTAACATAGCTTTGACCGTGTTGAGCTAACATTCGTCATCATTGGGTAGATTTTGATAGGCATACTTTTATGTTGTATCTCAAATTCGATGAAACATTATATTTTAAATACAAAATGTACATAAATACGTAATATATATGTTTGTTTGTTTGTATTAGTGTATTACATCGATTATAAGACGCATGTTTTTTTTTCTATTTCGGCGTCTTTATATTCACGGCACGTCTTATACTCGTTGGCGTTTAACCACCTTCAGTGAGCTAGCGGCCACCACTGGCGTTGCCGTACAGTCATCGATCGGTGACGGTCGAACGCGATCATTTTTTAATCAAATTATGGCTCTAATTGTTTCTCAATATGTCCTCAAAAATAATTCATTACAATGCTGAATGCAGCATTGTAGGAATCGTTTCAATGGAAGCGAAAACTTATTGTGTATAGAATATAATGTCTTTCATTTTTATAATAAAGTTTTTAGATGTTACCTTTCATTTTGTTTGTAGTTTATAAAAATAAGGGTGCATCTTATAATCGATGTAATACAGTATGTTTAGAATTCGTAAGACCATTATATTAAATAAATTTATGAGCGTGAATGATCTCACATGAGTTTATTAATATTTATTTTTTATTTTTCAAATTTAATTCGATTAAATGTTTAAAGTTATGACACTTTTACTCGCTTGTTTTCCGACAAAGGTTCTAATTCAACCGTTCTTAAAACGTCAGTATTATGAACAAAATTATACAACAATTGTGTACATTATACCTACCGACTGAATGCAGTCGAAACCCAACTCGCAACCCCTTCCGCGCGAATGCCGATCCACCCCCGCGTTGTAATCGGATTTTATCAATATGCAAGTTAATCGATATCATCCCCATCCCTAAAGTGGATCAATGCCGCTCGACCAACTTCGGCCAATATCATACCATCCCGCCGAGCTCTGGCAGCGACCGTATCTTACACGGAGTATTACAAACTTTACAATATTAATTACTATCGATCACCCGCCGGCCCGCCGAACGTCTGGGGGAGAGGGCAAGGGTTGAAACCGTTCGGAAACTTTGATGACTGTTAATAATGTAACTGGATTTGGGAAAAATTCAAGGCTTTGCCCATTGATTGTAGAATTGGTATCGGTAATACTAATTTTGTAAATCTATTTATTTTTTATAAATAATTAGACAAAATACTTTGTTTATACCGCCATTTATTGATTATTCTACATATTTCGATCTATGGTATCTTCTTCAGGAAATAATGTATACTGAAATTAAAAATACAAGCATAGATAAAAACAAAACTATAAAGTGGTGAATAAGTAAGAACTAATATGAAAACAAATTTAAAATGTGTTCGTTAACAATGAAAATGTACTCAGACATAGTTATTTAATTTTCCTGTAAGCAAACACGCACTTAATCATTTAATCTATATTTTTTATATATAAAAAATACAATAAAAAACTATAAACTCGTAATATTATCATTTATATATAACTTGTCTATCACAGTTGACAAATACATCAATGTCAATGGCGTAATCAAATATAAATAACCAAATTCTTCTTGAAAATAATCACCTTTTAAATTTGTTTTCCCAGTGGTTCCTATTTAGTTATTTTTGATATTAGAAATAAGGGGCACTTGAGATGCCTAAATAGCAACAACTATTCAGAATTTTCCAATCATCTTTTGGAAACAAACTATTCTTTTGATATTATTAACAAGGGTTTATAAATTATACATACAAATACTAGGGGTATACATACAGTCAGATAAATTTTAGAAATATGAAAAAGTGTTAATAGCAAGCTCAATATTATAAATAACCAAATACTTTTTACAAATAGTCACATTTTAAATTTGTTTTCATATTAGTTCTTACTTATTCACTACTTTATAGTTTTATTTTTATCTATGCTTGTATTTTTAATTTCAGTATACATTGTTTCCTGAAGAAGATACCATAGGTGTCGAAACATGTTGAATGATCAATAAATAGTGGTTTAAACAAAGTATTTTGTTTAATTATTTATACAAAGTAATTTTGCTAATATTGAAGAAGTAATTTATTTTCTAAATGCACTTAGCTTTTTATTAAGATGTATATATCTACGGGTACTCGCAGTTTTTCAAATTAATATTCATTTTGTAAAATAATTCCTATTTTGGCTATGTACTTTTTCTAATGACATATGCATATTATTATATAGTTTTTTTTGTATATTCTTACATGACATAGTTTGTTTGTATTACGTAAACAAATTAGTATTTAAAATAATATTGTTGCAATTAGTTAGTGTATTATTTTTCAAGTTCATACGTTATCATTATTTCTCAGATTGACGTACCTGTCGTCTAGTAATTACGGTTAAAATCTAGGGTTCGAGACTCGAGTTAGTCCAATTTTTGTAACACAAGCGTTTAGCTTAGTTTGAAAATAGTAAGAATATTGATGTGACATGTATTTCGAGTAAGCATAATTATTTTTTTAAAAAGTAATATGAAAGTAATATAAGTACGATAAAATTGTTAATAAATATTTATTTCATTAACATTGTTTTTAATCACTGAATTCATTATATTACAAATAAAAATAATATACGTAGGAATATGTTCATTTGTAAATATTAAACTCAATAAATATCGATAAATTAGTCATTTATATGTAGTTGAACATTATTTAAATTATGTTTTAATGAAAAATTATTTTCAAGGAGAACAAATTATTATTGTGATGTTGCAGTTTTTTCAGAACAGAACTCGACTTTTTCTGTATATCTTTCTAGTTGATTCATCTAATTTTTATTAAAAAATATTTATTGATTAATTTTAGATAACAATTTCACAATCATACATTATTAGTAATTTTAGTATTTTATTAGAATTATTAAGTAGAATTGATTGAAAGCTGGTAATTTGAAACAGCACTAAGCAGTACTATACTATTTATTAATTTACCTGTCTACGGATCTCACCAATGGAAATGGTTTTCATCGCAATTTTTTTTTTAATTTTCCACATTTTTTTTAATTTGAGCATATATAACGTTATCTTAAAATTTGTTAAGCAACATGTGCAAGCACATTTTTGCATTCCACAATATTTGGTAATACGTAATTCCCCTTGATAAAATCGTCGATCAGACTCTTGCACGCATCCAGTTTTATCGCCGCCATAAATCCCGACATCTAGCGGCGAAAGTGCGAGAAATGGAGACGATAAAAAATACACAAGGCAATTCTTACCTAGAGGCGTACACCACAAGAAGGTTGATACGTTTCAGATAAACTGACAACGTAGGAAATGGCAGAAACGAACCGCAAATAGGTGCGAAAACACCTCCAACACGCCAAGACTATAAATAAAAATAACGACGCTAATTCGGGCATCCATCCACTTTAGAGAGGAAACGCTCGCCGAAGATACCATCGCCGTGGGTTATTCCACGAGCGCCGTACGCAGCCAAGAATAAGGTGTTCCACCACACGGAGTAATTGATGGCGTCGTTTATTATTGTGCATACGGACCCAACTGAAAACCATTCAATTGTTAGAGAAAATGCTAGAAAATGTTGCAAGCGTATAAGTCAACATTTTTATTTGGCAATTAATTTAAGTGTAAATGGCAAAAAATCCAATACACGTTTGTAACTTCTTCTTTAAAAATTATTACAAGAGAGGAATCTTTAAGAAATGCTCGATTTTTTGTGATCTGTGTAAAAATATCGACAAAACATGTACACATTCGCAAGTAGCTACATTAGATTTCATTAAGTACGATGCCACTCAAACACCTTATGAAGGCAGCAGACCACACATATTCAGGCCCTTCGATTTACAGGGTATTTCTATAGTTTCTACACAGTTTTCAGAAGATATTTATGAGGTTATCAAATATTTATTTAACGCGAAAAACGATACGCGATGTTGTGGTCATTATTTTTCTAAATTAATTTAAACTATTATAATATTTTGTAGGAAAAAAATGGTAGACAAGACATCGTTGATGCATTTTATTTGAATAGTTACACAAATACCTATGCAATAATATATTCATAAGATTATAAAATTAATTTAATTTTAAAAATATTAAATGAAAAATAAATCAAACAATAATGTTTGTACGAACAACCTGTAAAGCCCAACACATTCGTTGCGGGTAGACACGTACTTCCTCACGTACTTAGGTTCCAAAAGCTCAACACATAGAACTTTTAGGAAAACTTACATAAGGAGTCATCAATCACTCATCGCGGGGGCCGCGGAAGGGGTTAGGGCGGCGGGTGCGGGGCGGTGCGGCCCCGTGGCGGGTACAGAAGGGTTGGCGCGGGGGGCGCGGGCGAGGGTAGGTAACGCGAGGTAACTTGGGGAAATTTCAGGCTGAGGAAAATTAAGAGCGAAATTTTGAGGTTCAAATTAAGTTGTTTATTGTTTATTACTACTAATATTTGAAATAATAATAAATATTTAATAATTAAATAAAATAACAATAAAATAGCAATCGCTTTGTGGTTTGACATATTACATTAAATAAAATACAATCACTTAACCGGTTTCGATTTCTAAAGTTTCACCAGGACGTATTTGAAACTGATCATAAATACAAAAAGAGAGAGATAGAATATAATATTGCATGTGAAAGAGAGATACAGAATACATATATAGTTAAATAGAACATCAAAGGAGGCAGAATATAAAATTATATGAGAAAGAGACAGAATACATATACAGATAAATGGAACATTAAGGGAGGGGAAAATACAGTGTTGATGGATATTAAATTGATTTTAAAGGAAACATACCTAATATGGGGCTAATGGATAAATTAATTTGATTATTAAGAGTTGGCGTACCACTATTTATAACCTTTTTTTAATTTCAAGGGCTTCTAAATTGTCCAACCGGAGGCCAAACCCATTTTTATAGAGAAAATTGACCCTTGTGCTATTATTAAAAGAATGGTATTTTTCTATAATATGGTTGGTTAATTTTTACGCTTTCAAAAACAGTAATGCAATTAAAATCGATTCATAATATTAGTGCAAACATTAAATTAACACATTATTTAATGCAATAATTTATATTTTAAAAATGTTTCTCTTCAATTGTTGACCCATGTAAAATGTGTTCGATAACAATGAAAATGTACTCAGACATAGCTATTTAATTTTCCTGTAAGCAAACACGCACCTAATCATTTAATCTATATTTTTTATATATACAAAATACCATAAAACTCTGCGTCAATGCGACATGAATTGTTTAATTATATATACAGAAGAAATTTATAATATGGGACGTATTTGGAACTTTGGTAAGTGTGCATTGTTTTGTAATGCGCAGTAAGGCAGAATATTTAGTTGTTACCACAAACCAAGATTTATTTCATCCTAGAATACCGATGATGGCAGTTACTTTCTGCCACTTCATCTTAAGATATGGCAACATTTTGTATGTATTTTAATTTACATATACGACATTAAATAAAAATATATATTTCTAACTATATTAATAACATTGGTATGTTATTAGTTTTAATGTATTCAGTCAAAAAAAATAATACTGTGCTTAGTAGTGTTCTAAATTATCTGTGGTTTGGTATGTATCCAAAGTTATTACCGTAGAATTGAAACATAGTACAAAAATAAAAATATCATATATTTTCTTGGACGGAAAATAATGTCAGGGAATAAAACGAGGAAGGATTAGAAATTTAAAAAGGGAATTAAAATTTTAAAACTATTTATAGTTAATAAAAATATATTTTTTATTAAATGTGTTTTAAAAATTCCATTAATTATTAAAAATTTATCCACAGAATTTTAAATCTTAATTTAATTTTAAAAATAATTTGACAAAATACTTTGTTTAAACCACTATTTATTGATTATTCTACTTCTGATTCTAATTCTGATTATTATTATGGTATCTTCTTCAGGAAACAATGTATACTGATAAAAACAAAACTATAAAGTGGTAAATAAGTAAGAACTAATATGAAAACAAATTTTAACAAAGTATTTTGTCTAATTATTTATAAAAAACGAGGCCACAAAGTAATTTTTCAAATATTAAAGACTTAATTTAATTGGCTTTTCTTAATTGTTTACATATGAATATTTGTTAAGGTTTCTCATTAAAGATATAAAAAAAATCTGCTATTTTTATTGTCTTTTCAACATCATAGATAGGATACGTAAAAAGTTCTTAGTAGGTAGGTATTACATAGAAGTTTGAATTTAATCTGAAGGTTATATTTTTTTTAAGATTTTGATGCTATTAATTATAAAAATCTAATTTATAGATATTATATTATATTTCAAGTACTCTGGTGATACTTCATAATAAAACCAAGATTTTCTAGAAATCTAACAACCCGATTGGATTTTCTGTTATTTATTACCGTTCGGTTAGAGTTATCTCTTTATGGATAATCAGCTGTTGGATTACTTGGTTCGCCTAATAGCTTCCTAGTTGGGTCGCATTGAATAACAGGTGAGCATTCGGGTACACTGTTGCAAATCCGCAAATCTACTTAAAGGATTTACAGAATCGCTGCATTAACTTGTATAACATTATAGAAATGTTGAACTTCATCGTTAAAGAGTATATGAGGCATCTCAGAATATCTTATTTAGGGAAAAATGTTGTTACTAAAGAAGCTAACTTAAAAATAATTATAATTTCTCTCATCAGAAAGTAATTAATTATTTTTTCGTGAAAATTCTCAACGTCACAAGAAAGCAGTTTTTGAAATAGACTACCCTTAAATTTTCCGTAAACAAGCGTAATTTAAATGCACCCATTCCCAGAATACATATTTTATCAAAATATGCCGTTAGACTTATAATTATATCTAAATACAACAAATAACTACCATCACTAGTTGTTGTCAAAAAGTAAGATATTTTTTTAAAAATAGTAATACACGTTTCATCAATTCTCCTACTATTTTATAACTTAGCTAAACTTTTGTGTTATGAAAATAGTACTAACTTGGTGGTCTCCTGGAACGAAGCTCGAACTCTCGATCACTAAGATCACCAAGCGAATGTTTTAACCATTAGATCAACAAGCTAATCCTGTTAGTTAAACAAAGATTCTTATTCAGATATTAAACATAGATATTAAATACTATTGCAAAATTTCTGAAAAAAGATATTTAGCATTATAACATTGTATTATTTTTACAATTCATTAAAGGCCTATATTTACGTACAACTTTCTAATGTTAGTAAGTAAACATAAATAATTAATGTTTATAAAAATCATTTATAGGGTGTTCAATGTCTGTCCTGGTTTAAAATAAAGCAAGTAATACAATTTTTTAATTATATTTAAATATAACATTTTTTTCTTTAATACATTAGTTATGTTAGTTATGATTAATACATTTATGTACATTCTTATAATTTTTTTATTTTACATTGCCCTCAAATTAATTACGAATTCACATATTTTCGCCAAATTTCTATCTACGAAGAAACTTTTAAAATTAGGATCATGAAGAAGTATCTAAGGTATATTAGAGGAATGATTGTTTATTTGAACATAATTGGTGATGAGTGACCATTAGAACGTTTTGCGTTATTACGCGGATTCCTTTAACCCATTTTACTTGTATAATATTTTTCTATAATAACATGATTTGATTTTTCATAATTTATCATTGTGTAGTCAATCAGTAAATACCCTGTGAGTCACAGAAGATAGTTGCCATCACTTTTTGCTTCTGCGTGCGTTTGGGATTGACAGAACTCTTGCGGTGTTGGAGAATAATCTCTAGAAAATATGAATTCATGGTTCATCTTGAAAAATAATTAACTAAGCTGGATAATCGCCACATAGTTCCAAAATCTCCAATCAATTTTAGTACATATCTTCCATAAATATTAACAAATATTTTCTCTGCAAACATATTTTCATCACATTTATTTGCGCATTGTCGATTTTTTTTATTATCAGTGGTAGTTTCTCTTCAAAGCTATTGTATTTTTCTTTCTAGAATTTAATGGAATACTTTTGGATGATTTGTAAATTCTGTGTAGAGGTTTCTTTTACAACTGACAACTATTCCTGACTCTTTAAGTCTCCTTGGTGTGAAAGGAATTTAACCATTGCCATGATTTTAAACTTACCCAAGTACTCTACTTAATAATTCGATACAATTTGACCGATGGCTAGCTTTTTTGTCAACTGTTAAAATCAGTTAAAAGTATATTTTCAAAACTGTATAATTAAACTATTTAAAACATTAATACATACTCACATAGTCAATAGCTTTTCCTGCACTTATTCATACATATAATGGGCATTTTAGATTAATACCTGTCCCAAGTTTGCTACTAAAAATTGTTGAATTCATGATTTGCAGTTTATTGATATGGATACGCTGTTGATATGGAATTTGTTCTCATCGTAGAATAAAATACTATACTACTGATACATTTCATTTGAGGTATCACGCACAGTGTTACAACAATTGGGACAAAACGCACATTGTTTTGTAATAAATCTCCTCTGTATATATGAAATGTGAATATTGTTCTACATTGTATTTATTTAGTGCGGGATGATTCGAGACTATAGAATAATAAAATATTAATTTAGAATTGCGAATGAGGATAATACGATGAAACACGTTCCCTGTATATTTATATGGAATGAAATCATGACCACTAACAATGTTAAAGCATTTGGGACGTGAATATTCAAGTGACTTCTAAAAATAAGCTGATTTAATTGGGTCACTAATGACAATGTGCTATGAAAATGCCAATGTTAACATACTAGTGATATTGTGAAATGCTATTATATAATTTTATTTCATCATATTTTATGATAAAATTTTACTTTTATCAGTAACCCTACAAAATCTTGTTAGATAAGTGTGCGAAAGAAAAAATAAATTCTTAATACAAGAAAAATCTGAAAATTGTAATACTTTGATAAGATCGTGATAGTGACAAAATTGCTTGCAAAAGAGACTCTGAAAGGCTGAAAAATTTAATGATTCGGGAAGTACATAATCTAACTATTTTGAGCTGCTGCAAACTAAATAATGATCTTCAACATGATCGCTAACGTTAAATAATAATCTTTTAAGAATATTAATGTTTTTGCTATATGAAAATATGTACAGACATATTAATTATAGAATAAGAGGGTGATGAGACCCACCCTTACACGGAATGTATTGTATTGCTTTAACAATAGTGAATTTCGCATCCTTATTTAATTGCTTCAGAAGAAATAGAGATTCTACGGGAGCCCTGGCCGCACAGTGGTCCCCACGGGCCGCGTAGCCACAATAGCCGCCCGCAGGTCCTAGCAGCAAAAATAAATCGGGTGTCGTTGATTGCATTCTGTATTACCCTCCCTGAAATTAATTGTATAAACGGTGTTATTACGAATTAACTTATTCCACTTAAAAACATTCTTGAAAAAACTGAGATCTATTTACATAAATGATTCACATTATTCTGCACTGACTAATGCGACCACAGAAAAAATTCGTACGATGAGAGATTACCATAGATAAGAGAGATGACATTATCATCAAAATTTGAACAATTTCGCTAATATATGTTTTTATAACTCGTAAAAAAGAGAAAACATTTAAGTAATCTTAACCTAGAGATATTAAAAATATGTTCGAATTTGTTTTGCTCGTCCCTCATATATTTGGCCGTTTAACCAAGAACTTCACAGCCACAATGACATTATCACTACACTCCGAATCTAATAAAACATAGATAAAAGATGGGGAAGCGCAGAGATGCATTTCACGGTTCGACTTTACCATTCGTCCAAATCCACCGCACGTCATAAAAATGTAAAAAGGTTTCATGAGGTGCCGATAGGCGGCGTGAAGCTCGAGGGTGGGGCGGGGGTGAACGAGCCCCTATCAAAGGGAAGCTTATCCGCTAAGCAAAGACCTCCATACAATACCCGGAGTGCTAAATGAGAGGGATTCTCTCCTCACTTCAGGCTGCTCAGCATCGACCATAACGGTGTCATAAACCCCAAAGTATGAATATTTTTTGCTGAAATGATGCGCGAAAATATATTTCCATTTATATCGCGCCATGAGCGATTGATATATTGAAGATTACGGCCCAGAAATTTCATTTAAATGACTGAATGAGTGACGTACAAAAGATTAAACATTTCACGTGAAAATATTTTGACATGCGATCAAAAAAATGTTTTGACGTGGGCGAAATTAAAAAATTAAAAAGCAAAACATTTTGCGAATCACGACGACTTGTAGAATAAAAAAAAGAAAGGTTAAACTATTTGTGTTTTAATATATCATACATAGTACGAGCAGTGGGAGTGACATGGAAAGATTGACGGAGGACCGAAGATAGAGGCAGGGCTATGGAAGAATCTTCATCTAGCAGTGGATTGACAATAAGTTGGCGATGATAATGATGATATATGTATATTTATTTAATTTAAGTATGACTAATATTTTTACAATTTTTGAAAGAACATTAAACTGTGCTAAATACAATGCATGTTACATAGCATACTTTAAAAAAAAAAATCTTCCTTTTCCTTTCTGTTCTTGTCTTAATTTTCAGATTTTTTTAAATATTAAATTAATTACTCGTAAGTTGAAGTCAATTTATTTATGGTATTCTTCAATATATTGTGAAAACAGTTTAGAAATATTATTTTTTTCTACATTAAAAATTTACATACATTATATGTATGTAAGTATATGTACATACACACATATGTTCTAATTATTTTTTTTGATTATATTGGAATATATGTGTATGCGAAGACGACGTATGTTTGAATATAATCAAAAATAAAAAAATTATAACTAATTTAAAAAAAAATCTTTTAGTTAATAATTTTTTTTTATACAAATTAAATTCATAAATCTGTAATTATATCTGGTAGTTTAATAAACATCTTTACTACCTGCAATATTGAATTTTGTGGTCTTAGGACTAGTTGTTCGATCAGTGGTAAATTTTTACCTTAGTAAAATTTTACTATATTTAATTAGTAACATTGCTGGCGGTAAAAAACGTTTGGGTGTTAATCTCAAGTTAACTAGAATCAAAAATAATCACATCTAACATTATGGTAGGGCATCATCAAACATCTGAGAATATTGTCAAATTCGATTTAATATTAATATTTGTCAATGACAATTGCATGCATTTTTTTTGCTTTACCTATGACTTTTCCGTGCTTTATTAAATACAACATTCGAAATCCATCAGTTGATTGATTGATACAACCATTCTGGCCAATGTGTTGGATCCTATGACAGAATACGTCACTGCAAAAAAATTATAATAAATATTAAATTAAATTATAAATTATATGCGTATATAATTATGAAATATATTCCATGCTTTTCTTTTGTGGGCCTTTCCAAATCCGGCTTGACCACGATACGGATTATTTTCACATACGAAGTCCGCGTTATTTCGCTGAAATAATCACTTTGCAGGCGAAAAAATTTCAGTCTGCGTGCTATTATAAATTCAACAGCGAGATCATCAACGGACGAACTCTCATCACTAAAATAGCGGAATATTAAAATATTCATTGCCGTATATGCCAACTTGAAAAGTATCAATGTGATAGATGACTTTTAAAACAGCTGTCAAAAATCCGCCATTAACTAACGATATACGGTATTACCATTCAATATTAATGGGTAAAATGTTTAATGTTTTGTGTATTATTTCAAGTATTTTCGATGGGTAAATAAATATATTTTATCAACTATCGAAAACCCGTTTTTGCAAAAAAAAAAACTTTAGTTTTTTATTTATTTTTACTATTGATTAAACAACCTGCCATTAGTTTTTTTTTTCATTTGTACTTTTATGTATGAATTCTTATGAATTGTAGACATTCCCAACTAAAGACAAAATATAATATGAAACAATTTATTTACTAGTCGGATCATCTCTCTGAGATTTGACACTGATCATTCATTTCGATATATATAGAGAAATAAGGATTGATACCAGTATCTTGTTTAGTTAAGACTTTCAATGAACTAGAGTTCAAGAAGGAACGCTTAAAAAAGCTTAATTTTAAGTTGAGCCACTTTAGGCAATTCTCGCCTTCACTGCTTCGGTCCTCTAAAACAAGGCGGTAGTTCCGTCATGCCATCCGTATATTTCATGTGTTAAAACGACATGTAAAATGCATATGGGAGGTATAAACTACTTTATTGCGTCATAACAGAGGCTACATAAACATATAATGTACCAGGAAACGTCTACTGAATATGGGCCTAAGCGTGTATACAAGGCTTTCGCGGCAAAAACACGCCATATGTCAATAACTTTCAGATTCCTGAGAAGATTAAGAAGGCTTATTTTTAATATGATTTCATAGAATTAACTTAATGCATTATTTGAAATAAAAATAAAAATATTTTCCGTCGAAATGCTCACACTTGGAAACGACTGATTTACAGAAATGTTTTAATATTAATTTCCACGCAAGCGAAAGCGACTAAACCGCCAGTATGTAGAAGATAAAAATAAAGATTTAGGGAAAAAAATAATTTAAGATAAATGTAACTATGTATATTAGATAGCGAGTTGGTTTGAAAACTATATTAAAAGGTGTTTACGTAGTTTATCGTGGGTATAAAATAAAAGTATGTTTAGAATTTCTTCATTATATTCTTCATACTCGAAGAGAGCACTGGACTTTTACGACCGAGGTAAAGTATTAATAGAAACATAAAATCCAATGACAGAGATTCCCGACTTCGTTAAAAAGCGTAATGTTTCGTCTACAATGGGCTGGCGGTTCAGGCGCGAATGTCTCTGAATGGCCTTGTTAGGGGTAAGTAGCGGTGCTCCGTATCTCCGGTAGGCGAGGCCTCGCCCTAACAAGCCGGCCACTTGCATTTATTCCCTTTCAACCAATTATTTTAGGAATGCTCGACTTCTTTATATACGTACACTCGGTAAATACGTCTACAATAAAAGTTAGTACCCAGAGAGCGCACACTGCCAGAAAAATCTATTGAAAGATAAACTGTTAGGACAGGAAGAGTATGTCAGTCAGGATTTAGTAAATATATTTTCATTATTCGACATATATTGACATTCCAAATGACTTGCACGCGTGAATTATATACGACCTGTAAAATATGTGTGAAAAAAAACATCCACAATCGTATTTTTTTACCTTTTCCAAACTTTACGTCTAAAACTGTCGTAAACCGCTGAAATGGTACTCCGCAACAAGGCATGAAAAAAAGTATATTTGACATGTGGCAGTTCTGGGAAGGTACCCCCCAGATAATAAATAACAAATATCGCCTGTCAAAGACTTCAAAACGACGGGGTTTTGTTGTGACGAAAAAACGACACAAACTCTGGCGGTTTTGAATTGGAAATAAAATAATAAATGCTTTTACTTTGATCGTTAGGATGAAGAGGAGCACAAAGTCAAACATGGCAGGTAAACCCGCGATATTATTGTTTGTTCTGCGTTCGGCCCGCGATGCGTCTTACCCCAGCCACCCCTAGCCGAGTCGAGGAGTCGGGCTTCGGCCGATTCCAATATATAGCCAATATCATCTGGTATTACTACCGGCAGACTTCCCGGCCCACCTGCTTGATTCGCCAGCCAGGTGGTCGGGTCGGCTTGTGTAAACCAAGAATGGCTTTGAACGAGTAAATTGAAAGGGAAATTGCTCCAATATGCACAGTGGCAGATGGTTCAATTCATTGGGTTTATTGCAAAGTGTAAGGATACTGAAAATTCTGAAGTAATCCATTCATAATAATTGAAGACATGTTTTCATCAATAAAACTCCCATTATACGTAAACGTATTTTAATACAAAATAAATCAATTGACTAGAAACATATAAAGAAATATCTATTAATCTAAAAAATATTTAGTTGCTGCCGGTAGCAACTAAATACTAATTAAATGTATTTATTTGGAAAAATATACATATATAATCAATTTTATCGAAAATATTGTTTTTGCACTACCGGGATTTGAACCTGAATTTCTTTCCAAACCGTGGAAGGTGCATTATTCAACTATGCTAGAGCGACAATACCTTTGACGACAAATTTTCAAACCCATATGTTACGCTTTTTCAAATTAATACATCTATCGTTCCATTATTTGAAAGCCATCTACTTTGTTTTTACGGAATCTCAAATACCTATGAGTAAACTGATAGCAGACGCCGGAATTAACAATTCATTTTTTAAATATCACAGACCTATGTTCTGAATAATTACAACTTCATAATAAGAATGTGTTCTCCTTAATAAAATATTTTTTCGATAAATAGATTTTTGCTGTATATATTTCTAGTTGATTAATTTAATTTGTATTAAAATACCACAGACCCATGTTCAGAAAATGCGATTTCACAAAAAAAAATGTTTTACTGCATTTTATATTTTTTTTAAATAGGAAAATATACAGTTTCCCGTAAATACAAAAATCGTAATGAAAGCGAAATAATAATTTAATCAGTTAGATTTTGTTTCAGAAAATACATTGAGTCCAATTTAATAAAGACTATAATGCACTTTCTTCTCTAATGCAGAAAAAACTGAGAGAAAAAGATAAACAGGGAGGATACAAAAGTTATAAAGAATAAAATATTCCAGGAAAACGGGAGGGTAAGGGGAAAGAAAATGGAAAATGGGATAGGGAATAAAATCTGTATGATAAAAATAAAATGTAGGCCATTAAAGTTAGATTAGATAGATTAGTTAATTATTTAGAATTAATTCGTAAGCGAATGAATTTGTGACCCTGCGCCATATTTAATTTTTTTATTATACTAAGGCCAACCATTTGTTTTTAAATAAATCATAATAAAAATTAATTTTAAATGAGAGATATTTTTATTCGGTAGGGTAGAAAGAGACCTACGGTTTTTAGATTTGAATTTATTATCTTTTTAAAGAAAGTGATTATTTATTTATTTTGTACTTTTATATGTAAGTTTAAATACTAGAAGTATTCAGTAGAAAATAATTGACAAGAATCGGCTTAATACAACCAAGTGGGATAATAATATTATATTTATGTATATTATGGTTGTAGTCACGGAATGCAGTACTAGACAATTTTTTTTTTTAATTTTTCAATTGCTGACATAAGTATTGTGTTGTGTTGATACGATCTCGATGTATATTATATTAATTTTTAAATGTTTTTTTTTTATAAACAGACGGTAAGATATTTTTGTTCAATTTTGTTTTATAATGATCTAAAGGATATGTATGTAAGGAGCTAAGCTCTATAATTGTAAAATAAAAATACGATGATGTTATGAAGCTTAATAATGAGAACATTTTATTATAGTTTTATGTTTTTAGTCGTAGATTGTTTGTGTCTTAAACATAGTGAGATGATAAACATGATAACCACATTATTAAAAATATTTCATTAAAAACATCTTACACCATATAAAAATAAATAATTTACTTAATAATCAAATTGACTTGATATAATTAAATTATTAACATGACGGTCGTAAATATGTGTAACTAAAAATGTACCTATACTTTTGAAAGAAATAACATTTATGGTTATAAATTTTAACTACAAAAATTGTTCATATTATAGTTTTTGACTGTTTTCCTAGTTCTTTTTTACGTTCACAGTTGGTGAACTAAAAATATGACACTTATAAGATAACCGTAAACTGATGTTTTTTTTAGTAAAACATATAAAAATAAATATCGTTAAAGGATTAAATTAGATATACATATTTATACCAATACCGCCATACGGTTTCGTTATAATTATGTTTTTAAATATGAATTAAATATATTAATTATAAAGATACACATATAAAATCAATTTTATCGAAAAATATTGTTGTTGCGCTACCGGGATTCGAACCTGGATCTCTTCCCTAACCGGGGGAGGTGCTTTATCCAACTAAGCTACAGCGGCATTATTTTTAGCGATAATTTTTCGACCTTATATGTTACCTTTTTTGAAATGAATACATTTAATCGTTCCATCATTTGAAAAAAAAAAAAAAAAAATGTTTTTATTTGATATTTAACACATGATAGATTGTTTCAATATCTTCAAATAGAAACTGTCGACGTTTTCAGTAAATTTTGATATTTTGACAGTATTCAGTTGTTAAAATATAAATATTTTTTTTACCGAGGATAAACGTAAAAATTCTATACCATTAGCTCTATAGTTTGTGAAACTTTCAATTTATGAACAGGAAAAATAGTAAAACAAGAACTAATATCATATCGAAACAAAACGTCAGAACAAAATTGGTCCATTCCGCAAACTTCTACATCAGCGATTTATCAAACGCAACCAATTATTGAATTCGCGGACGAATATAATATGGCTGTGTTCAAAATTGGGAAAAAGGCTAATCGAAAAATCAAAATTAATTGATAGATCAACAAAGTATTGTGGTCCGGAACCATTCGTGCATTTCTGCACACCGCTGATCAATTAATCCGCAAGGCAGAAAGTGACGCCGCGTCGCGTTACGCCACTGCTGTGATGGTCTATTGTGAAGAAACTAATTCACCAGTAAGTTGATTGCAACGCACATTAAATATTTTTCGAGATTTTTGGTAGGTACGTGAAAGATAATTTTAATTTACAATGTTACTATTATCAACTCATACTAGAACACTTCAATAGTAAACCATTATGGGCCGTGTTCGTAGAGAGATTTTCAACTAGAGACAATCTCTGAGATACAAATTTTGCTTTTATGAGATTATTTGAAATTCACGGTGTACACATCGTGTCTCAGAGATTCGCCGTCTCGCGCCTTACTTCACGCACGTATGTTTAAACGTCAAATATCATTGTCGTCATGTTCGTAATTTGGATGATTTTGAATCTTCCCTTGTGGCATAACATCCTGTGGACTGTATTGATTAAAACTAATGATTAGTTGACGCAATTATATTACTGCACTACGGATGTTGCAGAACACCGCTTCTTTCTCGCGGTCCGGATTTTACGTACGGCGCTACTCTTGAACGTTAAAAGAAATTATCATTTAAAACGCAATAAATGTTTGTAATTTAACGTCATATGTTAATGCTAATTTTAAAGAATTATATCTAACTTTCAGAATAGACAGTTGTAGGGATCTATTCTAGTTTTAGATGACATTTGTGTACACGTATCAAATCTCACTATCAGAATGTACGTCGTGTACAATGGTTTGAGTTTTAGTTTTTGTCTCTTTCTAACAATCTCAATCTGACCTCTGAGTTTATCTCCAGAATAAAATCTTATCAGGTGTACATGGTATTAAAATGTATCTTAAGTAAATCTCCGATATCGTCTCCTTCAAGTCCAAGTCTACTAGACTACTTTCCACATGTCCCGAACATAAATTACATCGTCCCTGCAAGCAATGTACATTCTTGTTAAGTTATTTTTCACATTTTTTCACTTCATGCATGGACTTATATATTTTATATGTGTGATGTTCAAGGATTTGTGTATGTGTGTCGGTCCGCGGAGTGCAGGTGAAGTAGGAGGTATGTGTGTATATGTGTTGTGTGCGAGGCGTTATAAGTGAACGCGCCGGGAGAGATTTATATAACTCATCTAATATTATATTGTTTTAAATTGCATTGTATTCGTAAAATAATAAATTGTCACCCGATACGAGTTTATTTATAGACCCACACACGGAATACAAGAGGATTTGTCCGGAGACACATCCATAGTGGTACTTAAAATTGTCGCCCGAAGTACATTACAATATGGAAGAGTAAATACTACTTGCCTGGCAAAATAATGTAACTAATAATTCAGGCAGAAAGAGTTGTAAACGAGAAATGGCACAGTAATCAAAAGAAGTACATGTACAGAATAGTGAAGGTAACATCTTTATTTAAACCGTTATTTTGACTGTGATTTTATTCGATTGTAATGATGATTGATAACTAATTAACGTAATTCTTCGAGCAACTAATGGTACACTAGAAAGTAAACCTCTGAAAGTTAAATCTTAGTTACCAATCATATACACAATCACAGTCACGTAACGATTTACCATCACTAGTACAGAATACATAGAGCACTAAACTGAAAATAGTATAGGTAACACAGAAAGACTGATATCTATAAATATCAGTCTTTCTGTGTAACCTATATATTTAGTTCTTTAATTTAAAAGAGAAAAAAGTTGCTTAAATCACAAATTTAGTAATGTTGGCTGAATTTGTCTAAACTGAATAAATAATACGTTTTACTTTGAATTACGGCAATGGACGCAGAGAGGCGAGAGAAAATATAATGAAAGTGGCGAAAAGAAATAGAACGGCTATTTCCAGCCAAATGATTTAGTCACCAGCATGGAAAATGGATGTAGCATATTTCCAGAAAATCTCTGTCATCACAGGAAAAACGCTCTCAATCAATCATCACGATTGAAAAATGATGAAAATGCATCCATTAGACGCGCCGCCGGGCGCGCGGTGCCGCCGGGCGCTGATTGCGGCTGACATGCACCGGCCAATGTCGCAAATGTCGCGGGACTACACAGATACAAGCCGTGATATAAAACGCTTGTAGAACATATGCAAAGGTAAATGTTGACTTAAAATACAGATGTTATGGCAAACAATAAAACCGTTTACTATCTTGGATAGCGACGAGTCCATTCATTGGCTATCAAAACAGACAAGTGATTTATCGACTTCCGAATAATAAATAGTGCATAGAAATGTCTGCTCTCGGACCTAAATAGCAGCTTGCTTATATATTTACGATCCTCTGTGATATTTAAACCGATCCATTTACATTAAAAGCCGTGAACGCTGGCGACTCTTCCAAACTATATCCGCTCAGTAGGTTAAAAGGTAAATAATTATTTTTGATTAGTTCAAAAGTAATTAAACGTATACGATTTATATCAAACTTTAACAGTTATAATAGATGAGTGGATAAATGTATCGTCTGATTCTAAAACCTTCTAAATCAGATTTCGGATAATTAGGGTTAAATATGCAGTTTTGTGAATTTATTTGTCAGCTTCACGCAGAACACATTGTTTCTCGCAAAAAGTCACATAAATTCATTGATATTGCATCTTCAAAATCAGGGTTAGTTCCAAAATACCCCAAAGTAGACAGAGTATACGTTGCTATTCTCCCGAAAATGAAATCAGTCAATCACTACGCTTGTTGATGATCACGTGATCTAGAATCTATAAAAAGAAGAAGAAAATTAGGAAACAATAGAGTATGCAAATAACAATATTTCAATAGATCTAAAATGTACACAATATGTATAGTGACACTTATGGTTGCGTCTACTATCATATGTCTATGGCTAACTAACAAATCTGCCATTGATTCCATTCTTTGATAAATACCTCAATAATAACGCAGCTTGAACTAAATAATAGGTATTATGTTCTAAAGTCTTGCCTCGGTTGACAAATTCTTGTTAGATATAATTCAATTCAAAGTGCCGTTCACTTTATTCCCTGCAGTCACCCTCCTTTCGATATCATTCTGAGCCTTTCGATTTCTATCAAACATACTTCCCAAATACACAAACTCATCTACTTATTCCAAACATTCATTACCTACAAGTATTTTGCACGGTGTCTTGCTTTCCTCCTTCTCGAATACCATCACTTTCGACTTGTTAATATTCATCATGAGGTCTCTTTCCTTGCATATATCGTACATTCTACTCACTAGACTCTGTACTTTTTATGTATTATTTGCCATTAGTACTGCATCATCAGTGTACAATAAATAGCATACAATCAAATCGCCCATTTTTGCTCCTACATTTATACATTCCGGTTCTTTCACACATTTATCCATATGCAAGTTGAACAGCCATAAAGACTTTACACAACTCTGCTAGACACCCTTTGTAATGTAAAACCATGGTGTGAATGCGTGTATAAGTTTACTATTCACCACGTAATCAGAGAGTACATTCCATAACCTTTCTCTTATAACTCTATCAGATGCCTTCTGTAGATCTACGAAGGCACAAAAAAGTTTTTGTTTTTTCGCCAAAGTTTTCATTTTAATTACGTAAAAATATACATACACGCGTATCATATATTATACAGGTGTTTCATTCACATTCCCATGCGTCAGGTATGCGGCTGATTTTAATAAAAAAAATATACAGATATTTCCCGCAGTGAAATGAATAGTCCCTGCGAAAATTCCCCGCTACGAAATGGTCTGGCATTTTTTTTTATATCAAATGCAAATATTAGATAATTGCACTATCGAAATAATGTCAAGTTTTACAAAAAAATATCAGTATAATTGTATTATTCAAATTAGTGTGTTTTTACAAAAACAACTTATCTCGGCGTCGTTACGTCGATATCGAAATGTATTATATAAGACAAGGAACACTACACAAATACATTTATTATTAACTTTAAATGTTTCTGTTTATTTTAATGTCAGATGATATTAATTAACAATCGTCATGTAGGCCATCCGTTTAAAGATTTCGTAGTACAATGTCATACTTAATTTACAATTATACTCGTAATATTGGTAGTTATGCATATTATTTAGTTGTTGACAATAATGCATATTTGAATAATGATTTTCCTTCTTTTATATTAAATTACTATATTTAAGTGGTAAAATGCTCGCAGTGCGTCTCCACCCTGTACACAAACGTATATGAATGTGTCCAATATATTAGCCGCTTCGATTTTCATTGGTATCTATTATGGAACTAATTTCTTGTACTCTTCCCAGAACCTCATCAATTTTAATTCTCTCGGACCAGCTTATTATTTCCATTATTTTCCGGCACCACATCTCGAATGCTTCCAACCTAATTTTCTCTCTCTCTGGTTAGTCGTTCAGGTTTCACCTCCATAAAACGATATTTTTCATAAGTTGGTTTTGACGATTAACATTTTCGTGTTTCTGTTTATGTGTTTGAAAATTAGTATTTTTTGCGTTTTTGTTTGTTTTATTATTATTATTCTGGTTTTTATGTACAATGAGCTTTAGGCGTTATGTGTTATTCTATTTCCTAGATATTTATAGTTTTATACTTATTTTTATCAATCTTTCAATTCAAAATAAAACGTATATCAATTTTATAAACCTACTAACGAAGGTATTGTTATTTTTTGATTATGATTTCAATTTTTAATCTCGTTTTTAGCGTCGTATTAGAAAAGTTAGTTAGATCATATCGATCGATATCAACAATATTATACTTTCGTATTATTTCACATTTCTTGATAGTGATAAAATATAACAATTTTTACAATTTTAATTATTCTTTTAATTTGGTTTCATTATCAAGAAACCAAACGACTTTAAAGCACCACATTAAAAAATGAGTTTAATTAACACAGTTAAATCAATTTATTCATTTTTTTCGGGACTTTTCACAAAATGTAATCAAATTTAGACTCTTACACGCTAGCCGAAAGTAAAAACCAATAAAACGTCCAAATAATATCATGACGTTCCGTTTCCACGAACAAAGCGTGTTTTGCAAAGCCTCATTGACGTGACCGATTCGACGCATTGGAAAAATCATTCACGTTACATTTTTCCCGATTCCAAATGTCAATTAATTACGGAAATACTTCGTAGCGCCGTTTTAAAAGCGCCATTAGTAGCGAAACGATTGTATGTCGAGCTCTACTCGAGCGAAGCGGTCCGACGATTCATTGAATACATTTTGACTGCTATTCCGCAAATTTTGACTGCGCAGATTCCATTTGGACTCAAAATGGTGCCGGATTCCGACTCAATATGTGCTGCACCAATTTCGAATTTAATTAATAATTTAAATTGCGGATATGAAAGTGCAAATGCACGTAGTGGAACACTAAGCGGTGCAATATTTGAACTGTCTGCAGAATTGAACGTAACAATATCACTTCGTTGTATGATTATTGCGAGATAAATGCGGGCGTGGTTGCATGAGTGCTCAGATGCATTTTCGGAAATCTTCATAATATATTAAACAGATGGATGTTGAATGTTAAAATAAATTTGCCATTAAAAATGATTAATGTGAATATTGTTGAATTATGGAACAGTAAATATATTCAATTTATTTAGACACAATTAAATAAAAATTTATAGAACTATTTATTAATTAAATCGTAACTTATTTTTTCTCATTGTATTATACTCAACATGATGACCAAGAGACGTCAATCAATCTCAAAAAGGCTTGTCACTTCTCTACTAATTGAGCCACTAATTATGGACGAATTAATACGGTGATGAAATAGATGACTCATTTTTTTAAATTTTAATAAATTCCACTACATCATTCCATGTAAAGATTGGCGAATGAAAATTATTCTAATCACAAGTATAATACCATTCTCTCTATCTATTGATAGACTGTAAATGGCCTATACAAAAATGAAAATAGGATTGACATATGGGTCTGACGTGAATGTAAATGTAACTAGTCGTGGCAATAAATTCCTTTATAAGGTGAATTTACTATGCGGCATTTATAAATAAAATATGTTGCTACTAGGCTTAATTAATTTTTTAAAAAGGTTAAAAATTAATATTTTCACTATGTAGAAGTTCTCATACAAGATATTTTTAACAAAACATGTAATAACTTCGAATATAGGTATATAATAAAATTCTGGACAAAAAATGTTATATAAAAACTTGGTCTAAAATATTTCATTAGGTACCCAGAAATACGAAAAAATATTTGAACCAAAATTACAAATAATACTTGAAATGATGTTCTGTTACTTCAGAATATTTTTTGCATCGTTCAACAATTGAATTTCTGTAAATTGAGTTAAACACTGTTTTATTCCACTTTATTTTATTGTATTAAATATTAAAACGTTTCCGGGAACATCTTCTCATTATCAATAATATAATTCAACTAAAGATAATAATTTTTTTAGACAGTAATTACGGATGTGTTTGGTACTAAGGGAGGTGGGGGTTGAGTTAAAATGGATAAGAGAGGGGATGTAATGGGCGGTATTTGAATGTTTATTATTTTATTTTTGTTATTTAAAATTTCTACCTTAAAGTGTTTTTATTCAAGTTTTATTTCATAATGTGTATTACTAGTTCTATTTTTTATCAATTATTATTTTATCGTGGCAACCTTTTAGTATAATTTGCGTTTTAGTTGCCCCCAAGTGTAAAAACTGATGAACGAGGAAGCCATGAAATTGGTTCTCCTCGTCCAATCTATCTCTGGTGGTATTGTTTCGGCTTGGTGCACGTGTCTATAATATTTTATGTTATATCTATATTCAAAGTCACGCACATTTGGTTTAAAACATCCTGTATAATATTATCAATGTGTAAGATTCGTTTTATTCAGGCGAAATGTATTCTAAAAATGATTTACGGTATAAGGAAAATATTTTTTTAAGACATACAACGTTTGGCTGAAAGGTGCCGCACATAGTAACTTTCGTGTTTACACTATGTAATATTCCGCAAAGAAAATTTTCTTTATCGCTCATAAAAAAACTTTAAATGAGTAAAAGTTTTGACGCCTGAAATGACTCCTCGCGATCATTACGAGCAATTAAGAAAATATCACGTGTAATTTTACTGCCTCGAACGAAAGAGTTTTAATTAAAGACGTAAAATCTATGATCATAATATTACAGAAGTATTTTCATTCGAAAATTTATATATGTCATATAACGATTATCAACCTCTTAAACTGCACGTACCCACGTCGACGAAAAGAGGGCAGGTTCACTTTTTTCTAAAGGTGTGAGCACGAAGACGTATCGTTTTAATGTTTTTACTACCATAATGTTCCACCGTTTAATCTAGGTTGAGTTGCCAGCCGGATAGGCTAGGTGGTCGATAAATATGCAGGAGGGAAAAGCAAAGAAAGTTGCTAAGTATGAAAATTATTCAATATTTGGATAGATGGTTCCATCTCTGAAAAAAAAACATTGAATAATTCAGTACACAATAGTTTTTGCGTGATATTAAACAATAAGATTAATACAATTTTTATTTATTTTTTTATTTATTATCTTTGTTTTATTAACCACTAAAATGAGTTTAAATACATCTACCGGTTTCGAAAAATACCATTTTCTTCTTCAGGATGTCATAACATGAAGAAGAAAATGGTATTTTTCGAAACCGGTAGATGTATTTAAACTCATTTTAGTGGTTAATAAAACAAAGATAATAAATAAAAATATGAATCTTAACCACAAAGATAACATTGCTGATTTTAAAAGTATAATACAAATTTAATTTAAAAGTTTATAAATAAATATGAATAACATTTTTTAAATTGTTATAGAAAGCAAAAAAATATATACCATTAAAACATCATTTTATTTCTAATTTATTGACTAAATTGAAAGAAAAAAAACATTTTTTAAATATCTATATAAACATTTGAAATAAATGTACACTAATTTAAAAACCAAATTTTTTAGTATTTTCTAGAAAGTAATGAAATAAAATATATAATTCTTCTCGACGCCGTGTTTTCACCAAGAAATTTAGTTAATTTTGAGTTAAAAATAAAATATTTTGTAAACGAAGTTACTATGTATGCTCGTAAATTTAATGTCTTAATATATATGCATGTTATTATTAATAAACATATTTTAAGATTTCTAAGTATTTTGTATTAAATCACCGACTCGTAATACTGTTTCGATCGATGCCACAATTTATTAATTATCGTCCCAAATCGCATCGCGGGGTATATCGAGTTAACGATTTTCATAGTGTAATTAATCAGGAAATAACACGCGCCGGGGTTGGGCTGATAGCGCGCGGGTTGTACTAGAAGTTGGGAATACAATTTACACCCAAGTTGTGCATATGCAATAGGGTAGCAAATAGCAGAGTACAGGAATGGGGCGAGACCGCTGGGACCTCCTGCTCCATATGTTTCCCAGATACTCCAGGTAGCAAGCATACCATAATACTCCGGGTAACAAACTATGATATTTACATGCGCGTAAATATGATACGAAAATTAATAAAACACCGAAAGGGGGCGCTTTTACGAAACAGAAACAGACAATTTTTTACATGTCGATGCGTTTGCTGAATGATACTGTGAGTTATGATATATCGCCTTGCTAAATAATAATATTTATTTATTATTCTGCCCACTTCACTAGATCGAGGTCCATACAAAGGTGGGTATAATTTTTTTAGTATATCATTTAAAATAGCTTAAAATATATAATGTACATAATTGAAATGATATCCATACTGCGTTTGTAGTAATGTCACTGTTATTCACATGAAATATTTTTACAACTTAATTAGGTTTTAGGCAAATCTGAGTTATAAATACATATACATTGTATATCTTTTTGGGCATCGATTGATATATTAAACAATCATATGAAATAAATAAAATTATATTAGACACAATTTCTAAGTGAGCTTCCATGCAACAACAATGCCATTCTACATGGCCTTAAGCTTCGTTTATCTATCAACATTTTTAAAAACTGATATATAGTGTTGTTGCAAGAATGTCTCAATTTTTGATGCTTCTATTACGATAACTTTCTAATATTTTATAAAATAGTATTACACAAATAATATCGTTTTCAAAATATTTTTTTAATATTTGGTTTATTCTGTTAGTTTATTCGGAAGTTCTGTATTTTTGGTGTCATCAAAATTCACGTCGAATAACTTACCATTCTATTTGAATTCATTCATTCTTAATACCATCGCTATGTAGGTAACTTTGCATTCACTCTTAATTTTATCATAAATAAATGATCTATAACATATCTACGTACTTTATTTCTAATTTTATTATTTTTATTCAGTATACTTTCATAATTCTAGCTTGTCTTCACTATTATGCATAAAACTATATTCATATAGAAATTTAAATGTAATATAAACGTTTGTAACGAGTGTTTATAAATTATAGTGTTTATTAAACAAATATTTGATATGAAAATTAAAATGATTCGTCGACAATATAATAACTCTGTATGAAACATAAATAAAACAAATTTGATGTGTGCGCGGTTGTAAATTATCTATATTATTGATCCTAGATTTATTACTCGTTTTTCAGTAATTGCGTAATCAAAAAGTCTGGCAAACTATCGGTTTTCATTGAAAATTTGGCATTCAATAATTATCTATATCATCCTGCGCTGTGACAGTTTTCGTATCATGCTAGCGACATTTGACAGCGCGCGAAATACACAGCAATGGCTGGGAGGACCATCGACGGCGGTAGCAGTCGGTAATTAGTGATGTACACACACGTAGCGAGTGTTGCAATCGTGTCTTAGTAGAATTATGCGTATTAGCTCTGGACAAACACCAGCCAGACATACACAAACAGGGAGCGCTCGGCATATTGAATAGATGCAATCTAAGTCTAATGGGGTAGCCAATCTCTGCCTCGATTCGGGATATATCGAATTAAGCCACACCCGGTCCGGTGCCGAGAACTGACTTGGGCCGATTTGTTTGGTAATCGTTACGAGTAGCCATTCAAATAGACTCAAGTGGGTAGTTCATTTCATTAACTGGCGCATTGTAGCGATAAAATATACTTGTACACTTAGTTTGGAGAATGATATTAAAGAGAGAGTGTCACCAGTTTGGGTCAATACAAGATCGATACATGTATTTTGTATGAACATGAAGGTTATGATTGAGATGTGTGCGTGTGTGAGAGGTTGATGATCGCAGAGTGTATTGTGTATGTATGTGGTCAGAGCAGAATAAGAAATAAAAACTGCTCACATTTGACACTTAGTTTATTGTTGAGCACAGATTATAAATATTAATAGATATTTCAGACCTGCATACTTATAAAGTCCTCTATATTTCTCTAGTCAGACCTCAGGTAGAATATAATTTGGTCATATGGTCGCCTCACTTCATTGTTTACTCAACGGTGGTCGAAAGAATCCATAAAAAGTTTTTAAGATTCATAAATTTTAAATTAAATGTACGCTCTGGTGGGTATCAATTGTGATTATTTTCTTAGCCGTCTGAAATTGTTGAAATTTTCAGTGGGACGTACGATGACCGACATTATATTTCTATACAGGATCATCAATGGTATGATAGACTGCCCCCAGATTGTTGGTCTGTTTGACTTTCACGCACCATTGAGGTGAGGAAGAACAGAATTAAGAAATGTTACTTAACGTCACATCACTGCCTTAGATAGGTAGTGGCCGCATTGCGGCCAATGATGGCTGCTGAACGGCCACAGCTAGTAATTTTATAAAACATATTTTTCAATGGTGAAAACACATAATACGACACAAGTACTTCATTTTTAGTATTTAGCTTGACTACCGAGCGATCAGGGATAGAATGAATAGGTACTACGCCGATTTCCGAGCGAGCCGACGATACCTGGCGAAATATTAGAGTAATTAACAATACAAAGCGGTTTATGTCTTGGCTATAGAGTATACAGATATTTGGTATAAAAAAAAATACATAAAACACTGATATTTTATTTTATATACATGATCTATAAGAAATAAAATATTCAAATAAGTATTTTAGCATGATTATTATTGAGCGATTAGTCGTACTTAAAACAAAAAAATTGTATCACTATATCTGTGAAAATACTGTTTATTTTAATATATTTGTAAAATGAACAATTATATTATTATTTTAGAGAACACATTTTTATTGTGAAGTTGTAATTATACATAATATAGATCTGTGATATTTTAAATACTAATTAAATGTATTAATTAGAAATATATACATATAAAATCAATTATATATATATATATATATGTATTTCGAATTAATAAATTTAATTTGTATTTAAGTAATTATTTGATTTTAAATGTGATTTAATAATTTATTTATACCTACTACAATTTTAAAATTAGTGATTAATAGTAAAAAATAATAGCAAAAGAAATACAGTAGTCGCACGGTAAAATAGACGGAATTGTATTTAATTTAACAAACTTAAAATTTTCAGATGGCGAACGAAAAAATCTGAAATAAGCTTAGAAGCACTTTCCGACCCCGCTAGAAGCCTCTGAAAGTTTTTCGCCTGAAACTGGTATGGAAATTTTTCCATAGCTCGTGGTCGCGTCTCGGCAAATTCCGCGAGCGGGTTGGTTGGTTATCGCAAATACCAAACCGACCGCATTCTGTGTTAAACAGTAAGGACCTCTACTGAGAATGCGGTCCTGGACCTCGATAAGTGCACGAGTTATTTGTACTCGGAAACAAAAGGGAAACTTGTATGAACATTTATGGTCAAATTTACAAAAATAAGAAAAATTTGAAGATATTTATGCACGAGTTTTTTTTTGTACAATGTCTGCAAACAAAAAAACAATCAGCTTAACCTTATAGCGTGTATAATTATAAAATTTAAGTTTTTAGTGACAAGCTTTATTAAGTCCTAGTCTAACTGATTATTTATGTTAGTCTCATCAAAAATTATAAATCCCCTTCTTTTTCTAATTGCAAAATAATAAAAACATTAAAGATCTATGTCCACGATTTGGTAAAAATGAGTTATGAAAGCAGTTTTGTTTATTTTCAAATATTGTTTTAGACTACACAAATGACGTATAATGAGTTTTTTGACAGTAAAACGACGAATTTTTAATATGACAATAAAAATATTATTATAATAAAATACAATCTCAAAAATGCATTAAAATGGTAGATAGATAGGTAGGTAGGCAGTATATATGTATTTAAAAAAAATGTAACAATTTAAAACTTGTACCGCTGAAAAATTGGGTATTTTAAATTTACCATAATGCTGTTTTTACATAGTCGATGCCGTAAAGAAAGTATTTTATAAAAATAATCACTCTAGAAGACGGTTTACGAAAAAGGCTGGAATTCCAATGGGAAATTTATGTGTTGCAATAGAAGACTGAGATGAATGGAGAAATAAAAATAAA
This sequence comes from Eubasilissa splendida, assembly GCA_031772225.1. Lineage (NCBI taxonomy): Eukaryota > Metazoa > Arthropoda > Insecta > Trichoptera > Phryganeidae > Eubasilissa > Eubasilissa splendida. Next base: position 11,449,895 of record CM062850.1, on the reverse strand, counting down.
AAAGATGAACAAAATAAAAATTTCAATTTTAAAACTCAGACCTGTTCAGGAAGAGTGTGAGGAAAATGAGACAGTTTCCTATCAAATGAAGCTTTAAAAAAAATGTACGAGATACGTCTATTCAATTATTTTCACTTATTTATTATTTTTGAATTTATGATCTTTTGGGTAGGCAGAATACTGTAAGTAAAATGAATACATACGTAAATTATATTCATAAGCCTGCATATTCATAACAAAAACGTAAAACTCGTGTAGGATTATTACATTTTGTATGAATCTGAAATAAAATTTCAAAGATTTTTTTACACTTTGCATATGATGACATCATAATGCATAATGGTGATTATGATTATTTTTTTAAATTTAAATTTGCGTAGTATTATGTATATAATCCACTTTTCATAAATTGATGATTTATAAGTAAAAATTTTTTTTTTTTGCTAAAAATAATGCCGCTGTAGCTTAGTTGGATAAAGCACCTCCCCCGGTTAGGGAAGAGCTCCAGGTTCGAATCCCGGTAGCGCAACAACAATATTTTTCGATAAAATTGATTTTATATGTGTATCTTTATAATTAATATATTTAATTCATATTTAAAAAATAATTCTCTAAATATTCCAGATACCAAAGTTAACATTTTTAGCACATTTTGGCAAATTTACGTATTAATTATCTACGGCACTAGTGTCACAGACAAAACATGATTATATCATAAGGAAAAATACTAATAAATATGATGATAAATTCAGTTTTTAGAAATAAAGAAAAACATGTTGAATAATAGCTCTACGACACTACGCGAATCCGCTCGTCCGCGACCGTACGTGTCGCAAAGCATAGAAAAAAAATAAAAAAATATTTTTATAAATAATTTTATAATCATTTTGAATGCATGAAATTCATCGACATCGGGACAATTACAGTATACAAGTATCTACCTATCTACTATGTCTATATACCTACTATGTAACTTTTAATATTCACGAATCGAAGAAAAAATGTATAATTTATGGATAAATTGATAAATAAAAATAATAGTACTTATTCGAATATTAATAATACTAACATGCCGTTAAAAATATTTTTTTTTCTGTTTTCTAAACTTTGGGATTTTTAAAATAAATTAAGATTATACAATCTATTTACTTATTATGGAGAACACATTCTCACTGGTTACTGTTCGTTCACCAGATTGTAAAAGATACAGGTTTGAATTCTGATAGTATATTTTTTGATTAAATTGATTTTATATGTGTATCTTTCTAATTAATACATTTAATTTGTATTAAAATATATTAACTTCCCATTATTTGTTGGTGGGTTATTTTTAGTGCTTTCGATAATAGTAAGACTTTGTATGATTTCGAAATTTCAGCACCAATTCTGTAAGTTTGAAGATCAAAACCCATCCGCGGACACATATCCTGCTGAAGTAGGTCAGAAATGCAAATCTGTCACGATCTAGAATGAATTACTATTTAATTATTATTATTTGAATTAATTATCTGGCAAGGTCTAGAATTTCATATTTTAAACATAAAATAAATTTAAATAAGAAAAATTACAATTATTAAACAATTACAATGTCTTAACCTAATTAACGCTTATGTTGTGCTTTGTGCTTTATCAAATTAATGTTTAGTTAGTGTGTTAAATGCTTATTAGTGTTAGTTAGGAGATATTTTAGAGTGAAATGTTATATTCTAAATGTATATTTTCTCGTAGATAAGTGTAAGTTAATTCTAGGCAATAAATCAGAGCTATCAATTAGTAAATTATTAATAATTCTGTATAAATATTTTGTCTGCCATAATTTGGTAATCTCATAATTTCAAAAGCATTATTAATATTAGTTTTAATGTGATTGCTAATAAATTTTAACTAATCTTAACTTATGAAACTTATCTCATTGTAATCAATTTTATAAACACCATAACAAGTAAAAATCACACGTGATTATATTATTTGCAATACCAAATTCCAATAAAATGTCCCAAAATCAAATGTCGAAATACGTAAAATGACTGTTATTTCAACACATAATACATTACATTAGTGTGTATTATTTAATCACAAATACGCTTCATACACATATAAAATAATTTCAACTCAGCGGTTTTACACTATTGTGGCACTGTCACCATTTTATAAATTATACCAAGCCGCGAAACCTAAAACCATCATTTTGTTTTAATAAATTCAGTTTATGGGAACCGACAAAGTTACATGATAAATTTCGTGGAAAATGTACATGCTTCTGTTAATTACATTTTTACACAACAAATTAAAACCTGTATTTAAATAAATATAATAGTATAAACTATATTAAAGTTTCGAATAATCACAAAACTTGATTAGTTCGTGTAAATTTTGTAGGAATAATAAAAAGTATTTATATGCAGCAATAATCCGTTACTTTGGTAAATAATATTACATAAATTACTTTCCGATCATTATGCACACATATCGCTTGTCCACCCTGCTAGATTTATTTCAAGAACTTTGTAAATAATTTCATTCATGTCTTACATATTAATATTGATATGTGTTATTTAATGTGATGATATTTTTAAATAAAAATAAATATTAAGTGAATATACAATTACAAATGAAATACATATACAAATCATAAAAATCTACGTATTGAATAAAAATAAAAATTATAAATATGTTGAGTTGCACATGTTGAAGACATTTATATAGAAATTGAGCAAATTTTCCGAGACCTTCGACTAATTTTATTATGTCCAAGTATTATGCACAAATCACTCTTAAAGAGCTGATTGTCTATTTAAAAGAAAAATAGAAAATATTATGCATTAATTGACCTTTATTAGCGCATACATATAGCTAATTGTTACAAACCTCTTTTTTGTTAATTTAATATCATTTTGTCAACATTTCTTTTTATTTTTTTTTAGTATTTTTAATTACTTACCGATAAAAATGTGTATTCGGTAACATTGTGGGGTGGTTGGGGGGGTTTGTTGTTAAGAGGGAATAGAGTATTGGGGGGGGGGATAAGTGGATCTGGTGGTGAGGGAATTGACAGTAGTGGAGGTTGGTATATGGAGGTATGGTAGGGGTTGATCAGGTGGGGTAAGTGGTTTGTATATCTATGGGGGGTGGGTGGGGTTGGGTGGTGTGGGGGGGGGTGGGTTGTGGGGTTTTTGTGGGGTGTTTGGTGGGGGTGGGGGGTGGTGGGGGTTGGTGGGGGGGGGGTGTGGGGGTGGGGGTGTTTTTTTGGTGGGGGGGGGGGGGGGGGGGGGGGGGGGGGGGGGGGGGGGGGGGTTGGGGGGGGGGGGGGTGGGGGGGGGGGGGGGGGGGGGGGGGGGGGGTGGGGGGGGGGGGGGGTGGGGGGGGGGGGGTGGTGTGGGGGGGGTGGGTGGGGGGGGTTGGGGGGTTTGGTGGGGTGGTTGGGTTGGGGGGGGTGGGGTTGGGTGGGGGGGGGTGGGGGTGTGGTTGTGTGGGTTGGGGGGGGGTGGGGTTGGGGGGTGGGTGGTTTTTGGGGTGGTTGGGGTGGGTGGGTGGGGTGGGTGGTGTGATGAGAGGGTGGGGGTGGGGTGGGGGGGGGGTTGGGGGGGGGGGGGGGGGGGGTGGTTGTTGGGGGGGTGGGGGGTTGGGGGGGGTGGGGTGTGTGGTGGGTTTGGGGGGTGGGTGGGGGGGGTGGGGGGGGTGGTGGGGGGGGTTGGGTGTGGTGGTTTTTGTGGGGTTGGTGTGTGGGTGGGGGGGTGTGGTTGGGGGGGGGGGGGGGGTGGGGGGGGGGTTGGGTGTGGGGGGTGTGTGTGGGGGTTGGGGTGTGGGGGGTTTGTGTGAGAGGGGTGGTTGGTGTGGATATGTGAATGGGTGGTGTTGGGGGTTGGTTGTTTTGGTTGGGGTTGGTTTGGGTTGGGGGTGAGGGGGGTGGGGGGGTTTGGTTTGGTTGTTTGGTGATAGGTTGGGTGGGTGATGTGGGTTTGGTGTTTGGTGGTGTTTGTTGGAGGGTGGGATTAGTGTTTTGTGTGGTATGAAGGGGTTGTAGGGTATATAGAAGGGTTTATTGTGTTAAGTGTTAGGGAAAGGTTAGAAGCCTCAATAATCGGCGAGCTTGTATGAGGCGAGAATTGTGTGTCAGGACAAAATAGTGTGGCGCTCTATCCTATCTGCCTACACCCGCGGGAAAAAGCGTAATGGTAAGTTAGTTAAACCGAAGATTCTTTGCCATCAAAGTGACCGATTTTAAATGCAGGGGTAAATAAAGCCATAGATGAAGCATAAAATTGTCTGCATTGCCAGTGGTAAATATTTAAAATAAATCAACTTTGATACAATTCTCAGGTGTTTGAAGTTAATTCGCTTTGTCACACTATAAGGCGGAATTAACTTTAATAGTATAATAGTAAGCTCGACGTTCGAACAACACGCAAACGTTTTTTACCACGGGCACGTTTTTGGTAAAAAGTTACTACAGTAAACATTTACTGATCAAACAATCAGCCCTTAATGTCATACTAGGACTATTTATTAGGATCATTAACGACATATTGATAACATGTACATACAAAAAATAAAACATAAATAAATACCGGGAATTAGAGTGTTTGAGACATATATTTATTTGTGTATTATTGATCGAAAATAATGCACTATACCTTTCCCTCCTTCCTTTCGCCAACCGGTCAAGTCGCCGAACAGTCGATCGGCGACCTTGAACCAGTGTAGGGAACAGTTACTACAACGCGTAGGGAATAGTTAACACTGTTATACAATCTCGAGACTTCGCGTCTATACTTTGTGTCGGAACCTTGACGAATTAGTGAGTGAAAAAAATATACAATCCAAATTTTGGAGATGCCAGCAGAATCTGAATTGGTGGTGAGTACCTATTCCTTCTTGTCCTGAAATTCTTCCAGCATCTATGCTTGAACGTAATAAAGAGTAAGAAAAATCGCGTGCCCTTAGTAGAGTTTTGTATTTATTTCGCGTGTAATAAATTAATTTCGTTCACGTTTCGAAAATTTTTATAATTTAATAAATCTACAGTGTTTGCCGTTAAATGCTCCTTTTAGACTTCTTAAAAACTTACCTCGATCGCCTAGTTGTGGGGTCTTTCATAACCATGACCTCCGTTATGTCTCCGAATTTGTTGAAGTAGTCTCTTAGGCTCTCTGAAAAAAATATAAAAATTTACTGTCAGCATGATATATATTATGTTATTATGATAGAATGTACTGAAGCGATGGTGATATATCTGTCACTGGAAAACTTTTATTCCTCTAGATTTTATAATACCATATTTCATGGCTTTGTATTAAATATAAAAAAAAGGACAAAATAAGTTTTGATCCGCGAAATGAAAACCGTCAGTGTATTTTGGCAGAAAATGACTGCTACGTCACGTTATGTAGCCTGCTACAATACTAAAATGCTAAATACATATCTTCTCAAAGTTATATAAAAAAATGACAATTGTGGATTTTTTATGGTGGTGTTTATTTATTATTATTATTATTATTATTATATATTATCTTTTTAAATAAAAACAATGTAAATTTATTTAATCAACTAGACAGATATGCAGGAAAAATCTATTTTTGAATGAAACACACTTTTATTATAAAGTGGCAATTTCAGAACACAGTGAAGTGGTATTTTTAATATTAGTAAATAAATCAATTAGAAAGATATTCAGAAAAGAAAAAGTTATCGAAAAATATTTGGTCGCTACTGAGATTCGCACCTGGATCTTTTTCTATCCGGGGAAACGCGTTAACTAGAAAGATATACGAAAAAAATCTACAGAAAAAGGTCAATATCGAATCATTGTAGCAACCGAATATTTTTTCGATAGATTTTTTGCTGTACATCTTTCATGTTGATTGATTAAATTTGTATTAAAAATAGCACAGAACAATGTTCTGAAATTGCAACTTCACAATAAAATATGTTTTCATTAAAATAAAAAATTATACTCGTAATATTACCATATATATACAACTTGTCTATCCCAGTTGACAAATACGTCAATGTTAATGGCGTAATCAAATATATATAACCAAATCCTTTTTGAAAAAAATTACATTTAAATTTGTTTTCCCAGTGTTTCCTAATTAGTTATTTTTGATATTAGAATTAAGAAGCACTTGAGATGCCTAAATAGCAATTACTATTCAGAATTTTTCCAATCACCTATTAGAAACAAACCATTCTTTTGATATTAACAAGCGTTCAAAAATTATATATACAAATACCAGGGGTTTACAGTTAGATAAATTTGAAAGTTTAGATATATGAAAAAATGATAATAGCAAGCTTAATATTATAAATAATTAAATCCTCTTTGCAAATAGTCACATTTAAAATTTGTATTCATATTAGTTCTTACTTATTCACCACTTTATAATTTTGTTTTTATCTATGCTTGTATGTTTAATTTCAGTATATATTGTTTCCTGAAAAAGATACCATAGGTATCAAAACATGTTGATTTATCAATAAATTATAGTTTAAACAGTGTAGTTTATCATATTATTTATATAATATGTTGCCACAAAGTAATTTTGCTACTATTGAAGAAATAAGAAATCGTATAAAAGTTACAATTCAATGCTACAAAGGCAGCCAAGCGAGACCGATATGTTTCACAATTCGTGCATGTCTATTGACTTTGAACATAAAGATTCTTCAAATACTCCATAGCAGAAAGCTGTAAAGTCCACCTGGAAACTTATTCCTTGCACTCTTTACTCTCGAGTCCATTTCCTCTGCAGGGTGAGAGATAGAGCATATTATTTCATTGGAAACTGAGGGCTCACCCACTCAGTTCACAGGTGAGGGCGTATCAGTTACGTGTGAAAATATTGATTCTATAATGATATTATAAAGCTTCGGAACATCGCGTACAGTTGGAAAAATGTATCGTTTGAAAATTCGTGATTGTTAAACATCGATATTTTTTTTTATGACTATTCTGAATTTGCCAATCATATTTTGGAAACAAACCATTATTTTGACATTAACAAGGGTTTAGAGATTTTTCATACAAATTACTAAGCATTTGCAGTTAGAAAAAGTGTTGTTAGCAAATTAAATATTATAAATTACCAAATCCTTTTTGCAAAGAGTCACATTTTTAATTTTTTTTCACAGAAGTTCCCAATTGGTTACCCATTACTTAGACTTTTATCTATGCTTGCATTTTTAATTTTAGTATATATTGTTTTCTGAAGAAGATACCATAGGTATTAAAACATGTTGATGTATCAATAAATAGTGGTTTAAAATAAAGTGTTTTACTTATTATTTAAATAAAGATATATACGTATAAAGTACTTTATTAGTTACAGTCGCTGTGACAGCTGTTGTATTAAAATAAATCCTTTAATTAACATTTTAAGTGCTAAGTAGGAAATAATATAAAACATTATTTCTGTACAATACAAAATTATTCAAGTTCTACTCCTATTTGAATTAATGTACGTTGTTAATTGTTTACTTCATTAGAACATTTATCTCTTTTAAAATACGAAATTCAATAATTGCGGTCAATACCTATTATATTTAAAAAATGTTTCTTGTAAAATATTATTTTTAGTAATGTGAATGTCGTTTTGATGACATTTGAAGGTCTTTTAAATTTTACTTTGGAGTAAAATAAACTAGTTTGTAGAAATTTTAGCACATTGCGCTGATTTGGTGCATTTTAGGGAAAACGTAGGTTTTATTTTATTTATTCGTCCTTAACACGTTTATCAATATTAAAAAAAACAACAAAGTATTTCCCTGGTGTCTTCTAAATCGATCCTTACACATTTTGTAATGTAAATGGCGCGATTATTTCGACATTTTAGAACGTAATTGAAAATAACGTCATGGAGATTTACAAATGTTGCTTTTCACGTGAAAGGTAATCCGAACTCCCCGATGGATAGTTCTCTTTCGGTTTAACGCTAAAATATAGCTCAATGATACTCGGTAATCTTTTTCCAATCGACTTTCCTATCTGCCTTTTTCTTTCTTAGACGTCTCCGATATGGCGTTATACGTAGGTGGAAAATATTATCCCGGTTCCAGGACTTTCGTGTAGGGGGAGTATAGCATTCCAACTCCAGGACCAGCGTATGTGGGGGAATATAGAATCCTCGGTTTATTTTATCATAGGGCTGTGTCTGAGATAAAACGTAAAGAACGACTACTAGGAGAGGTTTTATCAAGGGACAGCGATATATTTTATACCAAAAACTTATTTTATTTGTTTTGTTTGCATCTTTCGCTGATTCCTCGAACGTCACACGACTCCTTTTCTTCCTTGAACTGTGATAAATTTACTGATAGTTTTTGCAGCAAGAAATTCCACCAAAATTTTTTGATTTTATTTATTATTTTTAGACCACTTTGACGAATGTAACTGTATGAGACGTACTATGTTATAACATATTACGCGAGTCTGCAAAATGTAAACTAAACGAATTATACCCACACGTCAATATGAATATTTTATATAAATTGAGATAAACTGACATTATTATACTAAAACTTGTGACATGGCTGACGTGCAAGTTTCAAAAACGGGCAAGCGTAGTATTCCCTTAATCTTAACAAATAATATCTTTTTACTTCGGTAACAGTAAAATTAAGAGAAATTTCTAATATAATTAAATATTTAAGGGGCTGTAAATTCTCAATGATCTTATGTAACTAGTTTTTTCCGCCCTTCTCTTGACATGAATAATAAGAATATTTGTTAATTACAATATTTTCTCCAAACTGTTGAATATATTAGGTATTTCATAATCAAAATACTGCTTACTTTATTTTTCTTAAACTATTTGTTATTGTTTAATAACCTAAGCACTCAATATAAAATTGTACATACATTTTTTTTAGAATATAGTATAGCGTAGAATTTTTATTTAAATGTAAACATTAGAAAAATCGGTATAATAAGATTAATAGGCTACGCTCGTATTTGACATACATTAATTCCATAATACTTTACTTTGTACTATACTGAGTTGTCTGGAGTTTCACAACGCAAAATTTGGATAAATGCATTGGTCAAGGATTCTCTTTGTAAGACAGAGGCATGGACTTCTTTTAAGGTAGGTTGCTTTTAAATATCACATTTAATCTTCCGTACGTGATACAGTTTAGTTATGTTCTACTGTGGGTGATATAAATAAAATAAATTAAATTACTGCCGAATTAAATAAAATGGTCGAGAGTCTGTCTTTGATGTTCAGTTCCTGCAGAATGGAGACATTCGTGCGTCTCGCCATACATGGCATGCGCAACATGTGTCTCAAAGAAATCAATCCGTCTTCTATCCCTTGCTTTCAGGGTCCATGATTCTACACCATATAAAATATAGAATGCACCAACGACTGACCTGACCTGACTTTCGTTGTCTTGGAAAAACTTTTCGAATTTCTGGCTCGCAGTTGTCATTGTCAGTAATTATTTATATTGGGACTACATACTTATGACAAAAATTATTGTGATCTACAGTTATATAAATACAATACGGAAGAGTAGAGCAGCCTTTGGTAGAGTCTAAAATATTACATATATTTAAAAAAAAAAAATCGAAGCATATGTACAAAAGACATTACAGACGTTGTTATTTGCAAGTGTTCAATGAGTAAATGGATATATTTATCTGAACATTTTTCAAATCTCCGCATTTCTCACCACTAGACCTGGGATATATGCGCAATTTCAGATGAGAGTCGACACATTCGATCATCAACGATACCCGATATCTCCTTTCCAATATTACAGACGCAGATGGATTCAATACGTCGCTAAAGGATATAATATATATTTAATACATTTTAAAATATCCATGTGTTTTCTCCAAGGATTGTAAATAGGTTTAACAAAATACAAGGAACCGACTTATCATTGTCATTAAAAATGGTTGTTAAATGAGAAATTCTGCCGCGTCAATTTACATAATAATTTATTTTGAGTTTCAGGCTAATAACGCTATCGAACATTATTTTAGATGCCAAGATAGGCCGTGGTACTATTGTGAAAGAGGAAAAACAGAAATAACAATATCTAAAATAAATGCAAACATAACAGTCTTCGTCAATATTGGTAAGGCGGCATTTAATTCTAAAGCCAGACCTCTCCGGTATCAAATCACAATAAGTATAATATTTTAATATTAAAAATGCTTGATTTAATGAAATAATCGAATATACCTATCTTATTATTTGATTATGTATTTTAGATAAGACGCTACAACAATGAGGTCCATACTGTGTATGATGGGATAAACGTCTCAAGATTTAATTAATAAGAAGATTTCGGCTGTTAAGCCAGGTGGAGGGTGCTTGTTGGTCGTGTGGTTAAAACATTCGCCTAATGATTCAGCTGTCTGGGGTTCGAGCCTCATTTCAGAAGACCGGTAAGTAAGCCCTATTTTCATAGCACAAACGTTTAATTTAGCTTGAAGATGGTAAAAATATTTATGTGATACGTATTATGTGTACGCATCTCAATTTAAAAAAAAATCATTAAGGTCAGCTTGTTCAACAGAACGCGGAAAATTGGGACGGGTAAAGCTAAGATGGAACGATATATCTGTCTTCAAAGATATATGTGTCACAGAAATCCTGAACTGGAGAGAAATTACTTATAACTGAGGAGAATTCTTGATGAGGTCATGACAACAGTGATGATGATGACTAACTCCTTTCTACTTTTCTTCAATTTAAGTTGATATGCCAATGATTAGGAGGTTTTAAAACTGCAAAGGTTATCAAGGTGCTGATTATCTGTACAGGTAGCTTATATATAACAAGATTTCCTTACAAACACACAAGAGCCACTGTCAACCTAATAAAATGAAAAATAACAAAAGTTGCTGACAACCTAACGAAAATTGCTGATAACCAAAATGTGATGATAAAAAAGGTCACTTTGGTAAGGTCGAAATTAAATAATGTAAAATTTTGACGACGCAAAAAAGTTTAGTAACTAAACGTCCACAAATATTATCTCAATCTTCTTAACCCGTGGTTATTTTATTAGATTTAGAGCGAGGCTGGTACATTTTCAATGCGGTGGTTGAAAATCTAGCTGGGAACATGGAATTGATTTGAAATATAAAATGGACAATTTACGAGGTTGTATTTTTATTTTGTCGGAAGAAAGTGGTTTATAAATTGCAGTAATCGTTATAGTCGGGATTCTAGAATGCTGTTCCACAAATAGTAGACTGGGCGTTTTCGTTTAATGCGCACATTTTTTAAGCGGTTTACCTCGGAGTACACATTTCCCCAAATGAGATTGTTGGATTACAACGAATGCTATTTTCTAGCAATTTCATTCTTGGTCATATTTTTATGAAGGTAACATCCGGCGATCGCTGCCGCGGGTATTTCACGTAACGCGATTTTTTTTTAAATTTGCATTTTAATGTTTATGGTCGCATCGTGCCGGATGAAAATTAACCGGAGCGGTAAAAAAACGCAAATATTTCAAAAATGAGTTTAAAAAAATCCAAATTCAGGAAAAATTTCAAGATGCATCGAGAAAATAGGCGAGTGGATGGCACAACAAAGACTAACATTGAATCCATGCAAAATAGAGCTACTGTGGACAGCAACACCTAAAAGCAAAACTTAATACAGGAATCGATACTAAATCTGTAGTTAAGATGTAGGGCGTGCACATTGATTCAAATCTTTCAATAAATATCAAATCAGCAAAACTATCAGTGCGTGATTATATCAACTGAGACAGATTAAATGTATTCGGAGACATCTTCCTCTTGAGGCAGCCCGTCTAATTATAAATGAATTTGTGGTGTTACATGTGAACTATTGTAACAGCATCTATGCTGGCCTGCCAATGTTTCAGCTGGATAGATTGCAATCTATTCCAAATGCGACTACACGTATAATAAATTAAGTTTACAAATTCTCTTATATAATATCCCCTTTATATGAGATACATCGGTTCCCTGAAAGTGTTGAATTTAAATTATGCTGGTTGATGTACAAGGCAACACATAACATGACGCCTCTGTGTCTTCATGAGCTTTGTATCCCAGACAGTTTGAATGGTAATCGTCAAACTCTCAGGTCAGCCTCTACTTCAATCACTAAGTGAAAATAACAATTTTTAATATTAAATGATGTAGGACTATAAACAGTTTATATGTAAAATGCCCTTGAGGTGAATTTTTTTACGAAAATGAGGCTATATTATTATTATTTATGGTCCAGCGCTGTATACAGTTAATTTCGCTTAATTGGGCCGCCGATTAATTGGAGCAGTCGCCTATTTGGGCCAAACATCAAGGAACGAAAACCAAATCAAGAAACAGTAATTTACATCGCTTAATTTGGACAATATTACGCTTATCACAATACATATTATATACATAACTTCAGTGTTTTTTGTTGCATCAGTGTTCAACAACAATGTTCCACAACAGCCAGAGAGATCAGTAATAGCAAGCAATACAGTTTGTCACTGACAGTTGGTGAGCTATTAAAACACTATATAAAATTGCTTTGCTGTTTGCAGCTTTAAACCTTAGGTCATTCCCGCAATGTATAGCAATGTGGAAAGTGAGGACATGTTAGAAGTTCCTATTGTTAATTTTCAAGAACATTCGACAATTTACCATGTTACGATGAAAATGAAGACTGTGACGATGCAATCATTGTTGAAGTTATTAAATGGAAACATCAAAAATTAGATGGAGATGACGATTGTATTATTTTCTTATAATTTATATATTTTTTAAAGAAAAATGTTTAATTTTATGGTCGCTTCGGTTAATTGGGGCAGCCGCTTAATTGGACCAATTGTCCTGATCCCTATGTGTCCCAATTAAGTGGAATTGGCGCAAAAACTTTTCCAAGGCTAGCAACATCCGGCGTGACGTAATCAGCCACTAAATACAAATACCTATGTACGTTTTTTTATTCAGCCAACTTTTAACAACGTGTTTTGGGTTGTTTCATTAACTATACATATCTAAGGTATATTGAGACTTATAATTTAACAACCATATTAACAATGGATTGCTTTTTGCCGAATGAAGAATTTATTCGAAATATTATGCTTTACCATTTCTTGAAGAAAGAGACCGCAACAACTGCTACAAAAAATATGTGTGATATATGTACTGGGGGATATTTTGAATGTTCGTAAATGTCAGAGGTGGTTTAAACAGTTTCGATTCGTAAATTTTAGTTTAAAAAATAATCCTAGAAATGGAAGACCAGTTAAAGATGACGTAGATGACGACATTTTAACAGATCTGATTGAATAAAATTCAACATCAACGATTTAAGAACTCGCGTACAAACTCGAATGTTCATGGTCAAGTGTACAGGATACATTAAAAAAATCAGCAAGATATGGATACAAGGAAAATGGATACCGCACGAAATAAGTGAAGATAGTCTAGGTAAGCGTGCATAGAGCTATTGAAAATAAATTCAAAAACGCCATTTCTACAACAGTACATGTCACCCATCATATTCACCGGACATTGCTCCATCCGATTATCATTTGTTTCGATCAATGCAACACTTTTTGAACGACAAAGAATATAGAAGTTATGAGGATGTAACGATGGGCACATCTCAGTATTTTGCCTCAAAATCGACTGAATTTTACGAAAGAAGGATTAAAAAATTGACAGATAGGTGGAAACTGATCATATCAAATGATGAAAATTATATTTTGGACTAAGTTTTGATAAATAAAAATCTTAATCATATCAAATTGTTTCATTTGAAAAACGACATTTTTTTCCGGTAATAGTAATAGGTACTATACTTTTATTTTTATTTTTAATTTTAATTTTTAAATAAATGTAAGTGACCATGTTCAGTGTTAATTTTAATTAAAGTTTTTTTTTTGTCTTTTTTTCTATCGATTATTATTTCCTGTTAATCCTGTAAATCAATAGTTAATGTTAGATGAAAAAAATTTGCATTGCTAACACACAATGACACTTTCAATATTCAACATTAACATTTCATGCCCTCTGAAATATGATAATATTGCTTCTCCCGTTTAATTACTACTGGATTAGCTACATTTCTGGGATGAAAATGGCACGTTGCACTTACAAATGATATTCTATTGAAGTTTGTTTGATCGTTTAAGTACGATTTTAAAACAGAGAACAAACGCGGTTATGGTCGGTGTCGAGAATGATTTTTTCATGAAAAAATCCTCCCGATTTACAACTGTTTAAACATATGTGTCCGCCATGCGGTCCACGGGATATGCAGTATCCGCCTCCGGTACCTTATCTCGATGGTATCTAACATATTCCATTCCATCTTTTACTCATATATTTCACAACTTAATTGGATCATTTATCTAAATATGCTTAATTTTAAAGAACTTTATATAATAATCACATTTAAAATATAACAAATACTTATTTATCATGTTTTGCAGTTGCAAAATTTACAAATACGATTCTGCTATTTACTCGCTTCATTATATCACACTAAATATTAATTGTGTTAAAAATTTTATCTATATTTAACAAGTTTTATACGACAAGTATTGTATGCCAGTCCTGACAAAGATACGTTAGTATTGAAACGACGGTTGACGTAAAAATAACTCACAGTAGTTTATACGAAGTTAAACATAGAAACAAATTTTTATTATGTCCAACCACAAAGTTAACGCTACAAACATCAACAATATAAGATTAATTTTGTATTAAGTATGAATTCCAAAAATATTTTCTGTTTTTGTTTTCTATTTATATTAACATAAAATAATACACCCCAACGGATAAATAATAAGTTTATAACTTCGTGAACATTTTCTAAAGGTTAAATATTTCTAAGAATTACCGAAATGTAATAATATTTCGGATTTGAATGAGTTGAACGGAAATACACCTTGAACCAGACCATTTTTATTATTCTGTATTAACTAAGTTTGTTTTCAAAAGCGAAAAATGATATATGAGAAAATTTGGACGGATGAAACAAGCTTAGATGCGATTTTAGGATTTGAGGCAGGTCGGTCAGGGTTGTGGTTTACCCGTTAGCCGCATCGTTCGCTCTAGTTCCATGCTAGTTCAAAACTGCACGCGTGGCCATGAAACTTCGTATTGCTTCGCCCGGCTTCGTACGCCGTAAGCAATTTTTCCCATACGACAGAAATAACGAAATCCAATCTGGGAATATTCGCAGTTTCCTAAGCCTTTAAGGCTTAAGTGTTTTTGATGATGAGATCTACGTATTATGGCCATACTAGTGTCAGGAGAGTTTTACTTCAAAAACTCTTGAAAAATAAATTGTGAAAAAGCTAACTTTTAGTTCAGCTCATTCATTCATAATTCAGTTACTTGAAGGCAGCATGTAATTTACGCGTAGTTGGTCTCGTTAGAGATAAGTGTATATTGTTCTAGTACGTCTTGGCGCACCTTATGCTTACAGACTGCTTGTGAGCTAGTTTATTGTTACATTACATCAATAATGTAAAGTTTCATGAATTCATTAATCATTTATACTTGATTATTTTAGAGAAATGAAGGTAATGATTCTCTCGTATTAAAATGACACGAATATTATTTAAAGATCCATAGATCAGCCATTTAAATAAAGAAAAGTCCCTCCGTCTATACCTTTATATTATTAATACTATCTTATAACCAAAGATGTAACATTAATTTATTAAGTATCGTATAATATATTAATTGTTATAAAACTTACCTATTTCCAACATGAAAAATATTCAATAAATAAAAGAAAATTAAATTTTCATTTTCATGTTGCCTTGTTTAATACACGTATTTTTGTTTCATTTTGGGAATTTGGTTTGAATTATTATACACTTTAATGAAAACACGTTTTATTATGAAGTTGCAATTTTAGAACATGTAACGCGTAATTCTATGATATCTAAAACAAATTAGATAAATTAGAAAAATAAACAGAAAAGTAAATGTCGTTTATAAAGACAAAATATATGTGTAAAATTAACGCATTCTTCCGACATGATGATGTTCCGGGTTTGAATCCCGGTGACAACTAAATATTTTTTTGATAGATAGATTTTTTCTGTATAAATCGTATAATTTGTTTTGTATTATTTATCTTTTAAAAATTATTTTACAAATATTTACAGATCTATTTTTTCATGTGTTGTTTATTTCAATTGAAAAAATAACAGAACAGCATACATGTCAGAGCAATTAATTTGAATACGTCAAATTTAGTAATTTTACTTTATCACAATGCGTTTTTTTTTTGATAAATATAAAGAATTATGTATTTTCATTGGCATATTTTAAATATTGAAGTTCATTTTAGAAAATGACCATTTTCAAACTAAAACATAGTACATATCTTGTACTACAAAAACATGTTTTTTATCCCCACTGAGTTTAAAGGCGAGCTTCCATTTTTACAGTTTGAAATTCGAGAAATTCTACACAAATTAGATATGCTTTCAAGATGAGATCAATAATTAAATTCTTAGAAGTATCAGATAAATAATTGATGACGATATTTGTTACGTAAACCATGCGAATGTTACGTAAACAATGATGGTTTGAATAAAAAGAGATGACAATAAAAATGTTTATTTTTCTCGCATTCGATACTCGTATCAAAATCAACTCGTGTATGAAATAAAAATGTGTTATCATTTGAATTAATCCATCGAAAATTAAATAATTTATTGAAGTACTTAATTCAAATATATGAAAATATTTTGAAATATCTACATATATTTAGATGGTCGCTAAAATCAATGTTCTAAATTTAAATTTATTATGACAGCTAGAATTTTCGAAGCTGAATTTTGTTTAACATTATCGATTTAAAATGCCACGTTGGCATTTTGGTGATATGTCTGTTTCATAATTACATACTATTTTATTTATGAAATAGACAGCTTGTGTTTAAAATACAACATAAACAAATAGAAACAGAAACATAAACGAAATATTGTAACATACATAATAACGTACATAAAATGGTTACTTTGTTCAAGAAAACGTTGTTTTCCTTTAAAATCACAAAAAAAACATCTTATTTATGAAAATTGCTACTAAAGTTGTGAATAGGTTCATTATTAATTCATACCGTGGGTAAGATATGCATGAAAACATATATTTTCATTACAGCCGCTGAGTATTGGCGAACTGACGCTAATAAAGAAAAAAAAATACACATTATTAGGATCGATATAAATATTATTTAGTAAGAAATTATTGCATTTTTGATATCAAACTTGATTTAAATAGTATCTAAAGTCTCAAAATATGTGAGTAAATACAATATATTATTTAAAAACGTATGTTTTCACTAAAACGACGTATTAAAAAAACGTCGAAAATTGATAATATGTCCTGCAAAGTAAATGGTTATAACTATTAATTTTTAACATTTTGTTAATGTGTCTCCATTATCCTGGTTTCAATTTTATAAAAAAATATATTTCGTATACGCAATAATTTTCCATATTAAGGTAATTCTGTGGCACGCGGAAAATGTACTTAATAATCACCGTCTTTCGTATAATGGTTGTATTTTTTTAATTATGGTAAATAACATTCAGTTTATTTGTAATATATTAGTGTAAAAGTCCAATCTAAGTAATACTTTAAAAAACAGTCAAATCTAGTATATTACTTCTGATATAAATTAATAATTAAAAGCCATATTTTCGAAAAAAACACGAAAATATGAATAATTTTTGAAAGCGCGCCCAGAATCCTTCGATCTTTAAAACCATAAATAATTTTATAGTCACTTGGCCATCTAGCCAAAGTTATTAAGTTATTAAGGAGAACACATTCTCATTGTGAAGTTGTAATTATTCAAAACATAGGTCTGTGATATTTTAAATACAATTAAAATGTATTAATTTGAAAGATATACATGTAAAATCAATTTTATCGAAAAATATTGGCTTTCAAATAATAAAACGATATTAATTTGAAAAGTGTAACATATAGGTTGAAAAATGTGTCGTTAATGTACTGTGTGTTGTAGAATAATAGGTTCATGGACGTTTCCCGCATTGGAAGAGATCCAGGTTCGAATTCCGGTAGCAACAACAAGATTTTTCGATAAAATTGATTTTATATGTATGTCCTTCTAATTAATACATTTAATTTGTATTTAAAATTATTAAGTAATATTACGGAAACTATCCATGCTGTGTCATTGTCAGGTGGTTAGAAGCATGGCATCGAATATCAGAGTCCCTTTCTGGTTCCTCAACGTTCACGTAAATTTAATTCTCTGAAACCCCCTTACGCCGGGTTGCCGAGCCGTCCACGAAGATTTTCAAAAGGGAAAAGTCGCAAAATGGAGTTTTAAAGAATGCTTTGAGTGTAATCAGCGGGCAGCGCAATCTCTTTCCATATTCCACCATTCTTATCGAGGGGGAAGGGATGTAATCGCAAATTGCATCGTATGTGGAAAATCGGCTCGTGGCGGGCGGACTTGCTCAAACACCATAAAATTGGAAGTTGCCGGGATGTGGGCGGAGGCGGGAACTTTATTTCGCTGGGCCAGGATGGAACGCTCCGGAACGTTCTGCGGACGGCATGGCCGCCTTTCCCGCCGAAAACATTCGCGTGGGAAATCCGTATGCGAAATGGGCGCACTAAAGTTTGGGAAGTAAGATTTTACAGGTAGGTAATGCCGTATTTCTGCCGGGAACTATCTTTGTAGACAGGGGCCGGGTTTATAGGTTATTTGCATTACCTATACCTTTTACTACTTGTTTTACCTATAATTTGAGACATCCACATAAGAAAATATTTATTTCTTTATATATTTGTTTATTTATTAAAGGAATCCAACAGTTTATTAAAATCTAATATTATGCGAATACTCCCACAGGATTCTCTGGAGGCAACTCTCAGCTTTCGTAGCCCCCGTGTACCTACATACCATATTTCAGAGATTCGCCGTCTCGCTCTTTCATGCTCGTCACATAAGTTAAATGTCAAATATCATTGTCGTTTTTCAGTGGAGTGATTTTGAATCTCTCTAGCAGCAGTTAAAACTGAATAAATGTTTATAATTTAATTACTTATTATAATTTTTCAAAATTAACAGTTATACGAATCTATGGTGGTTTTAGGTTATGTTTGAGTGCACTGTCAGATGGAACGTCGTATACACTCGTTTGAGTTTTTGTCTCTTTCTACCAATCACAACTAAATATTTTTGATTATCTCATCGCGTTTCCTTTCATTTATACTGTCCGTTTAGAATACACAATTTTTAGACGCAGTTTTACCACAGTGCAATGTGAGTAATGAAACACTTAGTTCAAGCATTTCATAATTAAGATTCATGTTAGGATCGGCGGGCGGCTAGTGGCTGCTACGCGGCCAATAGTGACCGCTGCACGGTCAGGGTCTAAGTAGAATCTATATTTCAGTGCGTGAATTCCTGACTATTTTAATTAAATTTATTAGTGTAATTTGTATTTATTGCCAATATGAAATAAAATACTATGTTACTAAATCATATTTTTTTCGTTGAAAAATAGTTAATACGAAAACCCTGATCGCGTAACAGCCACCACAATAGCTGTAGTACACCAAAACACCATAGTTGCGAGATCGCGTGTCTTATATAAATATGTCGAACGTGTTTTAAGTGTCTCTAAGTTAAAATTACATAAATGATCTATTTTTTATTTATTAAATAACATTTACTATGCATTTACATTATAGTCAAATGCCATGATGCGAATCATCTCGGCATGAAATAAAATATTTTGTGAAATATATATTATGAAATATAATGTTAATATTTCGAAACAATTTAATGTTGTTATACGTATTATGTGAGAGAGATTTATAATTGAACTCTATGGACGATTCACGGCGTTTTCCGTACCTGTTTACCCGGAGTTGAACTGGAACACCGACTTTTCTATACGTTATCCAGTTCCATATCACGGTCCGCTGGTTGCCAACCTCATCCGGACCTACCTCCCGATACACGGTTTTATGCCGCGAGTGCACATTTAGGCCGGTTTGTCGGACGACAAATGTGGATAAGGGTACAGTCGCACGACGTAAAAGTGCCCCAAAAATCCCATTTCATGCTGAAACGTAACAAACGAAAGAATTGCTGTTTTCTACTCGGGCCTTTTACATCAACAGATTGAGAATGAATCGGGTTGTCTGGCAAGTTCGCTTAGGGCATGCAAGGCGCTCAGGTGTTACGTTTGCATTTTCGAAATGTTTGACGCAAATAAATGGGACAAATCTGTGATAACTTTACAAAGCTGGGCGATATTTCTTGTCTGGCCATACAAATTATTTTTGAATAATTCTTTGTTCAAAAAGTCACACTATATATCATTCTTTAAGCAAAACCATGTATCTATAATAGTACCTATTTGTTTACCAATTTGATTTGATTTTTTTTTTAAAGTATATATTTTTAGGAGAACACATTCTTATTGTGAAGTTGTAATTATTCAGAACATAGGTCTGTAATATTTTAAATATGAATTAAATGTATTAATTATTAACAATAATAATTAATTAATAATAAGCTAGATGACTCTTTCAAATAATAGAACGATTAAATGTATTAATATCAAAAAGGTAACATAGATTCGAAAATTTGTCGCTGTAGCATAGTTGGATAATGCACCTTCCCCGGTTTGGAAAGTTTGGTTTGGTTCAAATCCCGGTGGCGTAACAACAATATTTTTCGATAAAATTGATTTTATATGTATATCTTTCTAATTAATACATTTAATTCATATTTATATATTTGTATTTATTTATTAATTTGTTATAATTACAATGATAAGTTTTTTTTTAGTTCTTCAACTCCTCTAAAAAGCATGTTCTTGTGCAGAGAAGGGGATTACATATTAATAATAATTGTTAAAAATAACTAGCTTATAATTTAAAAAATACAATAAATTAATAGCAACGTTATAAAAATTTTATAAATTTCGGGGTGCATATTTATTTTTAAAGTATTTTTTGATAGCACTGATTATTTTTTTATCATTTATCTTCCTGATGTTTTCGAGTAAGCTGTTAAAATTATTTTTTCCTATGCGCTTATAGGTGTTGTGCAAATGATGTGTTAATTTTTGAACATGAAAATACAAATTTAGACCTAGTTCGATTTTCAGTAATAAGATGATATATTTCTTTTTATTTTAATGTTATAATAATAGAATTTCTTTTAAGTAGATCACAAAATATAGGTACTTGGAATTCTTCGAAAAGTAATTTTGTCGGATGATCTTTTAGATTTTTAAGTATTACTTTTACGATAATTTGTTGTATATTTTTTACTGGAATCAGGCTAGTATTATATACTGATCCCTAACTAATGATGGCATATCGTAATATGGATTGAATAAATGCATAGTATAATAAGTACAAATTTTTTATATATAAAAATGTTCCGATTCTTATAAATATGTATATTAATTTTCTAATCTTTTTAACAACATGACAAATCTTTCCATTTAAGATTTTTATCGATGATATTTGATTTTATTTGTTGTTTTTAAAATTGAGCAGTTAGAGAGGCAATAATTTTGATGTTGAGTTGTATTTTGTGTGGAGTATTCATGAATTATTGTGTCGATTTTTTTTCGGAAAATCATTTGATTTTATTGCAAATGAAATAACGAAGGTTTTTTTCACTATTTAATGATAGTAAATTAATGTCGAAAAAGTTCTTAATTATGTTTATATCTTCGGTGGTCTTTAACTTTACACTTTCCCAATCAATTTCACTTATTATTAGGATCGTGTCGTCAGCATACGATGTAATTTGATCGAAAAAAAAGTCGTTTATATATAATAAACAGCACACCGGTCCTAATACTGTGCCTTGGTGGATACCGAAATCTGACATTTCTTGATCACTACAGGTATTATTAATGTTTACGAGTTGGGGGCGATTTTTTTAGATAGTTTCTAATACACAGTGTAACTTTGTCTTTTAAACCAATATTATTTAATTTATTCAATAGTTTCTAGTGTGAGATACTGTCGAATGCCTTCTTGAGGTCAATGAAAACTTTTAAATATTATGTAATTTGTTACAAAAATCAGTCACAGTTTCTATAAAAAAAGTGATAATTTCAATAATGCTGTAATTAAGATATATTATAGATGTCTCACAGAGAGACGAAGCTATTATTTATATGGGAAGGTAAGTATAGAAGTCTTGAGCATTGCCGGGCTTACGACCTGTCATCGGCTAGCTTAAGTGATTACTTTACACAATGTAACATTCACCAATTCAACCCATGCTCGATTGCCACACCTATCAAATTTTTGGAAGTTGTATAGGTAGTTAATGGGTGTGGTAGTCGAGCATGGGTAGAATTGAAGAACGTTAAATGATGTAAAGTGATCACTTTGATCAATTTAAAATCAATTTGATCGAAAAATATTGTTTTTTGCGCTACCGAAATTCAAACCTAGATCTCTTTCCAATCCGGGGAAGGTGCATTATCCAACTATGCTACAGCGACAGTACTTTTCACTACAAATTTTCGAACTCATATGTTACACTTTTCAAATGAATACATCTATCCTTACATTATTTGAAAGCCGTCTACTTTATTTTAACGGAATCTCAAATACCTTTGAATAAACCGATAGCAGACGCCAGAATTAACAATTTATTTTTATTAGATTTTGGACACATTGTTACAACTTATATATTATTAAGGAGACCGCATTTTTATTGTGATGTTTTAATTATCCAGAACATAGGTCTGTGATATTATAAATAAAATTAAATGTATTAATTTAAAAAATATGTACGTAAAATCAATTTTGTAGAAAATTATTGTTGATTATAATGTTTCTATATATATAAAATTGATTTAATATGTATATCTTTCAAACTAATACATTTAATTAGTATTCAAAATATCACTGACCCATCTTCTGAATAATTACAACTTCACAATAAGAATGTGTTCTCCTTAATAATATTTTTCTTTGTTATAGAACAGATGATAACGAGAAACGTTCTTAAAAAATAATCCGTTAATATTTTTTTGTTATTTATATTGTACGTAGATGAAGATTTTTTAACAATTGTTTTTAATCTTTTTTGAGGAAAAAAAATTCAATACTTATTGAATAGATAATTGCATAGCTCTCGGTCGATTTTAAATTCTTTTTACAATTTTCCCCGATTTAACGTGTAATATAAATGTTCATTTTAAGAAAACTGATTTATTAATTACTGTTGGTTGTATTGGTTCAAAAAAATAATAATAAATATTTGATACATTGATAAAATATAACAAAAATGAAAATGATGAATAAAATTATTGGAAGATTTATATTTGGTGGAGATTTTTGATAGCTATTACATGCGGTTAAAAATGGTAGGACTATTTGAAATTTGAAATTTTACTTTTAAAAACAAAACTGTGGTCAACGGTTAAAGTTAACTGTCAACATACGGACCATTCATTAACTCGTCCAGTTGACAGCAATTTTGTAAAAAATGTGGAGATAAAGTGTAGCGGAACATCAGAAATATTCAAAATTCCCGACGAGATGAATTTGCCGAAATAATTTAAACATCTGATCAAATTTATTTTCTACGACAAACAATCGCGAATTGTTAATTATTTTTTTTAGAAGAATATAGGATTATAAAAATGAACTTGTTAACTCTGTTAATTAAATAATGATAGGAAGTCTTCCCGGAAAATAAACAGTTTATAAAAATGCTGATGAAGAAACATTATTTAAATATTTCCAATTGAATTTCTCAATTTTATAGAAATTCCTTTCTTCTATCACGTATTTCGCATTAAAAAATAAATTTCAGTTACATTGATGGGAACTTTGATTCCTTCATTGGAGCTGGGCAGTGGAACAAAAGCCCACAGACCACCAAATAAAGGGTGTCCAGCGGAAAATTTCCAAGTTTAATATTAAATAAAAAAAAAACTACAATGTTATTCTCATATTTTATTTATACAAAATTGAGTTTAACGATACTTATTTAACGTTTTATAAACAATATCGTCTAAATGCCGTATATTTCTCTCAAGACACTACTGCAATCAGACTCTTAAATTTGCGAACACACGAGAGCAAAGCATTGGTTCAATGACAGCAACTATCATATATGTGCTTATTGTTAATCGGAAACCTGGGAACCACCTATCGGAGGCATTTACATAAACAGATTGAATACGTAAATTGAAATGTAATATGTATATAAGGAATATTTTTATTGATGTTATGTAATAACGAGTAAAATGCTAGTTATAAATAGTATAAATAAATTAGATACACAAATAGTGAGCAAACAGTGAACAGAGTAATCAATATTGAAAGAGTAATTATTATTGAATAGGCAATAAAACAAATTTTCTCCCTTCTTCTTACTTTTCAAAGATATGCTGACGGTACATAATATAGTTTAGTATTTGTTGTGAGTTACTTATTCATTGAGAAATTCGTTTTCTTTGCACGATAATAATTTTTCGTGTTTCAAGAGGGAAATAAAGGATATGTTATTGAGCAGCAATAAATGTAATATATTTTTTTAAATAATCGTTTATTCAATTCAATAAATATCAGAATTAAAAAATAAAATTGTAATGTTAATATTTAAGTTGTGTGAAAGTTTTTTCGTAAATTAATAGATTTATAATTTAAGGTATTAATAGGAAATCAAAAACAAAATCAAATAATCACTCATACCTACTATAAAGATAAGGATAATAAAGTACACAGAATGAGTCACGAGACTTCCTGAGATTAATGAGACACTGCACTTTGTCATATGCACAAGCAAAATCAACGGACGACGGACTGAGAAAAGAAAAATATAATGACTTAAAAACGATATATGATGTTTAGGTTGCACCCGTAGAAGAATAAATATAATGGATGCTATTTAAGAGATAAAAAATGTATTTTCAATAATATATTTTATTCAACATACTCCAACTCAATCTAACAACGTTTTTATTAGATAAATTATGATATATTCATCTTCATAAACCCATGAATTTGAACCCTGAGTCTGATGATCAGCTCTACATTTATTAAAAAAAAAAATTAATTGCAAACTTAGCGAATTTAATTTTTTTTCTTACAATGCTGTATATAATTCGTCATTTCAATCAAATTTACACAGTTTTATTAAAAAAATATCCCTTTTTGGTATTGTGCCAAAAAAAACATTATTTTTAGGAGAACACATTCTTATTGTGAAGTGGTAATTATTCAGAGCATAGGTCTGTGATATTTTAAATATGAATTAAATATATTAATTAGAAAGACATACATATAAAATCAATATTATCGAAAAATATTGTTGCGCCACCGGGATTCGAACCTGGATCTCTTTCCAAACTGCATTGGATAATGCACCTTCCCCGATTCGAAAAGAGATCCAAGTTCGAATCCCTTTCAAATTAATATATTTAATTCACACTTAAAACATTATTTGCTTCAAAATTGTCCAAAATTTTATAAAACTTATATATTTGTTAGATTTTCATTCATTGAGACACTGGAGTTACAGTTAGGTAGAAGAATATGTCCGAAATATAGCGCTTTTGACCGAGACAATTCTGATTGTTGTATTATACCTATTACATGAGATGACCACGACTATTTTATCAATAGCTAAAATGAAGAGCTTGAGAAGAGTATGTATTTAAGGAATATCTTGATTTTTTCTAGAACAAAATTAAAAGGATTTGCACCAAATTGTATTAAATACATGATTTTATTATTGGTCTTTATGGTATTTTCAGCAGTGGGTTTGAGCCTAACTTCATTTATTGGAATTAGTGTAAGATTGTGGTCGTAATACATAACAAATTACGGAGAAATTATCAGTCAGATTCGGGCTTAATTGTAATGTTATCCCTTATAATACAATCAGCCCGGAATTTAATCGAGTCTCATTCAGGGACTGATTAATTGTCTCGAGTGGTATAACAAATGATTATTCTAGAGACACACGCGTCGCTACCTACGCCAAAAGCGGTGCACCAAAATATGCGGAGTGTAATTCCACTCAAGGGTGGGTTACATGTTATATATAATATATTCGTTTATGTATACATACAAATCAATATGAATAAATAATTGGAGATATATCACTAATTATTTGTTATTACAAACATATGGGAACAAAAAAGATAAAAGCAACTCTCAAAACATGTATCAATAAAGCAATACAAATATATAAAGGGACAGAGCATTTAAATATATAAAAATATTTTAACCACTTCATACCTGCATTCATTTATTGAGAGGAAATTTTTTTTTTCACACTCGTGTTAGAGTATCAAGAAAGCAAGAATTATGTAAAAAATATTTTTTAAATACTAATTGAATGTATTAATTATAAATATATACATATAAAATCAATTTTATCGAAAAATATTGTTTTTGCGCTACCGGGATTTGAACCTGGATCTCTATTTTCAATCTGGGGAAGTACACTACCAATTGTGTTAGAGTGCCAGTATTTTTCATGACAAATTTTCGAACCTATATGTTACACTTTTTAAAATTAATACATCTGTCGTTCCATTATTTGAAAGCCATCTACATTGTTTTTACGGAATCACAAATACCTGTAAATACAAAAATAAACCGACTGCAAATACCAGAATTATCAATTCATTTTTATTAAATTTTGGACACATTGATACAACTTATATTATTAACACATTTTTATTGTGAAGTTGTAATTATTCAGAACATAGGTCTGTGATGTTTTAAATACTAATTGAATGTATTAATATTTATAATTAATACATTCAATTAGTATTTAAAACATCACAGACCTATGTTCTGAATAATTACAACTTCACAATAAGAATGTATTCTCCTTAAAAATATTTTTATTATGTATTTTATATATGTAATTGTTACGTACTTGACTT
Organism: Eubasilissa splendida; assembly: GCA_031772225.1. NCBI lineage: Eukaryota > Metazoa > Arthropoda > Insecta > Trichoptera > Phryganeidae > Eubasilissa > Eubasilissa splendida. The sequence goes on along the minus strand of CM062850.1, from coordinate 11,422,997 downwards.
CTTAGTACGTCTTTAGTGTATACCTCGTAATGTAAAACCTCCAAGAATTTTTTTATTACAACAAGCTACAATTTAGTACAAGGTATATCACTAGTATAGGTCAAACTATTAAGCCGATAAACCGCAGATAAAAGAAACGCGCGCACTCTTCCGTGCCGTCTTTATAGTCACACATACCCGCACCGGCGGTGCGGCAAACATACACACATACACATACCATCCCACAATTCCAAGGACATCACAGTAATATTATGTACAAATGATTTATAACGTATAATATCATTTTTATTTATTCTATGTTATATATATAACTATTATCCTGTAACGTAAAATTTTTACTAATATGAAAATCATAAATCATTTCGATAATTATTTAAATATAAAATCGATGAAATTCCCATTGCAATCAAAATGGTTAACAGTATATAATATAATTAAGGAGAACATATTCTCATTCATGTATCAATGTGTTCAAAATTTAATAAAAATGAATTATTAATTCTGGCGTCTCCTATCGGAGTACTCAGAGGTATTTGACATTTCGTAAAAATAAAGAAGATGGCTTTCAAATAATGGAACGAGAGATGTATTAATTTGAAAAGAGTAACATATGAGTTCGAAAATTTGTCGTCAATACACTGTGTTGGTATAGCATAATCGATTAATGCACGTTTTCCGTATTGGAAGAGATTCTGGTTCGAATCCCGGTAGCAACAACAATATTTTTCAATAAAATTGATTTTATATGTATATCTTTCTAATTAATACATTTAATTTGTATTAAGTATATAATATGAATATAGTGGAAATACAACAATTTCTAGACATGCACCAATCATTTCAAAATACATAAACGTTTACAAACACAGCTTATTGTGGTTGCATTGACATATTCAAGAGGAACGTTTATTATATTTCCTCATCGCTAAGATAAATAAAGATGAGCGATATATTTCATTGAACGATGATGTTTCCGATTACATTATCTCATTTCCTTTGGGCTTAACTCGCATCCTGCTCGGAACGTGGCGGTTCACCTGCTTAAAATATTCGCCGGAATGTTGAATGCATTCGGGAAACAAATCAAATTTCTGTCATATAAGTCAAGCGGGGAATTGTATTCCCTCGCGCGCATGTGGTGTCTTTTATTTTATCCCCTCGTAACTAAGAGCGTCAATTCTGTTTTGTCATTCATAAGATTCACGGTGGCTTGACAAAATATGCAAGTGTAAAAAAGCGATAAATATTAATCAAATATTTCCCAGAAATTTAAAAAAATATGTTTTTAAGACAAATTGTAGATATATCACAGAGACGAAGCTATTTATATTATATTATATGGGAAGTATGGAAGTATGGGTATTGATTTTTCAGACGTATTCTAGTATAATATGTTAATCATTTTTCATATATACAAATAAAGAATATAGCTTTCATATTTCTTAACAATAAGATTTTCATCAGTGTCATCTATGGTGTTTCAGGGGAATGAATATCAAATTTCAAACCATAGATGACAACAGCAAAGTCGTAGTGTAATAGTTAAAAGGTAACATATTCCAAAATTATTTAGATGTGGATGTTGATTGTGGGTAGAATTAAGCCAGCCGATGACAGGTCGTAACCCTGGTAATACCCATACTTCCATACTTTCCAAATAATATAATATAAATAACTTCGTCTCTATGAGATATCTATAATTTGTTTTACTAACAATGCCCTTTTCGAGGTAAAAATCCATTAATTGTGTATTCTTGGACATACTCACATATTGTTAAATATGTTTTATTTTAATTGAATAATATTATATTTTTTTGATATTATTTTGAATGCAAAAACATTTTAAGTCATTTTAATAAAATTGTACAGTACACCAAACGGTTTTGAAAAATAATAATTTTTCAATAAGGCGATAAAAGCTAAAACTATACTTTATCAAATAATTATCACATGTTATAAAAATTAAATATAAAAAATTTATTAAAAATTATTCTCGGTACCTGACAACATAAAATATAAAAATGAATTAATTAATGATCCGCAATTAATATAATATTTTTTTGAATAGGACTTGAGGTAAAATGAGTTATTTATGATATTTTGATAAATTTTACATGATTTACTTATTTATAACGATTCTAAATTATTCCATTTAAGACCAACATTGTTAACACGTCAAGTATATAATCTTAAATATTGTTATTAAAAGTATAATTATTCTCTAATAAATTATTCAAAAATTCTGAAAAACCATTGCATAAACCTTTCAAATGCTCTTTGACTCTTATGTTAAAATTTAATCTATTTTTAAATAGTAGGACAATCTTTACAAGCAAGTTAATAAACACTGAAATTATTAAAATTATATAATATTTGGCGGTAGGTGTTATTATGAATAAAATTTTATACCAATAATCACTATTATTATTTATCTTTATTAGTGAACTGTATAAAAATTGTCTAGTAATATTTTTATTAATTTTTACTTTCAAATTGTGTAGTGATTCTGTATTATACCCGTTATTATTTATATGGACCTATATATAAACTGAAAGCTAAATGTATATAATTACAAGTAAGTAAGACTCATGAATGGGATCGAGTAAATGCAATAAATAAATAATATTATTACATTTTTATGTTCTGGATGTTTTTTAATTTTATTTAAAATTATTGTAGTTTCGAGGACTAATCACGATGTCTACAAACATTTATAATTTTGTCATATATAATACAGTATGTAATAAGCCCTATTGTAAAAATAAATGTACTTGAAAATTAACATAAATAATGAATACAGTTTTATATATTTTAACTTTTTTCAGATATCACATCTAATAATATAAAAAAATATTTTTAGTCTCCCTATTCCATCTGTATTTTATTTATGAAATATAGATAACTATATAAAAAATTTCCGTTTAAGTTTTGAATCCTCGATGGGAAACAATTTCGTTAATTTAAAAACTATATTGAAATATTTTAAATATGTGTGTAAAATATTATTAATTATTAAAATTAAATTTTTTAATATTTTTAATGCTGGAATTTAAGGAATAATAATTAAAGCATTAGAAATATTCATATTTTAAAAGATATATAAATAAATTATCAAATTTCAGTAGTATCTAAAATATTTGCGGTGATATATTTTAAATGCATACAGGATTTATTCAATACTAGTTGAAGAACCCGATATTGCATGAGCAGTAATTTTTATTTATAGAACTATTGAAAATCAACTAAAAAATTCCCGAAGCTTCTAGAAACTCCTTCAAGAATAATCTATTTTTAATAAACATTCGCTTGCAATACCCATTACAATCTCTCATTGGCCTATGTTGTCCACCATGAAAAGGGTTAACATTTTATTGTGTCCTTAGAACCTTTCATTTCGCTATGCATCGCGTACATAGACAAAAATACAATAACATTAAAATATATATGTATAAGGTTTATACATGAATGAATCCAAAATGTAACCATGATGTATCCAAGCGTTATCTAATACACACCAAGATGTATCCAAGATATTCTGAAAGTCTCCCGGCGAGTATCCGAAAGCTTCCAGCGCAAAAGAAGTAAGACAATGAATAAAAGAGCTGCGGTTTCAGCGGACATTTTTCTAGCGATTTTCCGCCACATCAAACATATATTTCTCCTTAAGAAACAGGTCTCTTCGTTTTGCCGCCATAAATTGTGGCACCTCACCGAAAATCGTTCCGCTGATGTTCGAAAATCCCGTTACGATCCGGGAGCGTCCCGGTCGCCCGCGAATACCGGGCCGAGAGTTTCTTCGGCGGCGGGGGGGGGTTAAACCGGAGGCAAAAAAGGACATAAATGGAATTTACAACCGTTTCGAGGAGGTACAACTAAGATAGATTGTGTAACGTGCATGAAATATGAACGGTGGGAACAAAACAATAGTACCGCCTGCGTGGGGCGGCGGGCGGCGCGGAGTGGCAGGCCAATGCAATTCCCATTGTGTTCCCGTTTGAATCGGCTGCGAAACAGAAGATTACTCCGAGTGTTGGGAAAAATCTTGACACGTGATGCAATGCAGTTTCACTATTTGTATACAAATAACTGCGGAGAGTTTTCCAAATTATTCAAACTACACGTCGGAGTTCAAGGGAAAATCGAAAGAATTGAATGCATCCCAACGCCGGAACTCAAGAGAAACTGTACAATTTATAAGAAAGAAAACTATAAAGTAAAACATATGGTACCTAAAAGCGTGAATATTAAAAAAGTTCTGCTATTGATTGCTTGCGATTTTTGAAAACAATTTAAATTCAGGCCATATTTTCACGCACCCCTTAATTTACGGTACGTGACGTAAGTAACTTCGTCAACAGCCGTCACCACCAAGTCAGCCGTAATAGCGCATATCTATCTCCGCCTGGTAATGTCTAGTTAAGGAGACAGTGAAAATCTCTTACATTATGAAGCTTGTTTACCTTTTTTGTATACTTTTTGTATATTAATAAGTATAAATGTATTTATGTATAAGAATGTTTATAATGTATAATATGTTAAAAATTATGTCCATGTTACTCAATAAAAAAAATAAAAAAATGTTTCAGTATACAGTGACTGGCCGATATCACCTAATCTAATGATAACTCGAGTTCTACTGAAGCAATTTGAAAGGTCAGAAATTTTTTAGTTACCACAAATTAATTGTATTATTTGCAGGTTAAATAGAAATCTAATATAATACATTGAGAATATTTTTAATATCAACAGATGATTCGTATAAAATTTCGTTAACGCGTTCTTACAGCTCGCATTTCAAAAATATATAATATATAGACGGAAACACTAACATCATTATATCAATATTTTTACTTTTTTATAAACTAGGTATGTTGCTTAAGAATTGAAAAATAATACTAGTTTAACGGTCTTATAAAATATATGTATATATATATATATATATTTTAAGTTTAATATTAAAGCTGAACCCTTAAATAGAAATGAGTATCTTAAGATACGATTATTTTTTATAGTTAAGTTATATGTAATATTATAGTTAGAAACTGAGAACAGTATCAGCCGTTATTTAATCGAACTTTTGTTTAATATATCGATTACATTCTCCCATTTATAAATAATCATAAAAAAATAACAAAATTTCAGACCTGTATACAATATATTGTTGATGTAAATTTAGAAAAGTATTTTCAAAAATTTAAGATATATAGCACCAATATACTTCTGCACATCTTACATAATATTCCAATGTTCTTTTGTATGTCATGCGCAGGTAAATTTGAAGGCAATTTGATACATTGCATTGGAGTGAAATGACAATTTTTTGTGAAGTGTACAATTTTGGTGGATATGTGATATTTTTGTTCTGAATGTACATTTTTCAACTTCTATTGTCAGAAATTTGTAAATTAGATTAGGGAAACAATATTTCTAACAGAAAAAATGCTGTTCAAATCGGTGCTCATATCAACGAAAATGCCTACACAGGGGCGGATTTATGGTGCGGGGGTCCCTCGTCTAATATAGTTTTACTAGGTTTAATTTTTATATTTCCATTTTATTTTTACTTTTTTTGCTCCTCCTGGTTTTACTTTCCTTATCTCATTGACCTAAGAAAAGCGGGGCTCCGTATGTGCGTCATTTGAACCTGTCTTAGATGAGCTTTAAAATCTCGTAAATATATTATTTTATCAATATTTTCAACAGATGATATCAGATTGTATCAAATACAATAAAAATATTATTATACTGTGATCATTGTTTATGTAAAATTACCAGAAAATTAATATAATTTATTAATACAATAATTCAATGATTGGCAGAGCAAGTGCGTTTCCATAATTAGTTGATGTTCCTTGTAAAGCATATTTGACCAGAACCACGGTGAGGACAGCTCTAAGCCCGTATTATCATATTATGCAGCCCGCAATTCAGGCGGTCCTCGGCTACAGCGCCTGCTGCTTTATGATAGCTGCCGACCCTGGCATTATTAAAATGAAAACGTTATTCGAATTTACGAGCTTGCAACGTAGACAAAAGTGCCCAAGAGAATGAAAGAATTGTTTTATTATGACAATCTTTTCTATATCAGTTTAAAAATACGGTTTTGATGAAGCATTTTCGTTTATAAAATATGATTCAAGGTTTATAACAAATGCAATGATGTACCTAATATATATTTATTTAATATTCTTCTTTTTATTTTTATTTTTAATTAAAACTAGACCCAAAAAACGTATTGTTAGACGTTTGTCTGCAAGTACATTTATATCAATTTTATTACATTTAATATAATCAAAACATAACAACTAATCAGTCACAGTTTAAACAATCAATTTAATGCTTACAGGTAAGACAGGTTATTATCGATAAGCCATTTTTTTATCATTTCTTCCAAATTGGGAGAAAGCGTACTCTTTTGTCAAAACCCAGGTAGTTTATTTTTTAGTCTAGGAACAACATATTGTATAAATGCAAAATTAGTATGATTGAAAATGTACTCATAGTTTAATAGCAAAAAACTTTAATATTTACAAAATTCATGTATTGAACATTAGTAACTCAATGTTAAATTAATAATAAATTAATAAAATCATTATTTTTTTAATAGATTTTTAAAATAATGTGAAAATTTCCATAAATTTAACAAATTTTTAATATCGTCAGCTGATTTTATGCGTTAGACTTATAATAAAAAAAACGTTATATAATGGTAAAAGTACGTAACTCAAACAAAAATAATCGTTTACTATTCGTTGGTTAATTATTTAATTTTTAAATTGGTTTACATAATTTTATCACACGAATTTATTTTAAAATGTAGTACTAGTGTAAACTTAAAATTAATTATACTATAATATGCACAGATCGAGTTTGTTTTATGTTAAAAATTAAATAGGTCGTGTATAAATACAAAGAGAATATGTAAGTAGGTACCGAAAATAAAAGGAATATTTTTTTAAAATTAAGTACAATTCAATACGTTACCAGAAGCAAAAATCGGTATAAACTATTGGTGGATTAATGCACACAAGTGAACCCACGGGGGCGTTGTGTTTGTGATATATGGATAAAAATGGGGAAAAAGAAAGAAAATGTTAAATTTTCTGAATAAAAAAAGTTGTAAATATGTTAACCCTTTCTCCATTAGCATTTCGGTGATCTTTACATTTTGTGTACGCATATTTTGATAATTTATACAAATAAGCAATAATTTAAAATTATTGAGTTCTAGTTATGCACACTTTATTGACTTTAAATTAACTATGTTAAATGAAATAAGTTTTTTTTTTCTTCTCGGGTGGTTTCGGAGTAACCGTTCCGCGACGGAATTAAACTACATATCTAATTAGGGCCTTGTATCATATATTAAGATGTACATTTAAAAACTATGCTTTAAACTTGAATTCTAATTACTTGATCAAAATATCTATATTTCACTGTCTTTTCAAGAACTAGAACTAGATTTGAAGACTAGAACTTCTTTCGACCTGGTCATGGTAAATGGTGTCCTGTTTATTATGAACATTCTTAAAATTGGACTGGTCTTCAGATTACGTTGATTTAGATTCATTTATTAAAGTTGTTATACATTTTATTCTTATTTCGGCAGTTACAATAATATATTTTAAAAGAAAACTCACCGCGATTAACGTTTATTTCAAGCTATGTGTGTTTAAACGAATCTCGTTATTTATTTATTGGTTATTTTTTTTGTATGATATACAAATATGTCTTGTCAAACGGCAATAAATAAACTGTATAAATTTGTAAAAGGACGGATAATGTAATAATAATGTTTACTTACATTATAATCCACCTAACTATGCCATCATTTGTTATGGGGAAGATGAGGCATTTATGTTTTACAATGTTTACAAGACAACTTGTTTCGTGATTGCTTCTGGCTCCTAGCCAGAAAATAACATTTGTTGAACGTTTATTTTAATATAGTATTCTTATCGACACCAAAAATATTTTAAAAATTGCTATTCTTAGTTTTTGGTTACGTCATCGAACAATGAGCTGATGAATGACAAGTGTTTTATTTTTTAAAAAAATGATCTTGAAAATATTAAGATCACAAAATTCACACGGTAACTTGAAATTTAATAAAAAATATTGTAAATTTTGATAATATGTACAAATTATTACAATCCAACAGGGCCGGATTATAGGCCTAGGTACTTAATTACTTACCTAGGGCCAAGGCCTGTCCAAGGGCAAGGGCGATAAATGTAATCTTTATTACTTTTTCAAAGTTTAGACATAAAAAATGTACTCGGAGGAAAAATGTTAATAAAGAAATAATACCGATAAGCATGCTTAATAGATTTTATATTTTTTTACGAATATGTTAATGTAATTATATTAAATTTCATGAATAATCTATGTAATTGTAATTAATCTAAGATAACCATTAGTCAGATAAATAAAAAGGCCTGAATATTTTGCAATTGTAGTTCAACATTAACATATACATATATTCAATGACTCAAACTTGACGTGTTCTCAGAAGTGTTAAAAACATAAGATTTTTTTTTTCAATAATGTATTCATTCATATCATGTTTGTAAATTTCTCAAATATGTTGTATTATACGTAAACCAGAAACTTATAAATAATGAATCCACATAATTAACATACAGTTTAATATTTACTTGAAATTGTCCCGAAAAACTCGTATGGTAAACATAGTAAAATAATGAATATGTATATATATATATATACGTATGTATAGTTTTTTTTATTTTTCGATGGACCCGGATTTGGATTATATTATTTTGGACTACAAATATAATAATGTATTAATTTCGATGATATTGCCTTATTTGTAATTAAAATTTTTGTAAGATTGATACCAAATAATAACCTTTTTTCACGAGATATCAAAAAATTCTGCATCAAGTTGTCTCGGTTATTTTTCCGTGTATCTCCAACCTTTCTGGCCGACGTTTCGTATCTTGCAAAGGGGTCCGAAACAGCATCAGAGACCCGGCAGAATGTCTCAGAAAACTCGACACATAAGACGTATACTATGTCATTGTTCATTACGTACATGCGTCATATTTAAGCAGCGGTTACTTGAAGATGAGACAACAATTGTCTCAGAACATACATTTGCTGTATCCATCATAAAAACTGTCAACACAAATCATAAAACCGTCAAGTTGTCGGCGATCACAATTATTCATGTGATTGTTTTCGGATTTTCTGCGTATAATTTTATATACGATTTTGTTTTACTCTTGCTCAAGTCATTCATCAGGGCGACTATGATTTTCTGTTCGTAGACGTTAATGTGTTTTAGGCTTTATTTCCAAGATGGGATATTTAAGTGTTTTTTTTTTCTTTTTAATAATATCTTCTCATGATTATTAAACATTGTCATATTTCCTCACGAGCTAATAAGAATGCTAAACATATTTATATTTTCAAAGAATTGTGCCATCTTTGCTTTGCTATGTTTTGCAATGTATAAACAATACCTGTTGAGCTAACAACAACTAGAAATAATTTTTCACTAAAGTTGCGATTTAAAAAAATATATATTTTAATGTAGGTATGTTCTATTTTTGGTGTGCGAGAACCTACGACGTGTTTTTTATATTTATTATTTTTTTAAATTATAGAAGTCTTACATATTGTATATTAAGAAATATATTTATATGTGTGTTTTTATGGATGTGTGTCATAGTGTCTAGTTAATAAACAATTTATTGTTGATGTAATGCTATGTTTACATCTCTAGCACATATAACAACAAATTCAACGATCTATCTGAAAAAATGTGTTCAACACTCTTAAATTCTTCGCATTTATGTACAATTCACACTCGCATATTTTACTCTATTTCTTTACTTTGACTGTTCTCACTTCATCTTACTTTTTTATATTGCTAAAAAATTATATGCGATTGTTAGACTGTATAATATTTCTAATGTTTGATTATATTGTGTTTTTAATTAACCATGTACTTTACATTAACGTTGGTATGCTCACATTTGATTTTAATGCTGTAATATTCTAAGCTAGTCTTTAAAACCACGTCCTACGATGGGCGCCAGAAACGTACATAGGATGGTCGAGATCTTAAGCTGCATGTCTAGTTTGCGCTTTTTCCCATCTTTCTTGTGCATGACTTACCTCATTTTGTTTAATACCGTTACTTTATCGAACTCGTCTTTCTCTATCTAGAAATTACTTTTTTTTCTGAACTGGATCGTCTTCTATATTATATAGAAGCATCACAAACTAAATACCGTAACTACTTTTTGATATCCAACTTCAAATGAAAAGTCAAGAAAAATTACTAGACATATTAAGTTTGAAAACCGATCACAATTAAATAATTATAATTACTAGCAGATAAGCTTGCTGCTAGGCCCTGCGAGCGGCTATAGTAGGTAGCGAAGCCGTTCTATACTACCTATGGTACGACCATTGGTGACCGCTGTGCGGTCAGGGTCTCATCGTCTATCGCCGATTGCTTGCTGCTAATCCCCGCGGGCGGCAATTTTGGCCGCTTTGCGACCAATAGTGACCGCTGCGAGGTCAGGGTTTCAATAAAATCTATATTTCAATGATAGAGCTTTCCCCAAAATAAACCACACGTAAATAAATTGTAGACGTATTTAAAATTATTCCATCTTTGTAAGATAGCTGTCAAAATGACATTGACACGTAAGAATCGTGGATAAACAATTTCTATGGAAAGTAATATTTGTCCCTTACCATAGATAGAAGAAAAGATGACAGATGTCAATATAAGATTTCGCTAAAATATGTTTGTTTTTCTTACTCGTAATAAAGACAACGTACACTTTATTTCAAATTAAATATATATGTAGGTAGGTACTGTTATTGAATATATAAAATATTTAAGTAGAAACCTTAAAAGGACGTTCATTTTTGCCATGCTCACGTCTCACAGACCTGGCCGTTTAATCAAGCACTATACAGATATAATGACACAACCGATAATCACATAACTGTAGCCATCACATCCAGAAAGTCATAGATATAGACGAATTATAACGGAGTAGTAAGACAAATCATGATTTCGCTAAAATATGTTTGTTTTTCATAAACCACATAACATATATTGATATTTCAACCAATAAAAAGCATCCAATTAAATATAAATTTTTGTTTTCGTGTGGAAACAACCGTGTCCGTGTGGAGACGTTTCCATCGCCGAATGATTTGTCCATGTACAGATTAATGACAATTGTTGACAGAGAGTTTGCCTTCCGGACTTAAAACGGGTGACCTTGTTCTTTGAAGTCTTTTACTCGTTCAATACGTATATCTAAAAATCTTTTCAGATATATTGAAGTTATTCAAGCAGGAAGGTCAAGCAACCCCGAGAGTATTTAAAAGTAGTAACTGAGATAAAGCAAAAACATCCGAGTATAAAAGTGTATTCTAATGCATCTGAAAGCCGCGCGGGTTGGTTGTAAACTTTACTTAATTTCGGCAATTTCATTTTATTATAATAGGGCTATCGCTCTGCCCGTAATCCGTCCAAATAATGCCCGGGACGTGAGATGTCGCCGGTGAGGGTGTCGGGGAGGGGGTAGAAGCTACAAAAATATCCAGGCTATTAAAACGAACCGCATCTCATTACCGCGATTAGCCGGGGCGCAAACCCGCAATTATTATTCTAAGAGATAAGATGAAGGATTCAGTTTACTATTTTTGGGGATTTATGCGATTTTTATATACCTTCTACTTTAATTATTTTATTTTATGATCTAGAGGCATAAAGTCTAAGCGATTCTTATTTTAGATTATTATGTGAAGTGAAAGAATAAAACATAATGGAATTTCATTATAGGACCATTATCTTGAAGATTTCGATTAAAGTATTATTTTATGGAATTTTATTTATTTAATTAAAATTGTAAACATTAATGCAATTCAGGTAACTTAGAAAATAATTTGAACAATTTTAGGTCAATTTCGTAGAAATCGTGATCATTTCAATGATTTTTCTTCGATCATTACATGAGACCTCGAAACCACCGTTAGTTAAAAAGTTTATGTAAATAATCTGTTAATATTAGACGCAGAGAAAAAAGTAAAAATCATAAAACATATTAAGATGAAATTAAATTTAAAGTGGCAGTTTTTTAGATGTTTAAAATAATACGTAACTCTGTAAATATTGGTTAAAAAGAAAAAATACTCTGGAACGATGCAGAATACTGTCAAAAATTTGAATAACACATTATAGAATATCCTTTTCTATCACACATAGAAGAAATCTTTTTGATCTTGCGACTAGTATCGTCAGGATTTTTTGTTTCAAATTTTCTATATAATACTGCAGTTTGTATCCATCTCTTTAACGATTCAATATAGAAGAATCTGAGCGGGCATTACAACCTTTGACAATTTCTTTACGTTCACAGAATCTCTTCGAAACAGAAAATGTTTTATTTCATTTCCTATTGTATCCGTGTTGCATTAGTCTCCGTCGATTGCGTTTAATTAACCGCTGCAGCAGAAATCCACAGGTTAGCGAAAATAATCCGCCGTTGATATAAGAAGCAATTATAAATCTCAACCGTATCTGTGGAAAAGTTCTCTAGTGAAACAATTAAGTTAGTTGTGTCGAGCGCGCCCGCGACGGTCGCCCGAGCCGCGGCTCGTTAGCGATACCATTATGCGACGGAAAGCGACAAAAACAAGACGGGGGGCCGCAGCAGGGCGGGGGCGGGGGCAAGGGCGGGGGCGGAGCGGCCGGGGGCGGGCCGAGGGAGGTAATGTGTTGAGTTGGCGGCGCTCTAAGAGGCCCTGAGCTCGGTTTAAGTTTACACCGCTCCACCCGTTACCCTAACGCGCAAGTTGGGAATTAAGAACTGCGCTTAAGTCAATGTCTTACAAGAAACAAAGCGAGGTTCATATTTATTAACACGACAGTTATTAAGATTCCGAGTGGGGTCAAAATTAAACGAATTTCCGAGGGATTTGTTCGCTCAAATAATCTTCTGGTGACTTTTAATTGGATTGTTAATAATTGTGTACACTTTTTCATTAATTTCGGTTTTTTTATCTTTTAGATATCTTTAAGACCAGTTTATTAATAAATAAATAACATATATCTCATATAGATAAAGCTATTTTTCATTGTATTAATGGAAATATATGATAATATGGATAATTGCAGGTCTTACGACCTGTATTCGGCTGGCTTAAGTGATCATTTTATACAAATATAACTTTCACCACTCTTACTCATTAACCAATCTCCATATGTATCAAATTTTTGGAAGTTGTATATATGTTAATTTGTAGAAACACTTCTAGTATCACTACGCTATCGTCATCTATGGACTAAATTTGATATTCATTTCCCTGAAACAAAATATATGTCACAATGAAAATCTAATTATATTTTTGAAATTATCATTTATTATTATTAAAATTTGCTGTCAAAACACTGTGTTAGTATAGCATGATCGGTTAATGCACGTTCCCCGGATTAGAAAGATACCTATAGGCCATGTTCCCCCTAACGTGTGCGGAAGTGCGCGCGCACACAATTACACATCATAGCTCACACAAAAAATATAGCGCACACACTAATTTTAACAAGACTTCTTCATGAGGTTGGCGACCATGTTGCAGCACGTTAATTTATCCTGTATAAGATCACCAACATTTTGAACCATTTTCTAAGATTACAGCCAAGGCAATCTATTTTTATTTGTTAACTTTATTTTATTAACCACTTATTGAGTTTAAATACATCTACCGGTTTCGAAAAATACAATTTTCTTCTTCAGGATGTCAATACTATCTAAAAACAGGTGTTTAATACTCAATAAGTGGTTAATAAAACAAAGTTAACAAATAAAAATAATGAATTTTAACCACAAAGTTAATTTTGCTAATTTAAAAAGTATTAATCTATTTTTACCTACGCCTTCGCTGTCTTCTATCTTCGCCTATATAATGAGTTGTAAAGTATCATATTTTTCATTGTGGAGAAAGTATAAAGTTTTACTTGATAGTAGTTATCAGTTTTATTGACTTATTTATGCGTCTGAATATCAGGGTCGTGCACTCTACATAATCAAAAAAGGTGTGCATAAATATAATACTTGTGAAACAAATGTACATTAAATATTTATTTGATAAATTATTATTTTTTATTTATTTGACATTTTTACAATTTTTTATAACATGAATTAAGTATTTTACATTATTAAAATTACATGTTTTTTCCAAGAAAGAGACTAGCTCTTGTGCTTGTTGAGGGAGTATTAAGTATGTGAATCCAGGCGAAAATAGTTCAATTTTAACGTTTTAATAAAAACCGTATAACTAGCGGAAGAATTTAGAATCGACAAATAATGTGTTTTTTCGCAAAATCTGTCTCAGACGTATGCGAACTAAACGCAACTCTCGCACCGCGCGGTGTTATGAATACACGTCTTCGTTTAAACAGACGTGTTTAGAAGCGGCGCATGTGTGTCTTTGAAGCGGACTTGACTATGCATTTCGATATACTTTATAAAATAATTTGATAAACTTCCTTAGAATAATAGTAATAATGCACACTCACACAAGTACACCTACACAAACACATGTTCCTGAAAGGATGAATGATGAATACAACCTCTTATAATACCCATCGCTTTTACATCATCGATATTAGCAGCACATCCTAAGACCATGCCTACTGCATGCCGCCGCTTAATACATCTTCATTAGAAGTATGGTCAACCCAGGCACTACCAGTAGCCTTATACTGGTATGGTAATGTTTTTTTATTTTCTCCCCCAGGTCATAAATAATAGCATGAGTTTTAAAAAAAGCACAAGAGATCTTTTGTGCGTACACCGTGATCAAAACTTCGAGGGAACATTGCCTACATTGGTACAGAAAAAATCTATCCATCGAAAATATATTTAGCAATATTTGACTATGTCCAAGAACACACAATTACTGTAGTTTCACCTATAAAGACGCTGTTATTAAACAAATAATAGATATCTCATAGAGACGAAGCTATTTTGTATTAATAGAAGAAATATGGGTTATTACAGGGCTTACTGTGACAATTTAAATTTGATAGATATGGAGGTTGATTGTGTAGAATAGTGAACGATACATTGTGTAAAATGTTCACTTAAGCCATCCGAAGACAGATCGTAAGGTAATTACCCATACTTCCATATTTTTTATATTAATAAAAAATAGCTTCGTCTCTATAAGATGTCTATTATTTGTTTCATTTTTGTAAATATATTTAGTTGCTACCGGGATAAATATTTTATCGATACATAGATTAGGTATATCGTTCTAATAGATTCGTCTAATTTGTATTAAAATACCACAAAAATATGTTTTTAAAATGCAACTTCACAGCAAAAAATGTGTTCTCCTTAATATAAAATATATAGTTTCAATAATTTTAAATGTAGTTAATAATAAAGAGAGAACTGCGGAGGCATACATCGCGATAGGATATTATCACAGTTGAAAGTTGTTCGCTCAGTGTTTAAGAGGGATGTACAAAGCGTTAATTAGTTCTCTTTGAACCACAGCCATCCAAACAATATCTGTAGTAAGTTAACAGCGAAGAGACGTACGCGAGTGATGAACCACAATAGCGAGTGAAGGCAGCGACTGTTTCACCAGCCTGCACGTGTAGACTAAGACCGACGGAACAATGCTGCATCGAGCGAACCCCATTTATATTCGGTGAGGTTATTTCCTTCATTTACATCCACTTTGTACTGTGGCGCTATTACGCAAGATTGCAAACAGCGTATACAGCCGGAGTGGTGGCTGAGGAACAAGAAAGACTCTCTAAATGTGTATATTATCGTTGGCTTCCGGCCAGAAGAAGAGGCTTCCCGCCGCTAAAGTACTGGATATTACGTTGTACGTGTACGGGAACCGTTGAAAGCCCGCGGGAGCGCCGAGGCCGGGGGGCTCTGTGATTTCATCCTGTAGATGAAGCCGGCTGGATGTAGCACGCTCACAGCAGGGTCAACTCTTGACACATGTACATTACTATAATTATCTTCCGTCAACAAGCCAGTAGCGGACACGAGCTTTTAATTTGTACCCTATACACATTCTCTCAAACATGCTCAGAGAAAATATAAATTATAATTTCTTCCTCATAATCGATAATGTTTAATAATTTTGTAAATTTATAAGTACTTTATTGTTGAAATGTTTATATTAATATGAATATATAGATGGCATCTGCTAAAATAACGTGTAGGAACAGATACGACGAAAATACATCGAGGTAAAAATGGTGAAACTGACTTTTCAGATATAGTCACTGAACAAGGCGATAATTTACACATGTTTTTACATTTTCATTTTGAAACTGATATTTCGTCAAATATTCCAATAGAATATTGAATTAATCACCAATTATTGAATAAAACACTTAAATTAATGTAGCGAAAATTCAAATAAAATGAATAAAGCCACAATTAGAAACCGTTTGCGTAACTATGCAATGTTAGTTATCATTCATGTTTAATATACTTCATCGTCATCATTATTTTATCTTCTTATCCTAGGAGGGCCGGGATCCAAAGTCTCGACAATCCATCTTTATCTGTCTTGCGCCGTTGATGAACAATCAAGGCCCAATCTGTCTTCATAAAGTCCTTGTTACTGTTTTTCCTAACTTAGTCTGGGGCGACCCACCGGTCACCTTTTCTCCTGAATTTTCCAAGAAATATACATCTCGGTAATCATTTCTTTGGTGTACACGAGACGCGTTCAAGCCGCCTCAATTGCGATCCTTCTATAATAATATTGATCTTTATCTATCTGCGAATGCTAAATTTGCAATTAATTTGTCGGGCATGCACATTGATTCAAATATTTCAATGCATACATAAATAAAAAAAACTATCAGTGCATGCATTTATCAACTGAGACAGATTAAAAGTATTCGGAGACATATTTCCCCAGAAATAGCCCGTCTACTCGTAAATGTATTTGTGGTGTCACGTGTGGACTATTGGAACATAATTTATGCCAGCCTACCAATGTTTTAGCTCAATAGATTACAATCCATTATAAATGCGGTAGCACGGACAATATATGGAGTCTGTAAATTCTGAGTCTGTGTATGGTACATTGGTTCGTTTCCCTGAAAGAGTTGAATTTAAATTGTGCTGGTTGATGTACAAAGCGACACATAATATGGCACCTCTGTATCTTCAAGAGCTTTGAATCTTAGACAATTTGAATAGTAGACGTCAAACTCTCAGGTCAGTCTCTATTTCAGCAGCAGGGAGAGTCATAGAACTGACCACTCTTTGCCAAAAATCTATGTTTAGTGAACGAACATTTGCGGTGGCAGGTTCAAAAGCGTGAAACTCTTTGCCCTGCGTCTTAAGAAACTGTCCATCATAGACTCCATTTAAGAAGAGCCTAAAAATGCACCTTTTCAAAAAATCATTTCCGTATGTTCAAATAACAACTTTTAATTTTAAATACAAAGGTAGTGTCACAATGGACTATAAACATTATGTGTAAAGCGTCCTTAAGGTGAAATGTTTTACAAAAATAGCGCTATAAAAATTATCCAATGTTATTATTAATATATTTATGAATGTTAATTATCTAGAATTATTTCTATATTGCATATTTTATTTTCTCTGAAATCACTATTAAGCAAGTTCAACTATTTTATTTTAATAGCATAAAACTTCGGAATAATTTAGGTATGATGCCATTATAAAATGTTATCACGCATGACTTTCTAGGATAGCCGCGCAGGCTGTAAGAACTTTGCCAATATAACGAGCCAGCCGAATAACTTGAACGTATGTTTTAAGTGAACAAAACGCTTCGTCTCTTTCTATTGTTTTGCATATTATCCAATGCTTTTGATATTAAAGATTGTTTCTGCCTTTTATTTCCGCCACAAGAGGCACTTTAGCATCGGCACGTCGGTGTCTTCGCAATTTTTTTTCTCGGTTATAGAGATGGTTAGGTAATTTTCGACTGACACAATAAAATAATAAGAGAAATCCGCATAACAATAAATAGCAATATGTTCATACTTCTATATTACAAAGTTTTTTATAAACTTCCTTTAATTCCACTCGAAATCGTAATAATACGGTTTTTCAACGGTAAAATATAACAAAAAGTTATTTTACATAAAAAAATTATCTTTATGAGATCACAGGAGATTTATTTATTGTTTAACAGAAAGCAATTGGTTATTACTAGGTTCTGTGTTGTGGCAACTGCTTGGCGTTATGGTTAACGCTATGCGACTACGACCATTGTTTTTGGTATCAATAAAATATAGGGAAATCATCTATATTTTATATTAAGAAAAAAATAAATTCATAATGCAAGACTCACTAGGCTATTTCCGCGCTGTAGTAAAAAATAGAAGTTCATTTTTAAAAGATTTCTGTTTTTTTATAAAAATATTGCAATTTGATTGGGAATGAGGATGATATCGGTGTTACAGACCAAAAATAAACTTTTTTTATTATATGTACGATTAAAACCCTCACAGAAACTGCTCCTTAATTAGAGCAGAATAAAAATAATTGTTAATGTTTAGTTTTGTTTGTATTAATCTACATTTTAATTATGTAAATATATAAGTGATGAAACAATTGCTCTTAAACTAAGAACTAAGAGCCGTTAATAGCTCAAGACCTTTAGATGTGTACAAAAAATTCTTTAAAAATATACGTGAAAGTAAATGTGTTCAAAATATAATATTTTATATTAAACTATTATTAAATTACATTTCATAAATAATTTAGATTAAGATTAATTTAGATCTACCAACGCGCCCAACACCTTCAGTGTTATCATTGGAGGTATTTTAAAAATAATATTTCTCAATTTTAATTCTTAAGGAGTCAAATAGAAAGTGTGAAAGGGTTCCTGGAAAATATATGTATGAAGGTAATCATTTCCAAAATCCAAGTTGTGTTTGTTTTGTGGTCGAAGCACAGAACTTTCGGCTGAGGCGGTTTTGAGGGAAACGGGGTAGAAGAAGGAAGAATTTGCGAGATTACCTGAAGTCATTTAGAGTTTGAGCGGAAGGAGGGTACGCATTACGCTTCTACCACTTCTTGAGCGAGAACACGTGATGCGAGACGATCAAAAATTGATTCAAAGATACAAGATCTTATGGAGTTGCCGCTTGTAGTGGTATAATTGCCGCAAATCTATGTACACAAAAGAAACAAAGAAAATACTTATGTGGGAATACATTAGAAATATTCTTGTCTTATATAGATTGACGTTTTGTAAGATGCGAGAAACACAATAATTCTTTAGATTTGGAATGATTGGAAAATTATTTCACATCACACATAAATTATCGAAAATACAAATAAGCTTAGTTGTTAAGATAAGTCATTAAAATGGCACTTATTATAATAACAAATGGTCGGAAGAGCTACGCCACTGGTGCAGAACGTTCTGCAATATTCAATGTCCGCCAGGGATTAGCACTAGATCCGATGTTCTATCTAATTTATGTTGAATAGCTGTGTAATCACACAAATATAAATAACCACATTTTTTGTTATTATGATGATTTTTTTAAATACCGTTACATGAAAACAATGATATGAAAGAGCAGCATTGATTTGGAAGGAAGTATACCCATAACTACTGTATTTTTAGATCCTCGGAACAAAGTTTTTTTACACATTTTCATCATACACCATTTCTATAACTATAACAGTAAATATGTTTTGTTATTAATTGAAAGCGAATAGGAGAGTAATGTTTTAATTAAACGAAACAGTTTTTCTTTAAATTTCATTTTAAATTTAAAAGAAACAGTTTTATTTTAATTTCATTTTATATTTTTATTTATTATCTTTGTTTTATTAACCACTTAATTGAGTTTAAATACATCTACCGGTTTCTAAAAATATAATTTTCTTCTTCAGGATGTCATAACTTACTTAGTTAAAATGGTATTTTTCGAAACCGGTAGATGTATTTAAACTCAATTAAGTGGTTAATAAAACAAAGATAATAAATAAAAATATGAATTTTAACCACAAAGTTAATATTGCTAATTTTAAAAGTATAATTTCATTTTAAATTTAAAAGAAACATATTATTATAAAATCAAATCTTCTACATACGTATTATTGACCGATAGAATGAAAACGCGCTACTAAAACTAATCAACTACTTATAGAAGGACAAAAATATCTTATTCGGAGTAAGGAACCGCAACGATATCCATCAGAAGACCTCTTTAAAGGAATTGGAGTACTTGATATGATCCAATTACACATAATAATACTTTTATTAAAATCTGAAATTAGGAAATGATGAAGGATGAGGGAATCCTTCGATAGCGGTCCAGGATGGCTTACGGGATAAGGATGACAGTTCGACTCATCTGATGATGATGCCGTCATCGGATTATCCTGAAGTTCACCTCAAAAACAAAACTGCCACGGCGAAACATTGTTGAACTTCACCGTCCACAGAACATTAAAATGGAACCAAAGGAATAATGTGTACTGATTGTGAGTGGACTAAGGGATAGAAACAAAACTAAAACTGGTGACACCTACTACATTTTAGCAATGATATTTATTTTACAAGCATATAATATTTAAGAATTATGTGTTTACCAATAAAAAATAATTACAAATACGTAAAAATGGCAATACATTTATAATGCGAAATAATACATGGACATGAAATTATAAATTTAGCGCTGTCATTCAAGTTGTTGCATATTATATGGTACCGAAATTGTTTAATGTGTTTTTAAAAGTAATTAATTATAATGCTAACAGAAGAGTGCAAACAATAATATAGAAAAATGTAACATTTTCATTCAAGTCGAGTAGATTTAAAGAGACATTTTAAAATAACCTTTATGCATATTGTATTAAAGCGTGTATTATAAAATTGAACCAAAATTTTAATGATAATCAACCTCGGGGCAGAAAATAGCGAACTCCTTTATTAAATAATATCCAGAATAAAGAAATATAGCAGCAGGCCGATCACGAACTCTTCCTGAAATGAAGGAAACTTTTGTAAAAGAATTTTCTTCCGAATTTAGGACGAATAAAAAATAAGGGTGGTGATGCGAGGAAAACACATAAACATGTGTAAATAAAATAAATTCTTTGTAAAATTTAACGATATAAGAGCAACATAATTATAGCCCCGAGTATTCTCTCTCGTCGACATCTTGTATGATTTTAAATGCGCCCGGAGCGACGTAATACTAAGTTATTTAAATTTTATTATTTCTTTTATATTCACTCCATAATCCCGAAAAGTTTTCATCCCGAACAATTTGAGTCTGAAAAAACCTACTTAAGGTCTAACTATTATTATTACGCTTCAAATTACGACGTCATTTTCTCGCAGAAGGTTAAATTTTTATTAAAATTTCCAGGTTCTACGGGCGAGGAAAGTTCTTAACTCGAAGGAAAAATTAAAAATAATTTTATCTTGATTTGTACACATTAATTTAATATTATGATTTTTGTATGTACAATAACTTAAGTTTATTCTCTCTATTCGGTGATATTTATCTTTACTTTAGATAGAGATGTTTAATATGACATGTTATGATTTGGGCATCAATTTCCGGTTACCTCTTGGCACGCATGATTATATTTCAAAATCAAATAAAATATTTACACATATGTAATATCACATTGTTTTAAAATAGATAAAGTACATTAACTATTGAACAATCATCGCATGTGTCGTAATGTAAGGAAGTCTAAGATTAAGCGAGTTCTGTTCGGAATTGGAAGACCAACTTGACTTTAAAACCGTACACATTCATGTTTTTCTTTTTAATTTATTGGATTCAATTAACCCATAATAAATATTAAAAATTAAGTGTTTCTCAAACACAAATAGATTTATCTGAAAGTAGCTGTTTCGTATTCGTAATAAATTAAATAAATTATTATTTTGTAGATGAATACATATACTGCCATATTTATTCATTCATTCATATTATTGTTAATTGTAGTATATTGTCACCAGTTATTAGTTTATTAATACCCCCTTAGCCTATTCTCCCTAGTACATTTTGTACCTTTGGCTCGACTGGTTGTCTTTTTGGAAGTCGACGAGAGAAAGTGTTATTATAAGAATTTGTGTTGAATCACTACTTTGCACACGCCGCTGTTATTTTGTTGTTTGTGAACGTCACACTCATCAGAGTTTTTTGTGCGGTGTCATTGTCTACATTGGGTGAACTTCCGGAAGTTTAACGTGATGGCGTCATCGACCGGGTGAGTCGAGCTGTTCTTTGATTCCGTGAGTTCATCCTGGTCCACTATCGAAGGTACGCATCCTCCACCCTCCCATCCCCTCCTCCTCACCTATTAATCCCTATTTCCTGTCCAACCCATCCTTCCGATTCCATCATCATCCATCCGCCACCACTTTGGTGACTGGCAACTTGCGTCGGTCACAGTAGCAATTGATAATTTTTCCACTATGTGATTTTACATTATTTTTTAAATCTGCCTAATATATATGTCAGATAATTAAATAATAGGATATGTATATATTATCATTTCATTCTTGACATAAAACGTACTTATAATGATAATTTCGGTTCAAATAATAAACTGGTTAGTTATTTATTTTTTTCTGTTATGTTTGAGGTATTATGCCATGGTTTTCAATTCAATACCATATACCAAATTGTTAGAGGCGAGCGTTTGAAAATTTAACGTTACTTTTAACCACGTGACGCTTTTTTTTATTTAAACAAATATTATTGAAATTTCCATTACAATTAATGGCGTAACGTTTGTTACTTCCGAGTTCCGGGTACCGCTCGTTCGGGTGTGGGGCGGAAGGCGGCGGGGAACAATAATTATTGGTTATTACCATTTCGCAGGTGTCGCTTATAAAAGTTTCATCCGAAACTAACACGGCGCTCACGGGCGAGCGCGGCGTAATGGCGTCATATACCGTCATTAGGAGAATCAATTAAGCCTTCAAATACCTACATAAATCATCTTCTCCAGCGGAATCGATGAACATGTAACGATGGCAGAGGTATTTAGACAAACGATAGCGCAGGGAACACTTCGCGTTCATTTGCGTGCGCCTGCGCAGAGAATAACCCCAGAAATTTGTCCCGTACAAGCCCTACACGAAGCGAACTTGCTCAAGTACAGAATCTTCAAGTAATAATAAACATTCCTATCACAGACCAAATGAATAGATATGAAATAAAGTGAACAAATAGGCGAGGGGTTTGATATATTAGATGGGGGCGAGGGGCATTCTACAAACATTTTTTAAGGAAACATAAATCCGATAGTTTATGATTCATTTATGCAACAGTAAAAATATTTACTCTTCAAAAATTTAATCTTTGTATAAAGAAGACGTTTTTTTTACTTAAATGCATATTATATTGTCAGCGTTTAAATTTTCGTTACAATAGTCTTTTTTTTTTTTAAAGCCGCGTAGTTATTTGATTGCCTAAGTGATTGCTTGGTGCTAAGATTCATTGCGTAAGTGGTCATTACTGATTGGCAGTAGGTACAATTACGAATCGACTACCAAATTCAACAGCCGGCCTTGTGTTTTAATTAATCGAAAGTCACCAAACTTCAGACTAATTTTTTTGACACCAATTTGATGCACAGGGTTTTAAAATGCAAAGAATTTTGTTCGCTGGTCTGAATATAATTATTTATTGATTTTTTGTTTGGTTCTCTACGGATATGTAATTTGTTGAATCTGGTAACGATGTTTATTTTATTTTATAGACCAATGAGCCAATATTTTGTTACAATTCAATAATAGTGTTTTACTGTTCTAAGAGTTTACTAAAATTGAACATGTTGTTACACAGATCGAGTGTACATCATCGTTATAACAATGAGTTGATATATTCTTTAGAAGGTTTTTCACATATAAAACAAACGTAAAAATAAAACTCTGAAGCTGAAAGTAGGACGTATTATTCATCCCCGTGGAACACCAGCCTTTATAAATTTCATGGACGAATTAAATAATATTTTTTGACTTATTCGGTAAATTTTTTTTAAGGAAGGCTAAATTGTATGACTGGAGATAAACAACATGACTACTAAGATCTCTACTAAACGTTCCCATAACTGTCTATAAACGTGTGTTATATACGCGTATGCGATATTACGGCATCATTTTGCTAAATAATTAATAACTAAAACTAGTTAAATCCTAGATTTATAAGCTCTATTTAAACACAATCGATCTTATAAGATTTTTTCCTTTCATTATCATTTGAACTTTACATAATAATTGTCAATGAAAAACGTAGTTCAAATCTGTATGGTTTGGTATTTAAGATACTTTTTCATGTTTTTCTCATCGTTTAATATAGTGAAAGAAATTAATGTCTTCTAGTTTCGATTCTGTCATTAATTAATTACATTGACCAAATTCCCTCTAAGGCCCATAAAATACTAATATTCGTACTTCGAACCTGCAAACACTTCCAAAATTCGTTTGTAGTCACTTAGAGTACGCATCTCAAATCTGGAACCCATGACAGATTACATATATTGCGAGATTAGAATGGATTCAAAATAATTTTTTTCGATATCTTAATGTTAGATCTAATCTATCATTCAACTCCTATTTAGATGCAGCAAACTTTCATAATGTGAAAACCCTAGAACATCGAAAAACATGTGCTGCCCAAATACTTATTTCCAAACAAGGCCATATTGACTGTCCCGGCCAATTAGAATAAACATCTCCACATACCATCTAGATCGACTCGGCAATCCGCACTCTTCCACATTCCTAAAAGTAGAACATCGTACATACAAAATTCATTCAGAATGAGAAATTTTCAGAAATTGACATTTTTAACATTTAGTCTTACTACGCTTAAAGGGTTCTTTTAATGAACTACCACAATCTCAATTTTGGCCAATCATTCTATCTATAAACACATCTTGCTCTCATAATATTGCAAACTCCCCACCCTTTCTTCCTCTTTTTTTTAATATTTATTTTCTGCATCTAAACATACTTATGTACCTAAACATTTATTACCTAAATATTTATTATGTTAGTTATATTAAGTTTATACTGTCAATATCCTTCAATAAAATAAAATTTTAATTGAAAATTATTTCAAGATTCTGTTAACATACCTGAGATTGTGATGAATTTAGCGCAAGAAGAAAATGAAAGATTTATTAGCTAAAACTAGTTTACTAATTTATCATTACATGGTTTCTCGCCAAGGATAGATAGAGAGGATAAATCGCAACACTCTACAGGCCTGATTGATATGTGCCTTGTTTCACTGACTTTGTACAACTTCTTGTGTACGTTATTACAAGGCCATCCTCCAGTAACTGACCTATGTGATCATACTTTAAGTCTTTTGTGAATAGTTTCTGTTCCTGTTACTTTTAACCGTAATCTCACATTCTCTCTTATACGTTCCATATTTTTAAAGTTATCTCAGTGACTGTTTCTTAATTTTATTTCTTCTTTATTTCGCAGTCCCTGTACGGAGTTAACTATTCAGACGAAATAGAGGAATATAGCGGGTATTTAAAAAAAAAATCTAAAAATACTTGCTCAAAATTGAGCAGACAGCTTGACATATTGACACGACCATTCTGGAAGACCAGGAAATCTAGACACTCTTAACGCTATACCTGAGGCTTGTCTTCTAATATTTCTGACACATTGCGTGTAGAGATGTTAGCCTGAAGAAACGCTTACAAATCAAGTCAAGACTGCAACAGGCACCACAGTAGAGGAAGCTCATCAAAACAATGAATGCACCATAATCACGTACCCCAGTTATGAGACGATATGAAAGAAAATTTAGCAGAAGATGAGAAGATTTTCAGCCAAAATTTTACAACTAGAATCTAAACAAGTTTCTCTCTCAGATTAACACTAGCAGACTGAATGGTAAAATTAGCAACACTAAATTAAATGGGAATTTATTTGTAAGTAGTAGTGTTACGAAGTCAGCACACCGTTTTGTCAGTGATGTAAAGCCTTTTATCCCCCCGTGATCAATCACGGCCGTCCGATGTTATGAAACAGTGGCGTGCATTGTTGCATCGCATAAGACTGTTTATTTGTCACCGCTAATACGTCACCCGCTTCTATTGTCAGGCATAATTATTAATGCAGTAACCTAATGCGTTCCGGCTGCGCCCGGTACATTCAGCAGCTCGGCGTAATATCGGCTCTGCACGCGGAATGTGCCAGCCTTTGTTTCCCGCCTTAAAATGGACGTCTGAATGGAGTATGTACATGTTAAATTGGCTCCGTTAATCTTTGTACAGCGAACACGTGAAACGTATATTTCAAATGACGCAATAGGAAAATGAATATGCTTTCACGTCGGTATCAAATCGAGCTGAGTGATTGAACACGAACATTAATCGCATCGATATGACTTATATATTAATTAAACCTACGCACCAATTCCGTAGCAACATCGATATAGGGAGATTTTGACAAGTGGTTAACAATTTAATAATTTACTGCAATGTATTATATTACTAAATAGAAATATCCACACAAACATTTACAAACTTGAGACCTGTTTTTTAACTGTAAGTTTAACAAAAAAATGTATATTATCTGGGGATATATATAAAAACGTGTGTAAAATAAAAATATTTTTTTTGTGTAATATTATTATAACGCGTAGGTATTACATATAATTTCTATTAAAAACTATATCTAAAAGCTAGTTCTTAAGGCGTAAGCCAATTATATAAACTTCATATTATGATTTTTTTAAATATTAATTTTCAAATATTACAAAAAATATGTTATATACAGCATTGCTATATATGATAGTATAATTATATATTGTAGATACTGGTAAATATTTTGTCTCTTCTAATGTTATATAAGATGGGTCATAAGTTTTTGCACTTTTAAATGCATTTTAGCACATCCCTCCTTCTCTACTAACCTGTAGCCGTGATTGTTGATAGTTGTATTTTTCAGGTTTACTTGTAACACTGTACTTTTTAGAAAAAAAAGAAGTTATACTTGTTACATTTAAAAAATATAGATATCAGTATTTGGTAGTCTCTAAGTTTGAATCCTCGATCACTGGATCTCTAGGTGAATGTCTTATCGTAAGACTAAACATAAATAAATAATATGTACTATTGGTCACTTATCCAATCCATATTACATTTCAAAAGATTTTTGGTATTATTGTCACCTATCAAAAGAGAGCCAAAAAGGGCCCACTCTTTCCCAGAACCGTCATGAGATTTTTGCACTTCCACATAGGGTTCTACTTAGCAAAGCAAACGTGTGGGTTTATCAGCCAAGTTTAAAAAAAATAAATATTTAATCTTAATTATAAAACTAAAAGAGCAAGAATTGCATCAAGGTTATGAGTTTTATAACTTTCTGGCGTCGTTTTTGATTTTTATTTATGACTAGCTGAAGTACCCGGCATTGCCCAGACTTTACGCAGAATGAAGATTTTGAGAGAGAGAGAGAGAATTTTTTTTCGAATTCAGTCAAGTGTGCAAAATTTCATCAAGAAGTACCAAAATTCTGCTTTAAGGGGTGGGAAAGGGGGATAAGAGTGGTTTTTTGAAATCTCATGTAAACAGTAACCTTTTTCTTATGTTGAAGGTCAAGTGTACAAAATTTCAACAAGCTCTGAATAAAACTGTAGATTTGAGTAAAAAAAACAAACGTACACCCTTCTTCATATATATAGTTATCAGATATGCAGATGTAAATAGAGATGAATATTCAGAATCATTGGTATAAACGAACATATATGTACTACATATCAGTATTTTTAGAGAATTTATATTGGTTAATTAAGAATACATAAAGAGTAAAAAACGTAAAACGAAAATTATTGTTGGAAAACCTGGGCTCTTTGACCCGAGCAAATTGGGGTCGTTTATTTTGTTTAATTGAAAGGGACTCATCCGGCTCCCAGTATCGGCCATACATTAGAGGGGACACGACACATCAAAACAGCCATCCCATAATTTAAAGCAGGTAATTGACTCACGCACCGGCGGCCTGTAGACCACATAATGAGTTATCGAGGAAAAATGAGGCGATTGTTTGTATATGGGGCGGTTGAAGTGACCACCGGGGGTGTTTTAATTTTTATGGTATTTGGAAAGCGTCGTTAGAGGGTCCGAGGGCGCGTTAATCATCGAACGATTAATCAAATAAAATGTCGTGGAATTAACGATAATGCCCACCTTAATTACACCCCGTCGGTAAGTTTCAGGTTAGGTTTGTAAGTCACGTAAGTGCGGAAAATTTTGTACATGACACAGTTTTACGTGGCGCGAAGAAAGTGATAATGAGAATGATGAAAATAATCTTCCCATTGTTCTCTTGTAAAAAGGTTCTTCTTGAATTTATTTATTTATTAGACTTTATTCCCCGAAATTCTGAGAAATTCCCCTCAGCTTCTCCATTGAAACTCTAGCTGTGTATGGAGTGGTCGCGTCTTGTTGAAATTGTGTTTTGTTGTTGAACCCGTAAAACAGCTGCAGTTGCAGTACCAAAAACTCGTCGATTATTCGGCAATACACGTCAGCAGTGACTGTCTCTCGCTGATTAAAAAAATAAGGGCCAATTATCCCTAGGGCAAAAATTGCACACCACACTGTCGTTTTTGGACAATACAAAAGTTTTTGATGGCGTTTCCTTGGGTTGTCGAGGCACCACTATCTTATATTAT
This sequence comes from Eubasilissa splendida, assembly GCA_031772225.1. Classification (NCBI taxonomy): domain Eukaryota; kingdom Metazoa; phylum Arthropoda; class Insecta; order Trichoptera; family Phryganeidae; genus Eubasilissa; species Eubasilissa splendida. The sequence goes on along the minus strand of CM062850.1, from coordinate 11,394,283 downwards.
ATTTATTCACATAGCCATCGATACGAAAATGTGCTTCGTCAGTAAACGATATGTTTCCAAGCGTTCGTGCTATTCCGAAACATTCCAGCATCGTTCTCGTTAAGGCTTCACGTAAATAATAGTCATTTCCGTTGAGACACTGCACGATTTGCAGTTTGTATGGGTGAAACCGTAGTTTATTTTTCAAAATAACGTGCACTGTTGATTTTTTTATTCCAGTAAAGGTTGCAATCTTCCTTATTGATTTACGCGAATTGCGCATAATTTCACGTCGAACTTGAGCCACATGTTCTGGCATCGCTACTGACGTTGATGGTCACGGAGGAATTTGGTTAACCATTGTTCCTTCGTGTCTGAAGTTTTGAACACAACACCAGATTAGATTTGTGCTCGGCTAATCATTTACTCGTCGAATATTAAAGTGAGTACAAAAAGCGCGACGCGCACGAACCAATGAATCACCGCACTTTAAATAATGCTCAACCGCAAACGCGGAGTATGCTCCCGACTAGTGACTCATTGCGACTGGCAATCCCGTAAATCACGCGCGTCGAACAATACCCCTCCTACTTACCTCACCCTGGTGGTTTACAAGCAATTACTATTTAATCTTGAAATTTTTCCGCTAGACACCCTATATAGCATGATAAACATAAGATACAATTATATTGCAATTAATACTCGTACTTTATTGTGTAGGATGGAGTAGACTAATAATATATGCTCTAATATATACAGCATTGTCCTGGCTACTTTGCTAGACTGCCGTCTGTGTAAGTAAACAGTTTTTTTCGTGCTGTTGTGGTGTTATTTAATTCAAGAAAGATACAGATTCAACAGGAATAAAAATAAAAATAGAAAAAAAAAAATGTATATATAGTGAGAATGTTGTAGAACTAGTGAATTATTAGTGTAGGTATTGTATAATGATTATGTTAGAATGTTTAATAGTGATGCTTTTGATTGATCTCTACCCAATTGGATCATATGTTGGGTCCATATTTGTATAATATTATTGAAAGTGAACGATTTCCAGTTGGTGTTGACTGTGTTATACAATTTCGGAGCTAAAAACATGTAGAATCTTTGATAAAATGTCGTTGTTGCTCTCGGAAGTGATGTTTAGATTTTAGTTGTTTGTTGTGTCCATGATTTATTGCTTGGGGTGAATTTTTGGTAGCATGAAAGTATTGGACGATATCAAATTATGGCCCATGACATGTACGTGCATATATATCGCTTATAATAATTAGCCAATCTCTATCGTGTTACGCTGTATCTGGGTACAGTCTTCCCAAAATATAACTATTTAAACGATTTCAAAAAATTAGAAAATAGCTTTCTTATTATACTTGGGTATTCATTTCAGTAACAAATTAAATAACTAAGAATGTTAAATATGAATTAAATGTATTAATTAGAAACATATAATTCATATTTAAAATATCACAGACCTATGTTCTGAATAATTATAACTTCACAATAAGAATGTGTTCTCTTAATAATTAAGAATGTGTTAATTTTTTCACGTTCATTAGGAATTTGTGTTTTTTTTTATAGATATTCTGCCGTGTTTATCCAAACTCTCCGATCGACGTTTCGGATGCTCTTGCAGAATCCATCATCTGCAAAAATTGCACGATTTTTTTATTAATTCCAACAATTTCTTTTTCGAACACTTTTTTGTTCATTTTTTAAAAAAATTGTTTCTATTTTGTAAAGATTATGCCCAAATATATAGCATAACATGACAGAAATGGGGTTTTATTATAGTTATCAGACAATTAAACGGTGAGAGATCTGAGTTTAAAAAAGCGTAAAAGTGTTTGAACACCTAAAGAAGTCTTTGGTGTTGTACTGTACGTATAAAAAAAATATTAATTATGATAGTATTATTATTATGAAAAAATAATGTTACCAAAACGCTTAGTACATCTATATATATTAATTTATTATAACGGCATCTTCATCCAGTAAGCTCTTCAATTTAAGGTATAATCAAAAGCGATCCATATAAATGTAGGTTTGTTATGTTCGTACATATTTACAACGGGTAACAAATTATTTAACATTTATCGTTCCCGCGGGGTTTTCAAGTGCCTTTAAATATATAATAGTCACGATGTAAAATTTGACGATCTTAAATAAGAAAAGCTCGAGAAGTAAACATTAAAATATTTTTTTATTAACAGCAGTTTTCCGCTTTCCACTCTTATAAACGCAAATGTTAATTGCATTGTTATTCACACGTTGAACTTTTTTACCCTCACAACCGTACTAAAAAAAAACTTTTTATTTTTCAGAACACTCGCATTTTTACCGCACGCAATACACGTCATGGCAAAAAAAAACTATTCTATGCACGGCAATTTCTAGCTTATTTATTTGCGTTATGTTTACATTTTCATTTAAAATGCGAAATGCCAGTTCTAAATTTACGCTTGTGAAAATTATTCCTCCACTTAATTGAAACTGTAATTGGGAATTGGAACTGCCAACAATAACGATATCATTTATTTATTTCGATAGAAGAATAAAATTCGTTTAAAAATTGCACAAATAAGCGTTTGTTGCACAGACCAGTAAAGTGTATATATAGGAGAGGGGTTTGGAACATTAGTTGGTGGACATATTCTCGGTGGAAACATTAATCTGATAGATTATGACACATTTGTGTTAATCTTTGTGGAGTTGTACATACTTACCTCGGATACATTACATAAACCAACAATGTATAATAAAGCAATCACAGACCAGTAAACGAAACTTCTTAGTGGAAACATAAATCATAAACATAAAAGTATTAAAATATGAATTAAATGTATTAATTATAAAGATATACATACAAAATCAATATTATCGAAAAATAAAAACATTGTTGTTGCGGCTACCGGGATTCGAACCTGGATCTCTTCCCTAACCGGGGGAGGTGCATTATCCAACTATGCTACAGCGGCACTATTTTTATCGACAATTTTTCGACCTTATATGTTACCTTTTTGATATCAATACATTTAATCGTTCCATCATTTGACAGAGCATCTATGATTTGATATAATTAATACATTTAATTCATATTAAATATCACAGACTATGTTCTGATAATACAACTCACTCCCCCGGTTAGGGAAGAGATCCAGGTTCGAATCCCGGTAGCCGCAACAACAATGTTTTTATTTTTCGATAATATTGATTTTGTATGTATATCTTTATAATTAATACATTTAATTCATATTTAAAATATCACAGAACTATGTTCTGAATAATTACAACTTCACAATAAGAATGTGTTCTCCTAAAAAAAAAAAAAAAGTAAAAGTATTACTTTACGAAAATTAAATCATTGTGTAAACAAGGTGTATTTTTTACATGAATGCATATTATATTGTCAGTGTTTAAATTTTTGTTCCAATCTAGTCATATTTTTAAAAAAAGTCGCGGAGTTATTTGATTGCGTAAGTGGTAGAAGAGTAAAATTCGTTTAAAAATGGCATAAATAAGCGTTCGTTGAAAATATAAACAAGATTTCAGACATAGATTTTTGTTGAATGTTATGATTTTACAAATTATATTAATTAAAGTGTAAAATATACTGGTACTACGTAAATTTTAACTTTATTAGCTTAGAGTTTAATTTTAAAAGACCATTATAACTTTAATAGGTAAGTAGTAAAAGCAAATTTTTATTTAATTTTTCCATCCAGTTTTCTACATTCCAAGTGTAGTAGAAATTTTTACATATAAATTATTTGTATCTATTATCAATGTTTTTAATTATTTGTATAATTTTCTGACTAAAACATTACTTAAAAATTTATATAAAAACCATTAATATAATTTTTTTTTAATATCTCATTTCTTTGCAAAACTATACTTGCGGCATATATGTCATAAAATTAGGTGATGACAGTATAATTATCTTCTATTACCAAATCAACTGCGATTGCACGTACCAGAATCCTTCTTGAACGGCTTTTCAGCATTTCTCGGCTTTAGTGTAAAATAGTGCTTTTTACTGTATACTGTGTATGTTAGATATTTTATCGTAACTGGACATGATTTCATTTTTAATACAATGTGTTCCAAAAACAGTACTGCTAATAAAATAATAAAACATACGATTAGGGGACATCACTAACAACCCATTGAACATCAAACAGGGTTATCAGAAATTAAACGGTTTAGAAGTTATTCTTTTGTGATTATCAGCCAAAAAAATACTTTTTAAATTAGACGTAAATAAAAATTTGGTAGCTTAAATGATAGCAACATTTTTACAGCATTCAGAACTTAATTTTATATTGATGAAATTAGTGTTTATGTTACATTTTTTAAAAGATAGATCGCTAATTTCTCTAAAATCATAAAAAATCGAATAACTTCTAAACCGTTGAATTTCGGATGACCATATTTGAAGCTCAACTGGTTGCCAGTAATGTCCCTTAATCGTAGGCCTCGTTTGGATTACTTTATCTTGGATACTCTATATATATCTATTTTTTATTAAAGTAGTTTTTGCCGTCTGTGATATTCCATCGCTTGTATATTACGTGTGAGCATTATTTAAAATAAAGAAAACACAAATAATATTTTTCACTTACGCCCTGAGATTCTACACGTTTCAATGTGATTATATAATAAATGATGTTGCCTCGAGCCAAGTATCCAGCAACGAGAAATACAGCCGTTATAATATTTTTTCCCACTAATTGCCCCGATGCCAGCGCTGCAGTTGACTTAAATCGTCGTCGTGGTTACGTCTCCTGCGGTCCTCATCCGCAAGGATCAATTTTACCTCCAGTAGTAACGTAAAGCTTGATTGACGATTAATACCGAAACCTTCTAGTCACGTGATCCACGACGCTACTTCCTATTTCGTTCATCATTATTTGACAGCGACTAATTGTCTGGCTTGGGTATTGATGAACGATCAAGACGCCAGTATTTAAAAACAATAGTCGGAAGTTCGAATCCCAATAAAATAAACTAAGTTCAGTAGTGTTTTCTTATATATATTCGATTAAATAAGTACCTAATGCTGTATGCATAAAATAAAATATCGAAACGAAAGAATGTTAAAAATTCAGATAATAGTATATACACATCTTAAATAAACAAGAAAAATTACATGAATTAATTATTTCGATATCTAAAATTATTTAAGGTATTTGATAATTGGAATTTCTTCACCGCAAGATCAAAAATAATTGAGTTTCTTTGTATATTAAGCTGCAAATATTTGAGTAAAAGTTTTCGATAAATTCTTTCGTTACTGAGCATATTACAGCAGAACGATTTCTTTATTATGCCTCACGGCGACTGCGGAACGCCCCGCTCGCAATAATCCCGAAGAAAAGTGAAACGAAATGGGCACACTTCATAATTTCTGCGCAGCTCTTCGACAAATTCCCGAACGAAGAATTATAAACAAAATTACACCGAATAAACTGTTAAATAAACTTTTTATGCGCCTCTTCGTTGCGATGCAGAACTTACTGGGTGTGCTCGTCTAAGAATCGGCCCGTTCAACTTATCACCGCGGCTAAAATAGAAGTAAAACATGACGGAGAACATCGCCATTGTGAAACTCGACTCGTCATGATATATTTCCGTTGTCGATGGCCCCGAGGCGCGCACCTTCCGACATCGCTCTCTACTCTGAGGGCTTAATTTATATCGAAATACTTTGACATGACAATAAATAAAAGGGCGACGCCGTTGTGCGCGCTGGCCGCGCTCGCTCAATCCGCAAATCTCCGGAAATATGCACGGAACCGCAAAATCGTTCTTTTGTTTGGTGTTCGTCTCCATTTTGTGTGTCGCTGGGATCTAAGATGCGAGTGTATGCAAGATCTTGGTTTAAATAACGCTCGGCAGTCCTTTGAAAAATGTTATACATATAGAAAGATAAAGATAAATAATTATTATTATTATACTAGTTATTTAAATAGCAATGCAAAAAATTCAAACATCGGCCGCTATTATAACATGTTTTATTTAATTGTTGTGATATGTTTTAATTTTGATTAGTAGTGGCTTTTGTTATTCCTAAGAGAAAAATTATATAATTTATTAAGCGTCATTTTCGTGAAAAATTTTATACAAACTTGTAGATAAATATGATCTCGAGAAATGATGTGTTTCCAGTTATTTGGAAATCTATTATGCTGCAGTACTATTATAGGTATGTAATTATTTTAATTATATCCTATACAAGACTTCCCTGTCCGCTTTCATTCACTTGTTGAATAATATAGTAAGAAAAATAGGTACGTAAGACATATTATGAGACTTAAATCACCTTACCGTTTTGTAATATCTCTGTAACGCAAATCGTCAACTGACAGATGATGCACCGGTTAAAAATATTGTCAAGGAAGCTAAGGAAATACCGCGCGCTAAAGACAGAATTCGCGTTCCCGAGTGCGAGCGGCGCGGGCCAGTCTGCCGTAATAGATTACCCGATAATTACACGGAGGTCATGCATCGGCATTATGTTTGTTTGAACTTTAAAAGCCCGTGGCCGCTTGCCAAAACGTTTTCGGCTGACAATAGAGCTGTCGCGGGGCGAGGGCCGGGAGCACCGAGGCAGTCCCGAACTTCAGCGATGCTGTGATTGCCGCTTTTTTTAATGTATCCTTCGTTTATCTTCTCATCAGATTCACCCAATAAAAAACACCTTTTTTTTTTTAAATACGTACTTTCCAATCGCAATAATCTTAGGAAACTTCCTTATTAAAATAATTTATTTAAATTATTTATTCAAATTGGTGTGCTTGTTTGGTCTAACCGTGAAATGACAAGTGATTATTTGAAGTGAAGGGTTGGATTTCCATCTCGGGAGACCTCTTTTTCACAGAACAACTGCTTAGTTTTATTTAAAACACAATAATATTTTTTATGTAACGTAATAATTAAATAAGAAATGATCATGTTATTCTAAAAATGTCTGAATTAGGAATAGGTCGTATAACCAACTGACAAAATTAATTAAATTAGCAGAAAATTTAAATGTGTACAAAAAAGAGGTTCTAAAATGGCTTTAAGATCTTCAAAATAAATAAATAATCTTGATCTTGTTTTTATATAAATGTCGATAAATAAAATAAATTCTAAATAAATCGATTACACTAATGTTGACTTGGAAACACATTATTTTTAAGTATCAAGTATTTAATTAAATAATTTACATTGTATCACTCATGGTGAATATTTCGTGGACGAAAAATTGTACTATCTTTACAGGACGAAGAATGATTACTACCTAATTTGTCACGTCAGCTACGATTATTGGATGATGCAATAGTACCATCGATTACGCAAAACAAAAAAAAATTAGAGCACCGCAAATTCCTGTTATTTTTGAAAATATGAACCTTATTCAACCGTCCCACATATTGGACGATGGACATATCTGGGTTAAGAACACATTTTTGTTGTGAAATTGCAATTTCAAAACTGGGTTCTGTGGTATTTTCTATAAAAAATAAATTAATCAACTAGAAAGATAAACAGAATAAATATATTTATTGAAAAAATATTTGGTTGCTACCTCAATTTGAACCTGGACCTCTTCCTATTCGAGGAAATGTGTTACCATTTCACTACAGTAATCGATTACGTTTACGATAACTTTAAAACTTATATTTTGTATTTATAGTTGTAAATACTAATTATTAACGTCAGTAAAAAGTTACAAATAAAAAATACCATTTCCAGAAGTTTACGGATAAAAATATAATTGCAATTCCTCCGATGATGATGCCGAAATCAGTTTTTGCAGTTATTCAAATTAACTCGACTGTGAGAGATTTATATATCCTGCGAAAAAATACGGTCGTACCGTAATTTTTTAGGCCACGCCTTGACAATGGCACGGTCAAAGAAACCATTTATAAAAGACGTGATCTAGCCCTGTTTGTTTAAACATTTTTGTAATGCCATATTTTACAATCTAATCTTTAAGACTAATCTTATAAACTAAAGATTTATTTTAATGCAGCCTATAATATTTTTACTATAAATTTCCTCAGCAAAAAACAGTAACGGAACGCAGTAGACATATGTACTCATAGTATGTGGTCCTGGGACGAAAATCTCACTGTTCACATGCTCTCGCCTAGCTAGTCGTTGGAGGATAGAACTTTGACTCCTCAGAAATGCACAGTGCTCGTGGAAACCTTAAATCTAATATATTAAGTTGGGGGTATAAAAAAAATTAATTATTATATTATTAATACTAATATAATATGCTTTGATGCTTTTAATACGCCTCATGGTATCGTACTTTGTAGGAACATGGTATATGGGATCAGCATACACTTCTTCTTTGTAGGAAGGTTCTTCTTCCGTCAAGTTTTCGTATATGCGACTGTCCACTATTTCATAAATTTCCACTACATCTGATATTATTAGGTTGGAGTCAACGTTTAAGTAAATCATAAATTCTTTCCCTGCCACCAATGTATGCTATTTTTTACGCAATTTTCTTGCTGATTCCATCTTGTAAAAAACAATAAAACAGCGAAACGTATAAATTACATAGGTATGAGAATGAAAAATGCGTATATACGACAAGCAAACGACCTACACACTCTTGGCTCTATGGCGAGTAGCGAACTGGCCGAACGAATTTCAATAAATTTTAGACGTAAATCGCGGGAAAGACAAACGTAAAATAGGGTTTGTAATGTACTAAAATAACACGCAAATAGAGGATATACATGAATTCCGGGCATGTAAAATCGGGGTTCCACTGTGTATGATATTTATTTATGTATTAACGATTATTTTTGATTTTGATCCGTTAATAAAATTACGAGAGGAGCGAAGCACACATCTCTGGAATCTCGCACGGTGAAACAAAATGAGAACGAACAGAATTTTGCACCAGCTTTACATAAAATGAGTTGTTTCCAAATTGGAAGTGCTTGCCGGCTTCCCCGATACATCCAGTCTTATCGTGTCACCGAAAAGTAATTTGAGCACCATCAGCGCGGGCGCCCGACTCGTCCTGACGCAGTTCTCCCGGCATTAGCCGTGATGAAACACTCCCCCTTAATTTGATGGACAATCTTGGCGCTCTTTACTCGCTCCTTAATTTGAATTCCTTTTCGCTGGGTCTTCTTGTTCCTGTTGTTTATGAACCATCCGAGACACTCCCTTATAACAGCTTAAAAAATGATAAGTTAGTTAGTTAGTTATATAAGTGCCTACCTACAATATTCAAAAATAGTTTTTGTGGCTTCCTTCTTCTTCTTTTTTTGTTAAATAAGTTCACCCTTGTAGAGTAATTTGTGCCATATATTAATTACTTATACTGTACTTATATATTAATTATGTTACCAAAAATGAAATTGATTAAGTCATAAGTCGCACAACAGCAGAATGGCCTATGTGCAAAGTGATCAAATAGAGATACAATATTTAATATTTTTATCTATTTCATTTTTTTAATTAATTAACATAGTCATAATTATACAATGCTTCTGTATATTCGTGCACATTAAAATAAACTAATACAAAACATTTAATTTTGAGCGTATTAGTGTATTAACTTAAAATATTATAATTTAGACTTGGGATACTCTGCCGCTGTGCGACTCATATCAGAGATGATCAGTTTAGAGAGACAAGATGAAACATGATAATCAGGAGTTAAAAATGATCATTGACCAGCTAACTGTAAAACCATCCAGTGGCTTAGCTACCACTTGGACATTCACCACTGCACAAATTTAACATTCGCAACCATTATTTATAATCTTAGTTATCAGTGAATACGTAGGTATTTCTTACATTTAAATATTAAATAATTTCGTAGTACCATTGGAGAGTAGCTTTAACCATTTTAATAGATAAACCTGCAGTAATAAAGTCAGTTATTTATATTTTACATGAAATATTTAAAAATATGTACCTAATAGTAAAGTGTTGATGTTGTTACGCTACCATTTTTTACAAAATATAATAATTTTTAATACATTATGGTTCATATATATTAGGTATATGATATGTATCTGTTCGTATATAATTACACTTCGTTCTTGAGGTTTTTTTTTCTAATCAAGTATTTATTATTTACTTCCAAGATTTTAATAAGTTTAAAAAATTATATTTTTGTAGCTTTCTTAAGTATTTTCGCCATTTTATTCGGAATTCAATAAACCTTATTGTTCATAAATACTATTTATTTAAAGATCCACCAATTAATGACTAAATATTACATTAAAGTTCATTTAATAAACTCTTGACTAGGTAACAATTAATTTAATTGCTCCTCACAAATCTGTCATATTCAATATGGCAATCGTGGTATACGTAATGTTTTTTCTTTGTATATTTGAAAATTATGTACCAGTTAAATTGCAACATAATAACTATATTTAATAAGTTTAGTCACCAATATCTCAAAGTGTGAAAAAAAAGCTATATCGTCAAATTTCCTTATGCACGTGTCATAAAATAAACAAAATTTCCTTTCAATTTTATCAAGTAAAAGTGTGCGGTTATCATTTCAAATAAAGAAAATTATTTTGTTTTTGTATTTTTGTTGATATTTAAATAAATTTTAGTTATGAAAAGCTATAATTTTCCTGTCATTATTGACTGGTTATTTCCAGTATTATATTTAGCTCAGTAACTGTATTTTCACCAATGTCATTTTTGTATACAGTGGTTTCGTGTAAATTTATTCACTTAAACCCGTGTAAAATATATAATATCTGCGTTTATCACGAATATCCATATAACTAATTTTTGTTTAATCTATTAAGGAAATGATATATTAAAGAAAATTTAGCTAATCCTAAAAGAAATTCAACTTTATTTTTGGACTCATTTTAAATGAATTACCTGATTTTTTTTTTTAAAGTACAAAAATATAATAAACACATAACATCATAACCTAAAATAATTAACATATTATTATTGCCACAAAAAACAATATATAAGATGATAAAATTTTACAATTTGATTTACGATTTTATAAAAGATTTTTAAAGCCGGAAACAAAATTTTCTACAAAATTTTTGAAAGTTGGACGACGTGAAACGATTTGGTTTTATGACGTCGTTTCGATGACAATGCTGAGAGCCGGGATGAATTATTCAACGTAATTTTGGGTGTCTCCAAATGAGTAGAATATTTTACTACGCATCGTCAAGTTGCACCATCATAGTCTCGCTGTCGTTAAAGTAATCAGAATATGACCTGCGATATTATACTTCAGCTGCCACTGGCAATTTACTTTACTCGGCAGCTTCGTGCATTAAATAAAATAGATCGCTTCCGACATTTTTTAACTTGACAGTATTTTTCTAAAGTTGCCATCCTATCATCATCGTATAACCTGCATTGAATAGTATTTTAAGTGACATCATGAATATCGTCTAATATTCTCAGAGTTTACAGCGAAGGCGTAGTCTGTAGTTGCTGGAAGAGTCACGACATGCCATTGATTCAATCAATATTTCATAGAATCGATGTGCATCGCTTGATGAAGGATTGGCTCCGTTTTCGAACGGCAAAATTTATAAATTATACCTTGTAATGGATCAACCCACAGTGCAACCTGTCATGGTCGCATTACGGTAAAGGAACAATCGGCCGTTTCCAAAAGATAAATATCTGTTTTGAAAAGAAATCCCTAAGAAAATAATATTTGTATTCTTCTTTAAACAGCTACAAATTATATGAACTCAACTATTGTATGTGTATAATTGAATAACTCACTAATCAAGACCTCCATTGAACTAAGTACTTATACTTAATATGTTAAACATAATTTTAGAATGAACAGATATATCGATTCTTTAATGTTCACGTGATTGACTTTTGTCAGTATAAATCACACGTATGTATATACCTCATTTTATAATCTGTCATGAATTAAGCAGTATTCTCAGTAGTTTTAATAATAATGTCATATTTGAGTCATATTTATATGAATTTTAATAATAATGTCATATTTGTGTCATATTTATATGAATTTTACATCATTATTTTTAGTTACGGTTACAAACATAATCCAATTCATAATATTTTTGAATATTTCCAAATCTTTGTAGGAACCAATTACTGGAATTTATCCCCTGAGGGATTGTCATCAAGATATAGATGTCTCACAGAGACGAAGTAATTATTTGTCTTAAAAAGACTTGGGCATTACAAAACTTATGACCTGCCATCGGCTGGCTTAAGTGATCACTTTACACAATAAAACGTTCAACCATTAACTCATGTTACCACATATATCAAATTTTTGGAAGTTGTATATATGTAATGATGTTGGAACATTTCAATTATTTATTACCAATTATTCTGTCGCCATCTATAAATATCAAATTTTCAAAAAAAAAAAACCATGGATGGCGATAGCATAGTTGATAAAAATTATTAAAATTATAACATTATAACATATATACAACTTCCAAAAATTTGACATGTGGTAGCATGGGTAAATAGGTGAACGTTTCATTGTATAAAGCGATCACTTAAGCCGCCACCCAATGACAGGTTGTAAGCCCTATAATGCCCAAGATTTCCATACTTCCTATGTAAAAACAAATAATAGCTTCGCCTTTGTGAGACATCTATATATTTATAATCCAATTCGGTGAATCTCTTTAAATGAAAGGTTATTTATTTTAGTACTAATTCTTGTCATACAATATTGCGATACACGTATTTAGTTTAGTTGTCACCTGATATTGAGAGGGACAGCACCTCTCAAAACTACAGTGGTGACAATAACGTGTATATAATAAACCCAACGAGTATAGTTGTGAAAATTAAAATAGCGATACACGTTTATTATTACTTTTCAATATTAGTAATATGCGTATTTTATAAAATCTTTTTGTAATTCGGATCATATTACTTTTACTTTTTCATATTTAAGACAATTAGAGATTTAAAATAATTCTATTGTGCGAAAAAATAAATTATTGTTTGTAAATTTGAAAGGCGATTTACTTTTCATAATTCATTCATATTTAGCTCTGAAATTTATTTGAAACGTTTGTTTCTAAATATTAAATAATATAAGACAAAAAACGCGCAATATAAATTATGAAATTTTCGATAAAAGTATATTATTAAAAATTATGAAAATAAAATTTCAGAAAAGATAGATAAGTGGATTGCTACCCACCAGACTCCGGAAAGGAAATAGAGAGGATTTTTATTTCACGGATCCTCAACCGCACAAAAATCGTTTTTCAAAAAACTTCCATTTATGAATATACCTAAGAACACATTATCACGCCACAATTTCTGTTTTTTCCCAATGGATCGCCCCAAAATACTCCATCAGAATGATTTAAGTTCAGGTAAGAAATTTCAAAACTCCCTCTATAACCGAAGCATAATAATTTTGCAAAACTTCAGTTTTTACCGGAGCACTTTTATTTCCGAAATTTCCCATTATGTCAAATAAATCACTCCAGTTGAAAATAAAAGTTTTGCCGCATAAATGATAATACCGCCGTTACACGGAAACTGTCCTAAATGTGAGTGTGTAAGAATGTGTCCTATAAAATATTACAAGCAAATAAAACCAAATTTCAGTCACGTTACCTTAAATAACTCGAATATTCAATGTTCAAGTTACAAACGTCTTTGAACAGAAACCAGAATACGTAACCTAACAAAATGGGTACACGAGTCTAAATACGTTTCCACATGAGATGTTTTTTTTAACAGACATCACTATGTAGACATTTGCAGTCATGTAAAATATGGAACGTTTCGCCTTGATAAGCGGAGCTACGTTACAATTTCATTTGAAAAGTCAATTTTATTTTAACTATCCATGAAGGTTCACCTAAGCACACATTACTCAGCTTATCCACCACGTGGCACCGCTTATTACTGGTGTAAAATATTGAACAGTTTATCATCACCATCCCTGCAGGTGGTGCCTTCGTCAAATATTCAAATCTTCAATTATTCAGCCTAATAGCCTATTTGTGTGCTGAAAAAACAAGACAGCAATGCTCGTCAGTATTTATCGACGGTTTGTCCGGGAGAAGTGGAAGAAAATTTGTCTGTATTGAAGTGTCGAAGATAATTATTTTAAATTGTTTGTTTTCAAACAGAAGCGCTGAAATATTGTAACGTCATTTTGGAAACACTTCAAAGTTTGTTATCTAACCATAATAGAATTAATTGTTTACAAAACAATTAATTAAGATACAAAATTAAGAAATAATTGTCTTACTTTGTTTCTTCGCTTGTTTTAATCATTATTATCGTTTAAAAAATTAATTTCACTCTATTTTGTATTTGTGTATTTTGTAATATGATAGGCTATAGATATATTTGAATCGACGGTTATTGATGAAAAAAATGATGTATCATTAGTTATTTGGTGATTTAGTGCTCAATGTTTGTGTAGACTCGTTAAGGTCACCAATAGGGGTTATTTGTGTCAGAAGGGTGTGTGCGGTGAGAATCGAGAGCTTCTTCCGTATATATAAAATAGAACTAACAATAGTTAGCGTTTGTTGCGGGAAGATTTACAATTGTACTTACTAGAAGTATACAGCGCGAATAAAGTTGAAGGCTGGAGTGGCTCACCTGCGGGTGTAGTCAAAATAACGGTCTGCAGAGTTTACATGACTTGTCCGTCACGATATTTTGACATCTGCTATTGGTCGGTGCGTTTCAGCACTATATGGTTGTAGAGTGTTAATTTGAAGTGGCTAGGGCTGTGAGGCGTGAGCAGTTATTTTGTTATTTTTAATAGTATATTACATGTGAAGTAGGTACTGTGTTTTAGTTAAAAGTTTTTAATTAAATGTAGAAAATTAGAAACATTTAATGTTTGAATTTGACATGCAGTAATAATCACATGCCTTTTAACTATTAAATTCAAATTATTATAATACATAATAAATAGGTTTGGTACAATGAGTGATAGCACGATACGATGTTCTTTTTCAAAATGAAAAATATTGAAAATCGCGTTCATAAATTACATTTTCTCTATGACTTTCTCCATTGTACTAATTCTGACACTCCTCACAAAGTATGATTTTAAACAAGACAGTATTTAAACATAAATTATCAAGATAATAATCCGAGCGTAATTTTACATTCCATTTCGTTGAGAGTTACGATATTTTTACGTTTGACTCCCATTTAAATAACATATTTCTTTGTCATTTGAATTAAACTTTATTGTTTAAATTTAGATTTGAATAGGCTGTAATTTTAATGAGACAATTAATTGTTCCACACGCAAATAAAACCGATGCGTATTAAAACATTGGAGTACTTCCACATAAATGGGGATGGCAAATAAAGGGGATCGGAACGGCGCAGTAAAATTCACGGGAACGTTCCATTTTCAATTTAAGTTTCACAATAAATAAAATCTTATAATCTATCATTTGGGCTCGTCGTCATTAAAGGTTTAATTAAGAACATTTATTATTCTCAAGGATATATCTAGCAATGCCGTTTATAGCGATGCGTGTCGCATTCAACTGTCAATGTGACTTTTCAATATGGTCTAAATCAAAAAAATCATATTGAAATGAAATGGCAAAGTTTTGCAGTTCCGGACGTCACTTAGATACTTTAATTTTCTGAGCTAATCTGCCTTTTATATCTGACCTTTCTGGCAGATGTTTCGGATCCCATTGCAGGGTCAATCATTAAGGCTGATGTCCTCTGATGGACCCTGCAATGTGGGATCCAAAACGTCGAAAGAAAGGTCAGATATACACGGCCGATTCTAAAAACCTAAAAAAATGATCTTATTTTGACTTACATATTTGCGCTACATTCCATTATTGATTTTATTACCTGCGATCACTTTATTTTTGATATTTTATTTGCCTTCCGCACTAGGCGAACCAATTTCCTAAGTTAACTGTTTCATTTGTGCTAAATTTGAAAAATGTTCATGATATTGCATAGAGTAATTTAGTATTTTCCGAATACTATCAATTTTGACATGCGAAAATTTATTATTAGTTCACTTTCTATGAATAACACGGTACATCATCTGAATAAATGCGCCGTATATAATTAGATCACCAATTTTTGTTCTTAAATCTATTAATGTTGGTTCTTTCACATGTTAATGTACAAGTTGAATAGTTATGGTAATATTCTGCAACTCCGTTTGATACGTAACAGTATGAAAGATTTATTAGTTATTTTACATATAACTCCTTACACATAGAACACAAAATGATAGTTTGATAACGTTAGATAAAAGAGAAAAAAAATGATATCATCGAAGAGTTCAGAAAAGATTTGATGCATAAAGGTCACTAAGCTTAAGTCATAAGAGCGATAAAATATAACACCTTCAAGTAAGCATTCATGCACATATGTATAAATTAAATCCTACATAAATAATTTCCTTATGTTTGTTCGTATGTGTCGAGTAACAACTATTAGTGTCGCACATCACATAAAATAAACAAATTATTCTACTGTCACGTGGAAGTATGCGATTACCGCTACAATTGTTGAGGGTTACAAATAAATAATAAATAGTAATATAAATAATAAATATTATTAAATTTTGGTAAACTTTGACACAACTTTAACATTTTTATTGCAATTTCATAACATAGTTCTGTGTTATTTTTAATACAAAATAATTTATTCAAGTTGAACCTGGACCTCTTCATATTCAGCGAAACGTATTACCACTCCACTACAGTAATCGATCACGTTTAAGACAACTTTAGTACTTATAATTTGTGTTTATAATTAATACATCTATTATTCCATATTCAAAAGCAGTCAACTTTATATTGCGATGAGTCTCAAATACATTTAAGTAGTAATATACGTCAGAAGACGCCAGAATTAAATCAATTCTATATATTTTTTCCGTACATCTTTCTAATTGATTATTTAATTTGTATTAAAAAAACCACAGAACTATGTTCTGAAAATGCAATATTTCAATAAATTTTTTTTTAGATCATCATCAATCAGAGAGCAACTATATATATCATTTGGTTTCTCCATCGTTTGTGTGTCAAGATCAGTTCTATATATCACATGCCTTTTCTAAATCAACAATTATACTTATTTTCTTGCTCAATATATTACGAGTGGCGAAAATCGTGAAAAATACACCCTTAAACAATTTTCTTCCGAGAAAATACATTCTGAAATTCTGCATTCACTGGGAAGTTCCAATCAGTATTCTGCACACACTGCACTTCCTTAATAAGTGCAGCCTTCAGCCGCTCGGAGGCGGCGGCCGTCTGCTGTCGAGATTGTATAATAATGATTATTTAAAGGGAACAGAAGCAATTGGAATAATTCTGAATGTGAACATGTAAAAGCACTCAATTCAGACTCAACCTGTTCGCATCCATTACAATACATTTTAATATGTAACGTTCCGATGGCGCACGCGCAGACAAAAGCCCAGATAAAATTGCAATCGAATCTCGCGGGAAAGTACCGAATCTCCTTGCAAAGTAAATTGAATAAAGTTTCATAATGGAGTGTACGGAAATTAAAACGCGCTATCTCTCCGCCAGGATGGGCACCTACCTGTACCGACAGTACCTACGTGAGAGAACAACTATCGAAGTCGGGTAGAAAAGTTTTTGCGATAGGCTATTTTAATAACCATTCGTGTATTCTTTTTTCGCTTTCAGAGCAATACGGTAAACAGAAATATTCACTGGTCGTATTGCTATTTTTATAAGTGGAAAAAATGTTACGATGCAAATATATTGGAAAAAAAAAATTTAATCTTTCGGAAAATAACGAATCAGTTTTATATAAAACAAAGTTACATATATAATTCTTCTGCTTTTCATTTTACTTTATTTTTTTATTATTTGTATTTCAAGTATTGTAACCCTATGGGCCGGTTGCGTGATCAGTAGTAACTTTTTACTTATGCTTGTAGTAAAAAATATTTGCGGGTTGTTGATACATTAAATTTACTACTGTCAAAGCATAGATAGAGATGTCTATACGCGTGACAAATAATCATGAAATATGCTTTATTTTATGCATTATCCATGAATTTTTTCGTCTAGGCGTTTGAGATCATCATCGGACGAACTCTCATCACTAAAATAGCGGGATATTGAATGATTCATTGTCGTATACTGTAACATTCAAATGTAACAGACGACTTTTGGAACAGCTGTGAAAAGTCCTCCATATTTAACGATCGATTCTCATTTTAATTATCGAATACCGTAGCGTAAAATGGGATGTACTTTTGGGAAGTAAATATTTTTTTACTAACGATCAAACAACCCGTTTTTGCAAAATATTTTACTTTAGTAATGCTTTTTTACCATTCTAAAAGTTAATATTGATCACACAACCGGCCCTTTGAGTGATATCTCATATAAAAGCTCTATTAGTACAGTATTTAGTCACAATATATCTACAATATGTGGTGAAAAGTATATATTTTATATCATCATTATTAACCGTTTTCTATTCACTACTGGATGAAAATATACCGAAATAACTCGATATTTTCTTTATCCACTATTATTTGCAGCTACTTATTTTCCCAGAACATTACACTACATTATTTTATATATATTACACTGTATTATTTTCAAGCCGTAACATATTATATAATTGTAACATTACAAACTCAGGACAGGTCTTATACTAAAATATGAAAATACCCCATCTCTTGCATTCATCAATAATAATAATATGACACTGAACGATGCTGCATAAATATTTTCTTATACATCATATATACAGGGTATAACAGACCTAGTGCATAATATTTTTTTGGTAGATACTTGACTAAATTATAAGAAAGATGTTCAAGGAATATGTGGAAATTCTGCACTGTTACGAAAAATTTTATTGTTGTAATTTTTTACAAAATCGTCTTAAACTTGAAGTTCACGTAATTCGAAATAAATATTTTCGAAATTGTTCTATTATTAATTCATATCTTTGCTTCAGGCCGTATATCATCTAAAAAAATAGTCTAGCCGCTCAAAATTTGATCAACTTTAATTTTTTATATTTAATTTGGAATCAATGTAATATATAAATTACGATTTTTTGAAAAAATTATATCTCTGACATGGTTGAGTTTAGGCACATATCCATTGAACATTTTCGACTCGTAATTTATGTAGGTATCCACCTATAAAATATTATGGACTAAGTTAGTTACACATTGTATATATTTTGATATTTTTTCCTTGATTTGTATATTTTTTCTTTTATTTTATTTAACACATAAATACAACTATTTTGTATAATTGTCAATGTAGCGACTAATTTTGTGTACTAATAAGCGCTTGGTAAATATATATATTTGAAATATATTAATACATTTTTTTAAATTATAAATTATTCAATTAAAAAAATTAATTTAAAAAGGCTTTTCGTTTAAAGTTCAAATGTAATCTTGTTTCATATATTATTAAATGCTTCGAAAATATTTAGGATATGTTTGATGCCCTATTCGGAAGTCGTCAATTTTCGGTTACACACATTTGTTAAATGATATATATTTTTTCCCATTTGAAATCATGATAGAAATTAAAAATATAATATGTGGATATGGCAACATAGCTTAATCATTAAAAGCTCTCATCCGATAACATAAAGTTTCGGCTTCGAGTCTCAATGAAACACTAAAATTTATTTTAATTATCACGGAACCATATATGTTTTAAAATTTTTGATTATACAAATAAAACGTGACTTCATTAAAATTAACAAAATAAATAGTACATGGAAATATGCATTTCAAATTGGTAAACGATTTGATTATTGAATTTCAAATAAATAAACGATTATTGATTTTTTGTTCAGTAACTAAATAACTTCAGTAACTAAAATAAGATAGATAATATTTAACTTCCAGTAAATTGTTTAGAGGGATTTTTATCAGAATTTTTTACCCTTCCAATTCATGTATGAATATAAAACACATACGATGTTTATTACAATAAGGTAGTTAGTAAAAGTGTCAAAGCGATTAGCGCTGATGCACTTGTAGCAGTAGATTTGGCGGTCTAGCCGCATGTAGAGTACTCAGAGTATCGTAGACTAAGGAATTGGAAAAAAATAAATAATAAGATAGGTAATTCTAAAAAAACTATTAAAACGTTTCGAATAAGTCTATTCACACTTTACCTTATTAGTTTTGTTTAAATTATACTAATTTTGTAAGAAATCAATTTTACATTGCTTTTAAGAGATTTTGTTCCTTTCAATCTCTTATTTGCGATGAAATGATTCGTGTACAGGTGGCAGTGCGCGCAGAATAAACACGGCCGTGATTTACTTAGTTTGTTTGCATAAAACTCTGTTTGACCTTCATTTATCCGATTCGTCGTTGAACATAAATCGCTAAATTGCATCGCAATCAACTAATTTGCCGACAGAGTCGCAATTTGCCAACAGTCGGCGAAAAGCGAGAGAATCCACAGCGGACGGTGGGAGCGGGACAAGTGACAGGAAACGGCGGGGCAGGTGATGAGAGGAAAGAGCAATGTATAAAACAGGTGAGCTAATAAGGAGAGCAAACAAGAGCTTCCAACAGACACACAAAAAAGTATTGTGGATGGAGCCGGCTGGAATCAAAGTTAGCTAATAATTGTTGGAATAAAATCCGATAAGGGATAAACGAATCAGAAGCGGATAGTTCGAAACTGTTGCAACCTAATTACCTAGTATTAGCTGCTGATTAAGAGACACATCTGGATTCGTGAGATGATCATGAATATATTAAAAAAAATCCTGTTGCGTCGTAATAGTGAAGTTTACATAATTTTTTTATCAAATATAAATACGTCACTATTTTTCACAATGACACGTACTTTTTAAAAATAATTATATAATGTAGGTTCGAACGGTAATACATAAAAGCAATAATATTTTTGACGAGAATATCAAATAAAAGGAATAACATTAATACGAATTTCGATGAATTTGAATGCGAAATTACATTGAATTCTGTTAGTATACGTTAAAGCATGTAATATATGCTTACCATTCAGCCATGTTGAAAAACATATTTTTACAATGGTCGTGCACTGTTTTTCTTCTTCTTCTTCAATGGCCCTGCAGCTCATATCGAGCCATGGCCTCCTGAATCATCCGCATCTACATGCCTCAGTTCTCGGGGACTGTCAAAATTATGACCTTGGAAGCCATGAGCTTTGCGCCATAATAATATTTTATGTTTCTTTTTTTGTTTGTTTATGCAACATTATATAAATGTCATTAAGAGACTATTATTGATAATCTGTACAAAAATAAAATCAAGATTTTTTCTAATAATCCAAACTGGAAACTGAAAACTTTATTATATTTTTAAAAAATATGAAAGCGTGTAACATAATACATTAAATTACTGATAAAATTTTAAATAAAGAGGCTTAAATAGTAACATTGACGAGCACAAGCCTCGTTAAGAAAAAAATAATTTAAAAACAACTAAAGCAAGACAAAAATAGGATTAAATTTCTGGATTAGGGTCGAATCCGTCCACTTATGGATAAATGAATGTGCTAAATATTATTTGTTATTATAATCTCCTGGAACATAAAAAATATAACGTTAGATAAAACGCGCTTCTTTTCTTATTTTTCTTTTAAATAGGCAATCCACCCTTCAAGAGAAATTTGTGCCATTAATCAAGTTAAAACTTCATTTTATAGAAAATAGTACAATAATATTATAGAATAAAAAATATTATATTACGGTTAATACTATTATCGTTCAAAAAATTTGCTATGATATAGTTTATATATTAAATGTGGCGAGTTAAGGGAAAGAAGATGACACATGTTAACCGGTAGTTGAAATTACCAGTGACCAGATAACTGTAAAAAAAACATGTGATCCGCAATCGGCAGGAAAAAAAGATACGGTCAAGGGTTTCCTCCTCGGCCCCAATATTCACACATTGGGGAATCTATTAAGTTCAATCTGAATAAATGCGGTGCTACCTGGCAATGCCCAATTATCATTCTAGAGATATTTGACACTGTTATTTTGGAGACCTTCCTTTTGAATTACCAGGGAGTGCGGGGAATAGATCTTTGAATTATTGTAAGTCAATTACCCTTATGATTATTTGGATTTGTGCATTGCGCAGTCCAAATAGAATTTGTACGTTTTTTTTTACCATATTAAGTCTGCCATACATTTAGTATCTTTGTAGATACTAACAAGGAAGATATATTATATGTAGAAGAAAATATATTCTGTGCATGAGACACGCGACGCAATAAAAATTTTTTTTTGACAAGTTGATTTCCACATATGTGCATCTTAAATCTGTTATTAAATTAATTTATTTTCACCTTGTTACATGAAACATCAGAATGCTGTAAACAAAAGAGCGCGTTCGTCCCTTGTATGAAAACTTAGTATTTTTGTTAACGTCGAGAGAGACGAAGGAATACTGTTGAGATATATGCCATGAAGACCACAAATTTCTATCACGATGGAAGGATAAAAAAAGTCAGTCAAAACTAGAGTGATGGGTAAGAAAAACAAGCGTTCCTAAAAATGTGAACCACGTTCGCCCAGAATTTGTGGAGGTTCATAATGCAAACGTTAAGTAGGGGCTTTTTTTTTTTTGAAGTGTAAACATCTTTGTTCGCATTGCTCACTACTGCATAATTTTGTTTTATGTTATCTGAGAAATATAATAACTACATCGTTTATTTATTAATGACCTTAAGATTTAAAAAAATAAAATGTGATATTTAGCTCTATTAAAATAATCAAAGTTAGATGTTTGATAACTAACAATATTTAATTCATCTAAAACCAAATCGATTGTAATAAACAGTTTGTTTACTATTCCCTTGAAAAGGCACATTTTTCAAACAATGAGTGTATCCAGTTAATTAAATTTCTGAAAATTTAACTAAAATATGATCGTGTTGAACAATCCATTACTAAAGTATGAAGCTCTATCTGAACACGGTCCGTCCGTTAAACAAATCCAGTTGTATTGTACGGTTGCATATTTGAACGTAGTAAAACGGAACCGGTGGACATTAGTACCGGGAAAAACCGTAAACACACAAAAAGTCATTAATTATACCAGGGCTGGAGCGGTTAATGCAGTGCAGGGCCCGCATCGATATATTTAGCGGGGGCCGGATTAGGCAGGAAGCGGGCCGATCCTCAAATTTATAGCGATTTTTCTCCGCATCCGAGCACTGTTTTAATTCACTATTAACTTTATACGGTGTCGGCGGCTTAGGGTGACAGTATTTTAAGGAAGAATTTTTTGTCTTAAACAAAGTTTTATTAATTTTTTAAATTGAGGCAGTAAAATCAAGAAGACGTGATAATTTATCGAAGACTTTATTTCTAAAAAAAATTATAATAAGAAAGACAAAAGTATGACTATGTTTCGCAAATTACAGAAATATTTGATTTTATTTATTTAGCCCATGTCAGACAAAATGATCATTTATTATTTTATGACATTAAACTTGGCTAATCTCTTTAGATATTACGGCCACACGGGTACGGTTCAGAGAAATTTGTTCAAAATTAGGACGTACCTGCAAAGCCTTACCCACATTGCTTGCGTACATCAGGTATGTTTCGTCTGTGTGTGAAAGAAAATTATTTCCCGTGAATACAATATAAATAAAAATAAAAATATGTTATATCACTGACCAGTAAATGAATGGACATGAAATAATGTGTACATATAGGAGAGGGGTTTGAAATATTAGTTGCGGGACGAGGAGCATTCTACACACATTATTTGTAGAAACATAAATCCGATCGTTTATGACACATTTATGCAACTCTTCGAAAATTAAATCTTTGTGTAATCAAGACGTACTTTTTACATTAATGCATTATCAGTGTTTAAATTTTCGTTCCAACCTGGTCATATATTTAAAAAAAGTCACGGAGTCATTTGATTGCTTAAATGGTACCAAAATGATCACGTGTGTGACACCAAATTGAAAATATTTTAACAAGGAAATCGCGTTAGTTCATGTCTATATATATGGTAGTCTGTGTATCATATATATTTTTGAAGTTCTAAAATAAATATTTGCCTAAGTAAAAAAAACTCTTCAAATACATTTGCGATCACATAATTTCACCCAAAAGGGTAGAAAAGGTAAAAGTTCTAACTCTTATATTATCAGTAGTCCCAACGAATTTGGATATTATGCTTGTCTCAGTAACCATATATGAGAACGTTGAATGTATGCTCGAACTTTTCACCATAAATAATGGTTAAGATCATCGAAATTCAAATAACCTCGCCGGTGGTGGCTTAACAGCGCCGTTACCTTCATTCATAAATATGGTCCCAGGTTGTAATAATGATTTAAAATAAAACAATTTTAGATAATCCAGTAACGGGGCTTGCGCTGCACACTCGCAAGTATTCTGGTACGAATTGAAATGACAACCTAGGTAGCGCGATTGCAGAAAGACAGCGTAATTACAAAATAGTTAATACATTGTAAAAGATAAAATACAGATTAAATATAATGTTGAATAATATATTATGCAATTCTGATACATTTAATAGAGAGAATACAGTACCGAATAGTAGTGATCAACACTCAAAATGGCTACCATAATTAATAGTTTTAAATGCATAATTAACTTTTTGTATATCTTCTTCTTCATCGTATGATTACTAATCGTCGTGGTATGGGAATTGCTGTGAGCCTGTAGTGATCCACATCCTCTGATCTTGCGAAATACTGAGGAACGCAAGAGAGGAAATGATTGAAGGATTGGAAGATCCGGGTAATCGCTCTCCGAAGAACGACGACCTAATACAAGGTGGACGAACTTCGAACCCTTTCAGGAGTTTATTAAAGTGTGGGTATCGCGCTAGGATCTTTTTAGAGAGTATATTCTGTTTTTTTTTCAAGGCGGAGATAATGATATAGATCACCTGATTGCTACCTTTGTATGCTGTTCCTGTACCAGAATAGATTCATGTCAGTTGTGGTTGCTCTGATGTCTGCACTAAACTGTAATTTGTAATGTCCTGATCCCTTGAGGGGAGTGCCTACTTCATGTTATCGATTGTTTACTGTATTCTTCTGTCGGTCCAATAATTATATTTTATTTTTTAATCAATGACTTCTATTAATAGCCAAACGAATTTTATTCTCAATCTACACTGAAAAAAATAGTGAATGAATCCGTATTGCATTTCCTCTGTGTTGCATTGCATCATGGGATGGTTGCCTTGTAGAGAAAGAATACCAACCTGGCGGCGGATGAGTAGGACCGGAAGCATTTGCTCATAGAACGGTCCTGGGTAGGCGGAGGGTTACCATTCACCGATCGTCGTGGTCCTCTGAAGTATCTGAAACTTGGTGCTCAATATTTCTCAATTCCTCCCGGTCTTGAGCCATATTGAGCACCAAGATTAAAGAGGACTCTGTTAACTTATTTATTTGGTATATCCATATTGCTGGAGACCGACGTTTTGCTCGCTTTTCCTCAATTGTGCCAGTGATCACGAGCTTCTCGAAACTCATTATTTCTTCTGGCGATGATGTCGATAATCTATCTGTAATCCTTTACTCCTGGAGGATAGAGATATTGTACATACGCCTCTAGTACCAACATAAATGATACGTTATAAGATATATTATGACACCCACAATAAATATTCAAAAAAATATTTATCAGCTAATTTTGTAGCTGTCAAGAACTAAATAAACTACATATTTTGTAATATTATTCTGTGTAATATTCAATCCACTAACGCAGTAGTTTACAAACTTTGTGTTACTACACCTGCCTTCAAAAACAATCTTATCGTGGTGCCTCCCCTCCTTTATTTTATGATATAATACAGACACATTTTTAAATGGTAAAAAAATGTATTAAAACGAAAAATAAAAACATTATTGACATAATAATAACAAGGTTTTACTACAAATATGTATATTCACTTTTAAATTAATTTGTTTTTAATGCTTGTTTATTACCACAAAGTTTATCAAAACTAGATGTTATTGACGAGAGTGCTACTTTTAGCTCTTTTCCTACTACTAAGCGGTAGTGATGATAAAATAGTTATTTAAACAGTCATTTTAAACATTATTTTGACTATGCTTGTGTTCGATTGTAACGTTGATTGATAATTGATTAACATTTTTCTTCAAGCAATGACTGGTACAATAAAAAGTAAACCACTAACAGTTAAATCTTAGTTACCAATCATCATTAAATCTCAGTAACCTATTATTGATACAATCACAGTCACGTAATGGTTTACCATCACTACGAAACGGGCTTGATATTTAGATTTATTTCTTCTTTTATTAAATAAACAATCCACCCTTCAAGAGTGATTTTTGCCATTAATCAACTTAAAACTTTATTTTATAGATAAAAGTACAATAATATTATAGAATAGTAAATTATATATTACTAGTCAATACCAATGTCGTTCAAAAAATTTGCTATTATATAGATTAAATGTGGTGAGTTATGGGAAAGAAGATGACGAAGAAGAGTTGGAAATTACCATTGACGAGATTACTGTAAAAAAAAACCTATGATGGACAAGCAAAAACGACATGGTCAAGGGTTTCATCCTCGGCACCATACTCACACATTGGGGAATCTATTAAGTTCAATCTGAATAAACGAGGGGCTACCTGGCAATACCCAATTCTAATTCTAAAGATATTTGACACTGTAAAATTGGAGACTATTCTTTTGGAGTACCAGGGAGTGCGGGGAATAGATCTTTGAATTATTTTAAGACGATTACCCTTATGATTATTTGGATTTGTGCATTACGCAGTCCAAATAGAATTCGTACGTTTTTTTATACCATATTAAGTCTGCCATACATCGGGATATGGAATTGACGAGGGAAAACTCCGGAAAGAGTGGCCTCCTTGGCCAGTTTATCAGTACATTCATTTTCATGAATTCACTTATGTGCAGGAATGCAAACGAATGACACCTGTTTATTGTTGCTGTCCAAATTAAATATACATCTTCTGATAGAACAGATTATACTTGGATTTCATTGCAAATTTAATTTAGTGACTAATGTAGGAGTAAGTAGAATACTGCTTCGTAACCAACGTAACTAGGTGTC
The DNA here is from genome assembly GCA_031772225.1 of Eubasilissa splendida. Lineage (NCBI taxonomy): Eukaryota > Metazoa > Arthropoda > Insecta > Trichoptera > Phryganeidae > Eubasilissa > Eubasilissa splendida. The sequence continues at coordinate 11,367,210 of CM062850.1, read as the reverse complement.
ATATTTTGCTGCAACTTTGCTTTATCTAATAATATATAAAAATCATAATAAATTTTCGAGCCTCGTATATATTAAATAATACTTTTGATTATTATTTGTTTTAATAGAGGCGATTCAAACTCTTGAATCTTAAATTGAGAATTGTTTCAAAAAAGGAGACTCCCAACTAGTAAGCATGAAAAATAAATATAATGAGAATTATTAATTTAACAATACCTTATATTCAACAGAGTTTTTGCATTAGATTGTATATATATTGATTAAGCAATTCGTTCGGTGCCCAGACAACTATTCTTTTTTTTTAATAGTATAATGCACTTGAGATGCCTACATAGCAACAACTATTCTGAATTTTCCAATCACCTTTTAGAAACAAACCATTTTTTTTGACATTAATAAGGGTTTAGAAATTATACATACACTAACAGTTAGATAAATTTGAAATTCTAGAAACAAGAAAACGTATTAATAGCAAGGTAAATATTATGAATAATCAAATCCATTTTACAAAATGTCACCTTTTAAATATGTTTTCATATTAGTTCCTACTTAGTTACCTACCAATAATACTTAATTGTTTTGTTTTTATCTATGCTTGTATTTTTAATTGTAGTTTACATTGTTTCATGAAGAAGATACCATAGGTATCGAAACTTCTTGATTTATCAATAAATAGTGGTTTAAACAAAGTGATTTGTCTAATGAATTAAATTATACTTTTGATTAAATGGAAGAAAACTTGATTGATGAGATTTTTTCCTGTTGTGGAACAGTTAACTCGAATGTATAATAGAATAGCTTTCATTCTGCTGTTCCGAAATTACACGCCTTTCTTCCAAACTATAGACGACATTTTTCTTGAGTTTCCGGTTGAATTGTAGCAATTTGTACCCTAATATTGTTTTCAACCCTCCAATTGTGTTTGGTTTCCTATCAATCTTTTAGGTAACCCAATGACCAGAATAGCTAGACTCTAATCTGCTGCCATTCTTTGCCACGATTTGACAAACCATATGTATTCGTCATGTTTTAGCTAATAATATATTTTTTTGTATACGTAAACTGTATCGTAACGATATTATATTCACAGTAGTTTTTTTTTGTATTTTCGGGCAGATTTTTATTTCAGCATTGTACTTAATATTTTATTTAATTGTAGCAAATTTTTTTTTCGTTTTTTTTTTTTAAATACATATATGTTATTAAGATAGTAAAAATTATCGATGTAGGGATTGATGTCGAAAGAAAATATAAAAATATTTATTTAAAAATATAAGATAGTTTTGGCAGTGAGTAATGACTTCATTCATTACCCTGTCAGTTACACTAGATTTCTGCTGATAGTAAAACAGAGAGTGGTTTTCCATGTTGGTAAACGAAGATGATATGGAAACAAATGAATCCATGTATACCAAATGAAACAAAGTAATAAAATGTACATGATGGACGGCAGTGAGTAAGGAATTATTCAATTTAAGATAAAAAGATAGAAAAGGTAAAGAATTTTTCTTATCAATTTTTTAATAATAAAATGATATTAAAATCTAAATCCACAGAGCCTCTTTCTAGACACTTATCTGCTGGTTCATATAATCACCTAACATTATATAAAAATTGGTTTTAGAACAATATTACTATGTAAAGTATTTTAATAGAATAGAGAAAAGATAAGATTCAACTAAACGTATATAAAAATGTTTTGTAAATTAGTAGTTATAATAATATAATTAATATTCTAAATCAAAATGAAAATTAATAGTCAACAACGTTTTCGCATAACACGCTTTATTGTTTACTTACAAATCATAATATTTTGTATATATTTTTAAAATACAAATTTATTTAAACATTATTGTACAATGTAAAAATATTTGAATATAATAAGATGAATAACATTTGACAGAATACCTACACTATTTTATGGTTGTGAAATGAAAGATATTATGTTATATGTTGGCAATTGAGGAGAGTAAACAAAGTATTGAAAACTACCACATAAGGTGGTAATTGAGGAGAGTAAACAAAGCATTGAAAGCAACAACATAAGTGCATCTGTTTCAAGGTCGATGAAGTCTAATCACGTGATACGCGACAGTCAGTCCTCGGCGTTCATCGACATGTATTCCAAAGCGAGTAATGTATTATTCGATTATTGTTTTATTATTAATATAATAATAATAATGAATTTGATTAGGTTAAAAAAATGTAGGTAAATACTTCTGCTTTATTTATTGGCTCTTTGTACTTGAAAAAATGAATGGCGCCCTGCCCACGTTCATACAGCGATGACTCAATCGCTTTGAAGGCTATGGTGAAATGAAAATAGTACCTCCGCGATGACAATCGAATTTTATCAGCACACAGACTTACCGATTCATTCTCCTCGTGTTTATTTGACTGTCACGTCTTATCTGTCCTGCCGCGCTCGGACGAGACTATAAATATTCCGTTCGCAACAATGGCCCGCGGAACGGGTTAGAAGATTGAGAACGGGAGAAGAAGAACGCCAGCGCACTGATATGTGCACACAATGGGGTATACGGTGGGTTATAACGTTTCATTGTGGCTGGAATCAACAGTGAGACGTGCGGGTGATTGATGGAGCGGCGAATAATCGGAGGAAGAAACCGATAAGGGACATTACACATGCCTTTAACAATAGCACACCAAATGGTTCGATGATCGGCCTGGCTTCGTATTGGTTTGCTGCCTTCTCTGCAAATCCAATGAGATATGATGAGTTTTGAAAGGGTTAAAGATATTATAGTTGTACTCGCTGAATATCTGCGTAATACATATAATTTAAATTAACAAGTTTATACAAACATTTTAATATTTTATTGTAATGCTTTTTTTGTATTCAACTTTAGGGGACTCTTTCAAAACTAATTCATTTTTTCGCATTCTTACAGAAGTTATACACTAGATTAGATTTTTTTAATACCAAAATTAAAATAAAACATTTACACTAATATAAAACTAATAAACAGAAAATTACTTGCCATAATTTAGATAATACAGGCATTATAAGAAAGACTGCAATCATTCAATTCATTTTCAGTGTGCCACATTATTGTCTTAATAAGGAAAATTCTTTCATTTATGAAATATATTTTCTTATAATCTTGAAGCCAAGATTACGAAGGTAAACTCGTATTTACAAATTAACAAAATGGTAAAAAATAATATAAATTTGCAGGACATTTTGTCTATTTTTGACGTTTTTAAAATGCTTCGCACTCATATAAATAGGCAATTTTAATTAATACATTGTATTCATTTACATGCTTTAGGATATCAACTACTATTTAAAATAAAGTTTTATATCAAAAATTAAATAATTTAATACTAAATAATATTTATATCGATCCTGTTAATGTGGATTTCCAATTTTTTTTTCTTGATTACTTGAGCAATTTTGAATTAAAAACTTGATAATTTTAGATTTTTCTACTATGAAATGTTAGGGATTTTTTACAGTCAATAAGATCACTATTTTGATTCTATCAATGAACTTCACTGTTTTATTTTAAACTTCCGATTTTTTAAATTTTAATATCACAGTTTTGAAACACAATTTTAATATATTTAAGTATTATTCTTGTGTTGAAACGAGAATAGAAGAAAATTCATGGAATATTTAATCATATTCATCGTATTATGTAAATTTTCCTCTTATTCCATCCAGATTGATGAATGTCCTCGGTCCATCGTTGAAAAAGACGGTGTCACTTGACCGCGATCATTTTTCACATTTTCCTCAGACAAATGTGTCGGCAACGCCCAGATATCAATCTTGACTCAGGGTTTTTTTGTCGATGGCCGTGTCCTACATCCATTATCTCCAACACACCCAGATCCCGAGCTTTTTCCCGGCGCTGCACCAGCCATCTACCCGATGGAATTGAGATTAATTCCATCGTTGTATACACGTCGCTTCGAGATTGCAACGCCATCATTCGAACGTAATTAAAACGGTAGGTACACAATTGCGCAGGTGGCAATAATTCCGTCAGCACATACATTCGCGATTAAAGTAATTAATGTAATATGACCACCGTACTCACAGTTAGTCGAATATTAAATTAAATTTCAATTCTTTTATATTATTTCAATCAAACAATTTTAGAATAAGTTTTAAAAATATACCTATAGATTCCTATGTTTGCCATAGTTTTTTTTTTTTTAAATATTTTCATTTTACTTGCCCCCAATACACGATTATATGCGCAAAAAATATTCAGTGCAGTTTAAGGTTCAATGATGTAATTTATGAGAAGATTAAAGCAGAATAACATTACTCTACCAGTATAAAGCTCTTTGACATATACAAAGTATTATTCAAAAGTCATGTTATAATTATATTTTTTTGTGTACGTTATGTTAGCAAATCGTGTACGCATATACACGCGTATTGTTTAGAAGATAAATTGATGACAATATATTAATAATAAACATATGTTGACAGAATTGCATAATAACTCTACAATAACATCTCTACAGAAATAAGATATACAAAACAAAACTTAGAATAAACCTACAATTGAATATTCAAAATAGTCACAAAATGAAAAAAGCAATAATGGTCATTAAGTATTATATAATAATAATATTTAAAAAAAATTAAGTATGTGTATACTTATGAAATACCCATGTATTATGAACTTCTGTTAATCTGATTTTCAAAATTTTAATTTTAATTATCACATCTTGTAAATCCCGTAAGAATGGATGCAAACCGGTGATTATTATAGTGAATAATATTTTTTTATATGTACCTTTAAGCTGTTAAACATATACATATGATATTAAATTAAGATTTGCTAAAATTACTAAAATTATCGATATTTCAGATATTGTATATTGTACGCTTTTAGACTATGAAACTAAATAAAAAATGTACATTTACTGGACTAAATAAGAAACTATGTATTATTACCTAATTATTAAAATAAGAATTGATACATAATGTAAACAGAATGATATATCAAAATATGACTTGGAGAGGCTCTCAATGCCAAGCGAATGTTACATTCGACGTTTGGTTTGAAAATAGAAACGGATAAGTTTTAAGGGCTCGCTGCCTATAATTCATAATCATTATTATCGAACTTCCAAAATATATATCTCGGGTACAATAACAAAAATCCGAGGGCTCGCATTAGTTTAAAAGCACTTTTGATAGATCGTTCGGGAAACGCGCGAAAAGTTTTCCAAATAGAAGTAAAATGGCAAAATGTTTTCCCCTTTCATTTGGTTACCAATGTGATTTCCCCAAATTCACTCTATAAGTCATTCACGAGCTTTCATGTCAATTTTTTTCACCTATTCTTTGCTTTTCACCCATTATGTAACTTTTGCTTAGCGAAATATTGTCAAATTTAAGTTTTCTTTTAAATTTACTTTTCATTTGATGTTTTCTCATGCGGCAATTTCTTCAGTTAATTCAAGTATTCCTTCAGGAGAGCAAACGTAGAAAAAACATTAAATGTCCCTTCGATATTTTTTGGTATTTATTCATTTAATCGTAAAAGGATAGTGTCTCTACAAATACATAGCTTAATTCCAATCGTTCGTGTTTTACTGTTAAAAGGGATGAACATTTAAAAATATATATTTTAAATATCTGACCGTTGTTACTTCCATAACACAGGAAGGGCGTGTGTGGACCCAGGTTCAACTTGAACCTCCTTATACACATAGTCCTTGATGCTCGTTCCTTCCTTAACCCTTTACGTTAGGGGAACAAAATGGCGCCTTGGGTTTATTTCGGTTGATTTATCGCCAGGACACGTGGGCCTCCCACACACATGTGCGCGATCACGTGATATGTTAAAATGTACACGCAACCACTTAATTTTGTGGTTATTTTTATTAAAGTTTCGTTCGTCGGTCGTAAAGCGCTTAAATGGTGATTAAGTTTGAAAGTTTGGTAATCTCCACATAACTAGGTCCCTACATGGAGACCAAACGCCGGGAGTTGCCGCACCGGCTGAGATCATTTTAATATTCGGGGTCGCAAACATTTGTTAAATTTAAAACAACGAATTATGTACATTTGTTAAATATTTTCAATCACTGCTTTCACAGACTACCAAATGTATAGACATGAACTTACGCAAATTTCTTTTGTAAATATTTTAATTTTTGTGTCACTCACGTGATCACTTTGGTACCACTTACGCAATCAAATAGCTCGGCAATTTTTTTCAAAAATATGACTCAATTAGATCGAAAATTTAAATGCTGACAATATAATATGCATTAATGTAAAAATGCACCATGTTTACACATATGTTTATGATTTATGTTTCCACTAAAAAGTTTCATTTACTAGTATGTGATTGCTTTATTATACATTGTTGGCTTATTTAATGTATCCGAGGTAAGTATGTACAACTCCGTAATCACATATGTGAAAATAAAACACTTCTTTTTTTATTCTACTCGTCTAATTTATTTAAGACGCGTTTCGCCTTGCGAAGGCATTATCAACCTTACAATTTTAACTCAACAATTTGTATTTATAACTATAATGGGGGACAGCTATACAATTTATTTACATGAGATAAATTATATAGCTGTCCCCCATTATAGTTATAAATACAAATTGTTCAGTTAAAATTATTTAAAATGGATTTAAAATACATTATTCTTTATTTCTTCCATGCACGCTAATTCTATGTAACGGATATTAAAGGAAATAGCGAGAGCTGAAAGTTTCAACTGCATCGGATATTTATTTCAATTTATGGATCATGACTATTAGTTCACAATGTTTTATTTTATTTTTAATTTCTCTCATCTCACAGTGGTCATTGATAATACTGAAAATAAATTAAGATCTTAAAACTGGTCATTTTTGCATACTCAAAACAAAATATACATTAATATATGTTGAAATTCAATGAACACTTTTGAGTTCATTATCTCAAAATAGATATGAAATGTTGGCTTAGTTTTTCATTATAAATGCATTAGGTAAGATGTCGCAGGTTGTTTTAAACGAAATCAAACTAAGCCTGCGCCCTAGTGCGGGCATGAATAACATATGCTTATGTATTATTTTTAATACCCACCCTTAAAATGGGTTCAAAATTAATTGACTGATAATTAAAGTAAATAAATTAATAAAATAATCTAATAAATTTAATCATAGTAAATATTCAGTCACTGACAAAAATGCCGGGACTTGAACTCGGGATCTTTCTATTGCCAATAGACCCATATCAGACTTGTCGTATCACCCTGAGCTAATCAGCTATGGCGAACCTGTCAGATTTGATTATATTTGTCTTACTTCAGTGACTCGTGTATTTTTTTCTAGTAGAAAACTACCTTCTACACTTCTTATAAGGAAATATTTCAAAGATTATACTTTGAGTTGCCATTTAAATAAACAGGCTAAACAGCCTATCATATATTTTTCCTTAATAAATATTTTGATTTTTTTGGTATACCAATGTACATGCAGTATCAATTAGTGTAGTAATCACTGCAATCAGTAATCAGCCGTAGTACATCTATTGAATTTGTAATAATTTCAAATTATTCCCTTCATTTTATTTTAATAGACATAAAACGAAAGATGCCCTAGATTCCTTGTACAGAGTACCATCCTTCGCTTAAAAATTCAAGAGGTGCGTCGTAACCCAGTTTAAGCCCGTATGGTTTATTAGGCTATTGCCCAGCACGTAAAGGCGTTATTGCCCTTATACAATATGTTTCCCTTTTATCCTCCTTTAAAGGGTCCAAATCTTTTCTCGGCCTTATCTTACCTAATTTATCGAACCTAATATCGGCCTCGAGTGTGGAAGCTTTTTGCCTATTTCGAAATTGTTCCAAGTTGCTGATTTCGGGAATTGTACCAGGCCGCGAGGAGATAAGGGAATTGCTTGTTTCTGTTAAAAGGACAATTCCGAAAAGTAATCAAGGCGGGTTTATAAACCGATTTATAAATACGATGAAAAAATTGTGAGGCAAGATTTACCATTTAATTACGATGTTCAATGTATCCATATCATTATTTTCCAACTTGATGTTCCCATATATACAATTCAGACAAGAGCGAACATTAATTAACTACCATAGAAACTGAAGCACGTACGGCCAAGTTTTTAATATTTTGACTATTTAATTATAGGTAGAATTTTTAACTGATTTAAAAACTGTACTAAGGCCAACGTTAATATTTGTTCGTCAAATATAGATTCTTACTGTGAGATTAAGATCGAAAATTTAAGCTGCCAATATGAGCTAACTTAGTATCCTTATTGCCCCTACTTTTACACATATCTCAATTAAGATGGCATAGACACGTCTTATGAACGCCAGAGAAACAACTATCAAGATAGGTCACCAAAAACTAAACTGGGATAAACAGATGAAAAGATTGTATGAAGACAGATTGGGCCTTGACTGGTTAACTAGTACCGAAGGGGGTAAAAGGAAGAGCCTCGTCGACTCTTAGTGCCCCAACCCCACGATAGAATGGGACGATGATAATGATGAATATTAATTTGAAATACTAATTTAATGTATTAATTATAAATATATACATATAAAATCAAATTTGTCGATAAATATTGTTTTTGCGCTACCGGGATTCGAACCTGGATCTCTATTTCCAATCCGGGGAAGTACAGCACCAATTGTGTTATAGCGCCAGTATTTTTCATGATAAATTTTTGAACCTATATGTTACACTTTTTCAAATTAATACATCTGTCGTTCCATTATTTGAAAGCCATCTAAATCGTTTTTACGGAATCTCAAATACCTTTGAATAAACCGACTGCAGACGCCAGATTTATCAATTCATTTTTATTAAATTTTGGACACATTGATATAACTTATATTATTAAGGAGAATACATTCTTATTGTGAAGTTGTTCACAATAAGAATGTGTTATCTTTATTAATTTTAATTTATTAGCATGTTTTTGTAATTGAGGTAACACCTTTATAATTTATTAGCTATTTATGAAAAATATAAAATGGTTTATGTTTTAATTGTGATTAATATTCACATATTCTTAATATACGTGTTTATATAGAATACTAGGCCCTGCGGGCGGATATGTTGTGGCAGCTTCGCAGCCACAACAATTGCATTTGGAATTAATAAATCATTACATATGTAATCCCCATCTCTGCACAAGCACATGCTTTTTAGAGAAGTTGTAAAACTAAAAAAAAAACTAATTATTGAATAACACCACCTTCACTATTATATGCCTGTGCTGAGATAAATATTTTGTATTAATGCAAATTAGATTAATCAACTAGAAAGATATACAGAAAAAATCTATTCATTGAAAAAATATTTTAGTATTTTTCCTTTTTCCCCCTTTTTTCAACCCTATCTGGAAAATGCAACTTTACAATAAAAATGTGGTCTTCTTAAAAATATTTTACTCTTCTATATGTATACACCATTTTATAAATTAAAAAAATACAAAAGTTATATGAGTAAAATAATTAATAAATACACATTAACAATTTGAATTTGAGTATACACTGTGATATAATGTAAATTTTATTGAAATAAAATTGGTTAAATTCAAATTAGATTAAAACATTTTTAGTGAATAAGTAGATTATTTTCAAAAGAATACAGATCCTGCAAAAATAGTATTGAAATCTGACGAAGGATGCGGATGATATCATCCTACAAAACGAAATTTTTTATTGTATGTACAAAAAACCAATTTACCGTAATTTCCAATACAAAATCAATGCATACTATTATTAAGCAAAAATCTACTATCACTACTGCACAATTACTACCATATATTGCACAAATTACATATTACTACCGTGTATTGCACAATTTAGAGAAAATATATATTAATTTAAATAAAAAATAATTGTTGCGTTTAAAATGCTAATCAAAAGTCCTAGGGAATCATTAATTAACATGGGAGAAGTCGTCATTAATTACTAAAACAATAGGGATTATTTCCAGCCTAAAGAATAACTCATTACACAGGTTGTTAAGTTGCCAAAGGGGACAGTCGACTGCACAAATTGAATACAAAAGAAAATTCAATAGTCTACCAACAGCATTGACACTTGCGTAACTTCACCAGCAGGGGCAAAGTTCAATTGAATATATCTCAAAATTTGTATAATTAAAACGGCACGAGAAAGGTAACAACTTCAGAGTTTCGGCGCGAGCGAAAATGGACCGTAAAGTCGTGAACTTGGAAGCCAAATCCGCTCGCTAAGAAGTGGAAACTGAGTAGTTTTGTCAGGAGTCAGGGTTGGGAGAGGGCCGCCATAGACAATGGGAATCGGTAAGTTTGCCGCCATTAAGTATGCAAGCGTATTAGGCGGAACAAGGGGACGGCATGGCCTTGTATAAAATGCATCCCAGCACAGAGACGGAAGACATCTGCCGGGAGCAAGATAAACTTTATCTACCCCCCCCACACCTTTTCACCTACAATTCAGACCAGCTTTATTGAGCCACGACTGCCTACTACTGCCTATAATGGAAATTTACAGACTCCTTTCTTCCAGTTGCATTTGTTTTCAACTTTTCAGGATTCACGTGATGATAGAAAATTTCCTACACGTACTTTACTAACAAAATCTAACTTTAATTGTAAAAAATATAAATTATATATATATCATGTAAGTACATACGTAATGTTTCCGAGATAAAAGGTTTATTATGGATATCCTAAAATTAGATATAAATTTCATAAATTGGAAATTTACGACAAGTAAAAAGGAACTATAATTTAGAATACAAGTTGAACATATATATGGACACGGGTGCTATATAATAATATGTAATACGTAGCATCTATTTCACTACCACTTAGTGTTCTGAGTTATATACGGTATAGATTTATCAGTGACGTGCTAAAGGTAAAGATTTAGGTTATGCTGTTACCAATGACATTATACAATCATATATAATATATGTACTTTCGTTTAACCAACATCTTTAGACACAATGAATCTGTGTCGCTTATACGACCCTACCATGTATTTATTTGAAATTTTAGAATACTATTAATAGTGTTGTTAAAGTTTAAGTTTTAATGTTAAATAATACCTTCTGATACATATAAAAAATGTATGGACGTTTTTAAGAACACTTTATATGACTGAACATGATTAATTTATTGTTTGAAAATCCCTCACATAATAACTAAAGGAAATAATTATTGTCATTAAAGGTTAACGTAGGAAATAGTTTTGCCAATTGCTTTTTGTTTTTCCCAAATCAAAAACTAATCTATACACCAAATTTAAAGAACAATGATGAAATCAACATGTTAAAACAGTAACATAGTAAAATTCGCGAATTAGTAAAAGAGGAAGTAGACACTTCAATGATTTGCACGCAGTTGTAAGCCTTTTTAATGTTATTCCATTAAAAAACAGCATAGGTAACGACTCCATACAAATCGGATCAAACGAAAGAAATGTTTAATTCAGTAAATACCCAATTATATGACTTGAGTAATTCACTAGTTCAAAGATAGAACAAAGTAATGTGAATAGCTCAAGGTTGCGAATACAGAAGAGTACCATGAGTACAGCGATGAGTTGTCGTGGTAGTTTTTAGAACTAAGCATTTAAAGTCTATACTGGTACACAAATGGCGCTAATTGTAAAATAATGTTTCCGTTTATTTATCCAATTATTTAATTTATATTTGTTTCTCAGAATTTTTAGTAATGCACAGCTTATGTATATTTATGCGACATGCATTCTCCGTGTATGAATTTCTATTTAAAAATAACTATTATTTGGCTATTGGATGTGTTAAACTATTGATCAAATCAGTTCACCATTTTTGTTATATACCATATATTTATATCAGTATTTTATGTTTTTGTAAATGGACATACAAAAAAATAATTTAAAGGAAAGGCCGGGAGTATTTTGCAAGTGAATATATTTTATCTCCATGTTGAATTCAAGTTGAATTAAATATGGTTGATTAAATGATTTTGATTATGGTTGATTAGTTAATTAATTAATTAAGTTGAGTATCTTGTTGGTCTAGTGGTTAAGACGCTGGCCAGGTGATCTAGTGGTCGGGGGTTTGCGTCTCGTTCCAGGACACCAGCAAGTAAATCCTATTTTCATAGCACAAGCGTTCATCATTGATTGAAAATAGTAAGAATATTGATGTGATATATATTCCGTGTACACATCTCTATTTAAAATATATATATTAATAATTTAGGGAAACATGATTCGTTTACCTTATTATGTTAGTGGTTTGTAAAGGATATGGGATTTATTAGTTAATCTTGAATAAATATAAGAACATCGAGTTAGTGGAGAAGCCAATATAGACATGATAGCAATTCACATGTGCAGGCAAGTCAAATACTGAAATAGATAAGCGTTATGATGAATTTCTATTAATATTCTGTAAAAATATATCCGAATGTAGTTAGTCATTTGTATTAGTTCATAATGAAACATGTCGATTTCACTGAACTGTGGCACATTAAAATAAAATTTTCGAGACTATTGGTTTTATTTTTGGTTTATTTTTAACCGCCGCCACTGGCTCGGATTAAGAGGTTTGATGAAAGCGGCTTGTTAATTTTTTTTTTAAATATAGTCATAAAGAACCGACAAGAAAAGTTCTTTAGATAAAATATAAATAGCCATCAGAAAATACCATTGAGATACCGATACTGCAGCGGCGCGAATGGGACCAAAATAGAGCAGGCACTCTAAAACGGAAAATCTTTGAAATGGAACGCCATTCAATTTAAAAAATATTATCGTTTAATTTCCTGTGTTCGTGAAGCGCTAATAAGATCCGATTCAATCAGTCGCTAACACTTCTTTCTGTTATTTTTTGTATTTCGACATTCATTCATTCGTTGATCGATTTTTACGCTCGGCCGGAGTTGCCTATCGCATCACGGATGTTAACCATCGCATCCAATTTTCGAATGGTTGAAATTTCGTATGTTCCGTTTATTTCATATCTGCAACACCCGTGCCACGGTTGCCTCTGCATATTCGGTCCATTTTTCAGTTTTCATTTGATTGTATTCTTTGTGAATGTTTCCGATGGTTTTGAATTAATAGTAGTGGAAGATTTCATTACGTTTACCAGAACCGATCGCTTTTAATTGTTACTGCGCGACATTGTTTTATTTATTCTGGCGCGCTCGTGTATTATTAACATCAATCATTATATTGTTTCATGGATGCGATGATGAAAAATACTAATGTTGTATTTCTAATCAAATTTAAAGGAATCGTGTGTCTTATATATATATTGTTTTTACAATTGCATATAAGTCGTATTTAAATATATATATATATAATCTGTCTGAAACAATTAAGTTCAGATTCGTGTCGTCTTTTGACAACATATTACGAGAAATACTTATCAGTTCTTATCTCCTTTAAAATCAGCAATATTATCTTTGTGGTTGAGATTCATATTTTTATTTATTATCTTTGTTTTATTAACCACTAAATTGAGTTTAAATACATCTACCGGTTTCGAAAAATACCATTTTCTTCTTCAGGATGTCATAACTAACTAAAACATATATTGTTTCTATGACAGAATCTATTTTTGGAAAAAAAAATTTTTTTAGTACTTAACTCAAATCATTACTTAATACAAATTTACTCGAATAATTTTTAGGAAAAAATTTTAGTTAGTTATGACATCCTGAAGAAGAAAATGGTATTTTTCGAAACCGGTAGATGTATTTAAACTCAATTTAGTGGTTAATAAAACAAAGATAATAAATAAAAATATAGTTCTTATCTCTTTTAAAACATTTTTTATCCTCTTCACTATACAGGGTATATATTTCTTTAAAAACGCAATAATAATGGTCGTATGTAATTGAATTAGCCCAATATTGTAACGGTTTCAAAGATATTTTGAATTTTTTTAATAATATCCAAAAATTTCACTTCTAAATAAATTTTAAAAAACTACACTTTTTTTTTCCTATGCTTAAACAACATACACACACGTTTTTAGGAATCATAATTATAATAAAATTTGTTAAGACTGCTGAGCAGCAGGTTAAAACTCTACAACGTTATAATAAAAATTGATTTTCTTTTCCGATAAAAAAAAATTCTCAAAAATTTTACTATACAAATAAGTGTACAGAGTATTTTAAATAAAATCATACATGGTGTAGTTTTATATGTATTTAAACTTGAAGTTAAAATAATGGATGTTATTTTAAAAAAATGAAAATATATAAGAAACGGTTCAAACTTGGATATGTCAATATGGGGCTGAATTGATTACTTGCTACCCCTACTATTGCGTCATTAAAGGAATAATAATTTAGCCAATCTAATTAGATAACAAATTAAATAATCGGTTTAATTTTTATTCTTTTAGATTATGTTACTGATTAATTTTGATGTTTGATTATCTTAAATGAAATGAAATGAATTATTGAAATGTGACGCTGATTTATTTTTATGTTTGATTATCATAAATGTAATTAATTATATTAATGTGCCTGCAGACAAACGTCTAGCTAGATGTTTTGTGGGTCTAGTCAAATTATAAAAAAACATATTTAAAAAAAAAATGATGTACCTAATAACTAGCGATAAAACTACAATAAAATGATACTGCGTAAACTAAAAAATATCAAAATATTGATGTATTTATGTATTAACGAATAGAATATATTTAACTTTTACGCTGAACTTAAATATAAAAATTAGCCTATCGGTTTACTATTATATGGCACACAAATAATAAATTGTTACAAATTGGCAAATGACGACCTTTGTTGATTCCAAGTTTTAATATTACTAGGAAAACACATTCTTATTGTGAAGCTGTAATTATTCAGAATATAGGTCTGTGATATTTTATGTATGAATTAAATATTTAAATTAGAAAGATATACATATAGAATCAATATAATCAATATCAAATAAGGTAGATGGCTCTTTCAAGTAATGGAACGATTAAATGTATTAATATCAAAAAGGTAACATATAGGTTCGAAAATTTGTCGCTAAAAATATTGTCGCTGTAGCATAGTTGGATAATGCACCTTCCCCGGTTAGGAAAGAGATCCAGGTTCGAATCCCGGTGGCCAAACAGCAATATTTTTCGATGAAATTGATTTTATATGTATATATTTCTAATTCATATTTTTAATATAACTAACTGTATTATAAATTCGCTACACACCTGGAACGTAGAACACAAGTACGCATTACTTATTAATGATTAATAATTACATGTCTATTTTTATTAAATACAGCTATTCAGGCAACTTAAATAAAAATATATATTTAGTTCCAAAAAGAATTTTCTTATTTAATAAAAGGTTAGTTCCAAATATGAGGAATTTGTGTGAGTGAATTTAAAAGAAAGTCTTCATCAGCATGCTGAAAATTACTCATAAAAACATTTCACAATTTGAATATATATTTGATACTTAAGCAGACCATTTTTCACGAAGATCTAGGCTTATTTTAGTTTTCGATTCCTTACTGTGTAGATTCTCGATACTTTAAGTAGGAATCTAGTTTACATCCCGCCTAATAATACTTCCCCAAGTTAATCAGCGCTAACTATCTTGAATCTTTTACGAACTACTTAAAAATTCTCACAGAAAAGCCTCTAAGCATTTTAGTGCTCCTGAGGAGAAAAGAAAAATTATAACCTATTAACACGTTTCTATTCTTATAATTAGGCGCGAACACTTTATCTCGCGTGCGCCTTGCTCAAGTACCGGTACTTAAGAATAGGTACCTGAAATAAAATTACGCAGAAGCTGTTTACATATAAAATATAAGTATTGCAATTTTTTTATTTACGCTTTTCAAAATGGGAGCAGTGAGCCGTTCGATAGTGCGAATTTAGTTTTGAAAAACACGCGTGTGGTAGTGCTACGATTGCTACGATTGCTACGATTCTTTATGATATTTTGAAGTTCTTTCGATTATTCTCTTATCGTGTTATTCTTTTTCTGCTTATATAATATATAGGTGACTTCATTTCACTTGACATTTATACAGCCAGCTCATTCAACTTAGTCACTGAGTGGTTACTCTGGATCCAAGTCTATATGTAGAAAGTTTTTTTTATGATAAGTAGAAATCATAATATCGTTACTATTAAACATGTGATTTAGGCTGGGACCGAATAAATTATCGAAACGCATTGTTTTACTTTATCTCGATGTTATATAAACGCGAGATTTGGTACGGTTGTGCATATTTTTATATTGAGTTAGCTATATATAAAGCAACTTTAAATAATAGTGGCTTAATCATAATATTATTTACAGTATTGCGTAAGATTTTTTTTATTAAACAGGTGTAATACAAATCTAGAGCCTGGGATATAGAGTTAGATAAGACTTCTCTCAAATGCTAACATATGAGTAGATTATCTATTTGACGGGTAGGAAGTATGTGTACGGCACTTAGTGTGTGTATGGAACAATACATATTATTAAATTGATCTTCACTCAGTCCCAGTGGCATAAGCATCCCTAACCCTTCATCAATCACTCTGTATACTTCTTTCACTTACCTGGGCGATCCTCACACTACTACTCTGTAATTGTCTTCATCGAAAATTACGAGTGACAACAGCAGACTATTAACATTAAATGCCGTGTCAACGTTAGTACATTATGATAGTTATATAATTATCCGTTAATAATAACGACCGTTGAGGATTTAATAAGATACATACCTATGTATAGTTAATATTTTTAATGCTGAGATTTATCTAGGTTTGGTGTGATCTTTAAAAAAACCTCCTTTAGAACATTTAATTGAGTCAATAACCTACAATACTATTTATTCCCTTTCCCTCACACAGCACAAGAGCTAGTCTCTTTTTTGGAGAGGTAAGCGATTATAAAATATGTAATTGAGTAATGTACAATACTCAATTAACTTATGTTATAAAAATTGTAAAAATTTTCAAAATAATAATTTAATTTACGATTTCGAAAGACCGAATGAAACTGTCTTCTATTATTGTTATTAATATATTATTACAAAGATTGCGGTTGCAAAAAGAATAATCCTAAATAATCAGGAAAGGTCTTAATATTAATGATAAGTAGCTTGTTGGTCTAGTGGTCTAAGGTTCCAGCCTCGTTTCGAGAGACCACCAGGATAGTCCTATTTTCATGACATAAGTTTGTAGCTTAGTTTGAAAATAGTGAGATTATGTCTTATGTATTTTGTGTATCAATGTCTATTTGTTTACAAAAAAAAGAGTGTAATCTTGCGTTGTGTGTGCAAGACTCGATCCGCCATACACATTTATAATTAAATATACAAAAGTTCTTGTAAAGCAGACGTAGATGCCGCGCCGATAGGATCTACCGTAACGAAATTGCGCGATCTTCGAGTCGCGCGTCCCGCGGATTAGATTACGACGATTCCGGTTGTAAATCGGAATCACCGAAGAGGGGGCGGTAAAGGGAGGAAAAAAGGAACTTGGATTAACGGATAAGGGTCGATGATGGGTAGGGAATCCAGTCGAAGGACCAGTGGATCTCGGGGAATCGGGAATCTGAAGGACTGCTCGCCTCACCTCGTGTATGACGCCTCCGTTACTCCCACAGTCGCAGTCGAGATCGCACAAACAACACGCGGGCGGGCAGATCTCTGCTTCCAAACGATGACGAAAATATCACTCACTTTACCTGCGGCTCACATAATAATCACTGTGCACAAATCATAAGATCACAATACAGTACTGGTGCACCGGAGTTGAACAAATCCACACCACTAATTTAATCGCGATGTCGCAACCGAACAAGTATCGCGTCGCGTTAACGTCTGCTGATATTAAGGTCATTATTCACACTAAAGACAAGTAGTAGGGAAAAAGGATAAGTGGGAATTTGAACGTGGAAAGATGTCAATAATATAGGTCGCGACCGATTCTCAAGAAGCACCAAAAAATGTAAATAATGGACCCACCCAAACAGTATTCTGTATAAATTATTGTACTAAACTCGTAGGCGGTTGTACGTTAACGTTAACATAGTTTGACCAGTGTTCTTAGGCATACTTATAGAAGCTGGTGAAGAATAATTTAAAAAAGAATATCTTCATATTTTGCTGCACCAGTGAGGACGTAGAAAATAGTCGAAAAATGAATAAAATATCAACATGGTTTTATTTTATAATTAATAATCTTTAAAAAATGTTTAGACCATGGTTTTCCACTCACAGTTATCAACATAATCAACGCTTCATTGATCAACGTATTAGTGGAGTTTCAATATTGATTCTAAGACTATTTTACTAATACAATCATTTAAACTGGTACATTAAAGAATTTAGTAACCTTTGCTTCAAATTACAATGATCCAAGAAAAAATATACCCAAGTTGTTAATAAATCAGTTTTGGGTTCTAAGTGTCACAGATGGTATTAAAACTTAACATTGGATTTAGGATTCACGCTAGTAGCCACCTGCGGTCGTTTGCTTTGAGTGTTGTCTCCGTGAATTAACGTATATGAGCGGTACTTTACATTCGTGTCTGCGCAATACTGGGCGGACCATTTCCTATTGAAGCGGTGTTGATAGTTTATACATCGAAGAAACTATATTCCCTAAGTGAAGCGATATATATTGGATTTATGTTAGGATGTACAATGTAATTAGTTAACTATGGAATGCTTGCATGGAAATTAAATTAATTAAAAACAAATTAAAGACGTCACCCGAACAATGATGTACGGCACATTGTGGTGTAGTCAGTAGTTCTACTATCCGATGGAGTTATGCCGTGTTGAAATATGCCCTGTGGTAGAACAACACACAAGATGGCGGACTTGTCAGATGTTGAACTGGAGAGATATCAAGAGAAAAATGATGAAATATGCTTGTCAACCATATGTATGGAAGAGAGAATTAGCCGTTATTGTTAAAAAAAACTGGTTTGAATAGAACAATGCTGTACAGCATAATTATTTCATTGAACTCTGTCAACATCATTTTGAAAGTAATTATTCTTACACTTTTTGTTTTCTACCAAGCGTGTAATGATATGTATTCTTTGTTTTTTTTTTAAATAAATACAACTTTCATATAATACAATCTGTTATTTTCACGTTATGGAACAACTCTGTCAAACACATGCCATGCAGTATTGTTATACTGAAAAAAAGTTTCGTATGTGCCTTAATCCTCATATTTTCATCTAAGATTACAATTTGATAAAAAAGTGTAACATTATCATGTACAATGTGTTGAAAACGGACATCGAATATTATTTTTTCTCAGTTCCTGTAAAATAACCAAAATGTGCCGTACATCGTTGTTTGAATGATGTCTCCAATTATCCTTGCGTAACATACTCGTAAGTGTATTCCACTATAATGTTTTATGATACATTGACACATAATTTGCGGTGGTGGGTCAGATTTGACCCGGGTGTTTATAAAAATATGAATTACGCTACAAATGTACGTTTAATGCTGTTTTCCTTCAATCTAATCTTTTATTAAATATATTCAAATAATTTGAGATACAAATAAATGTTATCGGACGAGATTCAAATGAGTTATTGATACAAATGTGAAAAAATGCTCAAAAACTGACCTAAGACCTGTCGGATTGAATCTCAGCGCTTACGCCGAAACATATATTGTCAACATTTTGAGCGGGTAGACAAAGAATACATAAATAAATCTATGTATTTGTTTTAACTTATTTTCGTCTGGCGGCCCCTAGACAATGCTAGTAATATAAATATTTGAGGGGCGTTGCGCCTACCTTTAAGTTTTATGACACTACTTGCTCGTGTTCCGACGAGAAGATCACATGCTCAGTGGATGTTTGTATTTTGGCTGTGTAGGGCGTCTGTTGATGCGTGAGAATATATACATTATTCGTAATATTTTTCATACATTTCATACAAACACGCTGATTATTGAGGCTTTTAACAGGACCATCCTCAAGTAACTTTCCTGGTCGCGCCAAGTCTTCCGCATCATCGACATTTGTGTCGTATATTTTTCTAACCATTCTCTCTTCATTCATCCGTTCCATATGACCCAACATCCAAGTTATCCATTCTTAATCTCACTCACGAGATTTTGTAAATTTTTGAATTATTTTAAATTGGCCGACACGATCTTAGTATGTACATCAGATTAATTAGATAATCAAAAAATCTATTTAGTTGGATGTTAATTATTAAAGATTGATGTTCAGTGGTGTGTTGGTGTGCTGCAACACTTAGGTTAAGGCTTCCCGCTTAACGTCGTTAACTGGATGTTTCAGAAAGATATATTCTTCCTGAAAATTGAAATTATTAAAATGCTAATATTATCTGTGATTTATGTACCCATTATATGTTTCAGCGCTTACCTGGATAATTTCGCCTCTCCGTATTTTTACGATTCCCATTAAGCTTACATTTAAGAGCTTATAAAGAGTCATGAAAGCTTGTCGGATCTAAATAATGGTTTTGATTAAGTTTAAAGCGATGATTTCTTAGGCACCATAAGCGCTTTGCACCCATTTATTGAATTTATAGTTAGTGAAAGTATGGAAGTAAAAATTAAGTATTGGGATAAATTGACCAGTTACAACTATCATTTACAACAAATGGATTAAAAGTAATTAAATGAAAGGCTTTATTTTGGAATTGCGATTCAATAGATTTACTGATATCTGGGAAGATGATTTAAAATACTATATTGAATAATAGATTGTTTTCATATTAAAAAGACAGCTTTGAATTCTTCATTAATTTGTACGTTTAAATAAAAACGTTAATATTTACATATCTTATTATTTATTTCTAAATTGTTCTTGAAAAAACACTAATATGAATCAGTTACCATATCTACTCTATTTTTTTCATAGTACGTAACATAATAATTTAAACAAATAGAAAATAAATTATCCAATATAAAATGGAATTGAATACAATATTAATTATGATTAGTATTAGTGAAATTATTAATGCACTTTAACATAATATCTGTAACTACAATTCTATATAATAATATTTTGTCCTGTATTATTAATTTTTATTGATATTTATTTAATATATAAAATAAATATTTACGCTTTTAATATTTATTTAAATGTTTATTACTACTGAAATATTATTATACCTCTTTATGTTATAAAAAATTCTTCATAATAATAACAAATTAATTTTTTTTTCTTTACAGAATTTAATATAATAAATTATGTTAATTATACCAGTAAAATTTGAAAATTTCGTCCGCAATCCACAATCGCGAAGCTATTCTGAGCATCTGAATAGAAAGGCAGCGAATGAAAAACGTACACATTGAAAAATCGGCAAAGCTTCCACTCATAAATTACATCCCTCCGTACAAAATGTCGCCATGACTTTACGACGGCAATTTCCCATCCGAAAATGGCGCCAAAAAAGGACGAACGGCAACGCCTTGAACACTTAGCGAGGGCTAACAAAATCTTATTTCGATTGGGCAGCAATCAGAATGCTGTTGAAGATCGCACGTGAGTCGCATGGCCAAGCTGCGCGAGGACGGAGGTGGGGCAGGGGGTCGGGGGGCGGGTACCGCTCCGCCTCCGCCTCCGTCGTCCGGCGAAAAACGCGCGTCCTCTCAAAAACAAACAGAAATGACGTACGAAATGACAAAGCAACGGGTGAATGCTTGTTTACTATCGCGAAAGAAAAAATATGCATGGCTTTGTTTTCTGTTTTTCCTGCTGGACATTCTGTTCCCGATAAACAATTACTATTTAATTATTAATTTTAATAAATATTTATTAACTTAGAAATATTTATGAAACAGCCTTTAAGTTATCCGCCAGCTTTTTAAAATTATAATGCAAATAATTGAAGAGCGACTCTTTGACATGAACCAAATAAAAAAATAAAAAAGTAAGATGTAGTAAGGTTAGACTGTACGACTTAAAGATTCTCTAAAAATTTCATCTACGGTAAAAAAAACACAAATCCCTATAATTTTTGTTCTCAGTTTCACGACTAACATATTTTTATCTAATTAGTTCTTTTTCGAAAAAAAATTTAAAATCATAATTCGATAACTAATATATACTTTACTTTTGTCATTCATATTACATAATTTCTTTGAATCAAACATAAATAGATTATTTAATGCTCATTGATTATCCCAGAACGCAAACTTATGAGTCTCAAAAAAGTTAATTCTTTGATTTTATTTGAGCTATCAGTATATTTATAATATTATATGTAACTGTGCAATCGGTGCCTGCTTCAAATAATTCCGATATTTTTTTAATTTACTATATCTACGTGTCTTCACACTAAAAATGCGTAAAAACAAATCGTGAGTGAAACAAACCTTTATTTAATATAATATTTAAAAGTATTTTTACATATTATATTACATAAAGGCATAACATATTACATATCACATCTTTAATATTTATAAAATTACTTTGTGACAAAGTGTTTTTTCTTATTATATAAAAAATATAAAAAAAACACTTTACTTAAACCAATATTTATTGATAAATCAACATGTTTCAAGACCAATGGCCCCTTCTTCAGAATGCAATATAAATTAAGATTAAAAATATTATATAAGCATAGGCAAAAAACAAAACTATGAATATAAGTGATGGGTAACTAATTAAGAATTACTGTGAAAACAAATTTAAAAGATAACTATTAGCAACAAAAATTTTGTTATTTATAATAATGTTTATTTTACTATTAATACTTTTTCTTATTTCTAATTTATTTAATCGTTATTTGTATATAACATTTCTAAACCCTTATAAATGTCAAAATAATGGTTTGTTTCTGAAAGTTGATTGGAAAATTCCGAATAGTTGCTATTTAAATATCTAAAGTGCTCCTTAATTTTAATATTGAAATTTCTGCAAGTTATATAAAAATAATTGCAGTCATACCAAATTAATTTGTAGACCCCCAATTTTTTTAAATCATCCTTATTATATATATTATAAATCTTAATTTGTTATTGGGGTAGAAAGCTTTATCTTCTTAATTTCTGCCTCACAATTATAAAATAATTAGATATAAATTGTTTAAAATAGCCATATGTAGAACATTGGAGACTAGATAAATGCGTTAAAGGGAAGTTTATTACGTGGAACATCAGCAAAGTAAATAATCGGAAACTAGGTATGTTAAAAAATAAATTCACTATACGGAATAAGCGAAAAGGAGATACTAAAAGTTTGTTTACAGGAAGATCGTTGGACGACGGACTACCCGTATATCGAAAAATACATTAAATTTTTTCAATATTTATTTTGATCGCATTGATTTCTCTTTGATGTTAAGGGTAGGTGCCTCCACTCCCCCTCTCTCTTAGCCCGCAGTCGGTTAAATTCTGCGGCCGAGAATTAAGCCGCCATTCAAGTATCCCTTTGCCGCCATCGTATTAATAATTCAAGCGAGGTAGCCGAATGAATCGCATGCAAATTCTGGTCTTGAGCAGATTGTAGACTTTTGTTGGTGCTGCAACGGGATGATGAGGGGCAAGGAGGGGGGAGGGGGGGTCAGCGGTCAGATCATAATGGAAGGCGTGACCTCACGCAGGACGATTAACAATTCATGTCTTGTTGTTTATACATTTATTCCGGCTCCGGGGATTCAGGATGTAGGGTAAGTGTGCAGCGATATTTGTCTTGTAAAAGTTATACCCCTAGTTTTCGAAATCAATTTTACTTATCCGGAAATGGGGAAAATATTGTTATGGAAGACACAAGGGTTGAGGGTTGTGCTCGAGGTGAATATTTCTCAATAGAATTACAAATTTTAATATTTTAAGTCACTAATATTTTATTAATGTACGAAATGTACAATCTCCGAATTTATTACGCATGCCTATAAGATATCCGTTAACGCAATGATCGTGGCTTACCTGAAATATTGTCAGAGCTTTTCATCTATCATTTGTAATTGATGAAATCAAGAAATTAAAAATCTAATAAATATCCTATTAATTAAGTACATACACGAGGAAAATTACGTTATATTTAGACGTTATGATCTATCAAATAGGTTTATCTATTGTATAATTATTATAATCAATACAAAATTCATAACAGTATAAAATTGGTGTAAAAACACACTATGGTTTTTTACTTTACTCAACTAGTACCAGTATTTACTGCCGCTACTATCAAATAGAGTAGATACACGTGGCTGGTACATGTTTTGTGGAAGCCTGTGGAAAGCCTAAACCGAGAGTTCCTCTTATGCTCACCACGCAGGAGAAACTCGACGTCCCGAACGTCGTGCAACGACTATACTCCGTTGTACTCTACTATATACGAGATTACACTCGGCTAAATTACGGGATTGATCTGATAGGATGTGAAGGGGCTAGCAGCACAGTAAATGAAAGAATTTTGTTGCGTAAATAAGCTCCAACTATATAACGAAAATGACAGAAGAAAAATGAAATAAGATACAAATGGGATACAATTTAGTTTTTTTTTAATAATAATTATATAAAGCAAAAATCTAAAAACAATATTTATTATAATATTACATGGATAGTGTCTATCAGTTGTGACCTTTTTTGTGAAGATTTTAACGTGACCAATTATGCAGCCCAGGAACGAACAGAGTGGAGCAGGATAACTAAAGTAGTCGGCAAATATAGGGTGAATATTATGTTCCAGGCCGATTTTATTTGATCGCCATTTCGGTTTGACATATATTTGTTTATTCATATTTAGTAGTCGTAAATAATAATTAATTACAATTTATTGTGAAGTATATAACGCTTCAAAAACGTGTTATACCATTAAAAAAAATTAACTAAATAATAATAACAATGCTGTAACTATTGATGGTGATCGGTATCGTCACGTGTTGGAAAATTTCTTGGTAGCCGAATTGAGTCGATTGGGCCTGAAACATATGTGGTTTCAACAGGACTGTGCCACCCCTTACACACAGTCCGAGCTATGCTTGAAATTTTGCGAAAAAAATTTCTCGGCCGCATAACGTTATGATATCGACTGGTCCTGATTTGACGGGTCCTGACTTTTTTCTGTAGAGTTACTTGAAAGGAATGGTCTACGCCAATAAGCCAATAACAATTCTGATGCTACAAGACAATATTAGAAATGAAATTGCTGAAATAACTAGCGAAGTGTACGAGAATGTTATGAAAAATGTCGTTAAAACACCATGCCTTAGTGCCGCTGCCGGAAGCGACTATTTGACCAATATTATATTTTATAAATAATTGTAATAAATCATGTAATTGATAAATAAAAATAAAATTTAAAAATTCTATTTCATTTTCTAGTTATTAAAAAACTACATCGGCCTGGAACATAATATTTATCCTGCACATAAGATTATGAACTGGATTAGGCGAGGATAAAAATAAGAGTAACAAAAATAAGTAATTGAATTAATGTAGATTATCTCATAACGCAACTTTTGAAATTTTTTTAAATCACTCTTTAATACTTGTTCTAATAATAAATAAATAAATACTCCAATAAGAGCTCAGCCCAAGACGCAATGGGAATATCATGTCTTAGTATGACAATCGAATATTACTAGTTTAAGTCCCAACTATAATTATTCAAATCGAATTACATAAATGTGTTTAATTTTTGTTAGTTTTTTTAGGGCAGTATTCTGTAAAGATACATATGTAAATGAAATAAATGGTTGCCCCGACATGACTTGCCTTTCATGGCCTTGTACGTGGTCCAGAAACGTCGGTGTTAAAAATATCTCGATAATGCTTTTCGAATAGCATTTTATTCCTTCTCGGTGGGAAATAGATAAAATGCTCGGGTTCATGAATCATTAAAATTGATGAGATTCGCCCTGCCCCAGGCATATAATATGTACATTCTCGAGGAGTCTAAATTATTTGATTTAACAAATTAGTTTCATACAGTCAGAGCACGGATCGCAATCAATTCATAAATATTAATACATCCTTATGTTTCATTCAATTTAGACAAAAAAGACATATCCTCCAAACGCTTACTAAATGAATGAGTTAAATAACTGTACAATTTTAATAATATAAAACTAATACATACCTGTATATAAGTGTAAACGATAAATATATATATTTATTTTGTTTACTGAATAGTTAATTTATTTTAATACGTTCATCTCTGAAGGATATTTTGAAATAATCATTTTATTCATATGCTTAAAGACACGCAATTTTTATTTAAAAAACGATGGAGTTGAATTTATAGTTTTGTATATTTGAAAGATAATAAATAATATTAAAATAAGGGAGAATTTTCAGAATTGTATTCGATTATGTAATATTTATATGTTTAATAATAATAATAATGTTTTTTTTTCAGCGTGATCAGGTTTTTTTTTTAAAACCCGATTCGCCATAAAGATAATACATTAAAGTTACGAAATAAATATAATGTTATAAAAAAGAAAACCAGAGAAAATATAAAAAATAAAAAAAGTTCACACATATATATAAATTTAAACAAAATATAAATACTTCAGTCACAGTCATTATTATATATGTAGCTATTCTGTAGGCGTTGCCATTCTCTGGTCAGGGAACCAGCTTTCCGTGAGAGCGCCGTTTGCAGCCGCAGCTTTACGCCCGTAACTCGATGTTTCAGAAGCGGAACGAATCCATGTATACGGCCTTCGGTAAACATTGTAGATACGCTGCAATAACGCGCCAATCCGAACAAATTTCTGTATGAGTTGTTGTATTTAATTCGGAGAAAGTTATCCGTCACTTGCTTGTATTTAGATCAGAGCTCGCAGGTATACATGCTGGTGAAGAACGATTTAAACAGGATCCTCTTCACCTAATAATATAATATAAAATCAATAATTTATTGTTATAATCATTGTCTAAATTATTTTTTCATGTAGTAGTAAATATACTGATAGTATCTATATTTATACAACGAAATAGCCGTTAATTTAAAGCTGTCACTCTTGTCAAGTTCGTGTCCTATTACGGGATGATGGGAAAAAAGAATAATAATTAATAAATCTGGATTAAATTAACTTACCTATATACGAATAGTAATTAGCAGATGTGAAAGCAAAAATGGCGCTTTCTTTTTGAACTTCCATTTATATTGGACCAATTTAAATTTCAGAGTCATCAAATCAACAGATGTGGCCACATTTGTGATTGAACATTTCCATTAGTTGGAGACAATGGGCCGCCCCGACCGTTTTATCAGAATATTAATTAATTCCCGCCCACGGCAGGCGGGAAGGTGACTCAGACAATGGGACAGTTATTTGAGATTCATTTTCCGAAATCACACAGATTGCTGTAAACTCATCTTTGGGACGTTAGCGAGCCAGTTTACCATACTAACCCTGGCTAGAATCACGATTATTTTTATTTTCATTAACAGCCAAAAGTTCTATTTAATTAAATTTCTTGCCATGTTCTTTAATATGATTGAAATGATTAACTTAAATCATTACACTTTGGATCATTTGAAAAGTTTGCGATCTGATAAAAAAAAATTGCGTTGTATTGTTACACCTGTCTGACAAACATCAAGGCGATTGACCGAGTAGTCAGTATGTGATGAAAATTGGTTTAAATAATGTCATCTTAGTGTGATTTTAAAATTGTGCATCGTGTTTTGATAAAGTTTTCTTGACGCTCTAAAAATATCATGACAAAATAAATCATTAATTAAGTGCAACTTATTGTTTTAGAGAAAAACCGACTAATGGAGTTTGACATTTCTAAGGCTGTAGGCGTCTTATATAAATAATATCCTAACCAAATAATTAAATGTGAGAAACCTATCGAACAGATAGGTGCCACATTTATTTACCGTTAATCACAAACGATATCGAATACAGATTTTTCACGACTGTTTGAAACATTTTTAGAAGGATATCACTAATTTTATTCGTCGATTTACAAACCACTGATACTATACATCAGAAATAAAATAATAATGAAAACGAAGAAAGAAAAGAAAAATAAGTCTTAGTCTAAGACTTCCATTTTTGGATGCTCAGTTATTAAATTTTAAAACATCCATATCGAGTAGGTACTGTGTAAATCTTTTGGTCGTAGAAAAAACAAAAGTTTCAGGTTAATGCAGGTACCCATACAAGGAGTATCGAAAATTACCAAATTTTTGTACAATTTGCTATCCCATCTACCTTATTTACCTGATTTTGGCTTCGCGTGGCTTCCGCTTGTTACCGAACCCCAAGAAAAATCCACGATGACATGCGGCTTTCTTTAAAGGGTGAGAAGGAAGCGGCGATAAATGGCTGTTTTGAGAGGTTTGAGATATTCCAGGATATTATAATGTTACTGAAACATCGCTGGACAAAGTGTGTTGAAGTTTAGGAAGATTATTATTATTAAGGAGAACATATTCTTATTGCGAAGATGTAATTATTCAGAACATAGGTCTGTGATATTTTAAATACTATTTAAATGTATTACTTAGATATATATACATATAAAATCAATTTTATCGGAAAATATTGTTGTTGCTACCGGGATTCGAACCTGGATCTCTTTCCAATCCGGAGAAGGTGCATTAAACGACTTTGCTACAGCACACAGTACTTTTAATAACAATTTTTTAATAAATACACCTTCCCCGGATTAAAAAGAGATCCAGGTTTGAATTGATTGATTTTGTTTGTATCTCTTTTTAACTAATACATTTAATTAGTATTTAGATTATTATTATTTTATTTATATTGTATTTAGGCCCTTATGGGCTTATACAAAATGAATTATAAAAAAACTTGTGCAGCTACACAAGTAGCGTGGAATATATATAAAATATAAATGGTTAAAATTGATTTAAAAGAAGAAAAAAAAAGTTTAAATAATAAGAGTAATTTCAAGAAGAAAAATACATTATTTCACTTTCAGATCGCGAACATTTTAAATGATCTACGTATATCACAGTTTTACATGTCTTATGTTAGTTATTAAAAAATAATAATTAATTTTGATTTTTTCTAATGTATAATGACAAAATTATGCTTAGTGAACACACATTCAAAAATATTATTATAAAACATCTACACATGTAATGAATTCTGTCGAATAAGCGCGTGGATGTGGCAATCCCACCGTAATAAATATCACTGTTCTAGAAATCGAAATGCGTTTGCCAAATTTTCGAGTGGATAACATATCGCCGCTGGCAATAGTCCGGACATTTAGACATTTTCTTATAAAACCGATACTTCATCCAGATTCAAAAATGAATGAAAAAGCACAATTCGAACCGCAACCGAATATGTGATGTTACTTAAAATGTGAAGCATTTAATAAGCTGGAACGCTATTTACTTACTCACTTACCATCACGCCGTATAAAGAATAGAGCGCCACACTCTTCTGTCATGACACATAATTCTCACCTCATCCACATTCATACATCTTCTCATACAAGCTCGCCGATTGTTGAGGCTTCTAACAGAACCATCCTCCATTATCTGGTTTACCTGGTCGTGCCAAGTCTTCCGCGGACGTCCTCTATTTCTGGTGTCATCAACACTTACGTCATATTTCTTTCTTACCATTTTCTCCTCATTCATCCGTTCCATATGACCAAACCACCTAAGTGATCCTTTCTTAATCTTACTCACTATACTAATATCAGCTTTATATTTTTCCCTTATTTCTTCATTCCTTACTCTGTCATAAATAGATTTGCCACATATACGGCATTCAGTTCACTTTCATACATCAGTGTCAGTACGAAGACTCCATTATGCACCGCTAGTCTTGCTTCGGTTGGCAAATTCCCGTTAGATATAATTCTATTCAAAGCGCCGTTCACTTTATTTCCTGCAGTCACCCTCCTTTCGATATCATTCTATGTCTTTCCGTTTCTATCGAACATACTTCCCAAATACACAAACTCATCTACTTGTTCCAAACATTCATTATCTACAAGTATTTTGCACGTCGTCTTGCTTTCCTCTTTCTCGAATACCATCACTTTCGACTTGTTGACATTCATAATAAGGTCGCTTTCCTTGCATACATCGTACCTTCTACTCACTAGCCTATGTAATAATACTGCATCATCGGTGTACAATAAATAGCATACAATCAAATCGCCAATTTTCGCTCCTACATTCCAACGCTGTTTCATTTAATTAAATTAAAAACCAATCCCATTTTTCAAATGAACTTCGACTCGATGCAAAAAAGTCTATTAATTGAATAAGAACATGAAGGTGTTTTAATTCAATAGCGAAGGATTTAAGTTCTTTTAAATTATTTTTTATTATTGATAAAACGAACCAAATTGCACAGTATCGACCCGTCATAGATCACAGGGCACAGGGCCGTTATAGAATTAAGCAATTTACAAAAATAAATTATTTTCAATTGTACGTAATTGCATGTAATATTATTAATATAACGAATACAATTGAGTTTACGACCTAATGTTACATTAAAGAAAAAAACCTCACAATGTGTAATTATGTAAGAAATCTTTTATAGTCTATATATGAAGTCACTGTAATAGAAATCACAGAAAACTGTTGTAGCAAATGACACGAGAATTGCGTAAATTTAATAAAAATACAACAAGTGTTGACAAATAAAACATTAACTATAATAATATGTAAGTGTATTATCGGAGCTCTTACGGTGAGTATAGTCAAATTCGTATACAGAAGCTTTTATTCGCTATTGAAAGAAGGTATTTTGTTCGTCGGTATATATCTACTTACGCCCTGTGTTCGTCCCATACAGTGGATAAGTAGCCACTGTGGATTCGAAAAAATGAATAAAACATTTCTCCAAGTCTGCTTGAGAGTGTTCGATTTACAAATAGAACAGAAACCCTTATTGGTAAGTGTCTAACTAACGGGAATGTTGCTAGAGATGTGGGTGGGTAGGTACATAACCAAACAAAGGGAGATGGTGCCATTTTGTGTAATTCATTGATCTCAAAGGAATGTGCTCAAAGACTGTTAATTTCGCGATGTCTCCCAATTTGTTATTTCACGATTGTTCGATCCGACGCCCTCAGTTAAATTATTTACTTATTTGGCAGTTTCGAAATTAGCACTCGTTTGTATAGCAGAACTTTCCGAAAAGAATAATTAGAGATAATATAACGAAATGTTTTGGCACAGAGCTTTTTTCTACTTATTATATTTTGCGTCCACATAATAGATGATAATTTTTTAATACACTTTAGAATAGTAATAGATACGCCGGCGTAATAATTTTCTCAGAGTCGTTCGATGATTAATATGATGAAGGCGTGAGATGCGTGTGATGTAGAGACACGCCGAGAGACAGTAAATATAAATACAAATCAGACGGATCAATTTACTCACCATATACAATGCAATATACAGCGCTTAAAATATGATGGTGAGTAGACACACACTTAAAAGAACGTTGAAAATCGAGAAAATTCGTAGTATATTCCCTCTGAATTTGCGTATGAAAACAACCATAATATGTAACACTACCTAAAATGAAAGAAAATATATTCTAAAATTCACAAAGAATGGTATGGCGATTATCATACGTTGTATTCTGTTATTTATCATTTGGATTTGTAGTTATATCGCTAATTTAAATAATAAAAAATGTACAAATTTTAGTATCGTATTTGGTTATTAAGTGAATGTAAAATCAATAATAATAAATAACCACGTACTTTCTACAGTATACAATATTTGATTTGTTAAGCCGCCGTGCACGGGATCAGCTTATTGAACTACTTCATTCAATCATCGGAAGTGCTAGGTTGATCAAACAATATATGCCCCGACGATATTACTGGAAGTAATACAGCGAAACCTTAAATACCCTTGGGCTACCATTGACAAGATACGTATGTATGTACACGTACTGTTGTCTCGCTGTACAGCGTGTTTGAATGATTTAACAAAAAAAATGTCTAATCCAGTATGTCTGTTGAATCATATTTATTTAACGTATGTAAGGTATGGTATATGATATAGAAAATACACGATATTTTTGACACGGTGAACTCTCGCGATTCGCGAATGTAAAATAATATTTAAGATACTTCAGCAAAAAATTAACATTCATGCTTTTGAAAATTATATTATTTGCTTATTTAACTGATGAGATATCAAAAGATCGAGACGCAAATTGTATCAAATAGAATATGATATTTTTTTTAAAAGTGTCTACAAGTAAGTAAGAACCGGGGAGGAGCGACGAGGGGGGGAAACCCGTGATAATAAAATGAAGGAGACAAATAATTTATTGCTCAGGTCAGAGAGTTTCCAAAGTTCCTGCCATCTTTCAGTTCCAATATATTATATTATCAATAGGGGCGATGGAACGGGGAGTTAGGGGACGAGAACTGAAACATGAAAGTCTGAGATTGTTTTTTGTGCATTCAGCAACATCCGCATTGTTCTTTTTGTTGAATTACCTGTTTCTTCGCATTACAACAAACTTTCTAGAGGTTCTCAACTAGGTTAAGGGTGATGTACCACGAGAGAGGAAAAGTTTGCTTCGGAACTATCTAAGAGCTTTTAAAAATAAGTGGATCTCTGATCGGCATTGGTTTTATTAGTTTTATTAACAATAATGCTTTTATCATAAAGATATATATTAAAATTGCTACACGAAAAGTAATTGTATAACAATATATAAGACTTCATTTATATGTTGGTAAAACTTACAATGAATTCTGGGTAAACGGGATGGGGCAATGGTCCTTACCTGTAACAAAAATAAATAAAAATCAGTGAGTACTAACATATAATTTTAATATTTGCTAATTAAATCGTGACAATTATTTATATATTATATTTAAAATCCTAGTCTTTTAACACTTGTTACCTATTTTAAATCTTCCGTGATAAAGAATTTACGCTATTTATAATCAGGCTTCATTAAAAAAAAAAATCTGTTTTTTCCCTGCAGGATTGAAGTTTGGTGCTAAGAAATTCTAGCCTATGTAAATTTTTCTGACAAAATTTAAGACTGGTAATTATTTAACTCTGAATAAAATGTTGAAAAAAATTTAGAATGTTGAAAATGGATTATTTAAAAAAAATCACTATTTTTTAAGAAGTAGCAAAAGAAAGAGAAAAATATGATTTGTGTACGAGTTTTATACTTTAATATGAAACTTAGTATGCTCATAGAATTGGCTTCGTATCTTATACTAGAAATAAAAATATCAATTATTATCCAAAACTATCTATAGATATTTAAAAAATATACATTTTCCATCTTGCATAAAATAAAATATATGTAGGTGAGTAATGCTACAAAAATACGATAATCCATTATCATGAAAAATAATCTATTCGATTAAATAAATAAATAATATATTTTTATTTACTTTC
Organism: Eubasilissa splendida; assembly: GCA_031772225.1. Lineage (NCBI taxonomy): Eukaryota > Metazoa > Arthropoda > Insecta > Trichoptera > Phryganeidae > Eubasilissa > Eubasilissa splendida. Next base: position 11,333,912 of record CM062850.1, on the reverse strand, counting down.
TTATTTTTTATTTTATTTTATTTATTTACTGCATGAAAATCTTTATAAATGAATTTTACAATAGTTTATTTTTTAAATAAATCGAAAGTAATAGATGTAAATGTGTATTTTGTTCAAAATGCGAAATATAATACATTATTGATGTCAATTTAATAAAAATATTGTTTTGGACAAGCTTAAGTGAACAAATTTTACTCTGCCAATTATTTTGGTGGATTAATAATTTACGATTTTTTATATGTAAAAATATATTAGACACATTGCGATTCTGTAAATTACAATATATGCCATGAAAACAATGTTAAGGTTACTATGTAGTATGTTGTACACATACTACAAGCTAGAGGGATAGAAATGCATGTCTTCCAGTGTAATTGTTATTTGTAAAGTTTTGCCATCAATCTTTCAAGATTGCGGATGGATTGTTGCGCAGAGTAATGGATGTATCCTAGCATTAGTATCAAAGTGCGGGTATCGCAGAACTTTCCCTCTCTGGGGGTGATAGTCACAACAGTCTGGAACGCATACGGGCATCAGCGTAAGGGGTGTATTATAGGGGTGGATAAATCGCAGTGTGATTCCGATCGCCATCGCCCACCCCATCCTCCGGTAGATATCGCCATCTGCTCGACCATTGTCGATAAAATGGTGCGCCACCCCTTACGGGTAGTGCCGCGCCGTAACCCATAACCATAAAGTGCAAACGCAAAGAATGCCGTCTTCGTGGTTAAGGGGAATATCTCTTAGATATAACCATTATGAAAGTTTCGTGTAAGTTTTCGATGCGATTGCCAATCTAGCTAGTTTCTAAAAAGCTTTTCGGCATTAGTAAATGTCTTGATAAAACAATGGCTTTTTAATTATAACTAATAGTTGGTCACATTTGATAAATATATGAACTTAGACTACGTTAGAAAGCACAATTAATTATGTTAATATTTATGTCAGTTATTTGTAATTTTTCTACGGAATTAAGAGGTTGTTATACTGCCTTATCCATTGCTTAAATATCCTAAATTCAAATTAAATGTATTAATTAGAAAGATATACATATAAAATCAATTTCATCGAAAAATATTGTTGTTGCTACCAGGATTCGAACCTGCATCTCTTCTAATCCGGGGAACGTGCATTAATCGATTATGCTACAGCACACAGTACATTAACGACAAATTTTCGAACCTATATGTTACACTTTTCAAATTCATACATCTATCGTTTCATTATTTGACAGCCAATATAATTTAAATATCCTTTCATTATTAGAATCTGTTTATCGTGTTCTGTGTTTACTATAATTTTATGTATCGGGTATAGCCCCTAAGATTAAATAAATAATTAGTACTTTTAACTCATTATACACGCAACTACATAATACATATGTAAAGTACTAGAAATGCTAAAAAGGAATGAAAAAAAATTGTGACATAAAGATGAACTACATTTTAAATATTTTATTTTATTTAACAGGCTGCTAATTTGGCCACAATTAGGTACAATTTGTCCTTAGAATTTGAAACTGGGATACTATATTGGGAACAATTTGTCATCATATTAAATTATTAATGTATTAATACAAAATAGTGTAATACGCAATCTACCATGGTAGATTTAATTATCAAGGAACAAACAATTCCTTTAAAAATCATAATTTTAAATAATAATGAGTATAATAAATTTATTAGATATTTAGTCTTTCTTAATCTGAATGTAATATCAAAGGTAAAAACATATTAAGTAATTAATCCTGAATAACAATGATTTCTTTCGATCCCTTCAGGACACAGGGGTGGCCTCTAGGGACAGGGGCGGCCCCTGTAGGGCGGGGGGCAGGTAACATCGGTCCGAGTTGGGTATAAACCACTTAAAACTTTTACTTCGCCAGTCGGAATTTTTATTCTCTACATCACGTGATCGCTGACTTGGCGCCCAACTTTTAACCGACTTGTGTTTTATAATAATGAAAAATAAAATCTAAAATAAAACACCACGCCGAGGGCTGCATTGAGGCTTGAAAACACCCTACCCTAATTCTTATTAAAGTCAATGTATACATTAATTTATTGTCATCATTTATATTATAAAAGTGATTACGAAAATATATAGATATCTAGAACCAGTTATCATTGAGAAAATTTTATTACTATTTTGAAAAAAAAAAAATTTAATATCTTGAAGAGAAAAATACTAATAATTTGTGACGTTCATATTCAATCCTACTTTGGTATTATTGTAAAACGACACATGACAACTTTACACATATATATTTAATTTATGATTTCAGCGAGCACTAGCAGGTATGTTGAACTATCGTCTCTTCTAGATGGTTTGCTTGAGAATATTATAAACTCGTATATTTATAATATACTAGGCGCGGTTTTTAAGTAAGTACTGTTGCCGGATATTCCCGGTATAGCGCTACGGCAATGGTTTGCTTCATCTGTTGACTCACCGCATGCAACGTTAGAGATATTCACATGGTGTGGCCATCTTGTAGTGAGTGGGTGAAATGTTCAAAACAATATATCAGCCTCATTCATTTTGTCCTGATTTGGCGTCAAGTGATTTCCTTATTTTCGCGGTTTCTTGGCGGCAAGCGTTTTCATGACGATGATGAACTCAAAGACGGAGTACACACATGGTTTTCATTCCAGGCGGTGTCGTTCTATGACGAGGAAATACAAAAATTGGTGCCTCGTTTTAACAAGTGTCTTAATAATAGTGGAGATAATGTTGAAAAGTAGTTTAAGGTGCATGTAGCGTGTAAAAATTATTGTAAAAAAGATGTATTTCTTTAAAAAAATCCGATTCTCTACATCTTACTCATTCTGCTTATTATGGAAAATTTGATGTTCGATATCCCTATTTTCATACAAAAACTCACTATTTTACATATGTACTTCACTACAGAACAAAAAATTCATTCGTGCGTCGGAGTTGCACTAGATCCTTCATTATTATTCCCTTGTGTTGTTATGTTTCAATTTCCGCTTGAATGTTTCAAACATCACGAAAAATCGTTCACATTCCCCTCGATGCTTGGCGCGAGTACCTACCACTGTTTATTTTAAAACGATTCTACGTAAATAAATAAAAATATTTTAACTCTTTTACAAAGAGGCAGAAGAAGCCTACCAGAATTGATTACTACGAGAAAGCAAACATGCCCAAGTCCGCCCCGGGAACCTAGCGGTTAGCTCATCACGCCAAATTTCAATTCGTCCGCCAAATCGTTTATAAATTGTGAGAATAAACTAGAAAACCTATTTAAGGGACTAGCTTTAGTTTTTATTGCGGTCTGTACTGCCACTTTGTACTGATTTCGACGAATTACGTTAATTTATTGTGCTATTACAGACTTTTAAATTACTCACGCTTATTCTAATAAAATACTTTTTTACTAAATTAAAGGGTCCGCCTGGGCGTATAAAAATTATTTTCAAATCATTTTATTGTTCAATAAAATATTTTTTTCACAAATTACATCTTAATCACGTTAGCTCACTTCACGCATATTTTTTATTATATCTACAACCTGTAAGTACTCAAATGACTGCTTAGAAAGTAATAACTTTTAGTATGATCGGATGTGGAAATAAAAAGAAATATGGTAATAATTTAACTAGTGTGTAAAAAGAACTATTAACCAGAGGTAAGTACTGTTGGAGAAATAATTTTGTATAATTTTATCCATCATAACGACTAAACTTGCTATCTCATTATTAACTGTTCGTAAACTATAATTTTAGATTATAAGACTATTTCATAATCTTTAAAAGTCAGTATATTTTATTTTATTATTTTTTATCCATAATTAGAAAAAACTTTTACTACATCTATGACATAATAAAACTAGCTTGTTTAAACATAACAATGATCCATCAATATCTTTTAATTTGCGCTCTTCAAGAATAGCACCCGCGACTCGCGGATTGTTATCCAACACTTAAATATTACAGAATATTTGGATTTCAATTAACAAAAAATCAAAAAAAAATATACTGATTTAAATGTTTCTCAACAATAAACAGGTGTTATTCGTTTGGATTCCTGTACATACGGGAATTCAAGGAAATGAATGTGCTGATAAACTGGTCAAGGAGACCACTCTTTCCGGAGTTTACTCTCATCAATTTCTTATTCTGACTTAATATGGTGAAAAACGTATGAATTCTATCTGAACTGCACAATCGATAGATCCAAATAATCACAAGGGTAATCGCCTCAAAATCATTCAAATATATACTCTTTGCACTTCCTGGATCTCCAAAAGGAAAGTCTCCATGAGAAAAATATCAAATATCTCTAGAATGAGAATTGGGAATTGCAAGGTAGCCTCACATTTATTCAGATTGGATGTAATAGATTGAGTGTGGTGTGTGTGGTGACTTGACCATATCTCTTTTGCTTGTCAATTGTGATCTCGTCAATGGTAATTTTCAACTCCCAGTTAACATGTTGTGTCATCTCCTTTTCCTTAACTCGCCACATTTAATCTGTATATCATTTTATTTGAACGATAATGGTATTGACTTGTAATATTATATTTCTTATTCTATAATGAATTAATTAATAATGGCTGAAGAAAAATAAATTTATAAACATTGGAAATAAAAAAATACCAATTACACCAACAATTTTCGCAGATGGTAAAAATCTGAAGGAAGTGACTGAAATAAAATATTTGGGAGTCATAATAAATTCTAAATTGAATTTATCGCAAAATACGTAACTAAAAAGATTACTATGAAAATCTCACTTCTAGGAAGAATCAGAATATTCATTAGTACTGAGTCTTGTAAAATAGTTTACAACTCTGTTACCACTCCTCACATCAACTAATGCACCAGCATTTTGTTTTTGGCTAATAAAGAAGAATTACATTTATTGTCAGTGTTGTAAAATATATGTTTTTCCTCCATTGATCATATTATTTTGGGCACCGCCAGAAGTCTTGGTGAAACTCTCACAGACACCTTCAATCCAAGGTTCAACATACTATTTCTTCCTGCGACTGTGAATCGAAGTCATGCTCGTATGGATGCATGTACAATACTTTTGTATACACATTAATATAACACCGACGTGTGTGTACTTTTTCACTGGGTTCTGCAATACATGTTCAGTCATAATACGTTTCCATCCCAGGCGTATAATAATTTTCAAACTAAAACATCGTTATTCATACGAATGTTTAAAATGTAATCTTCCATCGCAGCATGAAAGAGAACATGATTTTAAGTTAGTTAAAACTTAACGTTTGGGAGCGTAGCTTTCATTTAGTTAACACGTTCCGAACCGACGCGCAACGTCAGCTGTAACCCGGTCTGACGTGACATTGTAGCGTGACAACTTAAGTGTTCACTGCAATTATTCTAAGAATTTTTATTAAGCATTTTGTCTTACTGCATTTTAAAAAGAGTGATTAACAAATTGGACACATTTGCTGACGGAACAATTATTGTGTGAATTTTCAACTGTTTATTTTAACATAGAATATGTTACAGGCTTTTCAGCGGATTTTCAACTAAAATGTGTAACAAAACTGCGTTAAAAAACTGTATTAGAAATGTGCGTCGCATTTTATAGGATAGGAGTGTAATATATAAGAACGTTGTTTCAGATGTTTTGTAGAAACCAAAGAGGAAGAAATATTTCAACAAAATAAGATGAATATGAAATAAAATACAGATGACGTTTAAAGAGACCAAAACAAAATACAATGAGATGTATGTATGGTGAACGGTAGTAAACCACATATATTATATAAGTAGAGGTGGTATATCTGTGATATAGGTAATGCGTTGCTATAAATAAATTCATTATATTATATGTATAATATAAAATAAATCAATTTTATTAAGAAGAACACATTTTATTTGTGAAGTTGTAATTATTCAAAAGATAGGTCTGTGATATTTTAAATACTAATTAAATATATTAATTAGAAAGATATACATATAAAATCAATTTTATCGAAAAATATTGTTGTTGCGCTACCGGGATTCGAACCCCGATCTCTTTTCAATCCGGGGAAGGTGCAAAAATTTAATATTGATGAATTTTTAATTCATACTTTACTCAAAGGTATTTGAGATTCCGTAAAAAAAAGTAGATAGCTTTCAAATAATGGAAAAATAGATGTATTCATTTGAAAATTATAACACGTGAGTTAGAGTCGGTGTAACATAATTGGATAATGCACCTTCCTCATATTGGAAAGAGATCCAGGTTCGAATCCCAGTAGCGCAACAACAATATTTTTCGATAAAATTAATTTAATGTGTATGTCTTTCTAATTAATACATTAAATTAGTATTTCAAATATATTTTAGCCTAAAAAATATGAGGTAATTTACGTGTGATACAGTTGACGCGTTTTTATTTTCATTGAGAATATAATAAGTGCTGCTAAATAAATCTATTAGATTATATAAATAATAAATATATTTTATTCTAAAAAGTCTAACTACATTTTTCGCTATATGATTGCTGTAATTTACGGTATTAAACGTCCGTAAACATCAATGTTTTTTTTATGTATCTTGCAAAAGCGGCACGAGCGCTTCGCGGGGGAAATATGCAACGGCATAAACACGCGCGCAAATTGAGAAGCTAATTTGTTCCAAACAGACAGAAAATATGAAACACGAGAAAAATCATGTACAACACGGGTTAACACTTCATTAGCGTCGGTGTTTTGGAAAAAGAATAAATAAAACTCGGAACACGGTTCTCGAGCCGGAAGTACGGTGTAGACATTATAATAAAAGCAATAGGTGTTTCAGTCAGTTTCTGTGAATCGCTTCATAAACGGTGGATCACAGCAAATTTATTCACGGGAGAAACTGCTGCCTGTTTGCAAACATGTGAGCTGTGTTTTGCGGAGTTGTATTTTGTTGTTTTAGCCCGCTGCAAGAAAACATCAGCAAAATTAAGTTAAACTGTTACAAGAATGTACAAACACATTGTGAGTGAGAATGTTTTTAATTCTTCGTGTTCACATTATGTTAAAGCAACCCTTCTGCATGCTGCAGTTGCGATAAATTTATTATCTTAATTTCCATCGACTGGTAACATTTGCTCAAACTTTGATTACCTACCTATCATGGATTAGAGTGTTGAATTATAATTATATACTATACCTACCAAGGATTAGAGAGTTGAATTATATGTATATACTATACCTACCAAGGATTAGAGAGTTGAATTATATATAATATATTGAGGATAGAATTATTAAAATACTTATATTAATATAATATTTTCCTAATGCTACATTGATTACACCATATTACATTTTTTCAAATGTAGATGTATAGATAGAGTAAATTTAGAACTAATCCTTTATATATTTAATGTAAATCGATAAACAAATAAATGTAAATATTTACATCATAAAAACTATCTCGCAAGATGGGCATATTACAAAAAGAATTACCTATAAAAATTGTTATAAAATAAATTAACTGTATGACTGAACAGATGTTTTGTATAGTAATCATTCATAAATGTTTTCCGTTTCTATAAAATAAAAAAACCTTAAATAATCATAGACATTATACTCCAGATACTACTTATATATGGTTACAGAGGCATGGATGCTGAGAGGAACATGCATGTGCTGGACATTTATGAAAGGAAATTTTTGAGGCGTACCTTTGGGCCAGTTTTAGAAAAAGGATTCTGGTGTACATTAATGAGTTCTGTTATATGTTTAATGAGCTGAACGAGTCACCGTTTTTAAAATAGGAATATTTAATTAGTTGGGCTCTATGGAGAGTGCAGAAATCGCCGATGAACACAAGACCAATAGGACGCAGTAGTTTGAGAAAGCTGAAACTAAGATGAAGTGACTATACCCTTAAATATATTGTTGATGTTTGTAGCGTTAACGCAGCAGTTGTACGCCAGTCCTGAAGAAGATTATAAACAAAGTTGAATTTAAATACAATCTGAAATATATATTTACCTTAGAGATCCAAAACTGGACAGAAACGGTGCGAAACAGAGATAAATGAAAAACTCATGACGTTGTCCAGACCCACTAGAGGGTGTAGTACCAAGAGTTATGATAATTATGACATTAAAATTGTATCCAAAAAATAGCAATCAATCATCATCAGCTATTGTCAAACCGCTACTGGTTGAAGGCTTCCCATGACTATACCACTCTCTTCAGTCTTCCGTCAATTTTTGCCGTGTCACTCCCATTGCTCCGATAAATTCATTTATCCATCGAAGATTTGGGCATCCTGTAGGTTGTTTATTATCTCATGATTCAAGAACATTCCATGTTTATCGGTTATCTTAGCAGCTTGAAATATGGCTCGCCTATTGCACATTATCAATGGCGTATTTTTATCTTCTTTACCAATAGTTTATCTCCATACTTATTTCAATACTATACTGTGTTAAACAAAATTAACATTAAAGATTTTGATAACTCGTGCTATTAATTCAAAACATCTCGGTTATAGAATACATGTTAATAATTTTAGTACGGGGTGCGACATAAAGAACTCCCCGATTTTGAAACAAAAAAAAAATAAAATCAAAAAGATACAATAAAAAAAAATCATTTATGTTAAGTACACATAATGCAGTTTTTATTAACGTTTTTTAAACAACACGTTATTTAATTGACGGCCACCATTACTAATGTATTCGCTGAGCCTCTCTCGGAAGTTTTCCATAACTCTGCGAGTCATTTCGGGCGGAATAGCACCAACTTCCTGGGTGATCGCCTCTTTAAGAGCTTCTAAATTGTTGGGCCGATGTTGAAATATCTTGGATTTGAGGTAGATCCACAGAAAAAAATCACAGGCAAGTGTAGAAAGCAGCCGACATCACCATGCAAGGAGATAACGAGTCCATGAACATTTCTTTGATAAGAGAACGACGAGACGTGTGGGCAAAGTGGACGCACGATGCTCATCAGAATAAGCGATAACTGATACTAAAAACGGCAATCTGTTCAATGTCATCACTCCCACCACTCTACTCCATCCCGACGAGTAGCTGTGTCTCTTCAAAATCGGGAAATTCTTTATACCGCACCCTGTATTAAAGACAAGAATTTTGTCAAGTAAAATTGCAAACCATTTAGAAAATGTATTATTTGTTGCTGTCAACACACCGTGTCTTCAATATATTCTATCGAAAGAAATGCACTAGTAACACAAACCAGTAAATGAATAAACATGAAATAAAGTGTATATGGGGGAGAGATGTTTGGAATATTAATTGCGGGACGAGAGTTATTCTACACACTTGTTGGTCGAAATATATCCAATAGTTTATGACAAATTTACGCAACAGATAAAGTATAAACTCTTTGAAAATTAAATCTTACATATTTTTTACATTAGTGAATATTATATTGTCAGCGTTTAAATTTTCGTTCCAATCGAGTCATATATTTTTAAAAAGTCGCGAAGCTATTTAATTTCGTAAGTGGTACCAAAATTATCAGGTGGGTGACACCAATTTGAACATGTTGAAACAAAGAATATGCATTAGTTCATGTCTATATATTTGGTAGTCTGTGATTAGTAATGAATTTATTAGCTGCCCGAGAACGTACAACAGTAATTTTTCATTAAAAAAATGTTGTTTATAAATGATGATAAAAATTGCATGAAATGCCCGCAAAGTTGCATGAACAGCGTTTCCACAACGTTCTTTGCAGAATTGGAACTAAATTCACCTGTCAGATTTTCGTGCTCTGTGTATGCAAGCACGCGGTCCGTATGATTTCGAAGCCATTATTACGAGCTACCGAAACTTGGGTAATAACTTTAAGTCTTCCCCCAGAAGCGAGAAAAGCTTCCGGCTCAACATTGATTGTTTCTTTTTTCCAAATCGCATGTTAAGTTCGAGTTCGTGAGGAAATTCCCAGCTGTTAAAGTCGGAAAAGGCCGGAAAAATGCTTGTTTACTCAGACAACTACCCCGGCTGAGCGCTTTTTTCGAGGCTTATTTAACATTTTATTTAAAGTTCCATAAACAACTTTTAATTTCTGCAAATGCTTCCACGGCACGATCCAGACATCTTGGAAATTGAAACAATGCAAAAGAATGAAAATAAAAAGGGAACACTTTGAAAGCTCAAAGTCGTTATGTGAACGGGTGGGTAATTAGGTACTGAAAAATATTTGCAGAGCTTAAAAATCCTGATGTTTCTCCTGAATTTCATTTTTAATATATTTACCAACTCGGATTAAGACTCGCACACGGATTTTTTGTATCATTTATTATTTTAGCCAATTGCTTATTACTATGCTTAGCAATGGTAGCAATGGTGACTGCTTCGTGATCAATCACGATCAGTGATTTTAATTAATGGTTTAAAATCAGATTTTTATATTAACTGCTCTTTCTTTTCCAATTTATCATTATTTTCACTGACCAAAGTTATTTTTAATTTTAAGTTTTAGTTAAATTTAACTAAGAAAAATGGTACTTGTAATATTAATCGTATTAGTAGATCTTATTTTTAAAAGATTAGATATAATTTAAGTTAGTTTCAAAGAGTCATGATTATTGAAATAATATTGAACAATTATTTGCTTGCCTTATCGCGGATGGAAAGATTGCTTACAAACGTGGGAAAAAATCGATTCTATTTTTCCACATCACACCTAAAATGATTGGCTGACACCGCAGATATGCGATTGTAACATCTCTAATTAGTGATATTAGTAATTTTAGTCACGCTAAGCGAATCTAAATAAAATATTTAAGGATGTAATAATTTAACTTTTATTTATTCATCAAATACATCACGTATTTATACAATAAAAAACCGATACAGGTAATTGCAGATTTTTCTAAATTAAATCATTGCTCTCTGACTAAGGATGAGTGATATCTGTATTACAAACATACAAATAAACGATCTTATTATAAAGGGTAAATAAACGATCTTAGGATGCTCACAAATGACATGTTTTATAGTGAATAAAAAGAAGGCTGCAGTTTTATGGTTGCGGATTGTTGACCTATTCATATTCAGTTGGTACAAAAATATATTGAGCGCAAACTATCGTCGACCTATGAACTATATAATGTTGGACACAGAAAATATACATGACAAACAATTTCTTTTCGTAAAAATAAAGATTTACAAAATGCATTTGCAAACAGACTTCAAACGACATTTACATAAACTCCTATGTATAAATTCTATAATTTTTTAAGAAATAATTAATTCATGGAATATAAATTCTTGTTCTTATCATGGTGCATAAAATACTTTCTATAAATTAGAAGCTGAAATGTTTTTCCAAATTTGTAACGTCAATGATTCGTCATTTATTATTATTGGGATACTTGATTATTGATGACTAAAAACACCAATTGATATCCATTTTTTTGAGTTCGTTATCATTAATTTGCCTACAAAGCATCACTTTCATACTGAAACATTTCACATGTAATGAATTTAAAACACAGTTTTATTTTCAGATTACTATTATTATTCAATTCCGGTTAAAATCACAAAAAAAAATATTATGCAGTTTGGTAAATATTAAAAATGATAATGTATACTCGTATGTATGTAATACTGTTGAAATGTATGTAATAAAACAAAATATAAAAAAAACTGTTCTTGGTCTCACTTTTCAATACTACTTATATACACAGTGGTGGTTTTCTAGAAAATATCGGCAACGGTATTTTTATCGTGAAGTTTCTGAATGCCTCACGATTCTTTAGGATTCATGTGGTAACGTGCAGAATTTCAGGGACATGATACACTATTAATACATATTTTAATAATTCTAAGAGTATTCAATATTTCATTAACTTTATAGAAAACCGTTAACATTTATGGATATTGTGAACGAATTTCCACGCATATTTAAAAAAATACCTATAATGACATTACAATCATGATTCTACTTACTGACTTACCATCATGGCGTTTCTTCGCGAAGGTAGGCAGAGAGGATAGAGCGCCACACTCTTTTATCCTGACACAATTTTCGCCTCATCTAGATTCATACATCTTCTCATACTTCCTAAAGGCACTGAAATATTGGGAATAATTAGCCAAATGGCGATAAAAATGGCTGAAATATATGTAGAAAATAAAATACTACGGACATCAAGAAAGGGATAATTCATAAGTAAATAAAAATGAAGTAATGGTAGTAGAACCAAAGCAAATGCAGTCGTGTGATAAAACATAAGAGAAATTTTTAAAAATCATTGATCCAACATTAACCGGAATAATTGGCATAAAAAACTCTGCTAAACGGAAGGATTGAATCGATTTAAAATAAAACTAGCCAAATATATAAAAAATATGTTTTAGTAAAAGAAAATACCTTAATTTTGTTTATATTAGAGCATATATAGGATTGATTATGTATGCACTATATTAAGAATTAAATAAATAAGAAATACAAGCTTGTCGGTTATTGAGGCTTCTAACGGGAGCATATTCCAGTATCTGGTTTCGCGAATGTCCTCTATTTTTGGTGCCATCAATACTTGCGTCAAATATCTTTCTCTACCGACTGTTCCTTTCATAATCTTACTCTCTATGCTAAGATCAGCTTTACATTATTTCCTTATTTACTCTGTCATAAATGGCTCTGCCACATATATGCCTAAGAGATCTCATTCCCACTGTATTCAGTATACTTTCATACCTCTTCTGCCAGCTCCAGGTCTCACTTTCATACATATACACGTGCCTTGTAAATATCCAAACAATTTTTAAAACTAATTTATTTAATTAGTTGACTATACGAGGAATAATAAATTATTAGTTCGGCATATGTACATATATTAGTTTCAAGTGGATTGAATTCGTTAAGGGATTGTTCTTTGTTATTAAATCTAATAGGTAAACCACGATGAATAACAAATATTCACGGTTAACTTGGGTTATCAAATAATCAATATCAACCCTATAATTACAGACCAAAAACTCGCCTTACCAAAAGGTAATCGAAATAGAGGCCTTTTCTTTTACACGCGATATGATCATTTTGTTTAAAAAAAGCTTTTCATCACTAAAGACCTGAGGTTTTATTCATTCAATCAATCAACCCTGAGATAATATAAACCTGAAAGACTGTATTAAAAAACGATAAATTCAAGGAGATATTTTTAAAAAGGTTAACGAAACTCATCAGAAATATTACATATATATATATAAAAATATTACATATATATATCATAATAAATACACATTCGATGAGAATACAAATTCCGTAATGAACTAAGCCTGTAAAAAATTTTAAAAAATATTAATCATTTCATTTCTCATTTATTATATCAGAAACTTTTAGAATTGTGTGGGACTGGTAATAATAAAATTGTAGATTTTAAAAAGTGGGGTTTAAAATACAGCAAAAACGTCCACTGCTTTTGCGGTAACATTTTGTAGAATTTCCAAATTTAAGAAGGTTTTTGGAGGTTTAAACATCCGGGAAACATAATAATGGAGTTAAAGTAGGTAAAATCAGGGGACAGTAACCGCGCAACGCTTTGTTTAAAAGCTTCCGTCAAAGTAGGATAATTAAGTTGGGCGAGTAATTTCAGTTCTTTGTTAAATATTCCTTGACATGGTAAGTGCTCCTTTATTTCTTTAAAGGGTAGTTTTCATTTTTTCAACAACGCTGCCACGTTTTTTTGACTATTTGAATACTTATTGAAAATGTGATATAAAAAACTATGACAGGTAAAATTATTGGCTGTACCAACTGTTTGATATTTCGATAAATAAATATATATATTATTAAGGAGAACACACTCTTATTGTGAAGTTGTAATTATTCAGAACAGGTCTGTGATGTATATATTTTTAATACTGCATGACGAAAGGAGATTTATTTCTCAGCCTAAGACATACATATTTACACACATTTATTTATATGTATATTTGTATATTGGAAAGAGGATAGACTGCCTTATATACATTTCATATAACACACGTATTGTAATTGTTTTACGATATTTCACGTCTGTTACATAACACAAGCTTTTCTTTCTTTCAATATTATTTAATTTTTTTTTAAATCATTCAGAATTTTTAATATACCTACACATATTCATCTATCATATTTTGATTTTCAAGTTTTTCTCCCATATCACATAATATGAGCGAAAAAAAATTATGTATCCACAGACAAAATTATATAAAGACCTCCCTAAAAAAAGATGACAGGATGACTTTTTTTAAAATTTACGTAACAATATAGTTTTAATATATTACAATTATATTAACTTTTCAAAACACTTACAAACCTGCTACAAAATGATTTGTTAAAATTGCTTGCCGCAATTAAATAATAATTTTATTCTACAAGCCTTATTTAATTCTAATATTTTGTAATGTTATTAATTTATTCGATATTAAATGCCATATATTGGACAATGCGCATTATTTTCAATAAAAATCCTGCTTGAATTATTTCCCGACTTTTTTTGTATTTAATCATTCGAATTTCATAGTTTTCAGTATACCTAATAAGAAATGTATTAAAAGCGAGATTTAAAAAAAAAATGACAGTTCAAACAATTATTAATTAATGATTTCCAAAAAGTCGCAACCCCATCCCCTACATCTTAACCAGGTATTTAAAATTATAACTAAATTTGAATCTCGAGCAACTCTAGATCTCCGGGCACAGACGACAAGTAAGTACATAAAAAAAGTTTGATACGTTAGTATACCGGTCGATAAAAAATAAAAATATCGTATGTAGATATGTATATTAGGAGAACACATTCTTATTGTGAAGTTGTAATTATTCAGAACATAGGTCTGTGATATTTTAAATGTGAATTAAATATATTAATATATATATATTATATGTATATCTTTCTAATAATAAAGTTTTATCAATGTGTCCAAGATTTAATAAAAATTAATGAATGGTCTGGCGTCTGCTATCAGATTACTCAAAGGTATTTGAGATTCCGTAAAAATAAGGTAGATGGCTCTTTAAAATAAGGGAACGATTAAATGTATTAATATCAAAAAAGTAACATATTGGTTCATAAATTTGTCGCTAAAAATATCGTCACTGTAGCATAGTTGGATAATACACCTTCCACGGTTTGAAAAGAGATCCAGGTTCGAATCCCGGTGGCGCAACAACAATATTCTTCGATAAAAATGATTTTATATGTAAATCTTTCTAATAAATATATTTAATTCATATTTAAAATATGTACTCGTATATTATTTATATATTTTAATTAAGGATGAGTATACACAGTTTTAAATTGAAATCAAAAGTTAGATAAATTCTCTCTGTTCTGTTTTCTGTAATAATATTGTTCAAAGTAAATCAGCTGTTTCCTCTCAGCTGAATAATAGTTAGACGATGCATTACAGGATTAATTACACCAGACAAGGCATGCAATCAGTAATGGGTGTGTAGTGTACTTGCTTACAAGCAAACACTGTCAAGTCCGGCCATAATCAATCTTAGCACTAACCGAAATATTAAGGCTGTTTATGGCACGTGGTCAATTCTAATAAGATTCAATAACCAATGAATTTTCACGTAAATTAATCTCAAAATTTACATAGCCATCGGCATTAGATAGTGTTTTCAAATAAAAAATATTATCTTAACATTTAAAAAAAAATTAATCCTTGTACTCATTTTTTTTGGGAGCGAAGAGGAGGTAAGCTGTTTGAAGGGGGCGGTAGGTTTCGATCTTAAACTTTAACTATTGAAGCTACTTTATTTACGTAACTGTAGTGGCGATGTCTTTCTTTATTATTATATTTAAAGGTATACTAAGAAATATTTGACTGATTATATATGAAATATATTAAATATAAGACTGGCATAAGTTTACATATTTCTTCTTACAAAAAAAATAAAACGATATTATTTTCAAACTTAATGATTACTTGAAAAACTCGACTAAGATTACATCTGATTACGTGATAAATCTTTATACTGCAGATACTTTGTAACTTATTTTTGACCAAACTTGTAATGATTTGTGCTATGATTTTCATCATATTCATATTCCTTCTCTTTACAAAATACTGAGATCGATCATAGTCTTAGCATTTTAATATAAAATCCTCATCGACATCTGAGTCATCACAATTTTATTTTTGTCCAGCACTAATTATAACTTTAGCTCTGTCTGTTATGTTTTACAGGAATTTGAATATTTAGGAAACAAAAATATCTCTCTTACACAAAATTTATTTTGTTACTACTGGGGTGACGTCTGTGAGTCGCCGCAAGCACTATATAAATAAATATACTACCTTGACAATGGTCAATCACACACTGACAAGTCCGTACAATTAAAAAAGTAAGCCACATTAAGAAACAACATATTGCGATAAGACGTGAGAGTAACACTTCGAGATTTTTAATCGGGAATGTCTGCCAAACGTTACCTCAGCAGTTAAAGATTAAATATATCCGAGTTTCAAGAAGATGGAAACACAAGAGCCAGAATTAAGCGGTCGCATGTATGAATGACTCGAATACTGCACAAAAACCATGAACCGAATCAAATTCGCCAGTAATGTTGAAATACCAATAACACATTCCACCGTTCTAAAATTCTAAGATTGATTGATTTTCCGATTGGTTCGATTGGAACAAGAATTGGAAGTATTCGCTCTCTTTCGTGCATTATCTATTCATTTTGATCTTTAGGGCATCTGTCAAATGATCAATACTTAACAGTAAATATATAAAAATAACTCAAAATATAACTAATTAGTCAAACTTCTTTTTGATCAATTATCAGTCAGTAATAGAGTACAATGTACAAATATTGAGTTGTTGTGGCCCAACTACATTAAGTAAAATTTCATTGAATTCATTGGAAGTTTAAAATATCAACGAAATATTCCTAGATCATGGTGAAGAAAGATTTAAGGTAAGAATTTATTGTGAATTTAAAATATTTGTGTTTTTAATGTTTTGCATAGTGCTTTAGATTTTTTGCATAGAAGACGATCCTGTCACTTTCATGAAAAAATTTTCTGGTCACCTTTTAAAGACCATCACTATCTCCATCGTCAACAATGGTTGATTTAATGATGATGGCATGAAATGTCAGCTTCAACCAAAACGGAAAAACCACCAAAATAGTAGAATATCCCAAAAAATTATATTATTTATGAACTGACAATGAAATTATACAAACTTTTTAAATATATCTATTCTGAGCATAGTTACTGATTTTGCATTTTATAATTTACAGTAATTAAATAGATGAAAGAAAGAAAAAGGCTACCTTCGCCCTCCAAAATATAGAACGATTTTCTTAAATTTCTCAATTTTATTTGATATAATATATGTAGATGGAAAAATAATCAAATTTCAAACCAATGCACATATGTGTAGTAATGACTAATACAATGACTAATAAAATTATTATAAGATTACGAGACAATTATGTTCAAAACATTTGTAGTCCATTGTGTACCTATACACCTAATCACAGAGATCGTCAATTGACCGTTGATATTTCGTTCATCCATAATTTAATACCTTTTGTTGGTCTAACTTTTATAAAAAATAGTTTTAGCTATATTTGGTTCTAGGTGATGTATGTACGCACGTGTCGAGCCTCGCCGTTAAGTTGAATGTCGTGTTCGCGGGTCGGTCTTAGCAATCATAAGTGGTGATCTATGAGTATATCCTCAGATCAAAAACTCAAAATATGTATATGGTACTAAAATTTATCTCAATTAAATCTCTGAGACTTATCTCATCGAGTCTCGTTCCGTGGATACGAGCTATACTATTTTCGCTTATTTGGTATTCAAATGATTAAGAGTCCGATGATGGTAGGCCAAATTATATTATATGCTAAAAATATTACGATGTTTAATAAAATAATCAGTGGAAAATTAAAATAATGAATAACCGTTTCGTTCCAAGAATGCCATATTTGATATTTATTACTTAATATATTGGTATTAGAAAAAAATACGAAAAATTCTAATATCGTATAACGTTAAACCACAGAAATAGGGCTATAAAATATACATATCATTATAATAGGTCACACGGAATGTATGTCCGCTATACGACTGAATCCTGGAATAATAATAAAATCGTTTATCTAATATAATAGATGACTTCTAAAATGTCATGTTTTATGTATAATAATATTATTTATGGATAAACATATAGTTATGATGAACGAAATCAAAAGATTAGTTGACTTAAATGTATTTTTTTTTTCTTATGGTAACGACTTATTTTGATTTCATCTTAGAGAGAGTGCCAACTACCTCGCGAATTCATTGGATAAAGATGTTTGTTTTTAGACAAAGAAATGATTTATTACGAGTCATATAACTTAGCTGCAAAATATTACGTTTACATTTTGCAAAATCAGTATATGATACTGAGTTGTAATAACATTAATTTTTTTTATCATATGAAATTCATAATATATGATTTCATGTGAAATGAGTCTACAGTATAAGAAAATAATGTAATTATAATGTAACTATATGCATAAAACAACGGATGCACCGAAAGCTTAAAAACATTTTTTTCAGCATCGGTCTACATATTAACGTCCTTGAGAGACCAAGGATTTGGGAATATTCGCTGCCCGGCGGTTCTTGAGGGACCGTGAATTTGGGAGTGTTCACTGCCCAGTGGTTCACCGTCGAGTCCAGTATATTTAAGATCGCATTACACTGATTTATAATAACCCAATCCAAAATATAAATAGCAAATTACATAAAAAAATTGTCATAATAATTCTTATCGGTTAACATATTAATTTTGTCAATAAACTGTATGAGTTACATTTGTTTTCAAGAATATTTGCTTCCAAACCTACTTGATTTTTATTAATGTAGTCAAGGCGTAAAAAATAACGCACGTTTTATACGCGTTATTAACGATCTGTTGATAATATTATCTGTACATTATATATAAAATAAAATAAGTAAACTTACTACAAACAAAAATGAAATGTTTTAATATTTATTTTTTATGACCAGCTTACATCACACATTGAACGGTCATAAAATTTTTAGGCTGCAAATAGTCGATCTTGCGAATAATGATTTAAAATGAGTTAAATCATATCTATTTGATATTACTCATTACTACATGTGTATTTCATTCGATTCCTACCCACTTTACTAGAAAAGAGTCCGTATCGAAGGAGGGTAGTAAAAAAACCCATTTATTTTATCATTCATTAATAATAGTATCGATGCGCATGATAAATCTATTATAATGATAATTGTACTAATATTGTCATGTACCTGCCTATTACGTGCATCACAGCTCATAATATATCATTGTCTTTCTGTCAAAATTAATTATTGCTGTAATTTAGGTTTCACAACATAGACAAAATATCTCCGCGACGAAATATCTGTCTGCGACAGGCGACGGGGCGAGCGACGGCGTTATTGAAATACATAACTAAATGTCACGTGGCTTTTGGAATCGTTCCAGACCAGGTAGAACTTGTTTCGAGAAAATTATCAGCTTCATGTGCTACTATCTATATTATAATGATTTACAGCGTATCAAGACTAGGATACATTATATATATTATGCACTAGAAACACCAGCAAGTATCATCTGACATTTACATAAAAATTGAGATA
Organism: Eubasilissa splendida; assembly: GCA_031772225.1. Lineage (NCBI taxonomy): Eukaryota > Metazoa > Arthropoda > Insecta > Trichoptera > Phryganeidae > Eubasilissa > Eubasilissa splendida. Next base: position 11,314,313 of record CM062850.1, on the reverse strand, counting down.
TCGAGCTTCACAATTTTAGTACATTCATTTTTCGATTTCTTTGGCGGAATTTGGTTGATCCGTTCATGAGATAAAATTGATACAAAAATGTCGCTATATCATTTAACTCATACATTTTATCTGTATTCAAATCAACAGTTGTTGTTCTAAAAAATATTACCAACTACATTGTAAATAATATATTTTGTTTTATTGAAAATAACTATGAAAATTGACATGCCTGTAAAAAGTTTTAAAAAGAATATTATTGTCAGAAAAAAAGTATAATATAATATCAAATTTCAGATATTATATTTCTCCGAATTAAAAGGAGAAGTGCATCCTGTGTACACTAAGCAAGAGAAAATAATGAATTTATTTAAGAACTTTCTATGACCGATACCCAAAACACAGCGATTTTCCAGCTATAGCTTCGAGCCTTTTATTACCTACAGTCCTTTGTTCTTGGTTAATATAAACATTTTTTGTTTTAAGGGAAGATTTTCGTCTCGACCGTTTTTATGGGTTCATTGAACCCGCTCCTTAACCTAAACACCGACTCTTATATCAAGTGGGTTTCCAAGTAACCGAATTCTTTGGTTTGACAAGGTAAAATAGAAAGGAATACAATGATATTTATGTAGGTATGAATTTAACTATTATATATTGCATCAACTTTGATAAACCGTAAAGTTAGTAGGTCGTAATGGTAATATAAGTAATAGTATGAAGTAAGAAGTATAAGAAGGTAGGTAGCCGGAATATAACATGCGTACATTACATACACTGATTTAAGAACGATACAAGTTAAAATGTGTGCGATAAAAATATTATTGACTACCATTGACAAAACACGTGAAAAATAAAATTGTGAGAGTGGACCCGACGATGGAGCAGTCTAGTTTTAACGTTTCTAGAAATCTATGGAGCAGTTTAAATCGCATCTGAAGCTGCCACAGTCCATGTGCATGTTTAATGCATAAATACGGCTTAAAGGTGTCACCCCAGTGTGAGCGTGGAGCCTCTCCAACATTGGAGCTTATGGTGAACACCACCAACCTATCCAATCTACGTTTTTCGGGAAGACATCTAAGATCCCTGTTTGTGCAACTTTAACTATTTTATCAACATACGGAGAGGAATAAATGGCTTTCATTATATACATGTGTATTATTTTATTAAATTTCTGTTATATCTGTAACGCCTTTCTGACAAAAGAAGAACGAAAGTAGACTGAATGAGTACATATTTTTTTTATTTCAACTTTATTATATACATGTACAGCATAATTTGATAATTTGCCAAAATGTATAACAGTTTTACAGCAATCGCTCCTTCACATAGTTATTTAATAGTTTTTATTAACAACATTTAAAAAAAAATGAAATACAACAAAGGAAACAAAAATTTTATGTGTTCTTTCACACTTTATATTTTAGAGTGGTCACTGGGGTCTCATTTTTATCAAAATGTTTAATAAATCTTTTTTGATTCTATTGACAATACATTCTCTCGTTCTCTCACCGTATCCATTGTTCGCGATCCGCAGTCTCACGATTCAACCCGACGATCTAGTAGAATAGCTATACATTATTGATCAACTCTTCTAATATTATACTATAGATATGTTAAGCGTAAATGTGGAATATTTATTTTTAAAATATCATACAAATAGGCGTAAATCTGAAGAATTAATAAAGGATCATACAAATAAACGTAAATGTGAAATTTTAATTTATTTTTTATATATTTATTTCTATTATGAATAAAAATATTGTAGTATGGTACGTAAACAAGACTATTAAATTAAAAAAATTAATACGTACATTTTTCAAAGTAATGAAAAATAAAGATGTTTCCGGTTAGTTCATCATGAGAAATGTACTAAAAGCCTTTGTTATAGAATGACTTATACGGAAAGGCAATTTCTATAGCTCGATTCTCGGGTAAGTTTGTCGTTTCAGCCAACTAGAGAGCATTATAGCAGACATTTTATTATAAGATGGAGTAATTGGAATCCTTTGATCAAACAATGACGTTGTATCATATCCACTCGTACAATACTGAACAATGCACGTCAACTGAAGACTACAATGAAAATATCAAATTCATAGATAAACTGTATGGATAGTAATAATTATTATATTGTAGCTGAGATTTTATACTTTCACTGTTAACTTAACTCCTCAAAGATTGTATATATACCCATACCATGATTTACGCGCTAGATAAAAATTACATGAATACCTACGTTCTAAAATGTCTAAATCCGCGTTAGCTAAGATACAGAACTCGTATAAATGTAGAATAAAAGTGTCAAAAAAAGAATAAATTGAGTATACCAAACCAATAAAAATCAAAGAAAGGTATAATAACACATTTGAATATTTTTGGAATATACTATATTTTTATTTTTTTTGTTTTGTACAACTATTTAATGTAATAATAAAGTAAAGTGAAAAAATTAATGTAATTAGTTTGCTTCGTCGCCATCTTCACAATTGACTTTTAATGTTACAACCTTTTTCTATCTCACTGGTTCAGTGACCTTGTCGTTGAAGGAGACACGATGAGATTATCACTCAGAGATTTAATTGAGAATACCATGTTTATTGAAATTTTGATTTGGAGAAAAACTTATAAATCAACTTGATAGTGGTAGAAATAGACAAACTGAAACCAGTATATGCGGTGTTTGATCTGACAGCTAGATTTGACACGTGCACATAAACGTACAACTATCTATTACGAAACGTCAACGTAAGTTTAATAAAATTTAACATTAATATAAGGCGTTAACATTTAACAACTGACGAACGAGACAACGACAGTTAACGTTTGATGATCGTGAAGTAAGGCACGAGACGACAAATCTCAGAGATGTGGTAGTTACACGGAAAGATTCTCACGGGAGCAAAATCCATACTTTAGAGATTGTCTCGAGTCGATAATCTCTTAAAAATCATATTCGTGGACATATTTTGAAAGAATTCGATGCTGATTGTTTTTTGTTAATTTAGAATAATTATCTTTTTTTTAAAAAAAAGATGCATGCATAGAATTTGTGTCAAATAAATATTATTAATATTTTCAAACTAAAACTGAAATAAAGTAGTCTTCTCGAACGTTGCTTGAATACCCGACTATCGCTAGATGATTGTCTTACAAGTATGTCGCAATGCAATTAAAGGTTTATTGAATCATTAATCAAATATATCTTAAGTGTTGAAAAAACTGAGAAAATATAATATTTAAAACTTACACATTTGAAGAAACTTTAATAAGGTTGGGTGTGAAATACCCGTCGCTGTATTTCATCAACGTAGACGCGCAAATGCCGCAAACACTAAAACGATAGCTTTAATACTGAAAACCAGTCACAATTGACAGCTATTGTGAAATGCTAGTTTCAAACTTATTTACAATTTATCACTGCATCACCGCAACCTAAGCATTATTGCAAATTTAAAATTGTATATCGACCTCATATTTTTGTACACGATCATGGTATGATACACTGCCCTCAGATTGGTGGTCTGCTTGACTTTCACGCACCATTGAGGTCATTGAGACACAATTCATTGTTCTATTACAGGGGTAATGTCAGAACACATGAATTAGGTAACTCCGCAGTCCCCAGATTTCATTCTTTGGGGAATGAATATGCGGAGGTAGTCGACATTTTTGTTGTAAATTGAACTCTTTATATATATATATAACTACATAATTACAATTTTTTGTGTCTCAACTCAATTGTGACGGATAAATTGCTTTAATTCACATTTTATGTTTATTTTCTTTGTGTATTGCACTTTTGATGAAATTTTCTATTATTTTACAAATTATGTTAATGCCTGAATAAGGCGTGTATAATAATAATAAATAAATAAATATAATATTATCTACTTCTACCCGCAATATAATAATTTTGTTTGAATAATGCATACTAATGTAAATTCTGCCTAGACGCAGCCCAAATTGATCATAAAACCTATTTATTTAAAATAATTATATTAACTTTTTTTTAAAGATTAGCAAAATAAAATTTATGGTTAATGACATCCTGAAGAAGAAAACGATATTTTCGAAACCGGTGAATGTATTTTTAATTAATTAAGTGGTTAATAAAACAACTTAAACAATTTAAAACAATTATATTTTCCATACAATGCTCTATTTATCGTATTTTATTACTAAGTTTCTTTGTTTTCGTTATCGTTTTCCCTCTAAAATGTTCGTAGTGTGTATGAGTCTGGTGGCAAGCCTTTGCAATTACTCAAAAAGTCTTGGTGCAGCGGAGATAGCGACCGAACGGAGAGGTACTTTAAAAGTAATCCATATTTTCTATGACAGGATTATGCTTTATCGGATTTCTCAGGCGTACTCACTTTTGGGCATCTTTTTACACAAAGCCGGTTTTACGTAGTCTGAGCCGTTTGCTGTTTATGCGGGTACCTCTGAATCGTGCGCCGAAGTAAAACGCCCCCGCTCGGGAGACGTCGTGTTTGTTTCAGACCATTACCGTACAACAATAGTATACGTATTACTTTTGTATTGTTTCGGATCCTTATTGAGAAATTCGTTTTGCATATTTATTTTAACAATAGTTCGCAAATCTATGAGTAATAAATAGTTTTTGGTATCACGCGCAGATGTCGATCCAACCGGACCAACACACATATCGGAATAAATAAAAAATATATTTATTGTAGTCAACTACTTCGGAAACTTTCTAAACAATTAGGTTGTTACAAAAGAGAACGCTTTCTCCTAATTTGTAAGCAAGAATAAAAAAGTGACTTATCGATAATAATCTGTCTTACCTGTAAGCATGTAATGAATTGTTTAATCTGTGACTGATTAGTTGTAATGTTTTGATTATGTGAAATGTAATAAAATGAATATAAATTTACATACAGATAATTTCACTACGTTTATTAAGGGTATCTTGCAAATATTAAAAATAATCTAATCTCTATGTCTGTTTATTACCAACTTCTACATATTTTCATATTTCGTATTTTCTACATTACCTACATACAGAAATTGACAAATTTATGTGACAAGTGCGATAAGTGTCAGGTGTCAGTACATAATTAACCGAATGACTAATTCATGAATGAAATATAATGAGTAATTAGCTACATTAAATGATGCATTATCTCGCGAATGCTATCGGCGCTGGCGCTGCCCTGGGTCGCACCTGAGACCCTACTGGCTGCAAAATAACGGAGAGCTCCAGTCGTCTCGGACCACCCTTGCCATCGGACCAAGCTCTCCATTATTCCAAGAGTGCGTGTGAGTGATACAGTGCAATACCACCAATACCTTAAATAATCCCAAGCACATGCATCTGCCGTGGCCAACTCAAGAAAACATGGTAATGACGTCATCCTTATTACGTCTAAGAAGTAGACATATTTTTGAAGAATTTAATATGAATTGATATTTATTATTCAAAGATTATTTAGGAACTGATTTAAAAATATTTATAATTGAGCTTTTTAATAGTAATTGAAATAAATATAAGACTTCTTTCATATTGAATAATTTTTTTCTAAAATTTCTCATAATTTTGTATATTTTTATTTGCTTTTTTGTCCGATTTTGATTGTTTCATCCGAAATGCCTCTACTTTAACCAAAAGCATTCTAAGACAAATAAATCGATGATAATGTAATTATCTTGAACATTTTTTCTCCAAATTCACGACCAATTCTTTCAGAAATGTCGGTTTTTGGTACATATCAACCATCCACCACCCGCGCAATACCAGATAGACACAACATATATTTTTCATAATAAGATATTTTTCTCTGTCATTTATCGTGTGACCTGAGCAGACGCGTCACGTAATACTTCTAACACACTACTTTCCCACCATTCCCCTTTCCCCCTACCCATCTTCGAGTAATGACAAGCATCGCTGCCAATCTGCGTATGTCGACAGGACAGTGTTATTTTCTACCTTCTCCATCAAGTAGAAACATATCAGCGGTGCTTCATATTTTATAATATTTTTCAACGTAAATAATAATAATTGTTAATGTAAGATTGCTTTACGTTGATTTTTTTTTGTCAAATTCAAATATAGAACCGTTGACCATATTTTTATTATATGTATTGCCGTATATTGCAAAAATCCTTCGAAATTTGTAAGAACGCGAATTTACGACAATATATGCTGTTCGGTATCTATGACAGGACCAGATCGTCGGTCGCCGTGCGCGTGTGGATGCTCTATTAGGTTTACTATACCTATCTGTCCCCCCCCCCTTTACCCTTAGCGCAAACCTTGAGTTTTTTTGTGTGTGGTTTATGATTTGTGAACTGTCAAGAAGTGTGAATGTTCTGCTACGAGTTATTGTAAAGTTACTGGTGCTATTGTATTTCAGTTTTCTTGCAGTGCGTGCCAAAACTACTATTGAATTTACGGTACTTCGTGTGAATCAGCAAAGGGGAGCTGTGACTACAGCAAGAAAATGTAGGTAAGTCGTGTTCTTCCTGGTTGGTCTTTGAGCCGTATTATTCTGTCCCTATACCAAATTCCTACCATTCTTTCTACATCCCATACATATGCACTAAAAAGTTAATGATATAAAATGTCTGTACAGTGGGATTTTTTCTATTTTATTAACCAGAGACAAACTGTCACTTCTGAGGTTTATTGCCATGTTATTGATGAGTTTTTGGTACAGCAATTGCAAATATTTTCCGGATACAATAACAAAACGCAGTTTCAACAAGACATGGTAACTCCACACACTGCTAGGATCTCGATGGAGAAGCTGAGGGCAATTTTCCCAAGAAAATTAATAAGCAAGAACGGAGATATACCGTGGCCACCTCGGTCGCCAGATTTAACACCTTGTAAATTTTTCTTGTGAAGATACCTGAAATCTAAAGTGTACAATAATAATCCTCTAATAATACAGGCCCTGCAAGAAAATCTGGCGTGAAATAGCCGCCATAAGCCGTATTTGTCAACATGAGGGGTCGGTTAAATAAGTATATTGCAAGAAGTGGGTGTCACTTAAGATGACATAATCTTTAAAAAGTTAAATTCGCAGATTTCTATTACCGGCTAAAACTAAAATAAATATAATAAACTCATTTGTTTGTTTTTATTTCAATCACAAAATTGAAAAATTTCTGCTGAACATCCTACATATACGTGGTTATTAAGCTAAACAATCATCTAACGTTGCAGCTACCGTGTATAGGTAAAATATACTTTTATTATTTCTTATTTGTTGATACACGAGTTGACATCGATGTAAAAAAATGTATCATTAGCGAAAATAGGGACATTAACATATTTTACGTCTTCTTATTGTATTCTCACATATAGAAGTTTGGCGATATGCGTGAGTACGGTTATGATTGATGTTATGAATCAGAAGATTATTTGTTTGAGCGCCTGGTACCCCCATATAAGGGGTGTTTTTTTAGAGATATACAACTTTAAATCAAATAAAATACTTAAAAATCGTGGCCATGGTATTAGCTTTATTGTAAATATAATTTTATGCCATTAGTATTTAAATATGATTTCATGCATATGGGCGCCGCCAGCTGGCTCGAATAAAGCTCAATCTGAAAGTCCAATTAGCAGCTGAGGCCATATATCGGCAATAATACGACCAATGTTGGCTTCCAAGTTGTTTATTGTCTCTGGTTTATCGGCGTAGACTAGTGACTTTATGTATCCCTACAAAAAATAATTCAAAGGTATTCAATCACACGATCTTAGAGGCCAATTCACAGGTCCATTACGTGAAATTATGCGCTCATCGAATGTTTCCTTCAATAAATTGATTATGAAGCGCGCTGTGTGGCATGTTGCACTGTCTTGTTGAAACTACAGCTCTTTCATATTCATGTAATAATCAGCGCTCTTGATGCCGAATCGACTCATTCGGGTTCTCCTCAATACTACGCAACAGCTTTTTCGATGCACACTGTAAGACATCTCTGAGGATGCGTATTATCAATTAGAGTATGTGTGGTGCGAAAACGATTCACGGTTATTCAAATTACTTGCTCGGATGGACGATTATATCGACCGTAAAATGAACGTGGCGCACGGTAAGTTTCACGAACTGAACCACGATTTTCAAAATATTTTTTCACAAATTGCAAGCGTTGTTCTGGCGTAAGTCTATTCATGGTGAAATGGAAATCCAAACTGAGCACAAATCAGCTCTCGGCTGTCAAATTAACTGTCGCTAGAAAAAGTGTTGCCAATTCGAAAAACAAACCTCTAAAAAAACACCTTTATATTACACCCAGCGCTTAGATGTTCTTTTGAATATGATAGCGGAGTATTTTGGTATGAGCATGTGTTCGGTTAGAAAAGGTTGAACAGGAAAAACTACGTACATTTGACAGAAGTATATTGATGCTCGAGCACATTTACAGATATAAAAATATGCAGTAAAAACAACAAGGAGCATTTGCTAGAAATCTTGTAAAGGCGGCCGCGAGAGAAGTAGCGCGCTCAGAGGCTGGCTTCCCGGACGGCTGCAGGTGCATTGCATCGGCACATATTGTGGTCGGTACCAGACGTATTTTGGAGGCTGTCAGGAGCCTAGTTTACACCCAGGTATCTGCGAGGATCACAATCTGCGTTCAATGGTCGTCGGCGGTGTTGATGATTATGAAGACGATAGACCTCCTTCCACAGAATCGTAACCAAAATTATTGTTTCCATTACCATCTGACATTTTAAAATTTGCTTTCTTATAAATTTCCATGCAAGTAATTTACATATTTATGTTAGTATGTTGAATTCTATTCTTCTCATATATAATTAAGACTTAAAAAATCGACAAAAAAATTATATTGCAATGTCGTTTATTTTGCAAGGTTAAAAAGTAACTTTGCATAACCAAATGACAACAGTGGAAAATTAACTTCTAGAATCGACTTAAGTCTGTTTTAAATTTTGTGATTTTAGTATTATTAATAATTTTCGGAAATAAATAGGTATGTATAAAAATATCTGGTTAAACCAGAATGGTCAGGAACCAGCAACGGAACAGCAATCGATTTCATTTCATAATTATTACACGAAAAGAGAAACTTTAGCGAAATCATAATCAGATTCATCCCTGATGAGGAGTTGTCGACAAAAGAAAACGAAAAATTTGTACTCAAATTATTTCCAAATTCAAAATCATATTTATTAGAAACTACTAACATGTGTATAATAATATATTAGTATATCCACAACGCGGGTATAAGTGATGAATAATATAATATGCTACCCTAGTTAAACCCGGTTAAAAGGATATCAACCTCTTAGCGAGCGTCCCATAACTCTGGTTGCACAAGGATTTAATAAATAACTTAGCTAAGTCTCGTGAGCCTTCGTGAAAAAATAAATTAAAAATTAAATCTTCACTACATTGCAAACAAAAGAAAATTTCAAAAATAATGGCGCGAATTATTGATTATTGTTTTCTCATTTATTTAATAACTAATCCTTAAATATGCAATTTAGTTCCAGTGTTCCACATATCGAGTTGTCAAGTCTTTACGGTTTTGTTCAATTATTTATTTATTATAAAATCAATTTTTAAACAAAAATTACAACATTATTCTCCATTATTGTTCAGAATTTCATCCCATCTTTCAACTATTTTTTCGATGCCTTTTCTATCAAAATCGTCTAGTATGGTATCGAAATAGTTATCGATCCAATTTCTGAGGTCATCGTCGTTATTGAACGTAACGCATTTGATTGGAGAACGACCAAAAAAGGAGATAGATAAACTGACGGAGCGAGGTCCGAACTGTAGGGTGGATGCGGCAGAATTGATCGTTTGAATTAAAAATGTTCATTTTTCTCAACATAGCACTCTATTATTTAAGCTTAAAAATTAAAAAAAAAAAAAAAACTATAAGATACAGGAAAACGGCGACGCTGACGTTTTAGAGCAGAAAAATTGTTATGGAATAGTATGTAATTTTTTGTCACAAAAAAATAAATTTGCAAAAAAATACGCAGACTTATTAGATGACCCAATACATGAATACTGTGATTTGAATTCAGCGTTTTACTCATTTAATAAATCAAATAATAATAACCTTCGTTCGTCCTCTATCTAAATGACTTATTTTATAAATCCAATAATAAAATCTATTTGTCGGTGGGTAGTGAGTGTACTCGTACATTACACATATGTACCTAAACCTATCATCAAAGATAAGAGTACCGAAGCAATTTCCGAGAATATTTAATTTCCTTCGAAAGTCATCTTTCGTTTGGTTCTTGAAATCACAATAAATTTCACCGCTAATAAAATTTGAGAAAAAACATCCCTTAACTTTTCAAATATCAAATTTCAATCGAAGAAATTGATGGATCATACGTAATACCCTTCAAGTAAATCAAATTGAAAATGGATTTCAATTTAATATATCTACGAGAAAGATCGTTACGTCATAATATGTATTTTGATTTCCTTTCAATTTTTAATATTTACCACGTTTAAATATAAAATTAGGCTGTCACAGAAGGCTGTTTTGAATTTTAAATGTTGCGTGAAAAATTATAATTCATTAAATGATAGCGTTCGTTCAGATGTTTAAATTTATCTGGGCTTTTTCACAGAAATATCATCAAATTCTATGTTTGATATTTACATAAAATAAACTTTAATAACTACAGCTAGAAAAGTGATAACCGATCATTTTAACACAAATCAGCGGAATATTTTCAGACAAGAGTGAATTAATAAAATAGATCGGAAAATTTATTTTCTAGTATTATATTGTAGTATTTATATTGATATGGATGACGACATTGTTTAAATTATGCCCAATTATTTCGGGCTATATAAATATAACATATTGTTGATGTTTGTTTGTTTAACTTTTTGATTAAACTTAATTTAAAATTGTATTAATATTTAACTTTGTTTAAACATCTGTTCTTTTTACGTCCTATCGAAACCGATTGACGTAAAAATAACATAATGGTTTAAACAAAGTTAAATATAAATATAATATATTCTCGATTATAATATATATTTATTGTAAATAATAATAATGCAGGTATTACTGTATATTTTTATTAAGTTTTCATAGAGCTAAAAACATTTTTGCAGATTTTTTACTTAACTATAAAATTTGCGTTTTACTATTTATAAAATTATATACCGGAAGCAACTTAATATTTTTTTCATAGATAGATTTTTATTTTTATCTTTCTAGTTGATTAATTTTGTTTGTATAATATCGTCGTATTCGATTTTAATTCTTTACTTAGGTATATTCTTAGATTTATTATGAAAAAGGGATGATTAAAGATTTTCAACGCTATTCTAATTATCTATGAGGACTTAGGATTAGTAAAAGACAATTATACACCCTTTACCTTATTAATAACACTGTGCCAATCTTTCCAAAAATCACTCGCTTCGAAAGTACTGGAATTCATAATCTATTCATATTATATAGACACCTCAAGATTAATGAGATCTTCCGCCAAAATGGATTTCGCAAAACCGTTAGCGCGATGATGTGTTTATTTATTTATTCAAAAATAAACAGTTTTCGTAACAAAATTTCAAATCTGCATTTCACAGTGTGATTTTATCTTTACAGGTATTCACGTTTATCATAATAATACATAAATTTTATGAATATTCAATTTTAACGCTAATTATGTAATTTTGCAAATAAATTTACTTTCGTATTATTTTAATTTATAATCATATTAATTCAAATAATAATATACGAGTATACGAATTAGAAGGTTTTTTAAAATATTTTAATTATTTATAACCATTGCACGTATAAAATGATTTAATATTTTATTAATTACAAATTACAATAGCAAACAAGGTACAAGGTAAAACAGTGATATTCCCGCATTTCATGTGGCTGAAACTCAAATAACAAAACTGTATGTTTTCCATTATAAACATTTCCCGTCGTCTATACAATCTTTCATAATGTCAGCGTAACATTCGTAATTCTTGAATTATGGGGCGACAGTAATTAACAGGCAGCGTCTACCAGGAGCACATGCGACGAGTACAGGTGTCATCTGAAATGTTTCAACGCATTTCTACGGAATAACTCCCGTATTCGGGGGTCTCATTCGCGTTCCTGACGCCCTGATACCATCAAATATGGCGGGGAATTGAAACGCGCCAGGGAGTTAGCAACCGCAGAGGGTGTGGGACCCAGATCTCGAGATGTGATGGTTTTGATAAACTTAAATAATTACTCTTAATGAAGTGAAATATTATTCAATTAAGGCATGCTCTCTCTAATAAAACGGCTTTACTAATTAACACAGTACGCGAAACAACACCGTTCCCGTTTCTTATTTACTATTTGTATAAGATAATACATAAAAGAATGTTTATTATAAGATTACACTACACAAACGCGTTTTCTTTAAATAAATCGATAGGATACCACAAATATCTTCTCCTTTCTGCTACCCTTACTAATTATTCGGCTAGCTTCTAATCTACACACATGTCTCAACAATTCAGGTATGCAGAAACTTATTCGCTTAATGTTTATTGTACATTTATACTAAATAATTTAAAAAATAATAATATGTTTTTGTATTTTGTTGATTAATGAGTCAAAATGTCCGCTTAATTTGACCCAAATCGCTGTATTAACATATTTCAGAAGTGTCACATATCTCATATTTACAAGATCGTGTATTTAAGAAAACTTTACTTTAAAAAGAATTCATCAAATGGTAAAAATAGTTTATTGGTTTACAATAAAATAAATTAAAATATTTTTTGATGTATATAATATTTTAATACTATTTATAATTAATTTATTAATTAATGCTAATTAATTAAACTGTAGATTTCACAATTAAGGTGAGATGATATTATGTACGCCAGGTGGCCTCTCATTTGTTCAGATTGAACTTGATAGATTCCCCAATATGTGAGTGTGGTGCCGAGGAGGAAACCCTTGACCATGTATTTTTTGGCTGTCCATTGCGGATCACAGGTTTTTTTTACAATGGTCTTGTCAATGGTAATTTTCAGCTCCCGGTTAACTTCTTTTATTCTTCTATCCCTTATCTCGTCACGTTTAATGTATATAATAGCAAGTTTTTTGAACGACAGTGGTATTGACTTGTAATATAGTATTTCCTATTCTATAATATTATTGTATTTTTTTCTATAAAACAAAGTTTTTAACTTGATTAACGACACAAATAATTCTTGAAGGATGAATTGCTTATTTAAAAGAAGAAGAAAAAGAAAATATTATGTACATAATAATGAGGTTACACGCCACTTTCAAATAAAATAAATACTATTGTAATAAACACTTTAAGAGCATGTAAGAATAAGAAAGGAACACTTAGGTAGTTTGTTCATATGTAATGGATGAATAAGGAGAGAATAGTAAGAAATATATATGACGCAAGTGTTGATGGCGCCAGAAATAGAGGACGTCCGCGGAAGACTTGGCATGACCAGGTAAACCATATAGTGGAGGTTAGAAGTCTCAATAATCGGCGGCTTGTATGAGAAGATGTATGAATGTGGATGAGGCGAGAATTGTGTGTCAGGACAGAAAGGTGTGGCTCTCTATCCTCTCTGCCTACATCTGCGGGGAAACGGCGTGATGGTAAGTAAGTAAGTAAGTAAGAACATTGCTGTAAAAAAAAACAAGTCAATAAATTTAAAAAAAATAATAACCAAAAGAATTAAAGGAATATCATTTTAAATCGAATCAGATATAAAATTCAAAAATCAAATGTGAATGACAATATGTTTGATTATTTCTGTATAATTGAATAATAACACAATGGAAAACAAATTAAAATGTCCAATTCAAAGCACTGCCGTCGGTATCAAAATGTTCGGCACGTTTGTTGAAACCACAATCTAAATTGCATTGAATGCCTTGTAATCAGTAGCCATAGTTGTTGGAAATTGTTGAAGAATATACCTCGTAATGCACGGTACGTTACCAGAATAATTGAGATCAAATTGTACATTTTACGGTCCTTACGCCGTCTGAGTGAGAAATTCCGCACACAAAAGAACGAGGGAAGGCAAAAAATAAAAATAGCTAAAGTAAACTTCGAAACTATTCTATTCCCTTAGTAACACGAATGCACGTTTTGTTCTACCCACGGTTATCGCACGTCCATTTGAAAGATATTTGATGTCTTTCAAGCTTGACAGGCAAAAAAAAAGTTTTTCTGAATAATTTCTATATTGATAATAATCTAAATTATAATTGCGCTTCGTATCCATTGTAGGTATCAATTGTTAGTGTCATTGCCAGTAATCTGTTATCTCTAAAAATTTACTAGACGACAGTGCAGATTAACAAAATATAATAACGAATATAAATATTCATTTACAATCTTTCCGCAATGTGCAATAGACGTCACTGATTAACATCTCCACTAGGTGTAACTGTTTAAAACAGATAAATAAATTACGTCGTGATTAAAATGTCGCTGGCCATGGTGGAAAGTATTTTAAGTGCATAATTCTTAGATATGATTACTCGATCATTTTAGAATTGCAGTTCAAACGGTTCCACATAAAATGTCGTATTTGCTTGAGATTTTAAGTTAATTTTTGTACCTGATTTCCGCCTTAAAATATAGATTCTGCTGAAACCCTGGCCGCACAGCGGTCACCATCTACAATAGTCGCCAGCAGGGCTAGTTAATTTTAAATATACAGCGGACATTTTTAAAGTAAAATTCGTTTGCGTATTGTGTACATAAAGTATTCAGTAAAATGCTTACTAAATCTATCAGAGGTAATATACATAATACATCCTACGTAAATTTGTAAACTTACTAGCAATTTTGGTATTAGAGATTATTATTATTATTTTATTTTTTTCATGTCTATCATCAATCCCGGCAGAAGAGCTGCAGAAGTTCGGGTAGAAATTACTAGACCATTCTTCATACTTTCATATGTTACCGAAATTAAAGGAATTTTTGGGCAAAAAACGCATGCCGACCGATAACCACGTCAACAAATGATTTAAGAAACAGGCGGTACACTTCTTCATCGAGGAGATTGTCAAGCTTGTCTCGTTAACGGGGATTACATTAAAACGTTGTTTAACACGCATTTTAATTGTATTTAGAGTTACAATAATTGTCATGAGTTAACAAAATGGCTTTTGTTCTGGAGATATTTCATGGCTTTTTTAGTTCATCAAGATTCGCCGTGTCACGCTTCACTGCATGCTTATTGTACTGCAAACATCAAATATCAATTCTGTTCTATTTTATATATCTAACTTTACACAATAAATAGTTATAGATACATTTCTAGGTGTACACGTGTCTAGTCTTGCTGTCAAATCAATCGTCGTATACGTGTTTGAGTTTTGGTCTCCTTCTACCAATCTCAAATTTATCTCCGCATCAACATCTCAACACGTGTATATGGTACTGAGACTTATCTCGTTGTGTCTCATTTCATGGACACGAGGACATCATAGTCTTTTACACAACAAGCTGAAAGTATGATTATTGGAAGGTTACAGTTTAGGTGGTTGGATAGTGTAAAGGTAAACATCGCAGACTCGGGTGTAATAAATTGGAGACAGATGCGAGTGGAGATGTTTTCTGTAAAAGGCTAAGACTTAATGTATTATGGTTGATTATGATGATAATTTTGAGAATTCGGTAGACATTTGTCTATGTATACGTGTATGTGTGTTATGTTTTAATGTTTCAAGCATTCGGTAAGGTAAAAACATACCAACAACAAAGTAAGCGAATATAAAAGCGCACAGACGTAAGACTGGTGCTGATTTTAATGACCCTACATTGACGTGAAACGTTAGTGAGTGAAGCACTTAAGTGTTCAAAAATCTACTAAAAATGTTGCAGTAGTTCAAATAAGTGCTATTACAATTTTAAATCCTCCGGCGTGGGCGGTCTTCCGTCACGTGACCACCGACCGCGTCAATCTGCGCGGGAAACATCTCGGATGCGCCGCCATTTTGTAATTATTCACGATTGTGCTCTAAGTATAGAGCGGTGAGACGTGATTTACTCTCACTAGTCTCACGAGTCTAAGGAAAGACGTCAAATTAAAGTTCGGTAAAAATAACAACATTTAAATTAAAAACAACCTTTTTGATTACCTGTTATTTTTGATACAAATTAAATTAATCAATTAAAAATATATGCAGAAAAAATCTATTTATCGAAACAATATTTGGTTTCTACCGGGATTCGCACCTGAAACTTTTCCTATACGAGGAAACGTGTTACCATTCTACTACATAAACCGATAAAAATTTAGAACTTATATTCTTCATAATTTATACATTTATTTTTCTATTTTTAAAATATAATAAGAAAATATAATGGAAATATAATAAATAGGTTCGTTAAATATGTGTTATTGAAGTAATAATTCAAGTTTTTGCCACCATACACCATCTATCAAGAAGGTTTTTAGAGTTTGGATGATACTTTTATCTCAAAATTCGCATATACAGGTCAGAGTTGAACGCGGAGCGATCTGTATGTCGTTTGTTGTCAATTGTATCTTAAAGCATATCAACTTGTTTCCATGAAATCTCCAGGATGAAAGAGGAAAGATTCATCTGTATATCCTCACTATATTATATATGACTTGTAATTAACAATACATAATAAAAAAATAATGATGCTACTATAAATTCACAGACTTTTCCATCTACATATTTGGTTTAAAGAAAAAAAAAATTACCTACTATTTTTTTTTTCGAATAATGGGGTGGTAGGTACGAAGGATGTTACTACCCTGAAAGTCAAGCTGAGTGCGCAGAAAAAATATTGCCAATAAATTATATTCATGTGATTGATTCCTTCGATTATTGTCGAACTTGCAATTACTTGTATTATAAATTTGCACATGGATGAGTAGAGGGTGCAATAGACCTTGTCCACAATATTTTGTTGGGTGTGACTAAATTACGAATGCAAAATCTGCATAATTCTGAATCTGAAATAATTGTTTGAAATTTGTACAAAATCGTGTTAAGCTTAAAGTCAACGTACTTTAAAATAAATATTTGCGAAAGTGTTTAATTATTAATGTATATCTTTGCTTCAGGCCCTAAATCATCTAAAAATCTAAATAATCTAGCCGCTCGAAAGTCGTTGATCTTTATTTTTTTATGTTCAATATGTAACTTGGAATTAATAAAATAATAATAATCGCATAATTACTTTTTTTTAAATGCACATATCTCTAACATAGTTGAAATTAAGCATATATCCCTTGAACATTTTCGACTCGTAATTTAGTCAGGTATCCACCCATAAAGTATTGTGGACAAGGCTTGTTTCATCCTGTATGTATATACGCTTAATTAATTCTTTTTTTTAGTTTCATATCAATGTTTCATGTTACAAATATAGGGAGCAACGTTGTTGAAGTTTTGGCAGAAAAGTAAAAACACTTAAATCGGTGCCCTGTCTGCTACATTAGTATTTTACTGTTTTATAGCAGACAGTTAGCATTATGCATCGTTTGTATTATTAAACAGTTTTTATGTTTATTTCGTTCTTAATTTGCATCACGATTGCATTACCTCAAAATTTGAAGTCATAAAATATACACAAAGTTCCGCAGTTTTGATTCTATTATTCTAACGAGTATCTTAAATTTAATATTTGATTCCCAAAAAGATGGAAACACCATTAATTGAAAACGTGTATTAGTTAACAGTTAAATATGCCTTCATTTTTAAATTAGTATCAAAGACTGATTACGGCATCAGTGACTGATTTATGTACATTTATAGTCACGTTACTTATGGATAAATATATGAACGTACGTCAGAATAGTATACACATTTTGTTATACCTAAACATCTAACTATTAAGTCATGTGGGGTAGGATTTACCTACCTTACATGACTCAAACATTGGGCAAACTTGTGTATCTATCTCTATATCTCAACTACTCATTATTTCCGGCGAGTCGACTTTAATGAAAATAGTTTTTCGATATATTATCCGTAGCAAAACTATTATTGTTATTAAGATTTTTAATAAGTCTGCGTTAGCCCTCATGGAAAAGTAAAAAATTGTTTTTCTTATTAACCGTGCCCCACTTCATCATTTTATTAATATTTTTCATGAACTTTAAATATACATCTTACCCGTAATCAAAAATGCATTAAATATATTGAAAAACTATACCCTGTATTTTACTGCTAAGACTAATTGTTTCTTTAATTGTATTATTAGTTAAACAGCCATCCGATTGTAACAGACTCTCGGAAGGTTTAGTAGGTATAAAATCATGTTTGAATTATTTATAAAATTCTTTAATGTTGCATAACTCAGAAATGCGATTTTTTATTTATTTATTGTGTTTAGTTTGTAGAACTCCATGTTTATTTTTAATTTAATTTAAAAAGTCAAATTATAATAAATATTATTATTATTGAGTTCTTCTAGTTTGCGTAAGCATTATTGTATATTAATTTGTTTAAAAAAATCATAAATACGTCAATGAAAAAATCTATGGCAAAAATTCCACGTATCTACTACATATTTAATTTTAAAACTGAAACTATAAATATTTCAATTTAAAACTAATTACACTAATTTCATGGTTACATATTTTGTGTATGCTTATCTTTTCTCTGCTTCATATGATAACGATAAAATTGTTTTATTTTCATTAGACGCAGTTCGCTTCGAAGAAAATTTTCCATTTCCATTCAATATATTACTTGCGGGTCCAACAGTATCGATCATTCCCGGTCCACCCTGTACGGAGCGCTGGCCGTAGTCAATAAGTGTTGTACTCAGTTAAAATCCGTGGCTTGCAATAGAAATATATGTCCCATAAATTAGACCGAGTGTTACGGGGGGCGCGCGGGGAGGGGCTGCTATGGACCGCTTAACTCGTAAATTAAATTGTAAACGCGAGCGACCATATGGAGCATGGAGTCTATTGCACAAACGGTGAACGTGAAGTACCCGCCAGATCCCGAGGTCGGGGAATGGAGAGAAACGGGTTGTTCGTTGTATCGAGTGTCGGCTGGAGTGAAAGTTATTGTGGGGAAATTATATGGCTTTAACAGGTTGCAGTTTTGCTTTTTTGATATTTTCAGCAAAACGAGTGGGTTCTGCTTTAACCCCTTCACATACAATGTATCGTTAAACGTCGAGAAGATAAATAAATAAATTTTTCAACAATATTTATTATTTATTAAAAGAACAGGTAAATTTTATGTTATATTTGTAGATGCAAATAAAAACATGAATTAATGATTAATATTAACGTAGATCTACAGACCATTTTTCTTAGTAGAAACATAAATCCGATAGTTTATGACACATTTATGCAACAGTAAAAGTATTTACTCTTCGAAAATTAAATCTTTGTATAAACAAGACGTATTTTATACAATAATGTATATTATATTGTCAAGTGGTACCAAAGTGATCACGTGGGTGACACCAAAATGAAAATATTGGGACAAGAAATTTGCGTTAGTAAAAGTCTATATATTTAGTGGTCTGTGCGTAGTTCAGAAAATTATTTACCGATATGGATCCTGTATCCGTAAAAATGTTTGTCTGAGAGATGTTCTAAAAATTGGTACTGAATCAATTTCTTAAAATACTTTATATAGATATAAACCTAGTTATTTGTGTTCACAAATATTATATGTTTTATTTCACAAAATCGATGACTATTGATCGGTTGATACACCATGTAGAGTATTTTTTTTTTTAGTACAATACATTTTTTACATTTAATTAGATTTTATTTTTACTATCTATGCCTTTATCGCTAGAAAATTTACAATCAAGATTTAATTTGATACAAGTACATAAAAACAAATATCTTAATTAAAAACAGATGATTCGTCGACTACACTCTACCACAAATATCACACTATGATATTTGGCAAACGGAATTCGAGTTGATGCAATGTTTGAATGAGTGTCTTAATAACAGGTCGATCCACATCTCTAGTACAAATTTTAATCCTAGTTGTTAGATTCTTCGTATACTTAAATTTAAATACATTTTATTGTACAGTTAAACATTCATCAACTCCTGTGTAAAACATCGCTGAACATTTATTTCATTATTGCTTTACATGATCGATTAAAAATTATAGAACGACAATATTTAAATGGTAGCAGCCAACTGAGAATTAATACTGTGAAAATACATCAGCAACCATTATCCAGCACCCCTCTTCCCACCCTTAAAACATGTGCTGTCAAGGTCGAGGTCAACGCAGCTACCAGCTGCCACGTCAGATATTACGATCGTGTAGATATATGGTGTTTCATAGAAGCCGTCGGAATCTGAAAACATTTTTTAACTGCAGTATATGACATTCATACTGGGAGAAGCTGAATTACACTGGCACATCAATTTTGCGGTGTGAAAGGATTGCAATGTCTATTTTACGTAATTTCTGCTTCCGGTTCATCTATACATACATGGTTAATAGTCGTCCGAACGTGTAATACATATCAATGGACGTCAAGAGGTGTCGCGTGTCACATGATTAGACTTTGTTGACCTAAAACCCATGCACTCCCGTGCTTCTGCGGTTAGTTTTTAATATCTTGTTAACTTTCCTCAATTATTATCAATTTGTAATTTATTAAGGAGAACACATTCTTATTGTGAAGTTGTAATTATTCAGAACATAGGTCTGTGATATTTTAAATACTAATTACGCGTATTAATTAGAAAGATATACATATACAATCAATTTTATTGAAAAATATTGTTGTTGCTACCGGAATTCGAACCTGGATCTCTCGGTGCACTTTCCCCGGATTGAAAAAAGTATAATAACAATATTTTTAGATAAAATTCATTTTACATGTATATCTTTTTAATTAATACATTTAATTAGTATTTAAAATTAGTAATTTTTTTTTAAACGTTTCTAATTTTTCAATCATAAAAAAGTGTATATAAAAAAGTGTACCAGGAAGAAACTCGAACTCTCAACTACTTGATTACTAGGCGACTGCGTTACTTCTATACCAAACAAGAATGTTTATATTTTATCTCAATATTATTACGCTGAGTTAAATGTTAACTCGCAGGTTGAAATCGTTTCCCTTGTAATGATTATGTTTCTAGTAAAGAAGGAAGGGAACTCATAATTTCAACATCACAAATTATTTTACATTTTATTTTGACAATAACAGTCGGTTTACAATAAAATAAAATGGAGTGCTATCATAATTACAATACAATATGGGTTATAAAAGGTCAAAGTACAGTTCCACTTCTAGAACATGATAATTGTATTATAAAATTATTTTGTTTAGAATTATTTTATAAGTATTCAATAAATAAAGCATATTGTATGTATTCTTTACAAGCAGGCCACATGTGGGTCAAAAATAAATGTAGCTATAGAGAAAATAATACATCATTATTAAATGTAATGTATCACGTGTGACGCGCGCAAGTTGCCAAGAATGGAAGCGTCGAAGGGATAAAAGAGCGTAGCGCTTGGGCGCGCGCTCTCTCGCACCGGAATCATAGATAAGAATACATTTAATATATTTGCACTTAAAATTGTGAGATCTGTAATAAACTGTATTGTTGTTACATCGAGTTATCTTGACTAGCTGTGTTCCCGCGCACAAGAAGACATCATCATTCCAGCCGTAACAAACCGGCGCAAGAACTCTAGAACAACCGGCGCAAGAACTCTAGAACAACCGGCGCAAGAACTCTAGAACAACCGGCGCAAGAACTCTAGAACAACCGGCGCAAGAACTCTAGAACAACCGGCGCAAGAACTCTAGAACAACCGGCGCAAGAACTCTAGAACAACCGGTGCAAGAACAACACGTAGCCAGTCAAAAAAACATAAAATCTAATTTTTATTTTGTCCAAATATTCACTGAGTATTGCGTATCTAACCTAGGTAGACAACTTCTCAAGTTTATAATACAAATTAAATGTATTAATTAGAAAGATATACATATAAAACCAATTTAATCGAAAAATATTGTTGCTACCGGAATTCGAACCTGGATCTCTTCTAATCCGGGGAACGGAAATTAACCGATTATGGTATAGCACCACAGTGCATTGACGACAAATTTTCGAACTTATATGTTACACTTTTCAAATTAATACATCTATCGTTACACTATTTGAAAGACATCTTCTTTAATTTTTTTATTTATCGATTAATGCACGTTCCCCGGATTGGAAGAGATCCAGGTTCGAATCCCAGTAATAACAACAATATTTTTCGATAAAATTGATTTTATATGTATATCTTTATAATTAATACATTTAATTAGTATTTAAAATATCACAGACCTATGTTTTGAATAATTACAACTTCACAATAAGATATGTTCTCCTTAAAAACTTCTCATGTGTTCAATAATAATTCAACTCGATGCCAAAAATCAGTACATGCGTATCAACAATTATGTGTAAAATTGATAATATTTTTTCCCGGCATTTTTGACAGTTTTCAACTAGTTAAAATGTGAATGGAAAGAGAAAATAAATAAAGTTGCCGTCGAAATAAAAATAGGGTCTTAATTGGTCGGTAGATATTTCATTATCTCGGAAACGCGAGGAAATTTGAAATGCACACACGCAATTCTCATGTCAAACAAGGAATGCAGCCCTCTCACGGACCATTCCGAAGGCAACGCGATTATGCACTGTCGGCATGCAACAAAGTGTGTCATTCACGACAAATGATGATTGGCAGCAAATCGGCCCGCGGCGCGTGGCTCGCTGCACGCCAGGAGCCGGTGGCGGCCGGCACGCATCACGCATCGCCCGCCACGTGGACGACACTTACGCGCGTGAGCGAGCAGCCGAGCAGTGGCAACTTACACTTGATTAATTCGTCAAATTAAGTTCGGCGAGTGGCGCGTGGCGGTGGCGGCGGTGGCGGCTGTGCGGCGCGACACGTCAAGCGCGGAGGCGACTCCAAAAGTTAAGCCATTATCACGGGCCGAGATGGGCGGAAGAATACTCATAATTGCCGGCGGTCACGAATCAGTTTAGAAAGTGTGTCAAACTGTGCTGGATTTTTGAAAATGTATTTCGGCTAAATGTACCGGTATCTTAATTAGTACAATCTAACAGTTAGGCAATAGTATTTATCGCTAAGTACAGGTTCAAAATATCAAACAGAGGTCGAAAGGTCGTGCAAGTAACTTTTCCAATACAGAATAAAAAGGGTGTTAGTAACGTTCAGCTTAAATAAATCGCATGATGTTTCTACTTTTATTATTTATTTTTAAAACCATAAATTACGTGTATAATGAATGTATTGGAACGTCAGAATAAGGTATCATCTGACTTTTTGGTTAAAAAAATTGTATCAAAATTATTTTATATTTTAGTAGCTAGTCTTGAAATATTCTTTTAAAATACTTTATTTGAATACACATAAAATCAGGAATTAGTTATAACTCTAAATTATGTTGTGACATTTTTGTAAAATTTCGCCTTATAGGAAGTCCTTATGGAAACTCCATTGAAGAAATAAATAAAAATATTCAAAACATTGAAGTTTAATACTTCAATTTGATGTAAATGTCAGATGATACGAGCAAGACATGTTATATATTGTACCAATAATTTTCATTATCGCTCAATAACGACTGGAATTGAAGAGAAAATAACATATTCTTTAATACTTAACTTAACTTTAATAAAAATCATGTTCCGTATAACTCAATTATCCAATATCATTATTGACATGGTGGTTACTTTTTGGTGTAACATGATTATTTGAATTTTCAAAACAAAACTTTGTACTACACACACGTTGGGTTATTTTCATTACAAGTTTCGAGAGATGTAGTCCCTCTCATTATCTGGTGATAGCTAAACTAAATACAGTATTGTAGTATATTCTGGCAATGTGAAGGGGCTTGAGAAGAAGGGGGAGGTTTCGGTCGTTAACGGGAATATGGACAGTAAATGCGAAGTATTAAGGAATGTTATGTTGTTAATTTGTATTTTCTCCGTAATTCGGAAATAACACTAATTAACAACATGACATTCCCTAACACTTCGCTTTTACTGTCCATACTCACATTAACAACCGAAACCTCTCCCCTTTTCTCAAGCCCCGTCCCATTGCCTGAATAGACTACAATACTGTATTTAGTTTAGTTATCACCTGATGATGATAGAGTCTGCAGGAAGGTTTAAATTTAAATCTCTGTTCCTTTTCGCAATCTCTTACAATAGCTTTTGTTTTTTATTTCCTTTCTTTTGTGGTTATTAATTGCACATTTCGCGTTTCTGTAGTACTGTGAATGGAACCGATAAAATAAGTTGAAACTTCTACAACGGTTCCGGGAAATGATGGGTCCCCCCCTTCTAGCGCCCCTTTAATACACCTCTTGAAACTAGTAGTGAATATAATCCAACGCGTGTGTAGTACAAAGTATTGTTTTTAAAATTAAAATACTCAAGATAATTTTTTATGTTCTATTAAGGACTCTTCTTAAAACTCCATTATTGTCAAATAGTCAAACTTTTAACTATATTCTTCATTGCTTCATGCCTGTAATGTATGCAGTTCAAAACTATTACCCAGATCTGATTGATGTATTCAACAGCACGCTTACTGGATGTAGCGAAGTGATTAAATTATTAGCAGCGTTACCTCAAAGCTCCAACTTATGAAATATTTCCATACACCACACAGAAATCTCCAAGTAGCATTATTTTAACAAAATAAATAAATATTCAAACATCTCCATAAATTACTCACCAACCACTTAAACTTTTATAGTTTGGTTTTGTCTATGTTTGCATTTTTAATTTTAGTATACGTTGTTTCCTGAAGAAGGAACCATAGGTCTTGAAACATGTTGATATATTAATAAATAATGGTGTTTAACAAAGTATTTTTTTCTTATTATTTATATAATATGTTACCACAAAGTAATTTTGCTAATATTAAACAAATAAATTTATTATTTTCAAGAATGTTCAGTAGGAGTATCTTGACTCTGGATCATATATTTTCGAGATTTTTCCTAATAACTAATAAGTTATATTGTTATTTAATTGGTAAGCTTAAAACCACACCCATAATGTTCAGGTCATGTCAAAGCGCGCGAAAAAAGCTAAACGCTTGTCCTATAAAAATAGGACTAACTTACTGGTCTCCTGGAGCCCCCGACCACTGTATTACTACGCAAGTGTCTTAAACACTGCACCAACAAGCCCATCACGTTCTTTTTATAATGAAGTTATTACTTTTATACCATATTTATTGATTGCGCAATCTCCAGGTCGCATGAATTACGACAATTCTGGTTATAAATCAGAATCACCGCAGTATAGAAGAGGGGATAGGGTAACATTGTACAGGAAAAGATCGGTGAGGGGAAGGAAATCTAGTTGAAGGACCAGTGATCTCGGGAACCGGGGATTCGGAAGAACTGCGGTGACGATCTCCGCTCCCAACTGAAGATGGCGATGTCAATGTGTATCCACGGCACACACAGATAATAAACACTATGATCACACAAAACACAGGGCCGGTGCACTGGAGCTGAAAGGGTGATATCGCGATGTCAAGATAGAACACAGTATCACTCAAGTTGACGTATTTTGGCGTCAAGGTCACATTTCTCACTAAGGAAAATACTTAAATTGGAAAGAGATCGAGGGTAGGAATTTGGACGCGGTATATGTGTTAATAACATTGGTCGCAGCTGATATGAAAAGACGCGCCAAAAGTATGTTTACGAATTCGTAACATTTATTGTTGCTATTAAGCTATTTTACTTTAATAATTTATTTCTCTTAGTATAGTTATTGCTATATACAGCTGGCCACGTTGAGAAACGAGAACTCCAGAGCTCTCTAAAAGGTCTTCAAAAAAACCCTAACTGAAACTTATCCACTGAGGCCACCCATGAATGACATGGTTATGATGATGATCTTTAACTATGTATTTACTAAATATATAATACGCACGTGTACAAACAAGGCTCATTTGAAGCTAAAGATTTCACAGTAGAATTATTTATTTTATTTTATATTAATGAAGATGAGATTACATATCCGATTTTAAAAGAAAACTTATCCAGTTAATGTACCCACTACATTTCCAAATTCAAGGGAGCTAAACTCTATATGGTAAACAAGCGCCACTTTGGGTAAATATTATTATTGTTACATTGTCCAGGGCTAGGTGTGATGTACGCCACTGTACAACCGTCCATGCTCACCCCGCGCGTACGTACGTACTGTATATACGTCCTGGGTTACGTACGTTTGTATTGTATACATAGCGGCGTCCAGCGGCATGTCACGCTCCACGCTGCGGGGCGGTTAATGGGGGAATTATTTATTACCGATAACACTTCCGGAATAGAACCTGTGATGGGAGTTCCGGGTGTAACATGCACCCGCGTGGACGCCTCATGAATGGAATGAAATTATACTGACAGGTCAATATGTAATTTAAAAAATCTTAGTATTATTCTTATTGAAAAAGAAATTGTTCCGAAATCGTAAAACGCACTTTTGACGCGTCTATTCGAATCGGTTGCGACCCTTTATTTAATTTATTTTTATTGACACATTTCCGCATCCAAATTCCCATCCATATATTTTCTAATGTTCATATTTTTAGTCTGCATTGTGGCCTTGACGTCAGCAGAAGTCAACTTGACCGATATTTGTTCGATCTCGACATCGCGATAGCTGGACTTTCGGCTCCAGTGCACCAGCACTGTATTTTGTGATATTGTGTTTTAATCACGTATTGTTTGTTGCTTGTGTACCGTGGGTGAACTTGTAATATCAACGTATTCAATTGGGATCGGAGATTTGCTCATCCAAGTGCCATTGTGTGATCTCGGCGGCGACTGCGGGCTTTACGGAGATGCCACATACAAGGTAAGTCGAGCAGTCCTTCCGAATCCCGGTTACCAAGATCACTAGTCCTTCGACTAGAACCCCTATCCCCTCACCTGTACCAAGGTTTTCCTACTTCCCTCCACTATCCTATGGTGATTCCGATTTACGACCGGAATTGTTGTATTCCATTCCGCGGGACGTGTAACCCGGAGATTTGCGCAATTCGTTCATTTAGATACTATTGATCCAGATTTACATTTTGAATTCAGGAATGGAGATATTTATTTTGAAAAAATTTGAGCAGTGTAACGCTAGCTCATATACGCACTGGTCTGAAATCGATCTTCTACCCAAGAGACTACCAAATATCTATATAAAAATAACTGCCATTTTTTAAACGTATTTTTAACGCTCTTTTTAACGTTCTAAGAGAGCCTCCGATAAAATATTTTCTATGTTAAAGATTAATTTGTAAACATTTTTTCCATTAATTTTTCTATACTAGAAAATACCATCTTGCACTGTGAAAATATGATTGACGTAACTCTCTAGGAAACTATCGAACTATTGAACTAATGGTTCAATATCGAAAAAACAAGTCATACAAATATTATTCGTATATCTATATATATTTAAAAAAATCAACTAACTCCTAGACCAAAAAAGTATTTTACTACAAAAAATTTAAAAGAAGAGATCTAAATGGCCAAGAAAATTATTTTACGTTCAAAAATATTAGCAGGTTTTATTGCCTAAATGTAAAATATTTTTATTTTATTTTTTGAAATAAATTTGTTTGAACTGTGTCAAAATATTTATGTCTGATAATCTAAATATAAAGAGATCAGATGTATGGTTTACACAAATGAGATATTTTATTACTAAGGTGTACATCCTTAAAATTTATAATAATAATATTTATATTCTTTCAATATAGAACTAAGCATCTGATTACACGAGACATGAATTCAGTACTTGGTAACTAAGTATGCAGTAGTTGACAACGACTGTTGGTTTGTATAATAAATTTATGACACATTAGTACAGGGTATCGTGACAAAAATTAATGAATTTGACACTCCATGGTGTGTTTGTGATTGTTTCAATATTTGAAGTTGCAATATAAGTCTAAGACATTTTACAAATTGCCTAAAAGTAAATTTATTTCTGGTCTTAGATTTAAACTGATTAATAATATTAACTTTCAGAGATTTATTAATGAAATGAGTGATGGTAGTGGATGTAAAGGAAAAATAATTTTAGGAACCATAAAATTAATATATTTTCTACAAATAATTTAGTGAATATAATTAGATGAAAAATAGCACTTTGATTTTATTCTTTAAAAATTAAACCTTTGTAAAACTCGTATAGGTATAAGACTAATATTCTTTATAACTATAAAATATCGCCAATTATGAATATTCGACGGAAAATTATTCGTTGCATTTTGTATAAACTTAAAATTATACTTTTGAAATTAGCAAAATTAACTTTGTGGTTAAAATTCATTATTTTTATGTTTTAACTTTGTTTCATTAACCTCTGATTGAGTTTAAATATATCTACCGGTTTCGAAAAATATCATTTTCTTCTTCAGGATGGCAATAATAAACAAAAACATTTGTTGTTTATTTACCAAAATATATTTTTAAAAAAACAACAATTATTTAAAAAATAAATTTTGTACCTAAATCAAATTGTTTCTATATTCCGTATTAAAAATTCATAAAATTAAATTTCAATAAGAATGGTAGTTTCATACTGTAATGCTCCAACTTTTAAATTATGTTCCTTTATTACAAGAACTATAAATAGACTGAATATTTTTCAACCAAAATACACTATAAAAAATTCGTTGCAATTAGTGGATATGTTAAAAGAATTTTCCCAACAATGTTAAACTTGTTTCTTTTGATATTATTAATTTTTTTACTAATATAACTATTAATGAAAGTAAAATTTTAGTTTCTGATTTACTAAATTCAACTAATTTACCAAATAATTTGGTAAAAGATCTATGTCGTTTATTAAACCTTTGTATGAACCAAAATTATTTTTCAATTTAATAATATAATGTATAAACAGAGGGTTTTCCTATGAGAGCACCCACAAGTCTACTAATAGCAGATAGATAGATTTTTTAGACAATTTGGAGAGGAATAGTTTTGATTGTGATTCTCCTCTATTAAAAAATGTTTTGTTGTGGAAAAGATACGTGGATGATATATTATGTATTTGGTCAGGTTCACAACATCAACTAACTATACTTTTAAATTTCATTAATTCATTTAATAATAAAATACAATTTACATTAGAAATGGAAAATAATTCGATCCTAAATTTTTTGGATATAACATTGATTAAAAATAATAATTAAATTGAATTAAATTTTTTTTGAAAACCAATTTTTACAGATACTATCATGCATAGTGAATTGAATCATCCACAATATCATGGATATCACACAAACATTCAGGGTTCCACTCCATGATACATCGTTTAATCAATATTTCTATGTCAAGATCCAATTTCAATATTGAATTGAATACAATTAAAAATAGCAGTTAATAACGGGTATAATACAGGTTTGATGGACACTATTTTAAAAAATAAATTAAAAGAATATAATAATCAATTTTTATATAAATCACAAATAAACATAATGATCATTGGCGTAGGATTTTATACATTAATAACTTTCATCAAATATCTAAACACCTACCACGAAATATTAGACCGGCATTTTATACAAATAATAATATAGGAAATTTACTCATAAATTCTAAAGACAAAGATGATAAATTTAACAATTCTGGTGTCTATAAACTTAGTTGCAAGGATTGTGCTGCATTTTATATTGGTAAAACTGGTAGAAATTTTAATATAAGAGTAAAAGAGTATTTGAAATGTTTGAACAATAGTGGGTTTTCCGAATTTGCTATTTATTTGATAGAAAATGGTCATGGTTTTGATAAAAAATTAGAATTGTCAATTTTGCATGTAAACAGTGTTGGTCACAAATTAAATAATTTGGAATCGTTGGATATAAATAAAGCGTGTAAAACTAACCAAAAAATTATAAACAACCAACTAAATTTAACTACGAGTCCCATTCTAATTTTTTTTTCTAAAAACTATTCGAGTAAATTTGTATTAAGTAACAATTTGAGTTAGATACTAAATTAATTTTTTATATTGTTGTTTTTTGAAAAATAGATTCTGGAAAAGAAACAATAACATATGTTTTTAGTTAGTACTGACATCCGAAGAAGAAAATAGTATTTTTCGAAACCGATAGATGTATTTAAACTCAATAAGTGGTTAATAAAACAATGTTAACAAATAAAAATAAATAAACTTAAAATTATTTGTTTGAAAAATTTCTATTTTCCAAAAATGTAGGTCAGCCGAAAAACGTTGTAACTCAGAATGAAAATACTGTAAACATTGTCAGACATAAAAACGAACGCAAAATTGGTCACTTTACTGTTAGTAGTTGCGTCGTTTAATCATAAAGTGATTGGATAATTCTCCATTTATTACAATTGCCCGGCACTTGGTCGTATTTTCTGCCTGGTCGTGCGCACGCGTGCAGCGTGCCTTGCACGCCATGCACTAATCGTGCATGCATCTCGGCTATTTGTCACATGTATTAAGGTAACTGACACACCACTGACATCTGTTGCGATGACTGATAAGCTGTAAAATGTGTAACGAATGAAATATGGTGAAAACGATTTAAAAAATGTTTTTAAAAGACGCTTTCCTTTGTAAGGTGAAGCTATTGTTGGTAATTGGTTATTAAACGACGTTAAAAAAATAAACAGGCGTGTTACAAAATTAAACACTTGGTTTAATTGATTTCGTCATGAAAGAAGAATATTGTGTGGAAGCGTGAAAGAAGAGAAAATATTAAATCAAGAATGTGAAATGGACGAAAGAATTCAAAAAAGCAAGGAATGAAAAAATAACGAAATTTAAATTTAAATATCACAAAATATGATGATAACACTACGAATCTATAAATCAGCAAGATGAATATACAAAAATAAAAAAAAACAATTTCGTGAATTGGCCAAGACTACTAGACTTGGAGAAAAAGGTAAAATGGAGACTTCAAAGGTAAAACAAATAGGAAATAAATAATTCCATATTCTCAATTTATTTTCCAAAATTAAATTCCTTCTACAAATAATATCAGATACGGTGCACGCGTATGATGTAAGAAAATCAATTCAAGGCATGAATAAAGAAAAATCGACAGGGTTTGACCTGATTGCAAGTTGGCTGTATTGAAATGCTTGTAAACATTATAGTGTTTCTCCAGCTAGTCATAAATGATTTTTTAAATTTAATCATCTGACGAAAGTAAAAAAATCTTCTCTTTTTACATAAATTGTAATGTATTAATTATACATATACTAACTTGCTGAATTGAGTTAGTAAACGAATTTTGAATAAATAAGACTGAAACAAAAGAACCTAAGATATGGAGAACGTACGAACTGCGTTAAGAATGTTGACACAAATTTCTCGGGAAAAATAATGAAAATTGTATTTCGAAACAAGCTGTGGTAACTAAGAACTCTTCACTGGAGTAGATGCCACTCTGATATAAACGTCTGTGGATAAATTGTGTAAGAAAATTAACGGGTGGTTCACTTTGCGACTTGTGGCTTGACACATTAAAGTGTGTTACATAGACGTAAATATTCAATTTACCTACATGGATATTTGTATGAAAGAGCTAAAAAATATGTGCTTGGAAATGTTTATGTTTTAGCAAAACTTAACAAGGATTTTAATTCATTATTAAAATAACGTGTCTTGGTAAGTAGCATACGATATTTTAATAAAACAAGGCGACTATAATAGCTATAGTTTGAATGCGTTTATCTAACTAAACTTAAAACAGTATTATTTGGCATTAAATAATACATTTTGATAATATATAACAGATTCTGATGCTTCTCTACTAAGATGTAACATTATTGATTGAATTAATTTCTGTACCCATTTAACCGCTTCAATTTCAAGTACAGGGACAAAAATGACATTAAATAATCAACGATTTGGAAATCCTTGCGAGATTCAAGAGAAAAAGCCTTATTTTTCCTACATAGATGGCAGCACTAGTAATGATATCGGTTAGTTGTTGTCGCGTAATAAATGTTTATTTTCGACACTCGTCATTCCCGCGAAAACTTTCGACAGCTGTGTAACGCTTCTTTTTGAAAATATATTATTTAGATTACCGAAGATAAATATGGATTAATTATTTTTTATTTGCTTTTGAAATATATTATTTATGTTCTTACATACTAATATATACGTAAATATTTAGTAAAATACTAAGATACTTTACACGTTATATATAGACTTAAGTTACATAAGTGGATATGTTAATTCATTTGAACTTTGTGCTATTAATAGGTATTTCATTTCACATATCACACTACTATTTTTATATTTTTTTTTATATATGTAGAAGAAATAATTTTATACTTTTTTAAATATACAATTATCTAAAAAATAATTTAGCAATATACGCGGCAAATAATGTTCCTAGACTTTAATTATATAGTTAGCATTGAAAATACCTCTAAAAATTCATTTTGTCTAGGTGGGTGTGAACGTTTTTAACAAAATTACTCGTAATTAAATTGTTTTTTTTTTCTATCATATCTGATTAACAGTGTATATTCTTGAAGGGTGGATTGCCTGTTTAAAAGAAGAAGAAGAAGAACAGTGTATATTTTATACCTAGTATTAATATATAAATTAATTTTATTGTATAAAATGTTTGCTATTGATAGTTGTTTATATTATGTATGTATGCTAATAAAAATATTTTTTAAACTACCACAAAATACAAAGCTATTTTTTTGATTAAATAGAGATGAGAAGTGGTAAAATTACTTTTTATTTGAATATTTAATATGTCTACAGCGCGAGAGTCTCCAGCTGATTTGGCATTTATCCTGAACACAAATGGCAGCAAAAAGGAATGCTCCCCGCTGCAATATGAAAAAATGCGCTTCGCACAGAGAACTGTCGATTGGCGGTCTGTTAATTGCTCTATTGTGTGAAGGTGTCAATTTGTTACACAAGTCCCGGCCATGGCCGTGTCTCTGTTAATGGACGAGTCGGCGAAACATGTTAGCGAAAATGTGGAGTGGATATTATAGGTTCGAATTGGAAGCAAAATATTTTCATCTACTGAAAACCTTCTAGATAAAATATGTGTTCTGTTTTTTTATAAATTAAAAATTAATTTTAAACCAGTATAAAATATATAATTATTTTTTGCAATTAAATACCTTCATTAGTGTCTGGTTTTATCGTGTCATTAACTAGAGTGAGAGACACTTAAATAAACAAAAATATTACGAATTAAAATTAATAGACACTATCTATTAATATAACCTTTTAACCATTGTTAAAATACGACGGTAATTATAAAATCTTGTAAATCATAAGAAATATTCTTTATTAAGAATACAGGGTAGTTAAAAATGTTATAAATATAGTTAATTCGTAATAGTGTTGTCTATAATTATCGTTATTGCGGTCAACGAAGAAAATACTACATAATAGATAAGTTGCTATTCAATCTGCTTAAATTATTAGTGTATATCCAAATAGTGGCGTAATTAAAAAATTGTACCTTATATATATGTAACAATTTTAAAATCTACGTCGTTACATTAAATAAGTGATATCTTATTTCCAATAGTATTCAAAACTGATTTTTTTTTTATCTATTTAGGTATTAAATAAAATGCACTCGCAATTGAAGCATGAACCCTAACTCGACGTACAATCGGAATACTATTGTAAGTACACATCTATAATTTTTTAATGTATTTTCGTAACACATGTACATAAGATTTTTTTTTAACATTTTCATTTCTTGCTGTGGTGAATTCAAAAAAAGATTAATCTACATTAGCGTTAGGAAAAGTATTGTATCAAAATGCACTGTGAATCGCGGACATTTTGGGCCCAAATTTGACGTGGGCCCCAGAGGCTTTGAATTTTTGCAAGAATTCGCACACTATCATTTAAAGAAAACGAACATTTTTAGTTATTATTATTGAAAAAACTAAATTATAAATATATCTGATCAGATAAGCTTTATTGTTAATACATCAGAGATAAACATGCAATTAAAAATAATATAAAATATTTGTTACAAATAAATTACTATTAAGTTATTATTAATTTATTATTTTTTGAGTGGGATTCTAATACGAGTAGTATCACCTCTAATATATTCAACCTTATCCTGGGTACAAACCTAGACCATAATATTTTATGGGTGGATACTTGACTATATGACGAGACGAAAATGTTCAAGGAATTTGTGAAAATATTACTGTATGATTTTTTTACGAAACTGTATTAAGCTTGATGTCTACATACTTCGAAATAAATGTTGTGTTGAAATTGTTCAATTATTAATCTGTATGTTTGCTTCAGGCCCTAAATCATCTAAAAAAAAATAGTCTGGCCGCTCGAAATTCGATGACTTTTAATTGTTTGTATACAATATATAATTCGTAATCAATAAAATATTTCAATTAATCGAAATAATCGCATTATTACGATTATTTTTTTTAATGTTTATATCTCTAACATGGTTGAGATTAAGTACATATCCCTTGACATTAAGTACATATCCCTAAGTACATTTTCGAGTCGTAATTTACTCAGGTATCCACCCATAAAGTATTGTGGACTAGGTCTGTTACACCCTGCATAAGAATACAATAGAAATTAAAATAGCTGCAAATGAACTTTAATTTCTACATGCGCCTACCTATTATTCATTGTTTACCGTCTAGAAAAAAAATGAGAAGATTAAAACTGAATATAAAGACGTCCACAAAAGCAATTACATACAAATAAAACAGTAAAACAAACAATGCAAACTTTGCGGCTATGTAATAAAGTGCACAACTGTGTTATGTACAAGAAAACATATCTTATGATCTCGCATATTTTTATTACGCATATGTAAGTCAGCTTAAAAAATGCACATTAACGTGAGTACATCGCTGCTAATAAACGACTTTCTGGTGCAATACAAATTCTTCTTGTGATATTTCACGTCTACAAATCTCCAATCTCTCCACGCCGGAGACCCACCTCGTAACAGCGTCTAGAGAACAAGAACCATAGACATCGAAGAAGAACATTGAAACAATGGTGATAAAATATTTTTTTATATATAGGTATTTTTTCTAAATAGAGATACGTACACGGAATACGTATCATATCAATATACTTACGATTTTCAAACAAAGTAAACGCTTGTGCTATGAAAATAGGACTAACTAGCTGATCTCCTAAAATGAGGTTCGAACCCCGGAATACTGAATTACTAGTCGAGAGTCTTAACTATATTATTAACAAGCATTATTTAAAAATAATTATGATAAAAAATTGAATAATCTCCAATCAGTTAATATTAAATATATAATTGTTGTATATTTGTAATCATCAAAATAAACATATTTTATCTACTTCTTTTGCATTGTGGTAAAGTGTAAAATAATACAAAAGGCATCCATGCTATGAATGGAAATGAAAAAGGAGATAAAGGAATGAGAAATAACAGAAACACAAAAAATTTCGGGTAAAATGAAAATGTTTTCAAAATTATTAATTAATTTATATTAAGGAAAACACAAGTTTTGTTATGAAGTTGCATTTTTAGAACATAGTTCTATGGTATTTAATACAAATTAAATTAATCAACTAGATATACATAATATACATAAGACATACAGAAAAAATCTATCCATAGAAAAAATACTTAGTTGCTACCGAAATATATTTGAAAATATGAATTAAATATATTAATTAGAAAGATATACATATAAAAACATTTTTATCAAAAAATATTATTGTTCGCCACCGGAACAAACTGGGGAAGGTGCATTATCCAACTATGCTAAAGCGACGATATTTTTAGCGACAAATTTTCGAACCTATATATTACCTTTTTGATATTAATACATTTAATCGTTCCGTTATTTGAAAGAGCCATCTACCTTATTTTTACGGAATCTCAAATACCTTTGAGTAATCTGATAGCAGACACCAGAATTATCAATGCATTTTTATTAAATTTTGGATACATTGATACAACTTTATTATAAGGAGAACACATCCTCTTTCTGTTCACATCCTTTTCTCCTTGTGAGATATATTTTTATTCAGAGATTTTAAAGCATAATTTTGAAATATATTTTCTAGTACTGCTGGTATTATGAAGCTGAGAATTTGAAAGATATAAAAAATAGCACGAATACCGTAGCGTTGGAATGATATTATGCTTCTGCAAAAACTTGAAAAATAACCCGTCGTGTGAATTCTTAATGTGTGATGGATGGCATTCCATAGTTCCTGAATGAATTAAGACGTTTTGTAATGAATTCACCGTTCGTGTTGATAATTAATTCTCCAGCATTTTCAGACCACTCTGGTGGTTTGTTCTTCATGCTTTGCCCCACGCGCACTATGCATAATAGATGAAATTTTGACATAAATTTGAAAAATTTAATTAACTAGCATATAATTTTTGCCCTGATTTTCAAAAATACATGAGTATGTAAATTCCTGTTATATGGGTAATACTACACACTCGCGGTGGGTCAGAGTCAATTAGAACTCGGTTACGCATCTATTAAAGGCGGTTAGTGCGAGATACAGATAGCGCATTGTTATTGGATCGATTCAAGTGTCGGAAGCTGGTCAGGGCGAAAGTCCACGGAAGAACACTAGGATATTGCAGATAGCGGATTGTAGACATTGGATTACCGCATAGCAGATTGCAGGCCCGATTAAACCGGATAATGGCTATTATCTACATAATTTTGAATTGCATACTCTATGAACATTGCCAATAGAAAACCTAGGTATCGAAGTAATTCACGGATTCAAAAACCATGAAATCTACTTCATAAAATGACTTTACGCGTACATACAAAATCTGTAGACCAAACCACAATAGCCTAAGAGATTTTAATTCTCGTCGGTGGTGTAACTACCAAAATTAGACCCCAATGCAGAATGGATAAAAGGGCCCCCTAAATGGGAATCGTAATAAATAGTAAGTACAAAATTAGTCTCTCTAATTCTAAAACTGGAGGGAGACAACAAAACATATTGCTGTCCCTGTATATGCATATTCTGGACAAATAGTACTTCCTTTTTTGTTTTATTTTAGGTCATGACCATTGCGAGCGAAACTCAGATTCTATTTATGTTTTGTCCAAACCTCCCACTCAGGGAGTGTCTGTCTGATTCCGCTAACTCTTTGGCAACATTGGCTATAATAGTGCACTTTTGTAACCATAATTAATATCCTGTTTCCTTATTTTCTTCTACATATAGATAAACCAGCATTATTATCGTATTTAACATGCTTGTCTACTTTATTATGTTCACATATACTTTATGTTATTATCAGTGTCGTGCAGTAGGTATAGATTTAAATTGTGCTGTTACCGATGATATTATACAATCATATGTATTTTCGTTAAACCAACGTCTTTAGATAAAATAAATCCGTCGTTTATACGACCATATTATGTATTTATTTGTAATTTTAGAGTACTATTAATAGTGTTGTTAAAGATTAAGTTTTAACGTAAAAAAATACCTTGTTACCCATATAAAAAATGTATGGCTGTTTTAAAGAACAGTTTCTATGACCGAACATGATTAATTTGTTGTTTGAAAATCCTTCGAGTAATAAATAAAGGAAATAATATTTTTTATTAAAGGTTAACGTAGGAAATAGTACTGCCAATTGCTTTTTGTTTTTCCCTAATCAAAAACCAATTCATGCACCAAATTTAAAGAACAATCATAAAATTAACACGTCAAGAACAGTAAGATACTAAAATTCGCGAATTAGTAAAAGAGGAAGTAGACACTTAGTGATTTGCACGCAGTTGTAACCCTTTATAATGTTATTATGTTAAAAGCAGCCGACTCCATAAAAAAACGGATCAACCGAAAGGAATTTTCAATTCAATATATAACCAATCATATGATTCGAGTAATTCACTAGCTTAAAGCAGAACAGAGTAATGTGAATAGCTCGATGCGGCGAATACACGAGAGCGCCATGAGTACATCGGTGAGTTATCGTGATAATTTTTAGAACTAAGTAATTAAAGTCTCTACTGGTACACAGATGGCGCTAATTGTAAAATAATGTTTCCGTTTATGTTAATCCAATTATTTAATTTATATTTGTTTATATTAACATTATTCTGATAAATAGTGCAGTCGCTGAATGGAGGTGTAAATAAGTGATAAACATTGAGCTAAAGAATTTAATTAGACTGCATCATTCTTAGTATGGTTACATTAGATCCGCGTTTTGCTTTGTCGAAAGGACCTGGCAAAAGAGTAAACTACTCTTAAAACAGTTCCGGGTAGGGGTGAGTCCCCCCTTTCTGCGGCTTTTTTTTTAATTGCTAGCTCGGGTAGTATACACAACCCTGTTTTGTATTGTAACCTTTGCACGTAATTAACTTTTTATTAATCATATATTTCCTGTAAACTGATAATGAACTGCCATTCAATTGTAACTGATCTAGTTGTTTTATTTACCATTCGGTACGTCATAAAGATTCTGACTAAGGCATCCGAAAGAAGCCGAACAAAATGTATTTTAATAAGTAAAACTCACAAAGTAGCATAAGAATATTATCTTATTACTGGAGCAAAGTGTTTTATGCTTTTAGTTCTTTAGTGTAGGTATATCCGTTCACTAAACATAGTATTTTGACAATGACTAATTGGTTCTACAATTCTTTTTGTGGCTGAAGTAGAGGTCGACTTGAGAGCTTGACGTCTACAATTTAAATTTTTTAAATTTTCAGAAATGTCGAGCTCTTGAAAATACAGATTCGCCATGTACATTGACTAACCTATTCTATTATTTTGTAAATTTGTTTAAACATTTTTATTAAATTAAACCAAACGTATTATTTTGTATTGCTATGCATATACTTATTAATGATTTCTCTCCTTTCTTCCTAAGTAAGATTTATATGTGTATATTTAATTATTAATGCTAGCTACGCGATTATAGTATGTAAATTTTTCATATTTAAATGAAACAATACAAAAATATATTATTTAGGATCCACCCGATCAAGGGGCTAAGTATATATTATATAATAGTTTCGACCATTTGACCCATAGTTAGATCTCCAGAACAAAGCAATTAAAAGTTTAGCTAGTTGAGGGCAATATAAGGTTAAATAAATAAATATCAGGTATCTCTCAGAGACGAAGCTATTTTTATTAAATAGAATGGATAATATATAGAAGTATGGGGTAATTACAGGGCTTACGACCTGTTTTTAAATGTAATAAAAATATTATGAGAACACATTCTTATTGTGAAGTTCTAATTATTCAGAGCGTAGGTCTGTGATATTTTAAATATTAATTAGAAAGATATACACATAAAATCAATTTGATCGAAAAATATTGTTGTTGCGCCACCGGGATTCAAACCTGAATCTTTTTCCAAACCGGGGAAGGTGCATTATCCAACTGTGCTACAGCGACGATATTTTTAGCGATTCAAATAATGGAACGATTAAATGTATTAATATCAAAAAGGTAATATATAGGTTCGAAAATTTGTCGCTAAAAATATCGTCGCTGTTGCATAGTTGGATAATGCACCTTCCCAGGTTTGGAAAGCGATCCAGGTTTGAATCCCGGTGGTGCAACAACAATATTTTTCGATTAAATTGATTTTATATGTATATCTTTCTAATTAATATATTCAATTCATATTCATAATAAAAATAGCTTCGTCTGTATGAAATAACAGTGCCTTTGTAGGTAAAAATCCAGTAATTGTGTGTTCTTGGACATATTCAAATATTGCTTCAGTATTACGTTATTTATAAACATAATACATAAATACATAAACAGAAAGCTATTGATTGTTTATTACAAGTCTCTGCAGGCGACTATTTATAGTGGCTGCTTCGCGTCCAATTTTAAATACGTTGGAGCGTTCAATCAACAAAGATCACGTTTCAGCCAAAGACCGACTGCAACTGGTGACGTCAGTGGCTCTAATGCACTGTTGCAGAGGAAATTTATAGAACTATATATTACTGCGGATCGCCGTCGAGGAACGGTGTGAATCTTTATCTCTAGCGAGTATCGAATGTTTTATTATTTATCGATACTTTCGGAAAATTACAGATATTTTTGTACAAATGTCATTGCAATGAAGGCGAGATCGGAATTGAAGATAAACAAATAAACGTATTTAAAAAAACTTAACATTATTTTATCATCTAATTGATTATCATAAAATGCTCATTTACGGTACCCAGACTTGATTTCGCTCGATATATGAGGCGCGGTTTATAAGTGTGCCCCACCGCCACCACTGCTTCGCCATTCTATGTTTCTATTTGAGATTCCGACTGCAGCAACACTGTATATCGATTTTTACAAATGTTGATTGATGGACGGAGCGTCGGCCATCTTGGATGATATACAGTATTGTTTCAGCCATTTTTCAAAATTCGTTCGTAATACATACTTACTTACCATCACGCCGTTTCTCCGCGGGGGTAGGCAGATAAGATAAAGCGCGATACTCTTCTCTATGACATACAATTCTCGCCTCGTCCACATTCATACATCTTCTCATACGAGCTCGCCGGTTATTGTGGCTTCTAACAGGATGATCTTTCAGTATCTGGTTTACCTGATCATGCCAAATCTTTCGCGGGCGTCCCATATTTTTGGTTCCATTAACAATTGCGTCATATATCTATGTCTAAAATCTCCGTTAATATTTAGTTACCGTATTATGGATCATTCACAATTATTTCATCAAAATCACATTCGTTTTTGCAGATTTAATTAAATTATAATATGTTTTTTTGTCATTAAAATAAAATAAGTATTTTAATATATTTTTTGTTTACTTTTATTTTTCATCTGCCACCACTTGAATGTGTCGTCCTAGGTAAAATATAAAAACGGACAAATAAAATGTCAAAAAAAAGACATCGACACGA
The DNA here is from genome assembly GCA_031772225.1 of Eubasilissa splendida. Taxonomy (NCBI): domain Eukaryota; kingdom Metazoa; phylum Arthropoda; class Insecta; order Trichoptera; family Phryganeidae; genus Eubasilissa; species Eubasilissa splendida. The sequence continues at coordinate 11,273,383 of CM062850.1, read as the reverse complement.
AGGAGAGCCGGTATCTGTGCGAGTATATATGTACGTACGAATGTACCTAATGGATGCTTCACATTGGCACTGCACATATACAGATATCAGACATGCCGGACACACATAGATACACGCGGCGCGGAGTTGCAAGCATGAATAAATCATCTGGGGTCGTGTTTACTACAAAAAGGCCCCCCTCTGAGGGCAGACATTTTATATTTTATTTCCCACGCTGCACTTGGATTTTCAATCGAGCAACATGTATGTCGTAGTTTGTTAAGAAGGGGTAGCAACTTATTATACTATTGTACCTACAAGATATATTACCTATATAATAAAAACAGCGTACTTCTGTAAGGAAGCTTTAAATATATTGATTTTGTATTTATTTTACATACATTTTATAATATTTTTTTATTTTCTTAACCATAAAAAGGTGTATTTTGTAACACATTGTATTCGTCTTAAATATTTCTAATTATATCGAATTGATACATTTTCGGTAAGTCGATTCTTGTATACGTTTTTCGCATATTTCATTTTGGAATAACTCCGGATAATACTAATACTTGGATAATATTGAAGAACGTAATAATTGTGTAATTTTGATAAACTACTAAATTGCGTAATAATTACATTCATAAGAATTGCGTAATTTCGTAAAAACTACAAAATTGCGTAATAATTACATTCCTTAGAGTTACGTAATTTGTAAAAACTACAAAATTGTGTAATAATAACATTCCTTAGAGTTACGTAATTTCGAAAAACTACAAAATTGCGTAATAATTACATTATTTAGAATTGCGTAATTTTAAAAAACTACAAAATTGCGTAATAATTACATTCCTTAGAATTGCGTATTTATGATAAACTATAAAATTGCGTTATAAGTACATTCCTTAGAATTGCGTAATTTTGAAAAACTGTAAAATTGCGTAATAATTACATTTCTCAAAAATTGCGTAATTATGTAATTCCTCACAATTGCGTAATATTGAAATTCCGCAGAAGTACGTAATTTTGAAATTATTGTTAAGTTATAGTTTGTCTAAACATTGCTCTCTAGTTTTTTAATACAAATTAAATAGATCAATTAGAAATATTTACTTGAAAATTAATCGTACTTTTATGTCGTACATATGATTATCTATTCGTGTCAGTATCTGCAACGATCTGTTGATAGTTTATAAACTAAAAAATAAAAAAATACCTACATACTAGAAATATAACCAGTGCAGAATTATATATTTATATACTTAATTTATTTAAAAAAATCAATGAGAATACAATAATAATATATCTAACATCACAATTTTCTACTGTATATTCAATCAATAACTTAATACATACATCTGCCTAGTCTAATCAGCAAGCAGACATGCATTACAACGACTTTCTAACATGATGTAATAATAATATAATAATTTACTTGTTCGCGATAACCGTAGGTACACTTTCAAGTTATTGAATTGATAATAGATCTTGGTTGTTTTATGTTGCCATGCGACACGGACAACTTTATATATATGATTTCCTTCTATTGCTCTCTGATATGGACGAAAGGATGTAACGTGATTTTATTATATTTGTAGGATGCTAGAAATATAATCGATATTCTATAGGTTATATTCCATTTCGTGTTTCGTATCTATTACAGTGGGTCGTCCAAAATAACAAATTTCCTTGTCTTATGATAAGGCGTGCCAATTCTATAGAACGCTAACGGGGGTAGTTTTGTGGTCTCCTGGTTATGATCGTAAAAAGTGCATTGAAAATTTCCACACGTTGCGTCATAAGACTTTCTGTAATATTAAATATTTCTAGCCAGGTGGCCTCTTATTTGTTCAGATTGAACTTTATTCCCCAATCTGCGAGTGTGGTGCCGAGGAGGAAACCCTTGACCATTTTTTTTTTGCCTGTCCATTGCGGATCACAGGTTTTTTTTACAGTGGTCTCGTCAATGGTAATTTTCAGCTTTCAGTTAACTTGTGTCATCTTCTTAACCTTAACTCGCCACGTTTAATCTATATAATAGCATGTTTTTTGAACGACAATGGTATTGACTTGTAATATAATATTTCCTATGCTATAATATTATTGTATTTTTTTCTATAAAACAAAGTTTTAAACTTGATTAATGGCACAAATCACTCATGAAGGGTGGATTGCCTATTTAAAAGAAGAATAAGAAGAAATATTTTTATAGAAATCTACCTACTGTAACTAATGTAATATAACTAATATAACTGATGTATTATTTTGTTAGGTAGATTTTGAGTAGTTTATGGATTCCCACGCTAAAGGTGAACATTGTATCCATTCCCACTCATTTAAAAAAATTTGTTAATTAATATTATATTATTAGAAGAACACATTCTTATTGTGAAGTTGTAATTATTCAGAACATAGGTCTGTGATGTTTTAAATGTATTAATTAGAAATATGTATATATAAAATCAATTTAATCGAAAAATATTATTGTTGCGTCACCGCGATTCGTACCTGGATCTATTTCCAGGTACGAAGGTGCATTATCCATCTATGCTACAGCGACATTATATTAATACATTTAATTAGTATTTAATAACAAATGGACTCTAGTACGAGTGCTGGGTTGTTTTTCTTCATTATGTCTTAGATTTTTATTAAATTTCTTTTGCTATTACTAAAAACGTACGTGCTAATTCCTCCAAGGTTAATAGTTTACACGTAATAATTCAAGAAATCGTAGCTCTCAGCGACGATACAAAGAAAAATCCCAATTATCAAATGAGATAATAGGAAAACAAATAAACAAATCCCAAGTCGCCGGTTGTTCGTTTTATAAGAACGGTTTATTACTTCGTACTGTTCTGTAGAACGATTTGAAATTCAAATGGCTCGGCAATTAGTGTTCTTTATTGTTCGCTCCCACTGCCTAGCGGTCGGTGCGCAAAGCTCCGAGTAGATACCGTAACATCAGTATACATATGGTACAGATATATATATATATTACATCTATGTAAATAACCATTTCAATATGATCTAAGGAGATGTTAATATAGCAGTAAATCGTACGAATAAATATTGAATGTACATAATAATATATGTACATCTAAGATAATTATTTTTAACATTACATATTTAATACCCCAGAAATGTCTTAATGCGTAGGGGAATTTGAAAGAAAATTAATACATTATTTGGATTGAATTATCACTTTCCAAATAATTATTCGGTTATGAAGGGATATTCAACAAAATGAATCTTTTTTAAAAATTTTAATTGTGAAGTTGTAATTATTCAGAACATAGAGAGATTTAGTTCTCAGCCTAAGACAAATATTTACACACATTTATTTATACATACATTTGTATATTGGAAAGAGAATAGACTGCCTTATATACATTCCATCTAACGCACATATTGTAATTAGTTTACGTTTTTTTACGTCTATTACGTAACACAAGCTTTTCTTTCTTTCAATTTTATTTCACTTCTTTCTAGATCATTCAGAATGTTTGCACATACCTGCATATATTCATCTATCATATTTCGATTTTCTCCCATATCACATAAATATTTTTTCGATAAATTAATTTTATCTACATATCTTTCAAATTGATACATTTAATTTGTTGAAATTGATCATCAAATAATGACTGATCGATTTCGAAATATAATTGACCTGAGACTAACACTCTTACCGACAAGGTTTGTAATTTTCTGTTCAGTAGTTAATCACCAAATTACCTATTTACGTAATTATTATTAAAAATTAAGATTTTTCCATCTATTACATGCTTCGCGTACTTGAAAGTACAAGTACAAGTAAAAGTAGGTTAAAAGTTAAAGTTGTTTTTTTTTTTCATTTTCATTATGCTCATAACCTCTAGCCGCTGGAGTAAACATGTTAATCATTAGCAATATTTGAATATGTCCAAAAACACACAATTACTAGATTTTTACCTACAAAGGCACTGTTATTAAACAAATATCATATATCTTATAGAGACAAAGCTATATTTTATAAAATATATGGAAGTATGAGGGATGAGAATTTAATAATAATTGTTAGAGCTAATTAGGTTCTATCGAATATATGAGTAGGTACATAATATAAAAACCTTAAATTATAATGTAAGTATATTGTAACGTAAAAGGTTTTATTCCATAATGTTTATTGATATACTTGCTATCGAATTTCATAAAATCTAAAAAAAAGTGTCATAGATGAAATAAATATCAGCATGTGGATATAGAAGATGGAATACGGTAAGGAGTTGTAATCCTAATTCTAATGTTTTAATAATTGAATATTTAACACGCCTGTTTATTAATTAGACTGAAACTAGTCAACTAATTTGTTATAATTTTGTAAAATAAATTAATGCATTCATTCATTCATTCAAAAATAGCTTACGACCAAACTATGATAATTACCGTCAATATATTCGAATTCAAGCCAATGCTGACTGAGTCAATTTTTTATATTCGCAAAAAAGTTGTTAAAGAGCTTGTTGCATTAAGGGTTTGATCAAGAAACAAAGTAAAAACAAAGGAAAAAATCAAGTACAACTATTAAAAATATATACAATTTAATATCTAAGTAAACAAAAAATAACCCACATCAACATAAAATTAATGAAAAATACATTGGAAAATATGATTAAGTCCTTCAATGCAAATTTGATGACAAAATAAAAATAAAATGGAAGAAATTCAATTTGAATTGGCTGATTACGGATGATCTGTAACAATTTCTCGAATTAATTATATGAATTGATTGTTTTCATCTTAAGGAAGATATCAAAAGTATATTTGAATGGAATAAATGTAATATACTTAACTTTAATGATGCAAAATGCTTTGTTATATCCTTTACAGGAGCAACCTCAAGCGCTTTTATCGCCTCAATATGTGTCAGCAAAATCTGTCTCGTAAAGCAAGCTCCAAAGATCTCGGCGTCTGGTTTGATACTAAACTAACTTCTCTTGCTCAATCGAAATGGTTTATGTTAGTTATATTAAAATGTTGGGTTTTTCCTTCCTTCCTGTAAAGAGTTCTCCAGTAATCTTGTATTGGAACTCCTTATCAATTCATTGGTGTGGAGTAAACTCGAGTTTAAGGCCATCATTTGGGGGTCGCATGTGGTGGCATACATTAAGTTTTCAAACTGGAGAGAATATAATAAAGGTTTTAAAGATATATTTAATAGTCTATGGTTATGTCTACTGTAAGAGCAATTACATTAATTACTCGCATCCCTTCGTATAATGATATGTTCCATATTAACAAAAATCAGCTGAGGTTAAAACATAAGGTTTTTATATCGGTTTAACCCATAGTTGATAATGTGGCTATATTGACTGCCCGTCTCTACACTCTCTTAATTTGGCTAATAATCATTTTAATAGTAATTTTAATTGACTTTTCTGAATGTGTGTATTTTAAAGGATATAAATTCATGTTGTGAATGACATGACTACTTATTAATAATTTATTTTTTTCAAAAATATTACGGAAAAACATGTAAATTGTTGATAGTTAAATGTGTGATTTTTCATGTAAATCAATCAAAATAAGTATGTTAACATTTTATAAAAATACATAAATACTATTTTTTATATATTGACATATGTTGACGTATCGAAAGGAAAGAATATGTTCAACATAAAGCTTAAAATTATGTAAAATAGATTAAAAAAGTTTAAATACAAATTAAATGTATTAATTAGAAAGATATACATATAAAATCAATTTTGTCGAAAAATATCAAATAATTATAACTGTACAATAAGAGTGTATTCTCTTTAATAATAAAAAAGTTTGTTTATAAAACACTTAAATCTTTAATATTTTACAAGCAACGTATTTAATAATAATAGGCAAATCTGATTTTGGCAGTCTTCAAAAATAAGAAGAAAAGTAACTCATATTGCGATTGCATCATGGCGCTGTAACTTCTTCCGCCGACTTATCCGACTGCACAATGGAAGATAAAAATTTAATTTTGAATTGCTTTTTGTCACAAATTGGATGCTGCGAGACGGCGGACCTTTCGATAGAGGACGGAAGGAAAAATCAAATTTACTTAAGTTTTTATTCAAAATCTTAATCTCTAAATAATTTTTCGAAAATATAATTAAAAAATAGATACGGAAGTATTATTTTACCATTTCAAAATATTTTAAAGATTTAAATTAAATAACACTCTTTTTGTACATTTTATTTTTAAAAAAAGCTAAATAACTAAAAATATTTGACAATTAAAAATACATTTTATAAGAAAATTTATTGTCAATTTTTTTAACAATGTATTAACATTTATAGTCCAAGGACAGAGTCCATACAGCAAGCGTATTTATTATAATACTAAAGTGATTTCCCAACATTGCTTGTAAAATGGTGAATTTTCAAAATCAAAATTTATACAGTGTTCGTTCAGTTTTTAGTTTGTAGGACAAGCTCACATTATTACCACATATTATTTCGAATTACGTCAAATAGGGTTGTAGAAGTCTCTCAGATTGATGCTCGAACTCCCGATATCGGAGTTTGAGCATCGATTACGATGACATTATTTTTTTGATAGTGTTATATTAAATAAGCTTATGAATATTTTAAAAATATATACTATAAAAGATACATTTAATAAATAACCAATGCAATAATTACAATATATGATTTCTTAAAATTTTTATCGAATCTTACATAATCAAATACAGACTAGCAAGTATATAGACATGAACTAACGCAATTTCTTTGTTTCAATATTTTCAATTTGATGTCATCCACGTGATCATTTTGGTACCACTTACGCAATCAAATAGCTCTGCGACTTTAAAAAAATATATGACCCGATTGGAACGAAATTTAAACGCTGACAATATAATATGCATTAATGTAAAAAGTATATATTTTTTAAACAAAAATTTAATTTTCGAAGAGTGAATACTTTTACTATTATATAAATGTGACATAAACTATCAGATTTATGTTTCCACCAAGAATGTGTGTAGAATGACCCTCGTCCAGAAACTAATGTTCAAAACCTCTCCTATATGTACACTTTATTTAATGTCTATTCATTTACTGGCTCATTGAGGATTAGTTATTATTATTTAAGTCCTTAAGACTTAAATAATATTAAGGAGAACACATTATCATTATGAAGTTGCAGTTTTTTCAGAACATAGTTCTGTTGTATTTTTAATACAAATTAAATGTATCAATTAGAAATATATACTGGCAAACTCCATTTATAGAAAAAATATTTTTGTTGCTACCGGTAGCCAATTAAACCAATGCTGCAAAAATATCTCAAACTGGACTCAAACTTAACTTCAAGGGTATTAAAAATATCACAAAGTTTACGAGTACGATCTATAAATTTAAAGTTATGTAAATATTGATAAACTATGAAATTCAATCAAAAACTAATTTAAGAAGCCACATTTTAAGTAATTAATGAGATTTTATAGAAACCAAACCGACCACAAACCCTAAACAAGCATTGTTCTATCTCTCTTTCTCCTGTGTTTCTTTTCACAAAGTATTGATAAAAGTTCTGGTTGCAAAAAATCGTTTTCAAGATGGAATAAGTATTTCTGAAATGGGAATAAAACAGAATATTGCATGGAGGACACCCGGGCGCTTAAGGTCAGAGATTGTATGGCGGAGAAAACCTATCGGGAACAAATTCAATTTTACATTGCGCAAGCTTTCTGTCTGCAAATGTGATTTGCGATATTGTTGCTCACAAGCCGTGGAAAATTATTTTATTCACCGTCCTCGAAGCTGAAATATCATTTTTAAAATATCCATTATTTCACAACACATACGAAGCACCATTTTTTTCGTTAGTCCGCGTCTTTGAATGAAGACCCCTTGAGAAACTGTTTTTTTGACTTTTCAATCAGAAAAATGATGACTTCCAATGATAAATTAAATTAAGATAAATGTTAAATTATAAATATAGCTTTATGATAAAGCGCTAACGTTTACATATATGTAAGTTCCACGTACCATATCAAAATTCATACACATTGCCTGAATTTAAGATCACGGAAATAAAAACAATTTTTGTTTTTAATGGTAATTTTTCTTTAGTTTAAATATCAGCGAAAATTGATTATATTATATTTAATGTTATTTATAATCAATTAAACTTGTGAATACACGACATGTACGGGTTTGTTGTAAAGTTGTGGAAATATATATATCGTTATTTCTATGACAAAATGTACAAAAAGACAAATCGAAGAGAAAGGATTGGTTTTATACCAGAGAGAGAGAGCGGTCTGCGAAACCAATCAGTATCAAAAGATTGAACAAGACATATTTTCTCTAAGATAGTTATATGTTATTAATTATAAATCATATCTTTCTAAAACTTTTTACATAGCTCGTCTTGATGTAGATACATACTCAAATTATCTTGATTAAAATTGTATGTGCAATATTTATTTTAAATGGATATGGGTGTGATTTATTTATTTATTTATTAGCATGTACTTTTCATTGTCAAAATATACATAAAGCAAAGCGTTTTTATGTATTTAAATAATCTTTATATTTTCTATCAGTAATTAAATATTATATTATTTTACTATACTTCAAAAATGATTTTGGTGTTACTTAACCATTAAAAAATGGCTTTGTTAACTGTTTTGATCTAAAATTGCTTACCCTCCTTAGTTTATGTAATATACTCAAAACATTGCTAAAGTTCATAATATAAGCAATTATTCACAATAGGGGAAGCCTTGGAATAATGCGGGCAGAGTATCCAACGTAGTTTATTGCGTTATCATAAACATATTCTGCACAGCGGTATGGCGATTACCCCATGGTTCAAATTTCCCCAGCCTACCCTTTCGCCGTATTAACAAGTACTATCACTGGTGGACGCATAAAACAGAAAGGGAGAATGGGTACAAGGCTTCTCATGTTATTTGGGGGAGACGAGTGATAATGTAGGCATGTTTCACTTTCCTCTCAAAAATCGTTATATTTTAGAGATTTTTGCAAAAGTTAAAAGATATTTTCGATTGTAATCTTATCGGGCATTAATCAACAATTAACGTTTATGAAAATATTGATTTGTATAAAAATTATTCAAATTATATTAAGTATCAAATATTTTAAAATTATAACTGTTCAAATAATTCTATATTATAAAATAATGAATGTACTTCTTTGCATATTGTAATTTGACCAAAGTTGACTAATTTATGTATTATGTTCACACAATTTTTATACGTAATTCGTATTGTACTATAGCTGTCTCGCAAGAAAATGTATATGTGTTGAGATAGGCAACAAACAACTTTAAAATCCTAAAACCAAACTAAAAGCACAAATATTAAATTTGATACAATGCCTACCTGTGTTATTTAGATAAATTACCGCTATATGAATAATATTGAAAAAACATACGGATATGTACTTAAACATTGAAACGTGAGTCAGTTTGGTTAACTCTTCCTCTCCGATGATGTAAACTGAGTTGACATTGCCTCTAATTATGTGAATATCTCTGTAAATATATTAAATACGCAGTACGTATTTAAGTATTCTTCCATAATATATTTATGTATTGGATAAAATAATTACAATTTATAAGTATTTAAGCACCCTAAAAAAATATTTTCTCGAAGAACCCAACGTGAATTTGTCAATACTTGTATTTGCACGTGTGGACAGGTGTGGAAGGCGCAGTGCGCGAGGTGCCAGGTACCGGATGACGATCGTAACTTTAGTGGCAGAGTGTGCACTGGCTGAGATAGACGTGTATTATGCATTTTTATGCTGTCGTTCGTGATGATCAATCTATTTTTCTAATTTTTAGCACTTTTACACAATAATTGATTTATATATATATATATATTCACTTATATATCAACTATTATTTTAATGATTTATATAAGTAATAAATGTAAAATATGCATAGTCTCCTTTATTGAGTAGTAAATCATCACTGAATTATGTAATAACATAATTATGTAGCTTCAGAAATACATGTTTATTATCCTAACATAAGTCATAAGTCTTTAAAAAATATTATTCTTGATGGAATCAGAAAAAAACCTGATTTGTGCTCTTTGTCTGGTACATTTTCGCACAGAATTGAGAATGCTATGAACTCTCTGAAAAATAAAATGTCAGTACTATCTGCGGTGCTCCGAATCTTGCTCAGCAAAAATTAACAATTTAATACAAAATATTATTTTTGATGATCGCATTTTTCTGGTAGACATACCAAAGTTTGGGCGAAAAGACGAGGGAAGATGCTGCCACCCATTGCCTCATGATCTGCAGGAAATGGAGTATAAAACTTCTACGGCGGGCGCCAATTATATACCGGGATATACGGGTATGCCGGGATAGACGAGTTTGCCGGGATAGACACCGCGACACTAGACTCCCGGGACAAACAGCAGCGTCAGCCCAATATGATTTTACGGCGGAATAAAAGAATGTAGAAAGACTTCACTTAGCGTCGAAACTGTACACTTTTGTAATAGCAACAAATTTCGTACTGAGTTTTAAGAGCGACGTTTTATGAAACAATAGCAAACGACTTGACGAATTAAAAAGTAACTCAATAATGTTTTATGATAGTCTCAGAAATAAATAAGTGAAATAAATTCATTGTGACCATTTTTATATACTCTTTTGGATATTTTCCAATGGATATCTAATGAGAACTGCGTCTCAAAAAATGTCAACTGTTCTACATTGTAATCAGTGTTCATAGACTCACATTTTACAATAGAATATCTCAGTATATTGCATTTATTTCTAATACATAATCTTTTTTCAACAATCTATGTATATAAATACATATGGTTGAGTTGTGATATTGGCGTACTGATATGTAACAAAGGTATATTACAACATGTCTTTGTTATATTATTTAATTTCTAAATGACGGTATAAAACATCTATCTGCATAAAATTTTACAATTTTACATTTTTTTTTTTTTTGCCTAATATAGATTATAAAACACGGCTAATAAAAAAATATACAATTTTTAACCAGACGTCAAAATTATGTAGTAATGAACAAATAACAAAATAAAAAAGAGTTTTGGCGAGAAAATTCGATAGCATCAGTTGATTATTTTGCTCTAAATACAAAATATAACACAATTTACATTGAATACCAACTCGCTCTGCACAAATTATGTAGGTACTCTCCTTTGTGTAAGTTTTAAACTAAAATTTTATCCGTTTATGACATTAATTAAAGAATTGTATTGAAAAAATATTAAAGAAACTTGAAACCTTTGTTAATAAAATAAATGAACTGATCTTTTTTTTTATTAATAATAGAATAAATAACTTCAACATAAATAAGAATACTGCGAGGGCGGTGTCAACGTAAAATTTCTTAGCCTTTCTCACACCTATTTGTAAGCGGTTCAACCTTCAAACGTGGAGGCCTTCTTAGCCGCAGGGTTGCTTATTATATAATAAATATATATCATTATTTGTGTTTGTTTATTAAATATTTTAATAGTTATATTCTGAATTTAAAATCAAATTCTCTTTGATTTCTGTTTTTTCAATTATATATTTTTAAATAGCGATTACATACATATATTGCTTGTCACATTCTTCCAGTGACAATAAATAAATAATTTTATTTCAAATTAAAATACCATACGGAATTTTATTTGAAAATTTAGCTAATGTTCAATATCGCAAGCATTATTTTACGGAATTCCAAAATACTATAATAGAAAAATTATTCCATTCGATGTTGAAAATCTATTTGAAGTCTTTTTTTAATGTATTTACCTAAGTCGAATAAATATGTAAAATTATTAATATTTTATACTGTTGTATTCCGCTATAACTTTGTGGTAATTCATTATGAATATAATTAAAAACCATTTACTTTGTTTAAAACACCAATTTATTTTTGTTATCACAAACCGGTTTCGGAACCACCGTTCCTTTTTCAGGGTGTACAAGATACTAACTTAGCGTTACAGAATATGGGCAATCATACATTAGTGTCAGGTATTAAAGGTTAAAGTTATAGGGGCCGCTGGTGGTATCATGGAGGAGGGGGGGGGGAAGAAAGAGAGACGATAAGACGAAAGGGAACATATTTAGCATATAGTAAGTTAGTATCTTCTACACTCTGAAGAAGGAACGGTGGTTCCGAAACCGGTTGATGATAACAAAAATATAGTGGTGTTTAAACAACGTGAAAGGTTTTAAATTATATTAATAATGAATTACTACAAAGTTATAGCGGAATACAAAAGTATAATAAATAAAAATAAATTGGTGTTTAAGCAAAGTAAATTGTTTTTAATTATATTTATATAAAAATAGAAGCCTACTTAATTCAAATTCAAATTAAAATAATTATAGGAATCGTCAAACAAATTTAAGAAATGTTTTCATAAAAATTCTTATCAAATTGGTAGATTCTGTACACATATTTATTCGGTTTTAAGATCCCCAGGTAGTTTCGGAGATGTTTTTGAATACACATTCAATCACCTAAGTATTAACAAAAATACCACGGTTGAGTGATTTTAAACGATATTAAAAGTTTTCTTCAATAAAGATATATAATAGACGACAAACTTAGCAAATTACAAAGCGTACCCGTATCGTCTGCTGATGTAAGCACCGGGGAGATGAAAAAAGACGCCTGGACCGAGTGGGAAGCTGTCCGTGATCCGCTTACCTTCCAGTAAAAACATATCGCGAGCCCGGCCCGACAAGTTCGCCGCGACATTTCCCTTAGTTTTCAACAAAAGTGGACGTTGAGAAATTTAGTGGGACAACTTTTGCCGAGATACATCTCCAGCATCCCGACCGGCGGCAGCGAAGTATATTATTTATCATCCCACTTTAGGGGAGGGCGTAGCGAGACCGAGCGACGGCTGAGTGTACTAAACAGGGTTTTTATAATGTCTACCAACTAAAAATTTATACTCTTTACTCGTATATTAGGTAAATTAAATATTTTTAAATGATCAGCTTTAACATTATAAATAATTATTTAAAAGCATTGCATTGAAAAAATATTTTTGAAATCAGTTACCCAACATTTTTCATTCATAAACACTACAATTAAAATCATTTTCTTATTCTATATTATGTCAAAACGCATGTAACCCATACGAAATTGTACATAGCTATAACAGAAATCTCACCTTGTTAAAACAGGCTAATTGCCGCTGGGGTGGCGATATAAGTAATATAATCCTTACGCGCAAGTCACCGACACTGTAAAATACATTATTATTTAAATAATTTTAAGAATATGTCTAATTAGGTAACAATTGTACTTATGCTAATTGATTATGCTAGGTTATAGACCATATCTCTCTTTTAATAATACATAATTTTACATATTTTCAACATTGAAAAAAATATTTTACAGAAACAACGGCCGCGACCGCACAGCGGCTTCTACCATGCAACATCAATCGGCATGGAAACACTGACCGTAGCCGCGCAGCGGTCACCAATAGTCACGAGGCGGCCGCTACCTAGCGCCGAAGCGGTACTTCAGTACCGAAATACAATAAATACTTTTACTTATAATTGTATGTATTTATTTAAATCTCTTATAAAAACCGTTTTTCAATATTTCAATTTCACAATTTACTTTGTTCTAACAAATCACAAGATTATTAATTATTGATTAATTTTCCAAAACCATACATTTCTTTTTTATAAATAAATTATATATAAAATATTTCTTAAATTTTTGATACAGTAATTTAATATTTTTAACATAGTTCGTCAGAAGTTTCCATGTCTTTTTTATGTACTATAATTCTAGTAATTCTGAAAAGACATTGCAAACACCTTGTACGGTAGCTAGCAACAAGGTGGGGTAGGGAAAGGTCTCCACTGATTTATGCCTCGATTAACATATTAAAGAATTGAAGCATCTTAATAAATTTGTCGTTGTTTATAGGGTGACTAATTTTTATTGAAAAAGTTGGTCCATACTTGAAGCGTGTAAGTCGAGTCATAATTAATATATGCTTTGTACCCATCTTTTTTGGATTAATTTTTATTATATGTTTAGAACCAAAATATGACACGTTAATATTCTTTAGATTTGTTTTAATTTTTTCCAAATAAATATATGTACAATATATACAATAAGTATATTTAAAATCGATATGATATTTCTTTATTAAATATTTGTACAATTATGTTAAATACATAATAACTATTATATTAATAATTTATTTAGTTTGGTACGTAAATAAATATATATATATATACATAGGTACGAGGGATATATTTTAATATAACAAAGTGGTTGCTTGATGTGGGTAGAAAGCAAAATGAAACCAATTTGTCATTTGTGCTAACTATACTACCCACACGTTCTTGTCACCGACTATTGTATATTACTGACAATAATATTTTTAGAGCTTTTTTCAATATGTTTTTGTAACTTCTGATTATACTTTTTTCACATAACTTTTTCTAGACCTTAAAGGGTATAAAGTGATTAATGACTTCAAACCAAAAATAACAAAGTTGTTGCTTGATGTGAGTAGAAAGCAAAATGAAACATTTGTCATTTGTGCTAACCATGTTACCCACACATTCTTGTCACCGACTATTGTATATTACTGAAAATAATATTTTCATAACTTTTTACAATATCATTTTATAACTTCTGATTATACTTTTTTTCACATAACTTTTTATAACTCACTCATTATACTTACTTATCTTTTACCATTTACAACTTTAAAATCCTGTACAGGTAGTTGCTTTAGAACAGACTACTTCTAGTAAAGCAATTACCTTTATTTTTCATATGTACTATTTATGCTACAAAAAAATAAATAAAAAAATAATATGAAATAAGTTTTGTGAAGACACGATAAAATGATTATACAATATAACAAACCATAAAATAAAATTTAATGTGATTAAAACTGCTGAATGAAAAGAGCTGAAAAACCTTTTAGGATTACACTCAAATTTAATATTAAAATCATAATATTAAGAATTCACATCGGTATTTAAAAGATTGAAAATCTCCTCAAGTACTTTAAGAATGAAAAGTAGGAAAATTAATAATAAAACAAAAATTTTATTGTTTAGATTAAAATTATGTACGTATACTTATAGATGGAATTAAATAAATATCTATATAACTAAACATATATACAAAAAAAAAAAAGTTGTAAACTGATTTGATTTGAATAAAAATAATAAATATATTGCTAAATTAACTTGACTTATAGGACAAATTATAAGTATATATACATGCAAAGGTCACTTGTTCAAGTATCGGGTTAAAGTGTATGGTAAAATATATAATATATTAATTTCAATTTTTTTTTTTAATACCTTATTGACATACATTTTTGTTGTTGTAACAAAGGTTTAAATAAAATATTATAATGTAACAGTTTATTGTGTGGGGTGGAGTAACTCTACGCATGATATATACAGCATTGTCCTGGCTACTTTGCTAGACTGCCTTCTTTGTTAAAGTAGCCAGTTGTTTTTCGTGATGTAGTGTTATTTAATTAAAATTAGAAAGATAAGATTCGACAAAAATATTTTAAAAAAAGACAAAAAAAAAGTATGTTGTATAATTAAAGTGAATGATTAGTGTAGATATTGTATTGTGATTATTTATGAATATTGGACAGCGATGCTTCTGATTGATCTCTACCCAATTAAATTATATAATATATTGAGTCCATATTTGTGTAATCTTTTTGGAAGTTATCCAGTTAGTGTTGAGTGTGTTGTACAGTTTCGGAGCTAAAAACATGTAGAAACATTGATAGAATGTCGTCGCACATAGCATCTGACCATTAATTATTACTTAATAAATCTTATTAAGAGGATAATCTTACTAACAAATTTCTAAATGTATAATAAATTAATACTATCGCTTAATAAACAATAAGATAGAAAATGGGTCTAAATCCGGTGTTTAAGAAATTCATAGTCCTTAACTTTAAATTAATTGATGAGATTAAAAACATCGACGCAGCTAATCTTCAAAAGTGATCTTAGCTGTTTAGTGACGATAAAGACGTAAATTTATTTAAAGCTAAAATGGAACATTACTTTAGTAATCTATGATATTAAGCATTCTAATTGTTAATCTCTGAATCAAACCTTCTTGCCTAGATAAGCTTAAGCCTTTTTTAAACTTCAGGATACATATTTCACATTTTGAAGTGAAAATTTGCCGGTATTCACGTTAAATTTTAACACAACTGAAAGTCGTTCATGGAAACGATAATACGTTACGGAAGTAATTACATCATACAGTACCTGGAGCGCGTAATGCGTTTTGCAGTTCTGTTATTCGAATTCTGGTGAAACATTTTGTCAATGAGGTCAAAATGGACAACAAAATATATCGTACTCTTAAAAAGTATTTAATTGAATTTAAAATAAGATAAGGACCGATAAGCAACAAAGAATTTATTTAAAATGCACTCGATGTAAACATCTTTTTTGGTGAAGTTTTTTTTTATCAAATTAACGGTTGAAATAAATGAAAAACTTATATTATTGTTAGGAAAGAAGATAATTTTTATACACGTGTCACATCACAGACCACCAAATATATGGACATGAACTAACGCAAATTTCTTGTCCCAATATTTTTATTTTGGTGTCACCTATGTGATCACTACGCATTCAAATAGCTCCGCGACTTTTTTTTAAAATACAACTTGATTGGAACGAAAATTTAAACACTGACAATATAATATGCATTAATGTAAAAAATACGTCTTGTTTACACAAAAATTTATTTTTTGAAGATTTAATACTTTTACTGTTACATAAATGTGTCATAAACTATCGGATTTATATTTCCACCAAGAATATGTTTAGAATGCCCCTCGTCCTAGAACTAATGTTCCAAACTCGTCTTCTATACGTACACTTTATTTCATGTCTATTAATTTACTGGTCTGTATTACATAAATATTCTTACTATTTTCAAACTAAGCTAAACGCTCGTGCTAGGAAAATCGGAATAACATGATGACCTCTTGGAACGAGGCTCGAACCCCCGACCACTAGATCACAAGGTGAGTATCGTAATCACCAGACCACAAGAATGTCAATCAAGTATTATCTAAAACACGTATTTTTTATACACTTTTGTATTTCAATACCTTATTTTATTTTATGCAGTAACACATACATAAAGGATATATTTTTGAAGCCTAACAATTTTGACAACACTCCCTGTTTAATAATAATTAACTCTTCCCCCGCAAAATACTCTCAGATGAAAAGAAAAGACTTTTTCTGTCTGCGTTGGACTTGATGACGCGCCTCAACAAAAGCTTCTTCCAATGTCTGGGGAGCTTTCTTCAGTCTGTAAAGTTTTATTAAAATATGACAAAACAAAACAGATAATCGAGAAATA
Source organism: Eubasilissa splendida (assembly GCA_031772225.1). NCBI lineage: Eukaryota > Metazoa > Arthropoda > Insecta > Trichoptera > Phryganeidae > Eubasilissa > Eubasilissa splendida. The sequence goes on along the minus strand of CM062850.1, from coordinate 11,255,997 downwards.
TAGTTCGTTTTAATGGAGTAAAGCTAAACAAGCTAACAAAATAACATATTGTCATTGAAGACATTAACTTAACATCCATGAAGTCCAATCAGAGCAATAGCAATCGATAGTTTTCGATACAAATTAAATTAATCAACTAGAAAGATATACAGAAAAAAATCTATCCATAGAAAAAATATTTTGTTGCTATCGGAATTCGAACCTGGACCTCTTCCTGTCCGGAGAAGCGTGTTATATAATTTCACTATAGCAATCGAATATATTTTCGACAAATTTAGAATTTATTTTCCGTAATATTTCCAATTGCTACGTCTACTATTTGATTTTTAAAGGCAATCAACTTTATATTACTGAGAATCTCAAATATCTTTAAGTAAAACCCGATAGGAGATGCCAGAATTAAATTAATAATTCCGTTTTATTAAATTTGGAAACTTTAATACAACTTAGGTATATATACCCGAAATGATATGTAGGAAGAAGTCCAGGTTCGAATCCCGGTAGCAACTAAATATATTTTTGATTGATAGATTTTTTCTGTATATGTTTCCAGTTGATTCATTTAATGTGTAGTAAAACAGCACACAACTATGTTCTGAAAATGTAACTTCATAAAAAAAATGTGTTTTCCTTAATTAATAATGATATTTTCCGAATATACATAAAAATTATTGTATTTATAATTATTTAATAACTCGACACAAAATTTTGGGGTAATTAAGGTATTAGTTATTAATCGGACAACCGCTAATCGTACATGGATATGGTGCATGTTTTTGTAACCGTCGATGAGTAGAAAACTGTCGGGTTAGCGAACGCGTACCTCTGAAAGATTCACATCTAAGATTATGTTATTGTTACTAAGCCAGTAACTGCTCATGGACAAATGAGAATATTTTAAAACAAATAATAGATATCTCATAGAGACGAAGCTTTTTATTATTTTTAATTGAAAATATATGGAAGTATGGGTAATTGTAGGGCTCACGACCTGTATTTGGCTGGCTTAAGTGATCACTTTATATAAATATAACGTTCACCATTCTCACTCATCAATCTGCATATCTATAAAAATTTTGAAAGTCGTATATATGTTAATATGTGAACTTGCTTCGAGTATCACTACACTATGCCATCTATGGGCTAAATTTGATAATTCATTTTCCCTGAAATTGATGGGTGAGAATGGTGAACGTTATATTTATATAAAGTGATCACTTAAGCCAGTCGAAGACAGATTGTAAGCCCTGTAATTAGCCATACTTCTATTAAAAAATAAAAATACCTTCGTTTCCATGAAATATATATTATTTGTTTAATAACAGTGCCTTTGTAGGTGAAAATCCAGTAATTGTGTCTTTTTGGATATATTTAAATATTGCTGAGAATATTTTTGCCTAAAAAAATGGTACTAGAATTATTTTATAACCTTTTTACACTGGTTTGGAATTTATTTTTTTCATATTTATGTTGTTGGATTTAACTAATGAACCTGTCTTTTTTTACATAAACTTTCTTAACTAGGAGACAACGAACATGAACATAATGGATGTGTTTAAATATTCGATATATTATACATATATGTATGGTATTGTTTATAATGTATTTTCTATATATAATTTTCTTCATTTAAATTAATTCAAAGGGCTCTTAAAATATGTACATAATTTGTCCTATTTATCGATAATTCTACTTATAAAAGTTCAGATCATTAAAATATTCAACAAGTAAAAACGAACACTCCAAATCAGGATTCAACTTCATTTGCGCATATTGTTAATGTGCAAAACATTCAAAGAACTCATTAAAATTGATTCTGTTACAACGCGCTGCAGCATTCGATGAATGCGAATAATTAAATTCCGATACAATCCCACGAAGCGCCACTTCCGCTGTTAACTAAAACACGCTAAAAATAGTTCATCGTGATAGTTTTTCATTACACATGGAGTGGGGCAGTAATAATGTCATATAGTGAACATTCCCTTGCGGTACCGGGTGCTTTGGTATTTCATTTTGATGTGAGGGCTCCGCGCACGGACGCCTTTAGTGAGGCGACTATCACCGCGACCGATATGGAACTAAAAATTATCACCTATAACTTTTATATTTAAATACTACAATAGCCCGCACGATGGAAGCTACGGATGCTCGTACTCTCATGACTAAATATACATTTAAAATGTTCTCAGGTATTCACGGGCGTAGAGGTTTCTGGGTTACTCTGCCGTGTGCATTCGACCTCTCAGGATGACGTTTGGCACAGTGATTCGGCAAGTACAATATGCAGTATATCTACATTAATATAACTGATCATTTTTCATGTGTTCATTTTATTTTGTATTTATAATTTTTTTACCTAGTGCTAATTGATATACGATGTAATTGAATATTTTTTTAAGTGTTGCACACTAGATGTAACTAAATAAAAATATATACATAACACCCTATTTACGACACGTTAGTGCAAGACAGTACATAAACACCCTGATTTCGTCAAATGGCAAGCGGTATTGCATACTTAATCATAACATCAACATTCGTGTAACATCGGCCCTGATGATGGACCTTGCAACAGGATCCGAAATGTTGGCCAGGGAGGTCGGTTATACGCGGCAGAATAGTCCATAAGACTCTTGAAAATTATTAATGTATTATTACACAAAAATTTCAGAAAATATGCGATGCTGACATGCAAATGTATAAAGATCAAAATGTAATTCTAACAAATACATACAACAGGATAGTAAATAATATCTAATATCAAATATCGTGTCACTTTTTTAAAAAAAATCGTAAGAGACCCTCATATTAGATTGATGATATGAAACATCGCGTTAGTGCATATACAGTGCGGGAGGAACATATGACAACGTGCCGAACTAGAAATACGAATGGTCGAGGTTGAAGTGTTATTTGAGGGACTGTATAAAACTGAGAAATTAAAACAGCCTCCTTGACTCATTAGTGATAAAAGGAAAATAACGAAATCCAGTGCACGTTTTATGAAATTGTTAATTTTTAATGAATCCATATCGGTTCCCTGACGATTGATCCCCCGACAGTTGTTACCCCGACAGTTGATCCCTCCGATAGTTGTTCCCTCAGCCGGTTGATCCCTCTGCCAATTGATCCCCCGACAGTTGATCCCTCCGACAGTTGTTCCCTCAGACAGTTGTTCCCTCAGACAGTTGATCCCTCTGCCAATTGATCCCCCGACAGTTGTTCCCTCAGACAGTTGTTCCCTCAGACAGTTGATCCCTCTGCCAATTGATCCCTCGGACGATTGATCCCCCAAAGCTTCTGTAAGTACCTATATATATTTGTAAATATCAGTATCCGTGAATATTTGTGTGTGTGTAAGTAACTATAAAACATTAACGGATACTAGTATTTACGAATATAAATTCATCATTCATCAATCATTCAGGGGATCAATTGGCAAAGGGATCAACTCTCCGAGGGATCAACTGTCCAAGGGAACAACTGTCGGGGTATCAATAGTTGGTGCACCTCCAAATCGATGTATGTAATATATAAAGGCGATTTAGTTTATTTTGTTAAAAACGGATTACAAACAGCAAAGTTGTTGGCGATATGACATTTAACCGTTACAATCGCAGTCCATCGGACGAAAGCGCGATGACGAGGAGTGTGACGTCACTTTCGCAACAAAATTTCGTTAAAATTGTTGATTTTTAATGATTTACTTCTGGTGCGCCCTAGGATATGAAGGACACAGCCTCAGCTCTTATCCATTATTTCTCTTCGTCAATAGCCAGTGTTGAATTGTTTATTATATTTTTTGGTGACTTCGAAAAATGTGACAGTTGAAAAACCGAGTTATTTATCCGCATGCACAGGCATGAAACAATAAATCGCGTACAATATTCTGACCTCCACCGTTGGCTATTCTGATGTTATGTGTGTATTTTAAAGAATATTTAGAATTTATAGCAACAAATTTGATAATATAAAAATGTCAACATTATTATGATTTATATATTATATTTTATATAAGCCTGTTTTCTCTTTCTTTCTTTATTAAAATATTTCTCAATAGCTAATAAATGTATTCATTACCACAGACATTGCGAACGACTCGTTATGGATGATCATTCCGAGTATTTTTAGCACCTACTTGAAAATATACAAAAAGCCTAGGTTAATTATTTGTTATTTAGATTCTTGAATATCAATTACATTTATAATGTTAAATCTAAGTACTCGGTCCGCGCGCGCGACAGCTGGCTGGCCTAACAAGAACGGTGCGGCCGCCAACGACGGAATATTCTGGAAGCGTTCTTTCTAGAGTCCGGACTCGAGGAGAATGAATATATTGCGTAGTATTTTTAATTCAGAAAGAATGTGGCTTGTCTACTTTTATCTTGTAAATATCTAATATATTACACGAATTCTCTAACTGTCCGATTTAGATTAATCATTTAACAGGATGTAAAAATTCTGCGAAAGAAATGACATCCTGTCCTTTAAGCTAATGCCGCTTTTACTAAACAGACAAATATTTATTTGTGTGTCGTAAAAATCGTATTAATATACTTATTCACAATGATAAAAAAAAATAAAGGCACAGTTAGTCGTTTAAATGATTATTCTCGACACTCAGTGGGCAGCGACTCGATCAATCTTTAGAAATAAAATGAAAAATACATATTTGGAATTCCATGTTAGAATGTTTCGTTAAAACGTCCTATTTATCTCTATTTTTGTGAGATAAATAAACACAATTAATTCTAAATGACAATGAATTATACCAGCGCTCAAATGTTAGGGAAAACAAAAGAAAGGATTAGACTCCAAACAAAACAAATATCTCAAACAAAAGAATCTCTTTGATTGTATTTGTAATTTATTAAGATTGTTAACATAACAAAATTGTGTTGGATAATGTTTTAGAAAGTGCAAAGAGAAGGAGAATAATTAAATTAAATTATTTTCCGTGTACCGTCCTGTACACTCTTTTCCTCGAACAAAGTGGTCATGAAGCAAAATTCAATAAACTTATTATTAATATTTTGTTAATATCTCTCGAAAGCACTTTATTTTTCATTTCATCGAGCTATCCGTTAAGTATTCAAAAAGTCTCTTCATGAAAAAAGATTCTGTTTTTTATTTTTTAATAATATTTTGAATTATCTCATATTCAATAATTTTAAAATAGTGATATGAGTTTTCATAAATCTAAACCAATAATATGATTCGAACATTTTATTATTTTTCGTTTTATTACGCTACATATGTATTGCGACAGTCATAAGGCATACAAATAATGATGTTCATCAAATGATGAATTTGATTATGGAATGACTTTCTACCTTTTTGTATTTCTTCCTTCTTCGACTCAAAACAATTCAAGATACACATTTTTACAGAATCGACAAATTATCCTCTCACATAGCTTCTGCATGGAACATGAAGTGTACCAGTGTCAATTTGTCCATGTAATGTTAAAAGATTTTTAATACTTATAGTTTACTTGTATTTAACGAATAGTAGAATCACTATGACTCACACTAATAACTACTTTAATGATACGATAGGCGTGAAATAGGAATGGGCGGATAATTCAAACACCTTTTAATTTAATTTCCGGAGGTAAATTACACGTGACTGCAAACAACTGCAACATTGAACGAGAGATATATATATATACACTCAAGTAGGTATGCGAATCATATAATTCAAAGAATACTTAATTAATCATTGTGCAATGCCACATTCAATTTGGTTGATTTTTACTTATGGATGTACTTAAATGATTTTTTTTTGTTATTTTTATTATTGTTATTATATTTATACGATGTATGCAACAAAATCGACCTTATTATGAATGCCAACAAATTGAAATGGATGGTATTCGAGGAGGAGGAAAACTAATGTGCAAAATATTTGTAGGTAATGAATGTTTGTAATATGTATGTAGATGAATTTGTGTACTTGAGAAGTATGTTTGACAGAAACGGAAAGACTTACAAAGATATCCAAAAGAGGATGACTGCAGGGAATAAAGTAAACAGTGCTTTGAATGGAATTATAGCTAATGGGAACTTATCAACCGAGGCAAGACTAGCGGTTCACAATCGACTCCTGCTACCGACATTTATGTATGGAAGTGAGGCCTGGCACAATAGGAACGAAAGTAGACTGAATGCAGTGGAAATGAAATCATTTATGCGTGCATGTGGCAAATCCATTTATGACAGAGTGAAACAATAAGGAAATAATGTAAATCTGATGTTAGTATTGTGAGTAAGATTAAGAAAGGATCACACTTAGATGGTTTGGTCATATAGAATGGATAAATGAGAAGAGATTGGTAAGAAACATATATGACGCAAGTGTTGATTGCACCAGAAATAGAGGACGTCGGCAGAAGACTTGACATGACCAGGTAAACCTGGAAGATGGTCCTGTTAGAAACCACAATAATCGGCGAGCTTGTATGAGAATATGTATGAATGTAGATGAGGCGAGAATTGTGTGTCAGTACAGAAGAGTGTGGCGCTCTATTCTCCCTGTTTACTCCCGCGGAGATGATAAGTAAGTATCAATAGTATTTATTAAAGATTATCTTCCTAACAGAGATCCTTACCAGGTATGTCACTTTAATATTTTTGCTAATTTCAAAATAAGTTGTGCTATTATAATAGGAATGACTTGGTAGTCTCTCAGGACGAGGTTCGAACCTTCGACCACTTGGTTGCTAAGTAAATGTCTTACCAATAGATTAAACAATCTCGTCACAATAATTGTTATACAATAATCTCATCTACTAAGTACCTTACCATTTTTAATATTTTATAATTTAAAAAAACCAATGACAATCTTGTTTGACATTTGATATTTTGTAAATAAATTAAGTTTCTTATATTAATAATTATGCAAAATACTTTTTTTAAACCACTATTTATTAATTATTCTACATATTTCGATACCTATGGCATCTTTTTCAAGAAACAATGTTTACTATATTCCTGAAGAAGATACTATAGGTATCGAAACATGTAGAATAATTAATAAATAGTGGTTTAAACAAAGTATTTTGTATATTTATTAATATTAAATGAGGCCACAAAAGTAATTTTGCAAATATTGAAGAAGTACATTTTTTAGTTTTGTAAAAAGTAAGAATTGATTAAATCTGGGATTTGTAAAAATATAATGCATCACGTCATAATTTCGTAATTATGATAAATAACAAAAGTTGATTAAATAAATTGCACGCGCGTGAGAACACCGTTATGAACAACAAGCGAATTAAACTTTAATGTATTCAACTCAAAACAAACAAGTTATCAAGTATTTATTCATTGGAACGTTTAGTTCTAATCTGCAAGTGTTGAAAACCGAGAGGGTGGATCCAGAGAGGGTCTATTGATGACTTGTAGCTGCGAGGACTAATTGCGTCTAATTGTCCGATCACGCACATTAGTGTGTTTGCGATAGGAAAACACTGCCAGGCGGGATATTGACATGTAAAATATGTTTATGACTAATGGCGGTACCCTTCAAAAGAGACGGGAATAAAATCAAATGCAATCAATGCACAGATTTGAAAATGTATCGCTTTTCTTCTGCGTCGATCAGATTCAATTTAAGATACCAAAAACCAGAAACCAATTACGATTGAAATTGTATTTATATTTAACTTTATTTTAATCACTGTTATTTTTACCTATGCCTACACCCAGTAATGGATGTCGTTTAAATATTATGGAATAGTTCAGTTGTACGCCAGTCCTGATGAAGATACATTAGTATCGAAACCGCTTGACGTCAAAATAACACAGTGGTTTAAACAAAGTTAAATATAAATACAATTTTAAATTATGTTTAACCACAAAGTTAACGCCACAAACATCAACATTGTGATGTAGTAAAGATTTTATTCAATTATTTTATTCACATGCAAGTTTTTATTTCAAAAAGCGTTTAAATTTATTTATATATATGTACGTTGTGTTAACATTTTTTTGTGAAATAATCGCATACCAGCCGTGACAGCGGTAAAAGCATCCGACTTTAATTAGATCTGGACGTGTAGGTTCGAATCTTACCGGCTGCGAGTTTTTTCTCGAATCAAAAACTAAAAAATATTTTTAAAATTTGAATTTTATTTATTTTTACACCATCATTTATAAATTGTATTTGAATAATTATAAGCCGACAGGGGAGAAGACTAGAAGGCCAGGCGACGTGCATAGCTTCGGTCAGTCGCGATCTTAAATAATTAAGGATGCAGCTCAGGAGAAAACATAATGGCGCAGATGATAAAAATAGCCGACCACGGATGGAAGGGATGAGGCAAGGATAAATACGATGACAACCTGATGTAATTAACTTTCCAAATATACATCAAGTGCTGCAGACAAAAGCCTGGCGACTATATAACTAGGTTTATTACAATATTTTTTGACATGTTTCCAAATATAATTGTACTTACAAAACGTGAAAGTACTTGGCATCTAAATATTTACTATTTGCAATATGGACAAAAAACCAGTATTTTTGATAAAAAATAACTATATACAATAATAAAATAACGAACCTACAAATAACAGATAAGCAATCAAGCAATAGAGTACTAATTTTTTGTCTCGTATGTGTTTTAATCGTGCTTGTTCTCTTGTGGTTACGATGCTCGCCTAGTGATCAAGTAATCGGAGATTCGAACCTCGTTCCAGGAGGCCATCAAGTTAGTCTTATTTTCATAGTACAAGCGATTAGCTTGGTTTGAAAATAGAAACAATATTCATGTGACATGTATTCTGTGTACGCATCTCTATTTTTTTTAAATAAAAAGAAAAAAGAATTAATCTTTTTTTGGTTTTCTTAGATTCTTATAACTCTAGTCTAGTTTATTATTCTCCTTAATAATATAAGTTGTATCAATGTGTCCAACATTTAATTAAAATGAATTGATAATTCTGGCATCTGCAGTCGGTTTACTCAAAGGTATTTGTGATTCCATAAAACAATGTAGATGGCTTTCAAATAATGGAACGACAGATGTATTAATTTGAAAAAGTGTAACATATAGGTTCGAAAATTTGTCATGAAAAATACTGGCGCTATAACACAATCGGTAGTGTACTTCCCCGGATTGGAATTAGAGGTCCAGGATCAAATCCCGGTAGCGCACAAACAATATTTTTCGACAAAATTGATTTATATGATTTATAATACATATAATTAGTATTTAGTTTATTATTTGTTTTAGTATTAAGTAAAGCATTTACTTTTATAGTTAACACAATTTTTATAAACGTCTTGTACCGGGCATGTTTTATTTTAAAAAAAAGATTAAATTGTTATATAAAACGTTTTTACGCGTATTGTATTAAATGTTTACACAATATTTAAATTATTGCATTAATTATATATTTACGCATAAAATAAACTCTTGTAGAAGAAAATTTACAATATTATACAAACAAACGTTACTCACATGATTTTTTAAAAAAAAAATTACATCAATATTACATACTGTGCTTATTTGATCTAGTGATAAGATACTCGTCTATTTATAAGTGGTCGAGAGTTTGAGAATCATCTTGAGAGATCATTCAGTTAATCCTATTTTAATAGCACAAGTGTTCAGCTCACTTTATAAATAGTAAGAATATTGATGTGACATGTATTACGTGCACTCATCTCTATTTTTTTCTCCACACATCAGTTTGTAGTAATTTCAATGAGTTAACGACGATAGTTATTCTTGACCCGACTCGCTGAAAATAAAACCAGATCAATTTGGGCCTCACGCTTCCATTTATGTATTACTCATACTCCCCTTCTGTGCAGGTTCAAATTATTTAATTGATATTCATTATAATTACTTACTAGGTTCTGTCTACTCGTGTAAGTGCGTTGAGAGTAACGTGCTAACATCTTTGCAGCATCTTACCTGTGAACAAGTGAAAAAATATCTTATTAACATTAATTGCAACCAATCTAAAAATAGTTTTTCTTATTAACAATCACGAGTACTTGCAGTATTATTTAATATTTAGTAATTATCAATATCTCGTTGTCATTTAATAATAAAAATAATCCAAGTTTTTCTGTAAATCATTTCAAAATGTTAAATTATTGGAAATTGTCTTTTCCTAAGTATCCAAAAATGAATTATTTAATTTCGAAATAAATAGATACTACATATTGCATTCAAAAAAATTTAATGCACTTTTTTTGATCATGACTGGAATAGAATATATATTATTAGGAGAACACATTCTTATTGTTAATAATAAAGTTTTATCAATGTGTCCAAAATTTAATAAAAATAAATTGATAATTCTGGCGTCTGCTATTAGTTTACTTAAAGGTATTTTTAATAAAATTGATTTTATATGTATATCTTTCTAATTAATATATTTAATTCATATTTAGAATATATATTATTTTAAAGATTAGTAAAATCAACTTTGTGGTTAAAATCCATTATTTAAGATTATTACCGTTGTTTTATTAACCACTTAATAAATTAAATACATCTACCGGTTTCGAAAAATATCGTTTTCTTCTTCAGGATGTCCTTAACTAATCAAAACCATATGTTATATTTAATTCATTAAGTGGTTAATAAAACAAAGTTAACAATCTTAAATAATTTATATATGTTGATTTTTTGCGGGTTAATAGCTCGTATCAGATATCGATAAAAAATTTCAGAAAAAATTACGTAATAGTTATCTCGGCAAAGTTCGTTTAATTGTCCATCCTTTTTCAAAGTGATAGCAGTCGTTTATAAACTTAAAAAATATTACTCCATTAATTCTGAATCTATAGAAAAATGTAAAAAAACCCACTTACACACTCGAAATCTATCTAATTCTTGCGGTCAGTGCTGGAAGGGATTTTATTAAATATAAAGAACAAGAAATGCTACATGATCGAAATAACAAGATATCGATTTGTAATTCAAGTGTTGTGGAATAAATTATAATAATATACCTGCTTACACATAGTGGTAAGACTCTCACCTAGTGACCGAGTAGGCAATGGTTCGATGGTCATCCCGAGTAGCCACCAAGTATTTTACAAAACAAGGTTAAACTTAGTTTAAAACTAGAAAACATTTTGATGTAATCTATATTCCGTGTACGTATCCCTATTTAATAATAAAAATAAGTGGAGCTATAAAACCAGAATTTATTGTTCCCACACTGATCAATAAATTACCATTTTCTTGCGCAAATTTTTGAAATACTAAAAAGCATATTTTAATATGTTATGGAAAATTGTTTGAATAAAAATATGTATGATTTAATATTCACATATTTTTCATGCAATTACCGCGTAATGTAAGAGATTTATTTTCTCGCTAAAATCAGTAGTTCTTTCACTTCTACAATATTTGTAAAATTACTTTGTGGCCTCATTTTATATCAATAATTGTACAAAATACATTGTTAAACCACTATTTACTAATTATTCTACATGTTTCGATACCTATGGTGTCTTCTTCAGGAAACAATGTATACTGAAATTAAAAATATAAGCATAGATAGAAACAAAACTATTAAGTGGTGAGTAACTAAATAAAAACTAATGTGAAAACAAATTTAAAAGGTGACTATTTGCAAAGAGGATTTGGTTATTTATAATAGTAAGCTTGCTATTAACACTTTTTCTTATTTCTAAAATTTCAAATTTATCTATCTGTAAACCCCTAGTATTTGTATGTATAATTTCTAAACCCATATTAATATCAAAGGAATGGTTTGTTTCCAAAAGTAAATTGAAAAATTCAGAATAGTTATTATTATTTAGGTATCTCAAATGCTCTTTAATTCTAATATCAAAATTACAAAAAGTTTTTCCTATATAAAAATAATTGCAATCATTGCAAATTAATTTGTAAACCCCAGATTTTTTTTAAATATCGTCCTTATCCTTGTTATTTAATATATAATTTTTTAATTTGTTATTAGTGTAAATAGCTATATATTATAGGATAATGAATAGAATTTGGGATATTTTTTATAATTGAATTGAAATAAAAATATTTTAAACTGCTTCCATTATCAATAGGTGGGTAAACATATGATAAATTTTTTCTTGTACTTTTTGTTTAACAAATTATCTATTAATTTAACATTATAACTATTATTAATTGCGATTTGTTTAATAATATTTAATTCTATGTTGAAGTTATTTGTGGATAAAGGAACATTAACTAATCTATTAAGCATGGAATGAAAAGCTGATAATTTTTGTGAAAACGAATGATTAGAAGTATTATGTATTACTATGTCGGTGTAAGTGTCTTTACGAAAAATGTTAAATCTCAGTTAAATAAATAGTTCAATAGTGGTTTAAACAAAGTACTTTGTATAATTATTAGTAGTTTTTGTTCATAGATATGGTTTACAGACTGAGTATTTTTCTGTTCTCGCAAATACTATGAATCTGGGCATAGACTACTTTATATCACAGTGAGGATCCTCAATGCCATTATGCATATGTTTAAATGAATATATTTTTAATATTTATTTTAATATAAATTATCTTGATGAAGGAAATGGTATTTCCGAAACCGGTTGGTGTATTAAATATAACCCATTAAAATGATTGAAAACAAAATTATAAATAATTTAAATTAATATTTTGTACTAACCAAAAAGCTAGATAAATATATAATTGTGATGAAATACACTTAAAACAGACTTTTATATGTATTGCGAAGCACTTTACTGATTTAATGACGCATAAACTATTGGAAAAGGCATTGCTAAAGGTTAGTAAAATCGGTTGAATTACGCGAGTGCATCTTTTATTATATATCTCTTTTATTGAAACTTCATCGGGTTGGTGTGTCGTGGGTGGGAAGGGGGGGTAAGTAGAAGTGGAGTGTGTCCAAAATAAAACTGGATTTAATGAAAGACCGCACTGGGATAGTCTGCTTCGTCCATTAAATGCAGTCGTGATTAAACCTTGGCATAAACGGGAAATACATATTTGAAGACCATAAAACGCAACCAAATACCCAAAATATTAATGCACCGTAATATTTCTTTAAGGAAAGGACTTGAAACATATTATGAGATTTTAACGTGCGAACTATCCTCTAATCTAGATACATTTCGTGTTTAGCAATCTTGAGTAGATGATGATGATATTGTTGTACTAGTTGCTCCATTACTTACAATGCAGTTGTCTTTACAAATTTTCGAACTTATATGTTGCACTTTCAAATGAATACATCTGTTGTTTCATTATTTGAAAGCCATCTTCTTTATATTTACGGAATTTTAAACACCTTTAGAACACCGATAGGAGTTGACAGAATTAATGGATAATTCATTTTTATTAAATTTTGAAAACATTAATAAAACTTATATATTTTTAAGGAGAACACATACTTAATATAATGAAGATGGCTTTCAAATAATGGAACGACAGATGTATCGATTTGAAAATGCAACATATAAGTTCGAAAACGTGTCGTCAACTTATTATGCTGGTGTAGTATAATCGGTTAATAAATTTCCCCGGATAGGAAAAGATCCAGGTTCGAATCCCGGTAGCAACAAAAATATTTCTTCAGTAAATTGATTTTATATGTATATCTTTCTAATTAATACATTTAATTCGTATAAAAGTATAACTTAGTGAATTGTACGAAATATTGTTCTGATTCAAAACTATCATTGAATATGTGTTTGATGACTTTGTAGCGGCCATTTCTAAAATCAGTTTATTCATATTTTTGTAAATAAATAAATGTATATAAGTTGTTTTAAACTGATGTCGTTATGTACAATGTTACTTTATATATTTTTGCATCAAATACTATATTAAAAATAGATATTTTTAACGATTACATGTTACATGCAAATGTGTAGTACATATCTAGGTTTCTATATAATTCAAATTTTTATTTTCTTCCTAATTCATACAGTATTGTCTCTTCTTCCACACAACTAACATTAACTAATAATAATAATTAAAATATCCATTCTAGCACTGGCTGAACGAGTTTTCAAAATCAGGCAGGCTGACGAGAAATTTCACAAATCACTCTTGAAGGGTGGATTGCCTATTTGAAAGAAGAAGAAAAAGAAAAAGAACGAGAAATTCGACGAAAAATAGTTATCGTATCCACAAAAACCATTGTAATGGATACTATATAAACTTTTTAATGGGGCAGTTTACGATTGTAAAATGTACATAAAAAAATTTCAGAAGTTGCATAATGAGATCTTATTCAATATGTGGTATCACTATCAAAATTTACTTTTAAAAAATATATTAAAATACACAAATTTAACCCAAATCCCTCAAACTACTAGACTCAAAATAAAAATGCCGTATGTGCGTTCAAATGTAGCACACATGCGACAAGTGATAAAATTGGTTCTATAATGGCATTAAATCGGTAGCTAAAAGCGGCCATCGAACCTGCAGTAAAGGGTCGACAGAGGGCAGTAATGGCCCGGCCCGGATATGGGGGGTAAAGAAATAGCCCTTATTATAACGGCGCCATCTGTGAAAGTAAAATGACGATGCTAAATTTCATCGTTATTTTACAGCAGGGCGTACGTATGCATACGTTTTTTTGAGAACTGACATAATGCGCTCCATATCTTAGTACGTATTAAAATCCCCTTTTTCAATTTATGATACTTTGTTATCTGTTTCTCTAATATTCTCGTCAAATTAATTTCGTGGGGATTATTTTGATTTAAAGAATAGTAATATTTTCGAGATTTATAGGGGAAACAACTAGTAAACTCACCGAGTAAATAACTAAATATTATATAAGGAAAAAATTTAACTAAGATGAGTAGAGTATGAAATAAAATGAAAATAGGTTAACTGAAATTAATTCAAGCATATGAACCGAACGACCGGTGACAACCATAACATATCTAGTACAATAAACTAGAATTTGAATTTTGAAGGAAGATTATAGCGACTGGAATTCTGTCATATCGCTCTACCAAATGAAATTAAGTACAATGGTATATCTACAAATTTAAAATTTCATGCAGATATTTTATAGCAAAGTGCTTTTCAAATTTTAAGAATTCTATGCTTTAAAAATAATAAAAGATAGTCTTTAAATTTTTTAATATTTACAAAAAATAATAATAACTCTTAATGGTGGTTTATTATCGCACACTGGATTTGTTTTACATTTATAGTATAAAATAGGAAATAAGAGACAACATTTTTTGGCGTTTTGAAAAAAACCATAAAATGATAATTTGCCTTAAAATACGTGTCGGTAAGGTAATAAAAGATTTACAATGTAAAGTTATTTTTTAATTCCACTATAAAGTATTTTTTAAATAAATGTCAAAATATTAGTGAAATTCACGAAATTTATTATGCATTCATCCTAAAATATTTTTAAAACCTCTTGATAAAATAGAAATCGTTGATTTTTATATTTCTACTGAAATAATAAAGAAATATGAATTTCAATTGACTGAAAACCGAATAAATGTCTTCCTTATTTAAAATCACGGATGTACTTAAAATATTCAATTCTTCGAAAATTATGCAAAGTCACGATTCTCGCTTAATCTTGCATAAAGAAGTAAAGATACAAGAAAATGGAGCCGTTCAACCAACAACATTGCGAAGCTCTGTCAATATTTTCATACTCATTTTTCACTTCTGTTTTCAAACTGTTGAAATCTCAATAACAGAAGAATTAAATCATTCATTTAATCATAACCATAACAAATTTCATCATATCATCAAAATCATCAGAGATGGTGAAAACACGAACATCTTATTTCTCAAACTCAAATAACTAAGTTATGAAAGCGAAACATTAATGAAATATACCAAATAGATGTATTAATTATTTTTTATCTTAATTGGATAAAAATACAAATAATAATCATGAACGTGGAGTCTTGGTAAAATATGGCAAGATATGTACATAACCAGAGCAAGCTATGTAATCAGCGGAATTCTCATATTTTTATAAAGTACTGATAAATAGAGTTGATGTGCTCGAAGTGTAGTGCTGGAAACGATTAATTTGGTAATTATTAAGATCAAATTAATAAATCCTGGAGGAACTCAAAATCAATGAACGACTTTCATCCTTTCGTGTTTTTTATGAATCCTGCAATACTTAGCCGTTGCTGGAGATACTTGACAATCATAGATTCGATGATGCAAGATGAATCTGGTCAAGACCACTAATAATAACATACTCTAGGAATTAACTCAAAATCCATCGATCCAACAGCATTTTGACTATGACCTGCCTTATTCTGTTAAAATCGAAGCGATTTGTCTCTTCACTTCTGACTGTCTACGTCAATGAAGAAAAACAATCATAGTAATAATTCTTCTATCTTGCATACTTTTTATTTTAATTTTTAAATATTCATCGCTACACTTATTAAATTTTTAATACAAAATCTGTACCGTATGTGTTAGATTTTGTTTTTTAACTTATTTTATAACGACACGCGTCGTTAATTCAAATGTACATTTAAAATCGTTTCAAGTGTAGGTACTTATATTTACATACATTGTACACGCACGTACATTTTTCGAAAAGAAAAACAAAGGACTACATTTCTACTATCAGAAATTTCAACATTAGAATTTATTTCTAGATCTCATTAAGATCTGTGCCGAAAATTATAATTTTAACTGTACAAACGATCGTGTTAAACAAATATAATTATTTTTATCGTCGGGCTCCATTATTTTATCTTTTTTAATGCCGAATTTATTTAACTTTATGAAAATCATTTCATTATTTAAAGTGGAAGCTCAAGTTGTAGCCTTTCACCCATCTAAGATGGACGTACTGCATTAATCCTGATTTAAATCATTTTAAAGTAACATTTCACTTTTTAATATTTTTTTACCCGATATCCGTCTAGTAAATTTACTGTCTTTTTTTACAGCTTTTACTTTCTACAGCTCCCTGTCTCTTGCGCTTTGCTTCCAGTTTTTTTTTAATAACTGATCTTACGTAAAAGGCTAGAAGTAAATATTAATATTCCCGTCACCCTTAGAAAGCAGGTACACTGGGGAATACTAATACAAAGGTATTTGTATGTATGTGTGTAAGTACAGACTGTTGCAATATGCTTGTTATTTTTAATAACCCTCGTTTAACTGCGTCACATTAAACGTCGAAATAAAAGAAAGGCAACAAAAAAGACGTAAGAACTTGTGTTCGTTAGTACCGGGAACATAAAGATGGTCATAGTTCGTGTTTTAATGGTGGGCCTGGGGGTGAGAATCGATTAATTACCCATGTGAACCGCACGACTAGCTGGCCTAGACCATAGACACTAAGCAAAAAGCAAACGACCAATATATAGTTAATATTATTTGCGGTACAATATTTGAACGGGATTTTTTACTGCGTGTCATGTGTCCATTCCTCAAGTAAACGGCGTTTGAAGCGGGCCCGTAATTAGTACGCAGTTCGCGTACGTAAGTATATTTGATTGTCGCCAACTGAGAATAGAGGCCGTTACCTTAAAGGAATGAAATATTAACGTCATAACAAGGGGTTCAAGTAATTAATAGTTGGTATTGTTTGGCTCAGGTCCGGTATAAGAAATTATCACCCATAGCTTACGAAAATAAAATGTTGCTGTCCAGAAAAGATTTTTTAATTTTCTCTATAATGACATAGGGGCCGAAAAATATGGTTCACATTCAGAATAAAATAATGATGTAAATTAAGAGATAGTAAATACCATCAGCGCGTTAATACGCCACACTTTGTACGTTACTCAAAGCAATAAGCGTATTAACACGCACTTTTGGACCTTGCAAACTTGCACGGATTAAAGTATTAATTATAAATCATTTTGCCATCTGTGAACAGGTCACAGATTTTGATAGATAAGTCAAGACCCTTAAAGTCTAGTCTTACTTTATGTAGTGTCTTCCATTTCAAAAAAAGTTGTCAGTTAAAAGGTTAATTTTTAATTGAAAAATTGGAAAATCTTGTATTAGGTAATTTTATCAGATATACAATACTTTCATAACTACATACATTGTATGCTAACTTATATTAAAAAGCAACAAGAATTTTGAAAAAAGTAAAGTCTGATTCAAATACTTGCATATTCTTTCAATTCACAGTTCAACAATTGACATGTGGCTTGTCACGAGGCTGTTACTATTTTACCGTTTATGACTTCTCTCTCGACCGACTTCTCGTACAGTTCGACTAACAGTAAATGCCTCGCGTATGTACTGCTTATATGTCGCCTATATTGGGCATCAATACTCCAATAAACGTCTTTCAACCGTAAGTCATTTATTATTTGTTTCACCTACTTGAACCACAGCCACATCACTCATACACACTCCATGATATCTTATTGTGAACATAGTGAACAGCGGGGAGATTATAGTAAACAGGCATCCACTCCTTCTAATAATCAAATATACTACTACATTTTGACATAATCACACTTTATTTCACAACATACCGCCATAACATACAAATTTAAATAAAAATAATTTGTTTTCACTAACCCAAAGTGTTTAAAAAACGTTGAAAATTGATTATACGTACTACAAATTGAATGGTTTAAAACAATTTTTTTTTTAAATATTTTGCTATTTTGGTTTAATGCAGATTTGTTTCCGTAATCTTGGCTTTAAGATTTTAAGAAAATATATTTCGTATATGCAAGAACTTCCTATATTAAGTCAATTTTGTGGCACGCTGAAAATAAATTGAATGGTCGTGTTCTTTCTTGTAATGCTTGTATTTTCTTGATTATGGCAAATAACGTTCAGTTTATTAATTTTGCATTAGTGTAAAGGTTTTATCTAAATAATAGTTCTAAAAAAACTCAAATTTAATATAAATGAATAATATAAACTCACATTGTGATATGTAGAAATAAATTATAGTAATTATGTTCACCACTCTATTACAGAGCTATCTAATGAGTAAGCGGCTGATGATGACCGAAAATGACTGAAAATAAATCACTGGCAACAAACATAAACACCTGCATTACATGTTAAACACATGGTTAAAATCTAAAAATACGTATTAATTTCATCACAAATGTCTCAATCTTGCAACACATCCAATCACGGCAAGCTTTGTCTTCGTTAGTGCATAAAGATTCCGCCAATTTTTCGACCATACTGTACGTCACTATAGTCACCTAGATATTAAAATTATCTAAGGCACAATTTTGTAACAAAGAATATATCTAGATCAGTGCCACAACGATTGATAAATCCACTTACTCTAGGCGAAGAGCTGTGACGACGAGCCAGGACCGTGACTTCGGGAGATGTTTTATGAGATATGGGAAATTTTTGTGATGCCACATTAAAAAATGGCGACGTTCGCAATAAATGCAATATCTATAAACAGGAACCGCGTTGGTGACAGGTCTACAATGTTGGTTCGAGTTTTATTTTCAAATTAGGAAAATAAATTATTTTAATAATGCAAGAATTAGAACCCATCAGTAAATATTATTATTATAAACTATGAATAAATAAATTAGTAAATTAAAAAACATTAACAAACGTCTCATTTATTTGTATCAATATAATATATTATTTTGAATAAAATTTGTTAATTTTTAATGATAGTGTTTTTCAGAACATAGTGCCGTTATAATTAAAACAAACTTTAGATATACTGTTGTATTCCGCTATAAATTTGTGGTAATACATTATAAATATAATTAAAAACAATTCACTTTATTTAAACAACACTTTATTTTTGTTAACACCAATTAGTTTCGGAACCATCGTTCCTTCTTCAGTGTGTACAAGATATGAACTTGGCGTTACAGAATATGGGCAGTCATACATTAGTGACAAGTGTTAAAGTGATGGTAGGCGACTTGCGGGGAGGGGGGAGGAGGGATAGAGACAGATATGGTGAAAGGGAACAAAGGTAGGTTAGATTTTTTGGTTGTTAATTATGCATTCATTATTATATATGGACTCCTTGATTTCTAGGACTTCTAAGTTATACCGTTTACCTTTATTATCAATGTGGAGACAAATGTAATATTGAGAACATTTTTTTTTTAAATTATCAAATAATTAGATCTGGATTCGGGTCTGTTCAGGGCCGACGAATGATATGGAACAAGAGTGTAATGGAGACGTATCGCTTATTGTATTATGAAGTAAATGACTAAACCGTCCACAGCCGATCGATCATCGGACTAAACTGCCGGTGCGGAGAGGTGAACAAGGGGTGGACGAAGCGTGAAGGGGCGGAGCGGGGGGGGGGAGGCTTAATCATCGACAAAACGCTGAATTAATTGCGCTCGAATGTGGTTGAAGCGAAACAAATTACAGAACACTGGGAAATATTGCAATCGTTGCGGTTGCGAAACAATAACAAATAAAATAACACCATTTTAATTTTCTTCTCGATATCTGTTCTTGAACTAAGCCGTTACAGAGAGAAACTATAATAATTACTGTTCTGAAAGTAATCGCCGCCATTAAACCAGCTGAGGTAGAAATATCAATTTAATATTTTTTAAATAGGTACAACAAGCAAAGATCAAATGCTTTAGATACGTCTGATGAAATTTTGATTATTAAAAATTTGCGAAATAGTGAGAAACGAGCATTTATGTTTAAAATTCTAATTTTGCTAACTAATTAGTAACTATTTGATTTTAATATTTATTTTCAAAGTCTCCGAGTGGAATGTGTTGGCCCAGGATAGAAGCCGAGTTGTACATCAGGCGAGGGATCGAAATAGGATGTGAAGCTAGGGATTAGTAGTATATCCTAAATGTTTTTATACATCCTAGTTCATCAAAAATTTTAAGTAATTAAAACAAATCAAATTATTCACTTAGAAAGATATAAAGAAAAAATCTATTAAAAATATATTTTGTTCCTATCGGGACTCAACTATTTTCCTTTCCAAGAAACACGTTTATTATTTCACCATACCATTAAAGTTTTTGATATTTGAATACATTTATTGTTCCATTTTTAAAAACATTTTTATATTGCAATGAATCCCAAAAACTTTCTGTTACTCCAGGAGACGCCAGAATTAAATCAATCAATTTTATTAAATTAGAATAAACTTTAATATATATATAATATGTACCGGAATTTTTATTAAAGAAACACAATATCATATTTACAACACTTAACATTCTTCGGACACTACACACCTTAAACATAGTCGCCACCATTATTAAAGTACATGTCTTAACAGGGCACCAATTTTTATATATCTTCATCATAAAACGACGCTGCTTGGGATGAAAACCTTGTCTATATTTCGTCTTTGGATTCATCGTCGTCATCAAATCGCTTACCACCAAGGAACCGTTTCAGATGAAGGAAAATATGTAAATCACATGGCGCCAAATTAGGACAAAACAGGACACACTAGGCGATGAACGTTAGCTAGTTTCATTTTTCGTGCATTCTATTGACATTGAACATTTCAACCACTCACTACAATATGGCCACACTATATGAATATCTCTAACGTTGAATGTGCGGTGGTTACAACCGCAGCGCTACACCGAGAATATTCGGCCACGTTGCATACTTAAAAAACGCGCCACGTACCTACCTTATAAATATAAGGAAATTGATAGTTACATTTTTATTTTCAAATATTAAAAATATATGATATGTATATACGTATACATTGTTGGTATTTCTCAGAAAATCGGTAAAAAAAATCGGATTTCTATACGACTTACGTACGCAGTATGGCGCAGATAGCAATCATTTTATACTCATATGTCCGATTTTTTACTGCCTACCCATCAATAAACTTCATTCAAACTGAATCTCCAAATTTCACCTATCAAAACATTTTTAAGAAAAAGGTTTTACGAGTTCTCCATTGCGCCTTAAAAATATATCATCAATGCTTAATATCAATTCTTTTTTCCTTCTGCCTTTTTTATACCTGGATAATAAAAGGTCGTAAACGTTGATCAGATGTTGATTATTATATTAGCTATGAAAGAAATTTCGATGAAATGTTTCGGATGCTGCTTGATTGAAAGAAAAATGAAAAAAATATATATTATGCGTACTTCGTAATCCAAGAGTTACGATATAATATTATGTGATTACCTCATCTGAGAAGACTATAATTTTTTTAATATATTTATTATGAATTTTGATATTGCTATTAAAGTAAGGAATCTTGAATCACTTTTAACATTATTATGAAATGTTAAAAAAACTATCAATACATATATTACAATATTTTTTTATTATCTGTAATTTGTCTATAGTATAATTATAATCATTATGAGATTTTATTTTCAATAGTATTGAAAAAACATTATTGCGAACAGAATCCAGAATAATATTACGCTTCCCCATCTATATCTATGAATTAACGTATTTATTTATTTATTAGATGACATACATATTTTTGTTCTAACAGAAGTGAATATATTATAACATAATACACAATTAATACTCGTAGTTTATTGTGTGGAATGCAGTAGACTTCACCTATATACAGCATTGTCCTGGCTACTTTGCTAGACTGAAGTCTCTGTTGAAGAAGCCAGTTTTTTTTTCATGCTATTATGGTATTATTTAAGTCATCGACAGGAATAAAAAGAGAAATAAAAAATAAATGTATAAAAAAATAAAAAATATGTAGTGGGAGTGTTGTAGGACTAGTGAATTATTAGTGTACGTATTGTATAAATTATGTTAGACTATTGGATAGACATGCTTCTGATTCATCGCTACCAATTGGATCATATATTGGTTCCATATTTGTGTAATCTTATTGGAATTAAACGATTTCCAGTTGGTACTGAGTGTGTTGTATAGTTTCGGAGCTAAGAACATGTAGAATCTTTGATAAAATGTCGTTGTTGCTCTCGGAACTGGTGTTAGATGTTCGTTGTTTGTCTTGTGTTGTGTTGTGTCCATGTTGTATTGCTTGGGGTGAGTTGTTGTAAGTATGGAAATATTGAACGAGTCTCAACATAAAGATTTGTCTTATATCTAGGACATATTACGGCTAGCAAATATATTGAACATCTGTCATCCTGTCATAAATAAGAAAAGCATCCTGTCATCTCATCTATGTCTTATGGATTTATCGCGTCGCATTCTATGGTCATAGTTTTATTCCTGATCTATGGTAGAACTGTCAAATATATGGCATGCACATTTTGTCAGTATTTTTCAAGAATGTTTTTAAGTGGATATATATATAAATATATATTTATTGCAGCTAGGACCTGCGGTTGACTATTGTGGCCGCGAAGCGGTCCATAGTGACCTGTGCGCAGCCAGGGATTTCGTAGAATCTATATTCCATCTAAAGCAATATAATAAGGATGCACAATGCACTATTGTTAAAGTGATATAATAAGGGATTTCCGTAATGAAATATAGATTCTACTGAGACCCTAACCGCGCAGCGGTCACTAATGGCCGCGTAGCGGCCATTATTGGTCGAGAAGCAAGCTATCAGCGATAGCCGATTGCTTATCTGCTAGTAAAAATAGAATGATTGTTCTTTAAGAAATATAATATCCTACAGATAAATTCATCAAGACATCTGATCGAACAAGCAAGGTGGGACAGCCATCGTTGTGGTTGTGTGCCCTGGGGTTAGGAATAAGTTATTTCGATTTACTTTAAGCTTTATGATGATTCATTTTATTATTAAACGGTATTATTTATTTTCCGCTTTATTAAAATTGTTAATGTATATCCATATCCTACATTATCAAAAAGTAACTTTAAAAAAAGGTATTATTCTCTACCATACCTAATTTATAAAAACTAAAATTTAGTTAATAAAATATTCGATAACCACAATAAATAATTTTGGTAATTTAATCCCAAACTTTTTTAACCCTTTCATTTATACACATGCAATCATTTAAAGTGTTGCACATGGTAGCTCATGAATGATATGCATCGTTATATAAAAAAAATTGTAACAAATACAAAAATCTGAACAATAATCAAATTTGTTAATTTTATATCATTAAATGTTTAAATGCATACTTAAAAATTATGTAATATATTATATAATGTAGAATTTATTAATAATTTTAAAGTTTTAATATATTATGCAACACATATAAATGATCTAATGTAAGAAATACTTAATCTGTTGGCGAAAAATTAAATATTGTAAATCAATATTATTCAAAATGAATGAAACCATTTTGAAAATGTTAAAATAATAATATTTATCAACACATAAATGCTTAAGGTAAAAAACTACAACCATAAAAGGTTTACAAAGTGTGTTTAAATATTCATATACCTTAGATATATAAAAGTATCCTCGGTAAACCGAAGATTAGGAATATGTACATATAATATATTATATTTAATACATAATACATAAAATCATAAAGTATTTACCTGCCGGTTACATTACATGTTAACATATGGATTTACATAATAAAATATCTGTAAAAAAGTTCTATGAAGACAGATTGAACCATAAACGTAGGTGGGTGAATTTTCAAGTTAATTATTTAATTTTTTTTTTGAATAAAACCCGATTGGAGACTAAGGTATTTGAGATTCACCGTAATATAAAGTTGATTGCTTTTAAAATTGAAATATTAGATGTATGAATTTGAAATATTACAGAAAATTTGTGGAAAACGTATTCGAGTACTATAGTGAAAGTGGACAACGCGCCTCCCCGGATAAGAAGAGGTCCAGATTTAAATCCCGGTAACAATTAAATATTTTTTCTGTATATCTTTCTAGTCGATTAATTTAATTTGTATTGAATATCACAGAAATATTTTTTGAAAATTTAACTTCACAACAAACGTGTGTTTTCCTCAATCTATAATTTGTGTTCAAGTTTTCAATTTTATTAAAGTCAAATAGTTAATTTAATTCTGGCTTTTTATAAATAAATAAAATGTGTATATTCAATCGCGAGGACTCAGAATTATTATTTTTATTAATATGGACTACTTTCTGGGATGAATAAAGAGAAAGCGATGATGAAATGAAATACTTGAATCGTAAGTACCGGAGTATCTCGCCCGACCTGCGGTCTTTGTATCTTTTTTTACTTTTATTACGGCTTATTATTGCCGTGCCGTTGAACTTATCCAATTAAATAGATTGCTTATTGGAGAGTGAAACAATACAAAAATTCCAAAGTTGCAGAATTTCTGTGATATGAAAAGCGCACTAAAACCTAAGTTCAAAACTTTATATGAGTTTTATTACTTTTTCCAAGTTGTGAGATAATCACTTCATCATATCGCAGGGAGAGCTTCGTCTTCATTTTTCGCTTTCGAGGAGTGAATGAATCTTCAATCTCTCGCCGTGATACTTACAATGATGTCGCCTCTCCAACCGAACCCGGTAACCCATCTTTCGAGAGATCTTATATGCTCATTTGATGCGTGAGGCACACTGAGAAAAATGTAGCCCAAAGAGCAAAAATAATCGATTTTTACTAAATCTATAAATTTGTATACATGAGTACGTAGTAATATAGTACACGAGATTACGACCATGAGCGTCTATGGATTAAATTCGCTACACCGGGTCGAGTCCTACCGGGTACAAATCTGAATTTAGATTATTTTAGCACTCTCCCAGAGAGAATAATAAAACCTTTTACACTTTTTTTATATATAGATGCTGGTTTATACGAGGGCGAATCAAAAAATATCTAAACTTTTTCCATAACATATCTTCAAGGTTGTCATACTTCAATCTGCGCATGCGTGCTTAGAGTTGGTACGACTGCGGTCATGTGTGCTGAATTTGATCCCGATCACGTCATTTGCATTCCGGCTATTACATCGTAAACATGTCCGCTCCGCTAACAGTTTGCACCAAGGAGGAATAACGAGCAGTGATCCGATTTCTCTGGTCGGAGAGTGTGAAATGGGATAAAATTCATCGTTGACTTTTATTACAATATGGGGTTTAAAAGTGGCCGGACCAGTGTGACGCACGAAGAGGAAGCAGGACGCCCGTCAACTGTCAACCTCCACCACAGACGACAAGATTCAGCAAGCTCGAGAGATGGTTCTAGCGAATAGGCGAGTCACCATCGCTAAGGTAGCGTCTTCTTTAATCATCAGTCTAGGTTCTGCACATCAAATCATCCACTACGAGCTTGGCTTCTGCAAAGTCTTTGTAAATAAATTTTAGAATGAAATTTTTATACGTAAATATAAAAATACGCTTAAGAATAGCTCTATTGTGGATTAATTTCTAATTAGTTATGAGAATATTTCTACCAAAATGCGATGTATAAATTGTTTATGGGAGAATAAAATGTGTATGTTCCGTTGATCTAATGAGAACCTATTTATCAATTATTTTCATTGAGTTGTAATGATGTTGTTCAACACCCAAAATATTATAATCATTTTCAAGGAATGAGCAGGAGGATATATTTACAGATAACAAAATACAATATACAAAATTCATGAATAATTGTATAATGTATTATAATAATATAATTTCGCGTTCAAACAGATTAAATTGTATATACCTTGGAAATATTCTGCCTTCATCCTAAACTGGGAAAAATTTATAAATAATACCTGAAGGAGATAAATGAAAAGGTGAGATTCGTTATAAAACGGCATCTAATCATAAAAAAGGAACATAAATAATGTTAAAATCAAAATACAATTCACTTTAACAAATCCTAATTTCGTCGGGTTGGGCGCGAGTTCGATGTTATTCATGCAGGCAGGTGACAACCAGATGTTACAATAGATGGCATCACTCCGGTCTATGTTCGTCCGAGCATCCCATCTCCATGACTCATCATCGTAGTTGATTCTTAGCATCCAGGCCGACATAATAGAATTCGTATGCAGAATTGTAGAAAACACGATGTAAAGTAGCCCGTGGTAATAATGACACTAAAACCGATGTAGTGAAAATAACCCAATGCGAAAGTAACCAAAAGGAAACGTCTTGTTTCCTGTAAAGATTATACACCGTGCGATTAGATTAGCAAAGTATAGTAAATTATGTACTAGTGATTGAATAACATAAAAGTATTTACCCTTTGGTTACGTTGGATGCTCACGGTTACATCGTAGAAACGCTGGCCGCAGCTATGACCCGCGTAATTTTGACAGCTCTACTCGATGAAAAAATCATTGATGGTGACCGTTTTTATAACCTTCAAAACAGATAGCGATACCAACCTAAGGGTAATTATTTGTGATTACGAGGTACTTGGCATTAAAATAAGTTACGGGTCAATTTCTAACGTGACACCAGTTTGTAATGTCACAATATACAACTATAATTTTTAATTTCAGTGCATTTTTTGAGATACGAGGTTGGATCGGAGGCGCGATGAATTCGAATCAGTGTGATATTCTCCAGAGGGGGATGGAGGGGGGTCTACAGCGCATCTGTCACTATGGATACGGAAGTATGATTGAAATGGGTATGCTGTTCAATTGAATTTGCATCTTGATCAAATATATCCTGAAATATGTACTCTAATGCATACATTTGTAATGGAATATTCTCTGTGTATCGTAAACGTGTTCGATATAGGTACTACCAAACTAAATTGGTTTTGGATATCACTTCAGTGCTTCAATATTAAAAACTTGTATTATTTTTTGTGATTTCAAGATTTCTTCAAATACAATACAGAGGTTATGTTTGAATTAAGTTTATTTATTAAATTATAAATAACACTATTAAGTAGAACACATTATTATTGTGAAGTTGTAATTATTCAAAACATAGGTTTGTTAGTTGGATAAAGCACCTTCCCCGGTTAGGAAAGAGATCCAGGTTCGAATTCCGGTGGCGCAACAACAATATTTTTCGATAAAATTGATTTTATATGTATATCTTTATAATTAATATATTTAATTCATAATTAAAACTATTTACTTTCACTAATTTGTTAATAATTATAACGTTGTCAAAGCTGACGCATCATCTTCAGTAATATTACAAGAACCATGTGGTCCACGCAAGAATCGAGGGTCATCGCTTCGACAATGATAGCGAGTTAGTACATATTTGCAAAAAAGGAAACCTAACGATTAATTGTAATTAAAATCTCATCAATATTCAAATACATTATATTTCATACTCTCTCCTACAATTGTTGACCATGCCCTTACACCCGCCCAACTCTAATTCCCCCCCTCCCTCTTCACTCCTCAAACTCTAAATAGCAGGTAGTCCTTTAGTCTTAAGTTTAGTATTTGTAACATTACTGAAGATTGAAAATTGATGCGTCAGCATTGAAAACGATATAATAAATAACAAATTAGTTAAAGTTAAAGATGTTATTATTTTAAATATAATTTAAAATGGCCTTTCACAAAGTTTAACAAGAAAATTTCGAAAATTTTACTTCTTAGTTATTTTAATGTGTTTTATGTTGATGGTGGCAGTTATATTATAAATAATTGGTTTAATTTTGACTTAAATAAAATATTTTCCTCTTTCAATATAATTTGTCAAATTATTGAAATGAATTTGTTTCATTTCAAATCGTTCATTTTTTCTTTGATTAAATTCAATTAATTCAGTGGATGTCCGGATTGTCAGTTTGAGATCTGCCGGATGTGCTTTTGTCTGATACATTTCTCAGAATTAATCTCTTCAGACATAAATCATCGATCGTCTTATTTCTTCTGACAGCGATATTTCTCTTGGACTGAGAGGATATCAGACTCCTTTCTAATAAATCTAGATTGACACGTGACGCTGAAATGTTCAGAAACACTCTCGCGCCGTACCCGGGGTGCAGCGGTCGCGGCGGGTATAAACGGAACCGGTTCGCGTCGTTGAAGTTTTATCAGTTTGCCATTTATCAATGAAAATTAAGCCCAATGAGATTGCACTTGTGACGGGAGTTAAAAACTGAATTACCAACGATTCTCCGGGGAATAGGAGGAATGAGGAGATAGATAGAACTAATCAAAACTTTCCTATCTGAGTGTCGAGTCGGCGCGCCGCAATTTGTCGTGCACATCCTACGAAAACGAATAAAAGTAAAAGGTATGTATGTACCTATGTGGTACCTACGAGGTTTTGAAATTTTCATTATAATACATGACGCGTCAACGCAATATAAATAAATACGTCCATCAATATATTATCTACATCACAAGCTATATTAACATATCATAGAATTGTGATACCGAAATATATTCAACAAATAATAAATATCTCATAAAGACGAAGCTATTTAAAAAAAAATATATATTTTAAATATATGGAAGTATGGGTAATTACAGGGCTTACGATCTGTCTTCGGCTGGCTTAAGTGATCACTTTATATTAATATGTGGAAACACTTTGAGTACATTTTTACTTCCATATATTTCTATTAAATATATTTTTTAAATAGCTTCGTCTCTATGAGATATCTATTATTTGTTTAATAACAGCGCCTCTGTAGGTGAAAATCCAGTAATTGTGTGCTCTTGGACCTATTTAAATATTGCGAAATATATTTAGTTCAAAAAACATTAAAATAGTACCGGTGAACGTACGACTAAATAAATAAATGATCATTTTTTCTAAACCATAACTACAAGATGGAGTCACACGATATTAATGTGAATTCTTACTTTTTATATTTTATGTGCAGTTTGAATACGTATTGTCATTAACTTCGTTCTTTTTCATTACATTTGATTTTTTCCTAATTGTAATAATAATAAAAAAAAACTACGTATAGATATTTCTAATTACTATAGGATCTGAAACTCAAACAGTCTCGAAACAGCTTAACGGGAGAAAGTTTAATGTATTGAATGATACGTTTTGCATGGACAAATGAATAAGTTTTAAAATTATACGTTATTAATATTTACGCAAATTCGTTTTTAGTTTTACTATGGTGGTGATCATGATATAAGTTTTGTTACACAATATGTACACAGTTACTGCCTGCGTAGCGTAGTGGTCTGGGTTCAACAATAACAACATAGTTACGAATAAATGAGAAGACAGGTATAGGTATCTAAAATTTACACATAACAATTTAGTGGTACCATCGACGAGTAGTATTACTATTCAAACGTCTAAACAGTTAAATCCGTTTTAGGACAATGTTAGTAGATACATCTAATCCTTCCTCATATTAACTATTTTAAATGTTAAGTACTGAATATAATTTTTTTAAATATTAAAATACAAATAAACAAATAAAAATAATACAAATTAAATGTAGTAATTAGAAAGATATACATATATAATCAATTTATCGAAAAATATTGTTATTGCTACCAGGATTCGAACCTGGATCAGGGGAAATGCATTAACCGATTATGCTACACCAACACAATGAGTTGACGATATATTTTCGAACTTATATGTTTCTCTTTCAAATTGATACATCAGTCATTCCATTATTTGAAAGTCATCTTCTTTATATTTACGGAATCTCAAACACCTTTGAGTAATCCGATAGGAGACGCCAGAATTAATTGATAATTCATATATATTAAATTTTGGAAACATTAAAACAACTTAAATATTTTTAAGTAGAACACAATCTTATTGTGAAGTTGCAATTTTACAGAACATTTATCTGTGATGGTTTTAATACAAATTAAATATATTAATTAGAAAGATGTACATATAAAATCAATTTATCGAAAAAGTATCGTTGTTGCTACCGGAATTCGAACCTGGATCTCTTCTTATATCAGATGATGTGTGAATGTGTTATCCTTAAAAATTAAAAACAATTTTCTTGTAAATTATTTCAATTTTAAAAAAGTAAAGCGAGGTTAGTATGTTCTAATGGGAAGGGGGAGGGAGGAGGAATGAAGAAGGCTAAGCTACTGTAGCAGAGTAATAATAACATTGAAATCTCCTTTTTTTTAAACTTGATCCTCGCACTTTTAAATAAATATTTCATAGAAATATACGTGTAGGTACGTGTATTTCTGCAAATCAACTTCATTAAAATTATTATAGTAGAAATCTTTTACGAAACTAACATAAATCATGGATCTTTGATGAAATGACAAGTGTTGATATTTCAGTTTTATTTAACCACGAACGAGAACAGTTGTTGTCATTAATAATAGTGAATTCTTATAAATGACAGGAATACATAAGTTAAATTAAAAATTTGACTGCACGATAATTCCAAAAGCTAATTCGTTGTTCACATAAAATATTAAATAAAATTCGGTTTAAAAATAATTTTATTATGTTGAATTATTGACTATCGGTCCAGTGTATTAGGAATTTGATTAATGTATAGTGCTGTGAACTGTATTTTTAGTCATCCTTAATGTACGGCATCCTCTTGGCAGACCTACATTGAGATGGTAGTATGATACTAGTGGTATATGGAACAGGTAGTTGTGGTAATAACAAAAGAAAACAATAATATTACATTTTAATTGTTTATTTATATTATACATTTATGTTCAATATTTCAGGAATGAAATCTTTATAAACGCAAACACAACTTATAAAAAAAAAATCCTTATTTATTTTAAGTTGTCACTAATTTTTTAAAGTTATTTATGGTTAGTAAATGAATAGACGAAATAGGATACATATAGGGAAGAGTGGCATTCTACAAATATTCTTGATGGAAACATAAATCCGATAGTTCATGACACATTTATGCAATAGTAAAAGTATTTTCTCTTCGAATATAAATATTTGTGTAAACAAGACGTAATTTTACATTAATGCATATTTTAAATATGAATTAAATATATTAATTAGAAAGATATACATATAAAATTAATTTTATCGAAAAATATTATTGTTGCGCCACCGGGATTTGAACCTGATTCATTTAATTCATATTTAAAATATCACAAACCTGTGTTCTGAATAATTACAACTTCTCAATAAGAATGTGTTCTCCTAATAATAAATACATATTATATTGTCAGCGTTTAAATTTTCGTTCCATTCGAGTCATATATTTAAAAAAAGTCGCTGAGCTATTTGATTGCGTAAATGGTACCGGAGTGATTGTTGTCTGTGGTTGAAACATTTTATACTTGTAATATATCAATATTTTAACGTATAAAATGAGACTTTTCATTGAATATTCCGATTGTTACACGTTCTATAAATACCATATGTGATTCTGATAGAAACTTGATCTATAAATATGTAATCCTGATATTCCAATGGAAAAATCCCTTTTACCGTTTTAATTAAAATAACGTTTCTAATGCAAACGCTGCTGTTCCTTTCATCTAGATAATTCCACCATTCATTACGTTACGGTTTACTGGACTTTAAAATTACAGTTCATTTCCCATGCTACAATAATCATATAGGCTTAGCTTTATATTAGCTTCTGGAAATGGTATTCTAAGCGTAGATATTCCTGCTGAAGTATAATTTTAACGATTGTTTCGCACGAGCGAGTCGTATAAGCCATAAACTTGAAAGTTTCATAACCATTATTTTTTCATTTAACCTGGGCACTACATTCGTTTTATCAACTTTTTAATATCGATATTACAGAGTTCTCGTTATATTTCGCGGGGCGGTAAAAATACTTTTAATGGAAAAATATATCGCAACCACGCCGACAACACAATTATTTTAAAGGTAACTAACTCTTCTTAATGTTTTTCTCGGAATTTTAAATTAAAATTTCTTCGACAGTCAACAATTATAGCATAGTTCATTACTAAACCTTACTTTAAAGACAGATGGTGTTTTAATCAAATAATAAATAATGTTTATTTATAGTTTTTAAAATTATGTTAGATTCAAACTGTACTGTTCTATTTAAATTAAATAAATTATTATTCTTATATATAAGCCCACAAGAGCGTTGATGGAAATAAAATAAAATAAAATATGTATTATTAAGGAGAACACATTTTTACTGTGAAGTTGTAATTATTTTGAACATAGGTCTGTGATTTTTTTAATGCAAATTAAATGTATTAATTAAAAATTAAAGAAAATGGCTTTTAAATAATGGAACGATAGATGTATTAATTTGAAAAGTGTAACATATAGGTTCGAAAATTCATCGTCAATGCACTGTGGTGCTATAGTATAATCGGTTAATGCACGTTACCCGGATTGGAAGAGATTCAGTTTCGATTCCCGGTAGCAACAACAATATTTTTCGATAAAATTGATTTCATATGTATGTCTTTCTATTTAATATATTTAATTTGTATTAAAATGTTTGTGTATATAATTTACTGTAATTTTAATATAATAATTAACCGTTGTCTTACTTATTTCTATAGTATATACCTCTACTAGTCAAACGAAAAGAATACAACTAATTTATTTGAATAAATAGAATTTAATGACTCGTAATGATATTATTTAACTTTGTATTAATTTATATGATAAGCAGTAACATCACTAATTGAAATATCTATTGCAACGTGTGTTGAAGTTGTTACTTTTGCACAAAATGTATGGATAAGAGGACGTGGTATAAAAGAATAGATGATAGATTTAAAGGTAATAAAAAAAATATATATATATTTTATGTTTATTTTTAAGGAGAACACATTATTATAGTGAAGTTGCAATTTTTCATAACATAATTCTATGATATTTCTGATAAAAATCTGTCGTCAACTTGCTATGTTGGTGTAGTATAATCAGTTAACGCATTTCCCAGAATAGGAAAGGATCGGTAAATATTGATTTTATCTGTATATCTTTCTCATTGATACATTTAATTTGTATTAAAAATTATTTTCATATCGTGTTGTTTATATATATATATATCAAAATATGTTTAAATACGTATTCAATTCAAGTGTAAGAAAACCTTAATTTACTTCATAACAAGTACCACAATACTACCCCTAAAAATTCGTATAATATTAAATTAAAAGAATTTATACTGTTAAAAAATAAATTTTACATAAATTAGACTAAATATTTTTTTCATCAAAGATAGCTGAATCATGTTCCAAATTTCCCGTTTTATGGTACCCTGTAGATATCATTTCTCCTGAATTACATTTTCTCTAGGATTAATATTAGCGAAGTTGCGAATTAAAAAAATTCACAGCCATTTAAAATAAGATTACTAACGGACATAGCCGAGATAATACAAGGATCATTTTTCAAAAAAAATTGATAAGAATTACGTGAGTTATCGTATCCACAAAATACATTACATTCCATTTAAATATATTCATATAGCTTTTCGTTTCGGAGCAGTAATGGAGAGTGATTTCATGATTGAACAATGTTGCGTCATCTATTTTTGCAATAAATAATATTTCGATCGAAATCTATCTAAAATATTTAAATAAACACTCCTATACTCTCATCAATTAATATGGCATTTGTATTGTGGTGCAAAATGATCAATTATAGTTATCACAGCACACGTGTAGAATTATTTCTCACTTCTACTGTTTCGAAAAGTGCAATCCCTGTCATCATTAAGTATAATTTATTATATCATATAATTTGTTGTCAATTAAACGTGAGATTGCACTACAATACATTAGTCACGTGTGTCTAGCACAAAGTTTAGTTTAGTAAACAATTAAAAGGCATCATCAATCTTTTGGAATGGTTTGTAACAAAAATGGGAATAATTAAGTTTGGATGACGTACGAAAAAATTAAAAGTTAAACAGACAGTTTAATTGTTTTAACAATGTCTAGTTTGTTTCCGTAAATTCAGCGCAATGTGATAAATGCCTCCCTCAGCAAGATTTACAACATTTACATATGCGCGGAACATTTAAAAAATTACACGTAACAAGCTCCTGGGAGAATTTCAGTTTGTACTCTGCCTTAAAAAATAAAGAGTCGAGGGGATGTACGACCGCCGATGTTTTTATTTCCCGCGGGCCTCTGCAAGGAAAATATACACGTGCGAAATAAGGCGCACAGAATGGTACACCGGTGCAATATTTTCATCATAATTTTACACGGTTAATTAAAAGTATAAAGTAAATTAAATAATAAATTGAATATGCATTACTGTGCAGTCTCCAGTGCACTCTATATTTATATACGGCATAGAATCATGGACTTGAATGAAAATTTGAGCTGATTGATGCTTTAGAGATATAATGCTGCGTACACCGTGGACTGTTCCGAATTCGTAAATACATTTTTAGCGCGTCCTTTCGAATCAGTTACGACCCATATTATTAACACATTTCCCCGTTCAAATTCCCATCCATAGATTTTCTCATGCTCGTCTTTTCAGTGTAAATTGTGACCTTGACGTCAACAGACGTCAACTTAACCGATATTTGTTCGATATCGTCGTCGCGATAGCATTCACGGTATCGACATTTCAGCTCCAGTGTACCAGCACTGTATTTGGTGGTATTGTTTTTGATCACGCGTTTTTTGTTGTTTGTTTGTGCCGTGGGTGAAATTGTGATATCGCCGTCTTCAATTGAAACCGGAGATCTGCTCATCCGCGTGCCATTTGTGTGATCTCGGCGGCGACTGGAGGAATAACGGATGCGTCATATACAAGGTAAGGCGAGCAGTCCTTGAACTGAAACCCCTATCCTCTTACCGACCTCATCCTATACCAATGTTTCCCTACCTTCCTTTCGACCATTCATTTAGATCCTATCGATCCGGGTTTACGTTTCGAATTCAGAGACTATCCTGTAATGTAATTTTTTTTCTGTACATATCGTCTTAGCAGCCATACTGAATTTTAGATCTCTCGATCATCAACAAGCATTGTGATTGGCTGATTTCATTTTAGGCGAATAGCAACATATACTATGTCTGCTTTGAGGTATTTTGTAACTAATATTATTAAATTTTGAACATGTAATATCAATGGATTTAAGTGGTTTTTGCGAGATACTATGTATTTTGCATTTAGCTTCATCAGAAAAATCTTCAAAACTGCATATTTGACTCAAATTATCCGAAATCCGTTTTAAGGTGTTTTGGAATTAGGCGCTACATATAGTGGCCTCAATCAGATGAGAATTGGGTCGTAATGCACCTTCATAAATTTCGGTTCTGTGTCGCCCTCACACCTGACTCCAGGGATGCACTATGGTACTCTTCCAGTCTTTCTTCGGTCCAAAATATAATAATCTCATTTTCTATGCTGTCACTTTGATGTAGGTGTAATGTGACAAAATAATTGGAAGAATCTTTTGTTTCCAGCAGTGGATAGGGCTTGCTGCAGTTGGATTTGTTGCAGGTTTGAAGCATTGCGCTGTCAACAGGATACGTAACATCGTTCTCTAGCAATACATTTTGAAGGCTCCTATTTTGAGACTGTCCAAGTCTCTCCTACATACATGAAAATTGAAAAGATAAGAGTGTCCATTGTATCTTGCGAGAAGAGAAAACTGCTTATAGAAGCTTGTTGTAGTGGATCACGTCCACTCACAACATAAAAGAAAAAATTTCTGAGAAACAAGGAAGATACATTGAACATGATTTCTGATTAGCTAAATATTGTGCAAAAAAATGACATTAAAAATTATAATTAACTATATTATGTTTTGAAATAACTCATGTATTACGAGATGTTCTCACTTTTTTTGGGTCACCCTGTATATATATATTTCACCAATTGTCACCCCTCAATCTCCACATTTATCAAATTTTTTGAAAGTTGTATATATGTTAGTATGTGGACTCACTTCGAGTAACACTACACCATCGCCATCTAGGTATGTAAGTATTGTAGGTAAAAATTCAGTAATTTTGTGTTCTTGGACATATTCAAATATTGGTAATAATATTGAGTTAAATATATATTATTTTACAACACTTGACCGAATTTCAAAATAAAAATACGAATCAAACCTTTTTTATGTAATCTTACGGCTCATGTTCATAAATGAAATTTTTATGAGATTTTCATTAAGAGACAATCTCTGAGACAGGAAATATGCTCACATGAAATTCTTTGAAAACAAACTCTCGGTTCTCGTCACCATATAAGTCACGGAAATTCGCCTCCTTATGCCTTACTTCACTCTTGTTGCACGTCAAATATGTCAGTCCATTGACTATTGGTGTTCTATTTGTTCGGTAGGTGAATTTGAAACTCCAAATCAACAGTTAAATATAATAAATGTTTGTAATTTATTGCCTTTTGTTCGTATAAATTTTTTTCAGGATGGAGAGTTATAGATGTATTTAACCAGAGAGATTTTAATTTAAATTGTACGTATTTAACTTTATTTATAAATATTTGTAAACTTATATTCCATTTAAGGCTGGTATGATACATGTGTCTGACCTTTCAAATTTATTATGTAATACTTATTAATTAGGTATAAGTTACGTTTTAATTTATTTTTTTTCGAATAAATCTGGTCTCGTTTTAATTAGTGTAATAAAACAAGTAACTACATATTTATGAAATCTTCAAATGTATAAAAGAATCAAGAAAAAAGCTAGGTATTTGAAGGCTTAATATATTAGAAGATAGACAAATTATCCGATCCACTGACAACATTATTGAAACCCCATTAAATTACATCAAAAATTTCTCAGAACCTTATCACACAAATAACAATACTATTTTACCTCGCTGAATTACCAGAAGCCAAACATTGGGTCGTAAACATCCTAATTACATAAAGTAAGGATTAGTGTTAAACTACCGGCCTAAAAATACGTGTTTCACGATAATTTCAGAGCGACACATCATCGATAAGGCATTCCCTGATGATGGATAATGAGATTTATCCGAAACGTTATGACAACAATGATACTTCTCAGGACCACCAGATGCGGAATAACCAAGAAACTTCCATCTAACAAAATATATATTACTTATATATCAGTTCTCGATGCATACTATCAATAGTTCCTTATTAATAGATTAATGCATTATTTTTTAAATTTGTATAATTAATAATTCAAAGGCATGTTAATATTGAAGAACATAAATTTGGCAATATTTGAATATGTCCAAGAATACCCAATTACTGGATTTTCACCTACAAAGGCATTGTTATTAAACTAATAAGAGATATCTCACAGACGAAGCTATTTTTTATTAATGAAAAATATGGAAGTATGGGTAATTACAAAAAAAAATAGATTCTCATTGTGACACCGTTTAAGGGAAAATTAATATCAAATTTAGTCCATTGATGGCAATAATGTAGTGGTATTAGAAGTGTTTCCACATATTAACGTATATCACTATCAAAAATTTGACTGATATGGAGGTTGATTGGATGGAATGGTGAATGTTACATTGTGTAAAGAGATCTCTTAAGCCACCCGAAGACATGTCGTCAGCCCTGTAATTGCCCATACTTCCATATTTTTTTATTAATAAAAAGTATCTTCGTTTCTATGAGATATCTATTATGCACCCTTCCCGCACCACTCACACACACAAACACCCCACATCTCCCCCACACCACACAACGCACCGCATACTACTAACACCCTGCACACACCCGGATAACACCAGCTTCACCTCACCCCCTTTTTATACACCTAGAGAAATATAAAAAATTATATTACACATACAAAATAAATTATTGTAACTAGAAATGTTTTTCAATTCCTGTATTGGTTACATGATAATTCGTGCTGTCATTACAAATGTACAATAGCAGCGACGCACTTCCGTCTCTACAAAGCGTGCTCGCCGCTCGGTGCTCGGCGGGCACTACAAAATAAAATTAAGCCCAAACTACGTGCACAACAAAAGTGGCTCAATTATCTCCAGTTTAGCCGCAAGAGAGACGCTCTCGTTGCATTGGGCAGTGGCGCGCTTATACCTGTTGGGGCCTTAGGGAACAGCAAACTTTTTAAACCCTAACGAACATAAGGGATTAGAATGCCCTGGGAATATGGGATAGAAAAATTGTGTTCGGTTTTTCAGTAGAATCAAAGTAAAATATATAATTCACTGAATATCAAAACAGAAATTGCAAAAACTGGATAAGTTAATCGAAGTTACTTGGAGAAGTAAAAAAGAGCTGAAACGGTGGCTGTATACTGTATGTCGAATTAT
The DNA here is from genome assembly GCA_031772225.1 of Eubasilissa splendida. Taxonomy (NCBI): domain Eukaryota; kingdom Metazoa; phylum Arthropoda; class Insecta; order Trichoptera; family Phryganeidae; genus Eubasilissa; species Eubasilissa splendida. Next base: position 11,217,099 of record CM062850.1, on the reverse strand, counting down.
AGGTTATCCTATAGCTTGCTTGATCGAGCTAGATACGGAATACAGAAGATAAAGAGAGCTGATGACCATTAATATAGGCTTTATCCAATAGCAGAATAACATGGGTTGAAGAAGAAAAATAATGAAAATAAAATATTAGACAACTACGATAGCGATAAAGAAAAACCATACTACTCATACAAAAAGAGAAAAAATCGCCTTATAAATTTTAAGTTTGATTGGGTAGGGTCATCTTCGGCGATCCCTCGTTACGAGAATGACGTGTCTATCTACCACGGTTAACGATTGTGAGAGTAATATACAAAGCCTCTACATAAATTTCAAATTGTTACTTTCATTGACACTTTCTCACGGTAAATACAAAATATCCTTACAAATCCTATTAATTTACCAGACCAACTTCTTCTTCAAGATCTTATTCCTGAAATTAATTCTAAGAATATCGTCTTACCCAGACATTTTGGCGCAAACATATGCATCTCTAGTAACACTAGGTTCCATTAGGAATGTCTTATACATCATGCCATCAGTCATTTATTTCAACGGAATCTATTATATTTTACAATTTGTGTAACTAAATATTTAAAAAAAATTGCATGGTTTGTAAATTATATTATTATAACATACATAGATCCAGACTCTTGAAGGGTGGATTGCCTATTTAATATAATAAGAATAAGTAAGAAGAAAAGATCCAGTTTACTCATCATTTGACTCATTAAATAATTTTAATACAAATTAAATGCATCAATTAGAAAGATATACATACAGATAAACTAAATTTATCGAAACAATATCTTAGCTGCCATCAGGATTTGAATCATGATGTCTTCCTATCCGGGGGAATGCGATAATCAATTACACTACGCCAGCTTCGTAAATAGTCGACAAATTTTTGAACTTATATGTTGCAGCTATTTCAAATTGACATATCTTACGTTCCATTTATTTAAAAACTATCACCTTTTTATTGATGAATTTAAATTGTATTACAATATCACAGAACTATGTGAATTGTAACGATGATAAATTTAGAATATACCCTGATAAAAACCATCCCGGAAAATAATAATTAGATGAAAACTAAAATATACCGCAACTCAAAATCAATATATTTATCAAGTTTTTTAACAATCTCCCCATCACAATTAGAAAAATTACGGACTATCATAAATTTGTAACTGAAGTAAAAAAAATATTTGCACAGACTAACTGAAACATAAATTAACTCAAATATACTCCTCTATACACGAGTCTTACTCTCATAAAGAAGAAACAACTGTTAAAATATATATATATATATATATCGACTGATTATTGAAATTGTATTATATTTTTAATATTAATAAAAAAAGAAAAAAAAAGAAAAAATTTACATTAGGATTGGGAGATACGAATTTATATTTCATATTTTTCATCTCTCACATAGGTGAGTGTGAGTATTGTTTATAAATATTATTATATGTATCAATGTATATTGGGGAATTTACGAATATTTTATATTTAATATAGATTCTAGTTTATTACATATATCTTATAATAATCTTTCACTATTATTATTTTTATCACATGAATTATTTTTGTTATTGGGAGAACACATAATTATTGTGAAGTTATAATTATTCAGAACATAGGTCTGTGATATTTTAAATATGAATTAAACATATTAATTAGAAATATATACATATAAAACCATTTTTATCTAAAAATATCCTTGTTTCACCACCGGGATTCGAACCTGGATCTCTTTCAAAACCGGAAAAGGTGCATTATCCAACTATGCTACAGCGACAATATTTTTAGCGACATATTTTCGAACCTCTATGTTACCTTTTTGATATTAATACATTTAATCCTTCCATTATTTGAAAGATAAATTATGAAATATCACAGACCTATGTTCTGAATAATTACAACTTCACAATAATAATGTGTTCTCTTAATAATAAGTTGTATCAATGTGTCCAAAATTTAATAAAAATGAATTGATAATTCTGGCGTCTGCTATCAGGTATTTGAGATTCCGTAAAAATAAGGCAGATGGCTCTTTCAAATAATGGAAATATTAAATGTATAATATTAAAAAGGTAACAAATAGGTTCGAAAATTTGTCGCTAATAATATCGTCGCTGTAGCATAGTTGGATAATGCACCTTCCCCGGTTCGGAAAGAGATCCAGGTTCGAATCTCGGTGGCGCAACAACAATATTCCTCGATTATATTGATTAAATATATATATATTTCTAATTAATATATTTAATTCATATTTTGAATTATTTTTGTATTTTTTAAATATGATTTGTTTATTTTTAACAATGTATGTACTTAAATTTGATAGTATACAAATATTTTAATTCCATTATTTGATCATATAATAGGGTTATTAAAATGCTTATATATAATATAACAACTCGTCTTTAAAAAGGAGGCATTGACATAATACAAATTATGCTATTAATACCTAATAGTTAAGTGTATAGACATGGCTAAACTTGATTGGCTAAATATGTTTAAATTGAATGTCTCATTGTTATTAACAATAATGTTAAATTGTTGTTATTATACTACTAGGATCGTACCTACCCTAAGGCACGATGATCAGGGATACGACAATAGAAGAAGAAGAAGAAAATGAAACGGTGGAATTTTATCGATCTCTATATCTATATGGAGAAATATCCCATAAGATTTTTCCAAGGTATAGCTGGACTTTTTTAAATGTAGGTATAATAATTACCAATGATTATAATAAATTACACGTTACCACGTAACATAAGAAAACTTCCATTATATATTAATACATTTTTATTATATCAATTAATTTTATTTCTTAATTATTTTATTTGTATAGTTTTTTAGGTTATTCCACCGTGTCTATTACTCCTGATTACGAACCCTGCAGTATGATCCTAAACGTTGGCCTGATAAGTCGGATATATACGGAATAACAGCCCAGAAACTCACCACAGAAGTTTATGAGAACCTTTTTAAATATTTCAGTAATTAGTTAATTAAACGAATTACCAGGTATGTATAATAATGATTTCTATGAATTTTTTAAATCCGTTAAATTATTTTATTTTAGGAAAATTGTGCCCAGCTACAGCGTAACATGACATTGAGAGGCTTTTATTATAGATATATTTGATTGCAATCTAATAAAACAAATAAAATAAAAGTTATTTTGCGGCCTCCCAGTGTTCCAGTGCCTGCGCCACTGGCTCAGCACCAATAGGAAAAGGGGAATTGGGGGTAATACGAGTTTATAACTCCCATCCTGTAATTACAGCGCAGCGTCACTCTAGCGACCAACTATCGAATTATTCTGTCAAACTGTCGCGGCTGACCCGCGGGCGGCAGATGCTCCGGTTCGCAGGCGTCTCTACGCAAATATTCATTATCTCACGCCAATTTATTTATGCATTCGACTTGTCCGCAAATAGTCGGACAAGACTGACAACTCTGGCATATCTCACAGAAAATTATTATAACTCGGCTATGTTTGTGTTCTAGCACGCGAATGAATTCGCTCGCCCGCGAACGCTTCGCATTACCGGCCGGCATTTATGCGAGTTGATTTTACAAGACATATTTTTTTTATTTATTTAAAAAAAATTATGATTCATATCACGCTAGTTTTAAATATCATTTAAATATTTATAAACTGAATAATTATATTATACTCAAATGCAAAAAAGTTCAATTAACATGAAATTGAAGCCTGAGCGATGATGACACATGAATATCGTATTAATATACGTTAATTAGTGACTATTCGGTAATGTACGTTGATTAGTGACTGTTTGAGTCAAATTATTCAAAATGTGGTGTTAAATATTGTTCATCAAACTCTAACTTGACTCTCTTGACCCGCCGATCTCCACAGTCAGCTTTAATGTTTTACTGCGTACGAAAGCTAAATTCACCTCTAGTTTATTTAGCCTCTATGCTCAAATGTTTTTTTTTATTATCTTAGATTCATTATCTTATTTTTTATCTTAGCAGGTTGACCAATTAAGAGCATTAGATGGATGAATGCTCTTTATAGACCTATAAAGCTTAGCTTAGTTTGAAAATTATCCGCACAATGCAGTGCGTGAGTTGACGCGCTTTTGGTTAAGTGTTACGAAAGTTATCTTATGATCTTGTGGTCGGAAGTTCTAGCCTCGTTTTAGGAGACCATCAAGTTAGTCATATTTTCATAGCACAAGCGTTTAGTGTAGTTTTAAAATATTAAAAATATTTATGTGACACGTATTCCGTGAACGCATCTCTATTTAATAAAAATATATACATATATGTAAAAAAACCCTATTATAAGATGTATCTTGATGTATGTAATTATTGAACATAAGTCATTTATTACCATTGTACCAGTGATGTACCAGTTGGGCCAGCACGGTCCAGAGCGACGCTTCGCCACTCTTTCTTGTAAATATGTAATAAAAATAAATCTAATTCATCAGATGAAAATTTAAAAAAATATATATGTACTCTTATGCATTTAGATGACTGCAAAGTTTTTTTTTTTGCAATTTCGGTCAGGTGTTACTTTTGTACACGGATTAGATCGGCGATAAACAGAAAACATGAACAATGAAGATCGACTTACAAGAAGTTTTTTTTCGAAAACGAGTAGGTCTTCTGGCCTTGTCAATGCCTACAATACAAAAAATCGTATATATTTAATATATTAAAAAATCACCATTGAAGAGTGGAAATTGGCAACGCACTTATTTGTATATTACTGCAGACATGCGTTTAAAGATATTTAATTAATAATAGCGATGCGATTTTCACTAAGTTTATAATTAATTATTTTATGTATGCTAGTACGCATACCTCACATGCGATGCCGTAAAACTGCCATGCGGTTTGGCAAAAAAATTAAATTGAAAATATATATATTTATGTAATAAAGAAGAAATATTTTTTTTTTTTTGATTTCGTGTAATTTTCTATACACTATTGGGAAATTTTATCAGTTGTATTTTTTTTATCAAGATTTTTATTATTTTATATGATTTTAAGATTTATATAGATTTGCGATCAATATTTTAACATTACGACATAGAAGATCGAGCTTGATTCAAGAGAACAATACGAAGCGGACAATTTAATTTTTCAATTCCAATTGAATGTCTTCCTGTACGTATCGCTAGAATGGAGACATCGCCCAGTCAATTTGCAAAATATAATTTCCACAATAAAAGAGACGAATACTCAGTCGGTATTTTCTAAAAAAGGACTATTTTCTGTGGCAAATGTCAAGCAATTTGAAGGTAAATAAATGTTTTACATACGCTATGAATACTGAGCATTCACAATTTTCAAAGGAAGTCCGCTACAAAAAAGATCCACGTACAGCGAATAAAAAATTCAAACTGGTATATTTATTTAACTGGCTAAGCCAAAATGTGCATGCCGTATACGTGTGGACCGTGCATTTAGAGATTTTTATATCTTTTTGGACGCCTTTTCTATAGATAAACACAACATGATTTGACAATAATTTCTCAAAGTAACATACATATTCATAATAGATATATGTGAACTTTTTTTTAAAATTTTATTTATGAGACTCAAATAGTAGGTAATATTTAATAAAGTAAGTAAGTAAAGTTTCTTTAGAGCTGGGTAAAGTATAAATATCATATAAAACAAAGTAATAAACTAAAACTATAATTCAAATGTATTAATTAGAAAGCTATACATATTAAACCAATTTTACCGAAAAATATTCTTAGAGCACTAATGGGATTCCAACCTGGATCTCTTTCCAAACCGGAGAAGGTGCATTGTCCAACAATACTACAGCGACAGTATTTTGACGGCAAATTTTCGAACCCACATGTCACACTTTTCAAATGAATACATCTATCGTTCTATTATTTGAAAGCCTAATCTACTACTTCTACTTTGTTTTTACGTAATCTCAAATACCTTTGATTAAACCGATAGCAGACGCTAGAAAGTATATCTTTATAATTAATACATTTAATTAGTATTTAAAATATCACAGACCTGTGTTCTGAATAATTACAACTTCACAATAAGAATGTGTTCTCCTTAATAAAAAATAGTTAGTACATTCTAATAAACTGATACAAAATAGTACAGTACTAATAAAAAGATAAACAAAAAAGTTTTTATACTATATAAAGTAGAGAGGAGGGTAAAGGGATGCTACACAAATATAATTTGTTTGATGAATTAAAAATCATGTTACGTGGCAACGAATAATAAGCAAAGAAAAGTGAGATATGTTTGAAGAGGCTTTCATCCAGCAGTAAACAGAAAACGGGTGATGATGATGATGATTCGTGTTACTTATGGTCCGTGAGCAGTTTTGCCCAGAATTCAGAATTAGTTATAATTTAAAATTGGGAGTTGTGGGGTGGAGTGACTATATTATCATCAAAGTCCTAGAATATAACTGCGCAAAATTTGTAACGGATGGAATAAAAATCATATACCTACTTTTACATCGTGGGAAGGGGTAGTGTGGTCAGGGGAAGGATGCCTAAGTTTTATATGTATAGATATATAGAGGTATATTTGTTTTAATGTTGAAATTATACTATATTTCACTAACTGTACCTATTAAGTATTATTGACCTAGACTCTATAATAAAATCGTTGTCAAAGATAATATATGTTATATAGTGATTTTATTAATGTAACTGGTTATTGATTGTTGACAGAAAAGAAACTGTACAAAGATTTATTTAAATAATTACATGAAACTAATTAACTAATATCTTTTCTTTATATTATTTTTATTTTCTGTTTATCTTATTGCGTTTTCTTTTATTTTTTATGTTCTAAACAAAGGAAAATGAAGACATATTGTTATTTAAATTATTTAAAATTTTATAATTTTGCAATTTGTATGTCAATTAAGATGAAAATTGTTATTGTTTTAACATCTACTTGTATATGTCTACATGGTTTAAATAAATAAATTTTATAAATTATAAGAAGGTCTATGGTTTCGTTTGGTTAAAAGGGCACTGAATCCCTCAAATTTTAGCTAACCTTTCCCTAACTAGCTAACGTCCCTTGGGTAGTTTTCTCGTTTGTCCACAAGCACTTAGGGTAGTTGCGAGCACCGCTTAAGAAACAGAAATCCTCAAATGTTGTGCGAGGCGAGTCGTCGCAAAATTCGAGTATTTTATTTTATTTTATATTTTTAAAAAATATTTTAAATCATCGTGAAATATTTTTATGTCGACTGAAAAATTTGTGATTTTTTTTCCAGAGATTGAGATTGAGAACCTCAACAAATTGACTTAAATTAAAATCCTTCAATAAATAGAATGTGTGACTTTAGTTCTCAGTTCACTAAATTATTATTAAACAAAACGAATTACTCATTTCATATGCGGTTCAAAGTTAAAATACTTATCTCCGTAATGTCGGCACACTTGTTTGCAAGCGTCGCGCCCGACCACGTGTATGATACACCAGACAGCCTTCTTAACCGATCCAACGCAAATCTAACTAACTGTGACTTAACATTTCGCGTTGTCTCTTTGCCGAATTCCCCCCGCGCTTAATGATTATGTCAACTTACCTCCCACCCCGGAGCCGGTTACTTCGCGGACGAAACACGCGGAAATTTCCGTAATACAGAGTTCGTTGTTATTGTTTTTCGGGGTTTACGCAACGGGAATTTTAATTTGCGAGGATTCCGCAGTGTGATACGGCTTTATCACGGGTATTCCCGCGGGGGTAGATTCCCGCGGGGGTGGGAAATTATTAATAAGCAAAACATACCGCGGGAAAAAAAACGCGGGATGTTACCGCGCCGTGGTGAGAATAATATAAATTGGATGGTGTGAATATTTAAGGCTCTTGGGGCAAAAATTCCAGACTGAATATTTTTGCGAAAGTGAAATTGATGATCCTCAATTCAACATTTTAAGATTTTTGTCAAAGGTTTTCAAGATTTTTACCACGCTCACGCAAAATGTATATATTAAATAATTGAATTAACACATTGCAATTAACATTCATTAACACGTACAGAATTTTTTTTATTTATGTTACATTAAAATGATACACCATATGATATTAAAAATTAATGAAGGAAAATTCTTGAGAAAGCCAGGAGTTAGTATTCATGTATGATGTAAAAACATTTAAAATAATTAAATGTATTAATTATAAAGATATACATACGAGTATAAAAACAATTTTATCGAAAAATACTATTGTTGCTACCGGGATTCGAACTTGGATCTCTTTCCAATTCGGAGAAGGTGCATAGACCAATGTTCTGAATAATTCTTATGCTAACATTATACTAACCAATGTTCTTCTTATACTGACCAATGTTCTGAATACTTCACAATAAGAATGCGTTCTCCTTAATAATTTAAAAAGGCTTTTTACGTCAATAATTAATGTGTGTATGTAAATTATAATAATTTAAAATTTCTGTGGAACAGACAGAAAGGATAGAATTCCGTCAATTGATTTTGCTTTTCTCATACTAGAACACCTGCTGAATAGTTTTGAATGTTCCTGAGATTTTCATGATTTATTATTTGTATTCATTCGAGGTTTTATGTGGTCGCTTAGTATCCACACTCCACTCGTGATCAATGATCCCTCTAAGATGCGCGGATGTGCGCGCGCACACGTTTTGGCGTCATAGCGCAAGCAAAAAAATATAGCGCGCACATAATTTTTAAAAATACTTCTTCATGTGCCGTCTTCTATCGAAAGGTGACCATGTCGCAGTGTGTTTATTTATTGTTTATAAGATTTTAGTGATTCTGTGTTTTGATTATGTTGACTCGTTAACCAATAGGGATTATTCGTGTCAGAAGGATATAGACTGAGAGTATCGAGGGCCCTATACCTCCTCGCTTCTCTCGTATGTATATGAAATGTTACAAAGTATAGTGATTTGTCTTTGCGTGTACAGCTAGAGTGGGTGGGTTGTGAGATTGTGAGTGAAACAGTACTTACAATAGTTAACGTTTATTTACGGTTTGAATTTACACTCGTTTGTTACATTATAAAAAGTATAAGATAAACGTAGTTCACTGAAGGCGGTGCCTATGTGCGTAGGAGTATATGTGTCCGAGGAGCTGGCCAGGAGAAGAGTGCTCGATTCTAGGTTTCCTCGGACTGCTTGCGGTGCGACGTATTGTTATCTGGTTTTCTACGGATATCAGTTGGAGTGTATGGCTATCAAATGAATACTTACGCGGCCATGTCTGTGGTGCGCGAGCAGGTCCACTACAGATCACCATCATTTTGAACATTAAACCACTTTTTGAAATTACACAGCCAATATAAGCTATTTCTACCCTACGCCTCTGCTGCCTTCTATCAACCCCTGCATAATGAGTTGCAAAAGATCATATTTTTTATTGTAGAGAATATGACCAGGGTATGCAGCTTTTCTTAATAGTTGTTATTAAGCCTCTTGACTCATTTATGCATATTAATACTTGTTCATTAGTAATGTGGTCAACTTGTGTTCTTCTTATTTTCTCCCCCAGCGCACAAATTATTTATTTATTTATTCCTAATACAGTGCATACATAAGTATATATACAGGGTATAACAGACCTAGTCCACAATAATTTATGTGTGGATACCTGACTAAATTACGAGTCAAAAATGCTCAAGGAATATTTACAAATTCTTCACCTTTATTGAAAATATTATTGTTTGAAGTTTTTACAAAATCATCTTAAACTTTAGGTCTACGTACTTCGAAATATATATTTACCAAATGCATCTATTATTAATCTATATTTTTGTTTTATACCATAAACATCTAACAAAACAACGTCTGACGGCTTGAAATTCGAAGACCTTTAATTGTTTGTATTCAATACATAATTTAGAATGAATAATGTATTACAATTAATCAAAATAACTGCATAATAATATATATTTTTTAAATACTTATATTTATATCTCTGAAATGATTGAGATTAGGCATATATGCCTTCAACATTTTCAACTCGGTATTGAGTGTATATGCTCTAATATAAACACGATCAAAATGTTCCGTTTGTTCCGTTGCACATATTTGTTTAGTTTAATTTTTAATCTAAGTAGTTTCTCCGTCTTTCTTATATCTTTTGGCATTTCATTAAATATCTTCATAATAATAACATTGGTCCTTGAAATTGTACAAAATATTTTTTTATGTGCACAATTGATCCAAAATTAGAGAGAATATTGCTAATGATCTGTATCTAATTAACTTTTCATCAGCCATTCATAATTAATCACGTTAAATCGCGAAATACTTTAGTCATGTAATAACGGCTTTAAAATATATGTCAGAGAAATTCAATATTCCTGATCGATACAACCCCCGTCAGGTTGACACCGAGACACCCCATCCCTTGTTATCTGTTCATAATCATTAAAGGATTGAGAATTTGCAAAGTAATCGAGTAAAAGGCACCCGCTTACATCCCCCAAAAATAAGTCTCTTTATATTTTCGCTGACGAGATGAAAAACGCTTATGAAATATTCTGTAAGCGTATTAAGGTGGCCTGTAAGATTAAATCTATTTAGTATTCACCGGTACACTTATCAAGATTCATGAATCTGCTTAATGAGTGAGATGAAATACAAGGGATGAAAATACTTTTACACTTTTATTTAAAAATACGTCTAATTAATTAAAATATCACCATAAAAACATGAAAAAATTAACCCATTGATAATATTTATTATTAAAAAGTTATTTATTATTCAATAAAAGCGTCGAGGATCTTGGATGATAAACAGTGTTGTTACGGGAAAGCTCACATAGAAATTGTGTTTAATAGTATTTACGCTAGCACCCCTGAGATTAGTATCCTTTGATTAGCACCTATAGGATTTCTTGTTGTTACTATTGGTCAATTATATGTGTGTGAATATTGCCGCATCACAAGGAAATAAAGGAGCATGGTCAAACGAGCATTGCGGCACAAATGCATCCAGTCTTGCTTCAGTAAGGAGAACGAGAAGTCTACCCGGAAAGAAGACCAACAACATCGGATCAGCATGACGCCAGAGAATCAACGCGCTCAATCAAAAGATTAGCGGTAATATTCACATTGCGTATGTGACCGTATTATCAATAGAAAATCCGGGAACCATAGCTGTCGAAGACATTTACGGGAACAAATAGTATTTTGTATGAATGTTTAATATTCTACTCCCAAGAAGATACACAACGTAGTAGCATTCACAACTTAGATCTGCCTAAAACCGTCACTTCTTACAGAATACACAATATTTAAATGGTGTATTTTATAATATTAAAGATTTTACAGTAACGTCTCTTTTTAGTATTTTCTAAAGTAGACAATGCCACATAATGTATTCATAAATGATGTAAAATTCTATATATGACTTTTGAATAGATATACGAAAATAAATTATGTTGAAAAAAACTTGCCTAATATTTAAATTAACTATAATACAATTGAAACCGCAATTTGAATATTATTTCACCGAAGAATATGTTAATTGCAAACTGCATAAAATCTGTATTCAATTCTTTAGCGAGAAAATGTTCATTTTCCTCATATCTTGCATACAGCATCTGTTCGTTTGCACTCTCTTTGTAATTTGCTGTAACACGAGGAGTTATTTCTAAAAAGTATTTTAAAATTCAAATTTTATGCTAAAAAAAAATATGAATATGGTAATTTTCACTACGTACAAAATATTATATTTGAAATGTAATATAAAAGAATGGATGTCTTTGAAAAAATCTTTATTCTGTCTAGTTTTTTGAGAAACATGGTAATATTAAAAAATTATTAGATTTTTATGTATTTATGCAATTTTAAGAATCATTTCAATCAACTTTCATCCTGTATTTATAATTTTAACTTTTAATGTTTTATAATTTTTATTTTTTAACTTTGTTTCATTAACCGCTCATTGAGTTTAAATACATCTACCGGTTTCGAAAGATACCATTTTCTTCTTCAGGATGTCAATACTAACTAAAAACATATGTTGTTATTTCTTTACAAGAAGCTATTTTAAAAAACAATTATTTAAAAAATAAATTTAGTATCTAACTCAAATTGTGATTAGTTATACACGCTTTATTTATCTACAATGACTCGAATTTATTTAATTAATGACCAACACCGTTTACATGCAAAATTGACATCCTGAAGAAGAAAATTGTATTTTTCGAAACCGGTAATAAGCGGTTAATGAAACAAAGTTAAAAAATAAAAATAAATTATTTTGGCCACAATGTTAATTTTGCTAATTTCTAAAGTATTTAAATGTTTTATTCTAAGTAGATATGTGCCAACAAATTTATTATTTCACATTTAAATTCATATGTAAGAGACTCAATTGAGCTACTACATACTTACTTACCATCAGGGATAGGCAGAGAGGATAATACGCTAATACGCTACACTCTTCTGTCCTGACACACAATTCTCGCCTCATTCACATTCACATTCTCATACAAGCTCGACGATTATTGAGGCTTCTAACAGGACCTTGGACATTTGGTTAACCTGGTCATACCAAGTCGCTTCCGCGGACGTCCATCAACACTTGCGTCATATTTCTTTATTACCATTCTCTTCTCATTTATCCATCCCATATGACCAAACCACCTAAGTGATCCTTTCTTAATACTAAGATCAGCTTTACATTAGTTCATTATTTCTACAATCTTTACTCTGTCATAAATGGATCTGTCACATATACGCCTAAGTGATCTCATTTTTTTTTTTTTTTAGGAGAACACATTCTTATTGTGAAGTTGTAATTATTCAGAACATAGGTCTGTGATATTTTAAATATGAATTAAATATATTAATTATAAAGATATACATATAAAATCAATTTTATCGAAAAATATTGTTGTTGCGCTACCGGGATTCGAGCCTGGATCTCTTCCCTAACCGGGGGAGGTGCTTTATCCAACTAAGCTACAGCGGCATTATTTTTAGCGACAATTTTTCGACCCTATATGTTACCTTTTTTTTTTATCTTATAATTAATATATTTAATTCATATTTAAGATCTCATTTCCACTGCATTCAGTCTACTTTCGTTTCTTCATTGAGTTGTTAGTTTATAAATATAATATATAAGAAAAACTTCGATTAATATATAAAAAAAAGAAAAAAAAGAAAAAGAAATGATAAAAACCATGTACGCCCTTGAGGTGAAAGTATTTACGAAAATAGCGCTATACAAATTATCCATTATTATTATATACGCATCTCTATTTTTTATTTAAAAAAAACAATTAATATTAAACCGTAATAGTACTTTATATAAATATACAATGTGTGTTTTTCTTCGCATTAACGAGCGTGAATTGTATTCGTAAGAAAACATTAATGAACAACGAAACTAATTGTTTTTAAAGAATGTGGGCGTCTCAGTTTTCTCAGCCGGGGTGGAAAAAGAAATAATTTTAGTTAATTCCCATTGTACAATTGTTGACAACACGCACGAGAAACTTCACGCATGTCAATCCATTGTTTCAAAAGAACTTTGGCCTCTTTTTATATACGGACGGTAAAACGCCTCTGAAGTTTGCCCGTGTATCAGGTTGTTAAACAACTTCCAAATATATTCGGCTACCTCTGCCACACCTAGAAGCATCCCGCCATCCAGCAACGACGGTCATCCCGACCGCTCTGATCAAGAATGAGATTTAAGCGGTACGATCTACATCTGGACCAGAGAACAGACCGATATGTCACGTTAAAATGGAACGGCAACATTCGAGATGCGGGCGGCAGAATGGGAGGTCGGATGTTAGACGCTTCTCGCGACGGGGACAGGTTATACAGGAAACCTAAAGTGTGACAAAGAAGCACGAGCCGGCTGAAGATGTCCAGTCAGTGATGCGATTTGGAAGGAAGCCAAAACCTCGCCTGGCTTTGCGTCTGGCCCGCCTCGTTTTGACGGTTGCTGCAAGAAACACCGCGTTCGGTCAAAGCAGGGTTGCATTCTCAACTGTTTTGTATTAAAATATTCCTATCATTTTTAACTGTGCAATGCTCGTGTTTGTTCGTACTGGGAAACTTAAACTAAATCATAGTATCACACTTTAAATAGTGGCCTGTAATCGTAAAAAATTTACACGCATATTTCGAAAAAAATAATTATATCATTATTATTAAAGAGAACACATTCTTATTGTGAAATTATAATTATTCAGAATATAGGAATACGCTCAAAACTATGTTTTTAAAATTTATTTCGTGTGTTGTGATATCGTGCGGCGCATGCATATTATTATTGAATCACTGATATTGTCGAATATCAATCACAATCACACCAGTGAGTCAAGATTAGCATTTTTTCTCATCACTACTTCCAACACTTCTGTGTAAATTTGAAAATATGATATTTCCCTGTCATTAATGACTGGCCTTTACCTAGTATCTATCTTACCATATATGTCATCATATCCGTTCAAGGCTTTAACCACCCATGTCCATATTATATCATTTTCATTCACTTACAATAACCGAATGAATAATTTAAATTAAATTCTTAATAAATAAGGCCAGTCGTATCATGAGCACCACATTCATAAAACTTCGTCTGACTTTTCATATATATTTTAGTTAGTTAATTTTACATCTTGAAGAATAAAATTGTATTTTTTGAAACCGGTTGATGTTTAAAAATTACTCATTAAGTTGTTAATTATATGTAAAGTAAAATAATGATTTAATTGTTAGAGGTTTAGTGTACCGGTAATTTCTCGAAGAATTACGAATAATCACTTACTAATATCATTACAATCCATAATCACAATCACAATAACGGTTTAAACATCACAATTTAATATACTCAATAATGCCGCATATTATAAGACTAATTGAAGCCCTGGACAATTTTAAATACATGTAAAAAAAATTGCAGAAGTCGACACTTTTTGTAGCTGTACATAAATCTACCACACGTAACCAACTGAGCTTTTCGCGGGCTATTCTCGAGGTGGCTTATAAAATAAAGACATCGATACGACGTTCACCAGTTATTTTTAAGTGCTTTACGTGTAATTTATTATCCATTCATTACTCTGACGTCTTCAACGTCCGATGGGATGGCTTACGAAATAATTGCGTCCGAAAAAAGCCGCGAAAAATGTTGTTTACGATTATGGTGACGTCGAAATTTAAACAATGGCGGAGATTGACAATTTCCGAATAGAATGGATGTTAATTGTCTTTTTTATCGATGTTCCGAATAAAGTTTTCATCGGATGCCGTAACTTTTCGCATAAATAAAAATCCCTCGTCCCGAACTTGTATCAAAGCGTTGGTGATTAAAAATGTCAGAACGGACGTTTAAACAGGACAAAGTTGAATACTTGGACATTTATTGTCTAAATAATCATTTGGAATGCTTTATCTTTGTTCTCACATCTCGGACATTTCACACTTCTAAATTAATTATATACACTTAACGTTTCATCTAACAATATAATCTAAACGACTATGATTTAGCGAAATTATTAGCGGCTCATCTGAGCATCTCAAGATTGTTTTACAAATATGAATTGTGCTCGCTATTCGTAATTTTATTTCGGTGTCATTATTATTTTTTAAGCAGAACACATTTTTGTTGTGATGTTACATTTTCAGAACATAGTTCTGTGCTATTTTAATACAAATTAAATGTATCTATCTATAGAAAAATATATTGTTGCTACCTGGATTCGAACCAAATTAATTAATTCTGGCATCTCCTAGCGGATTTTACTCAGTGGTATTTGAAATTCACCGAAAAATAAGATTAATTGCTTTTAAAAAATGTAATCATAGATGTATTAATTGAAAAGATTACAGAATATTAGTACAAAATTTGTCGAAAATTTATTCAATTGTTATAGCAAAATAGTGAACGCGCTTCCCCGAATAAGAAGAAGTCCAGATTCAAAATCCCGGTAGTAACTAAGTATTTTTTCGATAGATATTTTTTTTTCTGTATATCTTTCAAGTTGATTTATTTAATTCGTATTATATATTTTTATATGTTTATACAAAACTAAGATAAACTTTAATGTTTTTTTCTCTTTCTCTCTTCTTCTTATAACTTACTTAATTACGTGCCAGTAACATTGTAAAAGGCAAATGAATAATAAGAATTTAAATATGAATTAAATATATTAATTAGAAACATATACATATAAAATCAATTTTATCGAAAAATATTGTTGTTGCGCCACCGGGATTCGAACCTGGATCTCTTTCTAAACCGGGGAAGGTACATTATCCAACTACGCTACAGCGAAGATATTTTTAGCGACAAATTTTCGAACCCATATGTTTCCTTTTTGATATTAATACATTTAGTTAATCGTTCCATTATTTGAAAGAGCCATCTAACTTATTTTTACAGGATATCAAATACTTTTGAGTAATCTGATAGCAGACGCCAGAATTATTAATTCACTTTTATTAAATTTTTGAACACATTGATACAACTTTATTATTAGGAGAACACATTCTTATTGTGAAGTTGTAATTACTCAGAACATAGGTCTGTGATATTTTAAATATATTAATTAGAAAGATATACATATAAAATCAATTTTATCGAAAAATATTGTTGTTGTTATTATAAGAAAAATTATGTATGATGAAAATCCGAACCTAATTACTTGGATAGATTTACAATCATGGAAGATTTGACAAGTAAAGAAACAACACGAATTACTTGAATTGAATAGAATATTCGAAAATGTCACTAGATCTGGAGAGACCCTGCGAGCGCCTCACAAATATGGCCGTTTAACCAAGCACTGTACAGCCATTCCTCGCCGCCTAGTACCGGCCGAATCTAGACGTCAATACATCGCACGAATACAATTTCGATAAGCCAGCTGAAACGATCACTTTTCCTCTGGTCGCCTTATCGAAACTACCTCCAGTGAGCATTGCTAGTCAATAACTGTAACTTGCAAAAAACGTGTAAATTCATTTGTGCATCATTCCACAATAATCCTGCTTCATTTATCAACCTGTTCTAGCCAAAACGCCAACACCTATACTCACGCTCCGCAACAATTATATACACAGAGACATTCACATACATGCATGAGATCTGAAGAGATTAGGACCCTCGGACTCACCTTAAACAATTCAGATATTCATAACCAACAAACATCAGTTGCTCCATTCGAGTGACACCCACAAAACAAATACAAATAAGTCATAATAGATCAAAGTGGGATCATAGATCAAAAAGGACAGCGTGCATTTTATAAGCTACTCTGATATAATAGTAAAGATAGTTTTAGTGAAAAAGTGTCTAGTATATATACCTACATGCATACAAAAAGGTTTGGACGTCGAAAAGATCAAAATGTGAAGATTTTTTTTTTAAGGAGAACACATTCTTATCGTGAAATTGCAATTTTACAGAACATAGGTCTGTGATATTTTTAATACAAATTAAGTGTATTAATTAGAAAAATATACGTATAAAATCAATTTTTCGAAGAAATATTGTTGTTGCTACCGGGATTCAAACCTGGATCTCTTCCTGTTCGGGGAAATGCATTATCAATTAATGCTGGCGTTTCCTATCGGATTACTCAAAGGTGTTTGAGATTCCGTAAATATAAAGAAAATGGTTTTCAAATTATGGAACGACAGATGTATCAAAAAAGTGTTTTTACACTGTATAAAGCAAAGAAGATGGGAAGGGGAGGGAAATGGGATACAATAAAAATACACATATGAATCTAAAAACACTTGATTTTTATTTCTACTCGTTTCATTTCCGTGAGACGCGTTTCGCCTTATAAGAGCATTATCAATATAACCATTCTAAATTCAACAACTTGTATTTATGTGAAATCTATTGAAAAGGGGCAGCTATATAATTTTAAGTACTTAAGGTAATAATGGGAATTTTGGGTTTTTATATTTTGGCATGATTCTAATAAACAATTCAGTTCAAACACTAATGACATTTTAATGAAAGGTAAATATATGAAAGAGGATTTGCTTGATGAATTAAAAAGTATTTATTTATATATACATATACGCACACACGCATATATATACAATGTAATTAATCTCAAAATCGTCACTTTTATTATTGAAATATTTATAGTAAGTATATATTATTTATGTTTGTGAAAATTATTTTTATAAACAAACGACGAATTTCGATCGCATAAAAATAACACCTGTCAACAGATAAGAGTCGTGAGCCTCCCAAGAATCAACACCTTCCGCACGTTTATCTCCGAAGCGGTAATTACTTGTATAAAGTGTGAATTTCGCGCTCGGGGAATATTTCCACCTCGTTGATAGATGTCACCCCACGCGAGCGATGTGCTAAAACTCGCATGACATTACATGAGAACGCAAGCACTTAGAGCACGGAGAACTCTTGGAATTTCGTATTTTGACGGATCCGCTCCAGCTGTCTTGTAAATCATGTTTTCGCTCCGACAGAGTGTGAAATTTAAAAACAATCGTCTTATTCTCTGGCGAGACTGAGTTTTCCTGAAAAATAGACCGTAGTGACCGTCGGAACTTTCGATCTTAGTAGATATTTAACGTTAGAAATTTTTTAAGAAAAACATTTCACTTAGCTCAAATCAAAGTTAAGTGCTTGATATGAAAGTAATGTAAAGTTCAAATTTCGAAAACCATAGTTCAGCGGTTATTATACTCGCCTAGTTGAGGCGATCACTTTACCCATGGCCACCTTCCCAGAACCACCTCACTAACTATAAATTGTAATTTAACTTTCAAACTGCATATAGTCATTGGTATATCATCCCACAATAAACTCCACTCGATTGTAAGTTCTGTTTTATTTATCAATCTGTTCCAGTCGCAAACATCCAATACATATGTATACTCACACGCACGCTCCGCAACATTTATATACACCGCGACTTATTCATACACGCGTGAGATTTAAGGAGGATTCACAATAAACAAATCCTTTTGATAAAAATAACCTAGAAACATCACCTGCCTCATACTGGCGACTTAACACAATAAGCAAAGTAAAACTCATCAAATCCTTATAATTTATTACAACTAATTATGCATAGGAAGATTGCAGAAGCTTAGGTGGCTCGATGTCCAAAATGCCAAAGATCTTATACACATTGCTCAAGATAAATAAACATACTGCAACTTGGTCGCAAGCATTCGATAGAAGACGTCACACGTAGAACAAAATTTAGATCTCGTGCTGTTCAGTTATTTCATGTCGTTACTCCGTGTTCACCTTTCCTCGTTTTCGAGAACACTTTTGCAAACAAAATTAAGCTATCTTTAGTGACATAATAATAGAAAATGATACGGTATTCGCCTGCAAGAAAAAGCAAGGGTGCAAAATTTTGTTTTAGTTAAATATTGGTACAGGGCGCTGAAAAACAATACGTTTACCTGGACACCAAAAAGCGTGCGAAAATAAATAAATAAAATAACCAACATAATATTGAAATATATCGGGAAAGGTCACGAATAATTTTATATTAATATTTTTAAATCGCTCATTTATATATCTGGCCGAAAAGTATTTTATTTGATTACTTTATATTCGGTTAAGAAGTTTTTCTTTGAAAAGCAAATCTTTAAAATACAAATGTGCTAAAAAAAGTTAGATAAATATAAAACCAATATAAATGTAGTAAAAATGTTAACATATATAAAATGGCGCTTTGAAATATTTGTTTATTTCAGAATCAACAAGCTGATGAATAAAATTACCGTTGTCAGTTTCAGTACGTAAAGTGCATTCGAATTGTTGACGTTTATAATGATTTCGATGCGACTTTTGCGTTGATCCTATAAATTTGATCACAGCATTAATTATTGTGAAGTCACAAAAAACAGAATTGAAATATTTTTATTACAGAATTTTGCATCCGGCCGATATATTAAAGTATAAGTATTTTAAAAACCGTAAAATTATATTTAAAGTAGATCGGAAAAAAAAAATCTTAAATTATTGTTTTCTTTAGTGAGTCCATTTCAATTATCTTTTGAATTTATCAGCCAGAACTAAAGAGGCTGCTTCAATTGTGTAGGAGATTAGCGAAGCTCTTCTTCAAAAATTCTTTCAGCAGGGTTGCCAGATAGCGTCTTATACGCACGCAAGTGTTCGGCGGACGACGCAATTAATAATGCCTGCCAGAGTATTAATTTATCAATTAGCACACCTGTCGGCTTCAAAGAACATTGTTACGATATCATAATTATGTTTTGGTTGTCAAAACCGATGTAAAATTATATTATAATGGAACAGTAGTGTGTGACCGCGAACCCCCAGCCCTCCACTACAGAGATAACCTATAAAATAATTCGATAAGTAGCTTTAGACAAATTAAATCAAAATGTAGGTAAAAGAAACACAACATAGATCTACGACATTGGTTTTGACACAATCAATATTCTAGAACTAGAAACTAGAAACATATACCTACAGAGAACTATATATTTATCGAAAAAATATCTATTTGCTACCGGGATTTGAACCTGGACCTCCTCCTATCCGGGACAGCATGTTATCATTTTCGCTATAGTAATCGTATACGTTTTCGACAAATCTTTAACTTATATTCTGTAATCTTTCCAACTGATATATTTATTATTCCAATTTGAAAAGCAATCAACTTTATGTTGCGGTGAATCCCAAATACCTTCGAGTAAAACACCCTAAAAATTTTTTTTTCTGAAAAATGCAACTTCACATCAAAAACTTTCACGTAAAAATATTTACTTTTTTTTTCAGGTTTTTATATTTATCAGACAGCTACCACAGCTCTAAAAGTTGAAATTTTTTGTACTTATTAAGTTTTTCGTATTTAATAAGATATTTATTAAAATTTTATTAGTTACTACTCAAAAAATGGTAAATAGGAAAAACACACATATAATAAAAAAAAACTAACTACAGCCTTTTTAATTTTTTTTAAATACTATGATATATAATGATGGCAAACCGTAACGTGGCTGTGTTTGTATCCATTATTTACAATTGAGATTTAACTGTTGGAGGTTTACTTTCTAGTGTACCGTTCATTGCTCGAAGAATTACGTTAATCAGTTATCAACCATTGTTACAATCGCACATAATCACAGTCACAATGATAGTTAAAATGACGATTTTACCAACACTATTACTTACGTGTAATGATAATTTATAAAAATCCCTCCAGATAATGAGAAAAATTAACATTTCCCAAATTCACATATTCGGTTGCAATTTATTCAATGAACTTTAGCTCCCGACATAGTTGCAGAGCACATTATTAGATAATCGACATTCTGTGGAGAAATTTTCCAGAGAGATTTACTGAGAACAGTGGTGGGATAGGGGAGTCGTAGATAAGCCACGTGGGAAGCCACGTGCTACGTGCCTGTGACAACTGTAGTCGATTTGAGACACACAATATATAAATATAACTCAGTGTTTAAATGTGAAAATATAGTATTTTAAGAACAGATCTTTATTGCTTTGTTTATTTCAAAATACTCTTTATTACGTTAAGAATAAAAATAACTTTGCATCGTACAAACTTACACGAAGGTTGATTTAATATGCAAACACACCTGCAAATACATAATCTCTATTATAAAGAGAACACATTCTTATTGTGAAGTTGTAATTATTCAGAACATAGGTCTGTGATATTTTAAATATTAATAAAATGTAATAATTAGAAAGATATACATATAAAATCAATTTTATCTAAAAAATATTGTTGTTGCGCCACCGGGAATCGAACCTAGATCTCTTTCCAAGCCGGGGAAGGTGCATTGTCCAACTATGTGTCCAAAAATGTAATAAAAATTAATTGATAATTCTGGCGTCTGCTATCGGATTACTCAAAGGCATTTGAGATTCCGTAAAAACAAAGTAGATAACTCTTTCAAATAATGAAACGAGAAATGTATTAATTTGAAAAAGGTATCATGTAGGTTCGAAAATTTGTCGTCAAAAATAATGTCGCTGTAGCATAGTTGGATAATGCACCTTTCCTGGTTTGGAAAGAGTTCCAGGTTCGATTCCCGGTGGCCCAACAACAATATTATCGAAAAAATTGATTTTATATATATATATATCTTTCTAATTAATACATTTAATTAATATTCATAATTTCTAAAGGTTAATAGTAGTAATGTTGGTTTTATGTAGCTCACACAAGAACACAGTAATCATAATTACCATTCTGAAAAGTAATTAAGCCAATCTTTTTAGATTTAAGCTATCATATATATATACTTATGTATAATTAAATATAATATTATTTTTTTGAAATGACTTTTAATATTACAATTGTAATTTCTCAGTGAAAAGAGTTAAATTGAACCATTAAAGATATTACAAACTATTTTAATACGTGTATAGTACTTACTAGTGATGAATGCTATTTTTATTTTCTTTATATTGGCATAAAAAATGATTGTCTTAGGGATCGCGTGAATTTTTGATTAATGTTGAGTTATTGCAAATACGAATCTTATTGTTACATATACCAACGGTGTAATGTTACAAAGTTACCATGAAAACATGTGTTTCTCTCTCCCAGAGCTGCAAGCAGAAGTCTCGAGTGGCATAGTTTTAAGATGCATTTGATATATGCTTTACACAAACAAGCTTTATAGTTGCAGAAAATGTATCTGCCTGTTCTCACTAAGAGAAAATGTAGGTTGATTTATTATTTATTTCTGAAATGAATAGAAGTTTTACGAAACACATTAAATTAATCTGTAAATTATCGCGTTAAGAATAATCCTGTCATCCGTACAGCCGTCAGCAGACGGTCTCGCCCGAATGCGCACATTGGTCCGTGACGCACATGTGACGTGACCGCCTCGCGCCTCGGGTCGCGCGCGTCCGTGAAAATATTTAAGTCGCAAACCAAAAATACCAGTGAAATAGTAACACGCTGATTGTGCAAATACCCTATTTCTAATGTTGGCCACATAAACGACGATTGATGGCGTCACTCTGCAATTTGCGCAAGACTTACATGACGTAAAAGACCGTAGTATTTGACGCAAGTTTTATGAAAATTGTGCAGGTCAATGGACTGCTTAACACAATTTATTTTAAAGGTAATATAGATTTAAAAACGTATATTTAACGATAAATATGTTAAAATAAATTGAGCGAAAGATTGTAATGAACAACCTTTGAAAAGTTTAGATGCATTGGTGGTTACTCAATTTTAGGTACCAAAAGAAATACAGGACATGGAACTCAGTCACCGCACTCCGACCTCTCCTCGATCTTCAAGCACCTCCAAAAGTGGACTGTATATAAGATTATCATACCCAATATCTCGCTAAAGGTTCCAAACACCAATATAGACTCAAAAGTCTCCGAAATTGATAATAACTATCGCCGAACTGTTCCAATGCAGGGCCTCCTATCAACTAAAATAAGCCAGTCCGGGCGAGGAAGGGAAGGAGGGGGCGGGCGTAAAGTGCATTATTTCGTTAAAATTAATTATTATTTTTTATTTTTTTGTTCATTTGACATTTTTACAATTTTTTATAACATGAATTAAGTTTTATTAACCACTTAATTGAGTTTAAGTACATCTACCGGTTTCGAAAAATACCATTTTCTTCTTCATGATGTCATAACTAACTAAAACATATATTATTGTTTCTTTACCAGAATCTAGTTTTAAAAATCGGTAGATGTATTTAAACTCAATTAAGTGGTTAATAAAACAAAGATAATAAATAAAAATATGAATTTTAACCACAAAGTTAATATTGCTAATTTCAAAAGTATGAATTAAGTATTTTACATTATTAAAATTACATGTTTTTTTTTCGTTTACTTCTCCAAAAAAGAGACTAGCTCTTGTTCTTGGAGAGGGAGTTACACTATAATAATTTTATATAGAGAGTTATACATTTATTGTCTATGTGTATGCTTCTGAATTGTTCTATAATATCACTTATTTTATAATTATATGCTTATAAAGTGTTCATTTAATTTCTTTCTAAACTCTTTTATGTATTTTATTTCTTTAATTTGTGTAGGGAGGCTATTGAATTTTTTTATTCCTAAGTATATAAAATTTTACTCATTTTGACTTAATGATGTGCTCGTTTCAAATTTTACAGTGTTATTTTCTTTAATTAATTGATTAATTGAGATTTTTTTGCAAATATTTTCTATGAGTTGAGCTAACAATTTGAAGAGATGCGGTGGTCTTGCCAGGATGAGAACTGAACAAGTCAAAGACTGGTGGCAAAGTTTGAGAGAGACCTGTACTCAACGATGGTTGGTTACAAAATGACTGATGAAACAGATAAACACATGTACAATAAATAAAAAACAAACTGCAGTAACACAAGGAAATTTAGCGGAATTACTCGTTGTGACCGACATAAGATGCCGATCACAGTGGTGGGTGATGGAATCGGAAAGGATAGGTGGATGTAAAATAAGGAATTGGAAATGAGGGAATTGGAAATGATAAGGGTAAGGGAATCCTTCGTTAGTAGATCAAGATGGACTCACGAAACTAAAAGAACAGCTCGAATCACCTGGTTCACTCAATGTACGAAACTGCCACGATACAAAAATCTCTGATAAGATTCAACGTACATAACACATCAAAATCACAGCGGTATATGAACTAATGATCCAACAAATAATCACATAAAAACACTTCCTCTACAAATCTCGACGAGTTTTACGAATTCAAATCAAACCAGTCGAGCCAAAGCAACAATGTACACTCTTTGGGAGTGGGCTAAGTGGTAGGAACAAAACTAAAACTGGTGATAATAACACTACATTTTATGATGATATTTGTTTCAAGTTATGGAAGTATAATGTTCATCTATTAAAAAAAAAAAATCAAATACGGAACACTAGTACATCAGCGTATTGCATTCCAACTAAAGGCTTCATATCTCAAGGGAAAACTTAAAGTGATATTATTACTACTAATTAGTTGGTTCATCAAAATATACCGATACAAGAAAAAATTTAAAGAGCGCGATTGGTGAAAACTTATCATTGACTCGAATCACTTACCGCTTTGATTTTGACAAAAATTGTCACTTCATGTGAAGACACTTACGTGTAATTTGTACATTTTTATAGTGATCATATAATTAACTTCTACAAAAATACTCTAAATGTAGTAAAATATAATATTTTTGCTTACTTCGTACATGGAAGGTACTTAGGGACATAGGTGAGTAGTTAAATAGGATTAAAGCCGAGACGTAGATAAAACCGAGCGGGAAATATCAAGACAGAACTGCTGGTGCTAGTCCAGCAAACTGGACCACAATGACGATGTCAAAGCATAAATGGCGCTTTGTAGTGATCATGAACTTATAACATGGACCGATAAAGAAGAACGAAAACAGGAGTTCTCTCGTTTAATTGTATTTTTATGCTACATTAAGCGACCTAAATAATAAAATTTTCAATCAGCTCACCAAATGACACCGATCAACGTCATGATCTGAATCTTTTTATTTGGATCTGATGCCACTATCAATTATTTAACAAATTAAGTTGGTCTTCAATAGAATTGTATGAACATATGTCAGTCTTTGTTGTGTAGTAGTACATTATTGATTTATTTTTTTCGAAGTATCAAAAAGGGTCTTAAAAGCAAAACCGTCAATATCCAATGGATGAAATTGAGATAGACATATTTGCAACTGATTTTATAACCATAGAGGATATAATATAAATTAATGCCACTATTAACAGAAAATCATTTTCAAATACGTCACCCTTTCTTTTCGTCAATTGAAAAGTGGCGGTTTAGCTTCTAACCCCTCAAATGTTTGATTACCAACAATTTTTTTTAAGATAAAGATGTCTCATAGAGACGAAGCTATTATTTTTTATATAAAAAGTATGAAAGTCTTGGGCATTATAGGGCTTACGACGTTATCGGCTGGCTTAAGTGATCACTTTACACAATGTAACGTTCACTTATTTACCCACGCTACCACATATATCAAATTTTTGGAAGTTGTATATATGATATCAGGATGGAACATTTCACTTATTTATTACCAACTATGTTGTCGCCATCAATTGATATTTTTGAAAATTTGATATTCTTTCTCATGTAATAGTATAAATGTAATATAAATGTAAATATAATGAAGTAGGGGCAATATCCTTTATGTGTATATGAAATTCATTCGAAATTTTAAAATATAATAGTATACGTCTGAAAATGCAATATTTTCAATTTTTTAACTTCTTTTTAATGAAATAAATGTACTAGTAGCTGTGAGTTCCTTGAAATCTTACTATTTATTGATTTTAAATATTTATTGCAAAAAACATTGTGGTTTAAGATTTTCTTAAAATTATACAGTAAGTATTAGACCACTAAAAACATAATATTTTTCCAATAATTTTGGATCATCATCATCAAAAATTACATTTCATCAGGCACGAGAAATTTTTTTTGAGATTATCTCAATTATCTTAATATTTTTAATAAATTGAATTTTCGGATAATAATTTTATATTTGTTTTTTTTTATCACACCGATGAAATAAATAATTTTTCAGAAACCGGTTGGTATATATAAAAAACTCACGTGATTGAATATAAAATTACGGTACAATTTTATTTTATTTTTTTATTGTTTTTAATCGTCTTGCCTTAAACATGTACATTAATTATTTACTCTCCATTTTTAAAGAATATAACGTGTTTATTTGCTGCGTATTGTGAAAAAAGCTCCCCGCGAACTCGCCCGCGCCTGACTTATTATTCACAAAGAAGGAAAAAAGTAATTAATGCGAAACGTAAACAATCCCAGAAACCGCGGCCCGCGGCACGCCCGACGCCGCGACTCGGTGTTGAGATGTCAGATGACATTAAATATTCAGCGGAGACGAAAGAAAGCGCTATTTCTTATTTTTGCGAGAGAGCCTCTCTCGTCCGATTACGGACTGAGGAATTTCAGTCTCGGCTACCTCGAATTACAGAATACATAGTGCATTATTTTATTTTCCGTGCAAACAACGTTTACGGACTTGCACATGAACGGACCGTATTTACTAAGTATTGTTGATCATATTACACACGATTACATCATATTCCAGGAAATCGTCCGTGGTCGGGACTTTTACCAACTATACGAGACATATAATTCAACTCAAAACATACAACTATCTTTCTTAATTCTCAAAGGGATAGGCAGGATGAGTGCAATGCCGCGTATTTCTAATATTCCTTCGCCAGCCTTATTTTTGATATCATCCCATTTCAAAATTTGTTATTATAAAAATATCCAAATTAGTTAATACCTTATTCTCATATATTCAACAGTAATTTAAGTTGATACCGGGAGTTAAGTATCTACCAAGTATACCTACATATACACTGTAATTTTTTTTAAATACAGATGCGTAGATACATATACAATATGTGTCACGTCTACTCTTTTTACTATTATCAAACTATGCCAAATACTTTTGTTAAAAATATGTCTCGTTTTCTGGAATGAGGATCGAACCCCCGACCATTGGATCATTAGCACGTCTTTTGAACGTGCTTTTTTTTCATCTTTATTAGCAGGCTTTCATCTAGTAAGTTCATAAAAAACGCGCTGTGTTTCAGATTGAATATATAGAATTATTTAATGAGCGAACAAGTTTGCGATCTTATTGAAGTGATATCTCATTGAACTAAATTTGTCATTAAACATGACTTCTGATTCTTCGCTCTTCGGATGTCTGCGCCGCTCTGACAGGTGCTCTGTGCCACCTCTTGTCTCGCTCAGATGTCAGGGAGCAATTTATTTTGTCGCCGGCGAGAGGTTTCCATTAAAGTAATGAATAACTAAGCAAACATTGTTTCGGCAGATATTTCCCCTATAATGAACGACGCAGAGTGCAAAGAAAAAACCGTCAAAAAGCACGCGCCGGCTCTCAGGGCTCGCCACCCCGCCCACTGAGGTTCTTCACTCTGATTAAAATGACGAAAAACGACCCTAAATGATTTTAATGGCCGAGGGTGGGTCTCGCCCCCCTTTTTACCCTTGTCTTGGCACCCTATTACACAGATATCCAAATAAAATTGGCGCAATTAAGCCTTATTCTTCAATGTATTCATTTATGTCATTTATCGCCGAGTGCCCGCGTGGTTTGGGGATTTGAACCTCGTCTTGCGAGATCACCAAGTAAATTATTATTTTTTTAATATATATATATCGCGCGAGTGTTATTTATATAGTTCATTGGGGAGAAAAGAAGAACTGAAATCTTATTACATTTATTTTTGACATTTTAAAATTTAATTTATTATAAAACAGTTACGTACTTACTTACCATCACGCCGTTTCCTCACGGGGATAGACAGAGAGGATAGAGCGCCACACTTTTCTGTCCTGACACACAATTCTCGCCTCACCCACATTCATACAATCTCAACGATTATTGAGGCTTCTAACCTGTATCTGGTTTACCTGGTCGTACCAAGTCTACCGCGGACGTCCTCTACTTCTGCTGCCATCAACACTTGCGTCATATATCTTTCTTACCATTCTCTCCTCATTTATCCTTTCCATATGACCAAACCACCTAAGTGATCCTTTCTTAATCTTACTTACTATACTAATATCTGCTTTATATTATTTTCTTATTTCTTCAATCTTTACTCTGTCATAAATGGATCTGCCATATATATGCCTAAGTGATCTCATTTCCACTGCATTCAGTCTACTTTCGTTCCTCTTCTGCCAGCTCCAGGCCTCACTTCCATACATCAGTGTCGGTACCAGGACTCCATTGTGAATCGCTAGTCTTACCTCAATTGACAAGTTCACATTAGCAATAATTCCATTCAAAGCGCCGTTCGCTTTATTCTCTGCAGTCACCCTCCTTTCGATATCACACCCCATCGCGCATAAATCTGTGACTAATTGAATTAATTCGATCATGTTTAAAACAAGATAACTCCATTGTTCGATTAGTTATTATTTATTTGATCTTTAACTTACAATAATCAGAGTGAAAATCACATAATTTTGTATTTTTTAAAAAACAGTAATTTTCGCATGATTTTTGAAAACGACTTTACTTCGACGATTGTCGAGTAGCAATAATACGGTAAAATAAAATTATTTCCACTCAGAGTATTTTTTGTTTTGTTTTACTCTATCCTGTAAAATTATCACGAACGACGTTGAATATATTTATTTTATTTCATTTATTTCTAAGTACAATATTTTTGATTAAAAAATTAAAAATAAGAGTATGAATTTATATGAATAATATTGTTTGTGGTTGAAAAGTTAGAAACGCATTAAAACAGTTATTGAAATGAAATGTTACAATAGAGAGTGAATAAGATATCGCAAATCTATCGTACGATTACAAAGCCCATGACACCCAAGGTCAGGAATATCATAACACGTGGCAGTGCACGCCGTTTGTAAGCGAGTAATGGGAACTTGGCTGTCCCTCATGATAGTGAGTCCTCAAGTGGTAAAATGATGGATAAAATGTTTTTTTTTAGCTTTAATGGCACGAATTTACTCTAAATATTGATCATTCAATTTTGAAAAAATGATTAATTAGATAATTTAGAGCATTCGTTAAGTTCTACACTATGTGTCCTTCCTTCTTATCTCTCTTCATTTAATTAGTGAGAAAGAAACAATTACATTTGTATGTTTGTTGTTCTTTTCACTGTGAAAATAGTTTGTAATCTCTGTCTTTCATATCACAAATTGTATTTTTACCAACGTATTAATTTTACAACGGATTGAATAGTAAAAGTAATTGTTTTTGTACGATTCTCTTTTCACAATTGGTTTTTCACTAGTCATTCCTAAGCGATAATATTTTCTTTAGGATTATCTGAAATATTAATGTTGCATGTATTTACCGAAATATTACAGGTTTAATTATGATGGTAGACCTGTGTTACTGCATAGTTTGGAAAGGGTTAATGTTGAGTCTTTTCTGCATGTTTTTTGCTTCCATGTAAGCGTTTGCCGTGGTAATATATAATATCAGTCATTTACAAAACGATTTTGCTTTAATGTCAAGAAAATTATTAGTTGATGAAATTTCGTTGTGGAATTATTTTATAATAACCAGTTCGAGTGCCAATCAGATTCCACAATAAAAATTGCTTAAATCTAGAAATATGTCGCATATCACCGGGTTAGTTGGAATACTACAAGCGGGTTGCAAGTTTAAAAATCAAAAAGAATCTCATAGAAGACCTCTAATATGATTTAATCCTTCTTAGTGTTACATTAGTTGCCAATACGTACATTTAGGAAATTCGGCAATCCCAAAGTTAAATCGTGTATTTTTCACGTCAGAGCTGTGATGATATCCGCCTACTAGGCGCCCGGGGTGGGGATGGGGGTGGGCACCCCGTCTACCCCCGGTGTCTTGGAGTAGGACGGAGATGTGCCTGTGTGCGTGAAGTAGAGGATACACCCTCACGCGTGAACACCCGCGTACTCTAAAGCAGTCAGGGATAATCACTTTAAGTTATAGCTATCCGGATTACGGATTGATATATGCTACAGATGAAATTCTGGAATTAGAGTTAAAACGGGTTAAAGCAGATATGTGTATATTTATCGTTTACTGTACATAATACACCAGCCTACGTTTAAGAGACTTCCTTTATAATTCAAATTTTGTATTTACAAATTTAGATAACACGACAGATAAATTAACTTAATTAAGAGCGATGTGTGGAAGTGAGCCTGGAGCTGGTAGAAGAGGAACGACAGTAGACTAAATTATGTGCTATTTTTGATAAAGTAAGGAATGGACAAATTTGTAAAGTATTTAAATCTGATGTTAGCATAGTGAATAGAATTTTAAAAAGTTCTCTTAGATGATTTGGTTACGTTGAACGAATGAATGAGGGGAGAATGGTAAGAAAGATATGTGAAACGAGTGTTTATGTCACCGGAAACAGAGAACATTCGCAGCGTGACCAGATACTGGAAGATGGTCCTATTAGAAGCTTCATCAATCAACAAGCTCGCAAAAGAAGATGTATGAATGAACATGATACGAGAGTAGTGTTAGAACTAAAGAGTGTGGCGCCCTAACATGTCTGCCTACCCTTACGGTGAAACGGCGTGATGCTAAGATAGTTACTTATAAGCGTAATATTACTGAGTATGCATCCATTATCAAAGAGTACGCATCCATTATTTAATAATTAGATATTCTAGAGAGGTTTCCATCGCATTAATGTAGTTACAGGGCATCTTACATTTATATGCGATACTTGTTTATACTTTTAAAATAAGCAATGTTATCTTTGTGGTTAAGATAAAAAATAAAGATACTTGTTTAATTTAGTAAAACTGCAATAAAAACCAATTAAATTATTTTAAAATGTAGCAATTCTATTTGTTACTGATTGGGTTGCGTACCACATATTAACATTTATTTTCGAAATGAAAAGTTATTAAAGTTATTAATATACGGAAATATTGACAAATCTTTTGAGAGATTGACTTAGACTCTCATTGTTCAGAATCCAAGCAAAATATAATATGAAATATTCCTGTACACCTCTACGAGGAAGAAATTTGTGGGAGAAATAAACGAATCATTTTGTATATTGCAAATCCAGCTTTATAATCTTTTAATGAATTATCATTGAATTAGTACTACAAAACAATATGTTTATGAGTTTTGAAAATGACCCAATATAAAAGGATATAAAATTAAATCAAAATAATTTCGATCATAAATGTTAGTAATATGCATAGTTTAAAATAAATCGAATTAGTATTGGTAACCGAAAAAACGTAAACTGCTCAAAACAGTACTAGATCTTCGAAGATTTAGCGACCTTCAAACATTTACGAGTAGATTTATAGTCAAATATTTTGGATAAAAAGTTCTAAGATTTATTTAAAACGAATTTGAATTTTTTTGTTCGCGCTATTTCGTAAAGTAATTTACTGTCCAGGATTACGTCTGATGCTCTAAATAAAACATCATCTCGGATGCTAGCTTAAAGCCTGTTTAATAGTTATACACATCGCACAATATTTCTCCAAAATGTTTCAAAAAAATCTGGATTTCATTTCTACCGTTTTATCTGAAATCGCATCCGACTGCGTTCCGGCATGTCAGCGTCAGTTTACCCGTAAATCATCGTTGTGCTCGCGAGAATGTACGGCGTTAGTTACAACTTGGTTTATTTTCAGTTCCCACGTAAAATAGGCTAATAAAATATAGCATCTAGTGGCCTAGTTTTTGTATAAATAGTATGCTCGTACGAGAGCGGAATAACACGTGAATGAGGTATTTTAATATGAAAGTAAATCAGGAACTTTTGGTATTGAGGAACTCTGCGGGCCAAATGTCTACACTCTCAAACTCTACTCTGAGAGCATGTCGCGACACGCATGTAAGGAACATTTTAAAACTTTTTAAAACAACTGAATGATGTTCAGAAAAGTAATCGTAGATGTAAGAAGGAGAAAAGGAAAATGAAGTGTAGTCTAGGCGTTATAACCAGAAAATTTGTATTCTGTTAAATGAGCTGTAGTTATAAAATTCATTAAATTAGGGAAATTTCGATGGCTACGCTATGTAGAGCATACGAATGATACGCAACCCACCTAAATGACTGCTCAATAATAATCCTGAAGAAACGCGAAGATTCAAAATAAGTAGGCAAGATAATAATACATACCCATTCTTAGTGCTGAGACCAGTAGAGGTGTATTCTTGAGGAGACCAGACGATGATGATGATTATGATTATAATGTTACAATCCAATATAACCCGCTATATCGTTTTGTGACCCGTTCTACGTCAAAATATAATACTGTAAATTCTTCTAATACCTTGGACATTTTCTACTATAAATTGCTTCCCTTTAAAATTAAACTACGCCAACTTTTTATTAATATGTATAACATCAATTATATATACATGCATGTATGTATGCGTATGTATATATATTTATATTTAAAATATATATATTGCATCGCATTTCTCTCCCCTCTTTTCCCTTTCCACTTTATATGTTCAGTATAAAAACACTCTTTTGTATATCAGTTTTTTAAATATATACTATTTTTTAATTTATTATGTTTATTTTAGTGTAAAAATCTTTTAGTTTGTTTAAATGTACTATTCTTTAGTTTATTCCGAATAAACTATACTCGAATTATTTTTACATATCATGTTATTATCAGTTATTATTTTTATACTGTTTGTTTCTCTCAAAAATAAAATAATTTTCTCGAGATTTTAAAATGGTAAATCTTGCAAATATAACACGATTTGTGTTTTTGTCGTGTCATAAATTATAAATCTTTCATACTAGAACTAGAACTGGCTTTATGAATGTGAATTCGTTCTCTTCAAATGAAGTTCCTATTTAACAAAATCTGCTCATTTAAATGTGTAAAAATTTAGTTCAGAATTGAAAATAAGATGTTTTAAATGAGTAGAAGCCAGCGATTTTAAAAAATATATTTTAATGATGTAGATAAATTTAAATAACTTAACATGATATTCAAAAGTACAGTGAGACCAATATTTTGTTAATGATGTTAATTAGATGAAAATAATAAAAACTACTGTTTATCAGATTGAAAGTTCATAATTTAATAAAATAATTAACGTACGTATATTTTTATGTTATAAAGAAAAATATTTTATGACAACTGCACATAAGAGACATAAGTGCATACAGTCAGCTTATTTTTATTCCGTGACAATGTATTAAATAATCTAACCTAACCTACATGTCTTAAAATAATGTAAAGCTATTGTGAGGTAACAAATAAAGTTTTATATTACTTTGTGTGCAGTTGTCAGTGGCATAACTGAAAAAAATTAGGCCTAATGCAAAATGAAAGGACCCCCAAAATATGTATTAAAAGACATAATTATTACTATGATGTTTATCCATAAAACATTAGTAACTGTCTAGTTAATGTCAGTCTAGTCCTATAATATTCACGCTTTCACAAACAATAAAATAAAATTGTTATCTATATGTGCAGTTGTTCTATAGAAAAACAGTATTGTATACAGAACGGTTTCTAACTAGTAAGTCTAGTACCTAAATAACGGTGTTAGCTATTCTATCAATCTAAGTAAAATTGTGAAATTACTATAATATTATAAAACTTCAATTTTCAAATACTTATCTAAATAATACGTCACAACTTTGTGCTCTTCGCTCATATTCGTTACATTTGGATTACTTTTGGACGACCTACGGTAATGGTAGATTTTCCCCTCCTACCCAATGGTACTTTATGTAATGGGAGTTAGCCGGAAGTAATGGCCGGTAAGCGCTGATAAAATTATTTCAGTTTTGTTATCCTTTCAAAGTACATTGGACACATCCGGCGAATCTATAGGGGTAACCATTTCCTCCGCATTTTCCCATAAAATGGTAGCTTGATGCCAGGGGCGTGCAGTGCATACGAGCAAAAAGGGTGTGCATTACTAAAAATTCTGGGAAACAAATATAAAATTAATTTATTCATATGGTATAATTACGCTAGCGCCCATCGTGTAGTAGTTCTGGATGCTACCGCGCAACGCCACCGGAGTGCTGTAGTTCTCTACTGGGTTATTCTTCATTTTTTGCTACTAAAATTACCAGCCACCATTTTAATCTATCGTTCTAATCAAGCCATACAATTGCTAACTACTGAATTGAAAATTTCACTCGGCAGTCAGAAATAGATCAGCTGATCCATGTTGCACGAAGTCCTTACTTATGCTGATTTCTAACAGTTGAAAGGTTTTTAAATTGGCTAATCGAAGCATCAACTTCCTCATTTACTAATTGGCAAATTTTACTACCTTGCTAAACGTGTTGTTTTCATGATTGTTCTTTTGCGTTCAAGGAAAATGAATTTTTATTATGATGACTTCATTTTGCCTAAAGACGTCGGTTAAATGAAAGTTCATGAACCTACCTACTGTACAATGTAGCATATAGTATATTATATAATATCATGGTAACAGCATCATCTAAGTGTATACCTACTGCACGCCACTTGGTGCACTGACAATCATGCACTCGTTTGGAGACAGCTATGGTGACGCTTTGGAAAACATTTCTCAACGGTACTCTATTTTATAGAAAATCCATAAATATTAACCATAATTGTGTGAATAACAAAAGTTATGATAACAATTTATCCGATATAATTATTGCGTTATCACCACACTCATCTACAATATTTTTAATGGTTTGTTAAATATACAGATCTGAATGACGGATATGGTATATTTACGAGAATGTGTTAAAAATGTTATGATACGGAAAAGTTACAAATGATATGATACGAAAAGGGGGAATTATTTATCATGATGAATGTTCTGCCATCTGATTATCCTCTGTTTCAACTGTGTATGTGTAAAAAAATTCTTTCCCATATTGACCACAAAATCAGATAGATTTTGTGTGTCTGTAAAAGGAAAGGATATATTCCGTTTTATGGTAGGTAGGTAGGTACTTTACCATTTCTATCTTATTACTTTTCTTCTAAAACTAATATTAATGCGCTTACGAATCTTTTAAATATTTAACCGGTCTCTGTTTTGAAATGCAAGAATATGGCTGGCTAATAAACTTAACTGAGATATTAACAAGATCATTTTTTAATGAAAGTTTGATTGAAATCCGTTAAGAACTACTTACGGGAGTAACCGTGTCCACAAAAGTTTATGATATTTATTTTCATTAATCTCAACATTTTGGTTATATCATTTTTTTCACAAATCCATAAAACAGATCCCACGAACTCTTGGAGAAATAGACAATGAACGTGGCTGTCACTGACATGAGAATAAGCGGGTTAGAGGGAACTGTCAGATTGAAATCAACAATCGACTAATAATAGTTACCGTTTTCTGTACCTCAATGGCTTGTTCAGATCTTTTATTGCGAAGATCATGAAATCCAGTACACTTCCATCAGAAAAATACGTCGACGTAAAAAAGGGGTTTATTAGATCTACGATAATGTGAAATTATTGATAGGGTCTTTGATCATATTCAAACAATAAATAATTATATGAAGAAACGAAACATTTTATATCGAATTATTTCAGAAGGAATTACACAATATTATTTTTATGATTGAGTACTAAATATTACTAAGACCAGTAAAATAATAGACATGTAGGAGAGGGGTTTAGAATATTAGTGGGGCATTCTGTACAAACTCTTTGTGAAAACATAAATATGATAGTTTCTGACACATTTATGCAACAGTAAAAAAAAAAAATCTTTGTGTAAACAAGACGTATTTTTTACACTAATGCATATTATATGCATTTTTGTGGTACCAAAGAGATCACGTGAGTGACACCAAAATTAAAATATCAAATCAAGGAATTTGCGTTAGTTCATGTCTATATATTTGGTAGCCTGTGTGGCGTACCTATTTTTTCAATATAATTTATACTACTATTAATATACTATAATATAAGTTGTATCAATGTGTCAAAAATTTAATAAAAATGAATTGATAACTCTGACGTCTGCAGTCGGTTTACTCAAAGGTATTTGAGATTCCGTAAAAACAATGTAGATGGTTTTCAAATAATAGAACGATATATGTAATAATTTGAAAAAAAAGTGTAACATATAGGTTCGAAAATTTGTCATGAATAATACTGGCGCTATAACACAATTGGTAGTGTACTTCCCCGGATTGTAAATAGAGATCCAGGTTCGAATCCCAGTAGCTCAAAAACAATATTTTTCAACAAAATTGATTTTATATGTATATATTTATAATTAATACATTTAATTAGTATTTAATTTATATTACATTTAGAATATTCGAATACAAAATTATTGAAGTAAATAAAATAAACATTCATATAGTGATATTTTTGATAATAGCGTTTCGATAATGTTATCAAGAATAAATATGGTTAACATAAAAAGATTAACATATTTAATCATTTTGTTAACCGTACATATAAGTAAAAATTGAAAAAGGTCAGTTCATTCACGGCGCAAACTAGCCGTAATCATTTTTACTATTTTTATTATTTTTACATTCAAAACTGTTTTTAAGAAACCAATGGATACCATATATAAGGGTGGCATTCGTAAAAATGTATTGATGATTATTACATAATAAAAAAATTCAAATTAAATTTGCACTTTGCTTTTATTTTTTTACTTTTACTTTTATTTTTCGGAATATTGTGACGATGCATAGTTTTATTCGAGGTAAAAAATCATCATTATTTGTTTTGTTATTTTTTTATTAAAATCACATGTGACTTTATTTTTAAGATCACGATAACCGAGTTTCAATGTATACGATTTTTGATATTTATTTTTATGATTGAGATATTTGGGCAAATATTTTTCAGCTAGTCACGATGTATTAGAATGTCCCAACAAGTGCAAAATTTTTTATATTGGTGAGTTGTGCTTTGGCAGTCAAACTATTATGATAGTTTGATGGTAGACAATCCGCCATTATTAAAAATTAATCTCTATTTGACACGATAAAGCATTCTTATTATTAAACATTATTTAAAAAATGGTAAAAGTTTAACTGCCAAGATTCTCAAATTGCGTCTAATTTTTGGTAATCAAAATGTTTCAAGTGCATCAACTGTGAAGAGAATAAGCGAACAATTTGAGGAAACTTGGTCGATTACTGATGTCAGACCGTTGACACGTGTTCGTCCAGGTGGTTCAGCATAAAACATCACGGCTGTTCGCCAGCATGTGACCGAGAGTCCAGAAACATCTATTCGGCTTCGTGCTAAAGAATTGA
Organism: Eubasilissa splendida; assembly: GCA_031772225.1. NCBI lineage: Eukaryota > Metazoa > Arthropoda > Insecta > Trichoptera > Phryganeidae > Eubasilissa > Eubasilissa splendida. The sequence goes on along the minus strand of CM062850.1, from coordinate 11,179,337 downwards.
ACATTTCAAGAAGCACCATGCGGCGTATTTTCACGAAATATTTGCGTCTCCGTACCTGCGAAGTCCAACTCAAGCATACAGATCATACACAGTGAAAAGAGTTGTAATCTTTCGTTTGGGCCACCAGAATTAGCCGCCTAGATCGTGCGATTTAAAGCCTTTGGACTTCTTTCTCTGGAGTTTTTTGAAGTCATAATATTATGTCAACAAGTCCACGGCCACCCAAGCCTCGAAGGAGGAGATTAGACGCTGTATCACTGGAATCCAGCCACAGTTTTGCCAAACCGTGATTAAAAATTTCATCAAAAGAACGCAAATGTGCCAGCAAAACCGAGGAAGGCATTTATCAGATGTATCGTCCCATACATAATTTACACATGTTTACTTTATGATTAAATCAAAATTTCGGTATTTTCTCAAAAAAAAACTGCGTTTTATTTAAAATTTTATTTCTCGCTCTTGTTGGAACACCGTTTGTTTCGTTCTTTATTTTGCGAACGAAACCTTAATTGTGTGTGATTATTCTGCTAAGATACTGTAAAATCATTCGACGAAAACATTTTACAAGTTCCGAAACGTCGCAATACGATCTCGGTGCGAACACAAGTAGGTAACCAAACATAACACAAATTAATAAACGCGCTACGGCGTGACGTGCCGACATTTTTGTTTCAATTACCATCACTTAAGTGCGAGCCTCGAATCTTTATGAATTGTTTACAAATACAGGCGTTTTATTAGCTGAAAAGTGATGATGTATTAAGTGGGGCTTCGAATATATTTATTTCACCCACATTGGATTGTTTATTTTATATTGATTGTGTGCTGTCAGATGTATGTAAACACAAATCTCTGAACTCTACACACATGAGAAATGTTTATTTAAGTTCTGGGAGAAATAAGTGCTCAGTGGAAAATGGCTCGCCTGAATGGTTTTATGGATAAATTGGAAAAAAAAAAGTATTTATTTTGATAAAGTATTTTACGGAGTTGCTTTAATTTTATTTTGAATTACTTACTTTAGCGTAAAAAACATTTTCTGCTATATTACCGTGACGTATTGAAGTATTTACTGTGTTGCCGAAATGCTACTGAATTACTTATATTTATTTTATATATTTATTTTTGTTATTAAACTAGACCCACAAAAAATATTTTGTTAGACGTTTGTCAGCAGGTACATTCATATCAATTATTACATTTAATATAATCAAACAAAAATTAATCAGTGTCACAGTTCAACAATCCATTTCATGCTTACAAATAAGACAAATCATTATTGATAAGCCACTTTTTTATCACTTCTTCCAAATTTGAAAAAAGCGTACTATTTCTTATAGACCCAGGTAGTTTGTTTTTCAGTGTAGGAACAACATATTCTAATGTCGTCGATCCATACTTATTGGTGATTTTGAGAATTGTTAAATTCAAATTAGCTGCATCTCTTTTATTTTTTTATTGTGAAGCCATCCTATATAGAGTTTGATTGTTATAATTTTATTTTATTAAAAATAACAATTACATCCCGTGTACAGGAAGAATATAGTAATTTTAGATTGCGCCAAAATACAGGAGAGAATTTTAACAACCGGAATGTATTTGCACAATTATTTTTAAGTAAGTTGTATTGACTTATTATTATTTTATGTCGTTTAAATTACCAAAATCTTATTAATCTGAGAGAAAACTTACGATTTTATTTATTTAATTAAATAGCACATTTATGAGTTTAAAATTTGTAGATATATTAAATTTATTCATACGTTTTCATGTCAAAAATTTCTGACAACTTTTTACATCAAATAATATGAATGATATTAAAGTTAAGTATACTTTTAAAGGACCGTGAATATAGTAACGGATATAGTCCAAAATAAAAATAAAATTGATGGAGGAAGGGGTTTCAATGTATCAAATGCTGGCGTTTGTTCACATATTTTAAACATACGATTTTGACATATGGCAATAAAGACCAGTGGAGCTTGCAAATGACTTTCTCATGTCAGATGTTTAAGTCAGACCCTCGTCAAATCGTTACGTTTTTATTAAATTTCACCTTTCATTTACTTACATAAGATTACATACATTTTTGCTAGTTTTCAAAACTATTAAAAGTATATGCTTTTTAGATAAGTGTAGAATAAAAAAATATATATATTATTATTGTATCATTGTACATATAATAAATTAATAAATAACTTATTAAATAAATATATAAATATTAATTTAATGTAAGTAAATCTTGCTGTGAACGTGGAATAATCTCATGGCTGCCGGGCACGCTGTTGAAAGCCTCAACTCTTGATGTCATATTATGTTACGTTATGTTTATCATGCGACATTTTAGTCTAATAAAATGCATTTTATTAGTAAATTTTAACTATTGTTTTAATACACGAGTAAATCAATAAGAAATTTACTATTAAGTTAAAATATTCAATCGATATATTATTTTGTAAACAATGAGCAAAACAAAAGTTGCCAGTGACTTTTTGACCATACATTAAAAATATGCTCATATAATTGTATGCCATAGTGTTTTTTGGTAGTAGATAATTCTATTAATATAGATGGTAATACTACCGACACAGGTAGTAAAGCTACTGATATAGGTAGTAATGCCACTGATATAGATATTAATGCTACGATATATGTAGTAATGCCACTTATATAGATATTAATGCTACTGATATATGTAGTAATGCCACTGATATAGATATTAATGCTACTGATATAGGTAGTAATGCCACTGATATAGATATTAATGCTACTGATATATGTAGTAATACCACTGATATAGATATTAATGCTACTGATATAGCTAGTAATATATATTCAGTATGACTCCCTGTCAAATGTCAAACAACGTTGACATTACTTGATTCTTGGATTCACTTACGGATATCAGAATTATTATTTATTTTATTTACCTTTTTCGGCTCTCTCTTTTGATGCCGATTTTTCATAAGTCGATAATGTAAGATAAACAAAAAAATATCCGAAATTTAAATAGAAAATAAGAATAAAATCATATTCTTCAAATTAATTATTTAAATCTGTTGAAAAATATTATTGTGATAGGATTTTACAATATAAGTTATAATTAAAGTTTACGTGCTTGAAAATAATATTTTCGAAATTGACCCCATTATAATCCTGTGCATGTCTACTTGGGGGGTCATAAATATTTCGGGATCCTAAATCATCTTAAGAAAAAATAGGTCCAGCTATTGGAAGTTTAATGAACTTTTATTTTTGGTATTCAATATATTGTTTGAAATCAATAAAATATATTTTCAATAAATCGAAACTCTCCAGTGACTATGACTTATTACTATGAGAATACGACATGGTAGTTTGAACATTTTCGACTCATATTTGTATAAGGTATAACCTCCTAAAGTATTGTGAACTAGGTCCTAGAACCTGTATATGGTCTAATTGATGTCTTTAATAACATTTATTTATTATTATTATTGTAATTAAATGTCACTAGGCTAACTTATTTTACTGAGTATAGTTTTGCATGTACAAATAGGTATTTATTTTTGATGTTTACCACGGAGATGTATTGTATAAAGTTACTTTTAAAGGTTTTGATTTTAATATCGATAAATTAAAATCTTTAGTTATTTACGAAAACAAAATGGTTTCCAAATTCGCATATCTATTAAAATATGAATTATAAAATGTTTAACCTGGTGTATGGTTTTATATTCACTGTATGCAATAAATTTTCTAATATAATCCTAAATGCGGACCTGATCACGTAAATAGTCGACCAATATACTTCCACTCTAGGTATTCACTAATTAGCCGGACTGACATTAATTGACGGATTGCTTTAGAAACCGCTTTTCGATTGACATTGATTTGAAAAAATCACTGCCACAGTAGCAGTTTGACAATTGAAACCGTTTGAAGTCAAACATAGTAATTTATCGCTCGACAAAATGTCACAACAATCAATCTGTAAGTATTAGAAACGTCCTTCGAACAACGCCAGAGAACTGGCTCATGCGTAAGGAAGTGGACCAAATGGTGCTCTCACTCCGGCGCCCAGAGACCCCGTTTATATGGCCCATTAATATTAATTATACAAACAAAAGTATCGACACATGTCAGCAACTCGATCACCACTTTGAACGTATTCCGGTTAAGCCTCACACACCCACGCACATCAGAATATTCAAGCAATAAAGCCTGCGCAAAAGGCATCCTCAAAATTTAATGCGAAATTAAGTCCCTGATTGAATAAATTAATAATAATGAACTTTTATGATCATATGATGTATGCATATACAGGGTGTAACACACCTAGTCCACAATATTTTTTCGGTGGATACCTGACTAAATTACGAGTAGAAAATGTTCGAGGAATATGTGCAAAACTGCACCGTTACGGAAAATATTATTTTTTGAAATTTTTACAAAATCATGCTAAGCTTTGATACTACGTATTTCTAAATAGATATTTGTAGAATTTATCCATTATTAATCTATATCTTTAAATCATCTAACAAGAGATAGTCTGGCTGTTCGAATTTCGATTACTTAAATTTTTTTGTATTCAAAATATATTTTAGAACTTTTTTTGTTTTTTTTTAATTATAAAGATATACATATAAAATCAATTTTATCGAAAAATATTGTTGTTGCGCCACCGGGATTCGAACCTGGATCTCTTGTATCAATGTGTCCAAAATTTAATAAAAATGAATTGATAATTCTGGCGTCTGCTATCAGATTTACTCAAAGGTATTTGAGATTCTGTAAAAATAAGGTAGATGGCTCTGTCAAATGATGGAACGATTAAATGTATTAATATCAAAAAGGTAACATATAGGGTCGAAAAATTGTCGCTAAAAATAATGTCCCTGTAGCTTAGTTGGATAAAGCACCTCCCCCGGTTAGGGAAGAGATCCAGGTTCGAATCCCGGTGGCGCAACAACAATATTTTTCGATAAAATTGATTTTATATGTATATCTTTATAATTAATATATTTAATTCATATTTATTTTAGAATTAATAAAATATTTCAATTAATCGCATAATTACTATTTTTTTAAATGCTTATATATATATATCTGATATGATTAAACATTTTCTAGTCATAATTTAGTCAGGTATCGTGTACGAAGTCATTTAATAAATTATTTTTAAATGTTTCATTTTCACACTTAAAGTTTAAAAAAAAAAACATTTATCGATATAATGCTAGTAAAACACAACATAACAGCAAAATAATTAGTTTAGTAAAGAAAATAACTATGAAAAAGGAATAATGATAATGAAATTAAAGATCACTGGATCTCTAAAATGCTCATTATTATTCTCACTATATTTCAAATGTTTGACTCATTATTTTACATAAATAAAAAAAAATCATTATTGTCAATGTTCGGTGTATATATTTAAAAATACACAAAAAAAATTGATTAATACAAATTATTTTTTTACAGTATTTTGCGTAGATTTTGTTGCATCTTATTTGTGTATTTCTTTTACCTGCCTAATAAAAGTCAACGCCTCGAAATAGAGGTAATTTAGTGATGTTCGAACAAGTTAATCTTCAGTTTCTGGAATAATTGTGTCATTGGCAATAATAGTGATCATTAAGTTGTTCCTCTCGTAGAAATCACATAATATAAATTCACTTCCAGAGACTTGGATAAATCATTTTACATGCCAGTAACATATTGCGTACTTAGAATATCACAGAAAATGTAAATTTGGTGCCTGTCAGGATAGAATTTCGCCGGTTGTCGAAACTAGGACAAATAGCTGTAGTGGTTTATTCAATTTGACAAACTTGACGTTAAGGCAGGAAGTATCAAATTATATTGCGATCTTGCAAATCTTATGAATATATTATTAGAATATCGAACATACTTAGATTAATTTAATAATTATAATATTGGATAATTTGTGTAGCGCCATTTTCGTAAAAACTTTCACCTCAGGGGCGCTTTACACATCAACTGTTTATAGCCCTACATTACTTTGTTTTTAAAATTAGAAATTGTTATTTTAACTTATGGAAATGATTTTCTGAAAAGGTGCGTTTTTAGTCTCTTCTATAATAAAGTTTCTGATGCACTGTTTCTTATGACGGAGAGCAAGGACTTAGTATTTACATAATTTATTTAATATTAAAAAATTCGACATTTCTCGTACGATGTTTTAGAAAGTTAAATAAATAAATTCTACAATTGCGTTATTTTAAAGGTTTTTTTTTGTCATCAAAAATGTATTCAACTCATTTTTATAACATTCTAATAGGCACCTACAGAAAAGCTTTGTTCTTTTTCGCGTAATATTTCAAAATAAAAATAATGTTTCGTTTTCGTTCACTCGCGTAATTTATTAAGCCCATTAATTTACCAAATCTTACAACAGGGGATCACACAAATCATTCCCATAAATTAATAGATTTTTTACTCCGGCTCCAGTTTTAACTGATGAACACTGCCGTGTTTTAGAATAAAAGTCATTATGTGAATAAAAAATGCATATTAATTTTAAAATACAAGTAGTGAAAATGAAATAAGTGATCCAGAAAAAATATGTTTAAATATGAGACATGGAGCATGCATTTATATATGCGTGCGTAATATTTTTTAAGAAATATAATTTGTTTCGTTCATAAGGCAGGCCCATCTGCCACTGGCCTGTCACAGCGCGGTTTCAGACATAGGTATGGCGCACAAATCTTTACTAAAATAATTTATTTGGAAAATTTAAACTGCTGACGCACAGAACTATCAAAGACGTTTTAAAATACATGCACTACAATTTATTAATTTCGTTATTTTTTGCCTTGTTGGATCCAAGAAGAGAAAGATTTTTGTAAGGTAAAATATTACTATTAGTATCTTCAATATAAAATTTTCAAAATGTGTACCCAAATTTTACCCACTTCTGTAGAATTTTATAAAGGTTTTTTAAAATTAGTTTCTTAAATTTAAAGTGTATAATGAATTGTGCTGGCAATTTTTATCACAAATATGATTTTATGTAGTTAGATATTTGAAACGTAAGAATACGAGTTTCATAAACAATTTTGAACTAAGTAAATTACAGGAGCTAGAAGAAGAAGTCAGTGATGATTTTGAAAGGAATGGATGGCGTACAAAGTTAACATTTCATCTTAACTACTCGTTTCCTGTACTTCCACAAAACACGTGTCCTCACCTCTATACGGATAAAGTATATTGAGCATAATTATATTATTTTTGAAGGAACCGTTTTGCACCAGCATTTGCATTTATAAAATTTTCTTGTAGAAAATAAAATAGTTCACAGAAGTTATTATTACATCATCCACATCAGCTGGTATCAGCGTTTGATCTGGGAGTAGCGATTGGATCGCGTGTTGAATTACTATCTCCAGTGCTGTATCGCGAGTGAAAAATTACACGCCTTTCTTTCGTCAAACTGAACAGGAATAACGCAGAAAATGCAATACTTTAGTTATACTTTTAAAATAAGCAATGTTATCTTTGTGGTTAAGATTCATATTTTTATTTTTTATCTTTGTTTAATTAACCACTAAAATGAGTTTAAATACATCTACCGGTTTCGAAAAATACCATTTTCTTCTTCAGATGTATTTAAACTCATTTTAGTGGTTAATTAAACAAAGATAAAAAATAAAAATACTTTAGTTTACACAAGTTACAACACTTTAGTTAACATATGTTACAATACTTTAGTTAAAATAAGTTACAATACTTTAGTTAATATAAGTTACAATACTTTAGTTAACATAAGTTACAATACTTCAGTTAAGTCTAAGTCATGAAAAACATACCATTTTTTTTATTTTAATAGAAAATATAATACATTTTTAGAATAATCTGTAGGATATATATATATTTCTTTCAAACACTTATTTCTTCTCTATAAGAGTAAGACTCGTGTATAGAGGAATATATACGAGATTTTGTTTCAGTTAGTCTGTGTAGATATTTTTTAAATTCAGTAGTAGTCTGTAATTTTTCTAATTGTGGTGGGAAGATTGTTAAAAAATTTGATGCCTTGATAAATATAGTGATTTTGGGTTGCGGTATATTTTAGTTTTGGAATATGGAACATCGATTTGGAGTTGTATACTTGGATAGTCTATTTTATTTTAGAATAATTTTCATAATCATTTTTTGAGTGATTTCTAATTGTGATATTGAAGTTTTATATGCTCCTCCCCATCCAATAATACCGTATTGCAAATGTGACTGTACAAACGCGTAATATATTATTTTCAGATTTGTAAGTGATTAGATGTTTCCGAGTTTTTAAAATGTGTAGGCAGTTTTCCTTATTTTGTTCGTAAGATTAGTAATACGTTCTTTCCATTTTAATTTGTTATCTATTATGATTCTTAGGTACTTTATGCAGTATTTTTCTTCAATTGATGAACATTGGTCACAAGAGTCTTCTTGAGTATAGGCTTTGGTGTGAATTTTAACATTAATTTTAGTGTTATCTTTCTGTTGAATAGGAAATCGTATAAAGTAAGTTTTATCAGTATTAAATGATAGTAGGTTATCATCCGTCCACTTTTTTATGGTATTAACATCCTCATTTGCAGATATATTAGCGTCAGTCTAAGTTTTTTCATTAATTATTAGTACTGTATCGTCTGCATAAGATATTATTTTACCATGTAATTTGAGTTTAAATATGTCATTGGAGTATAAAATAAATAACAATGGTTCAAATACCGTACCTTGTGGTATACCAAAGTCAGTGGTTTCAGACGTGCTATTGTGTCCATTTATTTTACATGTTATTTTCAGTATATTAAATAACTTATTAGCCATGATAAAACATTGCCACAAGGCCAATATTTTAAAGTTTATTATGTGGTTATTATGGTGTGATAAAACTATAGTTAAATGGGATGAATATATTACTTTTAAGTCACTATGAAAATATTATAAACATGTTTATTATATAATATATTGAAAATACACATTTGGCTTTATTGAAGTTTGGTATTTCAAGAAACGAACAATCTGTTCAGGAAACAAATGTTGTACAAATCGTAAATGCTAAATAAAACTTTAATATGTTTTCCTTTGAAAAGTAAACACTGGTTAGTTATACAAAACATATATTACTTTGCTCGTTTTCTTTCACAAAACATCAATGCAATAATAGAGCTTATAGAACGGTTTACTTAAACAACGTGGAGTAAATTTACATGCTTTATAACTGTTATTATTAAATATAGTAATATATATGACCTATTTGTTTTTCCAGGGATCAAAGATCGGCCAATATTTGTGGGTGGAAATTCAATAACATTCTAAAACGTGCGCTTGCCAAGCTACCGAACGTTTTGGTAGCAAAATAATCTAACAATGCCCCGGATTGTGTACTGAAGCAATAACAATCTGATTCAGCGCAGATCCACTAAGATGTCTGACTATGCACACGGGAGATGCACATTTTAATGCACACTCAGCAAACATGGATCGATAACCTTTTGATTTGAAAAACACACAATTTTAACAAGTCGAGATTTGTTTTCGTAAAATATATTATAAATATATTAATTAAAAATATATACATATAAAATCAATTCTATCGAAAAATATTGTTGTTGCGCCATCGGGATACGAACCTGGATCTCTTTCCTAATCCAATTTAACAATATTTTTTGATAAAATTGATTTTATATGTATATCTTTCTAATTAATATATTTAATTAATATTTAAAATATCACAAACCGTCTGTTCTGAATAATTACAACTTCACAATAAGAATGTGTTCTCCTAATACAAATATATTTTAAACTCGTTCACGGCCTCTTGACAAATTTTACCTTAAAAAATAAGTCTATGCGTGAAAGCGTGTTTTTAATTTTTGGTTAGTCGCTATTTTAAAATAAGATAACCGATCAGTTTTAATAAATACTTCATAATTTTTTTCTTTAAAAATAAACGCTATTAATTTGTTATTTACATACCTAACTCTTTGTAATAAAAATCATTAATGTTAACTATGCAATATTAAAACGATTAAAAAAAATTATAATTGTATGTATTTCCACAAGTTGTTCAATTTTTAAATGAATGCGGATGTTGTGAAAACGATAACTATTACTGTATATTAACTATTGTTTAATCAGTAATAGGCGTATCAGTATTTAAATATACCACCAACTCAAATAAACTGAAAATGTTATGTAGGTTAAGTAGGCAAGATTTTCTTTGAGATCCACTTGAGTAAATAAATTTAATCACCTTGATTATTTTTTCTAAACTTCACTTATCATCTTAACTCATATTTAATTTATGAAAACCAGACATAATTATTCACGTGCATATTTTAACAAAAATTGTGTATTCAATTGAAGTCATTCTTGATTATTGTATATTTTTGGTATATTTTTTTATTTATAATTAAATGCCACAATTCCATAAAAGATAAATTGGAGGCTATTTAATGAATTTCTTCTCTTTTAAACACATAATCACTATTGTATGGTCGACAGTGGTCGAACGGTCAGCGTACCAAAACCTTAACCCTGCCCTTTGCACGGACCAACGCGCATCGATTTGAATCCAGTCCAGTCAGAAAGTTCCACTACAAGACACGACATTTAACGCTTTTACATGTTCAAGTTAGAACGCCTTATTTAAAGAAAACGATATATTTATATTCATATATACTCCTACGAACACGTAAAAATACAATTTTAATATATTTTTCACATTACTCTACCGACGATCTGCAATCTCTGCCATGCAGCATCTGAATTATTCTAATTATATGGCTTCTAGGTACCTCATGAAAGCTCTCCTCTAACGGCTTTTGTTAAATTCTTCAATTCATCAGATACGCCGGCTGCGTTGGCGTATATTTTTTTTTCTAGACTTAAAGCCGGACAGGCGGATCTTCGAAATAAGAATTACATTATTATTTCAACAAAAATATTAATCTTAATTTTGGATAAAATTCTACGAATATATTTACAAAACAAACAACTTTGATAAAATATTCAATTGATTTTTTTATACTTATCTTTTGATGGCGAAGCTTAGTTAGATTTACTCTTAATATGTACATTTTCAATTCCTAGTTATATATATTTCAGTAATTGTGTAACAAAATATATTAAACAATAGCTTGTGTAACTGCTTTATCAAATTTAATGAAAATATACATGCATAAAATATTTAAATTTTCCAAAAATAGTAAATGTTCACCAAATTATAGACCAAATGTAATCGTAAAGTGTTAACTAGATATTTAGTTTTTGTTAATCTTTTTTAATATTTGCTACTAAAAAATGTGTTGTATTTGTATTATAACCTATCCTAACCCAACTAAATGTTTACAAACGTAATCTCTAAGATACTTTCGGCAATTGCGTGTGCCATTCAGCCAATCAACTTTGTCCTGTGGTAATTCTACTTTCCACGCATTAAAATGTTGTTCTTTGTACTCATTGAACGTATAGTTGTATGTTTCACATTCCAATACGTCGCTACATTTATACCGTTTAAATTTAGTGTATTTACTATATTTGGTATATCACAAGCATTTTTGATATTAATTTTTTCTAATGTACAATCACATAGAGATTGAATATCAATTATATATATACAATGCGCATTCTGATACAATTGAAAGAGTACAAAATAAATTTCTGAGATTTATCAATTATATACTGAATATATCGCGAGAGCAATTAAAATATAATTATCTCTAATATTCAATAAACTTATAAAGCTGAGCGACAGAAGAATTATTTTTGATCTAGTATGTCTATTTAAAATTTTGGATCCTAAAATTGACAACCCTGATTTATTGCGGCTAATCGACTTTCATGTACCTGCCATAGATACTAGAATTATTTATATAAACCATATTACTGTAACAATGCTGGGACGGTTGTTCAGTTTCATTCTACATTACACAGAATTTAAAACTTGGATAACGAGTACATAGATGTTGCTGGTGTATGGAATATAACATTATCAAAATACAAAAAAATTCTTAAATATTTGTTTTACAACTGGCAGATCAGAAGAAATAATTTGAGACCAGAACAAGTTGCACGATCATACACTGTTATCTTTTCATAAATATTTTAGTATAATGTAAGTCATTTACTATCTATTTATTTTTCTTCTCTGTCTCCTTTATTATGTATTTTTTACTTTTAAGTTAAGACTATTATTGTTTTTATACATTGTTATTATTAGTGCACCGAAATTCTTTAATGTTTCAAAATTTTTGACATAGTATTCAAACCTGCTACTTAATATGATTTAAATAGTACAAACGCATTTGTTTTTAATGTTTAAAGTATACTACATAGATTGCGATGTATTCATATGTATTAAATATAAATTAATGACAAGACTGTTAATTACGTTATTTATATTATTATATTTTTTATATCTTGTTTATTTTCCCATTATTAATATTAAATTTAATTTGTTTGCAATGTTTATCTGATTTAATTTTTTTGTTTATTTTATTAGTATTATAGTATGCACTAAAAGGTTATATACCGCTTGTGTACCGTAAATAGATAAGTATTGGAAAAGTGAAGTTATTTCAATAACATTTTTAAACATGCATATTGCGGACTTGCTGCATCCCTGTTTGCTGCATACAAAACGGTCATCATTCTTGACCAGAAAACAAAGATGCCCAACAGATTAAAATTAAGATGCCTTCTGGTCGCCGCATGTTCAATTTAGATGCAATATCTTCCCAGCTGTCTTGTGATATTGCTGGTCTTCTAAATTAGACGTTTAATTAATATAAATCAGATTAATAATATATTCATAATAAAGGTATGCTTATTCCGTCTCTAATAATTTCCTTTAATTAAATAATATTCATTTCAAAATGTATTATCTGAACGCCTAAATTGAAGTAAGAATTAATTTAATTCAATGGTGTTTAACAAATCAAACCAAAACAATATTTGTTTACACGTGATAGGGGTCGTGTACATCATACGTACTACATGTATGTATACGTATGTATTATATTAATCAAAGATTTCAACGATAAAACTTAAGTTGCGTGGTGTTTGGTATTGAACTCTCAAACTCTTTTACTACAGACGGATATCCTAGCAATGTTTAATAAAACAATGTTCCGTCCAAATATCAAATCGATATTGATTGGAATATTAACTTATTGATACAGTTCTCCCTGCATTGTTTGTTAACCTTTTGTGCGCCATCGCGTGGATGGCATTCCAATTTTATTTTTGTGGCGATTCATTATGGATAGACCTTGTCCGAAATGCCAGGCGGTCTGTTCCTGTGATTGGTTCATTATGGATGAATGGCGCTCCGTGGGCACTATTTTAATCCGATGAGAAAGCGCCTAATACGAAAAGAAAATTAACCGCATTAATTCGTAATTGAATTGTTAGCTCGGCTCTGATGAACTCATCAACAAAATTGCGCAGCAAACAAGTTCATCAAATGTTTATTCACAAATTACGTGAATTTTATATGCCCAATACTAAAATGGCAATCATATAATCTGATTTTCTAAACATCATAGAAACACTAACTTTCGTCATGTTTCGTTATGAATTACTTTAAAGCACATTTAAGTGTATCACCCATAGATCAGTAAATGAATAGACATGAAATAAAATGTACGTATAGAAGAGGAGTTTGGAAAATTAGTTGCGGGAAGAGGGGTATTTTACACACATTTTTGGTGGAGACATAAATCTGATAGTCTATGACACATTTATGCAACAGAAAAGTATTTACTCTTCGAAAATTAAGTCTTTGTGTAAACAAGATGGATTTTTTACATTAATGCATATTATATTGTCAGCGATTAAATTTTCATTCCAATCGAGTCATATTTTTAAAAAAAAGTCGCGGAGCTATTTGATTGCGTAAGTGGTATCAAAGTGATCACGTAGGTGACACTAAAATGAAAATATTGAGAAAGGAAATTAGCGTTTGTTCATGACTTTATATTTGGTGGTCTGTGGTATTTACAAACCTTCCTACACATCTATCCTACAACGTCAGCTCAGCAGACTTATTACGTTACTGCATTACGCTGTTAATCAAATAGAAGGTATTGAAAAAATCTGTATACCAAAAAAAGGGTTAATACCGGGATACGGACCCGAAACTTGTCCAAGATGGAAAAATGCACTTCGCTATGTTAACCATTTAAATTTTCAACCATTTTGAGACTTACATATTAAATGTTCCCATTATTATGATAGTGGTCCAAGTCAAGAAATTGAAAAAAATGAGCGTTATATTCAGTGTTCAACGGTATTCCGCTAGTGTTTATTTTGATAATAGAGTAAGTCATTTCAACTTTAAATTTTCTTATAAGCTACATGTAACATTTATATGTCGAAATAAATTATAAATCTAGTAGACTAAATCAATTTTGAAACATTGTGTTGTGTAATATAAATATATTTTTTAATCAATTCAAACACAAACTTTTAAATATCTCAAAATGAAAGAAACATGATTTAGACCACTTTCATAATAATTGGCACATATATAGTCTTTATAAATGATATTTTATTCCATTTTGAAACATATAAAATTTACATATGAAATTAATAATCTTCCAAAAACTTTACACATTACATTAATTCACATTAGTCGACGCCGGGGTTAATCAATCAATTTTATTTGATCTGGAAAATCTTCGATAGGCACAGCATATAAATATATTTTTTTTTATACATTTCTTTTTGAAGTTACATTTTTAGAGCATGTTCTATGATATTAATTTAATTATATTTTAAACATTTAAATATGACATATGATTTGTTGACTTGGTAGGTATATAAAGCGAGACCAGGAATAAAAAAAATATATGGATAAATATAATACATGATAAAAGATATAGATCATTGTAGGTTGGCACCAACGTCAAGCGAAATAAAACGGCCTCGCAATTAAAACTAGTAATACATCTTCATAGGATAATTCTGGAACACGCTACCGATCCGACTTCGGAGACTTGTTCCGAGGAGGTGGAGATATCATAAAAAGTTAAAATATCAGCAATATTATTTTTTTATGAAATACGGAGCAAAGTATAGAGAAAGTGATGTCGTTTGACAAGCTGTGCATAATACTGAGAATTGAAGACGGCACCTTTGATTTCTTAACGACAAATAAAATTGAAAAAAATAAAACTAATATACGTTTTATGAAACTGTTTTTTTTTAATGTAATGTTTATGTTTACATTCTATTTAATAGTTTATTTTATCCAAATAGGACCACAAAGAGCGAAGTTATTGGCGTTGAGACCTTTGGTCGTTACATTCTTTATTACCTGCTCCATCGAACGGACGCGCGATCGGTGCAAGCACTGTATAATGAATGCAGTGTGTACTATGTAACTCCATTATAGAGAGGTATAATGTCACTTCTGTAACAAAATTTCGTGTCACATGTCGGATTTCAATGATTAAGTTTATTTACCTGATGCGTTCTAAGATCTTTCACATCAAAAATATTAACCTATTAGTTTTACCGAGACTATTGTCAATATTTTGAATATATATAGTACATATTCCACAATAAAAGCAGGTATTTAAAAAACTAATGTTTCTGTACATGTTGAATTACACATGTTAATTAGGATCATTATTCAATAATAATATTCACAAAATCAAATTCTTGATTTGTCAGAAACACAATATTGTAATTGTATTATAATATAATTATTTGTTAAATTTGTGTTTATTTATTCCTCTCTGAATATTAGACGTCTGACTAATCTCGTTCTGAGAAACCCAAATCCAAATTAATTACATTCTTGACGCGATAATAAGACAAATTTAGCTCTAAGTAATGAAAATACGCATATCTATCTGCCTAGTTATTCATCCTGATTCTCCGAATAGCGGAGGCAATGATGAACCTAATGGGCTGGAGCAATTAGATACATTTAGCTGCTGCCGTGCCCCGTATATTAGGCGATTATATTATAACCGAACAGTGCATTATCCTGAAGCGCCGAACTGTCAAATGATCGGCGT
Organism: Eubasilissa splendida; assembly: GCA_031772225.1. Classification (NCBI taxonomy): domain Eukaryota; kingdom Metazoa; phylum Arthropoda; class Insecta; order Trichoptera; family Phryganeidae; genus Eubasilissa; species Eubasilissa splendida. The sequence goes on along the minus strand of CM062850.1, from coordinate 11,163,309 downwards.
TATATCAATACACGTGTATTAACAGGGTTTGTGTTAAATATGTAAATATATTATATTGCACATTGAGTCTGTGTCAGTCAATCGTGAGTGAATATTTTTTGCATGCATAATTTACAGGCAGCAATGAGCATAAATAATCAAATGTGACATTTTTGTATTTATTATGTACATTGAATAATAATGCATTAGCATCTCGTAACAAATGACGCGCTGGTACGAAATTTTTGTTCCATTTTTTATATATTTATAAAATATAAAAATAATTTACGTAAAATTTTCGTAGATTATCAATTCAATAAAACATTGTTAATAATTATTAATTTACTCGAAAATTCACACATTTTCATCAATACATTAGTAAAATAATATTGCGAGTTTAATTTTTTGGTGTGTTTAATAAATGAGAATGAAAACTTATCACTTTATTTATTTTTTTCAGCATAAATTATATGACTTAAAGTTGTATCCAAAAGAGGAATTAAAATAAACATTTGAGAAAAGAGGTCAAATCTAAAATATACGACACCAATTAACAGACTTAAGACTTAATTCTAATAATGTATTTTTATATGAGTTGTACACAAGATCATATAGTTTATTTGTGCTTTCAGATATAAGTTTGTATATCCAACTATTAGTTAGATATATAAGTATGTGAGTCCAATTAATAAATATCAGTTTACCTTTATAATTTTGATTTTTTTTATTTTCAATGTATAAATTATCAAATAAATAAATAAAATCACACTTAGTTGTCTTTCGAGTCCAGATCTGATCATCCACTAGATCAATTTCCGTAATTTAAAAAACAATTTATACAACACTAACTGTTTTCTATTTTAGTTACTAAAGAGTTCTATAAAAATTAAAACCATGTTTTGGAAAACGTCTTTAAAAATATTTATTACGCCATATTTTTGGAGGGTAATTAGTAATTACGGAACGTTTTTGACACTTTTCACAAGTAAAGGAGTTAATGGCATGTTTTTTTATTTAAATATTGACTAAATAACGAATATAATATTTAAATAACATTTTTCACTTATTCATTAAATAAATACCTCTGATACTTCACTTGGTTTAAATGTTATAATATATGGAGTAAATAGATACTTAAAAATAATAAATGCATTTAAAAAAATAATAATAATCGATCTTATCCAACAATAATCTAGCACTCAATTTTAAATATAACTTTACATCAAATTTATGCTCTTCATATACATTATATTGGTACTTATATATCTATATAATACATTTAATAAAAATTAAATACAAAAGTATGTTTCATGATAATTAAATATGTACATGAACCTTTGATTAGGCGGTTATATATATTTTTTTATCAAAAATTGGAAATAAAAATTGATAATAAATATTAATGTTTAACTATGTTCTTTATTTATTAATTTATTTTTTGTTATACCGAGTAATTAAATTTACAGCTGAAATAATAATAGCTCATGACTGAATATCCTTAAACAATTTATTAACGAGAATATGTAATATAACTTATTTATTAGTTAAATATATGTCAATTTAATATTATCTGCTATCAATTCATAACAATTGATTTAACCGATAAAACGTATTGATTGCAATAACCAGTTCACACGTGATTACTGCAAGGTCGGATTACAATTAATACGATAAGCGTCAGTGTTATCTTATCTTCTGCATATTGTCGACACGGAGAACGTTGAGTAATATATGATAATACATATTACGCGACTAATGCAATACCCCAAGCATTCTCTGTCCGGTACGTCAAATCTTGCGAAAACCATTTCGCGGGCTCAGTTAGACTGTCATGTTGTTTTGAACAGACTGGCATTTCTAAACCGCAAATATCTGAAATGGGTAAGGTTTCACTGGTAATTATTTACTGGAGGCATTGCTTGAGACAACAGAGCAACCGAAGCGAGTAATCTGTATCATTCGAAAGATTTACCACCCCCGGCCGGCCAGTTTACAAACCGTTGTTAACCACATTATCACTATCCCATGGTACCAATGTAGGGGCACTTATATTCTGTCATGACACGAATGAACTGAACGCACTCTGCACATATCTGGGTATAAAACTAGAGTCTCATCGGCCGCAAAAACACGCCGGTACCGATCGGATAACAGACAGCAATAATATGCGTCGGCAGCTACCTTTGGATCCGACTTTTGCACGCCACTTCTCTCACGGCCATCTTCCCGAATAGATCACTATCAAACCCTCCTAGTTAAAAACTTTTTACTGCACAGACTTCTAACTGTAACTATGCAACGATCATCAATAAACGTCAGTCAACTGTAAGTAGTCTTTCTTATTCAACCCGCTCTAGTTACAGATGCACGCATACACCTACACGCACACACACACACTCTGCATTATTTTTTAAAAGAACAGGTAAGCGCCGGGTATAATTTATTAGGGGTATCAGGCATTTATACACATAACTTTCTATTTAATAACCTATAATCATAACATTTAATTTCGACGTCATGATGAATTCGTCTACGTGTGAGTGTGAGTCCACCAAAAATATCAGATATAAAATATCGCACTGTGTGTGGAACCGGCCGTAGTTCGTCGGCAAATGAAAATGATCTATGACATGAAGCAGTATGGGAGCTGCCACTTTTTCTGGTGAGCAAGTCGAGACTGATGTGATCGAAGGAAGAGAACTGACCAAGATAAAAAGAAAAGGCAAAAAATGCGAAGGCGAGATTCTTGGCTACATTTCTGGTGAGGTGGCAGCGTGTTTTTGCTTGCAAATTCTACGATGTGCTTTGTGCTAGCAAAAATTCTGAAATGTCGGATTCGACTTTTGGGGAGCTGATCCGCACTGGCAACCATCAATTCGAAGCTGGTGTGCGAGATTCATCAGAGAAGAAATGGTGCCTGAAGAATAGAAAGGGAAGTGAAACATGGACTTGAGAACAATGACGAATATTGGGTATGTCAAGTGACGCGTGGAAGTTGTAATAGATGCTAATGTTAAATTATAGTTTATAATAGTGAACAAATTTGTTATCATTGTGTATTCAATATCCTTTATAGACAAAAGAAACTCTCATGAAGCGGCCTATCGACGTTACCCAGTAACAATCCGTAATTTGTAAGAGCCAATTGTAGTTAGCCGGTAGCGTGAAGCTTGAGGCCTGGCGTCCTATCGATGGCATCAAAAGGATGCCCGGTCAGTCCGAGCAAAACATAAAAATGTCTCACAAAAGGCTTTTTTCACAAGTTTAAGGTAGGCTCAATATATATATATATCCTTGCGGCATAGAATCAGAAATAACGACATTCGCCCTGGGACCAAATATATGTAGTCCACTAAATAACTGAGTTGATCTGAAAAATTATCTCATCACCTCAAACAACAAAGCAATAACCAATGGGGTAAAAATCCGACGTTTAAACAACAATTTAGAAATTTACGATACTGGATTGGTCGTAAGCTAAATAAAAATAATATTTCTTTTAGACTTTTCGAGTTTTTCAATACTTAAGCCTTTGAGAAAGGGCTACGGCAAAAGCCACATAACTTTTCATGTTGTTTGACTTTAACTAGTTCTAAAGCCTTCAGCGATATTACATCTGTAATGTGTTTTGCATCGCCGATGCATGAAATTATAAAAAACCTCTTAAAATTGTATGGTTAAGGCTGTTACTATATTTGATAATCTCAAGTATACAAAATATAAGAAAAGTAAAAAAAATCACTAAACTTCATCGAGATACAGTATAAGATCAATTGAAAAACTATTCCACAGTACCGAGGGTAAAGCGGGTAGAATGGGGAACGATGTTAACTTGGATAACATTTATTGAAGCACGATTTATTGTTAAACTAATCCGGACCTAAGTAGTTAGTAACAAAATTTCCAGTTAGGGAGTAAACTATTTAATAATAATAAATAGATTAATTAATTAATGGATGCAATTAGTTTAAAATGAAATAAATCAAAAGTCTTGATTTATAAACCTTTTCAATCTAGTACAAAACCCAATTCGTTTATGTTTTAAAAATAATAAAAAACTATATTTTTTCTGAATCGTATGAGTGTACGAATAATCAATAAATTATGTAAACACTGTTTAATTTTTTTTATTAAAGATTTGACAAAAAATACGCGCATGTGATATATGTAACTGTGACTATAACATAATACTTTGATAGGTTAATTTACACAAAGTGGCAAACCTTAAAACGATCGAGACACATAGTAGGCTTCGCACAGGTGAAACGCGGTGGAGTGGTCAGCGCCGGAAGCCGCCCGGCGGGACATACAGAAACTAAATCATGGCGCAATTTCCATTATAAACACATTTCAAACACCCGCCCTCCACTCACATCCTGCAATAATAATAATAAAGCCTTACCCGGCGAAAACCGGGTGATTTATGGCGAATAATACACGCGGATGCGGGAAATTTCTGGGTCTGTTTGTTTCTTTTTATTTTTTTATGGTGACCTTTCTTGAAATTCGCATCTCGGTGCCGAAAGCAAGTCACATTTTTATTGTATTTGGATGGTCGTTAGTGATATTAAGTTCTCTTTGATGTCACAGAATCTTTTTTTAACTACTCAGTACTTCCCAAGTTTTATGGGACAGCTAGATAATAAAGCGCGATGAAAGTAATAACCCCCATGACATTTTTAGACCGATTTGAATCAAAACGAAAGTATGAAATAAATATCTTGGGTATGAAAAAAGGATTGTTCGCATTACAACGTTCCAGCCGAGGTTATGCAGCTTTAGTTTCAACCGGCGTCGGTGCCCGCGTGGACGCGAAGGGCGCGTTCAATTTCCTACCCCTTAGTAGCAGCCCCTGCTACCCTCCGGAGACCCAATATCCGGCGCTAGTGACCCCAGCCCCAACTCCCACATAGAGGGGGTGAAATGCTAATCGAGGGAGACCCATCGCAGGTGCAAGCATTATGCGTCTGGAATACATTGCATAATCTCCACTCATTGGTGGATTAACATACAAACACGTCAACAGGCAAGAGCAAATGAAGGACTCTCTCTCTCTCTCTCTCTCTCTCACACACCCACACACCCACACACACACACACAAATCAATAAAATTTATTGATAAATAAATCTATTAAAAAAAACGTTTTGTTGATAATGCCTGCGAAAAATAAATACATTAATAAAACTAACTACTCTCAGTTAGTTACCCCGTTACTAACCACTTGAGACATTTATGCCTATAATTATGAAAATGGACCAAGTCACAGTTTTTAGCTTCAAGATATTTAAAAGTTTGTGTTTCAGAACAAAAATAAGAGTATATTATGACTAAAATTTGTTGTGTAGCTTATAAGAAAATCAGATTTTTGAAGCTTGAAATGACTTAAATGTCTAAAAACAATAAATTTAATTAGAAAAAAAAAACAATTTTTTCATTCACATTTTAAAACTATGTCTTTATGTTATTTATTTTCATCATTTTTGATTTCTTCTCATTCTTTGAAAATAGGTTTGTAAGTTCTAAGAGATTTAAAATATTATTGGTAAATGGGTGTGATGTAGGGTAGTAAATTCATAATATATTTTTTTACATAATTCTATTTTTCATAATAATGTTCCATGGATGTAACTGTAAATAATTTACCATGATGCCAAAATCACAGTCATTTAGCAAATTATTTTCAACAAATTCACAACAGTGCAGCTGACTTAGTTCACTATCAAAATAAACAATCGCCAGCTGAATTTAATGGTTTAACTTAACAAACTTTTTAAAAATTACATCAGATGAAAAACTATTTTTTTCAAATTTTTAACTTGTGTCACTTTCATAATTGAATAGGAGAAACAAAACAAAAATTCAAATATTCCTTTAAAATGTAAAAGAGAGTTCCCTGTAGAATATATTTGCGAAACATATTTTATTTGTTTTTTTTATAACACATTTTTGTTGCGAGATTGCATTTTTAGAACGTAGTTCTGTAATATTTTAGTTCAAATTAAATTAATCCACTATAAAGATATATAGTATTTTACCGTAGCAACTAAAATATGTTTTCGATAAATAGATTTTTTACGTATATCTTTTTAGTCAGTTACAATTTTATTTCTAATTTTACTAGGAAATTATATTTCGATTTATGTAAATGGAAAAGTCGCGGGAAAATGCGGTTAAAGGAAGAGCCAACATTAAACATTAATTTCGTTCTGATGTTTAATGGTGTAGCAAAACAATGCAGGGACTGAAAAATCCTTTGTGGTGACAGAATGTAAAACGAATGGATCCACTAGATTAGCAGCCCACGTGTAATTGAATCAGAATACCTTGCTGACAGCGCAAGCGTTTAAATTCTGTTTATTACCCAACCAAAGCTACAACTGATCCTCGTCGCCATTTGCATAAATTTAATTACGTATTAGAGTTTATTTTTATCGAATGCCAGAACTCCAGTAAAGTGTGCTAACCGAAAATATGTACGTAACTAGAATTAACATAAGTATGGCAGCCGGGAAATAAAAGAGTACAAATTAACATATTTATAATCTGTACTCGGTGCGATATATAATATTAATCAATAATTACGATGTAATTTATTCATGCCTTAATAGTGTAAATTATCCAATTTATAAATGCATTTTTAAAATTTGACACATTTTTTATTTTATAATTATGTTGATCCTTATCCAATATTTGTACCAATTTGCTTTCAAAAATATATTTATTTATTCATGTATTAACATTATTATTATTATTATTATTATTATGGGCTTTTATAAAATAGGTTTGGTATAAAAAAAAAAAATTACATGAGCAGCTACACAGTAGCATGGAATACATATATAAAAATAGAATTTTAAAAATAATCAAAACCAACTATAAAAATAGAATATAAAAACAAAAATTTAAAAATAAGCAAAACAAACTATAAAAATAGAATAGAAAAATATAAATTTAAAAATAAGCCAAACAAACTAAAAAGAATAAAGATTCAAGACAGAAAAGACAATAGAAATTTAGGTTTGACACAGAATGGCCGAGTATCTACATCGGTTGTATCTTTGACACAGAACAGCATCAAAAACCTGACTCTTATGTTTAAACATTGAGTATCGGAATATATCTACAAGACCATAATCGTTCCCAAGCCTGTGAAGTCTTTGTGTGGATGCATTCCTATAAAAATTAGCATATGATAAATTTACATGGAACAGCACTGACAACCTGGTACTCCGCGCAGAAATGTGGTATACAATCAGTTTAGTTAAATTAGGGGCGTCCAGTATGCCATTTACTATTTTAAATAAAAATAATAAATCACTTAAATATATATTTATCCAATATGTATACATAATTATATTATATTTAAATACATGATCCAATATTTATACATAATGTCACAATTTGTATATTATATAAAGATCATTTTTTACTTATATATTCAAGTTTTTATAATTTATAGTTTATTTATAACTTTCTAAGATTTGTCGGAAGAAAATATTAAAATTAGAAAATAAGTGGGTTTCGGTTTGAGGATTTGAAAAATTGGATGTTGTCCTGGCAACTGTTTGTATTTAATACAGAGATTAGTTGTCAAATGTGTATTTTTAAACTAATCTTAATAAATGAGCATCATGGAATTCACAAATTGGGTGAGTATTATCCATTTCGTTATTTTTTTATAGTCTTTCGAGAATTTCGCTTATCAACAATGAGAAAGAAATTATGCCTAGACACTACATTCATTCATCAGCCATTGTCAATTCGCTGTTAGATGAAAACCTCCCCATTACATTTTTTCAGACGTTCGTAAATATTTTCCATCTCACTCACACTACTCTGATAGGTTTGTCGATTTATCGAGACTTTCGCGGTCCTTTAAATCTTTTTTTTTGTGAATACCATTATTCAACATTAATTCAATTACTTAACAAAAAAAAAATATTTTCAACATTGCAAAACATCACTTAGTTCAAGGATTAAATTACATTAACTGAAAGGTGATTTTATTTCATTATTATATTTTTATACTTGCATAGAAATATGCCAAAACCGTATAGTAAATGCGAATTTTTGTTATTTCCGCTTTCAAAATTTATTAAAATCTCAATTACTATCCAGAAACGCCAAAATATTCACAACTCTCACTGAAATTATTGCTGAACACAAGACTAACGTGGTGCACTAGCTTGGGGAGACCAAAGCCCTAAAGCTAAAGTGGAATAACAATATCTTCAAAAACATATCCGTCATATGAATGGAGAAAAAATTCAGAGGAGACCAAGATATACCAGGGGCTGTAAAGCCAATTATAATGATAGTATCTACATATGTAATATCAATTTAGTTAAGCAACAACTAATTTTAAAAAGTTAAAATATTTATTTCTGTAGCATGATTTAACGAGAATGACACCAGTGAGGAGATATACAAGATATTCCAAAAGTCTTATTCATAATAAAAATTCTGTGATAAAATAATGGATGGGTTTAATAAAAAAAACATATTTTTTTTGTATTTAATTACATTCCATGGGAATTTATTTCTTAAAAATTATGTTTTCTAAATGTGATCCATTATTTTGCTGGTACTCTTCTAAACGAGAGGAAAAATTTCTGAGAACTGCTCAGCACGAATTCTCCGTTGCCATTTCTTCTTGGATATTTTCTTTTAATTGGTCCAGAGAGAGAATATGGTTACTGTATATCTTTGAATTAATTATAAGAAAAAGTGCATCGGTGTCATGTCGGGGCGGAGGCAAGTTTATATCACTTCGACAGGATATCAATTTTCCAGGGAAAATTTCACGAAGAACTGGTAAAGACACGCTGCTTAGCAACTGAATTCACAAGGACGCGGCTAGCGGTCTGTATACCTCCCACCCCTATCCCGCTCGACACGTTGGTCCAGCGAATGAACCAAAATAAAAAAGACTTTTGGGACACACTGTATTTGCTGATATGAAAGCAATAAGAAAATGTTGCTCTGTATATTTTATATAATTTTTTTAAATAGATTAAACGACCAGTCAAGCGATTCCTTAAGCACGTAACATTGTAAAGAAATATATTTCGAGTTGATGTTCTGCCCCATTTCATTTTTCCTTGATTTATAATTGTATGTATATTTCAGTGCGTCAGAAACCCGGAGATGATACCATGCCGCTGGGAAGAGTGGCTATTAGGGGCCACAGTTTATCGGTTTCCATAAATTTATATTATTACAAAGCAGCTGTTTCTTGAACAGTTTCAAATATGTATAAATGATACGAAAAAACTCGGTCATTAGATGTAAATTATAGAGTTAATCTGCAAGATAAAAACCGGCAGTCCACAATTATTTACAGAGAGTAAAACAGTTCTCTTTGAAATGACACCAATCAATGATCTCGAGGCAGACTTGAAACAGCTCTCGTCGATAAACATTCAAGAAAGCATTCCGAACTATTAACAGTTGGGTAAACATTTGGTATTTACATTTCAATGAATGCAATCACCATTAAATACATTTCATTCATAAATTACACTAAATTTACAGATGCTTTTTTCACAGGAGATTTAGAAAAGCTATTAATTACGTGGTTCCTATGATTTAAAAAAAAGATTAATAGTATTATTATAAAGAGAACACATTCTTATTGTGAAGTTGTAATTATTCAGAATATAGGTATGTGTTATTTTTAATACAAATTAAATGTTAAATTAGAAAGATATACATATAAAATCAATTTTATCGAAAAATATTGTTGTTGCTACCGGGATTCAAGCCTGCATCTCTTCCAATCCGGGGAACGTGCATTAACTGATTATGCTGTACCAACACAGTGCTTTGATGACAAATTTTCGAACCTATATGTTACTCTTTTCAAATTAATACATCTATTGTACCATTATTTGAAAGCCATTTCCTTTATTTTTACGGAATCTCAAATACCTTAGAGTAATCCGACAAAAGACGCTAGAATTAATAATTCATTTTTATTAAATTTGGACACATTAATACAACTTATACATTATTAAGGAGAACACATTTTTATTGTGAAGTTGTAATTATTCAGAACATAGATCTTAAGTTGTTTTTGAAAAGATATAATATAATCTTCTGACTTGGATCGCGTTTTTGTAGATGGTTTCACATGACATTGTCAAGGCAAAAAATTACAGTACAACCGTACTTTTTTGCAGGAGGTATATATCTCCCAGAGTTGAGTTTGATTTATATCTCCTGCGAAAACATACGGTTGTCCAATGACACATGTTACCATGCTGAAACGTCGGCCTATAAATTTAATTAAAGGTTTCCACGAGCACTAGTGCATGTAACTAGTGTCACTTCCGGGTTAGATCGCGTTCTTTATATATAGTTTCAAACCTAGGCTGACGTTTCGGCACGGTAACACGTGCCATGGTCAAGGCGTTACTTCTTACAATTTCGGTAGAAGCGTGCTTTTTCGTAGTAGATATGAATTTCTCCTACATTCATTCAATTCAATCCTACATCCTTTGACCGATCAAATTTTTAATAGTTGTTCTAAAGGATTCTGCTCAATACATAATAACTATTCCCTCTCTCCCTAGCAACCCAATTCCTTCACCGTAAAATAAATTTGTATATATGTACTTATTATATAATTCTGTATATATAACCGAATATCATTCATTCCAACTTATTCATTTTGCACGGTTACTCTTTAAAACCCTACGCAAAACATAGAAACCCTCCATCTGGCAACCCCACCCCACACATGTACATGTATTATATTGAACGTTATTAAAATATTTTTCAGTTGCATTCTAGGATCCTGAGGGATATGAAAAAATAATCACCCCATCTGGATATCTAACTCTCTACCTGCCTAGATAGACCAAAATTTGCATAAGTTATTAGTATTTAGGGTCAGCGCAAAACAAAGGTACATCGCTCCCCTTCTCCCTAAATCCCTTATGTTAAGTTACAATATAATCTGTATCTGGGGCAACGGCGGATGGGATTTTTTTAAACCTCACCAACTTAATGTATTTTTCGAATAAAGAACTCACACGGTTGAGTTTGCTTTATTAAAAAATGTGAAATTAATTAATTGAAATCAAAAAGAATCGTTTAAGTAATTTTCATTACAAAAATGTTATTTCCATAAAGTAATTACCGAAGCTTTTGATGTATTTAATTGTTATTCTAATAACTGAATTTTCCAACAGTTGAAATTGTAAATAATGATTATTTCATAATATAAGACCACGAGATTGCAGCATCCTAAAAATGTAATATTAGTCTAGATTGTCTAGAATTACCACACTCGACTGTTCTGTCCAAAGTGAAGTGCGGCGGATTATAATACAATTATATTGTCCCGTATGAGTTACTAATGGATGGATGTAGCGGGAGAGAGAGAGAGAGATAGAGAGAGCATACACACAACGAGGTCTCAGTATCTCCCTGCATGGAGAGAAATCGGCGGTACGGATGTAAAAGATACTTTCCGATTATTTATGTTATTCACCAGTTTCAAATTCGCTAATTTTGCTGCTAGCAGCTGACTGTGTTACAACACGGGAAATTTAATTAAATTCTACAATATAAATTTTAACATTTATGTTTACTAAATGTGTAAAAATTTTGAACATTAAATTATACTGAAGCTATCCAGACATTTTACCGTCTTTGACATTTTAATTTTCAAGTATTTGAGATACGAATAAATATCCAATGGCGCAACAGTGAGGGTGGACCCTTCGCTCACCCAAGATCGATGCAATAAGCTCAAGCCTCCTATCTCGTTCCTACTCATTCGTCGCCTGGTTGACATTTTTTAATGCTACTAGGTAGCTGTGCAGTATCTCCCTGTCGTATATGTAGCACAGCTGCCAAAAATATATATAAAAGTGATAATATAAAATAATACAAGTAAAATAGAAAAGAATAACATGGATAGAATAATATTGCTGAAAATTGACAGCGAGATATGACGAGGTGTAACAAGGCCGGGGAGCAGAAGGGAAGTGAAGAGGCACTCCTTTCAGGGAAACGAGACAGCACATAAGAAAAACATATAGGTAACTCACTCTCCATGCACCACTGCCGGCAGATTTAACTCACTAGAACAGTACATCACAGATCATAGTTGAACAGATTGGTGTGGACTCTGGCCTCTTCAAATAAGTTTTGCCACTTTTTCCAGTTTGCTATACTGACTACACGAGCGTCTTGAGTAATGCCATCCAACCATCGCAGCGTGGGTCTTCCAACACTCCTTCGTCTAACAGGTTTTGCTTTCTACGCTGTTCGTTCTGAGTACACTCATTGAACATGACTAACCCACCTCAGTCATGCTATCTTAATAACTTGAACAATGTTGGGTTCACCAAATTCTGCGTCTGATTCGTGGTTGCAGCGTACACGCCACACCCCGTTTTCATTTTTGGCATCAAATATTAATCTTCTGGCTCATAATATGTGAAAACTGGCCTCAGAAATTTTTTATAAATATGAATCACAATTTTAGAGTCAGAAAATAGGTGTTCAGATGCCAAAGTAACATTTGTATTTTTGTAATTTCTCTTACTGTTGTTTTTGCTCGTGTCAGTTATGCATGCAGTTGTTGTGAACGCGACAATGAGGTAGTGGAGAATGTCAAAAATCAGCTTTTGTAGTACGTTAAAAAAAAAAATTTTCAAGATTACCATGCTTCACGAATTTATTCAAAATGTGCATTACTTTCGGAAATATTGGAGTTCAAAGTTCGGCTTGTTGAAAAACGCTCGGATTATCAATATCCACCGTGTGACATCATATCTCTCGTACTTACTGGCCAGTACTAACAATATTAGTACCAAAGTGTCGAGTCGACTCAGAAGATGTGACGTCACAACTCTCGTGTGGTATAAACCGATCGATTTTAAAACGCACAACTTTAAACACCTGCAACTCTGCCATATTTCAAGATATCGAATAAATTCTTTCAGTTTCATAAAAGAGATATTTCAAAAAAAAATATTTAAATAAAAAAAAAGATTTTACTACCTCATTGAAACCAAATATGTGAAATAAGTTAAAAAATCATGGTTCTATAAAAAAGTGCTAGCCCCGATACAAATTTCACCCTAAACATTGCTGGATAGAATCGATCGTTTTAAAAGCTATAATGTTGTTTGTTATAGTAGCTTTCAGTTGGAATTCAACTTTATAAGCATACTAAAAATAGATTCTTCATAGGCGATTCTGACCTTTCAATGATCCAGATCATCAATATACGCCATGATTTGGAGGAAGTATTCTTGACGTACAGATATATTATTAAAAATACAAATTAAATGTATTAATTAGAAAGATATACATATAAAATCAAATTTGTAGTCAATCCACTGTGTTAGTATAGCATAATAGGATAATGCACGTTCCCCGGATTGGAAGAGATCCAAATTCGAATCCTGGTAGTAACAACAATATTTTTCGATAAAATTAATTTTACATGTGTATCTTTCTGTGTGTATTTAACTTGTATTTATATTTATATCACAGACCTATGTTCTGAATGATTACAACTTCAAAATAAAAATATGTTGTCCTTAATAATATATATTATTGTATATTTATTCATAAGTTATAAACAAGTTTATCCACAAATTAACAATTATAATATATAGACATGAGCTAACGGAAATTCTTTATTTCAATATTTTCATTTTTGTGTCACGCACTTAATCACTTTGGTACCACTTACGCAATCAAATAGCTCCACGATTTTTTTTAAATATATGACTAGATTGGAACGAAAATTTAAAGGCTGACAATATAATATGCATAAATGTAAAAAATATGTCTTGTTTACACAAAAATTTAATTTTTGAACAGTAAACACTTTTACTGTTGCATAATCGTATTTATGTTTCCACAAATAATGTATGTAGAATGCCTCTCGTCCCGTAACTAATGTTTCAAACCCCTCTTCTATACGTACACTTTATATCATGTCAATTAATTTACTGATCTGTGAGTTTATCATATATTTATATAAAAAGTGAGGATGAATTGTCATTCATACCTTGGTGTTGTACATTTACCTATGTGGTATTGAATATATGCTTAGATGGTACAGCATGTATGCCCACGTGATATTGTTGATAGTTGACAGATAATTAGCAATCTACGGGTCATATCGACGGAAAACTGCGTCTTTTCCACCGGTTTTCAACAGAAAGAAGATCTTGCGAGAATGATTATTTCATTGTGGTGTGCACAGAATCCGTTAGCCGCACTTAATGTGAATCAATCATGCGTGCAATAGTTCATTTTAAAATTTAGATAAACACTCCTAGCTGCCCTCTATACCCCTCAATGAGGCAGTGGGAGAAAAAGTGGACTTACCCCGAGATGCTCTATTGTGAGTAGTAGTTTAAAATACAATAATAATAAAATAAATCCAAAAACTTTTATGTACATTGCAATGTAGTAATTATTTTTTAAATCAGTTACCACTAATTTCAATTAAAATATTTCAAATTCATTTTCATTTAATATCATTAATCATATGCGCACGTGAGTTAATTAACCATTGAGATACAAATTAAATGTATTAATTAGAAAGATATACACATAAAATCAATTTTATCGCAAAATAATGTTGATTGGGATTGTTGCGAAAATTGATTTTATATGTATATCTTTCAATTAATACATTTAATTTGTATCGCAGATCTAGGTTCTGAATATATACAAAATTACAATGTTTTTTGTAGGTACACATATAAATAATTATGCTGTTAACTCGCCAATATCGCGGATGCTTCTGCTTGGTAACAAGTTGAGTTTCGTTGATATTTTTCGTTGCAGGAGCGTACTCGAGCTTAGTTAGCTTTTGTTTGTAAATTATACTTAGCTTTTAGTTTTTATTTTTATTGTTATATTTAAACTGTTATATTGAAATGTCAATGAAAAATGTACTGTTATATTTTAAATTTAAAAACAAATGTAATCTTATGTGAAAACCCACAATGGCGTTGAAGGAAATAAATAAATCAAAATAAAATAAAAAATGTGTTTTCCTTAAAAATTAACCTTTGCTTTCACTGCTTCAAATATTTTCTAAAGCTCAAATTATCCATTTTACTTTAATATATAAGTCGATTTTTTATTTAAACTGTATTAAGCCGATAACGATTTTATTTATGCAAACGTTCTAAAAAGTGGCAATAATTAGAAGAGCATCGACATCTAGTGGCTATATGTACCACACAGTTTGCTTCAACTCTTTAAAATCAATTTGTGTGGTAAATAATCTTCGATTATTCAAAATTAAAGAAATAATAACGTAATGTAATTAGTAATTACAAATCTAATTTAAATATGTGTAGTTACGTTTTGCCGATATATTTATAGGTAATTACTATAATAATAATAATAATGTGTTTATTCCAGCGTGATTAGGTATTTTTTACCCGATTCGCCATAAAGATAATACATATCATTTTATACATTAAAGGTTATGAAATAAATGTAATGCTATAATAAAGAAAACCAAGGAAAATATTAATAAATAAAAATAGTTAATAAAAAGTAAAATGTTTACACATAATAATTTAATACTATACGTCTAGAAAGTCATAGAAAATAGACGGAGAGACGTAGTATTATTATGAATGTTAATTCTCTATAATAATGTATGAAATTATGAACACATTTTTTTCATTTATAAATGGTATCACATAACGAGTCTCGCGAAATACGTAACCGTTAACAAATAAAACAAAATGGATGTTGGCGGGCTGTACGTAAATAGAATTAGACTGGAAAGAGTAGATAGAATGGTCTCCCTAGGATGCATATTACACTGAGACCCTTTTATGAAAATTAAATATTGTGTTGAACTGCATTCTTCATGAAGAAATTTCTGTGCGGCCATGATCGAAATTCAAAATTGTGGACAAGACTGATACAAAGCGAACGAGATCTCTGCATTAATTTAAATATAATGGCATCACGAAAACATACTGAAATAATACTAAAGCGACTTGAATCCTTTGAAATGTGAATCTACACACGAAGTTGATTGGGTCACTAATGACAATGTGATGATCCGGATGCGAAAGAAAAAACAAATCCTTAAAACAATGAAAGAACGATGAAATAATGATCGCAAATGCTCAATAACTGAACAAGCACTAGAATAAGAAGACTGGCGAAGGTTCTATCAAGAGTCTATTGTAGATTCATTAAAGCTATGTCATATTTTATCGTTCCAACTAACTTACCATCACGCCATTTTCTTCTATCCCAACACAACCCTTGCTATCAGTTTACTCAAAGGTATTTGAGATTCTGTAAAAATAAGGTAGATGGCTCTGTCAAATGATGGAACGATTAAATGTATTAATATCAAAAAGGTAACATATAGGGTCGAAGATTGTCGCTAAAAATAATGTCGCTGTAGCTTAGTTGGATAAAGCACCTTCCCCGGTTAGGAAAGAGAACCAGGTTCGAATCCCGGTGGCGAAACAATAATATTTTTCGATAAAATTGATTTTATATGTATATCTTTATAATTAATATATTTAATTCATATTTAAAATATCACAGACCTATGTTCTGAATAATTACAACTTCACAATAAGAATGTGTTCTCCTAAATAATCTTCTCTTATCATTCGTTCGTTATTTATATCCAACCACCACTTTTAGTTTCTTATTCTTAGAAAAACTTTACATTTCCTCCTAATGTTTTAATTCTTTACTCTATCATAAGTGTATTTTCCATTCATACGTGATATTATTTTCACTGCTTTCGAACTCATTTCGATCTTCTTCTGCCATAAAAGTCTCAGCCTTACCTAAGCACCTTTTAATACACCCAATCGATCCATTTTTATCTTATTTACTATGCTGAGATAATATCTTTTATTTTAATATTACTTAATTACATAACTGATTTCATATAAAATATATAGAAAAATGAAAATATGCACATGAGTGCATTTTAATTATCATTTCATTTGTTGTGCAACATGATAATTTTAATGTTCACTCAACTAAACTTTGTACAACACACATGTCGGGTTAAACTATCACAACTATAGTTTCGAGAGGTGCAGGACAAGTATTTCGAATGACAAAGTATAATACAAAGTTTAATTTTGTGAAAAGTAAAAGAAGATCACATATCTATGGCATAAATTAATATAATAGTTTGGATGAATTATTACAATTTTTCAAGTTTTAGTAATTTTTTATATTCAGCTTTGATTGATTCAATTTTGAGACTCGGTGTCTATCTTTTGAACGTTGTTATCCATGGATTGAAACAATGATCCTATTCCAACGTTGCCAGGTATCATGAGCAAATCGGAATCACCACGCCGGGCTAAATTAGGCCGACCGTCGAGACAAATCTGTCACGTCCCAGCAGACTCCTCTCTCCACTGGCGGATTCCATTCCCTGGTCACCGGTGACGCGGTCCGCCCCAGTATCCCAACAATTAAATCTAGCTAATTAAAAAGTTAACTCTTTAAAAAGAACAACTCTTGCAACAGCTTTAGTCCGATATTAAGCAATCAGGGTGAGGTAAATCACAACGGATTTTTTGTAAAGATCGTAAAACTGTCATAGATACAGTCTGACACTGTTAATATCTGTTCATCCAATGATATTACGTTTTCATAGAAACTATAAGGTCTATTATACGTACCATTGATGTGAAGCCACGGACGATAAAGAAATACAGTAATATTAAGATTTAATTGTCTATTATCATAAATTGTAATACTAGACCATTGCAATGCTGTAAGATAGGATTTTAATTATTTTTTAAACTATTTTTTTTTGATGATTTATATGATTTTAATATCAGTGGCGTAGCAACAAATCACCGGGCCCTCGGACAAGCATACGTACAAAGCCCTTACAACGTTATTTCATAATAATTTTCATATAAATTTCTATTATCGATTTAATTATTTTTTTTATACAGGTGTAACCAACCTTGTTTACAATACTTTATGGATGGATACCTGACTTAATTACGAGTCAAAAATGTTCAAATAATATGTGCAAATTCTGCACCGTTACGGAAAATATTATTATTTGAAATATTTACAAAACCAAGTTAAGCTTTAAGTCTACATAGGTACTTCAAAATATATATTTGATAAATTTATCCATTATTAATCTATATGTTTGCTTAAGGCTTTAAATCATTTAACAAAAAATAGTCAAAATTCGATGATCTTTAATTTTTTGTATTAAATATATAATTATATTAAATACAAATTATAATTAATAAAATATTACAATTAATCGAAATAATCGCATAGTTATGACTTTTTTTTAAATGCTCATATTTCTGACATGGTAGAGATTATGCACATATTTCTTGAACATTTTGGACTCA
This sequence comes from Eubasilissa splendida, assembly GCA_031772225.1. Taxonomy (NCBI): domain Eukaryota; kingdom Metazoa; phylum Arthropoda; class Insecta; order Trichoptera; family Phryganeidae; genus Eubasilissa; species Eubasilissa splendida. The sequence goes on along the minus strand of CM062850.1, from coordinate 11,144,952 downwards.
TAAAATATTGTGGACTAGATCTGTTACACCCTGTGTATCCGTGTATTTATGTACTATGCAAGTATACTGTTATCCAAGAGGACATCATTTTTCTTTAATATATTACGTAATCTAATATTCATGATTTCAATATATTTTACTCATAAAATATTTATACCTACATTTAGTATCTTATTTATATGATAAATAATAAATGTTTAAAAAAAAACAACGCGTTACATATTTCCTACGGGTGCATCACACCACCCCTATATAGGGTATATTTTACTGATTCGAAAAAATATTCAATCAATTCTGTTAAATTAATTGAATTAAAAACTCCCCGGCGGAGAACCCAATCTCGACCATCCATATGACAGGCGGGTGAACTTACCATTACATTACCGAGAAGTGCAAAAATGATATGAAAATAGGTTTTTAAGAAGATCTCTAGCTTGCTATAAATTTCATTATATTATTAATTATACCTATTCAAACCACATTCTAACGGAGGGATAGCAAGATGGTAGCGCTTAACATGTAAGAAGTACCAGGATCGTTACTCTTCTTCAGACAGTTTTGGGAGATACCTGTTATAGCAATCGCGGTAACAGTAAATGAAATAAAACACAAATTAAATTAGTAAAATATTTAAAAATATGAAATTTTCTAATGAGTGATAAATTTAACTGGCGTAGGTACTCGCTGAGTAAATATTTTCTTTAAATAAATTACAAAATTGTTTAAATATAAAATAAACAAAACGTTTCAAAACCATGTTACCATATATAATAATGTTAATCTGAATCTTCGGCGGATTCATTTGCCAGATGTTTCTGCACTGACGATAGAGGACGTTTATCAATGTGTGCATAAATTAATTATTACAGGCTTAAAATAGTCACCGATATGTTCAGCGGCGCGACAAACGCACTGGCCATTCTCAAAATACAATAGTTCATTGATGAAATTCGGTGGACAGTTGGCTTGCCTGCACAGAGAGAACCGCAAGCACTCCGTGTTGTATATTGCAAAATATCAGTCGATCATTTCAAACCATAAAAAATCCCTTCCGGCACCGGTCGCAATAATCTATCTATATTAAAATTGCGCTCAGGTTATTGTATCCATTGTTAATATCACTGTCAGTTTCGATATGGAAATAATAATTAATATTAATACTCATTTACAATATATGCGCATTGTGCAATATATTTCACTGATTAAAGTCTCCGGTAGGTGTCGCTGTTCAAAGCAGATAAATAAATTACGTCGCGACGGATTAATACGTCGGTGGCCGTGGCGGAAATTTTTTTGCGACGGATATATTTGGCACTGAGCCGTGAAGGGGTTGTTTTCTTTTTATATATTCAATATATTTACATTACAATACGAAAATATCTGTCCGTGGTCTAATATTTATCAAAAACTGCTGTGAATAATTCTTGGATATGATTACTCGATTATTTTAGCATTGTACTTGAGATTTTAAATTATTATTTTTCACCTGTTTATATTATTTCATTAATTTATGTTCACTATATCCTTCAAATTTATGCTTTTAATAACATATGACGATAATCATATCAATTTAACACATACGGTATACACGTGTATATAGCATGTATCATTTTACTAATGTTTTGTGTTTTTAATGAAAATAAAAACAAAGTTCACTACATGATGAATTATTAAAGTAATATAATAAGGAATTTCTGTATTGAAATATAGATTCTACGAGAACTTTGGCTGCGCAACGCCTAATATCGGCGGCCATAATAACCGCCCGCAAGGCCTAGCAGGAAGAAATCGGCGACGGCCGATTGCTTTTCTGCTAGTTAGGTAGATTTCATCTGTATGTGAAAGTATACCTTTTATCTTTTTCTCTAAGTCGATTATTATGATATTTGCGAATTTTTAAAGTTTTTAAACCTCCACCATTTAAAAACTTTTTTTTTTAAATTTTTAACACTACAATAGGTTATTACTGTAGTGAAACAACACAAAAACACCCAGGCTTGAGAAAATCACATATTGTATTATGTCCTCACCGGTAATCGAACCCGTAGCCCCCGGTATGAGAAGCCAGTGTCATGTTCACTGATCTAAGATGGCCGTACTGCCGGATAGGGATGGACAACCAACATTCATGAGGTCAATTTTTCAAAAAGTTTGATCGTATTCCATTAAGAACTACGGAAGGTATCGTTATTATATACTCTAGCTAATTTATTAAGACTATACATTACTGTTTATTTTTTCCATTAAATTTTATAATTTATTAAAGATATATGTACCTATATACATATTTTTAACCGGACTTATCCAAAGAACTATAAAAATATGTATGATGAAATTATCGAGCAAAATAACACAAAAATTACTAAGAGAATAAGGCAGACTTCTTATGCGTTTGAAAGAAAAAGTTGTATTTATGAAATCATGTTTATATAAATTATATATTTTTTTTAATGAAAATTTTTTTTTATTTTATATTTATAAAACATATTAAATTAATCAATTAAAAACATGTACCGAAAATATCTATGTATCGAAAAAATATTTGATTTTCACCGTGATATAAATTCGGATCTTTTCCTATCCGGGGAAAAGTATTACCATTTCGCCATATCAACCATTTACATTTCCGACAAATTTGGAACTTATATTCTGTAGTTTTTACATACGATGCATGTTTTATTCCATGTTTAAAAACATAGATAATACATTTATAAATTTTCAGGATAGGTAGCAAGAGGTAAAATTTCTCTCGAAAATTCCCTAAAACTGTTAATTATTATTATTTTACATAATAATTATTTTGTATATTTTCAGCTACCGATTCTGAACCATTTCTGAAATAAAACTTATTATCGGATCTAGAATTAAATCTATTCCTCCATCGGGGCAATATAAAAAACTAAATCTAAACATAAGTTATTATGAATTGTTTCAAATAGATTAATTTAAATTTTATGGATTCTAAGATATTTAAATATATACCGATATCATTTACAGATAATCCCAAATGTTTATCAAACGTATCATGAAACACCTACCACCAAACATTAAACTTGCATAAATAATATTATAGAGAAACTTCTTATAAATTCAAAATATTGAAGATAATTTTAACAATTCCAGAATATATATAAACTTAATTGTAAACATTGTACTACATTGCAAAAACCGGTTGTAATTTTAATACAGGAGGATATTTAATAATCATGGATTCTCAGAATTTTCGAGTCATTTCACTGGAAAATTAAACTCCTTTTGAAACAAATTTAGTATTATCTATCTTACATACAATGTTACTCTTAAATTAGATATCTTGGAACCGTTAAAGTCAAGTAAAGCATCAAAAAATAACCAAAATATCATAAATAACCAACCGAATTTAATCACTCTACTCTAAAAAAAAACTCAAGAATATGACACTAATTACTTAAGAATCTCAATGTCATTTTCCCATAACGTTCATAACATAACGCCCATGAATCTTGGTATTAATGTATATATTTTACTCACAGGTATTAGGAACTGGAATAAAAAATTCTAATTGAATTTAAGGTTATCAATTGAAACAATCCATACTGGTTTATGTTAAGGTTTATTTTTTTTTATATTGCTCTAATGGAGGAACTGTTTTAGTTCAGAAACTGGTTGATTTAAAATAATAAACTCGTGTAGTTACAAAATACAAAAGTTATTCATATTTATTATTAAGATGTCTAACCTCGAAGCTATTGCTTCAATATAAAAAATAACATCATATTTTTATTAATATTAAACTACTGACATAAGAGAAATATATTTAGTTTCAAAGAAAATAAAAAACACATTTAGGTCATCATTTTCATGTCAAAATGAAAAATTGCCGAAGTAAATTTAGAAATTCTATTTTCTGTTGAAAACAAACTTCTAAGCCCTAGAGAATAGATAATTTATACCCCCAGATTCACGAGTGACAACGTCGCGGGATCCCTTGTTTATCTGAGATTAGATGTTAATGATTTGAAACATTTGTCGACAGCCGTGAAATCCAATCATAAAATGTCAAGAATTGGTTTTATTATTACACCCAATGTAAACACAAATGTCTGCGCTTGTCGTGTCGCTATTTTGAATATTCTTTTATGAACTTGATAAAATAGAACAATCTCAATTAACTGTATCGACGTAGAATTTTAGCCGGCTCTTTCCTTATTGATTAATTGAGTTTGGTTCTAGGTGCATTTGTTCATTAACTAAGAAAGATTGGAGTGTGAAATTTATACCGTAAATATATTATTCATATCGTGTAACTATTTTATTGGTTAGTGCACGAGTATTCTATATTCAATCAATATATCATAAAATTTAATTTATCAAATTGAAAGATACAGAAAAAATCTATTTGTTGAATAAATATTTAGTTACTACCGGTATCTGAATCTGGACCTCATCCTATCCGGTGAAGAGCGTTATTATTTTCACTATAGCAATCTTATACGTTTTGACAAATTTTGAATATATATTGTGTAATCTTTCTAATTGATTAATCTATTACTCCATTTTTAAAAGCAATTAACTTTATATTGCTTTAACTATGTTTTGAAAATGCAACCTAAGAACAAAAATGTACATTATATATTATCATTAATTTTAATAGGGATCTATGTAGGTGTATTATTACATTGATTCAATTATATCATCATAAATTATATCTAATTTAATGTATTAATTATAAATATATACATATAAAATCAATTTTGTCGAAAAATATTGTTTTTGCGCTACCGGGATTCGAACCTGGATCTCTATTTCCAATCCGGGGAAGTACACTACCAATTGTGCTATAGCGCCAGTATTATTCATGACAAATTTTCGAACCTATATGTTACACTTTTTCAAATTAATACATCTGTCGTTCCATTATTTGAAAGCCATCTACATTGTTTTTACGGAATCACAAATAACTTTGTGTAAACCGACTGCAGACTCCAGAATTATCAATTCATTTTTATTAAATTTTGGACACATTGATACAACTTATATTATAAGAATGTGTTTTTAATAATAAATTATATCTTCTTGTAATTATTTGACTTGAACTTATTGAGTCTGGTGTGTCAAGCTTTTCCTATAACACAACTATTTACTTTTGCATGAAGTAAATGCTGAATCGAATCATACATCTTTTGTCCATTACGCAAGGAAGCGGCAGAAATGGAGACACCTCTCTATAAGTATACTAATAAAGATGATTATTATATCCAAAGTGGCACTAAAGCTGAGAGAAGATACTCTGTTTTCAATTTAGTAATGCAACTGTGAACTCGGAGCAACGACACATTTCGTGTCTGTGTACCCATATAATTTCAAAGAACTTCAACTGGAATAAAACTCATTTCCGAGCTAAGACAGCGTCAATAGCAGCCGTATTATAAATTTCAAATTTGTTAGAGAACTCTCGTAGAAAATAAAGTGTTAACATTTGTTCTCGTTTCAATTTCGAAAATAAATAAAACAAACAGTAATTCTCGTTTAATGAAGAATATAATAAATTATTGTTTTACAATATACCTATTCGTATTATATCTGCCATTTAGTTTAGACAAGGGAGAAAATACGGAAATATGTCTCCATTCTGCAAGAACTGAAGATCAAGGATAGACACTCAACCATTTGTCTGAGATGAATCCTTAAATTTTTCTAGCATCTTGCGAGAAGAAAAAGATATCATGTTGTGGTGGGCCACATCAAAAGACGAAGAGGAAGAGAAAGATCCCCCACCCGTTAGAAAAGGCAACAGGCGCTTCTCTGGTGACAACCGTCAGATCTGCAGGATGCCGATAAAAACAGAGGAATATAGTCAGAAATTTAATTTAATTTTAAGTCATAATTTTATTTTTATTTTAAGTAAAAATATCCGAGAAACATTTGCATTGGTCACTAGGCGGTGGAGCAGGAGAGCAATGATGGAGGTGGATATTTATTTTACTTTGAGAGCGCAGATAAAAGGTCGTAATAATTCGATGTCGAATAAAATTGTATTTGTAAAGTTTTTACGTTTTCATCTTTAGTCCTTGGTGTCATAATTTAATTGAAAAATATTTTTGGATTATTTTTTTCATTCAAAAAATTCTTTGATCACGACACTTTAATCTTAGATGTGGATGAGGTAAGTTCTTAGTACATATTTTGATATATATATTATAGATATTTAAAAAAATAATGTAATACTGCACATCGTGTTGAAAGCATGTCTGTCCTCTATATAGTTTTTCATCTTTTAACTGATCTAAACCAAATTTTCTCCGCAAAATATGTGTATTCTCTCCCATCTTCTGGGCTATCCTTCTCCCTCGCCTCCGATCTTCAGTAAAATATAGTCACCCTCCCTCACATTTCACCCTCTTCCTGCCCAAACCAAATTTTGCATACATCGTTACGCTTTAGGGCCTACGCAAAATGGCGGACCGTTAGTTCGCTATCACACAACATTTACAAAAGTCATAAATTAAATTTGATTCGTTGAACTATATGTGAAATTGGCTAATACATAGATATAAAATTAAATGATCATCTCTAAGTCGAACCGTAACAAAATAATTAAATAGAAAATGTATAACAAATCTCATATAACACTAATTAATATTTAAAAATATGTATAATTTCGTACCCCATCTTAAAAATATTACTATGCCTAAAAATTATATATTCGTATATATATGAAACAGAATATAAACAATTTTAAAACTGTACATATACAATTTTGTCCTCAAGAAGTAAAGTTTGAATATAAAGGTCGGTATACATCAATCGGTCAGTCCTTTATGCTAGTTTTTTGATCAAAATTTTATCTGTGAACACTGGACACACACCTTAATTGTTATTTTTGTATATTTGTTAGATATAAATATTTTAAATAATCTAATGACATTATAAATAATGGTAAAGAATTTTTTGTAGTATTTTATTTGAATCGGACAGTCTGGACACACGGAGCAAACAACTAAGAAATCTAGGCTAGTGTGGTATATATTTAAAATATATTTTTAAAAAACATGTATATATACTATACATATTATTAAAGATGGCACGTTCTAGAGCATGGCATGAAAAAAGTATATAGACGACTCGTCGAAATAAATTAAGGAATTATTAATTATTGTTTCATTTCTTTATAATTTTTTGACGTGATAAGATTGCAAAATATAATATTTAACGCATGAACGTATATGTATTTGACTTAATTAGAAAAATCAGAATTATAATTAGAAAAGTCAAACAATGTGGATATATTTCGTACCTCTGAGTCAAATATCTTATACACTGAATTACTCACCGAGGAGGCGCCTATTAATTGATATGATAAGACACGTGTCAGTAATTTAAAAGTGTAATCATTGGCGTGGCGCCGAAGAACCAGTGGGATAGATTTCGGGAAACAATGACTATCATAAAACGTCACAGCGTTTACTTGAAAATATGGTGGTATGTATTATGTGTAACTGAAATAAAACAAGGTATTTATTCTGCAGGCGGAAACGCCATTCTCGATTTTGCCGCCGTAGTGTGCCCATATTGAACATCTTTAGTGTTTCATTTCATTCGACCTCATTATCATCGCCTGTTGAAAGAAACGGAGATCGGCGAACCACCCTTGTTTTCTTGTTTCCTGTACGGAATAAGTACAAAAGGGTGTTTATTTGAGGTATAAAACATTAAAATTAAATAAAACACGTAAATATCGTGGTATTGGCCATAGTATTAGCTTTATTGTAAAAATAATTTTATGCCATTAGTGCTTAAATGTGATTTCACGCATATGGATGCCGCGGCTGGCTCAAATAAACTGAAATCTGAATGTGCAATTATCGAACACTTTTTAGAGCAACTGGTACCGTATATTGGAAATAACGCGACGACTGTTGGCCTCCAAGTTATCAACAGTCTCTAGTTTATCGGCGCAGACTAGCGATTTCATATATCTTCATAGAAAATAATCCAAAGCTGTTAAATCACACGATCTTGGAGGTAAATTCACAGGTCGATTACGCGAAATTATGCGCTCATCGAATGTTTTCTTCAATAAGTTGATTGTGGCGCAAGCTGTATGGGATGTTGCGCCGTTTTGTTGAAACCACAGCTCTTCCACATTAATACCATTCAATTGAGGAACGAAAAAGTCAGTAATCATGGATCTATAGCGCTCTCCATTGACTGTAACGTTCTTGCCGGAATCATTTTTGAAGAAACAACAGCTTCTTCAGTGCGCACTGTACGACATCTCTGCGGAAGCGTATTATCAATTAGAGTATGCGTGGTGCGAAAACGATCCATTGTTATTCGGTTGCTCGGATGGATGATTATGTAGACCGTAAAATGAACGTAGCGCCACTGAACCACGATTTTTGAAATAAATTTGCACAATTTTCAAGCGTTGTTCTGGCGTAAGTTTATTTATGGTGAAATGGTAAACCAAACTGAGCCCAAATCAGCTATCAGCTGTCAAATTGGCTGTAGCTGGAAAAAGTGTTGCCAATTCTAAAAACAAACCTCTAAAAAACACCCTTTACTTATAGTACACTATACTATATGATACTTTGTTATGGTGTTTTATAAATATAATTATTTACTCAATAATTTTTCTAGAGGAATGGAAGATAAATCAGTTTAAATAATATTTCAAATTCATGAAAACATAATCAATATTAATTACACGATCACTGGAGAATCCTTAAAAATATGTATGTATAATATTTTTGTAGATCCTCTGATTTTTATAATTACCTAATGAATTAATTTTTATTTTTTATTTTTTATTAACAAAATTGTGCATTTGATAAAACAATCAGTGTTGTTTGTTAATTTCATAAAATATTGTGTAATTTTTACTTAATGCAAAGCGAATATCCAAGCTGAATTGATTTTAGTGACACCCTGAAAAATGTCGCATATTCCTTATTCAAGTAGGTCTACTGTAGTAAAAAATAAGTTTTTTCATGGTTTTTCCAAGAGCAAATGTGTCAACATTCCTGCAGTTGCCTTGTTCTCGCAGCCTGGGGGTCTTTTTGTGAATGGGTTTGCCGGCTTCTCTATTCACGACTCTTTTAGTGAAACCGGGTCTGATATTACCTGGAACAAAAAGAAAAAACAGCCATTAATGAGAAATTTTGCGATGAAAAACTACATTCCCTGCATCCAGTCGTCGTTCAATCTTATTCAAACCAGATCATTCTTAGATGAAGAATGTCGCTGTATTTACATTTTTTATATTTATAATCAATTTACATATATATTCCAATTTTTAAAACGCTGTATAAATAATACTTAAATCTTTAAAATATATGGATCAGAAATAAAATGAAAATGGCAAAAAAAAAACGTAATATTACGACGTAGGACGTAGGCCCGAAGTACCTCGAACTTTTTGAATAGCTACGGATAAAAATACATCAGGAATCATCGAGATCATTCCATCGGCGAAATATCATATATTGTAAACGCGATACATCTACGGTATCCCACAGAGATTTGCAGAATCGAATGTTATTATATTAGTTTATTCAACTTCAGAACCAGCGAACCGATTAAGTCAGTGAACCGAGTGAAAAAATGTAAAACCTGGAATTTATATTTTATCCAGTGATAGTATTAAATATTACTGCCTTTTTATAAGTAGTGAGAATAACGTTTTTGAATAATCAAACTATGTGAATTACAGCTGTAAATATACGAGTACATGTATAAAGCTCAATTTCACAAATATCAGTTGTGCGCAGCTTGTTTCTTTCATTTGTTATTTGTCGTATTCTGTACGCCGAATGACGAACATGTACATGTCGACCTTTAATATCAAATCTCCAATATGAGAAGGCAAAGTTCTATCAGCGTACATACTCCTATAAAATGGTTTCCAATATGTTGGTTGTATTGAAAATAAAACTATCGCAATTCTTTTATTCATGATTTAATTATTATATGTAGAATAATGTTATGATGCACAAAAGTATAGAGTGATATTCGAATACTTATATATTTAAATCTTTATTTTATTATAAAGTTTATATGAAATGGCTTTTGAAAAAAAAAGATATAATTTCTTACAAACACATCGAGCAGTTACAAACTCTCACCACAGAGCCGAGCATGTTTGTAATAAGAGTGTCTACGAAGCAATGCTTGAAAAGGGCTGACGGGGTGAAAGAGGCTGCAGAGGGAAGAACAGCCTACGCGGCTGTCTGGCGATAGAAGAGCCCTAATACTCTGTCCATTGTTTATCTGTTTCAAAAATCCAGCGTTGGTTGTGGAAAAAAAAAAACGTTTTTATTTTATTTTTGAAACATTTATCATACAACGTAAACTAATTATAATTGTTCATATTTAATTCGTGAGCACAATGTAAGAATAAAGGATATTCAGAATTACAAAAGTTTTGAATGAGAAACGTTTATAAAATACCGTATCTCACTATCGATATAATTATTTATATCATCGACATTTATCTGTGCGATATATATAGTACCTTTAAAGGAATACTTAATGCCTTATAAATAACTAAGAATATCATGTGCAATGCGTATGTAAAATAACCCGAAATGTATAATATTTATTTGATTTAACTTGTAATTGTTGCCAACTTATGTAGGTTGGGTAAATCTCATTTTTTTAAGAGTGAAATGTATGAATTCAAGTGCAATAAGCTGAGAAAGAAAGAGTCAAAAGTAACAAGACGTGATGCTGTAAATAGTTTAAGAGTATTGACGAGTCCATGTGATTTGATTATAATAAATGGTTTATTATAAGAGAATAATGGAGTACATTCTTCGCATAATCATTAAATAAAGAAAATACGGCGATCGATCATCACATTTTTTCTAATAAAATTCAGTTTGTGTACTGCATAATTTTCTCAAAATACTATTAAACTTTTTCCAAAAATTTTGCCATAGATAAATCAAAACGTATCGTCACTCTTGTATATGATATTTTTTTAGAATAAATGTTACTTTTGCTATTACATTAAATAATTATTAATCATTCATTATTATTTAAATACTTGCATTTGATTCTAACAACGTGTGAGTGCAAATTCGAACGTAGGAAACTATTAACTATCGAAGTACATGAATACCTGTCACCGGATCTACTGCACCGCAACTAAATAGCCTCTTATAGGGTTGGAAGACCTGGAGTGCGCGTTCCTACCCGACTCTCTCCACTTGTGGGAAGCTATGGGGAAACCACCCTATTTAACCAGAATACCTACTATTATTGCTGGCGTTATGTTATACGATAAACACTGGGTGTATCATGTATAATAACAATGATATTAATTGTTCGTGTTATATATTGAACATATTTTGTATTTATTTTGCTTAGAAACATACCACAACTATTACATAAATTTTCGAAACAATGTGAATGATTTATTTCTGGTTTCCTTTCAATACGAATAAATCTTTCGCCTTTTACTAAAGAAGAAGAAGAATATGAATGATTTATTTTTGATAAATTAGAAAAAACTTAAATAGGCTATTTAAAATTATTTGTGGCAAAAGACTTACGATACAAAATGTTTATGTTAAATTATTTTAGTTATTTTTTCACAAGTTTTCACTAGCTTGTGAAAATGGATGCTATTTTAATGATATCATAAATATAACTATCTTGAAATATATAATTATATGCGTCTAGTCTACGAACTGCACTTCTTTTGGAGTGAAATACACCTACAAAATTGTTCTCTCTATATTGTCCTCCGAACTCCTCCTAGACCCTTGAAAATCTCTTCTTCTCTAAGGGTTGGTGGAAGAAGGGCCTCATAGCCACTCGAAGGCTTCCCGCCACTCGATAGCACAAGGCTTTTAAGATTTTACTCCACTTTATCATATGAAAATGGAGCAAAGAAAATCGACAGTTTTTCATTTGTTGGTGGTGCCTATTCAAGTTAAACAATAACTACAAGTACCATAAAAATGTATCATATTTTACGTATAGAACACATATTAATATTTACCACTAGAATTGTAAACTTGATTAAACAAACAAATACAGAACGCAAAGAAATATCATTATGCTGTAATGAAAAATAAAATATTTACTATATAATATATAATTATTTATTTATTCTCGTAAGTTGTGAGAAAAATTTAATTAGGTGATTGGCTAGCTATGGAATTGACTTTTTAAAATAATATTCAAACAAAAAGTTCTTCAACGCTACAAAATTAGAAATAAAATAACGAACGCATAACCATAAATATCGTCAATTTAAATATGTCAAAGGTCCAATTAAAACTATCCATTGTCAGTATGAAAGATAGTGAATGAAAACCAAGCATCAGGAACACATGGAAATCGGATCATCACTATATGTACTTATATAGTAATTGCCTACGGGTATTTCAATCACAGGTTCTCACAACTGCTTACTGTATATATTGTTACGTTGCGTTCTGATAACGGCGGATCGAACGCCAGGGCATCCGCCACTGACTAGGCTCAGTGTGTGTGTGTGTGTGTGTGTGTGTGTGTGTGTGTGTGTGTGTGTGTGTGTATCGTGTCGGAATAGCTAACTCGGATGGGTGGAAATGGTCTCAAGCAATAACAACACTAGGTTCAATACATTATTTACATGAAACATAACCATCCCGACACTGTAAGCAAGATAATGGACTTTGAAATCTTCTTTCTTCTAGTTAAACTTTCCTCTTAATAATGTTACCGATTTAGCACACATCGATTTATAACCAGTTTGTCACAGGGTGAAATCGCAACAAATTCCAGGCTGCTTTGGAGTGTTGTCATAGTCTTGATCTAGACCACCACGCTCTCGTATCAGAAATGATCTCCTCCTGAAGGTTACCTTGATGACATCTCGTCACAGTGGAGTCCGTCGAGCCCATCCGTCAGCCATCGCATCCGCTGGTTGTAGCGGAATCTCCTCTAATCCCGCGGGTGAATAAGGCCCATTTTCAATATCTAAATCCACCGCGGAAGAAAACCCTCGTTTGCAATCTTGGTCGCCGCCATTATCCCCACGAAGCGCACGGTGCGCGCTCCGCGCTCCCCGGCCGTTCGTGCGGAAGTCTCTCTCGTCAACAACCCCACTTGCCATCCCATTCGTCTAGCCTTCTCGCCAATCAGACACCGTGTCTCTGGGGGTCGGTATCGTAGGTCGCTGTTGGCTCCGCCGCTCAAATTCAAATGTCACAATATTAAGTGCTTTCTGTTGTGTTTAGCAGTTACCTCTAGAAATAAAAAACCTATGCTGGGACACTTTTTTAAAACCCAAATGAATCTTTTAAAAATAGATATATCGATTTGTTCACGACAATGTTATGAATATTTTAGTTATTGTCAGCACAAAATATTTTACATCATGTATGCAGAGGCTTTTGTATAGCATAAACAATGATAAACCTTACAATAAAACAGATAGCATATTGTACCAAAGCTTTCATACATTTTAAAAATAGAATTAATATTTACACAATTTTCAAATTCAGTTACCTTCGTGCATATAAAAATATGACCATCATGCTCGCCAGGAGAAGGCTTGAACCCCCGACCACTTGGTAACTATACGAGTATTTTATCACGATACCAATTAATTTTCAAATGGATGCAATGTCTTCAACGACATAAACATAGGTAAAACATAAATTGAACTTCTGTCTCGAAACTTGAAGCAACATCACACTGAATTGCTTTGGAACGAGCTGTCATTCGTTATGTGTCTTATCTTATTTTACCTTATATTTTATTTTATTTCATCTTATTTACCTACTAATTTATAACTTAATCGTGAAACCTTTGAGTCGCGAGGACAAAATTGCATGTGTGCATATGCACCTTAAAAATATGTACGTTCTAATCAAATGTTTTACGTACCCACTAATCGATTATTTACATAACAGCATTTTTAATTTAACGATTCACTGGATTTATATCCGCAAAGAATAATTTAAATTATTACCGCTACACTAGCCAATAAAAAGTAAATAATATAATTCTTACTAAAATATTATTAAATTATCTTAATTAAAATTTTTCACCGTTATAATTGATTAATTATAAAATATCATCCCAAAATATTATAATAATTCACAAAAACTTACAAACGTGTCTTCATTATTGGAATAAAATTACACGTATAATTCCAAAAAATATATTCGTCAACTAGCGTTTTAAAAATTACTCCCGCGAGACAGGACCATTTCGAAGTCATGTATAAAACATAAAAATCTTAAAAATTCTCGAAAAACTTTTTGTATGCGTTCGCTCCCTGCGATCTGCCCTTGTTAGCTACCCCCTGTCACGTGGTACTAAGTGGTCCCGGGGCGCGACCATTAGAGCGTCCAGTCGCGCATACGAAGAGCGTCATTTTGGACGCCGCAGACGCTTCCTAGAACAAGGCGTTGGCGTCGCGTCATGCCCTCCTTGTGGCGATTAACGTTATTATAAGTAGCAGTATGATTTGCGGTCGGAATGTGTCTAGAGGTAGGGTTAAAAATGAAATTAATACACTCTACTCAATGCACTTCAGTCAACCCAAAATTAAATACGTTATGATATTGTATAATTAAAATATTTTATTTTATTACAATTATTAAAGATTTTATGTATTACACATATTCTTTTTCATATCATTTTACAACAGTCTACTTCACTAAAGTTTGAATCTAGGTGGTATTTTTTGGTATATAAAAATAATAAATAAAAGAAAATTAATGTAAAACATTATACTATTTCTAACTCACTTGTAATTATTTTTAAATAACAAGTTAGTTAAAAAAAATGGTAGTTCTGGAAAACAATATCGAAATTTCAAACATTTATAACTGGACTAAATTGAGTATTTTGTCAAAAGGTTTGCATTGGATGGATCTTATCTTTTTGAACAGTTGATGTATATTTTTTTGGGTATTTATTCATTTTTCATATCTTCTCCACGGAAGTAAAAAATGATAAATACTTATTTCCTTATATCCTGACATGCGATATTTCTTAAGCAACCCTCGGCTATGAATCAACATTTCTGAACAAATCAGAAAAATCTATTATTATTATTATTTATTTAATTGTTAAAATGTAATATAAACAAATATTTTTTTTAATTTAAGTGGGTAGACGCTAGTATAATCATGATAAATGTGTTGAAAAATTAAGATAAATTTTCTGTTTATTCGTTTGTTGTTTGAAGTATGTTATTCTGGGGCCAATCAACTTAATTTACAATCATATTGTATTCCAACACCCTGGGACAAGAATCCCTACAAATGTACGCGGAATGTCAACCACCGATAAAGGGCCGAACGTCCGTTCAGACACAACGTTTGACCAGGAATATAATACCCCATCCTCACGGACGGTTGATCACATCGGCTATTGACACAGGATCTGTTGTCGCCCAGGAGATGGTTGCGGCAACAAAAGGTTCAATGTAAGTTCACGGAATTAGTCAGATATTATTATCGGCGAGTGTATTTAGACACTTCTGTTTAAACCCGTCAGTGAAAATCGGGGGTCAAAACGAGTCTGTAAAAAATAAACCAATAATAAATAAACGTGCTGATTGATTTTATATTTGTTTATCGTTATCTAGTACAGTTACGTTTCATCAGCTAGCAACCTCACTATATCAAAAGCAGTCATGAAGTGGGTAGTGTTTTTATCATACATCATTTACAATAAATAAATTATTATGTAAATGTAACGTTATGTAATGTAAGAATATCGTAGTTTGTAATTATGTGATACATACTCGAGCAAAAACCCAAAGAGAACTTGCTGTCTCGTTAATGAAAACCTCATTTGCTCAAAGATTTGCATATTTTATAGGACCACGGATATATGATACAATAAGCTGCTACAAGACATGGCACTTCTTTAATTCTGCATGCTTATACATAAATGGTTTTTTCAAATTGGAAAAAGCCAGCAAGAAGAGGTCCTTAGATGATCAAAGTTTTCTTCAATGTCATTCATCTCTGTCCTTATATTTTACCTCGTCCTTATCATATTCTCTTTGTTCTCTGTATGTTTTTATTCTAAATCTGCTCTTAATCTCGTTTTAATTCTGTTTTTTTTTACCATATCTTTATTATGCTTCTAATGGATGTTTATATAGTAAGGATATAATGGATATTTTAATGGATTTTTTAAGGAATATTAAAAACAATAATAAATACCTAATACAATCCATTAATGGCTACCTAATTCAGATTGTGTACTTTATATGCACCTAGTAAGGTAGTAAAAAATATATATAATAAATAAAAAAAACGGGAAATAAAATTAATTAAACAAATAATAGATATCTCATAGAGACGAAGCTATTTTTTATTATATTTAATGGAAAAATATGAAAGTATGGGTAATAACAGAGCTGTCTTCGGCTGGCTTAAGTGATCACTTTATATAAATATAACGTTAACCAATTCTCACCCATTACTCAATCTCCATATCTATCAATTTTTTGTAACTTGTATATATATGTTTATGTGGAAACACTTAGAGTACCACTGCATTTGATATTTATCTCCCTGAAACAGCATATATATCACAATGAGAATCTAGTTATTATTTTTTTAATTGGTTAACGTTATATTTATATAATGTGATAACTTAAACCAGCCGAAGACAGGTCATAAGTCCAGTAATTACCCATACTTCCATATTTCTCCATTAAATATAATTAAAAAAATAGCTTCGTCTCTATGAGATATCTATTATTTGTTTAATAATAGTGCCTTTCTTGGTAAAAAAAAACAGTGTTTGTGTATTCATGGACACATTCAAATATTGCTAAAATTAATTTCACCCATGAAACGTATCAAATACTCGAGTTAGTCAGTTATTTAGTTATATAATAAGCGAAATATAAATCATACTGTAAGGGCTTTGTAATTTTTAAACATACTGTCTAAAAAAACCAAGTAAACTGTTACATCTCCAGCACCTTGGATAAACTGTTACATCTCCAGCAGTACCTTCATAATTTTGGGTAGGAATAGTTCTGACCCATTTCTCCCGAGTTAACGATTTTTTTGAGCACTTGGAACTTGTTCCTCTATACGATTACTGAAAACTGAATCGTTAACAGAAACTTCGACAGTTTTTAACCTTTACCATACCATGATATAAAATACCCGAACGCAGCCATGCTGTCAACTCGTGTTACCGTAAAAAACTGTTAGAAAAAACGTTTTTATTAGCTGAAATGGCTTTAATGGTACGAATTTACTCTAAATATTGATCATTCAATTTTGAAAAAATTATTAATTACATGATTTAGAGCATTCGTTAAGTCCTACACTATGTTTCCTTCCTTCTTATCTCTCTTCATTTAATTAGTGAGAAAGAAACAATTACATTTGTATGTTTGTTGTTTTTTTCACTGTGAAAATAGTGTGTGATCTCTGTCTTTCATATCACAAATTGTATTTTTACCAACGTATTAATTTTACAACGGATTGAATGGAAAAAATAATTGTTATTGTACAATTCTCTTTTCATAATTGGTTTTTCACTAGTCATTCCTAAGCGCTAATATTTTCTTTAAGATTATCTAAAATATGAATTTTATGTTACATGTATTTGCCGAAATATTACAGGTTTAATTATAATGGTAGACCTGTGTTACTGTATGGTTTGAAAAGGGTTAATAAAAAATGCTTATTCGCCTTTTTGATTTAGTTGGCTCGCATCGTTATAACTTATGTAACATTTTTATAACAATTTTAACGGTTGAAAACTTATTTTTATATAATACACTGCGTATAACACAGCTGGTGCACAATATTTTAGGAGTAGACACATTAAAAATATAAGTCGACAACGCTCAAGATGCATGTGCCTAATTTCAACCATGTCAGAGATATAAACAATATAAAATAGTCACAGTTATGCAATCAATCAATATATAATTTCAAATTAATTTCAAATTACATATTGAATATAAAAAAATATATCATTGAACATCGAATGAACTTATGTTATTTTTTAATAAAATGTTTATATATGATATAATAATATATGTTTTATTTTTGACACCCTGAAGTGATTTTTCTACAATGTAACCCATTTTTACACGATATTCTGTGGAACGTATCCACCGTGTAAAAACAAAATAAAATACGTATAAGTGGCTATGATCTGTACAATATTAAATAAAATGAAAATTTTCAAATGTCTAACAAAGCTTTAAATCTATTGAAAACTTAAAAATTCGTATATTCTTATATTTCTAGTAAGTGACAAATCGTGTTTTATTCTAATAGCCTCTATTTCAAGTACTCAAAAGTATATTTGAAATGGAGGCTATTAGAGTAAAACACAATTTATTGAAGGCATTTTCATTCGCGTGGATAGTTGTTATTTGAGATGACAGTCTTCAGAATTCGTAGCGAATACAGTATTATTTTTCTAACTTCACTAACATTAAGTTATACGGGATGGGACATAAGTTTTTGCACTTTTAAAATCGCTTCTGCGCGAGAACCGCGCGAAGGATGGGCACGCGGGCAATAGCAGGCGGATGTTTAGTCTTCGAAAATTGTGTCAGAATAGATTTCTTCAAGGAGGAACAATGTGCATTCTACGTAAAACAGTTTTACAAAAACAACGATTTTTATGTAATTTTTCGAGATCTGTTTCGCGTACACTAGGGATTACACAGTGTGAATCAATGTCCAAGTATTTATTTAATTAAATCGTGGTTCAAGAAGTTCGAGGAGACTGGCTCAACGCTAAATAAGAAGAAAACCGGGCGGCCACGAAGCAGAAGACGCGAAGAGAATATCGCGCAAGTTAACGAGTCTGTACGAGAAGATCCGGGTTTGTCGACTCGCAAGCGTTCTGCCACTATGGAGATACCAAGATCAACATAAATAATAATACATAATAAACCAGCCACAGTAACCCAACATAAAGCGAATATTCGTCAAGAAGAAGCTAAAACCCGCGCGCTTTGTGTTATAGAATGTTTCAAAACCTAGGTGCAAGATTCGAGGAATGCCAGCAGCGGGATGGTGGACATTTAGATGACATTATGTGATTATGACGATATGATTTTCCCAATTATGATCTTTCAGTGAAATAAACATTCATTAACATGCGACCTGTAGTTTTTTTAAAATAGATTTTTCAAAAGTGTAAAAACTTATGGCACACCCGTGCCGAACGATCAGATAAAAATCGTTATTTTTGTTAAAATGTTTTACGCAGAACGCGTGTTGTTCCCCCCTAAAGCGATTCATTGCGACAAAATTTTCAAGGAACAAGCTCTCGCGCGCTGTCGCCCGCGTGCCTCTCCATTTAAATCATTTAAAACGTATGTCCCACCCAGTGTATATTGAGCGTTAACTATTGCAACATAAGTTACATACACATTAGTAACAATTATTACAATTCTACGACATTTAAACATGTTATTCAAACATTGAAATATTCTTTAACGTTTGTAGTTATGTATTATAAATAGTAAGTATATAGATGCCCATTATGGCAGATGATTAAGACTAAAAATATATATCGTAAAAACTACACCGACAACTACCCATTTCTTGGCAATTATTTTCTGTCATTTGAAAATAATATTAAATTATAACAACTGATAAAAATAATTCTTATAAATGCAAAATATCAAAAAATCTGGACAAAAATGACTTAATAATATTGTGTAGGATTAAATATAAAGGCAAGAGTGATTATATTTAGAAGATTCTAGTATATAAATATAAGAAAGCGTAATATACTATCTATATGAAATCACATATTGCACAAGTCTATTCGTTTTCTAAAAAAAATTCTCAGATGCTTAGTTATTCATGTACGTACATATTTAATCACTTATTTAAACATAAAATCGGCGTAGCTATTGAAGGGTTAAGATAGTGGACAGAGCACAAGACAGGGATGTGAAAACATTTTCAACCCCTAACAGTTCTGGATCCGATTAACCTCTGTGTATATTTATTTAGCTGAGTGTTTGGAGAAAGCCCCGAGTCACTTTCGTAACCGTGTGTCCACAGACATAAAGATTAGCAGATTTTATCTAATCTGTTATTCCGATAAATCGATAAAGATTTAAGATTTTTTCAAAATTAAAAAAACTTTACATCATTACGTCATTTACTAATTGTTAAATTACATAATATCCATTGTTTGATACTTGCCTATACAAAAATAAACGTGATTAATTATTGTTGATCATGTATTTAATTGTCGTTATTCGACTTCTATTGTGGTCCACTGATTTGTACGCTTAGTAAATAATATTTATGTTATATCATAATTGCACTCGGCCAGCGCGACACGCAGTGTCACCCTAATGACCCGTGGAATGAGACACGATGAGACAAGCCTAGGAGATTTAGTTGAGGTAAATTTAATAATCGCATACACGAGTTGAGATTTTGATCTGGAGTTTAACTCAGAGATTGGTGAGATCAACACGTGTATATATCATTCGATTTGGCAGCGAGATTCGACACGTGCACACAATCATCACCTAGAATGATAGATACCATCACGCTGTTTCCCCGCGGATGTAGGTAGAGATAATAGAGTGCCACACTATTCTGTCCTGACAAATAATTCTCCCCTCGTCCAGATTCATACATCTTCACATACATGCTCGCCAATTATTGTGGCTTCTAACAATACCATCTTCCAGTATCTAGTTTACTTGATCGTGCCGAGTCTTCCGCGGACGTACTCTATTTCTGGTGCCTTCAACATCTATCTTGCTATTCTCTCCTCATTCATTCGTTCCATATGACCAAACCACCTAAGTGATCTTTTCTTAATCGTACTCACTATACTAAGATCGGCTTTAAATTCTTTTCTTATTTCTCCATTCTAGCTACAACTGTCTGTTATAAAAAGTTAGACTAACAAAAAACATTAAATTACAAATATATATTATGATTTACTCAACGAACTCAATAAACAAACAGTCAATGGACTGACATTTGACGTTTGACGTAGAACATGCACGACAAGTAGCGCTGTTCGAATCTCTGAAACTATACTGTGGACTGAGAAATCTGGAAAATTTGTCTCCAAAGAATCTCATGGGAGCACGATCCCCGTGTCAAACATCTCAGATATCTAGAGATAAAAATCGCATCTGTAAATACGGGCCGAAAAGATTGCTTTGATCGAGATTTGCTGTTTCCTGATCAGATAGCCAGCTTCCCGCTTTCACGCTCTTCTTTCTTCGCTATCTGACAAAATAGAATAAATATAAATAATTAGAAGCATTAGAATAATTAGATTAGATAGATAATAATTAGAATTAGAAGCATTCAAAATATATGGAAATCCTCAGATTTCCAACGAATAATGTTGTCTTTTTTCATCTCACGCAAATAAAATTGTATAGCTGTCCCAAATTATAGTTATAAATATAAGTTGTTGAGTTAAATTCTTAAATTGATAATGCCCTTGCAAGGCGAAACGCGTATCAAGTAAATTAAATGAGTAGAATCAAAAAACAAGTGTTTTACTTTCACATATGTGATTATAGATTTCTCCAAATTTACCTCGGAAAAAGTAAATATGAATTATTGTATTCGACATCTGGTAGGAGTGGTAGAACTGGCTCCACGACAAAATTGAACGTAAAATAAACTAATGCACAAATTATTTTCTGCGCATTTCTCGTCGTCAAAGCAGTAAATGCCTCACGAGAAGTATATTAAGCTAGTTTTTGCCATTACATCTCAATTTCATTAACGTCTTGAGACGAGAAACGTTGAAATGTAAAATCTAAATATCTTCGAGCGCCGACGCGGAGATACGTCCCTCAATATTGGCACGTAAAAAGAAATTTCCATTGGAATAGATATCGAAAGAATTTCTGAGCACCGCCGAACATGTCCTGGGGACCAGCGGCATGTCGGTGTGTACATGCGAGTTTCAGCCGTAGTTTTCGTTATAAAAACACCACGCAAAAGGAAAGAAATTCAACCTTTTTATCGCCTGCTCACAAAAAAGTGATGTAACGTCTTCGAGAAAAGTGTTTGAAAATGAGGGTATCTCCAATATTTCTCTAAAACACCATGTCCTGATGAAGTCCTCACTTTGGCCCTATCAGCTGAATGTTTTTTCATGTCATATGAAAAATTCAGAGACGTAATAATATTCGTGGAATTCTTTCAAACCAAAAATATATCTCATATTTACAAATTCTGCAAATTTACTTAAAGAAAATCGTAACATTACAACAACTTATTAATTAAACTTTGCATGAAACATAATGTATTTTAGTATCTAGCACGCGCATTCAAGTATTTCAACTGTTTTTTTTTCGTATTCAATTATTGCATTTTGTTTTTCAATATCTGTAATTTTTTATAAAATTGTATTTTAAAGACTTTTGTAAAATTGTTTTACAGAATACAATTTTCTTAGACGATTTCATTATGCATATAACTAGTGTTTTAAATTCACTCTAGCGTCGCTTTTTTTGAACTGGATCATCTTCCATTTTAATCAAATACCACAAAAATAAAAAGGTATTTCTAAAATATAACCTAAAACTTATTCAGGTATAATATATTAATAACATACAATTTATTTTCCACTTTAAAAGTGTACCTTCAGAATAAAAAGGCCATATACGCAGATATAAAAAAAATTTAACACATCGCTCCAATGTAATGTATCAATTTCCTTTCCCTAAAAGTTCAATTTTCTTACATAAAACATACAGAAAAAATTCCTGAGATATTATATGATGCTTTTGTAAAAATAAATTATAATTGTGTCTGGTTATTTTTTCTGGTGAAATAAAAATGTGTGTGAAAATTTTGTAATTAATTTATTATTAATTATGAATTGATTAACATAATACCTTCTCATTAAATTACGTAACACGAATATGTCACTGATTTTGGAACCGTGAGAGATCCAAAAATTAAAAAAATATATAGATGTGATGTAAAATAAGTAAATAACACTTTTATATTTTAAAAAAATGTTACATAGTTTTTCCCTTCAGTTACTTGTTGAATTAAATAATCAGTACCATATTCAATATTGAACTAGTTGCTACGGGAGTAGGCTACCCAGCAGCCTCTAAAATATGTACCTAATATACCAATTTTTGTAGTCACGCTACTGTTTAAACGTATGATTTAATAAATTCAAAGGACAAAACTTTGCATTACTCTTGTATTGAATCAAAAGGACTTCATACACCCTCAGAATAATACTTTGACAACTATTGTCTGTGCAAGGTTTCTAGTCCATACGAAAATGATCCATGTGATGTTCTCTTCGCGTAGAATCGTGGACTGTTTTCGCCCTGCGACACAATTTTGATGGAATGCGAAGGGTTAAAGGTAGATATAATGCACGGAGCATGTCCTATCAGCATCTCCCCTCGACAGAAGCATCCTTTGTGCGGTTGATGACATGCTAATGACCAGGCGAATTGAAGGCGGGCGGTATCTGGGCACCGGAGCACCTATATGTAGAGATGCTCGCTTTGTCGAAGTTGGCAATATTCATTTTTTAACTGAATATTCAATTATCATCCAAGAAAGCAAAAAAGCACTTGCAGACAAGTGACGCAAATCATGCAGTACTGTCATAAATATTTTTTCACAAAACTCATTAAGGAAAACCCATTTTTGTTATGAAGTTGCATTTTCAGAACATAGATCTGTGGTATTTAATACAAATTGAATGTAGTAATAAGAAATATATACATGTAAAATCAATTTTATAGAAAAATATAGTTGTTACTACCGGGATTCGAACCTAGATCTCTTCCAATGCGGGGAACGTGTATTAACCGATTATGCTATACCAATACAGTGCTTTGACAATAAATGTATATTACACTTTTCAAATTAATACATCTATCGTTCAATTATTTGAAAGTCATCTACTTTGTTTTGTTCTGAATAATTACAACTTCACAATAAGAATGTGTTCTTCTAAATAATGAAAAGTATTTAGTTACTACCCGGATATTTATATAACTAAATATTTTCACGAAAGATGGATTTATTCCGTATATCTTTCTAGATAATTAATTTATTTTGTATTAATTATAATTCATATACTGATTAGTTATGTTAATTTATAGTTGGAAAATCTATTCACTCAAATGTTGTATGTCATTTAAAACTTTTGTTTGCCTATACAGCCCCTTTTATATAGGTTAAAAGCTCTAAAAATGCCTAGAATAATGTACATATAAGTCAACTACATGGTTAAAGCTTCAATTATTATTGCGATAGACAATTATTGAAGTTATTAAATTTGACAAAGTTTAGTGAAAAGTGTTTCATCATAATGGCGTCTACGAACGATTTGAAATATGTTCTTCGCAAATGTGGTGTACGAGGGAGACGAACATATAACTAAATATAATTTTACAATAAATAATGAATGCTTAGAGCAAAATAATAGTGAATTCGGTCAGTGTATTTTTTACGATAAGATAGAAACGGATACTGAAAGGATGTTGACCATAGACATAAATTGAGTGTTGCTATAAACTTTTTGAATTCGAACTATAAATCCGGATCGATAGGATTTAAATGAACGAATTGCGCGATCTCCGGGTCGCGCGTCCCACGGAATGTAATACGACAATTCCAATTATAAATCGGAATCACCGCAAGGTATGGGAGGGAAATAGGGAAACCTTGGTACAGGATGAGGTATGTGAGGGAATAGGGGTTCTAGTCGAAGGATCAGTGTTTTCAAGAAGCAGGATTCGAAAGGACTGCTCGTCTTACCTTCTATATAAATGACGGCTCCGTAATCCCCGCAGTCACCGCCGAGATCACACAAATGGCACGCGGATGAGCCTATCTCCGATCCCACTTGAATACGGCGATGTTACAAGTTCACTCACGGCACACAAACAACAAACAATACGTGATCAAAACACAATATCACAAAATACAGTGCTGGTGCACTGGAGAAGAAAGTCCACACCACGAATGCTTTCGCGATGTTAAGATCAAACAAATATCGGTCAAGTTAACGTCAAGGTCACAATTCACGCTGACAAGACGAGCATGAAAAAGGTATAGGTGGGAATTTGGATGGATTTAGAAGATTAAGAAGGAGTCTCTAATGCTCCGTATCCTCGAGACACGATGGGTTTTAACCCAGATTGAGATTTAGATCTATGGATGAAATAATCAGCTTGAGATTGGAATAAAGTAATAAAAACACGAAACCGTATATACGGCGTTAGTTTTGACAGAAAAACTCAACCCGTATGAATAAAAGTCACCTAGAACCATAAATACCCGCAAACTGGAAAGTTTGACAAATATAAGGCATTAAATTACAATCAATTAACTGTTGCTGGGGAGATTCAAAATCACCCAACTAACGAACGGATCATTAATGACCAATGTCATTTGACGATTTAAGAGAGATGGTGAATCCATGTAACGAGAGTTGCCTACAAAAAATATCACGGGATCATAATCCCTGTCTCGATTGTCGATTGTCTCGAGTCAAAAATCTCATTAAAACTGCATCGCGTATGTGACAAATACAAGACGCGGGTGTCTGAATAAAGGACATCCGCGAAACGCGTCGGTCATAGCTTCAAGAATTGACGCTCGGGAATGAGGAATTTCATTAAGTGGGCAGGAGTGCTACGCTACCCTAGGAGCCACCAGCATTACGAAAGTACATGCTAACTGTGTATATTAAATGATATGTTTTTCTAGGACGATCGTGAGTGCCTCAGGCCTTCCGTGGTCCGCTCGTTAGCGGCCGATCCGGGCGACGGGCGCGCGGTAGCGTGGCGCGCCGGTAAATGTTTACCTTACAAATCACCCGCAAAGGAAACCGGCGTGACACCAAAATAAAATTACGCTCTGCACGGCGACAAATTGCTGATTCACCGTAAACCGGTTCACACATTTCCATTTCGGTTGAAAAGAAGCCAAATGAAAACCGAGGAAATAGTCAGTTATTCGCTGAATCGACAGGCGAGGGAAAACATTCATCCCTCTTCCGCACGGGGGCTGCTCATTACATCTCAATACCGACTAATTCATTAAATTTTATCCTATGTTAGTAAGGGACTTGAGTTGTTGATGGTTTGCCACCTTTTAAGTTTATTCTACACCCTGGGTCTTTTAAGTTGTTAGGTACATTCTACACCCTACACCCTGGGTCTTTTCAACACTTAGTTAAACTATTTTTCCTTTCCAGTAGACCTTTACACAACACCCTTCCATCCACAGAACTTTGTGTGCGTTTAAATTAATACCTAATTTTTTACTAACGAAATACGTGAAATCTATTCCTTATTTATAAACGCAACAGCCCATGTTACGTATTCCTAATAAATTAAGTTAATTATTATTCTGTAGGTGAACACATATACATTCGTACTTGTTCATTCATTCATATTATTTTTAATTATAGTATATTATCACCAGCTTTTAGTTTATTCACACCCCCTTAGCCTATCCTCCCCAGTACATATTGTTCCTTTCGCTCGACTGGTTGTCCTTTTGGAGGTCAAGGAGAGAAAGTGTTCTCATGTGAATTTGTGTTGAATCACTACTTTGCACACACCGCTGTGATATTGTTGTTTGTGAACGTGACACTCATCAGAGTTTTTTGTCCTGCATCATTTACTACATTGGGTGTTCTTCCGGAAGTGCAACGTGACGCCGTCATCAACCAGGTGAGTCGAGCTGTCCTTTGGTTCCCGTGAGTCTATCCTGGTCCGCTAACGAAGGTACTCCATCCACCCAAACCCTCATTACTCATTCCTCAATCCCTATTTCCTATCTAACCCATCCTTCCATCACCATCATCCACCATCATTTTGGTGACCGGTGACTTGCCTCGGTCACAGCCCCTATAATCATAAATACGAAATGTATACGCCTTGAACATTTTTTGCAGATGCTTACGAAATGCCTTAATCGTTCATGCTTTTCTTTCGACGACTATACACAGATTGTATTCTGAAAATTTACAGGACACGGGATTGCCATAAGAAGACATGGAAGAGCAGTTATAGGGGAGTTTTATTATTTCGTCTCACGTTCCCGCTGGCTTCGAAATACTCTGTAAAGTGTCCAGCCACATCAGTTAAATCGACTTCAGAATGTTATAATTTCGACTGCTTCGATAGATACATCGACAGATTCGATAATTCCAAGACATAAAAAACTCGCTTAAGTGCTATGAACCAACTTACGAGAATGAACCAACTTACGAGCATCAAGCAAGCAACTTTAATTATGTTGGTTAACACTCTGGTCTTTCCAATTTTCATGTAGGGGACTTGGACCGCAATAGCGATAAGCGTAAAATATACGCCTTCGAAAATCAATTCTGCAACAAATCCAACCACATCAAGCCCCTATCAACTGCCTCGATCAAAAGATTTTTCTAATTCTTCGGCCACATTGTGTCAGATTATCCTGGACCATAACTATCACAACTTTTGATCAAAGAAGACCTGGAAGACTATAGGAGGAGTGTCTCAAATAAAATTTACAGTAAACGAAACATATTTAAATCTAAGATGAGACCATTAATATGACCAACGTCACACCGCGGCGAACCCCAGAAACTTTCAGCATCATTGTTCCAGATGTGTTGAAGCTGTCATCCAATGAGTAAAATTATTGTTTTGAGTTAAAAATAATAATCTTATATAATTTATTTATTATCTCAGTGAACTAGAAGTCAAGGTTAACAGGTATATTATATTTTGGTACCAATAAGTGTATTGAATTTGATTTTAACTAATTAAATTGTTTGTGACTGTTATACTTTACGCCATTTTAATTATTTTACTTTATTTCATTTGTGTACTAGTTTTCTCAACATTCTGGGTGTTAGTTGTCACATTAGACGACTAGCCCTATCAATATTAAAGTTACGTAGGAGTTTTTTTTTAAATAATACAAATTATTAAATAATAAACTATTATCAGACTATTATACCTAGAGATGAAAAAATGCTCACAAATTTTTTTTATGATGCACGCCATAAAAGAGAGTTAAACCAGGTAAATATTTGCGCAGTATTGCTAAGGATTTTAATGTAAATTATAGAACCGAAAAATAATGAATATAATTAATAGGTACTATAATAATTTTACGACTATTATTTTAAAATATTTCAGAAGTACTTTTTGACAACGAGAGAATGAAAAGTCGGTAGATAAATCATCTAAAAACGGAAAATATTTATTTGCAAGGTTTCTGACTCCCAATTCATTTATTCGAGAATATCGCATTGGTGCATTGGGAGGCTAGGCTGGCAGCCCGCCAATAGATGCATTTCGTAATTAGTTTTATCCTTTCTTTCTAAACGCGTCAACTCAATACTGCTGTATGTATTGCTACTTTTAAAAGATGCACCGTGTTGTCAAATAATAGGATGTGATTCATGATATAACTAATATTCAAATAATTACAAGATGCTTTATCTAAAAACATGTGAAGAATCATGTTAGAAATATAGAATTACATTAGCAACTACTAGATAAGATTCGCGGCCAATAGTGACCACTCCGCGGACTTCGGTAACGGCTGCGCAGTCAGGGTCTCAATAAAAAGCTATATTTCAAACAAAATAACCAAACGAACGTAAATAAAATCTCGATGTAATTAAAATTATTCCACCTGTAAGTTATCTGTCAAAACGATCAAATATGACTATTCTATGGTATATTATAGACAGTATAGATAAGAAAAGATGATAGATGTCATGAATGTTTTTTCTTACTCATAATAATGACAATGTTTACTTCATTTCAAATAGAATATACTAATATATTTACGTAGGTACTGTTATTAAATATATAAAAAGAAAACATTTTACTGAAATTAATTATAATATTCACATTTTTGTTGTAAATACTTATTTTGCACCAAAAAATTATATAAATATATATTATATATCTATTGATTTAAGATTACACCAAGTATGAGGTGAATTACTCTGTTAATTACCGAGTTATCGAGATAAATGTTAATTTGGGGGATTTAGGATCCCCCGCTTCGGCAATGCTGGGTTAATCTTTTAAATACCATGAGCGCGTTAACACGCCAAACTTTGTAGGTTGCGCCAATATATAAGCGTATTAACATACGCTTTCGGACCTTGCAAACTTGCCGGGACTAAAGTCATATTTTTAAATCATTTTGCTACTTGTAGATGATAGGTCTCAGATTTTGATAGATAAGTCAAGACCCTAAAAGCCTGGTCTTACCCTATGTGGTATCTTCCATTTCATATAGAGTTGGCAGTTAAAAGGTTAAAAATCACAATGTTTTCTTATAAAATGATTGCGTGATATAAACAATGCTCTATATTGAATATAATATGAAATGCCTATTTTAGTAGAATAGGCAACGAATGAACATTACAAACGTGTGTACAGAGTCATTTCAGCCAAAACTCATGTACCATCCCGTGCAATCCGCCTCATAATGGGGTACATTTTTAAAGTCCAGTAAATACCACAATTTTTATGTTTTAATGCCCTCTCTCTTTGGTACAATATCCGCACGTAATTGGCACTAAGCCCCAATACAGCACGAAAAGAACAGGACAAATGCAAACTGATTTCAGACTAGTCCTATTTGTAGAAAATATCTGTTAAAATTTATTATTTCTCAAACACGCACATCAAATGTACATCGCAAATAAAACGTGATGGAATTTCTGTAAATAATTTTAGTTTACGGTGTTGTTATTTTTTGCCCATCCGCTGTTCTATATCTATATACCTATATATATATATATATATAAAGAATAGTGTATGTGGTTGTGTTTGTTTTTTATACAAATTTACAGTTTTATTTCGAGCTTGATGAAATTTTGCACACTTGACCTTAAAAATAAGAGGAAGATCACTATCTACATGGGATTTTAAAAAAACACTTCTATCTCCCTGCTCACCCCTTAAAACAGATTTTCGATATACCTTGATGTAATTTTGCACACTTGACAATCAAAATAAGAAAAAAATTACTGTCTACATGAGATTTCGAAAAACAACCCCCATCCCTTAAAGCAGAACGTTGGTACTTTTTGATGAAATTTTGCACACCTGTCTTTTAAAATAAGAGGAAAATAACTTGTGACATTTCAAAATAGCGCAGCAGACCGAGCGCTATTATACTGATCCAAGTGGCGGGGGGCGGAAAGAAAGAAAAAGCGGAAAGAGAAGAGGGGACTTGGACTCGAGTTGGCAAAGCAGGTGGAACGTACCGAACGGTGCTCTGCTGACAATATGGAGAGATTTGGAAGAAGGAATTATGAAATGCGGTGGATATGGGAGATTTGAGGTCCCCGATCCATCCGCATTATGGACCCATCCCCTGGTTAGAGGCAGAAAGAGAATCTCGACTGGTAGTTGTGCGGACCGGCGGGGTAGAAATGGATGGCGAGAGATAATTTTGGCATGGCTGTCACATTATCCATTCAACATTCAAGTAACCTTTCAACCTTGTAATAACCATAGGATTAGTGTCAAATTCACAACAGACTGAAGGAAAGAATGATGACAAGTGAAGAAAATAAGTCGGGCAAATATGTTGTCGGATATTTGTTGTGATCGTGAATAAATTGTGTTACGTGTTTCATGTGTAAACCAAGTTTTTCATTTGTTTAAGACTATTCCCATCCATCCGAAACAGCCACACTGACACATTGCACTAGAGACACCCACACACTGAGCATAACCGGTGGCATGATGCACTGGCGCTCGATCCACGCATTGCGTAACAAACTATCTACATCTGATTACGAAAAAAAACTACCCCCAATCCCCCTAAATGAAGCCTCTTCACTCAACGAAAAGCCCGGGCAATGCCGGGTACTTCAGCTAGTTTTAAATAAATATCATTGGACCATCACTATTGGATGGGTATATCATATGGATGTATCATTCATGTTACTAGTGATGTTATTTTAACTAATCTATTTTCTCGACTACTATATAGAAATCTAATCATATTTTCCATATTTCTGCATCCATGTTCATTTGAATCTTCTTCTTTCGCATGTTTGAAGTGATCGTGACTTGATAAAACATGTCATCGTCTGCAATAGATATTTTTATAAATCTAACGATTTTATTAAGACTACGTAAGAGAAATATATGAATCATTATCAACATTTTTGGAGTGAAAAACAAAAAAAAAAAAGTACATTGCGCTTTTTAAAATCAGCATTTTCTGAATGAAATTACTTTGTAATTAATCGCTAGTAAAGAGTGTCCACTCTCGCATCCATCGCTGTGGGCTTTGCGGTGGACGAGAGCAAGACGGAGGCAGCGCCGACAATGATCAACAGATCGTGATTTCTCAATGACGACTAATGAAATTTCAAACCATCTCAACGGGGGCAGCCGCCACCCTAGGACTCCAGAACTTCGGCACTCCAGGCCACTTCACATAGACGTGTCCGTCAAATATTGACACGACAACCACTAGATGTGCGAAGTGGACAAGTTTTTGAGCATACCCGTGTGTTTATTGTGCGGGATAAGTAAATATATCGGGGTGCTCAGGCAGGGGTGTACTGTGCAGGAACATATCGTTATCATTGGGCTATTTATTTATTCACATTAAATTGATCAGATCAATTACAATTGAACACGTAAATAATTATCTAAAAATTATAATAGACAGTATATTTACATAATATTTGATATTCTATAGGCCAATCGATCGAAGTAAGTATCTAGATTGAGTTAACAATTATTCCATTGTAGATATAATTTCATTTCATTCTGACGAAGAGATACAAAAACTATAATTCAAGGAATATTTCAGAAATGTTTCTATACATTTTTTCATTTCGAGTTCATGGTTTTTCATTGAAAACAGGTAGAAAGCTGTTTGGGTGGAAACATTATTTTTTCACAAACTATGTTAAGTGCAATAAAATAAATACCATGGATTAAAGAATTGAAGAAGAAGAGTTGAAAACTATTTATAAGAGTCTTTACTTTCTCCTAATACATTTTATATCTACTTTAAAATGTATGTATATTAAAATTAAGATTCCAATAATTCTGTACTACTAAACATTGTAAAAGCTATTGTATGCTTGTAACCGATTGTTAACCTTGTCTCAAATCTCAATATTGCCTATATTTTTTCTAGTGGTATAGGCGCAGTACGACAAGAATTACATGTAAAAAATTGTGTAATTATAAATAAAAATAAATAATTCCAGGATTTTTTGACAAGAAATAAATATTACATTACATGAAATTCAGGAGCATTGGTGTCGAGTGTTATGGCTGCAAAGTATTATACAATATTTTATTCAATGCCCTGCCTACTACACTAATATTTTACTATATACATATAGTGCTTTTCCGGTATAGTAGCTAGTGCAAACATTATGATCAAAATAAAAATAAATGTAATTAAACAAAATTCTGATAAATAAGTCTCATTACATTTAATATTAGATATATATATACAAAGTATGTAATAGTTTAAGTAACGATAATTAATTTCAATGTATACTGTTGCAGTAATTTTAAAATTAATAATAAATAAGAAAGATGATAAAAAATATTGTGAATATTTTTGAGCTCGTTGCAAATTGTTTTAAATAATCGACGAAGATTAACCGATAGCTGACGCCTGAATTAACAATTCATTTTTATTTTAAACACAATGAACACATTCTTATTCCTAATAATATAAAGCTGTTTTCTTTTCTTTTAACACTTATAACCATAATGATAATATTTATTTTCCAAAAGATATTTTTGTTTACTTTTAATAAATTACCTCTTATTTTTAATACTCATAATCAGTGAAAATACGTGATTTTTAGAATGTTTCAAATAATTGCCATTAGTTCTAAAATAAGCCTGCAAAATAAAAAATATCTTTTCTATTTCAGTTTGCCTCTGCGCTGTCGTGGTAGATGGGATGATGAGATGAGATCAATCAGACGATGAGATCAGCTAGTTTCGGCCAGTAGACTTCCTGAATATCTAACTAATATAGCCGTTAGACAAACCCAAGAGAATCCTGCTAAAGTATTTATTTAGAAAGGTGTTTCTACCTGGGTTGTATCAGAAAAAAAAAATTATCATATATTTTTTACTTAATTTAAGTCCATTAACAAAATTAGTTAACAAAAAATGTTTGCGGTATTAAAAATGAAAAAATAATCGAGTAATATATATAGCGTACATAAGGCAAATTACGTTATCTTCTTGGATAATGAATATATTTGTTAATTGGAAATGAATTATTTTACATCGTTGATCGGCGACTATTTTATTCTGTTGATATGTTTTTTTGATAAAGCTTATATCCCAATCTAATGACCCGTATCCGCGATGATTTCTTCATGAGACTTTGATCTCTGAGAGTATGTAAAGATACGTGTGTACTGAATTTTATTTTAATCTGCGTGCAAAACACGCGAGGTGATGATCCATAAATTGTTGTTTTTCTCGCTGATTAGAATGTTATATCTAGTACACGCGTACCTTTATAAACTCTCATTGATAAATCATCATGGACATGAAGCCTTAAGGAAATATAGACAGCATCCATGACCATACGCAACTCTGTTAATACTTGGCACTCTCTCAGTACAATACCTAGTTACATATTTCTTCAAAATAATATATGGTATAATCTAAAATTTTGTTATTATAGATGGCATAAGTTTCTATGTGTCTGACAACTAGCTGAAACAGCTGCACTCTACCTAAAACACCTGTAATATTGATTTTTTTAACTCCCAATATTCAGAATAAACGTGCCAAACTATTAAAAGATCTATTTCCATGTTGAACCACATTAGGTCAGTTAAATGATTGATTTCAATTATTTCCGAAGGATTTTATTTTTTTCACACTTATCTTTAATAATGTTTTAGTTTTAAACCACTTTATTATACACATATTCTAAAGTCAACTAGTTTCAGTTGGACCCAACCTTCTTCAGGACAATATTATATATACACTGATGTTTGAAACTAGTTGACTTTAACATATATGCATAATAAAATGATTTTATAACTAAAAACATTATTTTATTTTATTTTAATTACAAGCTATGTGTTTGTTTTCTTTCAAAATTT
This sequence comes from Eubasilissa splendida, assembly GCA_031772225.1. Lineage (NCBI taxonomy): Eukaryota > Metazoa > Arthropoda > Insecta > Trichoptera > Phryganeidae > Eubasilissa > Eubasilissa splendida. The sequence continues at coordinate 11,110,881 of CM062850.1, read as the reverse complement.
ATATAAGATTTTTTTATGTACGATTAATGAAATGTGATTAAATAAAGAATACAACACTTAAACCATTAAAATTACACGGTAATCATTTTCCAGATTTGGAATCAAAATTTATGAACATTCGTAAAATACGTATTATTACATGATGACTAGATAAAAACACATCATGACAGAACATGAAATTGTGATAAAATAATGAAAGAAATTTTGAATGTTCAATGAAATTTTCCAGCTTCAAAAGTCTTGTAAAATGTGTGCTAGTTATTTCCAACAACTTCGTTGAATGATAAATATGCTGGTAATGAAATCCAGACGGGCGACACTATCACGTATTCTAACTATCTGAATCAAATCAAAGGAATATCACCACGACCGCATTTTAATGGCGATCTTGTGTATAATCCTTACATTTTCATTCCGACACATCACACTGCAGCATAACAAGGAGGGCGTTGATTTATCGACTTTAAATAAATGGGGTCGCTGTCTTTTACACGAAAAAATTTGAATTCGATGAGATCGCAGTAATAGGCTTAATTAAAACTGCAATATCTTTTACTACTTTAATATTGTTTCAATTCAGTTAATCTACAGTTTTAAATATATTAATTAGAAAGATATACATATAAAATCAATTTTATTGAAAAATATTGTTGTTGCGCCACCGGGATTTGAACCTGGATCTCTTTCTTAATAGAGAAAGGTGCATTATCCAACTATGCTACAGCGACAATATTTTAGCGATAAATTTTCGAACATACATGTTACCTTTTTGATATTATTACATTTAATCGTTCCATTATTTGAAAGTACCATCTACCTTATTTTCTATCTTTCTAATTAATATATTTAATTAATATTTAAAATATCACAGACCTATGTTCTGAATAATTACAAGTTCACAATAAGAATGTGTTCTCCTAATCTACAGTTTATTTTATTTGTTTATAATTCAAATAATATAATATATCACTAAAATAAAACAATAAATTTAAATTTAAATACATTATGAGTAGGTCTTAAATACATGTTTTTTGTGAGTGTGCATATAGCTGGTAACTCCACCAGCCCCAGGGAATATCGTGAATGCATTATCTTAAGTTAAGTTAAGTTAAGTATATAAATTTGAAATATTTGTAAAATGAAGTACAAAAGAATCTTTACTACGTAATAATTTTTTTGAATAAAGTTAAATTAAATTATATTTAAAATAAAAACACTGTTTGCTTTCATCAATTTGTTATGTATTATAACGTTTTCAATGCTGACGCATCATCTTCAGTAATATTACTAATACTAAACATAAGACTAAAGGAACACGTGCTACCGAGGGTTAAGGAGTGGAGAGGGGGTGACTAGAGTTGGATGGGTGTAGGGGCGTGGTCAACAAGCGCAGGAATTTATATACTTATTTTAAATTTAGTATTAGTAATATTACTGAAGATTATGCTTCTGAATTTTAATCAAATTAGTTAAAATAAACAGTGTTTTTATTTTAAACATAATTTAAAATTACCTTTTGCAAAGTTTCACAAGAAAATGGAAAAAAAAAAAGTTAAATTCTTCGTAAATATCTGAAACTTTCTGCATTTCTGTATTAAAACAATACACACAATATATAATATAAGTATGTAATTATAATGTATGTAGGATGGGCGCAAAAGACGTGCATACATAAAACGGTTTTGTAATCCAAAAAATACTGCGATGTTAAATTCTTCTTAAATATCAAAAACAATTATAAAATATATTCATAATATTATATTTCCTGTGATATTATATTATCATCACTATTTTCGTTTCTGACAATAAACATTTTCTTATTTCTTTTCTATTTAGAAAAATGCAAATTCAATACAAGATCACACAACCACCTTATTCGTATATTTCAAAACAAATTGACAGTATTTTACTCCAATATATCAGTTTTCTTTCAATTTTCTCTACGCGTTACATATCGATGGATATTAGGATAGTTTATATAATATATAGGTAGGTAGACAGATATACATAATATATAAAATAAAATAAATATTTTAAAATATAATAAATAGATTATTATAAAAATAATATATTTGAATTACTGACGCAATCGTTAGGTAAAATATTTAAAACAATGTAAAAGTAAAAAACTTTCATCTCCAATTTATTATGGACAAGCGGCTTGTTAGTTGTCCCGGCGACACGGCTTCTCCACTGCTCAATTAGTCAAACTCTGCGAGCAATGAGAAATAAAACTACCAGAATTCTACAATATAATAAACATTTAATTGTATTTAAATATCAATCCAAGAAGGTAAATATTATTATTTAAAAAGTTTCATAATATACACAAATCATAAAGCACAAAACAAGGTCAACAATTATATGTGTTTAGAATTAGATATAATATAATAATAAGACCAGCTTCTATATTGAATAATAATACATCTGGTAAAAATATATTGACAGTACTGGAACTAGATAGTACCATATAAAGGTATCGTTAAAATATGATTTCGCCCCGGCCATCGTTATGATATGATCACGCATTTTATGATATGAGAACACACACTTATGATATGAAAATCTCCGGCAATCGTTATAATATTATTACATATGTAAATAAAGAAAAATACAAACATTTATTTCAATAAAACATTGTGGCATTACAAAACTAGTGTCATATTTGAATTTTTAATACCAACTACCTTAGTAATTACGGACAACACCCTCATGCTGGCAATGCGAGCGGTTTTAAAGGTTACAAAATCGGTCTTAGTCTATGGTTCAGGTTAATTTTTGCTCGAAGCTGTCAAAAGACGCGGCTTGACTACGGCCAGTGAAGCCATTTATTAAGAAAACGAGATGTAACTGTAAGGATCCAACATGTTACCGAAGGGTAAATACTTTAATTATAATTCAATCACTAGTGCACAATTTACGATAATTTGTTTTAACCTAATAGCACGGTGAATGATCTTTTCAGGAAACAAGATGTTTCCCTTCGGTCTACATTTCTGTCTACCTTCTTATTTCGTCGGCTTGAGAAGTTGACAAGATAACTACGTGACGATGGCGTCACTGGGATGTTTTACTCTGGATGGATGACTAGAGAGACATGATTTGGGTGACGACGACATCTGACCCGTAAGAAATCCGTGGAATATGATAGAATGTGACAGATCAATGTTGTGCGGTTCTTATGTTCTCCACTTACTAGCCGTTGCTGAGAATAGAACGCCGTTCTTTACCTAATATAACTCTGATCATTAGATCCATAACTTTATCAATTACTTTTGACATGGATCTATTCAAATCCATTTTATGTCTTTTGAATGATCATATTTTGACGTATAACGTTTAATAATATTACTAAATTTCAATTATATCGAGTTAATTATCCCACAAACTTTCGCCCAAATCCAATCTCCAGCCAGAGTCTTCTCCCACACCAAAATACACTATCCCGCCTGATTTCACGATGCAAATCTATTAACTTTATATATCACTTTCCCGCACATCTGATTTTGAAGGAAAATATGGCAAGTTTATGTTAAATAAGAAGTGAAAATCTAAGTAAAATCCAGCTGGAGAGATTTCTTTAATTATTTAGAAATGATAAACAGTAATTATAAACGCCCAAAAATCACCACCGCGGTGTTAAGTGTCAAATTTAAATTGCCACCGCTTCGAACAAAGCCGCTATCATGTCAAGACAAATATTAGCCGAACCATCATATGAATAATGAGCCTGGAGTGAGAATGTGAGGTCACGCTCCGATCTCACCGCGCGAGCCAGACGGCGGGGCGGGTGCGATGGGACTGCGCCGAAGAACCGCAAATGACCGCTGCTGATGAGGATCGAATATAAGAAAAGTATTTCATAATTTATGCCTAGCCCGCCTGGCGCGGCGCGTTGTCACTTATCTATATTTCTGGGGACAGCCAACGATCCTAAAATATAAAAACGCCCTTCAAAATACATATTCTTTGGCAAGCCAATATTTTATCATTTTTACAAAATCAGTAAATATTTTTGCATTCACTTAAAAATGAAACATCTTTGCTGGCACCCATATCAAATTCTCATCGGACTAAAAGTCGTTCACGGTGACGAAGCATCACGGAAATTATTACGTCTTTTGTATCCGCTACTGGCTCTGTTCCCACTCTTGTACCTAGTCTATGCCAGGTACTTGTCACAGACGGTAGCAACTGAAGCGCTTGAATCTAATGAACCAATTTAGGAAAATCAAACTTTTTTTTTTTCCTTAGCCGAATTGAACCAGAAATGTATGTTGTATTTCAACTGAATTTCTCTACTTTGTACTTTCTCAAAACTCATATTCAAACAAAACAAGTATAAAAAAATCATTTTAAAACGCAAATAATGCGATTAGAACGTACGTGCTCCGAAAGCTCACTGGTTTTTTATATAACATTTTATTTATACGCAATAGCGCAAAAGGATTTGAAAATTGCAGCATGCGTTCAACCTATTCATATATATAGAATTGTACAAAATCATTAAGCTATTATTAGATCAATCTGTTTAATAAATATCTACCTATAAGCTCTCATTGATGTTTCTAGAATGCGGGATTTATATAAAAGAGGTTACATAATCAAATAAAATATCATTTTGATCCTATGTATTAAATATTACATTGTCGTCAGTAAATGATTCAATGAGTTTGTCACTGATTTGTCATTACTAAAACAAAGTTCGTTAAGCAGATTAAAACCTTCACCTTAAGATCTGCGAGTCATAATTTAGGGAAAAATCATTCGCAGTGTCTAATTTAAAAAGCTCAATAACTCCCTGTTGTTTGCCGTACCGTCGGTCGTGACAATATAAAAAATCTAATTTGAACTGTCAAGTGAAATTCTTCCCACAACATGCGACCATTGAAATATTCCCATGCAGCTGGTACGGAGTGTCTAGTACAGGGTGGTATGTTGAGTTTTATCATTTCAGTACACCCGCCAGATTAGTCTGTCTCTTTTTATGTCCCGTTTACATGAAAACCGCCCCGTTACGATGAATTCAAATAAATGATGGCAATTTGAAAGGAACAACAAAAAAATAGCTGGGATGAGAGGCGAGAGAGAACACGGCCATTATTATTTGCGCAGGTAGGTAAATAAAGAAGAACATCTCGAATAAACGATGACACGAACGTAAACATAACGGTGAAAAGTGTTTGTCCGCCATTTTGAGGAGCTTTTCACAATGGCCGTCGGGTGCAGTCGGTGTCATTATTATGGAAACGGAAAATCACAAACGAAACGAAAGAATTGAAAATAATCATCGGTATATGCATACAAAATATAAGTTCTTCTGTATTTTTCAAATATTTAATTAATTCTAATCATACTTTCAATAAGAACACAGGGGCACAAATGTTACATAAAAATGTAATAGATTTATGCCTTGACAATTTATTTTTATTTTAGTGTAAAACACTGTACTATTATTTAGTTTATTTATATGTACTATTTCTTAGCAATACCTGAATATGTCCAAGAACACACAATTACTGTTTAATAACAGCACCTACAAAGGCACTGTTATTAAACAAATATCAGATATCTCATGGAGACAAAGCTATTTTTTATTATATTCATTGGAGAATATATGGAAGTATGGTTTACGACCTGTCTTCGGCTGGCTTAAGTGAATTAAGTGAAAAATGAATTATCAAATTTGGCCCATAGATGACAATGATGTAGTGGTACTCGAAGCGAGTCCACATACTAACATATATTAAACTTTCAAAAATTTGATAAATGTGGAGTTTGAGGGATGAGAATTGGTGAACGTTATATATATATATATAAAGCAATAATTTAAGACAGCCGAAGACATGTCGTAAGCCGTGTAATTATCCCATACGTCTATATATTTTCCATTAAATATAATAAAAAATAGCTTTGTCTCTATGAGATATCTGATATTTCTTTACTATTTCTTAATTTGTATGATAATATTCTTTGTTTAATTCCGAATAAACTTCACTAGTATTATTTTTATATATCATGTTTCATATCAGTTATTATTATTTTACTGTTTGATTCTCTCAAAAATATAAAATAAAAAATTTAGAAGCATTAGAGATGAATAAATCAATCAATAATAATAGCCAGATACTAAATAACCAAACTAATGTATCCAATAGTCCGATTTTAAAGTTATTCCCGTGTAATCCCTACCCTTCTCTCTCACCCCCTACCTGATCTACTGTCCCATTCTGATATGATGTTGCTCTGTCCTCTTAACCTTATATTTAAATATTTGTAGTTAGGTGAGTCCATAGTATATTGTCCTGAAGAAGGTTGGGTCTAATTGAAACTAGTGGACATTAGTATATGTGCATAATAAAGTGGTTTAAAAGTAAACATTATATTATATTCCATTTTAATGTCAAGCTAAAACGTGTTAGCTTTCGTTGAAAATTGTATACAAAACAAATACAATTTAAATGTATTGATTAGAAAGATATATACATATATATATATAAAATATTGTTGTTGCTACTGGGATCTCTTCCAATCCGGGGAACGTGCATTAACCGATTATGCTATACCAACACAGTGCATTATCGATAAATATGTTACACTTTTCAAATTAATACATATATCGTTCCATTATTTGAAAGGCATTTTTTATATATTTTCAACAATTACAACTTCAGAATAAAAATGTGTTCTTCTCAATAATGTGTGTACAAAACGGTTACAAATGTACCAATTGTTAAAATACTATAAAATCAGCCAAGAAATTCCTCGAATTAGTACTAAATTGTTTGTTTACAAATATCAACAAGTGTGCTTTAATTTTTTTTTTTGCAGTTTCGTTTCTGTGAAGCAGATGCTACGAAATATTTATCTTGAAATGTGAAATGTTTGTGTTGCCATTGGCTAGGCTAATAGTGGGCAGAAACAGGAAATACGCGTCAACAGTAAGCAATAACACTTTAACATGACATATTCATATTTCTCCGTTCCAAACATCGATTAATTAAATATGACATAAGAAAAAAATTATAAACGGAATATATTTAAGCTGTCAAGATGTTTTTTTTGTGTTGTTCTTAAACTCACCCAGGGGACGCGAGAGATCTTTATTTTATCACTTGAGCACCGATACATGTGTAGTCACGTGGCCGTCAGCCGATCAAACGCATACATCGAAAAATTGCTACAATATTTTATGGGTGGATACCTGACTATATTACGATTAGAAAATGTTCAAGGAATATGTGCAGATTTTGCACTATTAGAGAAAATATTGTTGTATGAAATTTTTACAAACTCTTGTTAAGCTACTTACGTACTTAGAAATATAGGATATATAAATGTAGGATACGTACTTAGAAATAAATATTTGCAAAATTGTACAATTTTTAATCTATATCTTTGCTTCAGGCCCTAAATAATCTAACAAAAAATATTCTAGAAATTCGATGATCTTTAATTATTTGTACACAATACTTGATTTGGAATCAATAAAATATTTCAATTAATCGAAATAATCTCATTATTAATTTTTTTTTTAAATACTTATATCTCTGACATGGTTGGGTTTAGACATATATCCTTTGAACATTTTCGACTCGTAATTTAAACAGGTATCCACCCATAAAGTATTGTGGACTAGGTCTGTCACACTCTGTATAGAGCACAATAGTGATATGTTCGAAATACCAAATTTTTTCAGGGGAACCCTTTTTAAGTTTGCAATATTTACATTAATCAAAAATTGTACATAGAAATTTTATGTATACAGATTTAGATATACAGAGTAGCATAAAAGCTACTAGACCTTTTTTATGTGGAATAATCCCTTTATTTTTTTTAATTCATATTTATTCTTTATAAATAAAAATACATTTTAATTATGGACACCATATCGCCGGTGTATCCTCAACTGCAGAATGCATAAAATACTTCGGCATGTTCTCCTGAAATAGCTAATGCGTTTTCTGCCACATCTTTAACGAATTAAGGATAAATAAATAAAGGAAATACTATCAGAAAGAACTATTAACATAATTTTTTTTTATTTCCAGACGTCATTTGGATTTATAACTTGTATGAATTGAAATAATATTTAAAAACGATCCAAGTTATATTCGTAATTCATTTTATTCAAATCGTGGACTTGTCATCATTGCGCTCTATAAAGTCGATAAATTACTCAAGTAATTGTGACGATCTCAAAAGAAACTCGATACGAACCAAAAACGAAAAGCCATCAAAATCGAAAATATCGGTAATCCGCTTCTATTCACATAAATAAAATCCCCTTCAAACTTTCTGGTTCCTCGTTTACAGTATTGCGGGGCTTCCGGTTTTTGCGTAAGTACACTAATAGGTGAAGTTTTTCCAATAATTCTAGTACAATGCCTTCTCAGCACAACAAACTCCCTTTATTCTAGAATGGTTTCGCGTTAAAAAGTACTTGGCGAATGCGAATTTTGCGTCGGCAAGCCTCGGTGAAAGAACTTCTGCGACCATTCCATACTGAATATAAGTTTTTTTACGAAGATACTTATTATAATACAGCGTGGAACTGTTTTTTTTTCTTGCTATTCCGAATGGCTTATTCAATTCCACATCTTTGTTAGGGTATGTACAACCAAAGTTCCGAATATGCTTTCCCATCTGCAGGTATCTATCATCGATCGCGGTGGGTACGTTTTGGACATGATCGTTATAAGCGAAATTTCGCAATCATCAGGGATTATAAAAAAATCAATTTTAAATAAATTAAATAAGATGATTGCGAAATTTCGCTTATAACGATTTCATATTATAACGCATTCATATTTATGAAACGACACTTTATTTATGAATTGAAAATGATACTAGAAAATAAATGACATACCGGATTGTAAAAAATAATCCAATGTGCCATGTATTGCCTACGTACTGGTTGATTTTTTGATCATAGCACTTCAAGAATGTGTTCAATAGTTATTATTATTAATATTATTTGATTGATTTACATAGATTTGTTTAATGTTCAATTATTTTATGATTATATTTATTAAATAATATTAATCACATCTTAATAATAATGACTCTTGAACACGTTCTTGTAGTGCCATGATCAAAATATCGACCTATATCTACCGCTAAAATTTGCCTATAACTTGAAATATAACTATAACCCCACCCCCCCGCCATCCAGCGCACATAATTTTTGTTTTTCTCTTCTGATAACTCCATGCATTGAAGATGAAGAGAAATAATCAATTCAATCATTTTCACCCTTAACTTTTGTACGAGAACAGGTATTCTTCGTAATATTCTAGCAAAATCAATGCATCCAGATGAAGCTATTCGACTGATCTCTCGACGACATTTTATTTATCATTTTCGTAATTGAGGTCATCTTGTCAAGGTCAAATTAGTCATAAGTATATTTTGAAGCAAAAACATACAAATAACACACGTGGTGCAACATTAATAATAGAGAATTTACCTGTAATTCATTTTGTTTTTGACAAGCTTAACCGCTTAATCTATTCTTTAGCCTGAGCCCTACCCCAATATTTATTAACTTACTGTTCATGTTTAATCTGTACAGACCATAGATGCTGTATAAAAAATAAAATATGTTAACCTTGCTTTATTAAAAATACTTGCGATAAAAATGGTATTATTATTTTCCTTGTCTTGTAACAAAGCCAACTTATTTCAACAAATAGAAAATAAGTATTTTTTATTTTAAAGATAATATTAAATATTTGATTCATCATGCAAGTTTTGGGCACTTAGGCAAAATTTGAATTTATTTTAAAATCAATTAAATAAGTCATGTATGTACCTAGTATGAAATAATAATTCAGAGTGGTTATAGGTTTATTCTTAATTGATTCCTTTCAGTCAGCATATTTACGCGCCTTGTTACTTCAAATGGCACCATTGGGTTTCCTGATTTATAATAATGTACATGTGTGTGTGAGTATTGCCGCCTTTTTTTCGGAAAGCTAAGAAGACGGTAACCGACAGGCGTCATTCGTATTACATCCCGTGCTTTGACCAGTCCAGCGGTCCAAATAAACCACCAGTGCGCGCTTCGGTTGGTCGAAATCTAAAGAGGACAAACCAACTAAAATAACAACAACATCGGACCAGAAAGACAGCAAAATTAAAAAGGTTAGTGTGGTTCATATATCATTCATATAATCGGAAACCAGCTATCGAAGGCATTTACATAAACACAGCATTTTAAAAAACTTAAAATACTTTATATAGACTAAAATATTTAGACACTAATGATGCATTTAATATTTAATCATTATGCTGATTTGAGTAATTACTTAAACTATGTGATGAGTATCTAATTAGTATTTCAATTCATATTTGAAGTAAGTAAAACGAGAACAGTGCTTGACTTCTATCATAATATCTTTTCAGTTTCTTTGTTAGGTACTTAGTACATAAAGAGTCTACATTTCTTATTCAATTAGCAATTGGGAGGTCCAAATTCATCATAGTATTTTAGTAAATATATTTATTATACGAGTCTTTTTAATTTTAAATTATATCATTAAATATTTTTTTAATTGTACATTTATCTTCGCACATTTATTTTTCGTTAAAATTATATAATATTAAAAATTATTATTGTTTTACACCTCTTTAACAGAAACAGTGTTCAGTATTTACAAAAACTCTCCATATAACAAATATTATTGGCATATAAATTGTAGGCACATAATAGTAATCTATCAAACTTTTATAGAGAAATTGCTTCAGTGTAATTTTTATTTATTACAAGAAATTAGACTAAACAACTATGCTAACCAAATATTTTTTTCGTACGTTGTGAGCAGGTCTTTTTATATGTTGTTTTAAATAATTAAGCTAAAATGACTATGGCTATCATTGTGTTTAATTACGTAATGACGACCAATGTTGCGGTAGCATATTACGATACATCATTTCAATAGAAACACACAAAAACTTTGGATTAATTGTAATGTAGTAGTAAGTACTTAAAGAAAATAATTTAAAACACTTAGAAATAAAATAGGACTCTAAAATCCATTAATAATCATTTTAATTTAATAACCAGTTCGGATCTAAGAATGTACCTAATAAACATGACATGCCTATTGTGGTTCTGAATCATTTCAATCTTACTTGCTTGCTTCAAAGGTCAGCTTAATTAAATAGATATTCTTTAAACATGTAGTACTGATTCTGATTCAGATGTTCAGATACAAAGTTATTTTACTTCAATTATTTTAAGTGTTCGTGTTTATTCGTATGATATTGCCAAAATATTCAGAGTAAGAAATAAATTTATTTATTATATTTCAACTAAAAAAAAATTGTATTGGAACGATTTTATTGTACCCACTAGGCGAAAATTGATTCCCTTTCATGCCAAATACGCGGAAATTTAACATATTTAAAAATAATAAAATCCAGCACTAAATACATACTTGATACAACGTGTAAGTTGCATGTAACAGCACTAGTTAAAAGAACTCGCTACAAAGAACGAGCGTAATTTAAACATCGCGGAACGTTGAACATGTTATATCTCATTTTACGGCGTAATGATCTATTCAGAAGCTTCGCTTCGCGAAAGCGAACTCTTTTTTTTTCCGCTCACTCCAACGCCGTACAGACCTGCCCACACATCCCTCTCACGTGATTGTCTTGTTAACACTTTCCTCAGACACCGTACGAAACGAAGTAACCGCCACATCTGAGAAAACTATTCTCACCGACAAATAGCTTATTTTAGCCCTCCAACGGCGAACTCGTGACACGGCCTAGCGTGATTGACGAACACGGCTTTGACATTTTTTCACCTTCGCTGTCTAATTACGCGCAACGGAAAAGTTTAAATGAAAATATGATCATTATACGCTGTTTCGCAGGAAAAATTGCTTTCTAAATGGTGTATATAAAAATTAATAATATTATGTTAAAATCTACATTTCCTGAATGTGTATATTCGTTATAATATAAAATATATAAGTGGGCCGTTACCGGGAACGGTCAGCAAAACTGCGGGACTGAAAAACAGGCCAAAAGTACTGCCAGATTATTTTATGCATTATAAACCTCGCTAATTAAATATTTGTTTCATAATTTGTTTATAATAATATTACAAATCATACCACAATATAATACAATAAAATAAAAATAAATTGAGTTTATCTATGTGAATATCTTTCTAATTGATGCATTTAATTTGTATTACAATATAATAACACCCAAAAATCTTTTTTTTTCAAATATACAGATAAAGAGTATATCTATTTTAATTGGGCTAGGACCAAATTCCATGTTTTTATTTATTTATGTGTTATTACCGTAGAGCCTTGCTAAGCGCGAGGATAGGGGTGGCTGAACCCTTTGCATGTCAAGGCCGGCCCTAACCGTTAACATCAATCCATGATTGGGCGTTTTTTTTAAAGTAAAATGTATTTTTACACCGGGCATAATGTATATATATCGACTATATATTCCCTTGCTATACTTTGAATCAACAAAATATTTCAAATATATTAAACATAAATACTCAAATTTTAGAATTTTCCCTTCTCCATCCATGAAAAATGACCTTTCGGCACTGGCCACAAGAATAAGATCGATTTCGTATGTATGCGTATGTGAGTTTTATTTTGTTCTCTATATTAAGAGAGTTACGAATTGGTAAAGTTTTTGAACAGCCGTAATTTCGAAACAATATGGGAAAACATGCGGGTTAACGTTATTTGGTTAACGGTTAACTTTGGATACGAAGTCTACTTTTCAGAAAAGCTTAATCGAAATTGAGTGAGTATGGAGACATATAAAATAATGTTTTCGAGATAAGAAAAGTTCCAGATTCGCATCCTGGTAGCAACCAAATATTTTTTCGATAGACAGAGTTTTTCTGATTCATTTAATGTATATCAAAAATATCACTGAACTGTGTTTTGAAATTAGAACTTCACAACAAAATAGTAAAATCTTAACGTTTTATTATTTTTCAAATATAATATTGTGAAATATTTCAGCGGTAATGAGAAGCGTACAAATTAGAAACATTTTCCACATTTATTTATTGTTTTGCCACAGAGATCAGCCGGTCGTACCGCGTTCTCGTTTGATTCCTATACAACATAAATATTGTGTGCATTTTAGATTTTCACCCTCAAGGTAAACTTTTGCATCTCATTGTTGTTCCCGACGTCTCCCGCACCTAAGCGGTCGTTGTTACGAAAAGATGGCAGATTACACAGGCACTTTTGGGCTAAATCACATCTTTTGTTATGGAGCAAACATTGGCGCGTATTCTTCTACGGCTGGAGACAATTTGTCGAATTCGAGAGGAGCAACGCGAGAGTAATGCCGCGCCACTTTACATATGAAGGAAGTCTTTTATGTGCGACTTGACAAAGCGAATAATACAGGTGGCGAAAGGCATTCTTGTATAATGTGACGCATTTACATGCCGCGTAGTTTGGCGGAATGTGATGAAGCCGAGGGTCTGTTAAATATTCCAATCGTTCCGAATTCACAGAAAAAATATGGCATTTAAAACACTTTATATTTTTAAGTTGATTTTCAAAGTAATTCCGATACAAATGTTTAAGAATAGTACAAATATAAAATATTGTATTGTGCGTGTGAAGAATGAGGACTGACAATTAAGTTCGTAGAAAAAAGTGATTAAATTTACAGAACTTCCCTTTACAAGTCTTCCCGCGATTCAAAATAGCCCTCTTTCCTCACCCCGGCAATTTAATATGTACTTAGTTTAATATTTTTACCATTGCAGGAAGCAGTATTCCAAGTCATTCTACATTCAGGAGGCTCATTGGAGCACTCGTTGTAATCCATTCGACCTCCGCTCTTGACTCCTTCACGTATTTCTTAAGTTTAGGGAATATAAAAAAGGCGAAGAGAGCCAAGTCTGGTCATAGGGAGATTTCAAAACAGTGATTTTTGGTGAAAAAGTTTTTCAGATTAATTTCGGTATATGCTGGAGCATTCGGGGCATACATACTTCACTCGCACTCGTAACTATAATACTTGATTACCTCCATAGAGAATGTTGCATTAATAGTTTATACTTTGGGCTTGAATTCCGATGCTAAAGTTCGCGGCCGATGCTATGTATCTCGTAGACTGCGGGAGGCGCAAATGTCCTCCAAGAATTCCACGATTACTGAAAGACTTCCGACATCATGCAGGAAAAGGATCCTCGCATACTCTGTGAATGTAGTCAGAAAAATCGAAGAAAATCTCAATAAATTCGTAATCATTGGGACTGTTGAGGAAAAGCGAGCAAGAGGATGGTATCTTAAAAGATAGATAGACCAAAGAAATTAGTTAATAGGGGTCTGTGAGGAATTATAACGTATTGTGCATGAAATTTCAAACAAATCAAAGGACTATGATTGAGCATTGAGCACACGATGAAGATTTTGTTTTTTTTTCATTTTTAAATAACGGAAATAGCCATTTTCACATAACTACTTTTATCGAAGATTAATTGTATTGGAGATTTCAATCGAAATTAAATATTAAACGTATATTAAATGTATTAATATTAACATGAGCGTTTCGACTAAATAATTGTATCTTTATTGTGACTACAACACGGAGCCGTGTGTCCTAGTCACGCGATTCGGAAAACACTGTGTCACGCTTTAATGAAATGTGAATAACATAAATTTTATTAAATTAATTACAGCTGGTACTTAATTATTCGGTCGTGACACTTTATTTCGAATAACTTAAATTATTTAAATGAAAAAAGCTTCAGATGACATATCAATAGAACGAAATAGAATAAAATATACAGCTGTTCCACAATATGTATTGGAAGCCAAGCGTTCACGACGAATGTATATTATAATAAAATGTATTCATATCATGACAGAGATGTATTTAATATACACCATGTACTTTTGAACACATTTTTTAACATGAAAATATAATGATAGGAAATCAAGACTAAGTTGGATGTGTGACTCAACTATTAATTTGCATTATAAATTGTCAGTTCCAATTTAAATTTTTTGAGTTCTTTACTGATTTTTCTACCACTTATGTTATTGCAATTTGTATTTTTAGAATATTTAAAAATATATATATTTGTTTAAATTTTGACGAATTTTAAAATCAACCTATTTCATACATACATCTGTCAGCAGAGCAAAATTACCATTAAAAATGAACATCAAAATTCTAGCATATGCTTATAAAAATATCAAACAAATTGTAATATAATTATTAACATAACTCTGAGTTTATTTGGCACCGCTATTAAAAAAATTAATCTCAAAATATCCGTCTACCAACAAATCGCCAATAGATAAAATACTCGTTCCACTCAAATAGATAAATATGGACGTCATGCAATATTGTATTTAACTATATATAACACTTGAATGTGAATTTTGTTTAATATTTTGATACACACTGATTTCTAAGCAATCATTCGTTAAAGACAAAAATATTTTAGGTTAATAGTTAACCACAAAGTTGTCGTTTTAAGTTAACGTTCAGTTTAGTTCTTTAATTTAAACACACTTGAAAATGTTTTCTGCGTGAATAATTATGAAATGTTTCGAGATATTAAAATTGAAAACTATCAATATATTCCAAATTTGTTATATTTAATGAAATAATTGTTTACAGATGGAAATTTTTAATTTTACATCTGGAAATGACTGAATTTTTTTTTTAACATTAAAAATGTGTACAAAAGTATTTTAGTAAAAATCGTCATATTCTGTAATTAATTTCCAGAAACAGCTCTGACAAAAATGTCTAATTAATCTCCTAAAACAAATAAAAGGAGTACTTACTTTATTTATTTAGGAGTATACAATATTTTAGACGATATTAATATTTTAATTAATTTTATAGCTTCAATAAAGTTCAGTGTTTTGTCTTCGTGCCAAAAGAATGTTTGTTACGAATTAATTTATGACGTAAATAATTTATGAAACAGACTCCTATATAATTATTGTAATAAAAAGGTAAAACTTAACGAAAAGTAAAATGTAGAGTATTACGTGATAAATGATATATGCGATTATATATGTAAAAAAAATAATTCACTTCTCTCACGGGTATGCAGATAAAATAAACTGCACGCTATGTTATAAGGTGCTTTATAACAACAGCTATGCGACGTATACCGAATGTCGCTTCTATTACATCCATTGTACTATAAAATCTGCTCCAACTGCGTTGTCGTACGACTAAAAAGTTTCATGCAAACATGTAAAATATTTTAATATCTCACTGCTGGTAGCGGGGTATCGCACGTGCACGGTGTATATAGTCTGGAGATAAAGATGTCTCGCAAGCTTCTCGGAGATATTTCGCATTACCTACCTGAAACAAGAGAAATTGTATACTTATAGAAAACAGCTTTTGAATATTACTTTAAAATAACACATTTAAAATGCACAATATTTTATGATTATTTAAATTAAGATTAAACTCGTGATATCAAGCAGACACGTGATAACAGATAATTGATGAAACTCGTGTCGCTGTAGACTCAAAAATAATTAATAATTATATATGAAATAATTAATTTAATAATTGTTATAACTGGTGGTTAGAATTATCGTTTCAACGTCCCAGTCATGTAGTGAAAAAAGCCGACCTGCTTCTAAATTCTTAAATCTCATAAATAAATCACAAAACAATGAACAAATCTAAGTTTTGTACAGTTATATCATATGCTTGACCCATTTAATTTTAGTTTCAGTGCCATAGAAATTGTTAAATGTATATTGATTATCTATCAACTCAAAGTTAGAGATACTATGATAGTATGACATTATATATGAATAATATTATACTATCTACAGTTTTGGCTTCGTCGATTGCTTATGCCAGGGGGCGAGCATTTTGTGGCCATGGCCGTAATTCAAAAGCCTGATATGCAGTGGCGATAAATGAGTAGGAACGTGTTTTTTGTTGTTGAACTAAGTATTTTTGCAGACGAAATAGTAAGATACACAGGGAGCATGCGGTACTAGTAGAATACATGTAAACCAGATATGTGATTCAAGGTCTGTTTCCTTGATATTGGTAATTATTTTTTATTTGCAGCTCGAAATAATTGGACTGTGAATAAGCCAAGATTGGACAGGTGTTTATTCGTTATCCTGCCATTTTATTTTGAGTCTACCTTATTCTTCGTTTTCCTCCAGGTGTATATTGTAAAGTTTGTGGCCACACACCATTTTATTTGACAGCTTCAAAAATTCTCCCGAGTACCCATGTTGATATACATTATTTCATCATTCGTTCATTGTTCCAGGATTCTGATGTATAAATAAATATTTCTTCAAAATTACTTTGTGGCCACATATTATATAAATAATAAGATAAAATACTTTGTTTAAATCACAATTTGTTGATTATTCAACATGTTTCGATACCTATGGTATTTTCTTCGGGAAATAATGTATACTGAAATTAAAAATACAAGCATATATAAAAACAAAACTATTAAGTGATGTGTAACTAAATAGAAACTAATGTGAAAAGAAATTTAAAAGATAACTATTTGCAAAGAGGATTTAGTTATTTATAATATTTAGCTTCCTATTAACACTTTTTCTTATTTCTAAAATTTCAAATTTATTTAACTGTAAACCCCTAGTATTTGTATGTATAATTTCTAAACCCTTGTTAATAGTTTGTTTCCAAAATCTGATTGGCGAATTCAGAATAGTTGTTTCTATTTAGCAAGTTTTACCTATATTAAAATAATTTCAATCATTACAAATTAATTTATATTTAAGTATCGAAACATGTTGAATAATCAATAAATTGTGGTTTAAACAAAGTATTTTGTCTTTTTATTTAAATAAAATATGTTTAATTTAAGTTTTATACAACACTACCTACTGTTTTTGCAAGCTGAATCAGCAATAATTAGTATTCATTATGTGAAAATATTAGTATCATTTAATGACATTACTGGTATCAAAAGGAAATAATAGTAACCAGTGACAAAAATTAAGCAAAATCTGGTTCAGTTTGCTCAAAATAGTGGTCGGATAAATGTGATATCATATCAGTCATATTGCACTCACTCGCGATATTTTTATGGAACAAAAATACGGTAGAATATGTGTCAAGGTCTGTCTTGTCTGAGAACATGCATTTTACTATTCGGATCGTTATGGTCTTGTATACAAATATTGGATGGCGTCCAAGAGTTTTCCGCATTCGCATGCAAAGCTCTTTTATCAAATTTTTGTGTAACATTATCAACACTAAGAATTGGCAGAAGTTAATGAAAAAAAAAAAAGAAACACGAACCACAGTCATAAGAGAAATAGAAAAATAAAACGGAAACCATGTTTACTATGGCCTAATCTGCTGCGTTTTTGGTAAAGCAACATGTGTCATTTATTTACCAGGACAAAAAAAAAATTTTGCAACCAAAAAAACTACTATTTTTTACATTACATGATTGACATGATTACTTATTTTAATTTTCACAACTAAACTTTGTACTACACACGCGTTGGGCTATTTTCACAACTAGTTTCGAGAGGTGTAATCCCTCTCATCATCATATGAAACTAGTAGCAACAACAACCCAACGTGTGTGTAGTGCAAAGTTTAGTTGTGAAAATTAAAATAATTAAATATTTGTATGATTTATTTTCAAAGGGGTTTTTATTAAAATCTGAAAATAACAACCCTTAACTGTCTAAGATTAATTACTATGAGTGATACGTCACTATTATCATTCATTAGTGTTATTAGGATATTTAAGAGAATAGATTATTGTATATTGGATTAGCCACAATTCTCTTATAACATCGAAATGTGGAACAGAGTATTTGGTTTATCGTCGTATTTTTTTGTAGATTCTAATATATTTTTATTGGTACTTATTTTAACCTGAATCATAAATATATATTTTTAATCACCAATGTTTTTAAATGAATGTACTCTATAACAACTTTTTTTGTTTATTTTCTTATACAACTAAAAAATATATATATATATATTTATGTGGGCTAAAATTTTTTTGTTTTAATCTGTACATTGTTGAATTAATTGACCTAAGATGCTCATAATCGTTATGAAATTCAATTATATATTATAATTGTATTATTTATTATTTTACTCAATCAAATCCATTTCTTCTGTGAACTGAGAAAATACGAAATGATTTAGTATTATTTGTAACAAAAGTAGTGCACAGAAAAATGAAGCCCTAGACGATTTATTTTTAAATATGGACGAAGACAGAGAAACATGGAATGGTGCAGGGTAGCGTGAAATAATAGATAAAGATAATAGATAAAGGAAACTGTTTGGCGGATATTTCGTTCTAGAACGTTCGAAAGATTTCTTTCCAATAACACAAAACATCGCCGAAAAAATCTTTAACAACAGAAACATCGTGACACAGAAAACTGAGCAAAAAATTTATTTCCTTTTGTTTGTTGCAGTTTTTGATACAAGTTTAAATAGTGGATTTTTACTTTCGTACGTTGTAAGAATTAAAATTATTATAATGTAATTTTTATTTTTAATGAAAATACATTTATTGTGATGTTGCAATTTCAAACACTATCTTTGTGATTTTTAAAACAAATAATATTGTTCAATTAGAAATATATACAGAAAAAATTTTTCACATAAGGGAATTAATGGAAATGAATGTGCTGATAAACTGGCCAAGAATGCCACTCTTTCCGGAGTTTTCCTCCACCAATTACATATTTCGATGTATGATAGACGTAATATGGTAAAAAAAACGTACGAATTCTATCTGGACTGCACAACGGATGAATCTAAATTATCATAAGGGTAATCGTCTTAAAGTAATTCAAGAATCTATTACCCGCACCCCCTGGTTCTCAAAAAGGAAAGTATCCAAAAGAACAGTATCAAATATCTCTAGAATGAGAATTGAGCATTGCCAGGCGGCCTCTCATTTGTTCAGATTGAACGTGATAGATTCCCCAGTGTGTGAGTGGGGTGCCGAGGATAAAACCCTTGACCATGTCTTTTTTGCCTGTCTATTGCTAATCACAAGTTTTTTTTACAGTGGTCTCATCAATGGTAATTTTCAACTCCCGGTTAACTTGTGTCATAATCTTTTCTTTCGCCACGTTTAATCTATATAATAGCAAGTTTTTTGAACTATAATGGTATTGATTTGTAATATAGTATTTCCTATTCTATAATATTATTGTACTTTTTTCTATAAAATAATGTTTTTAACTTGATTAATGGCACAAATCACTTTTGAAGGGTGGATTGATTGTTTAAAAGAAGAAGAATTAGAAAAAATATTTTGTTGTTACCTAGATATGAACCTAGAACTTATATATTCTATAGTATTTATTTATATTTATTATTCAATTTTTAAAAGCACTCAACTTAACATTGCAATTAATCCCATAAACCATTGAGTAATACATGATAGGAGTCGCTAAAATTAAATATATTAATTTTATTGAATTTAGATAAACTTTGATAAAACTTGCATCAAGATTATATCTATATACCTATGTATATCGGTTCAGCTGATTTATTTAGTTTATTTTAAAATAAATACGGATAAATAGAAAAAAATCTATCCATCAAAAAAGTACATATGATAATAACCGCCGGGTCTCGAATCCGGAATTTTTTCGAACCCGGAGAATGAGTCAAAATTACACAACGATGATCTTTTTTTTTTATCGCTGAATGTTGAACTTATATTTTCTTAAATATTTAATAAGACATATATTATTTTTAAATGTAATTCAAAGTCTCGGTGGTAAGTACATATATATTTTTTGATTAATAAATTTTTTCTATTTATCCTTATAAGATATTATTATATAATTATCACACAACCATGTCATAAAATTAGTATGTAACATATACATATCATTAAGGAGAACATATTCTTATTATGAAGTTGTAATTATTCAGAACATAGGTCTGTGATATTTTAAATACTAATTAAATATATTAATTAGAAAAAAGTTGTTGTTGCTACCGAGATTCGAACCTGGATCTCTTTACAATACAAACAAATATAAATTGATTTTATATGTATATCTTTCTAATTAATACATTTAATTAGTATTTTAACATACATATCTATTATGTATTTATAGAGGAAGTTGCAATCCCAAAAATGGCATTCAAAATATTAAAAGCAACCTATCGGAGGGAAATCCAGGGGGTACGTTTTTAGATTTTTAGACTCTTCTACCATACACACAATTTGGTATTTTTAATGACCACATAATTTATCAAATTTAAAAATAATCAATAAAAACTTAAATTAAAACAAATGATGGAACGATTAAATGTATTAATATCAAACATGTAACATATAGGGTCGAAAATTGTCGCTAAAAATATTGTCGCTGTAGCTTAGTTGGATAAAGCACCTTCCCCGGTTAGGAAAGAGATCCAGGTTCGAATCCCGGTGGCGCAATAACAATATTTTTCAAAAAAATTGATTTTATATGTATATCTTTATAATTAATATATTTAATTCATATTTAAAATAAAAACTTGTTACATTTTGTTGAGTTTTATAACGTAAAGCAACATGTATACGTACCAACACAACGTGCAAAAAAATCATTGTAAATGATGATGTACCGACAGGAAAGTCTTTTTCTGAAAGCAGGGTGTACGTAACAAGTAACAATAGTCAGTAGCTACTTACACATTTCCCCATGTCTTTGAAACAAACCATCCACAGTATGACAGAAAAGTCACTCGTCCCTTTCTATTAAAAATTTCTTTATGTTTTGACACAATAGGATATCTTTGTGAGTATTTCCTTTGTAAGTTACGCTAATACCTATATTCCCGTCGGAAAATTACTCCCTGCGTTTCTGCAATCCGCTGAATGGAAGAACATTCCTGCTATAGAAGATAAGAATTTCACAGTTGTATTGTTCACGTTTCTCCCGTTATAACTCACAGGTATGAATCACCATATTTTTGTCTCCAATTCTTTTATAAATGTTATGTATCTTCTGATCGTCTATA
This sequence comes from Eubasilissa splendida, assembly GCA_031772225.1. Lineage (NCBI taxonomy): Eukaryota > Metazoa > Arthropoda > Insecta > Trichoptera > Phryganeidae > Eubasilissa > Eubasilissa splendida. The sequence continues at coordinate 11,088,873 of CM062850.1, read as the reverse complement.
CGGGAGTTATTTTTGGCAAGGCATTTCGTTTGCTTTAGAAAACATTAAAAAAACTTAAATTCGATTTTTTTACAAAATACGATAATACGTCAATGAAACTAGCAAATTTTGAGAATATGACGAGTACCGCAAGTGGATGATGTAAAAACAGTTTTCTCAAAAAAACCTTAACGATTAGAATGCGTGCTCAATCGTATACCAATATATAAATAATTAAATCTATCGAATCTCACAGAATTAAAGAAAATCTCGTTAAAATGATTTGGGCATACAGAACGGATGAGTGAGGATAGGGTGGTAAAGAGAATATATGGGGCAATCGTTGAAGGCAACAATTTCAGAAGTCGTCAGCGAAAGACCCCGTATGTTTCAACAATTTACTGATGAGCGGTACGATATATGAAAGTGAACGTAACTAGAGTGATGTCAGAATATAAAAGCGTGACCTATCTTTGCGGGGAAATAAATTACGCAATAGATAGTGCGTTCTATAATATTTTAGTTTCCTACCTGTTATGAAATAAAGACGCATGACTTAGTCATTATATACGAAAAATTAATCTGAAGATGTTTGAAGGTGGACGAAGTTAATATGGCGTTCTGTCGTTTCTACCTATCCTTGTAACGAGATAGTAAGTTTGTAATTAAAATGAAACGATTTCCACTTTGATTATTAAAAGATTATAAGTCCACAACAATTGAGGTGCCAGTATTATTTGATGAAGTTTAGGATTAAATATATAAGTATAAGGAAAAAAAGTCGACAGAATTAAAAAATTTAATTTAATTAGTATTAAACATTACAAATTATTATTTTAATTCTTATAATAAAACATTGCAATACACACATGTTGGATTATTTTCACTACTAGTTTCGAGAGGTGCAGTCCATCTCATTACATGTATTTAGTTTGGTAATCACCTGATGATGAGAGCGACTGCACCTCTCGAAACTAGTAATGAAAATAACGTGCGTGTAGTACTTAGTTTTATTCTGAAAATTAAAATAACCATGTTACACCACAAAGTGCACCACCGTGTCAATTAGTGATATTAAAAATGATGTTCAATTTTCATAAAATTATTATAATCGAATCGTCGTTCCTCTTTAAGAACAAATTGACGCGTTTTTTTACATATTTTTTTGTAATTTTATATTTTCTCAGCATTTACGAGAGTAAAAATTAGAATATTTAAAAAAGACAACAATTTTTGGTTACAAATGTTAATTACTTTGTCAAATTCTAATTAGCTGTATTTATCTTTCATCTCACAAAAATATGTATGTAATAATAAGTGGAAATATTATACAAACACACCTCTTCCATTTTACATTAAATAAAAGAGAAAAATTAGCCTTCACGAGTATCTTCTTGTGTATTATTTGTATGAGATGAAACACGCTTATGTACTTAATTTGATTAATTGCTGGTCTATATTTAAATGGTTAATTTTATTTTTAATGTGTTTAGAGATCGTAAATTAGATGGAGAATATAAGAAACGTTCTAAAAGAGACAACTGATGGAGGTGAAAGATCACGTGAAAACAGTTTTTGCGTGGCAACGGCAACTGAGTGGGCTAAAGAAGTAACACACGCGCAAACACTAATTCTCTTAACCAGATATTCCCAAATAGTGCTTATCCATAACGGTCACGAACCTATTAAAATATGGTTCTGAATTTTCCACTATCGTTCATTTAATATTTAAAAAGATACATAGAAACGCTTGTGTTTAATGGGTCAATATTTTTTCACCCATTTCTGGGATTTAGCCTTCTTCCTGAATGCCAATCTTAGTCTACCTCTTCCTCTTGTATGATGTTCGTGCTTAAATTAATTTGCATCTATTTTACTTATAAATTTTGCCCATATTTTCTTAGTGAGGATTTAAAAACAAATATCATAACATTGAAATATAATTTCTACTTAAAAACATGCTTTCATTTTTCCAGTTTAAAATTCGAGAAATTCTACGTGAATTATTATTATTTAATTTTAATTTTATTTGTAACTATGTAATACAATGTAAAAATCTGTTTGGAATGTGCCCGTCTCACTAGAGAAATTCTATGTCGAGACGGGCATGCTTTCAATATGACGCTAACAGTTAAATTCGTATAAGTATCACAGAAATTAACGTTATTTGTTACGTAAATCATGCGAGAGAGGAAGGTTTGGATAGAAAGAGAGACAATAAAATTGTCGATTTTCTCGCACTCGTATCTGGAGTCTTTTACATATTAATATATGAAATTTAATAAAAATGTGTGTTGACATTATCTATCGGAAATAATTTATTGGAATACCTAATTCATATATATGAATATGTTTTGAAATCAGACAATGTACATATATTAAGATGATCGCTTAAATCAATGTTCTAAATTTAAAATATTATGTCAGATGCATTTTTTGATTTTTTTAAATATTATTGTTTTAAAACACCATGTTGCTGTTTTGCAAGTTGTTTTTTTCATCCACGCATAGTATTAATTGAACAACAGCTAGTGTTTAAAAGATAACAGTGTTATATATAAACGAAATATTTAATTGCGACGAAAATTTTAACTTTTTTCAAGAAAACGTTGTTTTCCCTTAAAATCAGTAAAAAAATTGTAATTTTTTAAAATTTTCTACTAATGTTGTAAATTAGTTAAATATTAATATATATGGTGAAAAAAATATGCGTAAAAACCTACATTTTTTAACGAAAATTACGAGAGTGCTGACTTGACGTATATTACGGCCGCTGACGATCGGCGATCTGACGCTAATAAAAAATACACATTATTAGGATCGATATAAATATTATTTAGGAAATTATTGTGTTTTTAATATAAAACTTATTTTTAAATAGTAGCTGAAGCCTCAAAGCATGTGCTTGAATACATATATTATTTAACAACATATGTTTTCATTAAAGTTAATTATTTTTAAAATGTAAAAAAAATTGGTAATATGTTCTGCAAATTGAATTGTTATAACTCTATTATTTTTCAATGTTTTGTTAATCTGTCTCAATTGAGATTTACCTTCATAATCTTGGCTTAAAGATTATGAGAAAATATTATTCGTTAATGCAAGAATTTTCCATATTAAGATAATTTTGTGGCACACGGAAAATGTTTCTTATGGTCGCGGTCTTTCTTATAATGCTTGTATTGTCTTAATTATGGCAAATAACATTGTTTTTAATAGTTTTAAATTAGTGCAAAGGTCATATCTAAATAATAGTTTTAAAAAAATACATTCTACTGTATGACTTCTGATATACATGAATAATAAAAGCCAACATTTTCGTAAAAAAACGCGAAAATTTAAATTATTATTGAAAGTCACGCCTTAAAGGTCATCATATTCAGATTATTTAGCATTGCACTCATCCGAGTTATTTATTTATTATTCTCAAACCTTTATTTTGCAGCACGTGTCAGCATATTGGATCTATTATGACTCCCAAATATTTTACTTCCTGGATTGGTAATATTTTATTTCCAAAGTTCTTTAATTTAGTTTAAGGTTGTATTATTATTATTATGTTATATTATAATTGTTATACTTTGTTTTATTTTTTATTCTGTTTTTTTTTTGTGACGTTCCACCGCTGATTATCAAACCGTTAAATTCTTCCGAAATAAATCACATATTAACTAGTATTTTTATAAATCGATAATATCAATACCCTGAAACATAATGTATGGTAAAAATTGGCAATTACAAATATATTATTAAATAAGAAAATCGTTCACTTTTTTAAAATACTGAATTTAAATAATTTGCTAACACAACTTGTACTTTGTACCGCGTACACTTTCATGTCTATAATAAATAATTCAGATATAAACAGTAGAGAAAATGTGTTCACCATCGGTTTTAACAAATTCTCTAGGTACCCAACGTATGAAAGAGCGCCGCAAATGTTAAAATTAAATTTAAATTCTGTAGTCGAAATAGATTAAAAATAAATCGGGCGCACACTCGGCAGCCGCTTTTAAAATGATAAAATTACATGTTTCAAATTTTAGTGACAAAAAATGAACAACACGCAAGGTCAGCATATTGGACGTCATTTGTAGACAACGTCTGAGAGAGAAAAATCATTATTTTAAAATACGTGTATACGTACAAGATCTTTCGTCGACACAAAAATTATACTGTGCTCGTTCCCGGTTCATATTTTTTTGAAATCAAAATATGTAATATTATAAAGTACATACATACGTAAAATGCATATTAAAAATAATAATTCGATCATCTTGATGCGGGTCAAATCCATAACATATATCGACATACATTTTAATGTACATTATTTTAAACAAATCAATATTAAATAATTCATACATTTATTAAGTTGCTCGTGTTGAGAACTCATACATATATTAAATTACTAGGTTTCGTAATAAAATATGCATCAATGCTGTTTACATAATTAAATTCTTATTTTTGTAGATATAATATCCTAATATGACGATGTATATAATTATTTAATCGTTTTTGAGTAGCAATTGTGTTTTTTGACGTAACATCTCACCTTCAATGCCTGTTTTCACTTTAAAAAATATTATAAACGGGACATTTGTTGAAAATGAAACTTTAAATCATGTCGATAGTAATAATTAAATAAAATTACCTGCGTATATAATATTCGTATTAAAATATACTGTTTTTAACAAAATAAATTGAAAAATATCCCTTTAAAACAAAAAAGTCACGTATCCACCTAATGCGCATATTTCATTCAATTCAAGAAATTGATAGTTCACTTTGATGTATTGTCAGTTTCCTTTTAAATTTCCCTACGCGTGACATACAGAAGGACATTGGAATGGACATACATTAAATGATTGTAACTTCAAAAACATACAGAACATATTTAAAAAAATAAACATATATGTAATATAAAAATGTAGGTCATTTGGGACAATAATATTGGAATTAATTTTATGATCGGTATTATTATTTTTCATCTCAGTCCAATCAATTTTTTTGACCAGTACACCATGTCAACATAGATGTTAAAAAACTGCAACTTCACAATAATGATGAGTACTCCTTTAAAAAAAATCTAAGTTTAGAAATACAAAAACAAATGAGAGTATAAACAATAAGACGATGAAAGAAGGTATATTTTGATGGTTCGTATCTGCTATATTTTAATCAGTAGCTACTGTAGATTAATTATGTATTAATGAACAAAAACAACAAGTGAAAAAAATTCAATACTGCCGACATCGTACAAAATGTCACGAAACTAAAATGGTACTATGCCGGGCATGTAGCAAGACTAATTAATACCCTTTGAATTGTGAAATCTTGTTATGGCATCCATGATTGAGCGCTAGACTGACGTTATAAAGAATACCTATTGGAAATGTTTTAAACTTTAGTTGAATTATACTATTAATAATGGAAAGATATTCCCGAAAACGTTCTAACGTTTAATATTAAAAAATATAGTAGAATAAAACAGTGTTTTAACTTAATTTACAAAATAATCATGAAATTCCACAAAGTTTCATCAAAAATCTTTGAACAGTTATTAATGTATTGTTTTAATATTTATAATTAAATTTAATAAATTTATCTAGCGTTGCTGAATAGTTTATTTTTAAGAACACATTTTTGTGTGAAGTTGCATTTTCAGAACATAGTTCTGTGGTATTTTGAATACAGAAAAATCTATTAATCGAAAAAATACTTATATTGTTCATATTCTGGTAGAAACTGAAATATTTTTTATAAAAATATTATTTTTGTACATCTTTTAAGTTGATTAAATTAATTTGTGTTGAAAATAAGTAGTTTAAATGTTTTTTCTCGATATTTTATCCTCGTCCTTTTAACCCATGAAACATTTTAAACATCTTCAGCTCGAATGGTGGCAAAATAATAATTTTAAAAATTGCAATTCTCAGCAGATCTCAGAACGCAGAATATAAAAGTCCATAGGTTATAAATTTTCTATAATTTATAAATTCATACGCATTTAATTAGTTTTAACATTTACATAAACATAATATATTTAAGATGGTTCACAAACAAAGGAGATATTAATTTTAATTGTGACTCGGGCTGTCGGAAGTTAAGTTCAAAGACTTGTCAAAGAAGACTGCTTCAAGCATCGTGCATATCCATCATCATTTAAATGCTTTACTCATTGTAATAGTGAAAATTGATCACCTTGAAGCTATACCCAGCTATTTTATTAAAATGAAATATTACGTTTATGTAAATTACTCAAAAATTATTTACTGATTCAAAAACACTTATATGTACATGTTATTTAATTTAATTAAATTAAATTCATCAATATACAAAATAATTATTTAATTCGTTTTAAAAATAACACAAAACCATGTTCTGAAATTAAAAATTCACAATAATAATGTATTTACATTAAAAAATATTTTAAAAAGTCTCTGCGCCTCTGTTTTGAAATTTATTTCTGGATTGCTGAATTCGGGCCTCTTGTTACGACTTAACTTTATGACGATCCTCATAGTCTAGGTCTAGAGGGTGACCCAATTGGGCCTAAAAAAATGTTGTTTCTTATTGCATATTCCTGTTATCTTTTTAATCTAGTGACATGGCGGATAACGTGTGTGACCGAAATATAATGTTATTATTATTAAAGGAATTGAAAATTACATTTGCTGTCTGGAGTACCAAACAACTTCATATCAAAAATGCATTTTTTTTAAAGTATAAAAATTAATTTTGCACTAATAATAGCAGTAAAAATTATGATAGTTATTTCATTATAGTTGTAGAATGTAAAATTCTAACAATAAAGCACTCCATAGCAGTGAGTCATTTTGTGAGGACAATAAATCGTGATTAGCCTAAAATACCCATTTTCTGTATGTTTTAACATGAAATCAAGCTAAAGCAGGCATTCCAAGTTTTAAGAAAGTCTCATTTGATAAAAAAAACCTTAGAACATACATAATGTTTTGTAATACAAATCAGTTGTTTCCTTTGTGGCTTTAAATTTGTTTTCCTTTAAAGGAAACTTCTTAGTACTGGACTGGCTACACAAAAAGAATATCAAATGCACCATCCGGCCGAGAAATCGGGTTTACATAATATAAATGTACCGCAAAAATTTAAGAGGCATTTTCAATGCAACTGAAAACATGTTTTGTTTATTTTGCAAACAAATTTATCGTCGACGAAAAATATACAAAGTGTTTAGTAAAATAAAGAGTCAACAAAGAGTTCTGAATAAAATTCTTGCATGTGCTATTTCAAGAGTTAAGTAGTTATTTATTTTGAATTATTAGGTTATCTAATAAGTCTTAGCGGTTTTGTTACTACTACAACTACAACATTTCAATTAATGATGTATTCTAAATTATTATCCAAGATTTTATCGCATCTTTCAATCAATTTTTTGATGCCTTTTCTATAAAAATCTGCTGGGCTGGTATCGAAATAGTTATCGATCCAATTTCTGAAGTCATCGACGTTTTTGAGCGTAGCGCATTTGATTGGAGAGCGATCGAAAATGCTGATAATCTGACGGAGCGAGGTCGGGACTGTATGGTGGATGCAGCAGAGTTGCTCAGTTGAATTCCTGGATGACCATTTTAACCTTGATTAAAGGCGAAAATAAGTACGTGTCGAAAATGTTCGTTTTTCTCAACTCCATTAATTAATACCAAAAATTAAGAAAATTTGTGCCCATTATTATGAAAGTGGTCTAAGTCAGAAATTGAAAAAAAATTAGTTTATCAACTATTTCGCATCACATTGTTTAAAATTAATGTAATATGTAGCAAATTGTGAAAAATTTGAAGCGTTATATTCAGTGTATTGTTACGACGTTCAACGGTATTCTGCTAGTGTTTATTTTGATATATAAAATCTTTTTAACCAAATTTTTTTAATTCCTTATAAGTTACATGCAACATTTGTATGTTGAATATATAAATTATAAATCTTGAAGACTAAATAAATTTTGAAACATTGTGTTGTGTAATATAAAAATATTTTTTAATAAATTCAAACGCAAACCTTTAAATATCTCGAAACGAAAGAAACATGACTTAAACCACTTTCATAATATTGGGTACATTTATAAGATACAGGAAAACGGTAACAGTTTTAGAGCAGAAAAAATGCTATCGAATATTATGTCATTTTTTGTTACAAAAAACAAAATAGCGGGAAAATAGCATTTAAAAAAACGCAATGACTATTAGACGACCCAATATAATAATTAAGTTTGAGCGGACTACAACTAGAAACGTGATACTACGTCATTTTGACAGTAACATTTAAAATAAAATTACATTTTCATATTCATTTTGTCAGACTTCGCATTTTTGACAGGAGAAGAGAAACTAATATTACTTGCACAGATACACGATAGAAACGAAATGAAGTAACCAACCCAACCGTGCCCGGAAGATTGTCTAGAAAATTGGACAAATGATCTAGAAGCTTCCACAGAAACACGCGTCACGCCAGTCGTGCGTTGCCCGTTACGTCACCTGTCACTCGGGGAGCAGCACCGTGACTGCTACGACTTCCTACAGATGGTGTTTCATCCCACCGCCGCGCCGGCTGCGGAGATTGGCGTGGACCGCCGGAGAGCTCTAGGATCTTGGAGTGTATTTTGCAGAAATAGAAGAATGTTCCTTAATGTGCTGAATCTATGGTACGGCAACTGGTTGAAATGATTACTTATTTGATCTGTCAAATCTAGTTAAACATTGTAAATTATTTATATTATGTCTAAATCTCTAATACTGTCACATAAATATTCATCCTTTTTTCAAACTAAGCTAGACGCTTGTGCTATGAAAATTGAACTAACTTACTGATCTTCTGGGCACGAATCCCCGACTACTAGATCACTTAGCCAGCGTCCTAACCACTAGACCAATAAGCTACTCAATTTTACTTAATCATATACTAGTTGTTTTATAGCCTGTAAATGAACATGGAAGTCTGTTACACACCTCAATTTTAATATTTATTGTATTTGAAAAAATTTTGAGAATTTATTTATAAAATGTAATTACAATTTTCATCATCTGATAAGTCATGAGACTTTTAAAATATAGAGAAGAAATAAATTATAATTAACAATAATATAATATTAAAATAACAATTGCATAAAAAATAAGTTAAAAAAACTATCAGAAAGTGATATGTACAGTCTTGCACGCGTAGATTTTTTTGTTATTTTTACAGTCATGAAAATAAACCAAAACAAATAGGGAAATAAATTGTCACTAAAACATTACATTGAAAAATAAGCGTTCACAAGGTGACTATCACGCAGCTTAGAAAAGTTAATACACTCGCATGTTACTTTATTTCTTTGTCGCATGTTTTTACACCGGTTAGCAGCATATTACATATCTTCAGTACAATTTATTTTAATGATCTATGACCGTTCTAATATAAATATTTCGACATCACCCAATCGTTGTGAAACTAGTATTATGAACTAGTCCTATTTTGTTTTGAACAAAGAATCAAGTACGAATTTCAGTTTTGTACCGTAAGCTCAAACGAATTGTTAGAATGCGAAATTACCCAAAATAATATTTTGTTCAAGGATACAAAAACACTTAGTCGAAGTAAGGGACGGGGGGTAATAAAACCAAGTATTGTTAGACGCAGGTACACCGACACAGCGCGGGAATAGCAATAAGGAATGTGGCGTACGTGACCATTGTCACGTCGGCAAATGCACCATAAGGGATGCGTCAGTCTTCACAAAATCTCGGCCGGGAGAACTCGCTCCACAAAGACGGAATCTAATTTTCAATTACAAAATAGAATCAATATCGTCTCTGAAATATTAAGCAAGCGCTTTATAAATTGTGATTCCGAGGAAAATTTAAACTATGCACCTCGAGTTTAAGCTTAGACTGTGATGTTCTCTGCGTTTAATCGTTGATGTAAAAGTATCAAAAAGGGTCCTGGTGGATCTATAAAAAAGTTGATCAACATAATTTGGTGTAGCGAGAACAGACTGTCGCTATAGCATAAGAACATCGCGTCCAGAGTCCCGGTTTGCCTGGATAATTGGGCATCGTCTGGTGGTCAATCAACTACAAGCCTGAACTCCGTCACCCTACGCTGGCACCACCCGCAGCTGGCCACACTTCACGTCTAGGATCCAGAAGCATCCTAAGAGGTAATCCCTTACGTGAGGGACCTGCATAATCTACATCAGACAAGCGTCAACATAGACAATTTAGTAGAGAACTTTATGCTGGCATGATGAACATGCACATATTTAATGTTGATTTCAATATAATTATGTTAGAATAGCCTTCAATAGTATTCAAGTAAATTGCTTATTTTCCACTTTTAACACATGCAAGTATCATAAAATATAGATAATAAACTTTCTTATAAAAAAATATTCTTTCATTTCATAACCATTTGACTTGATAATATTTAAAAAAGAACCAGTTAGGCTAGATGCCTCCCCCCTGAATATAAAGCCGAGGCAGAAAGAAGAAATAACCTAATAACCTAACAGAATGATAAATTTAAAATAATGAGGAATTACAATATAATATGTTAGTTGTTTATAATTTTACTATAAAACTACCTTTCAAAATTCTATAGTAAAATTCATTAGTGATCTTTTATCTTTTCTATAAATATAATACAAAGTATTTATATTCATTAAATTTACGAGTGCGTAAAGACAATAACATGAATTACTATACTGATACGTCTGTTTTAAAATCGTTAACAGTTAGAGTATGAATGCGGTTGGAATTTCTGCAACACGCATCCTGCTGATTGGGTTGAACATATATTATTATTAAAAGCGATCTGATACAACAAAATAGTCAGGCTCGCTTACAAGCTAAGCGGTGAATAATTTAAATGAATACTGATTGGCGTAATATTGGACTTGGCGACACCCCTTCTTCAAATATGTTTCTAATCAGATTTTCAGCCGCATTGTTACATTGGCCATACTTTACACTTAAATATACATATTCATTTACTGGTTCAGTACTTTCACGTGTATGCCTTGCATTTGTGTGAGTGCAGTCATAGTTGATATTAAATTATAGGAATTGTATTAGCCATGTATCCATAATAATATTACATTTCCCCGTCTATTTCTATGACATTCTGGACGTCTAAGACGTATTGGATGTAATAGATCCGTATAACTGTGTAGTGCTCGATTAAACGGCCATTTCTTTAATATCACCAGGTTAAGATTACTTAAATGTTTTATTTTTTATATACTCAATTACAGTACGTTAATATATATTTGAAATTAAGTGTACATTATAAATCAAAACATTTCAAAATCGTACGAATTTTGAGCTGTCATCTCGCGTCGTATCATAGAAGCCGTGAATGAAACCGTACGAATTTTTTCTATGGTCGCACTGTAAAAGAATGGTGCGACGCTGATATTTTGTAATATTTACGTGTGCTTAATAATCATGTATGTAGATATAAAGCACTACATGAAAAACATTTTTGTGGTAAAAGGGTAATAGAAGCAATGATAAAAGATCAAAAAATGTGGATTATCCAGTATAGAAAACGAAGTAAAATTAATAGATACACAGGTGAGGTGTTCTCCAAAAAACAACGTCAATAGGTCCATGTCGTAGATGTTATTATTACAGATTTACTTGTACCTACATCAAAGATCAACACTTATTGTAATGCGCATCTCCATAATTATTATCACGAAATTAACATAAAGCCTATCACAAAGTTACGTAACAGAAATAAGTACGTCATTACTCCACATCACAAAGTTATTTTCAATAACACACAGTTTGCTACTGATACAATTGATACAGTGTGAAGCGACTAGCCGACCAGACAACTCGAGTTCTTCAGGATCAATTTAATAAAATCATAGAATAGTAATTTAGTTACAACAAATCTTATTGTGTATTTTATTCTTAAAAGTAAAAGGTTAAAAGTAACTTACTTTGGAAAGAAACTCTTTTAAATTTATTTTAGAAAACATTTTTCATATATTTTTCGTATGTCCAGCACCCACAATTTGCTGTATTATACACGTGTTATACACACGTTTGAATAATTTATTGATCATGTGTTTAAGACATTAGCCAAGTAATCTAGTGGTTGGGAGTTTGAGCTTCATTTCAGGAGACGACAAAGTTAGTCCTACTTACATACCACAAGCGTCTAGCCTAGTTTGCAAATAGTAAATATATTGATGTGACATATATTCCGCGTACGCTTCTCTATTTCTTTTTGGCGTAACGTGAACACAAAAGAGAATAAAAATGTAACATTTTTAAAACAATTAAACAGTTATTTATCTCAAAAGAATGTTATTTCGCAAACGAGACTGCTTTTAAATTAGTTCTGTAATTATATTAATTAATCACTGTTCAGATTTTTGAAAGCATTGAGCCTAATTTCTGGTTGGCAATGGCGACGACAAAAGCAATCTCCTCCTTGTCCGAGTTAAGTGTCAATGACACTCAAGAGCATCATAAATTTGACCGAATGCCACAGAAGATTGACATTATTGTTCTACCTAAGCAGCAACCCGCATATCTATACGCTGATCATTTTAAGATGAAACATGTTCATTCATGGGCGCAGTTATTATTAAAAAGATTTAAACGAATATATACATGTACTCATTAATTTTTTTTTCATGACTGCGCGCATGAATGAACAACATTATACTCATACATATTGTTTTTAATATAAAATATTTTGTCATCAAAAATATTTTTAAGGTATTGTTATAGCTCAAGATTCTATCAACATTGACCCGCATATCTAACTATTAATCATTCTGATTTAACGTAAAATAAAATGCTAAGCTATTTTCCTAAGTATTTAAATTTATTACTAAAATGAAATATATAAGTTCATACTACTATTCAAAAAACGTAATAATAAATAGTTTTAAAAGTATATATTTTTAGGAGAACACATACTTATTGTGAAGTTGTAATTATTCAGAACATAGGTCTGTAATATTTTAAATATGAATTAAATATATTAATTATAAAGATATACATATAAAATCAATTCTATCGAAAAATATTGTTGTTGCACCACCAAGATTCGAACCTGGATCTCAGTTCTAACCGGGGAAGGTGCATTATCCAACTATGCTACAGCGACAATATTTTTAGCGACAAATTTTTGAACCTATATATTACCTTTTTTGATATTAAAACATTTAATCGTTCCATTATTTAAAAGAGTCATCTACCTTATTTTTACAGAATCTCAAATACCTTTGAGTAATCTGATAGCAGATGCCAGAATTATGAATTAATTTTTATTAAATTCTGGACACATCGATACAACTTTATTATTAAAAGAACACATTCTTATTGATAATTCTGATATCATGATCAGACGATTAAATGTATTAATATCAAAAAGGTAACATACCGGTTCGAAAGTTTGTCACTAAAAATATTGTCGCTGTAGCATAGTTGGATAATGCACCTTCCCCGGTTAGGAAAGAGATCCAGGTTCGAATCCCGGTGGCGCATCAACAATATTTTTCGATAGAATTGATTTTATATGTGTATCTTTCTAATTAATATATTTAATTCATATTTAGTATATATTTTTAACTATTAGAGTTGCATAATAATTTACGCAAAAATTTATAACATTGTGTCCTGGATAGCAAAAAAGATTTTAAATACTAAACTGGTAATTGCGCCACTTCACATCGTTCAGAAAACGACGAAATGACATCTATTGATGATGATTATTATTATAACCTACTCTGTGAACCAATAAATTTCTCTTAATTGACTCTAATAATATAGTAGACCAGCTTGTCATTATATGTTCAATAAATGTATTTTGATGGACTGCATAATGTCAGAATAGGGATAATTTAAAATTAAATAGTCAATTTACTCAATGAGTAAACAAATTATATACCTCCTCAAGCACAGCAGCGCAATAATGTATTTTCTGAAATTGCAAAGGGATATATGTACATTAATGTTTATGGTTACATTTGATTATGTAAACGAATTTGGAAGCATTATTTTAAGATTTTGCATTTAAGAATGTAACATACTAATAAAAATGTATATAATTTGTGGAGGTCATTCGCCTACACAATCGGTGACACTACTGATGGCCCCTGAACGCACCGTGCAGATACCTGGGTGTAAAACTAGGCTTTCAGCAGCCTCAAAATTGTCATGTGTCAATAACATGCGCCGTCCAGGAAGCCGGCCCCTGAGTGCGCCACTTCTCTCGCGGCCGCCTTCCCCGACGATTTATCTAGCAAACGTTCCTCGGTATTGACTTCTTATTGCGGATTTTTCTATATGTAACTATGCTCAAGAATCAGTAAACTTCTGTCAACTGGATGTAATCTTTTTTATTCAACCAGCTCTGGCCACATACACGCAAACCTTCACACACATATATTGAAAAGAACATGTGAGCGCTGGGTGTAATCAATGGTGGCACAAGGTAATTCAAGTAACTTCAACACTAGTTTTATGTAAAATCATATTATTACATTATCTATTTTAATGTGTATAATTATTCAAATGTATCAGGATTATACAAAAATGCACAGTTACAGAATGTGAAATAAAATATGTATGGTCCACTTTGTTGCCGCACCCGAGTCGCCAGCATCGCGATCGATTGATTGAATCTGTACGGCATTCCAAAGCCTATTGAAAATTTAATCTTTGTAATTTCACAATGGTATTTCTAATTGAATGACCATCAGTACCCGCTGCTACATCGGCATTGACAGTGATTTCCAGAGCCGTGCATGATTTTTAATAGCCTGAAAATACGTTTAGAAAATATAACTAATATAATTTAATTCAATTGGAAAAATGAAATATTATGTTCTTTCATAATGCATAAAAATTACAAGAAACTTTATTATCAAAATATATATCAACAGCTCGTAAATAAAAATTATTACATTATTATTTCCTACTTATTACAGTGTAATCCAAAAACCTCTGAAGTATAATATATCGTCCAACAGCTACTGCTAAATATAATATAGCTATTTCAGAAAGATATTTTGATATCATGTTAAATAAATTAACTTGAGCAAGGATCAAAAAACTGTTACCAATAAATTTAATCTTTAAAAATAAAATTCTCTCATTATAAGACTCGTCAGAAAAGTTTTTGGTACTGGTGAAAAAATTTGATGAATCTTGTGAATATACCTAGACTCTTTTTTCAGGGATCTATTAAAACAATCCTATGAATAGTTTTAAAATGCACAAGATCTAAATAAGCTTAGAATAATATCTTCAATGACTCATTTTCTTATAAAAAACTAATTTTAACCAAAGTTTTCATTGAATAAAAGTAGGATTATTTTTAAAATACCCTCTAAAAATATCAATTTTAAAAGCTTTAATTCTTGGTCTTCGTGTTAATAGATCTCAAATTTTTCTTTGTGAAAAGTTTTATTTTTTATATAACTAACTAAATAACTAAGCAGACAGTCATTAAAAAAGCATTTTTTAAATAATAATTTTATATTATATTTAATTTTTGATAACGATAAGATGAATTTCAGATAAGTTTAGGCATATTTATATATATTATTTAAAATCATATATTTAATAATACTAAAAATGTACTAATTTAATAATAAAATTCATTTTAAAATTCATAAAGCATAGTTAATACAAAGTACAAAAAAAGGTGATTGATGAAAGAAAATAACGTAAAAACAAAAACGATACGAGAAATAAACAATTTTTCCGCATCCGTAAAGTTATCAACCCCGATGGCTGAAAACCGCCTTCGCCCATGCGAATAATCCGCCACGAACCAGTTTTCTGTGATTTTACGTGGAAAAACTTATTACGAAAATTCACGAGAATTTTCTTTTGCTTTCCAGAATCTTCCGATTGCCATTCAAATTTCCCGAGCGCGCCGTGTACGCCAAAACTAATTTGTAATATCGTCGCAAGGAAAAGCCTAAAAATTTACATACTATTTATCTTCAGTTTGATGATCGTAACCTCTCAGGCGGTGTGTATCAGGAGGAAAACGCCGATAACTTTTCTTTGGCATTTAAGTTTCTTTAAAGGAAGCGAGAATAATATTCTTTATCTCATAAAAATATATAACGATAAATCTTGTTATCAGATTTTTTGCAACTTTTATTTGATTAAATTTTTTAAGATTATTTACCTAACCGCGACAAAGATTACTACTACGCAGTTGTTACTATTGCATCATAGTCCACACTTTCCGCGTGTTTGCGTGTAAAATTATTTATTTGGATCCATTCCAAAATCTCTGAAAAAATTATGATAGATTAATCTCGTCGGTATAGTGGTGAAACTAATTTTACTGACGCTACTTACTTGTCTTAATAAAATATTTTAAAAATAAAATATTTGAAAGGCTGCATAAATAAAATATAGCGTATTATTCTAATTATGTTTATGTGTCAAATATAATCTGTGATTCACCAATAAATCAAACATGTGGTAAAATTAATACTTTTATAAAGGTGTGTATATTTTGTACGATTGTAGAAACAACAATTATTATTGTTTATTCACATGTAAAATACAATAATTAATTAAGGAGATACATCCTATTTATATTTTAAAACACAAACATTTCAATGAAACAAAATATATAGTGTGACCAACGCACGTCGCCGATCACAAGTGGTGGGTGATGATGGAATCATGATGGAAGGTATTGGAGAATAGACTAGGGTATTGGAAATGAGAGAAAGATGGGATGAGGGTAACGAAATTCTTTGATAGCGGACCAGGGTGGCTTACGGGATAAAGAGGACGACTCGACTCATCTGATGATGACGCTCCCTGGCTTATACTGAAGTTCACCCCGAAACTTGAACAGTTTGAACCGGTAATTCTGATGAATCCACCGCACTATGTGCACTGAATTTCACATACACAAATTGTCTGTTATTCCAGTGGATCCAACGATTGATCCAGCGAGAACACCACTTCCTTTCCACAATCTTGACGACTTTCACACATACAAAAATGAACTAGCCGAGCTGGGGGACGGGTGTAGACTGAATTGTGAATGGGCTAAGGTGTAGGAATAAAACAAAACCGGTGACAATTATACTACATTTAGCAATAATCTTTTTAATTCAGGTATGGAAGTACATATATCTGTTCACCTATAAAAAAATAATGAATACTATTAACGTATTTAGGAGAATACATTCTTATTATGAAGTTGTAATTATTCAGAACATAGGTCTGTGATATTTTAAATATGAATTAAATATATTAATTATAAAGATATACATTCCCGGTTAGGAAAGAGATCCAGGTTCGAATCCCGGTGGCGCGACAACAATATTTTTCGATAAAATTGATTTTATATGTATATCTTTATAATTAATATATTTAATTCATATTTAAAACTATTAACGTAGAATAATACTTTAAAAGCGTTTGTTTTATTATTTTTTTTATTATAAAAATGATTAAAAATTTAATATAATCTTATGAGTACATATATTATACTCGTTCGCTAATTAATTTATAGTAATTTTTGTATTGTTTTTGAAATTACTGTATTAAATAATAACTTTTAATTTATTCTCCAATCTGTTGCTATATACTTACCAATACTTAACCAACGGTGTTTTCAGCGCAGGATTTAGAAATTTGGGTTTAAATAAGCGTTGTGCTCGGACATCTGAATATAAATTTCGTGGCCATAAATTTGAAAGACAACCTTAGCATATTTCTAAAATACCAGTATGGAAGGGGTGAGTGGTACCTTGTTTATAACACGAATATATTATTTGGACTTTCATTAATTATTCATTAGGACTAACGGCGTTCCACTCATACTGTATACCCGCGGTAAAAGATTGACATAAAGCAGAGTAGATTTTTAACTGCTACTTGATCCAGGACGTTTCTGAGTGTTCCAAGCCCCGACAACTACGATATACAAAAACTACTAAGTTTGTACCGCCTTAAATAAGTAAAATAATAATTTTATTAAATCACAGAACTATTTTTACATTTGAGTATCAAGATAAGGATAAAATAAGTTTAAAATTAAACCATTTTTTTAAATAACAAACTTTCTTACAAATTATAAAAATTCATAATAATTTGCTTAAAAATGCAAGTTGGTATAACTTTGGTTTAATATAAATATATGTTAATTAATACAGTGTAAGTTTTCGTAAGATAAGGTAGTGAAATAAAAACAAAAATGTTTTTTATAAGTTATGGTCCCACCTACAATATGAAGTTAATCATTTATGTTTGTTTGAGCAGCAATTTAAATATTGTATGTATTAAAAAGGGTCAAAATCTCCGCACGTGAGGGCCCATTACAATTGTTAGTCAAAACGTAACCCACCTCGGATTAAAAATATTACGGCAAGGCGCAATTACCACCCTCAGCGCTCTAATGGAAAAACCTTTCTTGTGTACATTATTTATACGCAGGGCCTAAGTATATAATGCCTCTAAAGTAACTTTTGTAAAAACTCTTAAACCCAACCAAATGCCAACGAATTACTCTCGTAGACTTTAAGTTTTAATATAAAATGTACACCATTCCAACCATTCTATTAAGCGAGCACTTTGGTATCGCTTGTGCAGAGGAATAGACTTAATATAGAATTTACAGATTTTTAATTACTTTAATTAAATTCATCTTGTCCATTAATTATATTTTTAAAATCAGAAATTATTCGTAAAAATAATCAATTTTACGTTGGCAGTGATCTTTCTTTTGATCTGGCTTGAAAACTTTATAAAACCTCAAAAATTTATTTAAAAAAACACATCTAAAGTACAGGGATCCGGCAGAAATAACTCGCCGATTTCCCACGCTACTGTACGCGGCGCTAGTAGTACAGGGCGTGGTTTCGGCACGCCATTTTGTATCCAATATCTTGCCATTTTAGTTGTCATTATGGCGTGGAGTGGTGAACATCATGTGTTCGCTATTGAAAAGTATTTTTAAAATGGTGATTCTCTCCCCAATTAGAAAGATTAATAAAATATAAACAATAATAAAAACATTATAACAAAATTATACAAAAATTTTATATATTCTGAAAGAACGGCGTTTGCCATTTATTTTCACATTACTTTTCTGCCGGACCTGTATTTGGGATTGTCTGTAAAACTGAATTGAAAATAATTACAAGAGATGGTCTTCAAATATGTATTTTTATTAATAATCTTAATATTCTAGAAGTGAACAGTAGATAGAATGAGCTACATGCGTGATTTGAGTACTGGCAATAGAGAATCTGTGTCGATAAGATCTATACTTCTTGGACGTAACAATCCAGTAAATTATCGTCAGCCTGAAGTCTAGGTGGATGTTTCAAGGGTGGAGAAAGCTCGAGCCCTCGAAACAAAGTTCACAATATGAGGCGGTAAGTAAGTCACGAACCCTACATAAAATATAAAGGCATTTATCAACATTACGCCGTGTTACATTTACAGTTGTTATAAGTTACTGAAAATCGCTAGAGAACTATAGAATTCTATGGAACTAGAAAAAGTCTCCTATGTGTGCATTAACTTCTGGTATAACCATTGTGTATTTTTTAAATGAAACATTGGTAATTATATTATTTTACATGGTTACAAAGAAGAATAATAATAAAACTAAACAATACTTTGGTAATTACACACCATGATACAGTACCTACATATTATGATTATATAAACCAATACGTATAATTGAATTGACAGGCCACCTACCAGCTCAATCATAGTAAAGGCCGGTTGTGTGATCAGTAGTATCCTTTTACTATGGTAACTTTTTACTATAGTAACTTATACGGGTTGTTGATACATCAAATTTACTATTTCCAAACATAGATGGAGATGTCTAGGTGTGACAAACAATCATGCAATATGCTTTATTTTATGCATTATCTATGGATTTTTTCGCCTTGGCGTTCGATATGTCACTTTAGTGGTGAAATTTTTTCGTATTATGTGAAAATGCATACATTAATATATAAAACAATGAGATCATCATTGGAGGAACTCTCATCGCTAAAATAGCTGGATATTGAATGGCTTAATTGTCATATACTGCAACATTGAAAGTATCAATGTGTCAGATGACTTTTGGAACAGCTGTGAAAAGTCCGCCATATTTAACTATCGATTCTCGTTTTTACTATCAGGTATCGCAGAGTAATATGAGTTTACTACGAGGTGTACTTTCGAGAAATAAATATTTTTGTACTATCAAACAACCTGTTTTCGCAAAAAAAAATACTACAGTAACTTTTTTTACTGTAGTAAAAAGTTACTACTGATCACACAACTGTCCCTAAATATGTATAATATATTATGAAATTATTTATTTGAAAATAAAACAGAAATAGCTTGAAATAAATAACATCTAATCAATTATTTAAAAGTATTATTTTCGTGTAAATAAAATGTATGTAAGATTTAATGTAAATTTTTTAAAATGCATATTATTACTTACATAATTGCATCGCTTATGCACTTATTTTTTAATTATTATAATAAATTTTAATAATTAGTTAGTAGATGAGAGATTTTTTTTTTTAAGAACTATTATAAACCGTTATTTTATAACAACAAATTAGTAATAATAAAATTTCACAAAACCTTTGTTATTATTGTTCATGTTCTTCATTCGTCATGTTCATGTTCACATTCTTCTCCTGTTATTAAATATGAATTCAAGTCTAGTTTTAATTATATTTTATTGTAGCTTCGTTTAATGCTCTGTTTCATAAATATTTTAAGTAAAAAATCAATCTTAAAGTCGTTTGAAATATATTTTCGGTCGCATAATCAATAGGGACGGACGCAAAGAAAGTGAATAATAAAATGCACCAATCTCTGAAGAGTGAATTGAATGCCACTGACACTCAGTCATGCGCCACTTTTGAAATTGCTGTTTTCTAGACTTTTCACATTTTTTCATGAAAATTGTTTCACGCCGGGAAAGAGGGGTTGCTTTTCAATTCGAGGGCTGGTTACTCCACCACCGGAGCTCATTCAGGGCGGGATAGGGATGGGGAATATGCAGCCTTGATTGCAAGTCAGGAGATACAGCCTCCGTGCATGTGTGGCGGCTAAGGGTGGCGGAGTTTGTAGAGCACGGTTAATATTAGCGAGAGATTGGCTCACTCTATATATTTCTCTTCTGCGAAGTTAATTTAATGATTTTAAGTTTCAAAGTGCAGTTAAGTTAAAAAGTTGCAAATTATAATGAATTAAAAGTTGGTCCTTATCTTTAATCGATATTATTAACTATTTTATTAAGTTTTTTATATGACTATCATCAGCATCTAATTAACAAACACTGTTTTAATTAATCAATTAATTTTACACTGAAATGAAATTAATTTAAATTAAAAAATTTCTAATAATAAAAATATTTTTTATATTAATACATATATATTGTTGTTTCTTAGTGAAAATGAAGACAAAATACCATACATGGTGTATTATTAATGCAATGATTTCCGCATTGAAATGTAGATACCACGGAAACACTGGCCGCGTAGTGGCCATAATAACCAAGCAGTAAGCTTGTTAATTTTTCTGCTAGTGTGTGATATTTATGAACTGAATTTATGTTTTTGATAAATATGGACCCACGTTGGAAACGATTTTTATCCTTCTCTGCATGTGTTTATAATCACTCGAGCGTTTTTCGTGAGGTTCAAAATTCAAATATTTTAATTAAAATCATTACACTAATAGATGGTTTAATACATTTCTTTATTTTGATTTTTTAAATTATTTTATTAAGGATGTGCTTTCATTTTTCCAGTTTGAAATTAAAATAATATATTAATAATAATAATGGTTTTCATATTTGTATGATAAACAACGGATGAACATGTCTCCTTTAGTATAAACTTCGGTCTAGTTAAGGAGACAGTGAACATCGCTTAAATTATGAAGCTTGTTCGTCTTTTTTGTATATTTATAAGAATTTTCATAATGTATAATATGTACGTATATTAAGAACATGAACAGAATAAATATTTAAAAATTCGAAAAATTCTACACGAATTACACACGTTTTCAAGATGAGGTTAATAGTTAAATTTTGATGAGTATCACAGATGACGTTATTTGTTACGCAAATCATGCGAGAGAGGAAGATTTGAATAGAAAGAGACAGTAATAAAATTGTTGATTTTCTCGCATTCGATACAAGTGTCAAAAATAACTTGTATCTAGAGACTTTTGCACGTTTTTTCATATCAATATTAAGGAATGAAATAAAATGTGTATTTTCATCTAAATTAATTCACCAAAAATTGAATAATTTATTCCCGTATGTATATAATATGTATTGAAATCAGACATATATTTAAACTAACGAAACATAATGTTCTACATTGAAAATTATTATGAGAGCTTCAATTTATTATTTTGCTTAATATAATCGATTTAAGACGCCACGCTGCCGTTTATTTCTAATTACATAGTATTTATGTAACAAACAGCTATTGTTTAAAACACAACAGTGTTATATATAAACTAAATATTTCATTGCAACTTACTCGTACATAAGCGGTGCCTTAAATAATGAATAATACTATTTTGTGCACAAATAAATAAAATGTTCAAAGATGTAACTTGAATGCATGTTCGTCGTGAGGCGGGTTTTCTATGTGAGAAATTGATGGTTTGTCGTGTACTCATCCTTTTGAAGATAGCTTTATGAGTTACACTTAAATTGTGCAAAGTGTTGGGAGCCCATTAAATCCTTCACAGTTGAGTTCCTCTGGATTTACACAATACGGGACTGCATGAAAAGGGGCCAACCATGCAAGGAGATTTTGCATGAGTGCAATTTGAGTTGTGCCGACAGTCCGATGATTACAAGGAAGATAGTAAGTATCATATGTGTGTACTATCTTTCTTGTGATCATAGTGGTAGTCGCTGGTGAATACGCTTATTCATACACAAACACATTCTCAAAACATTAAGGTGTGAGCACATCATTACGCGATTTTTTTTCTTCATATTCTTTAATCTATAAAACAATCTATAATTAATATTTATACTATATAAGTATATATACATATATATACTTATGTATGCACTAGATGGCACGTGTTTCCGTGCTGAAAAATCGGTCCACGTTTTCTCGATGTAACCAATATGTATTTTCATAGAAAGCATTCACTTTGTATAAAACCAAGAAATTGATTATACGTCAACCGGTTTCGCTTATCTCAAGGCTTCATCAGGACGCATTTAAAACTAATCATAAATACAAAAAGAGTGCCCTTATATATGCATAAAGAGGGAGATAGAGTAGAAAATATAAAATTCTCCCTCTTTAGTTTTAAATACGTACTGATGAAGCTTGAGATAAGCGAAACCGTTTGACGTATAATAAATTTAGTAGTTTTATACAAAGTGAACGTTATTTTATTTAATGTAACCGATATTATTTACATATATATATATGGTCTATAATAAAAAATACCAATATTTCCCGTTTTACTATAACTTATCTTGCTATGATTAGTTTAATTTGGAACTTATATAATTTCTAAAAATAAACTGTTGCTGCAGTTGTTTATATGAGAAATAGAGTTGTACTAAAGGGTTTTATTTTAGAGGTATAAAACTTTAAAATGAAATAAAATACCTAAAAACTGTGGTAATGGCCATGGTTTTGGTTCTATTAGAAAGATAATTAATGACATTAGTGTTTAAATATAATTTCGCGCATATGTCCATTACGCGAAATTATGCGCTCATCAAATGTTTCTTTCAATAAATTGATTGTGGCGCATGCTGTGTGGCATGATGCATCGTCTTGTGAAACCACAGCACTACCACATTAATACCATTCAATTGAAGAACGAAAAAGTCAGTAATCATGGTTCTATTGCTGTGCACAACGAGGAATCAACTCATTAGGCTCCTCCTCAATACTACGCTCCACTGTAGCAACACCTTATTCAGTGCGCACTGTACGACATCTCTGCGGATGCATATTATCAATTAGAGTATGCGCGTTACGAAAACGATTCATGATTATTCGAATTACTTGCTCGGATGGACGATTATGTCGACCGTAAAATGAACGTAGCGCACAGTAAGTTGTGCGAATTGAACCACAATTTCGCAAGGGTTGTTCTAGCGTAAGTCTATTCATGATGAAATAGCAAACCTAATTGAGCACAAATCAGCTGTCAGCTGTGTTGCCAATTCATAAAACAAATCTTTAAAAAAACATCCTATAAGACTTTGTATGATCTACATCGGTCCCTCATGACTGAGGATATCGATCTCTTGACTATGCACCTCTACTTTTCTCGGTATCCTGCAGATATTAGAGCTGTCACCAGAGTAGTGCCTTATGCCATTTTCACTTGGTCATTTCGGATGGGGTATCTTCTTTTTTCTCTTCGTCACTTGACGTGGCCCACCACATCGAGCTTCTCCAAGCTACCTTCTACATGTTGTTATTCTAGAAAATTGAAGGATTCATCTCAAGCAAATGGTAAAAGTTGAAACATTTTTGACATTCACAACTAGGTAGATCAATGATTTAGCAACGTGCTTAATCTAGATTATAACATTGTTTGGCGTGCTTGTTCCGTCTAGTGGTAAGACAATCCCCTAGTGATCAAGTGGTCAGGAATTCGAACCTCATTCTATTTTCATACTACAATCGCTTAGCTTTGTTAGAATTATAGGAATATTGAATTGAAATGTATATACGTGAATGTATATTACATACACCCATCACTATATTAAAAGAAACAACTAAAAAAATTCACGAATTAAAAATATTCGAAATTCGCCTGAGTAAAGTTTATATAAGGTGTCCAGCGAAAAAATTTATAAATTAAATTGTAAAAGCTTGTAAACCATCAAGATGAGGTAAGTGGGAGGAGTATTGTTCGACGCGCGTGGTTTGCGGATTTGCCAGTCGCAACGAGTCACTGGTCGCGAGCGCACCGCGCGTTCGCGGTTGAACAATATTTAAAGTGCGGTGATTCATTGGTTCGCGCGCGTCGCTCTTTTTGTACTCACTATAATATTCGACGAGTAAGTGATGGGCCGAGCACGCAACTTATCTGGTGATGGGTTCAAAAGTTCAGACAAAAAGGGATAATGGTTAACCAAACTCCTCCGGGACGATCAACGTCAGCAGCGACGCCAGAACATGTGGCTCAAGTTCGACGTGAAATTATACGCAATACGCATAAATCGATAAAAAAGATTGCAGCCTGTACTGGAATAAAAAAATCAACAGTGCACGTTATTTTAAAAAGAAACTACAGTTTCATCTATATGCACTGCAAATTGTGCAGTTTCTCAACGAAAATGACTATTATTTACGTGAAACCTTAGCGATAACGATGCTGGAACGTTTTAGAACAGCACGAACGCTTGGAAACATATTGGTTACTGACGAAGCACATTTTTATATCGATGGCTATGTAAATAAATAGAACATGAGATACTGGTGCCTTAACAATCCAAAGAAACGCCATCAAAAATATTTTCATTGTCCTAAAACGACAGTGTGTTGTGTAATTTCTGCCCGAGGGATAATTGGCCCTTATTTTTTTAACCAGCGAGAGACAATCACTGCTGACGTGTATTGCCGAATGATCGATGATGGTACCGAAACTGTAGCTGTTTTCTATGTTCAACAACAGAACACAATTTCAGCAAGACGGGGCCACTCCACACACAGCTAGAGTTTCAATGGAGAAGCTGAGGGGAATTTTTAACAATAAATTAATCGGCAAGTATGGAGACATACCCTGGCCACCTCGGTCACCGGATCTTACGCCGTGCGACTTTTTTTTAAGAGAGGATACCTTAAGTCAAAAGTTTACAGCAACACTTCTCGAACAATTCAGGCCCTACAAGAAAATATCCGCCGTGAAGTTGCTGCCATTGAACCAGCGCTTAGCAAATTTGCGAGATTGCAAGAGTGTTTTGAGACAAATGGGCGGCATTTAGACGATATAATTTATAAAACGTAAAATCTGCATCGTTAAACTCAATTTTGTATAAATAAAATATGAGAATAACATTGAAGTTTTTTTTAAATTTAATATAAAACTTGAAAATTTTCCGCTGGACACCCTTTACTATTTTGAAAACACATTTCCTTTTTTATACTTCTAAATTTAGATCTATTTAAATTTAAGCACTAATTATTATTATTATATGTACCTACCTATTTACATCATTATCTATCCACAAAAAAAGATTTATGTTTGTTTTCTTGTTACCATACTATTTGTTATTATCAATTTCGAAATCCACCGCACGAGGGGCAATTTGTTTACTAATTCGATTAATTCAATATTTCGAATAAAATCAACCATCAACATATTTTAATTCTTGTCATTGCCATTGTTGTAGATTATAATCAAAAAATGTACAGTATCAAATATAATGATATATTAAAACTCAGAGTTGCACCGTCCAATGAAATTATTCGAAGTTTGCTTCTTACAGCACAGCTATCTCCATCAGTGCTTGTTTCCACTGCGACAACTCTAATTACTATTTCAAAATTAATTTCAAAATGAGACGTACAGGAGCAAACTACGAAGTTATAATTAAAATGAAATTGAATTAACGCGGAGGCGAGAAGTCATTTTCATTAGAAAAAAAAAATTAAAATTCCGTGCTGATAAATACCTCCGTAGAACTTGAAAAGTCTTGATTTACATTTAAAGGCGTGGAGACTTATTCTCGCCTAGAAAATAAAAATAAAACTCCTTGATTTTTATTATAAAAGTATAAAATTAAAATTTTCTTCCGCTTCCAAAAATAAAAGTTCATTTATTTTACCTCGAACGCGGGCGTAAAATTGAAAAAACCTAAAGAATTTCAGGAATATTACAAGTGTCCAATTTTATTTATAAAACAATTATATAATATTATCCAACAGGGGATGAAGGTTTATTCTTCTGGTTAGATTTAAAACAAAATATTTAGTCAACGAGTGATTTCTTAAATGTTCAATCACTCTATTAATAAGACACGTTAATTTTTATAATAAAATTACAGAATGGTAAGTGAACCTGTCCAACTATGCTGGAGAGTATAAATATACTTATTTTTAGGTTATTTTTTATTTTAATAGAATTGCCACTTAATGGACGTTCAATAGTTTTTGTTATCCTATTTTAATTTACTTTATTCTTGAAGATTTAAAATGTTGCATATATTTTTTGAACATCATAGAGTAGGAATATGCACCACATTTATATTTCATTTTATCAAGTTATATAATAATATATTAATAGATTGTTGTTGTAGTGATTAAGATGCTGGCCTAGTGGTCTAGTGGTCGAAGGTTCGCGCCTCGTTCCAGGACACCAGCAAGTTAGTCTTATTTCATAGTACAATCGTTTAGCTTAGTTTGAAAATGGTAAGAATATTAATGTGACATGTATTCCGTGTACGCATCTCTATTTTTTTAAAAAAGAAAAAAGAAATGACTTAATTCTTTAATTTTCTGTTAAGTTTGCTTTAACTGGTCCCAGTCGAAGTCGATGATAATGTTCTTCCAATTGAATATTGCATAATTATAAAATATATTTTTTTGAAAGCATGACAGATATGAGCTAGATAACTAAGAATTATTTCGAGAGTAAGTTTTAGTGGTTAACTGTTGATATTGGGATCATCCGTTAATATCTAAAGTCTCGAAACAGGTAAAGTGTATTAAACAAATAATAGATATCTCATAGAGACGAAACGACATACTTACATAGCATATTATATAGCTTACATAAAATTTGATAAATGTGGAGGTTGATTGGATGGAATGGTGAACGTTACATTGTGGAATGTGATCACTTAAGCCAGCCGAAGATAGGTCGTAAGCCCTGTGATTACCCACACTTCCATATTTTTCCATTAATAAAAAACAGCTCCGTCTCTATGATATATATATTATTTATTAGGAGAACACGTTCCTATTGTAAAGTTGTTATTATTCAAATCATAGGTCTGTGATATTTTAAATACTAATTAAATGCATTAATTAGAAAGATATACATATAAAATCAATTTTATCGAAAAATATTATTGTTGCGCCACCGGTATTCGAATCTGGATCTCTTTCCAAACCGGGTACTCAAAGGTATTTGAGATTCCGTAAAAACAAAGTAGATGGCTTTTAAATAATGGAACGATAGACGTATTAATTCGAAAAGGTGTAACATAGAGGTTCGAAAATTTGTCGTCAAAAATAATGTCGCTGTAGCATAGTTAGATAATGCATCTTCCCCGGTTTGGAAGAGATTCAGGTTCGAATCCCGGTAGTGCAACAATACTATTTTTCGATGAAATTGATTTTATATGTATATCTTTCTAATTAATACATTTAATTAGTATTTATCTATTATTTGTTTAATAGCATTGCGTTTGTAGGTGAAAATCCAGTAATTGTGTGTTGTTGGACATATTTAAACATTGAGGCAAAGTGTAGTTTATGTTATTTTATTGTCGGTTAAAAATGTATCCTCTGTATTTCCTGCACTCCGAGTAGAAGAATGAACGAATTAAGACTCTTATACAACAAAATTTGCATACTTGTTCTTTGTCTTTTCAGATGTCTGTACTTAAAATTGAACTTAAGTCTGTCTTTGAAACAAAAGATAAATAGAAAATACCCAGCATCTTCAACAAAATGGTAAATCAACACCGCGTTCTTTCTCTGAGTGCAAGCTGGCATTAAATTATATTGTTAATTCATCTGACAGTGTTAGACAGCACTTTCTCAAAATTGCGTTCCGGTGTAGCTCACCGTCGCGCCGGCTATATTATGGCAACAGCCATTTCTTGCGGTGTTCTCGATGTATGTAAACCAAACATTGTTCGTCACGTGACAGTGGGTGCTTAATGCTCCTTTCATTACAGCGAGGACGTACTACGTAGTGCGCGGTGAAATATGGCTCTACTCCATGTGTGCAACTGAAGATTCCGCAGTGTTTTTCTCCATCTCTCGCGTATTCGGCTTACCTGAATTATTCATAGTGGGAGTATTTCGAAAATTTAATCTTCTGCATATTTGTATGGCTGGTATTGTTTCCTTTTACGGGTATGACGCCCACCATCTATTAAATGCGAGGTATAGAATCAAAATCATACAATCACTCTGTATGAAACCATGAAATTTATTATACGTCAACCGGTTTCGCTTATCTCAAGCTTCATCAGGATGTATTTAAAACTGATCATAAATACGAAAATAGTGCACTTATATAATATATACATAAAGAGGGAGATATAATATAAAATTACATGCGAAAAAGACAGACAAAATACATATATAGTTAAATAGAACATGAAGGGAGACAGAATATAAAATTATATGCGAAAAAGAGAGACAGAATATATATACAGATAGACGGAACATTAAGGGAGGGGATACAAAGTGATTGTTATTTTATTTAATATAATATGTCAAACCACAAGTCATAAATCATTCATGTCCAGCTATTATGGTTTTTGAGTTAAGTATGTATAAATATAAAGAAAATTAATGTCTACAAGAACTAGCCTATCAAAATTAGACAAATATTGCTGAATTTCATACAAAAATGCATTTAAAATTTGCTTGTTACTTCAATCGCAGGTATGTCTTAATTCAAACCCAGACAAATATACTTTCAGCCAATAAGACGACAGTACTTGGTCATGTGACCTGTTCAATATGATCCCAAATGTAACAGTTGTGGTACAATGGTTTCTTGCATTTTACTCAAAAACAAGTAAAGGACCTCATGAATATTTTGGATAACAATAGAATTTTATTTGCATTTAACGATTTAAACAGTTAACTAACCAAACATATACGTCCACAAATTGAGAATAAAGTTAAAAATGATAAAGAACTGCGAACAAAATTACAAGGAATGTTTTTATGTTATTTTTGATAGCAACGCTGATCAAAATATTAAGCGACAATAAATATATTATGATGCAAATTTCCGTATAACATGTTCTCCGGATGCATTATATTTATATGCTTTAGTCAATCATTTTAAAGACAGCGTACGACTTGGCCGATTAATTTAGCGATCTCGATTGAAGAGATAACCACGACATTAATTACATTAATCGCGAGTAAAATCCTCGATTATTGTAACTCTGCGATCGTACGAGATGCAGTCGAGGATATGAATAAGGCGAGATACGAGTATGTAAGATGCATATCTGCTCTGCTGAGTGATGGCATCGGCGTCGTAAATACTCCTAAGTCAGTTCCATCTGGTTTATTGCCAGCAGGTTGGCGTTGTCTTTAGTCACGGAGCGGCGGAACACGAGACACGGGGGGAAATAAACATGTCTTTCGGTGAAGAACCGAGATGTAAACACACGTGAATTAATCGCAGAAACTTGGCTGCAGGGAGATTTACCTCACAATACATTCTTCCTTATTTTCTGAGAAAATAGAAAGAGTAAAACATTTGTTTATGGTACAAAACAGATGATACTCTTACAAAACCTTTTCATATTTACGTTAAACCTTATGTCTTACGAAATATTACAATTTTTTGTACTCAAATTTGAATACATTGATTATATTACCGATTTAAGGAAATCAGGTATTTACGGGGTGTATATTGATCCAATATTGTGAGATTCTATTTTCGATACGTCATCATCTGATATAATAATATTACTTATAACTACGAATATCTGTCGCCTCGTGTCTAATTTTAATGTTTTCGCTCCCAATTTCCAGCGAAGCTTATATTTTTCTTCGGGGAAAACATTATTATGTTCGAAAACAATAATTTCAAATAAGAGGAACACAAAAAAGTCGTATAACAATGATTAAAGGATAAAAATATAAAACGAAATGAAACATCTCAAGCAGACATTCCGCAGTCGAGTCGAGAAAGAAACAGGATAAACAGAGAAATATAATATTGCGAATCTAATAATTCAGCCGGCATCGCTCGGTTATCATACAAATAGGGGGATGAAAGTAAATGGAGAATAATTCCCCGCGATGATTGGACAAAAAACTTCCCCAGACGTCCGCAATACAAGTAATGAAATAATACGATAAAATAATGAAGCTACGGTTGCCGCGGCAACGGGCGCGGGCGCGGGGGCGGGGAAGGGAAGGGAGTTGGCTGGAGAAACGGCGGGACATTTGCATAGACCTCGTTACGCTTGCATTAAAAACTGATTGAATCAAGTAGATTCGCTCCACCTTCGATCTTGCACAGATAGGGCGGTTCACCATCGCTCTCCTAGATTCAAACGGCATCGTAAATATGCTCTGCTCGCCGTCGCTTCGCCCCCGAGCGAAATGTATAATATAATAATATTAATTATCTTACACATAAAACCCTAATGTTCATCTGTACGTTACTAATGAAAATTTAATGAGAAATTCATACATTTCATTAAAGTGAAGTATCAAATTCTTTAAATGTATATATATATATATATATAATCTTTTGGTTCTGTAGGCATATATTTTTTACAAATAAATCTACTCCCAGATATTTGAAAAATTGTAACATTGCAATGTCGCTATAAGGTATAAGCTAATATTAATACATAAATAATAATTATAATTATTTAATTTTCTTGGCGTTTCATTTTATATTGGATTTTAAAAATGCTTGTGGTACACTGAAACCTCTATCTATTATTAGTGGAGGGACCTATTGAAATAAATTATGAATGCAAGAATATAGAAAAAAGTTATTTTTTTATATTTAAATGTTTAATACATATTCTAAAAAAGATACATATTTCACATGTAAATGAATGCGTTTAAATAAAAATAAAATTAGAAAGCTGCACAGAAACAAAAAAATACTAATTAAACTTTGTATTGTATAATGTCAAGCGGCAGTCGGTAGCTGCATTCTATCTCTCTCTCTCTCTCTCTCTCTCTCTTGAATATTCCGCTCATTGTTTACGACTGCCGTTAATCGAAACGAAGCATTTAGCTACGAAGTATGCTACGTAATTTAAACGATTAATGCGGTAAAATGATGCATTGAAGAACGATCCGTGCGATCTATTTTTGGGTGTTTTGTATGAAATTAATTTGGGATTGGAAGAAATATACAATACATGCGGTAAAACGATTATTCGAGAAACGATCGATCGAGATTTCACTGTATCTAGTTTGTTTCATTAATATGAAAGACGACAGACAGCAAAAATGACGAGCTCGACAAAGAAACGATATTAAACAGACTGCAGAAGGAAAATGATAGAATAGTAAACTAGTACCTACGTTTTTGACGCCCGTCCCAGGACGGGGCTTAAACACTAGTATTGTTATACTAAGTTTTATTCATATCATTCTTACATAATAAACGCAATACTAAGTACGCAGCTTAAGGACGGGCAAACAAAATATCACAAAGCGTTATCATTCTGAATATTTAGAATGAATTATGTTTTTTGTTCACTATTTTGTATGATTTCAATTAATTAGTTATTTAAATACCGCCTATATAATAATTATTCTGACGTCGAAAACTTGTATATTGAATTAATCCCATTTTAATTTATTTTTTTTGCGTTTTCAATTTTTTTCACACATCCTATTAAATATATATATATATATATATATCTGTACCGAAATCCCGCTTGTGTATGCTATATTCCCTTGATTGATATATTTTGTAGCAAAACATCAAAGCTCCACAAAATGATAATGTAATTTCAAAAGGGAACATATGGGAACGAAGGGATGTATATAGACAACTTATCCAAATGTCAAACATCTCTTTTGTTCTAGTAAATTTTTATGTGTTTGTATTACAATGTGTATAATACAACCGATTGTTCACTCACTTCTGCAAATAAAACGAATGTCAAAACAGTATACCCAGTAATACATTTCGTCGAGCAACAAATTTGTAATCTTACTTTGGTGCTCCAATATTACATTTTTCAGTCTTCGTGGAATTACGGGAGGACGATGAGGATAGCAGAATGCAGCAGGATACATACTCGTAACCTCTCGCACTCGGAGCAGTTAGCCTTTGATGTCTGATGACGGAGGAGAAGCGCGTCCCTTGACGATGCTGATGTGTATTAATGAAGGGCGAGTGCACCGGCTTTAATCAAATGGTCGTAAATTGTACGCCAATTAAAAAAATATATTTTTAAATTATTGTTATCGTAATAAATGTCGCCAGTATACAAAAACACACATAAATTTACACATAACACATTAATAAGGTTTGCAATATCACACTCTACTTATACACAAAACCTCAATAAATTTATATATATATATATCTAAAAATGTAGATTATTTTAAATATTAAATAAATGTATTAATTAGAAAGATATACATATAAAATTAATTGTATCGAAAGATATTGTTTTTGCGCTACCGGGATTCGAACCCGGATCTCTTTCGAAACTGGGGAAGGTGCATTGATCAACTGTGCTACAGCAACAGTACTTTTGATGACAAATTTTCGAACCTATATTTTACATTTTTTCAAATTAATACAACTATCGTTCCATTATTTGAAAGCCATCTGCTTTGTTTTTACGGAATCTCAAATACCTTTGAGTAAACCGATAACAGATGCCAGAATTAATAATTCATTTTTATTAAATTTTGGACACGTTGATACAACTTATATATTATTAAGGAAAACAAATTCCGATTTGGAGATCCAGATTGGAATCCCGGTGGCGCAACAAGAATATTTTTCGATAAAAAATATTTTATATGTATATCTTTCTAATTAATACATGTAATTAGTATTTAAAATATCACAGACCTATGTTCTGAATAATTACAACTTCACAATAAGAATGTGTTCTCCTTAATTATTTAATAACGATTGATCTTCTTAATTATTAATATCAATTTAGATCTCGTTAATTATTTAATAAGATTATTTTTTAATAATGTTAATAAAGCGCAAACAAATATATTAAGTAAAACATTAAGTTTTCAAGGTTGTGAGTATTATTAAAGTTATGTAAGGGATTTAAGCATATTTATTAAATCACAGTAAATATATTATTTAAAATATGTAAATGAGAAATCTCTCTTTCCAAAAATCAGAGCTGCCACTGCAACGCATGATCTTAAAAATTGCAATTTTACCAATAAAACGGTAAACTTATATCATTTAACGAATTTAATATAATTTGACATTTATTTATCTAATCTGACTGAACATGTAAAACTAATTTTACAACTTACTTTACATACATAGGTAGGTATATTACTTTACTCGAATATATAAAATCTCTAAAGCTCTTGATTTTAAATTGGAAAAAAAATAACTGATATTGATGTTCGCTTTTCTAATCGTTTTATTTTTATTAAACGGGATGAATATGGTTGTATAAAAATAAAAATAGTACAGAAACCGTGCACAGAGAAATACTATAGATTTTCTTATCCTATTTTAAATGACAAAACCACACCAAATTAAATAATTGTCATATGTATTATATAATAATACATAATCTAACATAATAAATGCTTTATTCCGTGTTCTAGCATTATATTGTTATATGTCTGTCTTGCTACGATTCGAGGGTGTTAAATTATTATTTTTTTAATGTCAACCTGCTTAAAATTGATGCGATCACCCTGTATGCCTATTCTCGGGTCAGTTCTTGGTTTAACAACGCTCCTCAAAAGGAGATAATTCAACGCAGCCGTGTGTAACAAGCTGCCGGACGGCGGAGGGACGGGGGTTGCTGTTCAAGGGTGGGGAGAGGAGATTATTAAAGAGAGAAGGTATCCCTAACAACAGCGAGGCCGACACAAGTCTCCTGCAAATCTTGCATCGCAGCATAGTTAAGAAATAAGATTTAATCAAAAACTACCGGTCTGAACTCGCGACCTTTGTGCATTTACTATGTAACATACTCGACACATTCACCACATTTATTGTTTACATACACACACATTATTATAAACCATCTCTTCAAAGACCAAATCTATATTTATATATTCCTATAGACCAAAACTGTTTTTTGTGCTGCCAAATCTCACTTCTCATAATAAACTATTTCACAATTGATATTCGAATTCTGTATATATATATTTCTTTCTTCTTTTCATTTATTCCTTTTATATGTACATCATGCATTATACCGCGTAAGCTATCGGCGGCGGTGCTGCCCTGTACTACTGCACGCATCTGGGAACCTATTATATCGAAGTCTATACAAAGCCCTGTGCATAGACTGGAAAAGGCTGCAAAATAACTCTCTATTGTTCCAAGAGTGCGTTCGGGTGGTACTGTACAATATTACTTACACCTTAAACAATTCCACGCACAGGTCTCTGCCATGGCCAACCCAATACCCCTGTCTAGCGGATGCACGTGCGTGTGGAAGGGAGAACAGTTAGAGAATAGGACTCATCAGCCACATTCGGGCTATCATTATCCTCGTAACGAGGGACCGCTGACGAAGAAAAAGAAGTACATCATACTAAAACCTTATTATTCACATGTACGAGTATATTGTATATATAGAACTCACGCATTTAACACACCAAAATTCCTATATTTTTCTAGTCATGCAATTAGCACATCAAAATTCTTTTAGTTTTCTGGTCATTCGATTAGCACTCCAAGGTTCATCTGTTCTAGTGATGTACTACAATATTACACTTCAATAATATTATTAGATTCAATATTGTTATTGGATCTAGAAATTTAGCGCACCTCGCAATTAGTACTAGGTTACATTAAAATTCTTCTAGTCATGTATAATATTTAGCGCTACGCGGTCAAGGAAGTTTTGT
Organism: Eubasilissa splendida; assembly: GCA_031772225.1. Taxonomy (NCBI): domain Eukaryota; kingdom Metazoa; phylum Arthropoda; class Insecta; order Trichoptera; family Phryganeidae; genus Eubasilissa; species Eubasilissa splendida. The sequence continues at coordinate 11,053,124 of CM062850.1, read as the reverse complement.
ATGATATAATTCACTACAGCCCATTACATCAAAATGACAGGTTTTATAGCAGATATTATAGCTAGAATATGACAGTCTACTTTATTTTTGACGACGAGTTACTATGAGTATTGCTTTAATAAAGCCCCCTTCGAGCTATGCAATACTGAATAATTCAAAACACGTGATTTAATAAAACTCAGTATTTAAATAAAAATTAAGCCTATTTCAAATATTAATATTATCAAAATTTGATATCGATATCGATATAAATATTATAATTGGCATCCCGGTAGCAACAAAATATTTTTTCGATAGATAGATATTTTTCTGTATATCTTTCTAATTGATTCACTTGATTTGTACGAAATACCACAGAATTACATTCTAAAAATACAATTTCACAACAAAAATGTATTTTTTTTAATAGTAAAAATAATTTACTACATTAATAATAAGTTCGGCTCACGCCAAGGGCAAAGGGTCGAATCAAGTTATGATTCATGAAGAATTCAAATAACGCACTTTCAAAGAGAAACTGGACACTGTGGGAAGACTTGTTCATTTATTTGCTAGACTATAACACAATGCACGTCAACTGATGCGGTCTTGTTGGTGCGCGGTACAAATTCAGACGTCTAACGTCCGACTCGTAACCCGATCAGAGTCAATCTTTTACGACGAAAAACCGTATTTGGAAAATTTATATAATGTGTAAGTATCTTCTTTCAAGCCACTTCCACCCGTTATAAAAGATTAGAGTGCTTTTTATCTAATGATCCTATTCGGTGATGTGATCCCAATCCAAGTTAGGAATTTTTTGTCAAAAATAATATCAAACTTGAAAATTTATACAATTATTTATTAATTAGTTTTTGATCAAAATAGTCATTTAAAAAGTGAGGATTATGATGTGAGTGCAATGTAATATTTTTTTTAAATATTCATTCGCTAACGGATTTTCAATAACATTCCATCATAAATTATTAGGAATTGATAAAAAAATGTTTTTATCGAAATAGATAGGTATATGTTAATATAGCTACTTCGATTTTCTTATTAATTTCAAATTAAGGTACTGTTCTTTTAATTGTGTTGTATATTCCATGCGGCCTTTTAGATAATATTTTTATAATAAATTAATATTGCACCTACTTATTTTTAAATCAAACGATTAGGCATCGAAAATTGTTTTCTGTCAAAACAAAATTAAAGTATATTCAATGACTTAATTTGATTTGTTTGCCAATTTGCTCTAAAGCAAGTTTACCTAGTTGGGCAATGCATTTTAAAAATCTTTATGTAACAAACAGTTTTTTTAGATATACAATATATATTATACGTGTCTTAGAAATAAAATAAAAATTATTATTATCGGGTTAAGTTTCAGACCACTGCCGTAAAGCGAATTACAGTCTTTGTTCATATATTCAAAATATATTTGCACTATAACCTAGGTCTAACAAACTTGGTTACATGCAGAGAAATTAATTAATAAATTGTAATGTTTTAATAAATGCTGAAAATACGAAACACGAGGTGCTCTAATTCTGTATGCAAAGACCAACTCGAGTCACGTGATGTGCGCCGCAGCGTTAACGCTGCGCCTCAAGAGCAATGCAATCCGAAAACAATACTTATAAAATTAAAATTACAAAGCGTCATATTAGCGAAGCGCCGTAAAGCGAAGTTTACCTGTACCCTTAACTAATCTATGAAAACTCTCATTTAGCTCATAATACATGGAGATATGAGATAAGGAGTACTAAAAGTATCAATACTTTCAACATGGTAATGAAAAGATAAAAGTTAAACTCTTCATCGCACATTCAATAAAATGTTTGCTGATAAAATATATAAAAAATGACGACATCACCAAAATCTGGTTTTATTTTGCAATTAAACCGTTTATTGGAACAGTGGCGTTTTATGTAAGTCGTAAATTCACTCCTCTCCTCTCCTTCACTTAACGAGCAAAACACTTACCTAAACAAACACCACAATCCTTACATTGCTATTTTAGAACCTGAAGATGAAATGTATATTTTTATTTTCTACGTCAGTTATTATATACAGTCCAGCGCGTGTCAAATAGATCGATGCGCGGTTTGCTGAATAGGCATTAAAATAAAAGAATACTGACTTCTTACTGAATGATATGGGTTTATTAATTTATTTTATCTTTAGTGTGCACTTTAAAACATGACTGATTGAAAAAGCTCATTTAAGAATTAATTCTTAACTCGTCATATTGTGAAAATTTCGGAAAATAATACAATTACTTCCACAATTCGATGATATAATATTAAGAAGCATAGTGGAGAAATTTTAAAATAATTAAGATAGGCACAATAATTAGGTACTATTGAACAAATCTATTTTCAGTGTGTATTTTTCTAGTTCATTAATTTAATTTGTATTAAAAATGCCACAGAACTATGTTCTGAAAAACTACAAATTCACAATAATAATGTGTTCTTGAAAATAACAGAACACGATATATTATGTTGAGATGCGATCAACATAACGTGACCTTGGAACAATGAGGTTTCATCTGGCGTATAATTTTCTTTAAAACAGTGTCACAAACATGTCACATTTCTCAGCAGTTCCGGAAATAACAAGAAAACAAAGCTATATTTTAAAAACAATTTCATATTTTTTAGAACTGTTGATTTGAATACAAATAAAATGTACGAGTCATATTACACAACGTTCCGAAATCAGGAATCAGCTTACTCTAAAATACATAAAATATATATTTGTAAAAATTTCACCTCACGGGCAATAAATTACACATCCAAAGAAATCAAAAAATGAATATTCAAATTTTGAAGCTCAATATCTGTTTGATGTAAATGTCAAAAGACACGTTGTTGTTCCAAGACCACAATATATCAATATTCTGTATAAAAGAAGAAAATATGAAAGATAGCGTTAATGTAGGAATTACCATACTATGATTTCTCAAATCAAGGAGTCAATAAAATAACATTTCGGTTCCTAATGGCACCAGGGAACCTACACACATTCTAACGGATATGTTAAGGGCGTACTTTCAAAAATTAATTATTTTTGAATTATTATTATAATACGAAAATTTGGGTTTTTATTTTTCATTTATATCAGAAATTATAGACTAGATTTGGCTTTTTTTAAACAATTACTTAGATAGGACCTTTACACTAATGTAAAACTAATAAACTGAATGTTATTTGGCATAAATAAGAAAATACAAGCATTATAAGAAAGACCGCGACCATTTAATTTATTTTCCGCGTGCCACAAAATAGCTGAAATATAGAAAATTCTTTCATATACGAAATATATTTCCTTTTAATGTGTATTTTTTAAATTTAAAATCGTCCACTAAAAAACAATAAAAAACGTTCATTAATAGGTTCGATATTAATATTATTTAGTAAAAACTTATTGTGTTTTTGGTTGAAAAAACTTTATTTTAAATAGTAGCTGAAACCTCAAAATACGTAAGTAAATATAATATATTATTTAAAATAATTTGTTACTGTATTAAAAACCTCGAAAATTTATCATATGTACTGCAAATCGAATGGTTTATAATTCTATTCATTTTCAACATTTTGTTAATTTGGTTCAATGCTGATTTGTTTCCGTAATCTTGATTTAAGATTATAAGAAAATATATTACGTATACGCAAGAATTTTCTATATAAAAGCAATTTTGTGGCACGCCGAAAATATATTTAATGGTCGCGGTCTTTATTACAATGCTTGTATATTCTTAATTATTGCAAATAATATTCAGTTTATTAGTGTAAAGGTTTTATCTAAGTAATAGTTTAAAAAAAAGTGAAATCTATTGTATAACTTCCGATATAAATGAATACTAAAAATCCATATTTTCATAAAAATGCGGATATATTAATTATTTTTGAAACGGAAGCCTTAAGTGATAATAAAAATTCATAACTGCGTTATTGGTCCTAGAGAAAACAGTAACAAGTTGTAGAATTCTTACATGATAACATAAAACGCTATCGTTTATAAACTCCACCAAAACTCCTACTACACTCCTCAGAAACCTGTTTGAGATCAAAGAAGTTTTTGAGGCGCCTGGTATCGATTCCGGAACCGGTAATTGTGAAAATTAATCACAAGGTAAGTATATAAAAATATTACAAACATTTTTAACGCACTATTCGCATTTTTCGCGATATTTTTTACCGGAGAACCCACTGTCTATGTTCACATCTATTACCCGAAATACAAAACAAATGATAATTGTCCCTCAAACCGTGATTGGTTTAAGATATCTTCAGATGTTTTAAACATTTTGGCATTGTGTACTTATGTAAATATGTACGAAGAATATTAGCATGTATATTTGTTTCTACACCTCGCCAATGCATTTTGAAAGAGATCAAGTATACTATATCGTTCGCAAATCGTTAAAATCAATAAATTTGCATGACAATATGATCGGTCAATAGAAAATGAGTCTCTCGCCATGCGAGACTCAAAAGCAACGGACCAACTCTTGCGATCAATAGATAATATTCTCTATTCTGCATATTATAACAAGAGAATAATATACGCCGATGCAGTAAGTATCAGTCACGACTGAAGTACAGTCCATAAATTGAATTATTTTTGTAAATATTCTTTTCAAAAATTGTAAACTCATAAAAATTTTAATGACACACACGGTGTAGAATTGTTGAGTCACTTAAAATTGCATTATTTTTATTTTAAATGACGAACTTACAATCACTAACTGGATCTTTTATTTAAATTAAAAAAACACCATATTTACATCACTATTTTTTGATTAATCAACATGTTTCGATACTTGTGGCATCTTCTTTAGGAAACGGTGTATACTAAAATTAAAAATGCAAACATAAATAAAAAGAAAACTATAAAAGTAGGAGTGGTGGGTGACTAATTAGGAAATTTAAACAAATTTAATAGTCGACTGTTCGTAAAAAGGATTTGGTTATTTATAATATTTAACCAAAACTATCCGGCGCATCTGTCCGATCTGCAGTATGCCTGGTGGCTTCCTGAAGTGAGCCATTGCGTGCAGACTCCATCAGATCCATTCATCTGGCAGATGATCTCCCGCGGGAGTGTGACCTATCGCCTCTGCCTTATATGGTCTACCAGTCTCTCCGTCTTGCGATATATTTCAGAATGCTCATTCGAATGGTGGAAAAGTGTCGTAATTCAACATTAATTATTTTGTGTAATTAAACTGTTCTGTGAGCCGTTCATTAACCAAATATCGATATAATAATTATACATTTATTAGGTTCACTTTTTACATGCATTATGTACTTACATTGATAAATAATGTCTAACGGTCTGACGTATTACTTTTTCAAATTAATATTCATTAAGTATACATTTTCACCTAGTTAATTACAATGAGTGTTGCGTAATATTTCAAATATCAGACAAATGTACCGAGGGTATGCATATAAAATTTGGCAAAGTAAATACAATATATCAGTAAGAAAATAAGACATATTTGGGTACCCTGCCTGCTACACTAGTAATTTACTGTATTATAACAGACAGTGTTCCTCCAGTATAACAGTAAGTAAATTGTAATTATCAATGTACAAAAAATATATATACAAACAGTTAATCGAGAGATGCAATTAGGTAATTCAAAATACTGTTGTAGCAGTTTTATTCTCAGGTTTGGACCTTTACAAGTTATTGGGCGTAATATCTCCCCATTTCATGGAGCCAGAATTGCACTTTTCGTGAAAAATATGCAAGTATGATTTATGTATTTAAATATGTATTTTGATTATTAATCCGAGCTTAGTGCATGAGTTCATCAAAATTCTTGATCAATTACCTCGGTACATACTACTTACTTTTGTTTCATGAAAAATTCTCTCTGTAGAAATCATTATCTTGATATTTCTCAATAATTTTTCCATTATTCTTCGTTCACAATTTTATTTCCTTCAGTGTCTCAAAATGAGTCAGACAAATAATCCAATTATTTAACACCCACTAAGTAGCACTTAATAATCGTTTCTGCGGGCCATTGTTGATAACGCTATTTCTGTTAGTCATGTAAGGTTTTGATTAACGAGCATTCTTTTTTTCAAACTACTTTATTCGATAGGCTTTTGATAAAAATATTTCGAACAGGAAGGTTAAAATTGGCATTCAAAGCTTTACAATATTTGAAGAATTTATTAGTTGTGTGCCTACATAGATAAAAACAATTCATTTTTTAAACATTTTAAAATGTCTCTTAATTTACAAATCGTAATAATTAAATTCTTCTTGTTACACCTTATCGTACCGCTACTTTAAGACTATATACTCCTAGATAAGACAAGATAAAAAATACTCGAAAAGACAAGTCAAAACGAACCATTCCGAATTTGAGAGACGATATAATTTGAAAATATAAAGAATTACGTAAAATACTTGTTAAAGATTACACTATTATTCATTGTTATTATATTTTTAAATGAACATAACATTTTATATCTCTATATATTGACAAAATAAAATAAAGAAAAACCATGTACCTACGGCACAGACTATCAGAGGTTATCTTCTTCCTTCCTTCTTCATGACATTATTGACATATAGTGTCCCCAATCAGATGAGATTCGACTCGTAATACACCTCCACAAGACCTGATCCAGGGTCGCCCTCACAGCTGACTCCACGGTGGTCTCTTTAGCTAGATATAATCGTGGCGGAATTCTTCCAGGTCTTCTTCGGCCCAAGGTTATTCCTAGGATAATCTCCTTAGAGTTTATAATTGCACCAAAAGCTTTAAAATCATTTATCTTTTATTGTTGTTCTACATGTTTCGATACTTATGATATCTTCTTCAGAAAAACAATGTATACTGAAATTAAAAATACAAGCACAGATAAAAACAAAACTATAAAGTGGTGAATAAGTAAGAACTAATATGAAAACAAATTTAAAATGTGACTATTTGCAAAGAGGATTAGGTTATTTATAATATTTAGCTTGCTATTAACATAATAATTAATAAATAGTGATTTAAATAAAGAATTTTGTATAATTATTAATATAAAACGAGGCCACAAAATAATTTTGCAAATATTGAAGAATTTATCTTATTGTTTTAAAGTTGTTATAGTTTTAACCAAGGGTGCGATATATTTAATTAATCATTCCAATAAAATGACGATACTAAATTGTGTATTGAAATAGTGAAAATATTCATATAATGTATGTATGTCAATTGATAATGTTTTATTTATCGCGATTACATTAATAAAGTGCTGTGACTTACGATTGAAAATTGCTCTGGAAACAACTTCGGTAAATTCGAATGTCTCAATAATATTAGAACATGTTCACTTTTATTCTCAGATAAGTTGAATAAACAAGAGATAATCCAATCATCTGTTTTTTTTACATTTTTGTCTCACAATATAAACAATATAATGTATTTCGCTATATTTTTCGGTTCGTTTATAAAAATACAATTCAGGAAAAAATGAAATCATTTTACATGTATATTTTGTGTACATATAAATAATATTTATTGAATTACTGGCTATTAAATCGTTTTTTTTTAAATGTTCTTCTCTTATTGATTTAAAAACAGTTTATGTAAAAGTTATAAAAATATCAATAAATTTTTCATAAAAAGTATTTTTCAATAAATATTTAGAGTATGACCAAATCTACATGATAATTAATATCAAATTTTAAAAAAAAATCAATAGTTGGTAATAAATAAGTGAAATATTCCATCATGATATCATATATGATATGATAGATTCCTCAATGTGTGAGTGTGGTGCCGAAGAGGAAACCCTTGACTATGTCTTTTTTTGCCTGTACATTGCGGATCACAAGGTATTTTTTTTACAGTGGTCTCGTCAATAGTAATTTTCAGTTTACGGTTAACTTGTGTCATCTTCTTTCCCTTAACTCGCCACGTTTAATCTATGTAATAGCAAGTTATTTGAACGACAATGGTATTGACTTGTAATATTATTGTTCTTTTTTCTATAAAACAAAGTTTTTAACTTGATTAATGGCACAAGTCACTCTTGAAGGATGGATTACCTATTCAAAAGAAGAAGAAGATATTACATATACAACTTCCAAAAATTGTATAGATATGGTAGCATGTGTAAATAAATGAACGTTACATTGTGTAAAGTGATCACTCAAGCCAGCCAATGACGGGTCGTAAGCCCTGTAATGCCCAAGACTTGCATACTTCCCATATAAAAATAACAACTTCGTCTCAGTGAGACATCTATATCTTTATTTTTCAACCATTTAATTCTTCATAATATTGATCCCAGTAAATTAATTTATATGACTGACTAATAACAAATTTGTTTATAATGATTGCTGGAGCTGCTTTCATATCCGAGTAATACTCGTCCATATTTACTATAAACACTGACTGATTTATCTTAAAAATGATTGTCCGATAATTCTTTGAAGGCCAATATGGCACTGCGCTATTTATTATGTACATTGTGCAGTCACTCCACGCCGTACATTGTACAGCTATTATCTTAGAGTTGTGGTACTGTTCCACTGACCTGAAAAATGCGGTCGTTCATCTTCTTCCTGAACAGGGTGACCTCTCTGACCTATAAGATTACCGCCCTAATGCTGTTTTCTTAATTTTAAAATGATGGACTGACTGATCATCGACGAAATGATACATTGCAGCGCAACACAAACAGGTATACATTGACATAGTTAAAAACAAATATTACTTCACAGCGGCTGCACGCAAAAAAATTCCCCCTCCGATTTCACTATATTTCGATTGTTTGATGGCGTTGATTTTGTCGTGATGTTAATCATGATAGTTGAAATAATATTTTTTAAATAATATTCACAGTATTTTTACTTTCGTTGTATAGGAAGAATACCTGCATTTGCATTTTATGGGCAAAATGGCGACAGGTAATTCCAAGAGCAAAATGAAAAATCGGTATTGAATATATACTACGTAAATATTTATTGTTAATTATTAATTGGTAGATCTACGCGCAACATCAAAATGTTGTATATTTTCTGTCATATGTAAATAATCATACGATTATGAAAGATAATTATACGAGTAGTAAAGGCGAGTGTACACGGATGAGACTAGTCTCAGAGACTCGTCTCGAAAGCTCGAAAAGGACAAAAGTTGAACGTGTGGCAAGCCCCGTGAGAGTATAATGACGCTACATTCGGCCCATACCGACAAATCTCTGAGGCGAGAAAACAAAGTCTCATCCACGTACGTGCCGACCACTACACGTATAATAATAATAAGTGGGTTTCAAATGCATTTCATTCGTAACTGCCCATGCGGAGATCTACTTGCGACTGCGATATATGCTTTAAAAATTCGAAATAATTACATTGTATTTATTCTATGAGGATTTGAACTACATAAATAGTTTAACTTTATTAATTTCATATATCAACATGTTAGCCTACGATATAAATTTGTCAATTGTAGTAAGTATAATATATTAGCTAGTACACGGTGTGTGTTGTTGACAAGGAATATGTTAAAATGACTGAATTCGCACTGAAAAATAGGCATTTATATTAATGGATCTGCCATGGTATGGGATGGAATTTGTCGATTCCCGTACTAATCCCATTGGTCGTATCGATTTAATTATCCCAAATATAATAGGTAGGTGCGCCATACTGGGCTCAGCATCCGTAGCTCTGAGAAGCGGACGTCCTCCTGCTCTAGTTATAGCAAGATAAAAACAACAAATGCTTGATTAGCAGGGGCGTGCACTATACAATCAAAAAATCTGTGCATAAATATAATCTTTGCAAAGTAAATGTAAATTAAATATTTTTTTGAAATATTACATATTTAGTATGTAAATCTACGCGAAAATAATTCAGTTCTCATGTTAACGTGTTAACTAAAACCGTATAACTAATGGAAGAATTTAAAATTGACAAATTAAGCTGCTCATGTGTTTTTTCGCAAAATTTGTCCCATAACGTATATGAACCAAATGCAAGTCTCACATCGCGTAGTGGTCTTAACACACGTCTTCGTTTTAACAGATGTGTTGCGAAACGGCGCAAGTGTGTTATTGAAGCGGATATGACTGTATATACTTTAAACCTATTATTATTTTATAACGTAAAATATTTTAGCTCTTTTAGTTAATAACTTGAAATACTTCCTAAGAATAATAGCAATAATACACACTCACACAGGTATACTTACACAGAACAAGCTTCTGAGTGAATTATGAATACAATTTCTAACGATATTACCCATCGATATTAGCAGCATAACCTTTGTCCATGCTTAGTGCACGCCGCTGTTGATTAGCATTCAAATACAGATGATTACAATAGAGTTGAAAAAATATTATTTGATTTATTTTTTCTTATAATCCGAACAATTTAAATATCTCAGTATTCAATATTCCACTTACTGTCGCTCTTTAAGATACCCGACCCTGGGGCGAAACGGATCCCACATTACGCATATTCCCTTATTCAATGATAAAAACAATATACAATTACATATTATAAAACAATCCGATTGTCTGCTTCCTCATATTCTCCCACAAGACCTCATTAAATATAAAAACAATACTCATTAATTTGGGATTTAACTCATAAAAACAAGTCGTTTGATATCATTCAACATAACGTTAAATGAATGAATTATTTATATAACCAGTTTCCTCCATCTTTTATTACGTAGGTATTCAGGGCATACGTAAATAAAATATTTTCCAGTCCCCTCCCCTTCACACAGAATCCAGTGGAAGTATATTCAATCTACCCAAATCATCGAGGTTCATGTGAATCTTTTACTCACCTTTGCACTAGAATAGGAGATGATATTAAAATCGACACTATGAATTGTGAAGCACTTAAAAATTAGTGTTTTACGTGAAGTTTTTGAAAATTTGTGTTTTTTTTTAAATTAACAGCAAACAAGGGTTACTTTTAAGTTACGTATATCAATAAAAAGATAAACAGATCAAATCAACTAATCTAAAAAATGTCATTATAAGTTAATGAGAAATTTTCGAGCTTATATGTTGCATTTTCAAATTGATACCATTATTTGAAAGCAATCTTTCCAAAATTTAATAAAAATGAATGAATTAATTTTAATTCTGATACCTCCTATCCGATTTTACTCTAAGGTATTTGAGATTTTCCATAAATATATAGTAGATTGCTTAATTTTATCTGTATATCTTTCTTATTGATAAATTTTATTTGTATTATAAATATCTTCTGAAAAACTGCAACATCACAATTGCATATGTGTTATCCTTAATAATACTAAGTACTTTTTATTAAATAATTAATCATGTTAATAATCGAAAGCGTGTAAAAAAAATTTACTCGAATTTATTTGAATCAAATAAAATTGTGATAACTTTATGCAGTTACTACATCTAATACTACCTGCATCACTTCCCACGCGCCTGATGGAACCAGATAGTTTGGTTCAACGTACCGTTGTTATTTGCAAACAATGCACAATGCCAGCACACTTATTCCAGAGCCCGAGCTTCACATGTACCTCCGATTTACGCTTTATAGTTCGACGGATGCAAGATATAAGATTCTAGGAAAAATGTTATATAATGAGAACATTATGCAATATCCCAAATAAGGAAACTATAATGGAAATGTAATAATAGCATACAATGCACTGAATAAATCTGTTATTAAAAGGTAACAGAATAAAATAGCAAAAATTATACTTGTAAAACTAGAACAATGAGGTAATTTTTAAAAATAACTTCAAATATTATTTGGGTCTTCATAGAAAACGTGCAAAAAATATTTCTGGCATGTATTTATAATACATTTTTTTTAAATGTATAAACGCTATATAATCTTTGTTGTGAAGTTGCATTTTCAGAACATAGTTTTGTGGTATTATAATACAAATTAAAAGAATCAACTAGAATGATATACAGAAAAAAATTAATATAATTAATTTTCGAGGTCCAGGTTCGAATCCCGGTAGCAATTAAATATTCATTACATGGATTCATTTAAATTTTATTACTAAATTATCAGATTTATACTTTATTACGAAGGCTAAGAAACTCAAAATGGTTTTAACTGAAAATCTTCCAGTTTTTCAGAATATGATGAGCTAATAAATAAATTTAATAATGTGTACACATTTTTATTTGGGATTTTTTTTGAAAAGTTTAACATTTATCTAAACTTCTTTGACAGAAAATTCAGAATTTTGACGAACAATCGTATATAAATTTGAAATGTGTATATTTTAAGAATATCAGAAAATATATGAACCATCCACTCACAGTGGATCTCCACGGATCAAATATCGTAATACAAATATTTTACGATTTGCCCATTTCTTTCAAATGAAGAATACGTAGGAACTCACGATTTAAAATAATAATAATTTGAAAAAATAACTGCAAGCATTTCTGCCCAATCTAATATTTTATTCTATGTAGAAAGAATACATTTAATTTGTCAATAATACTTGTATTATTGTTAATTTGTCAATAACAAACATTGTATTATGCTTAATACAAATTAAATATAATAATTGGAAAGATTACAGTCTTATTGTTGAATTATAATTATTCAGAAAATAGGTCTGTGATGTTTTAAATACTAATTAAATATATTAATTATAAAGATATACATTTAAAATCAACTTTATCGAAAAATATTATTGTTGCTACCGGAATTCGAACCTGGATCTCTTCCAATCCGGGTATGCTATACCAACACAGTGCTTTGACGACAAATTTTCGAACCTATGTTCTGAATAATTACATCACAATAAGAATATGTTCTTCTTAATAATTGTATTATTCGGTAAAAAAAAATTTATTCACTCGACAAGAAACTACATATTTTGATCAAATGACATTGATTAAGTACACTACACCGTTTATTAAAGCAGTCATATCAATTTACAGATCGAGTCATGTATGTGAATTACAGATAGAGATTCTGTATTCTTGATTTTTTCAATTCCCGGGACTCGAGAGTCAAAATTATCAAATCTCGGGAATTCCCGGGAATCGAGACCATGAAATTTATTTAATTAAAAAAATATATATTTTAATAAATATTCATATGTGTGATGTACAATAGCTATTAAGAATATTATTTGTGTAAAAAAACATAGGTTTATTTTAATTTTATATATAAATAAAAACTATTTGAAGAAATATTTATTTTTTATAATGTCGTAGTAGTTTTTAAAAATAAAATTTAGTTTACGTACTTATATATTGAATACAAAAACATATTCCATCTATAAAGAATAATATACAAAAAAAGAACAATTAATTGAGAAACGTATTGGAGAACAATAATAAAAGCCATTTACTTCAGAAATTTTTTAGTAGTAAATATCTTTTAACTAATCTTTCTTTAACACAAATCTTTATGGCTGCACATATAAACTGTGGAAATTTATAATTCTTATACGTGCACATGCATTGCTCGTCGCTGGGTCACTTACTGTATGTCAATGGAGAATAGGATTAACTAAATTTGTTTAAAATTAATAATATTAAGATAAATTAAAAGTCTCGAGTCTCAGGTTATTTATTTATTATCCCGGGACTCGATATAGTAAAAAAAATTGGAATTCCCGGGTTGTCTCGACACAGAATCTCTAATTATAGGACACAGTGAAAGCTTTAATTTACTGATCGAATCTTGTGAGTAACACGACAACAATAAAAGATTTCTTGTAATTGTTGTTGGACCACTGCGAAATACGTTTACACATATGCTCGGCCGCTTACGAGCGAAGAAAATCTTGTTAGGTTCCACATTTTAATACCCTACGGGAGACTGATGGCGAGCGATAGTCGATAGAATCAAATAGGGGATGAGGCTTACATTCGGCGCTCTCTCAAAGGAATGCCGAAATTACTGACAGCTTGTTTATTTTTTGATAAGTTATATGTTACACAGATGTACATGATGTTATTAACACAGATTTTGGTGATTTTTGATCATTTTCAAAATACATAAAAATTACGTATGTGTCTGTTTCATCGGAATGAATCTACAAATATATAAATATATAATTTTATTACTGAAAAACAAATGCAAGAAAAAATCTAATATATTTCTTTGTTATTTTTGCAATTTTCAATATTATTTACACCAATCAATTAATCAATGATATGTCTTATTATTTATTTAATATTTTCTTAGATTAATACGATAAACTAAATAATAAATAAATATACTGGTGTATTAATTACTAAATTATTTTTACTATTTTTTAAATCAATTTTCATAAAGAAAATCATTTTAACAATATATAGAATTTACTTGGTACTATAATTTATTTATGCTATTCCATTTTTAAGGCTTCCATTCAATCAGTGAATTTGAATAAAATTATGATAATATTTACCATGCTGTCGTTAATAAATTAAACCTGCCAGTATTAAATAATGTATTATTATCTATAGGTATGTATTCTTTCCATAAATATAATAAATTATTAAAATAATTCGGCAGTCAATGCCGAATATAATATTTCGGTAGTCGATCGCAACACTAAAAGCTGAACAATAGTGTGTACATTATTCCGCCTGGGGAGAATCACTTCTGTTTGTCCACCCTCTCGTGTTTTGCCAATTTGTCTGAGGTCCGTCCTACAAACGACAAATGATTGGTCCGATAAAGTAATGATTCTTCATTACACACATATAACAAATAGAAAATACTTCCTCAGAAATAGAATGTACAAAGTATTGATGTCAATGAAACTAGATCGGTGACTCTGCGAGTATAATGCGACATTCATTAATTGTAAAAATATACTTAAGTATTTAAAACGAAATGAGTGTTAATAAAGTTTTCTATATTTTTTGTGAAATCAATGAGGCTGTAATGGGCGGGACATGTTGCGATACATGAATCCCGAAACATGGGCAAACTCCTCATACACACTAAAATAATCAAGACCGAGACGTAGATGGACAGGACATATAAAAAAAAACCTATATAAGGTAGACGAGTGTCCAGGAGACTCTACTACACCACTCACTACACACTTTGCGATGACTGCGGTCACGGACTTTCAAATCCCATAATGCCGCTAAAGATGAAGAAGACTGAGGATCGCGATCTCCACGAACTCCCGCCCTCTAGACTTGAATGTTTGTCGCCTTTCCACTCGGTCGGTCCAACGTGTGGGGGATTTTCTTCTTCCTCTTTGTCCTTCGACGTGACCTACCACAACGAGCGTCTCTAAGCTATCTTCTCGTAATATACCAAAAAAGCTTAAAGATTCGTCTCAGGCATATGGTTGAGAGTCTATCCTTGATGTTTCATTCCTGCAGAATGTAGACATTCGTGTGTCTCGCTGTCCATGGAACAAAACAGCTTTACTATCATTTATTTTTCAAATACCGTATTAATATACATACATTATTTACCCTGTCAACCAATTCTCGAATTCATACACCTACCTCCTCGTGAATGCTCGTTGACTATATTTCATCTGATTTACCTGATCATATTTCTGGTACCATCAACAGTTGTGTCGTACATCGTACTCACCCATTCGCCCAACACGATAGCTATGAATTCTGTTCTAAAATAATTGTTCACCGATCGAAACATGAATACCTGGACACTTTAATTGTCATTTTAAATCTATTTTAGAAGAATAAAATAATTAATATATGTGTGTATTTTGATCACCAATGCAATCTATTAAATTTAATTAACATTACATTAAATTAAAAAGTAATCAAAAACGCATGTAAAGCTTCGACATTTTACAAAATGAAGTTATCCTACCATGTTACGAAAATATACGTTATTCCTATAAATCTAAAATACTTAATGGTTCAACATTAAAGAGTCATCGCCAAGCAATTTGAGGCTTCAGTAAATCATTTGAACCGAAAATATTACTTATTTTTCAAAACGCTTCACATGCCAAGAACTTAACTTCTTATATTCACAAAATGACAAATAACCTCATATATCTTTTTGTTACAAAATATTTAATTCGATTTGAACAAAGACATTCAAGAAAATCTTGAAAGCATGAAAATAATATCATTGATTTACATGGCTGATATATTTTGTTCAGACAATTCAGTTTTTAAAAACAAAGTACATAGATACTGCGTCATTGTTTAGCTGATTTCAAATAAATCTTTTGTCTCTTTATCGTTCATATCTCTCTATTCACTTCCCGTTTGATTGTTAATGTTTAAAGGGGGTTACTAGGTATACAGATTTTATTTAAATTTATTCTCGAAAACAGACGCCATCTTATGTCATGACACTGTAAAGAAAGATAAATTATATTGAACGATGCAACCGCTGAATATAACAAAACCGTTTCCGAATAACCGAATGGCGATCATAATGGACACTCGTGACAACGGATTGATTTATATTGGCGGACAGTGCGTGACTGTCTACCACACGTCTCGCGCATCACACGTCTACCACACGTCTCACGCATCACACGTCTACCACACGTCTCATACATCATACGTCTACCACACGTCTCATGCATCACCAATCGAATCAAATTATTCGTATTAAATCATTTGCACATTTATATAATATAATAGTAAGTTTTTTTTTTTTTTTTTAGGAGAACACATTCTTATTGTGAAGTTGTAATTATTCAGAACATAGTTCTGTGATATTTTAAATATGAATTAAATGTATTAATTATAAAGATATACATACAAAATCAATATTATCGAAAAATAAAAACATTGTTGTTGCGGCTACCGGGATTCGAACCTGGATCTCTTCCCTAACCGGGGGAGGTGCATTTATCCAACTATGCTACAGCGGCACTATTTTTATCGACAATTTTTCGACCTTATATGTTACCTTTTTTGATATCAATACATTTAGTTGGATAAATGCACCTCCCCCGGTTAGGGAAGAGATCCAGGTTCGAATCCCGGTAGCCGCAACAACAATGTTTTTATTTTTCGATAATATTGATTTTGTATGTATATCTTTATAATTAATACATTTAATTCATATTTATAATAGTAAGTTACTAAAGTTACACAAATATATTCAAACATATTAGTTATTTTAATAATCTTAAATAATTGAGGATTAATGAATACAGTAGCATGTTGGTGTAGTGGTTAAGACGCTGGCCTAGTGAACTAGTGGTCGGCGGTTTGCGCCTCGTTCCAGGACTCCAGCAAGTTAGTCCTATTTTCATAACACAAGCGTTTAGCTTAGTTTGAAAATAGTAAGAATATTGATGTGACCTGTATTCCGTGTACGCATCTTAGTTAGTAGTTAATTGAGATTAAATGATAAAACACCAACAAATTTACGATACGAGTATACCAATACGTAATATAAAACTTTTTATATAGGTACCCATTGAAGTGGTTACACACAATTAATATGTTATCCGTCCTGAGACAGGTGTACTATGTTAATCCTATTTTTTAGCTTGCGCTTCCACTTTTAATAATGAAATAATAAATAAATAAATGTTTATAAAGCTAAATAAATTCTGAAAGGTATGTAGGTACTGAATGTTTTGTAACTATTAACGACCTTTCAACGTTACATATTGACAGACATTCTAAACGTGATCGTTTATATATTGATTGTTGGTCTAGTAGTTAAGACACTGGCCTAGTGATCTAATGGTCGGGAGTTCGCGCCTCGTTCCAGGTGACCAGTAAGTTAGTCCTATTTGCATAATACAAGCGTTTAGCTTAGTTTGAAAAATAGTAAGAGTATTGATGTGACATATATTCCGTGTACGCATCTCTAATTATTATTATTTAATATTTAAAAAAATATTATTAAATAAGTACACATATATAAAATACATATACAAATATCAATTCACAGTACATACAAAGATCATAATATATAAAATTCTAAAATCTAGGAAGAAATTCTAATTTTGAAACATCTAACAATAGAAATGAAGTTGTTTTTCATTTGAAATATTTACTTTAAATTTACACTTGTATGTGCGCGTCAGTATCTTTTTTAATTGGCCTACAAAATAGCTGGGTTTTTATTTATCCAAAATGTCTAACCATAAAGATCAAATATTATATATATTATAAGCTTCAAATATAACGCTGTTAGTAAGAAAAACACATTTTTGTTGTGAAGTTCAATTTTTAGAACATAGTTCTATGGTATTTAACACAAATTAAATTAATCAACTAGAAAGATATACAGAAAAATCTAAAAAACCTAATATTTTTTCTGTATATCTTTCTAGTTGATTAATTTAATCTGTATTAACGTTGTTTGTTGATTAGTTAATGTAAGTATTTAATGTCTGTATCCTATTTACTGATGAAAGTAATAAGGCTGCTTTTTTCAACAAAAAATACACTGTTTTTTGGATACATTTTAACTAAGTACGCATCTCGTTGTAGAGACCACTTGTCATTAGGCTCATGTTGACGTTTTTTGCTTCAAAGGTTCATCCGGGTGTATTCAAAATAATATCCAGTAAACGACGTATTGTAAAAAGCTCTATTCATTCCTTTCTCTCACCGTGAAATCTCACATGACCGGCGAAAATTGTTGCGCAAGTCTTCATACTTTAGTCTGATACCATTAATTTCGTACCTCGGAGAGCCGCCCGTTGCATGTTGTCGGCAATTAACAACGCACAGTTTGAGGCCGTCACGCTACCAGGATCCCGCCCTTATTTAGTACAGAAACGACATCAGAGAGCCATTACATCGTCACATTAGTGTCGCTTCTGATTCGCCCGGCTACTTCTCTTACGCTGAAGCCCGACTTCCCAATCTCGAATCCTGGATTAAAGGCTGGAATTATAAAGTTTTTGCTACAAAAGTGTGCTCGACGTTTTCCTTTGTCGTAGGCGCGTGGGTGTTGTTCTTCTCCTTAGTGTCATTCTCTCTGTCACTGTGATAGTTTGTTATCCATGTCCCTCGTGACCGCGGGACATCCGATCTGAACATTTCAGAGTTTTTTTTAACTTATAACAAGTTGTTATTCAACATAAGTTGCCTTTTTCTCTTTTATAGTACACTTTTTTTTATAAATGTACCTTCTTTCATTTGATACTGAACTTTTTTTATTTGGCTTACTCTCGTAGATTATAGGCACACAAAACTGTGCAATGAAAGCCGTTACAACAAACAATACGCATATAGCAATTTATCACCATATTTATTTTTTAAATTATCTAATGGAGAACAGACAAGTTTTTCGTGGCAGCTGTTGAGAGAAACTGTATAATTCTTTAACTGGATGTAAATTGCATCTTCAATTTACATAATTTTCTATATATCACATCATACATGGTCAACGCCTCGACAATGGCATGTTTTACCGTGCGTCATATATATAGAAAATATACAGAAAAAATCTATTTATTGATAAAATATTTAGTTTATCATGTTTCATGATTGATTTGAATGTAAAATTATATTTACAAGTCGGTTGCCGGTTAGCAAAACTCAATGTTTAGTTATTATTGAATATTGTAATAAAATACAAAGACTAAAAATATTTTATCGGTCCATCATAAAAAAATTAAATCTAATTAAAGAAATTTTTTTTAAATCTTATTTTTTTATTGAAGGAGAAAGAACGGTGTTCAAAGTCGGTTCAACAGATCGCGTTCCAGTCGATACCGCCTGAGGCAGGGTGTGAGCGGGTACAAAGCCAGCGACGGATGTGACGACGTACTAATTTTAATTTCCAATAAACACGTTCTAACTGTATGTAGATGCCGATAAAGAAATTTCACTTCAAAAATGATACTTGATATACATATTTACATATATGTATTTGAAACATATAACTTTCGTGCAAATTGAACTTTTCAACACGAAGTCACCGAAGCGAATAACTATAATTTATCCTGTATTTAACACAGCATGAGAACAAGGGTAGTTTATCGTGGTTTGCTTGATAATTTACTGCGAAGGGTCATTAAAAATACTCATGTCATGGATGCAACTTAATAATTGCAATGTCGCTATTTTGTGGCTGCTCTAATACGAGTTGCAACACTGATGACGACACGGCTATGACGTAGATCTTATCTGGTCAGTTCCTCCCATAAAAGATTACGCTACGTTACGTTGATGAGAGCTTCCGCATCTTGGTCATTAATTGGGATGTCCTCGTTTGAACATTGCGAAACGTCGTATAAGCACCTGGTATTCTTTGTGTGCAGAAGTTCAAAGGTTCTAAAAATAGTACTTCTCTGGAAAATAATAACCAGGGTTATATTTTTGATGCCGATGAGTTTCGGGGCGACCACTCATTTTCAGCGCCAGATAAAAGTAATCTTATATCTAATATTATTCATACTCATGTCAAATTTAAACGAGTTTGTTTTTATATAAATTTCTGAATGAAGTACGGATTCGTCTATTCGTCAAAAAACAAATGTCAATACTGTGTATGTATGTACTTACTCATAACTTGTTGGTTTATTTTATTACAGTAAATATTGTTAAATAAACGCTAATTATTAAATATTGAACAAGAAAGTAGGTACAGTCTTCAAAAATAAGACGCTTCGTTTTATTTTTAAATTGAGAAACGTGCACGGAATACATGACACATCAATATTCTTACTATTTTCAAACGAAGCTAAATGCTTGTACTATGAAAATAAGACTAGGAACTCCCAACCACTAGATCACTAGGCCAGCGTCTTGACCACTAGACTAACAAGCTACTCTATTTAAAGTAAATACACACTGCCAAAAAAAACATATTTGAAAATGGATTAGCTTTGTGGTGACATTTGCAAATTAAGTTCGGTACTTTTACTATGACAGCCAATGGCTAGGTTGCCATATACAACTACCGTGCAATCGTCTGTAGGATCTGTGGAGGACTTGAACGCACCTCATAGTTACCTGGGTGTCAAGTCGAGCTCTCAACACTCCCGGGACCGATGTCGGGCGACATGTCACAATAATATCAAGCGGCAACCATCGGGAAGATCGGCGCGTGAAGTTCACTCGCCTATCTACTATTTTCCCGACCACAAGCTTTAAATCAGCTCTCAGTAGCTACTCGCATGCAACTTTGTAAAACAGTGTTGAATAAATCTTGTGTCAACCATAATTTTTATCTCCTTATAACCTGCTTTAATCCGCCATCATACATATTCCTCACATTCCTCACTCTCGAACATAGTGGATAACTGGAAGATATATGTCCCCAGTACCCGTGCTTATAACCTATTGAACAACAGATATATACAACGTGACATAATTTACACTCTCTTTATACTAATTTGATCGTGGTTAAATATGCAAAAAATTAACCCTCCGTAAATATAATACATTTTCAATTGTTGTATATTGGTAGTGCCCCTGTGTCCCTCCGCCACTTCAACCAATCAAAACGTGCTGAAGAGTCTAGATAGGCAATGGTTCGGCCAGTTTACTGTAATCAAGGTGATATCCAACGTCTATTGGACACGAGAAAAAGAATAAGATAAAGAAGCAATCCTTAGTACAGGGTGAAAATTATCTTCTAGCTCGAAGTTGTTTTTGAATAACTAAGCAATAACAATTTTTTATTTGGTTTTTATTTACCATTTATTTTGTTTATTACAATTATGAATGGAATATAACATCGGCCAAGTGGCCGCCTCTGACAGCGGCACAAATACGTGCTCTTTAAACTACATATTTCATAATATTCTCGCGCACTTCGCGTATTATTTCAGCAATTTTATTTCGAATATTGATTGTCCTGTAGCATCGGAATTGTTGGTGGCTTATTGGCGTAGACAATTTCATTCAAGTATCCCCACAGAAAATAGTCGGGAGCTGTCAAATCAGGTAGTCGAGGAGGACAGTCGGTATCACCACTTTTTAACAATATGCTGCCGCATTTCTCGCAAGATTTCAAGCGTAGCATGGGCTGTGTATGAGATGGCACCAATTTGTTGAAACTACACGTGTTGCAGGCTCAATCGACCCAATTCGGCCACCAATAAGTTTTCCAGCAATTCCAGCATTGCCTTTTGCATTCTGAAAGAAACAGTGCAGTAAACCATACAGTAACTCTGCACGGGTATAAAGGTTGTCAGTGTATCAATTGACGGTTTTCAGTATTCCAGTAACGGCTGTTTTGATTATTACCAAAATCCGCAAAGTCGAAATGAGTTTCTTCGCTCATGATGATTTTCCAAAAGTCTAGGTCATCAACATTTAGCTACAAATCATATGCTGTTGCATGTTATTAAAGCGTTAGATGCTTCATTATAAATTGTAATCAACTACTCTCTATGTTTACCAAATTCAAACTGATAAATATTATCTAAACCAAAATGGCGGCCAAACAAAATCGGTCTGGAACATAATATTCACCCCGTATGTTTACATTTGTTCGTCTATTTATTCTTCACCAACGTGCTATCTTAACAGATGATGCAAAGCCGAATAGAGGTACACAATGTCGAAATTTACATTTTAATATTACGATAGAACAATTGTACGCCATTCTATCATTTTATAAATCCCACCTGCACTCATCACAATGGTTAAACGGTATGCTCGTAAATCCGGCACAACTCCACTTTAAAAACAATAAAAGTGTACCTGTCGCCGGTTGTGTTTGACGAACAGCATCTACAACAGCCGAAACGTGGCGTGACAACTTGTCTTTTTACAACTTCATTGTTATTAAAATGACGCGGCTGCCGCAGCCAGTCACAGTTCGTGCCGATGTCTCCCCAGAGACGACACCGACAGACATGTTTAGCCAAAGTACGCTTAATAAGCTTTATAGCACTCACATTTGATAGACAATTAAAACTCCGGCAACGACATCAACTTGAAGTCACAAAGTTGCAAGAATTTTCCGAATTTTACTAACTAGACAATTAGCTTTCACAAACTATAACTCCTCTTCAAAATTCAAACAAGGAATCAAGTCATTTAAGTATTATCTGAATTTGGGAAACTCGGATCAATAATAAATTACGATGATTTTACAATAGCTATTTACTTTATTTATTATCTACGTATTTACCCAGTTTTGACAGCACATATACTCAGCATGTATACCTGCGAACTCTGGTCGAAATATAAGCAAATGACGTATAACTGTTTCCGAATTCAGTACTACAACTCATACAGAATACTTTTTGGATTGGCGCGTTATTGCAGCGCATCTACAATGTTTACATCAAGTTGCGGGCGTAAAGCTGGTTCGCCGACCAGAAAATGTCAACGCCTACAGAATAGCTACATATACAACAATGGCCGTGACTGAAGTAGTTATATGTGTAATATTAATAGTTAATACTATTTATTTACTTTTTTTATTTATTAATATTTTCCTTGGTTTTATTTTTCTTTTTCATAGCATTATATTTATTTCATAAGTTTAATGTATAACATAATATGTATTATCTCTATGGCGAATCGGGTTAAAAAAAATCTGATCACGCTGGAATAAACACATTATTAATATTATTATTATTATTATATCGAAGTTGATGTATCTATGGTTTAGCACTTTTTTATTATTTTTCTTAAATAACAAGCACATACCTTAAAATATATTTATTTATAATGTAATCTAACGTTTCTAATATATAATTACAAATTAGTCAATAACGAATGTAGACAATCTTTCCTAATTTCCAAATAAATAAATATAAGAAATTTCATATCTTAATAAAACGCAAACTTAATAAATTGGTATCTTAATCACATGATTTGACGGCTCCCAACTATTTTTTGTGAGGATACTTGAAAGAAAAGGTCTACGCCAAAAATTTCGATGCCACAGGACAATATTCGAAATTAAATGGCTGAAATATCACGCAAAGTATGCGAGAATGTTATGAATAATATGGTTAAAAGAACACACATTTGTGCCGTAGACGGCCACTAGGTCAATTTTATATTTTATACATAATTGTAATAAACAAAGTAATTGATATAAAAAAAAACATATTAAAAAATATGTTTCATTTTCTAGTTATTTAAAAACAACATCGACCTGGAACATAATACTCACCCTGTATCTTTTTTACCATTCTCCTCTCCCATAAATACTATCGAATATGACAGGAGTTTCGATAAATTGTGGATTTTGCTGAGTATCCGTTATCCCGCAACTAGATAGACGCCTACGCCTGAACAAGAACACAGTATCAGAAGAAGAAAAAGATTTTAATACCACCGAGAACTAATGTACCATAAAAAATTCTATAACGAATCTCTGGCTGTAATAAATACAACTAATTTACTATGTACGACCTCTAAAATGTACAGTTTACAGGAGGCATCTCAAATTATTAGCTAAAACGTTCGACATAATCATTTTAGTTTCTAGATAACACAAGGCAGCATGATCATAATAATCACGCCGCTAAATTATCTTAAAAAGCTCTTCAATACCTTTTGACACCCTAATTAAAGGGTGTAATTATTACTGAAACACTTAAACAGCGCCGCTCATTCGGGGGACCCTGCAATTAAAGTGTTCATTTATAACTTGGGAGAGCTGTCTACGGAACAGTTACGTGGAGCCATACATATTTTTACAGTTCATTATTATTATTAAACATCGTAATAATTGCGATGATCCTAACAATTTACCCAAGTAATGTTATTTTTTTAAATGTTTTTAATTTTGTTGTTAAAGGAGCGACAGTAATTGAAAGGTTAGCAATGCCATCCTAAAATATAATGTACTTTTTTTTACAATACACGTAATTCGTGTGCAAGACAACTTTGATATCTTACGCATTCGTTCATTAATCGTTTTTTGTAACATTCTTGCCAAATTCATACTTGAATTATTTTATTTTAAATTGTTTTATCAACCACTTAATAAATTAAAATACATCTACCGGTTTCGTAAAATATCATTTTCATCTTCAGGATTTCATTAACAAATCAAAAACATATGTTATTGTTTCTTTACAGTCTATTTTAAAAAAACAATAATTATTTAAAAAATAAATTAAGTGCCTAATTTAAATTATTACGTAATAATACAAAATTACTAGAATAATTTTTAGGGAAAATTTTTGAGTGGGAGCTGTGGTTAAATTTAGTTGGTTGTTTATAATTTTTTGATTAGTTTTACAAAAAAAAGAATTATATTATTCTAAAAAAGCATATCTAACTTCAATGCTTGATGTGATAAGCATATAAAATCAACAAACCTTTTTTTTCACATGTGTTAAGTAACCTTTTTCACGTAAGCTCTTCAATTAATTAGAAGCTTATGAAGCTCAAGTTACAAGAGAGGAGAAGGGAACCATGGGAAAGTCATGGTTGATCCGAACTTGTACTTGCAGAAGGTACCCGTGCCCCGAGTTTTTCAAAACATTTTCGGATGAAATACCGGTACAAAAGATACAGTACATTTATCTAAAGATTGCTGATAATAAAATATTGTTTATAATACTAATCACTCCGTTTTGCACCAAATCCTGTAGGTTGACTACACCATACATACATATGTTATACTGTAATTGTATCCAAAAATTGTACGTCTAAAAAAGTTATATGTAACTAAAATTATTCGATTTATAAATAGAGTAGAGTAGAGCTAAAAATCACGAACTGTGAATCACTCACTGATATTTGCAAGTCACAATCACTAATAATGATCGAGTACCTGAAAATATCGAGATCAAAATATTGCACCATTGAACGGAATCTACTAAACAATTTACATTTATGGGCGAGTCATCTCTCTTACGTTTGTGGCTCGTTTTATTTTATATGGTGTTTATTTAGACAACGGGAACACGCATATAACGTGTTTATTAAAGTGAACTATCAACTGTATGTGGCTTACTACTTTATTTCTAATTTTGAAATTAATATTAATAATCTATAAAAATAGAATTGAAACAGTGATTACAGTCACAATTTCCAATCACTGATATCAGTGAGTCAGTGGTAGTAATTTGTCTCTGCATTATTACGACGCTCCTGAAGTGGTCCTCCATAATACCGATTCTTGGAGACAAGCGAAGGACAAAACTTAATTTCGTAATGAACGCTTCATTAGAAGAGTGTAGGTACAATGCAGGTCGCAATCGGTTCGCACTTCATATAGTACAATGGAGTGTAGTTAAGCCGTTATATAAACCGTTATTGAACTATAATTCAATGAAGTGCCTAAAGTGCAAAGCGAAGAGTGAAGTATGTAGTGTGATACTTCGCGAAGTATACTTCAATGAACAACATGAAGTGAGCGGCAAACTCTTTCATCTCTATACATACACAGTTCGCAGTTAATTGTGTGCATTTCTGAGTGAGAGCTTCGTTACAGGCAACTAAGTTATTTTAAATATGAATTAAATATATTAATTAGAAAGATATACATATAAAATCAATTTAATCGAAAAATATTATTGTTTGGCCACCAGGATTCGAATCTGGATCTCTTTCCTAACCGGGGAAGGTGCATTATCCAACTATGCTACAGCGACAATTTTCGAACCTATGTTACCTTTTTGATATTAATACATTTAATCTTTCCATTATTTGACAGAGCCATCTACATTATTTTTACAGAATCTCAAATACCTTTGAGTAAACTGATAGCAGACGCCAGAATTATCAATTCATTTTTATTAAATTTTGGACACATTGATACAACTTTATTATTTAGGAGAACACATTCTTATTGTGTAATAATTACAACTTCACAATAAGAATGTGTTCTCCGAAAAAAAACTAAGTTATTTACTAGTGTATGTGAATACGGTGTGAAGTATTGAACTATTGAAGCATCAGCACGATTTAAAACGCGTGAACTACGAAGTGTGAGTATAAAGAACTAGTTCGTTGAAGTACTTCGCACAGTGTGGACCCATCGCTATTGGAGATATTTATTACACGCGGTTGGACCCGCCACACGAGCGGTGCGAATCGCAAACCATAAGGCTCACGCTATACGCTCACAGACTCATTAGTCAAGTGACAACTTTTTTATTATTATCTGCTATATATCTCTGATATGCCAGCGCTTGCGCATGCTTACATTTAAGTTCAGAACATTCGTTAGTTGCTGTGCATTCAGAGAATAATTCATCTGCATTTCTAAAAACTCACATCTACAAAATATTTACCTACTGTAAAAAAAATACTCTCCTGTCAAGCTAGTATTTATTTCCTTAGCATTTTCGATTTACATATTTTGTACATGATTTATATCTAAATACGTGTATATTGCTCATGGTCCAACATCTATATCCATTGTTAGTGAGCTTATTCTTTTTAAAAAATCCGCTAAATGGCAGTAGGTACACACTAAAAAAATAAAAAATATATAATATTAATTTATTATCTTTCCGCATTGTGCAATAGATGTCACTGATGTCTAATATTTGTGGTTCAAAACGGTTTTACACAAAATGTCGTATTCACTTGAGATTCAATTTTATTTTTTTACGGTTCATATTATTTAATTTCACAAAATCCTTCAAGTTTATGCTTTTAATAACATTCTGACAATATTTTTTTTTTATTAATTAAAAAAAAAATAGGCACGGAATACTCGTCATATCAATGTTTTTACTATTTCCAAACTAAGCTAAACGCTTGTGCTATAAAAATAGGACTAACTTGCTGGTCTAACCTAGTGATCTAGTAGTCGAACTCCCGACCACTAGATCACTAGGCCATCGTCTTAACCATTAGACCAACAAGCTAGCTCTAAGTTTACATATGTACATAGCATATATCATTTTACTAATATTTAGTTTTTTATTACTGGATATAATGACAAAATTACACTAAATGGTGCATTGTTAAAGCAATATAGTAAGGAGTTTCCGCATTGAAATATAGATTCTACGGAAACCTTGGTGGCCCGGTGGCCATTATCAACCGTAAAGCGCTTACAATAGCCGCCCGCGGGGCCTGACAGCAAGTAATCGGCAATAACCAATTGCTTTTCTGCTAGTCGATTACAATTGGTACGTTTTATGAGTATACACCAATATTATATGTTTTACTAATAACAATTTAAATAAATGTTAAAAATATATTATGAAACTCTACTTATATACGCATATTTAGAATATATTTTATGACACCTAGATAACTAGTCAACCTCACATTTATTCAGATTTAACCGATTCCCCAATGTGTGAGTGTGGTGCCGAGAAGGAGACCTTGGACCGTGTCTTTTTTTGCTTGTCCATTGCGGATCAGAGGTTTTTTAACAGTGATCTACTCAATGGTAATTTTCAACTCCCGGTTAACTTATGTAATCTTTATTCCTTTAACTGGACATTCAATCTATATAATGGTAAATTCTAAACTATAATGTGACGTAGGTTTATTTTCTATAGCTTAAAATTCTATCAATATACAAGTGTCGTAGTTTAATTCTAGTCACCTGTGCCATCGCATCCATGGAAACAATTGCTAGTACATATCCGCTTCCGCCCCGCTCCGCAAACCAGACCCCTCCAGACTACCGTTAACCTTTACCATACTATGATATAAAATACCCGAACGCAGCCATGCTATCAACTCGTGTTACCGTAAATAACTGTTAGAAAATATGTTTTTATTAGCTTAAATAGCTTTAATGGCACGAATTTATTCAAAATATTGAGCATTCAATTTTGAAAAAATGATTAATAATATAATTTAGAGCATTCATTAAGTCGTATACAATGTGTCCTTCCTTCTTAACTCTCATCATTTAATTAGTGAGAAATAGACAATTATATTTGTATGTTTGTTGTTCTTTTCACTGTAAAAATAGTGTGTGATCTCTGTCTTTCACATCACAAATTGTATTTTTACCAACGTATTAATTTTACAATGGATTGAATGGAAAAATAATTGTTTTTGTACGATTCCCTTTTCATAATTGGTTTTTCACTAGTTATTCCTAAGCGCTAATATTTTCTTCAGGATTATCTAAAATATGAATTTTATTTTGCATGTATTTGCCAAAATATTACAGGTTTAATTATAACGGTAGACCTGTGTTACTGCATGGTTTGGGAAGGGTTAAAGTCGGATCGTTGCTCCGTCGCCCGTATAAGTAATGTCGCCGATCACAAAATCAAGAGTTGTATGACGATTTGGTGGACGTTAAACCTTTTATATTGACTTCATCACTTTATTTTGTCACCATCTTGTACTGTGGTTCGTGTGTGCATTTGTTTCTAACACGCCATGTGTCAAAGTCTCCAAACATTCCACGCGCCGCCAATGTATCTGAACCACGAGTAATTCAACCACGCATTCTGCCAATATCCATCCGTATCTCCATCATGGGATATCATCGGATATCCTCTATGCTGAATTCGCACCCCTACCGCACGCGCCCCTACCAACCGACACGCGCCCGACGGAATCCATCGTATTCATCGCCTTCTGCTTCTCTTGCTAAGTCTCCGCCTGTGCACTCTTGCTACGTGACTCCCGATTCATCCTTGGTCCCACCACGCTGACTTCATACCTTCACCACCTCTCCAGACCACGTCGTCACTATTTCATCAAATGTGTTATCTATTGTGCAATCTGAGGTATTTATCTACCATCTATAAATTGTGTCTTCTCGGTTGACCTCAGCACGCCTGATTGCAGGGAAATCCGCACAGCAGGTCAGTCAATATCATTCATCTCGCATGGACCTTCTCAGAAAGTATTGACTCAAACCATTTTGTATTCTCCATTAAGATCTCCATTGATAAAACTATATAACTGTTCTTGTTTTCAGTATTGCCATCTGTGTTCCATCATCTCTCGCATATACATATTTCCGACTAGCTAATGTACTGTTATTTTTACTGAATAAACCTTTATCTTAATATTACTCAACCTTACTTTCACTGAAGTATTTTCCCACAATCTGTGCTCTGGTAATTCATCGACCCATTTAAAGAAGGAGAATCCCATGCTTGATCGAGCTAGCTGCGCATGAATTCAAAGTAATGTTTAACATTTCATAGCCTAGAAATGTACAACAAACCTTTCTTTATAAATGGTATTTACTTGTAATATAACATTTCATATTTTATAATATTATTGTACTTTTTTTCCATAAAATAAAGTTTTAACTTGATTAACGGGACAAATCACTATTAAAGAATGGATTGCGTATGTAATAAAAGAAGAAGAAAAAGATAACTAGATTGTAATCGAGATAAAACATATAATTAATGTAATTTTGTAGTTGTTTTTGTATCACTAATAAATAAGTTAAATAAAATTAGATAGAAAATAAAAATAAAATGTATGACATAGTGACGAGTATTCCAGATTAGCTTTACTTCTCCTTCTTCATATTGCTCTCAATGAGAGCAATCATGATCATGAAACTGTGGATAACGACATCGCTATCCTCATCGGTTCATGGAATTTCTTGTGCATTCCAAGAGTGGAGTCTGAATCGAAGTTTTAACTAGATCAGTCCATTTTTCGTGAGATTTGGTTCCATCCAGTCTTCTTTGGATCAACAATTTTTTCACAAAGTCTACATGTCTGATATATCTACTAATTCGGAGCCGTGTATTTGACGATAGACGTTGGTTAACGTTTAATACTATCGAGGCATTCGTTCTATGGGCTGGCGTGCATCACCAACACAATATTTCTAGAGCATTCTCCTCTTGTGATCCCATTATCTTTGGTGGGATAAGATCCCGTGGACTGTATCGAGAATAATATTAATTAGTTGACACAACCCGAATGGGAAGTCTGAAGGAACATGTTTAAAGTCCTGGGTTGAGCGTCGTCTTCCCCTCTGGTTGACTAGCACGTTTGTGGTGCAGAACCAAGAGATCACTGCACTTCCAGAACTATTGAATACACTTCCTCTTCGCGGTTCTAGCGTTATGCACAGCGCGGATGTAGGACAGCATAAAAAGGCACAAGATCTTGATAGTTCGATGTCTAAGCGCAATCTGTCCCCCCGTCGGCGAAATCGCAAGTAATGAGTCGGCCAGAGCGGGACAGGTATAGATTATTGGTTTGTATATAGGATGGACAATATGGATAAGGAGTGGATAATCGACATGCGTCAACAATCTTAGAGTCCTTATTTCAGCACCATAGAAGAAGATTGGAAAGTCAAAAGATCTGAC
This sequence comes from Eubasilissa splendida, assembly GCA_031772225.1. Taxonomy (NCBI): domain Eukaryota; kingdom Metazoa; phylum Arthropoda; class Insecta; order Trichoptera; family Phryganeidae; genus Eubasilissa; species Eubasilissa splendida. The sequence goes on along the minus strand of CM062850.1, from coordinate 11,022,073 downwards.
CAATCTATTTTTTGTTTTTCAATCCTGATTTTTCTACCAAATGCTTACTTTTAGAAATTGGTCAACTTCCTTTATATCATATAATATAGCTCTTTTCAGATTTATTTATATTTTTGTTTACATATTTAAATAACCGTAATAAAGAGATAACTCACCAAAAATTAGGAAGAATCATTTACGATTCTGATGTATAGTATCTCGGAAAAGACAAACATTCTCACCTGCAACAAAAGAAAAAATAGCATCAGAATTATGTTTCACAATAATTGATATATTTATTAATTTTATTGTTGTTAAAGTATATCAATGTATTACATTGAACGCGCCTATTATTTTTGTTTCTTGAGTTGTCAATAAGCTCATTTTTATTTTTGTATATTGACATCTCTGACTGTCAAACACGGCAAAAATTCTGCGCTCTTTTAGTAAGCGTGTTATTTTTTTTTTTTAATTAAACTTTGTTTTTAAATTAAACTACACTCCACTAAGTAAAACTGCATTTTTTATTTAATCGCATCAATTGTATTATTAAATTCTAAAGAAATATAATAATTGGCGAACATTTCAAAAGACTAAATATTCCTGTTAGCTATTTTTGATCCGCACTAGTACCGTCAAACCGCAATACAAGATCCACTTTTAAGGTCGTAAGCTGAACTGTGGTTCCAACAACCTTTTTGCGGCTCTCAGAGTAAATACAGGTTTTATTATGATTATAGAATATTCTTGACCTATTAAAATAAATATGTGGAACACAGACTACCAAATATAAAGACATACTTTTCATTTTGGTGTCACTCACGTGATTACTTTGGTACCACTTACGCAATCAAATAGCTCCGTGACTTTTTTTAAATATATGACTCGATTGGAACGAAAATTTAAATGCTTACAATATAATATGCATTAATGTACTAAATACGTCTTGTTTACACAAAAATTTAATTTTCGAAGAGTACATATTTTTACTGTTGCATAAATGTATCATTAAACTATCAAATTTATGTTTCCACAAATAATGTGTGTAGAATACCCCTCGTTCCGAACCCCTCTCCAATATACATACTTTTTTACACGTCTACTCATTTACTGGTCTATGATGTGGAATGGTTTGTGAAAATGTTGCAATGAGCCCTTTATCCCAATTGCACGTAAAAAGTAATGATTTAATTAAACGTTATATATTGTAAGAATAATGCAAGATAAATGAGAATTTTCATTTTACGTAGAATCAAAAACAAATCCGATAAAACTAATAAGTTACACGGCGATAAATAGACTAACCCACTTGTACTATTAAACGTCACATATTGTAAGAACAACGCAAGACAGACGAGAAATTTTATTATACGTAGTATCGTAAATAAATTCGATAAAATTATTATAGTAAGTTAAGTTACTTAACTAAACAGCGATAAACTAAATAGACTAACCCACTTGTACTATTAAACGTCGCATATTGTAAGAATAACGCAAGATAGACGAGAATTCTTATTTTACATTGTTTCAAAAATAAATCCGATATTACATGAAAATGTTTAGGCGTTCTCTGAAAGAAAGTATTTTGCATTCTTTCCGTAAATCAATTATTTTATAGGAAAGCTTAGACATTTCATACGTTGCTGATCTCCTAAGTTTTTGCGGTAATAAAATAACTTATTTACACCCAAAATTTTCTTACATATACACATATTGCTATGATTACATTTAGTGACGGTGTTTTCAATGATTTGTGTCACTGAATTTCAAAATATGCTATAACAAATTTGAATTAAACATATCATTGGATTCGGAATTATTTTTTTATTTATAAATGTATGTTTTATTTTCAAAATATGCTTTGTTAACTAAATTGCTAGCTAGGTGATCAAAACCCGATATAACACAATGTGACTCTCAAAACCTGCCATGTTTTTTTTTTATCATAATGAAATACATATTTAGATTCAAATTATTACAATAATTAACGTAAATACATAATAATTATATTCAGATGAAAGTAGTTTTTTAAAACAATGTAATAATGCCTGTCATTAAAATATGAACAGTTTTGATTGATTTTCTCGAAATTATGAAAACGTGTCACGGCGGGTGTTGAAAATCAGCGACTCATTTATTGATTTAACGTCGGGTTGTTATCAAATTAATAATATCAATGGAAAAAAAGATCAACTGAAAGTACGCGTAATAAAAAGAATCTTTTAATAAATCTTATTGAAACGACTTTTCAGATTGCTCCCGAATAAATATTAGAATATGATACAAAGTCGCAATATGGCAACACATGAGCCGAAACAAAAGTGTGCTCGTAAACAAAAGATAAAAGTATGGCTGTTCATGTGTTCATCCCCGCATTCCACCGAAATGTAAAAAGCCAGCATGGTGTGGCTTTACAAACCAATGAATCTTCGTAATATTCATGTTTATTTGCTTTTTACGTATTTCTATAGATATTTCAGCAAAAATGTTGGTGTGCGTGTTGTTTATGTACGCTTAAATGTCTGTTTATGTCGCAATATGTCGACTTTTCTTCACAGAATGTCAAAGAACAATAGTCGGTAGGTAGCGTATTCGCGTTTTATTACGAGTTGACAACAGCTTTCGGATATGAAATAGCGTACAGAGGTTGAACCTATTTTTATCAACATGAAAATGTTAATTATTTGATTTATACTATTACAATTTTGTCTAAGCCGACCGCATCTTCAGCAGTCAGTGGCGTAACTACAAAAATTGGGCCCCAATGCAGAATGGAAAAAGGGCCCCCTAAATGAATTGTAAATATACGAATATTAGTACTGCGTGGTTTATCTTTATTATATTTATTAAATAGTGGGCACAACATTACTTTCTTGCCTCATATAATATTCATGAAATAATCATACGTGTTTTTAAACATTTACATATAAAGACTTGCGATTAAAAAAATATTTGCTTCACTTTCGGTGATGGTCTGATCCCCAACCCGACATAATAGCGGGGTACTGCTATTGCATTCATCGATAATGTTTTTTTTTTTGTTTTTGGAATACACATGAAAAACGATTTTATATATAATTTTTTTCTTTCTTATTATTTCTTGTTATAGATTACTATTAAAACTAGAAAAGGTATCGTTACTAGCAAAAATATCATGCAAATGGACTGTAAGGCGCGAAATTTTGGTCCCCTATCTAACGCGGGCCCCAATGCACTGCATTGTCACAGTTACGCCACTGTCATTAGTATAACATCGATGGTGCTGGTATTTCCACAGAGAGATCAAGATTTTTTTTTAATTGGTTATAAAAATCATTATTTTCGTGGTTTATATGTATCAGATACGACTATAGTATAAAACAGTATTTTTACCACTGGCGTCACTCAGTTTCGGCAGTCTGCCTGCTTCGCGTGTCTGTGTCTCTGTTGTCTGCGACTCACAAATTGTGAACTGTCGCAAATTATTTTTAAAACATGTTATGTTTTACAACATTCTAGAAAGATCAAACAATCACTTACTATAATGAATGCAAGGTTTCAAAAAGCATAAAGATAAATCGATAATAAAACTGAAAATCTTTTTAAGTTAGTCAATTTAAAAATATAAATTTATGAGGTCTACTTAGTAATAAGGAAAACAGAACTCAACAATAACATAATACTGACTATTTTTAGTCAGTTTATGTCACTCTGACCTATGGTGATCAACTTTTTGTACTGACGGAGAGGAATCGGTCGAGAATTCAGGCAGAAGAGATGAGATACCTATGAGGAGTGGCGGGTATGACGTTAAAAGATCAATTCAGAAATGATATCATCCAAGAGGATCTTGGGATGAATCCGCAGCTGCTCCAAATAGAAAAATCTCAGCTAAGTTGGCTTGGAATAAGTTGAGTATTGAAAACAAAAGACTACTTAAACAGATTCTCTTATAAATACCAGAGGAAAGAAAACCTGGTGGACGAACCAGGAGAATATGAAAAAGGTAAACGGAGAGACTTTGTGAAGAAATATGGAACTATCAGTGGCCTCAAGTAATCGACACAGAGCGGTGGAAGAGTACTATCCAAAAGATAGACCCCCGACCCGATTAGAATAAAGGGGATGAAGAAGGAGAAGCAGAAGAAGTTAGTTAGCAGGATATCATTATTCAATGAGGATAATTCAAATGGTCGGGATTTCGAGTCTCGTCCCAGGAGACCATCAAGTTAGTCATATATTCATGTGCTTAGCTTAGCTTAGTTTTGAAAATATTTATACGCATATACACTTATACACGTCTCTAATTATATTTGCTTATACGCATCTCTAATAATATAGAGAGTAACAGACCTAGTCCACAATACTTTATGGGTAGATATCTGACTATATTACGAGTCGAAAATATTCAAGGGATATCTGCCTAATCTCAACCATGTCAGAGACATAAGCATTTCAAAATAATCGTAATTATGAGATTATTTCGATTAATTGAAATATTTTATTGATTCCAAATTATATATTGAATTCAAAAATTTGAAGGTCATCGAATTTCGAGCGGCCATACTATTTTTTGTTAGATGACTTAGGGCCCGAAGCAAAAATATAGATTAGTAAACATAAAGCTTAACATGATTTAGTAAAAATTTCAAACAATAATATTTTCCGTGAAGATGCAGAATTTGCACATATTCGTTGAGCATTTTCGACTAGCATTTTAGTCAAGTATCCAGCCATAAAATATTGTGGACTAGCTCTGTTACACTACGTATATGCTTATACGCATATCTAATTAAAAAATAATGTTGGTGGATGCAAACTTGTCTACGGATTGAAAGATGGAGCCTGAACATTTTATTAAAATATTATATTCTAAATAATACCAGCGACCATAAAATAGCGACTGCTTTACATTCTTAAATATCTTTAAAATTCATACATAAACACATGTATGTACAGGCCGTTGCACGAGCGTGTCACATTGCGGTTTCCGAGAAGCAGACATTTATTGTGTTAAGTATTGATTTAAATAAAGGTATAAAAACTCGAATTTGAATTTCAAAAAAGGGGTTCAAGGTTAAGAAATAACATCGTTACCAATCGGTCACCCGGAGTACATTGAATTTCAAACATTTTGTGAAACGCAATGCTGTTTATGTTAATTCCCCCCAGCGCATGAGTTATTTCGAATTTCGCCCAATCGATAGCGAAACACTTCAAAGAAAAACAGAAATAGAAATCTCGATATAAAGATTGTGTAACGAACGTAGCGTTAGGTGAAACGTAAATATAACATTATTCAAGCGCTCATTTTTTTCATAAAACTTACGTGGTAGGTATACAAAATAAAAATAAGAAAGTCAAAATTATTGTTTGATTTGTAAAAATACTTTAAATACAAATTAAATGTATGATATTAATTATAAAGATATAAAATCAATTTAATATAGCAACAACAAAATTGATTTTTATGTATATCTTTCTAATTTGTATTTAAAATATCACAGAGCTATGTTCTGAATAATTACAACTTCACAATAAGAATGTGTTCTCCTTAATAATAACACTTTATTTATTATTTTTAAAAACACATTTTTGTTGTAAAATTGCATTTTCAAAACATAGTTCTGTGGTATTTTAACACAAATTAAATTAATCGACTAGAAAAATATACAGAAAAAAATCTATTTATCGTAAAAATATTTAGTTACTACCGGGATACGTACCTGGATCTAGCGAGTTTTACTCAAATGTATTTGAGATTCACCGCAATATAAAGTTGATTGCTTTTGAAAATTTTTAATTGTAATAATTGGAAAGATTACAGAATATAAGTTCAAAATTTGTCGAAAATATTTTCCTTTGCTATAGTGAAATGGTGAACGCGCTTCCCCAGATTCAGGTTCGAATCCCGATTGCAACTAAATATTGTTTTGCTAAATAGATTTTTTCTGTACCTATCTTTCTAGTTGATTCACTTAATTTATAAAAATACTCTTAAAGACAGTTTTTAACGTCTTATCCCTGCGGATCGTTCAAAATGTAATTTTTAAATATAATAAGGCAGTGTGTTCCAAAAACCGTGAGACAAGAATTCCAAAATCAAACATCCATTTTATTTTGAACCAAGCCTATAGGAAAAGTTGTACTTGTTGATGAAGAGGTGTTTTATTTCCCACTATTATAGTGGTGTTAGAGCCAATTTTGATGAAAATCTCCCCAACACATGGGTTGGACAGTGCCTTTGGATTTATTACGGGTGCGCGTCAAGGGGGCGTGATAAGGTTTATGGTGCAAAACCGGCAATAATTAAATAATTAAAGGCAGCTATCAAGGTCAATCGCACCCAAATATAAATTCATTTGTTTGCTTCATCAATAATGCCTGGTCCAGAATGATTACCAGTTCGAATACGTGAGGTATTTTTTTTAAATACTGTATTTTTTTTCTTTAATTTGAATTATAAAACATAAATTTAACTTAATCTACTTTGAATTTATAATTCTTCTAAACTATAAAACCAACATGATAAATTGTATTTATTTTGCTGCTTTTATAATAGGAGTTGAGAAGAAGAAATATTAATCTATATAATTTAAATAAATGTACTATTCTCGACACAACAATAGATAATGAGAATCCGCTATCTTGAACCTAACGCCATCTTATACAATGAATGCAAGTACGGATGAACTTATGCATGTGTGTGCCGTTTAAACATATTTCATTCTTTGAATGACAACCGAACAAAGAGCTATTTTAATCATTTGTTTGTACCATACTTGACACACTATTTTTTAATATTCTCTAGATACTCTTTGTCAAATTTAGAATTTTAATATTTTTACAATATCATGTTATCTATGTATGTGACACTTTATTATACCCAAGTATTTTTGCTATGTATCTATGTTTTCTAAAATGGCACGGTACCTCATAGACCTAATAGACCGAAACGATTCCATGTATTGTATAAATGTGTTCGTAAAGATAACAATTCAAATTGTTAAAGCGTGCTCACTGTGCAATATTCTCGATACGCATAACATAGCACCAGGTTCGTAAACCAGATCACAGGACTCGAGGTCCAACTGTGACCCCTGGCCATACGAAAGAAGAAAAAGTTCATCCAAGAATCATGTTTTATTTATAAGTGCATACCTATGTTTTGTAAAACTACATTTATAGTAAAAGTAGTATTCATACTTATTCTCAAATACCGCCGCCACTTTATATTATATTATTATATAATTCAGTCGTATACAACATCGCTAAAAAAAACACGCGTGTTTTTAAACACATTTCTGAAAATTATGACAATACAAAATTAAAATCTCAATTAAGTTATAAATCGAGCATTGATTTATTTCCAACAATATATCGAATAATTGGATAAATTCCCCAAAAAACAAATCGTACGTTTTGCTGTTAACGAGTGGCTAATAAAATTCTCGATGAAAAAAATTAAGATAAATATGGATATTCTCGTATAGTATATATTTTTGAAGTATACATATATACTGTAAATATATAATATGTATGCATTTAAACAAATTAAATTATTTACTTTAAAATCTACGTGTTGAAAAAAATATTGATGCCACCGGTACTCAAATCCGAGATCTTTATTTGTCAGTAAAATTTAACTAATTAAGCTATAGTAATACTATACAATATCTCTGGACACCATCTAGATTAATTTTCTTATTCCATATACTCATTATATGTAATAATCCTGTAATAAAATATATTATCTACATATCTAATATTAGGAGAACACATTATTATTGTGAAGTTGTAATTATTCAGAACATAGGTCTGTGATATTTTAAATATGAATTAAATATATTAATTAGAAAGATATACATATAAAATCTATTTTATTTTAAAATATTGCTGTTGCTCCACCTAGATCTCTTTCCTAACCGGGGAAGGTGCATTATCCAACTATGCTACAGCGACAATATTTTAAGCGACAAATTTTCGAATCTACATTGTTACCTTTTTGATATTAATACATTTAATCGTCCATTATTTGAAAGAGTCATCTATCTTATTTTTACAGAATCCCAAATACCTTCGAGTAATCTGATAGCAGACGCCAGAATTATCAATTCATTTTTATTAAATTTTGGACACATTGATACAACTTTTATTATTTTTTAGGAGAACACATTCTTATTGTGAAGTTGTAATTATTCAGAACATAGGTCTGCAATATTTTATTTACTTAACTATCAGATTTACTTAAAGGTATTTTAAGATTCTGTTAAAATAAGGTAGATGACTCTATCAAATGATGAAACGATTAAATGTATTAATTTCAAAAAAAAAGGTAACATATAGGGTCGAAAAATTGTCGCTAAAAATAACGCCGCTGTAGCTTAGTTGGATAAAGCACCTCCCCCGGTTAGGGAAGAGATCCAGGTTCGAATCCCGGTAGCGCAACAACAATACTTTTCGATAAAATTGATTTTATATGTGTATCTTTATAATTAATATATTTAATTCATATTTAACATATATAATACTTAGTTACATACAGTACTTCTACAAACATCTATTTTATTCTTGTTGGAAGTATCATTTTAATTACAATAGTATTAAAAAAATCTTACAACCAAAAAAATAGACGTCTCACTAATAAGGTATAGCTTAATTTGTTCTACCGACAATAAAAAATTCTGGGTTCGAGTCCTGTTGGTGGCTACTTGTTTTTGTGTCTTTTTAAATCCAAGCGATCTATCTAAATTTGTTTTTGAGAAAAATTATGATATACATTTAGTATTAGAAAAGAAAGTGAAAAAGTATTAAAATAGAGGTAGTATACGAAGAATGTATACATTCATTTACAAATTCAAGGATAACAAAAGATCCCGATATTCGAGAATAATCTTCGCTTTGGGAATTTGGCATATCCGCTCCTGGTATAATAAAAGAATTCAAATGGAAAGTGATCCCACTGGCTTTAGATTTTTACTGCTGAAATAATGATACCCGATATACCTAGACACTGTACGGCCGAAGTTGTCTGGAGAATATCCTCAGATGGCTATCCCGGCTTCTAGGAGTACACGGAGCGTTTTCTAATGAGATCGTTACAAAGGAAAATATTCAGCAATAATTCTCACCTCGCCATTAAATCTGCCTTGCAGTAGTAAATGAATAAATTTAATGTTTTCTACTCAAATCGTCTGAAAATAATGGCGTAAGCTTCTACATTTAATTTATATTATAGTCCTCTTACTGACAGTTAAAGTAATTAATATTTTCCGCAGGTGAAGATATCTAATCTAAACAAATCTAATAAATATATATTTATGTAAGTACATGAAAAAGGGAAACAATTTGAATGGATGAGATTTGTCTCGGAGACTCGTCTCGAGAGCGTGTAAAGAACAGTACAGAATATTGTAGAATGTCGTAACTAGTAACTGATACAATGCAGCGTTGAGCGCAAAACATGCAATGACTCATCGTCACATTTATACGTAGAGTAGAATGACACATCTCGATCTTGACTGATAAATCTCTGAGAAAAGAGATCAAAATTTCATTCGTGTACAGGCACTTAGAATGTGAAATATAGCGAGAATTTTAAGTCAGTACACTGTCAACGTCAAACCATCCATGTAAATATCTTTACTGCATTTTACATGGGGATATGATAGAACCAACCGATATATTTCAACCTTGATTACGCAAGTGTCTCGTGCGCCTTGATACGCACCCAAAAAAACAATTTAATAATAAAATTAAGCGACCTTTGATTATTTACGTTTTACATCAAAGTTTTACTTAATCTATTTATATTTCTACTGATGACGGTTGTTTATAACTGTTTAAACTGCATATCGTATTAATAAAAATTATTATAAATTTGAATTTAATATATTAATTAGAAAGATATACATATAAAATTAATTTTATCGAAAAATATTGTTGTTGCGCCACCGGGATTTGAACCTGGATCTCTTTCCTAACCAACTATGCTACAGCGACAATATTTTTAGCGACAATATTCGAACCTATATGTTACCTTTTTTTTTTAAATTCCTTCCCCGGTTAAGAAAGAGATCCAGGTTCGAATCCCGGTGGCGCAACAACAATATTTTTTGATAAATTTGATTTTATATGTATATCTTTCTAATTAATATATTTAATTCATATTTAAAATAACACAGACCTATGTTCTGAATAATTACAACTTCACAATAAGAATGTGTTCTCCTAAAAATTATTGTATATTTTAACATTTATTTAAGTATTACTTCAATTTCTTTTAACAGTGCAAAATTAATAATAATCAAACATTTTGCAGCAAAGAAAAAATCTGTAAAAAGATAGTTAGCGTCAAAAGTATGACGTCTGTTTTATAATATGGCATTGCCTAAGAGATTTTTTAGTGATATTTTCAACGCAACGAAGCAATCTGTTTATTCACAAGGTTAATATGGCTATGCAGACATATCGTTGCTACCATAAAAATATTCAATAATTTAAATAGGCAGCCCACCGCTGTTATTCTCCATGTTGGTAGATTAGGCGCAAGGCAGACGATGATTTAAAATTCAAATTCGATTCGTATACGGCGGGCTTTTTACCAGTTATCTGGCGCAGATCTCGCGGCCGTACATAAACTGATGGGAAAAGGTTTTATCCACCGATCCAAGAATACGCCAGCCCTTAATGAGGACTCCAGTGTATCATTTGATAGGGTTATTAATTCGGCCACACGCCAAACTTCGGTAAGCCAGTTTTGTTCACTAGCTTATTTCTGCTCTGTATTTATGGGATTATTTACATTGTTGTTGTTTGGATACTTAAGTGATAGGGTAGCGAATAAATAAGCAATATCTGGCATTAAAATATGTTACAATAATGAGGTTCAATTCCTCACATCTATGTATAATATGTACTAGTAATAAAATATTGTCTGTAAATCCGATCTAGCCCTCGTTAAATTGCAGTGGTATTTGTACTGAAAAATCTCTAGGAAATTTGTGATGTATTTGATAAATACAAAAATTACATTAAAAAATTCGATTTAAATGCAACATTTTAACACTACCAAATTAGAGATAGTCGAGATTATTCTTCATCAGTCTCGTGAGACTCAGAGGTAAATGACCGCAGTCACAATAGAGTGCCACCCATCCCCCTGTCACGACAAAATCTCCGCGGTCTTTTGGCCCAACGACTATACGTCTACAAAAAAAGATCCAACCGACTAAAGCTCCAACCGACCATTGATCCATGTGGCATTAGATACAACGACATAATTCTATAGAAAATTAAGTTTTTGGAAAAAATCAGAGAAAATATCATATTCTCGATATATTCCAAATTTGATACATAATACAACATTGTTCGCCCTATTTTCTAGTGTAAAAATTTATAGCTGATTACTTTCTCTTAGTTTTTAATAAAACAATGTTCGTGATGGAGAATGATTGATGACATGACGAAAAAAGGATAAATTTTCCAATGCATATATAACGAAAGTAGTAATTTTAATTTGACTCATTCATTTTTACATTTTTTTTCATTTGAAATGCAAGGGATTTGCAATGCAATATTGCCTTCAAAATATTTTTTTCAAATTCAGAAAATAATAAATACCTATATAAAATAAAAAATACTCTTTTTTCAAATTACTAAAGTAAAAAAACCTAATTAATAAATAAGAATTATCGGAAAGTCAAATATTATCAACACATTGTTTTTACATACCTAAATCCATTCTCATAGTGAAAGGACCACCTCTGCAATTCTACTTTGACTCTTCCCACCAATCATTGTCAATTCAACTGGGAAAAGCAACAACATTAAGGAAATAGGTTCCACTTGAATTGTTTCTAGATATTGTCAGACAAAGAGTTAGCGTGCATATTTACACTTCACTACATTTCCGTCAACTTCAAGCCCCGTTTTACAGGAAATTGTTGCTAGGTACGTATCATGGGTACACTATCGTAACATTAAACGTCCCCAACAGAGAGAGCAAGTTACGTGATTTCGGCCACACTACAGTCAAAGGCGGGCTACATCCCATAATACTCTGGTTTTGAATTTTCTCAAATATAATCTAATATTTGAAGCAATAACTTTGTGGTTAGATAATTCAATAATTAATATAAGATAACTCTGTATACAACCAATTAAGTTTTATTATTTAATGCCAACCGGTTTCGAAACAACGTAAATTTAAACGAATAATTTGCATTTAGTTTCGGCAATTTCAAGATTCACAAAAATATTCACTTAAGCTTTTAAGACTTTTGAGATAAACATTTTGATTTAGATATAATCTGCTCTGAAGAAGGAATTGAAGTTGTTCTGAAACTGGTTTGCGCTAAATAATAACACTCAAAGAGCTATGTATAGAGTAATTTTAATTGAAAATTACGTTATTATATTGAAATAATAAAATAATCAATGTTAACGGTTATTGGTTATACTGTTATCGACAAAAGATAAATATTCAGAAATATACAAATAAACATAAATATACAATATAAAATCAAATTAAATAGGTTTTTTATAGAAAAATAGAGAAGTATATTTATATTCAATGTTTTAATACTTATCTATCTACCTATTATTAATATGTTAAATTAAACATTAATCAAGGAAAAGCCTATGCAAGGATAGGCGATATACCATGCCTCTATCTATCTGTCCCTTAGGTATGCGATGGGTATGAAGATATTTTTACCCTTATATTTTCACTTACTGGTATTAATATTAAATAAAGATAAATAATTGAAAGGCTTCTGAGTTTTTTTACTGATAGATACTGTCAATGTCAAGATAGACATTACAAAACTAATTTCATGTTCAAAATCGCCCCATTATTATTTTTAATGCCAATCAATTTAGTAATCACGAATAACTCCCTCATGTTGGTAATGTGAGCGGGATTCAAGGTTATAAAAACTAGTCTATGGTCGAGATTGATTTAATTTTTCGTTCGGAGCTGTCAGATACGCGGCTACCGCTGCGGACAGCGAAGCTATTTATCAAGAACCCATCATGTAACCGTAAGGATCCAACATGGAACCGAAGGATAAATACTTTGATTATAATTCAATCACTAGTGCATAATTTACTGTTATTTATTTTGACCTAATCGCACGGTGAACGATCTTTTCGGGGAACAAGATTGTTTCCCTTCGGTCTACATTCATTTTCATTATATTATTATTCTACAATTCTTTTTACCAATCTTATTGCATCGGCTCGGGATACCAAGATAACTAACTACGATGATGGGTCACGGAGATACTCTACTGCGATGGGGTGTACACGCACGAGCATTCATTTAGAGATTATGTCATCTTTTATAACATTTTAAATATTGCTGTCACCAGCCTGCTTTGAAAAACGTCGAACTCGCGCTCAACCTGACGAAATTAGAATTATTTAATTTTGATTGTAATTTGTTCTAATTTAACGTGTATTTTTTTGATTAGATTCCATTAGTTAACGTAAAATATATTTTCATTTATCTCTCCCATGTTATTATTAATAAATTTTCCCAGTTTAGGATGAAGGCAGAATGTAACAAACCATGGTAGGTGTGCGTTTCTGAGGTGAAGAACCCACCGTTCTTGTGTTCTCCACTGACTAGCCGGTGAAAAGGATAGAACGCCATTCTGTACCCTTACAATATACTATACCTTATGAAATGGTAAATATTTTTTTTACTGTACTCAAAAATGTGCGGTATTTTAATTTATTTTAAAGAAATTAATCAATCACAGCTCATGTCTACGATGTAAATTGAAAGAAATAAAGAAACATCATGACCCACACACTCGTATTCAATTAGAATTATGACTACCAAAAGTGGAGAATTTTGTATGAAGAAAAATATCGCCCCCGGGATGTTAACCAGATCTTTTCTCCACCATAGTATCATTTTTTTCGTTTATTCATATGATACGAAAATAATTTTGTTAGAAAATAAATTCCATGTATCGATATTATTCAAACTAGGCATACATTTTTTTTTATTCATATGCAATATATTTTAATAAAAAAAGTTGTTGCGCGAAGTTGTAATCGGCAAATGATAATATATTTTACTTTGTATGATGAATTAAGAACGATTTAAATTATGTTATTTTTAACTAATTCTTTATATTGATGATTTCATTAGAAGTATAGAAATTACTATTAATGGTAACAGAGGTCAGGACTTATTTTAGTTATCTAATGTAATCATTTTTAATTCAATTAATCAAAAACGTTGGGAAGATTCTTTCGATAGTAATTGGTATAAAACAATGATTAGTTTCACAAATTTCTAAACATTGTCCAAAGAATGGTCATTAATTCAAATAGTATTTAATTATTATCGAACTTATTAGTTAGAAAAAATCGCAAAAAGAAAAAAATGAAATGTTGGCTAGAAAGGTCAGAATACACGGCAGATTAGCACAGAAAACTATACACAGAAGATTCTTAACGGCTGTGAAAAGCAAGGAGCATTTTTAATACCTTGTTTTACAATATTTAAAGAATCACAACAGCACGCAGCTACGTGCGGTCATGGGTTGTCGATTATAGCGCCATTAGGTAAAAAATTCGTCACACTATTTTAATTACCACTCTGCACCGCGATGACAGCGGAACAAAATGCCATACTTTTTGCGTAGGAGCGTATTTGCTAAGGAATGACTAATGGCGTATCCAACTACACTAAAAATAGTGCATTTAAGCTGATGATAAAACAGAACCACCAGAAAGAAAGAAACAATGTAACGTTGTACAGTTATTTTAAATCAAGTTTTTCACAAAATATTTTTATTCAGACATGCTTGAATTATCATCAGTGTTGCTTGAATGATTACTACTCGATGAATCATTTATGGCATCTTCTTCTTCCCGTCAATTGTCATCCTCACTTTCATCCAGACTGTTGAAAATGCAACATTTCTTAAAACCTTTTTTAGTAGACAGTAAACGTGTCACTAATCTTCTGCCAGGCGGTCGTGATCCATTCCCCTAAGACTGGAATTAATAGTTTCTTTATTTTCCCTGTAGGGTCAGAAAATGATTTCCAGCTAAGAGCCAATCGCTGTACTCCTTTCGTAAGTTGTCTTTTTTCAAAAAATATTTTGAGTAAAAAATATCGTCATCAAGGAGAACACATTCTTATTGTGAAGTTGTAATTATTCTGAACATGACGATTCCGTAAAAACAATGTAGATGGCTTTCAAATAATGGAACAACAGATGTATTGATTTGAAAAAGTGTAACATATAGGTTCGAAAATTTGTCATGAAAAATACTGGCGCTATAACACAATTGGTAGTGTACTTCCCCGGATTGAAAATAGAGATCCAGGATCGAATCCCGATAGCGCAAAAACAATACTTTTCGACAAAATTAATTTTATAATTAATACATTAAATTAGTATTTAAAAAATATCGCGTTACATTTGAGCTAATATGGTATAGATATAAATCCATCTACTGTGATATTTTTAAATCTTCGGTTTTTGAGTAACCACTTGCAAACGATCATACTAACGCGTTCTTTGCAGCATAATTGTGGCTGTGTTGTCCATCTCTGGATTGGTTGACCTTTAATCCACCATTGTATGATCACCGAAAGAAGACTTTGGTATTTTAATCATGAGTTAAATTACATACTCCCCCCTTAACAGATTCATTTTCCTACCCCTCTTTCGCGGAATTTTAACTAATAAAATAGATCACGTCTTGACACAAAGGCGGGGGTCTTCCCTGAGAATAACATTTAAAAACTCGTAAACAGCTAAATTTTATTTGAAAAGCAAAAGCGTAACTAATGTTGTTTTGATGTTGTTCACATAGCCGACTCTGTATACCTTTATATCAGTACGTTATCTAAATTTATTTGTTGCGGTGCTTTTAAACTAAATAGAGAAATAATGTTTGATGAAATGGGTATATACATTATTTTTATTCATATTCTTCTTAAATTCTAGATCAACAAAAAATCTTTCAAAACATTTGTCCGCGAGCTCATATTTTCGGTTACATTACAAACGTGAGATTGAATTTTTAAAGCGAAACTTCTTTGGCCACGGTGAAGTGATTTCAATCAGCATTCGAGACCATCGTCATACGAATTTAAAAAACATATGGTACAACAAAAATGCATTTTAAAATGTTTTACCGAAAGGATGCATTCATTTAAAAAATTCACGTTGTGAAATATTTAAAATCCGTTTCTTTAATCTTCAAATAAACCAAAATAAACTTATTTCCATGGGAAAAACTAAAGTTTTTACTTTAGTATTAGAATGAACTTTTTACGTACCTACAAAGTTCTCCATACAATTCATAGAATCATTTATTTGAGAGTAAAAATAAACAAACATGTGTTAAAAAAAAACATTTCTGTCTCATTTCGACACATTGAAATTTGTATAATTTTATCTCATTTTAATTAGTAATTCATTTATTTTCTCTATTTATTTACTCTCTCCGTAGCAATAATTTTTAATTTTGACATTTACCCACCGCTCGTTCTTAACTTATTCCGTCCGCATCTTTACTTAGAAAATGTTGTATAATAAATTTAACTAATCAATTAACTATCAGACGACAACAACAATTTTTTTAGTACTTTTAAATAACACTCAAAAATATTTGCATCATATTTTAGTTATTATAAACCTATAATTTCATTTTTGGATTGTGATGAAATAATAAATAAATGAAATAAATAAATATTGTTGTTTATCAATTTTTGTTAGCATATTGTGTTATATCGAAGTAATAATAACCTTTTTATATTTTATATTCTGGGTCTATGAAGATCCACTTCAATAGTGCGTAAGCGTTACATACTTGAAATTTTTAAACAATAATAATCATTTTCAAAAAAAGCAAACACGCTGTGGCTTGACATTATAATTAAATAATATAATGTTTAGTTTTAAACCACTTTAATCTTGTAATCCCTACCCTTCTCTTCCATCCCTTACCTGATCATCCGTCCCACACTCATACGCTGTTGCTTTGTCCTCTTAAGTATCTATTTAAATATTTGTAGTTACGTTAGTCTATACCATATTGTCTTGAAGAATGTTGGGTCCAACTGTAACTAGTTACAGTTAGTGTATGTTTTCGAAGCGTAATGGGTTATAAGGAATTGACTCGCAGGCCTGGGTCATCCGTTACCCTTATCGGTAATCATTGCCAACAATCGGACGTCCCCTCTACATTCCGCTTGCGACATCGTCCAGCATTAATTTCAGAGTTCTTCCATCCCAGGTCCAAGTAAGAAATAAAATATAAATTTATATCGCTCTGCGATTTGCAAAGTCGGCCAGTCGCCGCGCTCGACTACTGGTGAATGCCACCATCGACGTTGCGCGAGTCGGTAGATCGGCCCCCCGACAGTGACAATCGCCCGCGCATGCGCGAATGTTGCTATTATCTTTTTTTTTCCAACTGCCTAAATTTAAACGTTATTAAGTATCAATAAATAAAATTCTAGTACCGGATCTTATAACGTTACAATGTACATAATAAAGTGGTTTATATTATTTTTTATATTATTAAACATTTTATTATTTAATAATAATTATCATGAACTTGTATAATATTTTATATGAACAAAACTGAAAAACAAAAAAATATATATAGTACCAAAATTTGGAGTTTACATACAAGTGCATAAGTCATCAGTGCATTTGATAGAGTCATCTACCTTATTTTTACAGAATCTCAAAATACCTTTAAATGATGGAACGATTAAATGTATTAATTTCAAAAAAAAGGTAACATATAGGATCGAAAAATTGTCGCTAAAAATAATGCCGCTGTAGCTTAGTTGGATAAAGCACCTCCCCCGGTTAGGGAAGAGATCCAGGTTCGAATCCCGGTAGCGCAACAACAATATTTTTCGATAAAATTGATTTTATATGTGTATCTTTATAATTAATATATTTAATTCATATTTTAATATATATATATATATATATATTTTCCAAATATTGTCGTATTTGTTCTTCATTAGTTAAAACTATATTAACAATTAAGCAATAATAACAGAGTTTTTAACTATTTTATAAAATTATGTACTAATCTTCTAATTCTTTCCAGAAGTGAGATTTTTTGGTAATCGTTAGTCGCGCGTTTTGTATTTTACAAAAAAGTCAATCTAGATTCTATCATGATAAATTCTTAAACTTTGTTACAAAGTGTCAATTACTGCATTCGCTTATTGAAAAGTATGGGCAGTCTTGAAACTATTAAGCTGTACCGCATCCGCTGGTTTAGAGTTTTTACAACCAGTTTTACGGTCGGCGGTCTCCTTGTTGCAAGGCCGGCTCTGGTTACCTCAGACAATGGAGCATCCAGGAGGTCTGACACCTTCGCAGTACCAATCCCGCGTCACCCGGTAACTTTCTGTAGGGTATGCTCGTCCATGGATAATTTTAATCATTTTGTGTAACCGATAAACCGAAAATATTCCAATCTGACACATGATGGTGATATCACACCTCTCACCAATTGCGCTATACAGTACTGCAACCGCGGTGGTTTGCGTTAGTTCACGTTTATCGGTTGTGCTGAACACATGTTCATCTCACAGGGTGACCACGAGTGTAATGGCCAAATAATTCATCACTAAACATCGCTGTCCATTCCATTTATCTTGTCTAACTAAACTCTACGGATGCAAAAAAAAACTAAAAATCTATAAAATATTTAACAACTGTAAATTTCTATTTTTGAAATAAAGACGTCGTCAGTGCTGTGCAGTATCTCAAACAAACTGAACCTAGACAACGTCGAATACGCCACCAGCTGTTCATTCATCTCTTTTTTGCCTCTTGCATTGAATGTCCAACAGCGATATGTTTGTATTTCATAATACTTTTTATATCGTTATATGAAGTTAAACCATCTCTCAACTATCAACTCCTGAATAGGTATTATTGATAAGTTTCCGTAAATTTCTAACAATTTTGTTATTGTTCAAAAATACCGAGTTCTCCGTACATATTTAGTCAACCGTTTAATGAACATCTTTTATTCAGTAAATATCGTCATGGACTCGACAACCATGTCAGTACACGTCACTCAACCAGCAAGTTAAAATGACAAGTTAACAATTGAGACCAATTTCTTCAAATCATATTAAAAGAAAAAAGTTGTACAATTGTAAAAATTAGATATTGAGACTGACATCCTAGCAAACAATAATTATAGTATGACTTTTAACAACCGATTTTCGTGCGTTATGTATTAACAAAATGGGATATAGTAATTTGTAATTCTTATATTTCTTTAAAGGCGCTAATTATGCCATGGCCTGTTCAATTTTCCACCTCCATGAAACTCACAATTCCTGAATCACATAGCCATCTCAATGGGAGCATTTATATAAATGTTCAGAGAGAATCAGACTCTTCACACTTCTTTATTATTATTTATGGGTCTATAGATATACCAAAACATTTTCTAATTTTATTTTGTACATTTTTAGACCTTAATATCGGTAGAAGGGAGAAGTACCTATGTTGTATTTGTATCATAATCGAAATAAAAAACTTTCAATTTCATAAATCTCAAAAATAGTATTTTTGACTTGATGCTTTATTACAGAATGCCCACGATATGTAATATAAGAATAAGTTTTATTTTGGGATATAATTAGTTCTTTTGAAATTTGTAAAATACGACATACCTACATACTTAAATGTTTATTGTTATGTCATCCCACTCGCAAGGGATTTGTCCCCTTAGGGTGGGATCCGTGTCATTCACAGGGTGTGTTGTGTGGACACGTGGGAGCTTTTGGAAGCGAAAGGTTAACGAGTCTTAAGCAAACCCGAATCGTAAAATTAAGTAAACACAAAAGTCCGGCCAAATCACCCAGCAACCGAATTGTTGCACAAAATATAAACATGTATACCTTACTTTTATGTTTTAGAGAGTCTAAAGTAAACGATTTAAAAAATGTGTTGTGATGATTTTGATATATTTCATTAAATTCAACAATTATTTTAATTAAAGCCGCGTCATCGCAACCCAGCGAATACCACACTTCTCGCCGAAACCTTGGGTTACCATCATCCCGAATACCTACCTCACCTATCTGACAAGATACAACGTTCTTGTAAGGCTGCAAATTACGGGACGTATCACGTCAATTAAAGTTATGTCACCTGTTGCATCGTGGAATTTAAACGTGTCGAGACTTGATGGTATATCTGACACCCAGCACGTTCCAATGCGGTGACGTGCTTGATACTTAGATTCAAATTGGATAAACATAATATTTATAATTTTACGGATTAATGAATGATAAATGAAATTAATTAATAATTTGGCATATTCGTAGAATTAAATTTAATTAACCAAATAATTTACTATTTCTTAAATATTTTAGAAGGTATGTGAGATTTTTCGCAATATAAAGGTGACAGCTTTTTGAAAATGGAATAATAGATGTATCAATTTGAAAGAGCTGCAGCATATGAGTTCGAAAATTAGTCATCAACTTACTCGGTTGGTATTATATAACTGGTAACGCATTTCCCCGGATAGGAAAAGATCGAGGTTCGAATCTCGGTGGCAACTAAAATGTTTTCTGTATTTATTATTTTTTTTATAGCATAAATAGTACATATGAAAAAATAAAGATAATTACTTTATTAGAAGTGGTCTGTTCTAAAGCAATTGCTTGTACAGTTTTTAAAAATTGTAATCGTTTAGAGATAAGTATAATTTTAAGTAAGTTATACGTTATTTGAAAAAAGTACAATCTGAAGTTATAAAATATTATTGAAAAAAAGTTATAAAAATATTATTGTCTGTAATATACAATAGTTGGAGATAAAATTGTGTAGGTAGTTAGGTTAGCACAAATGACAAATTAGATTCATTTTGCTTTCTACCCACATCAAGCAAACCACTTTGTTATTTTTGGTTTGGAGTCGTTAATCACCTTAAACCCTTTAAGGTCTAGTGGCAATTTGTCAAATATTCGCGGAGCTCAAAATAAGAAAATTCGTTAAGCGAATTTGGTATTAAATTTAGACACTGGAAAGTATCCTTAGGCTTTTCTCCTAATTCCGTTTGGATCGGATTGTGGAAGTAAAGTTAATATATATATTTTTAAATAGTTTTAAGATTGCTCTGGTAAACAGTTGTCTTATATCCAAAACTTGGAAGGATTTAAAGATTTCTTTAGAGTTATGTCTAAATGGCATCTTTTTTATTACGCTGATGATCCATTTCTGAGCCTTAATTAGAGAATCCATTAAAGTAAGAGCTGCACCGCTCCATGCACATATTGCGCACACTGATGAGACTCTGACAAAAAATATCTTTCTAGTTGATACATTTTATTTGTATTAAAATATCACAGAACTAATAATCCTTAAAAATATTACAGTTTCGATTAATTTCACTGTTAGATGAGCTCGTTTTTTTTAGCATTGACTATAATCTATTATAGTTAAGGGGACAGCGAACATTTACCTGTAGGTAACATATATACATATATGCCCTAAATAAATAAAAATAATAATCGTTGTTTAATATATGGTGTATGTAAAAAAGATTCACACATTTGTTACCATTTGACCATTCTTTTAAATTCACTGAACATAACTTCATACTCCACGTTCCATTACCAGGGCGACAACTTTCACTTAGTAGAGATGTATTATGAATCATTATCGTTTCTGTTTCATGTTTGTTAGTTGTTTAGCGTTCTTAATATAATATCATAGCCGCTTGCTGTACCTCTACAATCATCACAAATCACTGCGGCACTGTTTACTCTTCGTACAGTGTTTTCCTAGAATAATCTTGGTGTAATAATGCAGAATTTAATTAGTTTTTAAAAATCTACCTGTTTTTTTTTAATATTCATCCAGTCTTCACATCAGGTAAAAATTAATCATTCTAAAAGCTTCGTGAGTTAAGAGTTCTAAACTAGTGTATGTTATTACTTTTTTTATAATTTGAGTATTTAATAAATAAATATATCTATTTGATTTCGTCAATGGATTAATCTCTTAAGAATTTGTGTAAATGTGAATATGAGATTGTCGTAAGATAATATCCTCTCGTGAATATGAGCGCAGGAAGATATCTCAGTTTTTACTACCCTGAAAAAATGATAATCAGCTTATTCTATGACTGTGTATATTCATCGTGTCTCTGGGATGTTGAGATTACACTTTTTTTACAAAGAAAATTCTACAAAAGAACGTTATATTAAAATACATTATTATTCCAACATACTACACTAAACTAATCTTTCTCTGAACACCTTTCGTAGGTGATCAATATTTTAGAGTTAGACGATTAAATAAATGTTAATTAACGTATTATCTACATAGAAAGCAGTTCCTTCATCTTTACTCAGTAACAATATTTAATATAATTCATTATAAATCTTATATATTCTTAAATACATAATTTCACACGCCATATCAAAATCAGCAAATGTAATATTGGTAGAAAAACATAGACTCACTATCTATATTATTTAATGTGATATATCTATGGGACGAATGCGTGAGCACGTGAAGATTGGTACGATTGTGAGTGTGTGAAAGAGATAAATTTATCGCGCCGCGGCGCAGCCTCTTGCCTCCGAACTGTTGAAATGTAAACATCTTATGGTTGACCTGTAATATTTTCATTGTATCGAAGCATTCAGAATAAATATTTACTTATATATTAATATAACATTTAATGAATTTGTTTTACGCTGTGTAAATCATTTCGTATTTTACGCATTATTGTTAATTAATTGTTTTGAGATTTTATTGACACCAAATTATGTTAAAAGTATTTTTTTAAATATATAGATGAGTTCGCATAATAAATTAATTTGCTGTACTTTATTATAATATAAAACATATTCTACATACCTATAAATAAATTTAAAATTTATATAATAGAAGTAGACTTAATGATGTGCGGTACTTTGAGAGAAAAAAAGAAAAGAAATAGAAAAGTTCAGTTAAATTAATTTCATGACTTAAATATATTTTATTAATTTACTTGAATGCGAAATGTTACCATTATTGAGATACATTATTACATTTATTAATAACATTTTCGAACTAGGCCTTGCATGTTGAAACTGCTCAATAAGAGAACTTTTGAGTAAATAAATGTATACCTCCTCGCCGCCACGAATTGAATTTAAACTTTTCCATTTTATGAGTATTGACGACTTTCTTCATAAAACCAAATCTCACAAAAGGAGATAGAGAAACGTTGAAACTCTTTTGAGATCCAGTTGCCTGCAGTTATGCGGGTATTCCAATATTGTGATCAGACAGGGCTATTGAATCTCTGATACGAAGAAACAATCTTCGATAAAATCAAATCAAAAAATCGACTCTTAGAGTAACGATTCCCTCGATCTATTCAACCAGGAATATAGCAGTTCTTTTGTATATCTGTATGAGTATTTTATTATATAATATTTATATTATTAAATAAAATAATTTTGTCTTATGAAAATGAGCCCCTATCGTATCATTTCGATATGAAATTCATGATACGGCGATAAATATAAATTAACATTTTCAATACTGATTAGTAGATTTTGAATTGAAGAGCGCCATTTGTACCTACATACACGAACAATGGCAATGATAACCACCATTATCGTTCATCTAAAAACTAAGATAAGACATGGCGATCATTTTCCGTCAAAATGGTGTATATTAAGGGTGATGTATCTATGGAATGAATATTAGACGCCCACAAGTGGCAAGGGTGACACGCGTGTGAAAAAGATAAAAGATCGCTCCGCGGTCGGCGCGGTCTTTCGTTATATTATATATTATTATTTTTAACTTGTATGAATCGAAATATATCGCTGATGTTATATCTGTATCTACAAAACTCTTTGAGATCTTCAAGCAGTCGAACTTTATAACTCGGAAGTCGAGAATACTGAGATGGTAAGGACACGTTGCTAATGCAGTCCGAAAGGTCAAAGGAAATGAGGGCGTGCCCTCTGTGACGTCCAAGAATGAGATGGATGGATAATATATGCAAGGATATACACCCGGCTGTATATTCCTGCTGGATGAAAGTATCTTAAGACAAAGATGCCTGGTGGAATGATCTGTGGAGCCAGTTGAAGTAAGTAAATAAGTGTAGTTCGGATAGTCGAAGTAATGTGATATACTAAGATGAATTTGAAGTCCATAAAAATATTTAATAGTTTAATTTAATGGGGAGGTAAAACAATGGTTATTTTTTGTATTTCTGCAATAGAGGGAGAAGGTTTATTCCTTTTCAAAATAAATTTTGCTGCAAAAATTCGTTTCATATTAAAGTCTAAATATGCTATTAATCTATTACAACATTTGTCGTTTCACCCATGACAACGTAGAAATACTACATATATGCATAAAGGGGAGAAACTTAGACATTCTAGAAAATATAGAAATTAATATTAACAATAATAATGTACTTAACATACAAGCATCCCCTATAATATCTCCCATCATGTCCATATTAGTCCCATCCACAACCACTTTCACTTTTCACTAAAGCCCCTCTCTCCCCAACTTCACTCTTATAACCCCCCTCTCCACCATGCTGTTGATAAAATATCTTTTAGTTTTAAGTTTTAGTTTATTACTGAAGATGATGCGGTAAACGTCGAAAACGTTTTCATTTTAATTAATGTGTGGTGTGAAGTAAACAACGTTGTGTTTTATTCGATTAATATATGTATTTTTTTTAAAAGATATGTTAGAATGCGAAATTACCCAAAATAATATTTTGTTCAAGGATACAAAAACACTTAGTCGAATTAAGGGACGAAGGCTAATAAAACTCAGTATTGTTAGACGCAGGTGGACCGACACAGCGTGGGTACAGCAATAAGGAGTGCGGTGTACGTGACTAAAGTCACGTAGATAAATGCACCATAAGGGATGCATCACCTTAGGTGAGCCAGTTTGGACAGAACCTCAGCCGGGAGAACTCGCTCCACAAAGACGAGATCTAATTTTCAATTCACAAATGGAATCAATGTCGTCTCTAAAAATATTAAGCAAGCGCTTTATAGATTGTAATTCCGGGGAAAATTTAAACCGTGCGCCTCGAGTTTAAGTTTAGACTGTGATGTTCTCTGCTTTTAATCGTTGATGTAAAAGTATCAAAAAGGGTCCCGGTGGATCTATAAAAAGTTGATCAATATAATTTGGTGTAGCGAGAACAGACTGTCGCTATTGCATAAGAACATCGCGTCCAGAGTCCCGGTTTGCCTGGATTGGGCATCGTCTTGTGGTCAATCAACTACAAGCCTGAATTCCGTCACCCTACGCTGGCACTACAAGGAGCTGACCACACTTCACGTCCAGGACCAGGATCCAGGACCATCCTAAGAGGTAATCCCTTACGTGAGGGACCTGCATAATCTACATCAGACAAGCGTCAACATAGACAATTTGGTAGAGGACTTTATGCTGGCATGATGAACACACATTTTTAATGTTAATTTTATTGTAATTATTTTTGAATAGCCTTATTTATAAGTATTAAAGTAAAATGATCATTTTCCACTTCTAACACATGCAAGTATCATAAAATATAGATAATAAATTTTCTTATATAAAAATATTCTTTCATTTCCTAACCATTTGATTTGACTGGTCAATATTTAAAAAATAACCAGTTAGGCTAGATACCTCCCCCCTGAACATGAAGCCGAAGCAGAAAGAAAAAATAACCTAACAGATAATTCTGAAATGTTAAATACAATGTATTTCCACAAACTAAAACACAACATTTTTTAATTATTACTATTTATCTATTTAATAAGTCCTTTTCAAATTGATATCTTCTCTGTATAAAGTATATTATTATTTCAGTGAAAACATGTAATTGGTTTAATATTTGTTACATTTTCATTATGATTTTTGTTTATATTAATTAACTGTATTTTTTTCTAATAAAATAAAATAATATAGGGAGGGTTAATTATCTAGTTATATATAAGATTATTGTGTGTACTAATATGATAAAAAAGTATGCATTTCTAAAGAATAAATCAATAACGTGAATAAAGAAATACCGTTTATTTTCCCTTTGAAAAAAAGCTACTCATCTGCATATAGTATTTCGAGGGGATTGATTATTTTATTAAAAAATCTGATTTGTTGTTTTGCGTCCATTTCTACAGTGGTACTACACGAACCTGTGGATAAATCCAGTGCAGTCGTGTCACCATTACTCTGAAGCCGACGACCAAACTCGTGCGCTTTTAATCTACAGATCTGGGTTGTGCTTGAATTAGTGGAATCAGGAATGGCGTAATGACATCCTACCTCAACGATTAAACCTACCCCTGCCCATTCTAACAATAGCCTTCCACCGCCCCTAGAGTCAGAGGTTTTCATCAAACTCACTGGATGTGACATGTTTGTTTTACACGCAATATTATTAACTCCAAATACATTTATTATACATATATCTACATATAAATGTTTTATGGAAGATAATATTAGTTTTAACCGATTCTTCTTCTAGTGAAAAATATCTAGGAAAATTTAAAGTCATACATAAATACGAAATAAATTAATTAGTTACATTAAAAAATGATTTAACAATATTAAATATAATAAAATTACATAATATGCTGTAAGTTTTCATTTATGTGCATTTGTGTTTATAGTCCAAGCCTATATTAGGCATTGATCACTAAAATTAAAGTAAATAACAGATACGATAATAGAACGAACACATATACGAGCATATATATGTAAAAAATCATGTTATCAAAGCTAAGTCGTAACAATTTATTTTTATACTAAAAAAATCGATGAAAATATCGATAGTTATTTTTATAAAATACTTTATACTCTTTCTAGTTATATATGCAGTTAAAAACATTATTTGCAATTTTTTCTTTATTACGGTTCTTGCTGTAAGCAATTCTATTGTCTGAAAACATTTATAAAAATTGCGCTTTTACTAATTGACTACTAAGCGATCAAATAGTGAAACAATTTTATCCACAGGACCTAGTGGATAACTAACAGAAATGCATCCCATTTTTCTGCTAATAAAAGTTAAAAAATATTACATTTCTATTGATAATATAAGCAATATCTCGTTTCTTTAGCTGCAATATGATTTTCTCATTTCATTCTTATAATATATATAATAATGTGTGCATTCATGTAGGCAAACAATAATAAAACCTGAAATTTATGAAAAAGACTACGAATATTCTGAGAATTTTGAATTAATGGATTCAGTTGAAATAATTCAATTCTTTGTGTTTATTCACCAAAAATAAATTATTATAACATTTATTTTTGCTGTTTAAATAAATAATATTACGCTGTGTCTTCGCAGATGTGTGCGACGATAATGAACGCATAAATTTGGTTGTTATATTATTTGTGTAAAAACTGTTCAACCATTTGGCACCAAATATTGTGAATGTGAATATGTGGCCAAATGTGAATTCAAACGAGAGAGTGTATTTGGAAGACAGATAAGATCTGAGCAGTTGGGTGAACTCGGGCGAGAGGGTGAATTTGAAAAGGAGACCCTAAATGTGGCAGCAAAGCAGTCACCGATTGTGCTTCGAAGCGAGCAATAATGACGCTGCTTAGCCGCATCAACCCCCACCGGACCACCCCACCGGTGGAGGGGAATATATATTTTACGATGATATCATTAAATTGTTAATTATTATTTATAATTAGTATCATTTCATGATCATTATCTTCAGACATCATAGATCCAACGTTGGATGAAGGAGTCCCCATGATTCTTTTTAGAACTATCCAACAAGATTTTTGGCATCATCTAGGTTGTTTTATGTTTCATTGATACCAGTAATGAGTACTTTTTGTATGTTGAACATCGATTATCACCACGTCTGCGTGTATATAGGACTACACTATTACAATTTTTTGTATTTTTATTTTTTATCTTTGTTTTATTAACCACTAAAATGAGTTTAAATACATCTACCGGTTTCGAAAAATACCATTTTATTTTATTTACCATAGATGTATTTAAACTCATTTTAGTGGTTAATAAAACAAAGATAATAAATAAAAATATGAATCTTAACCACAAAGATAACATTGCTGATTTTAAAAGTACAATTTTGTGTGTCTCACATCAATGGTGACGGATAAATTTCTACTTCACATTTCATATTTATTATTTATTTTAGGAAAACACATCCTTATAAGTTGTAATTATTCAGAACATAGGTCAATGATATTTTAAATATGAATTAAATATATTAATTAGAAAGATATTCATATAAAATCAATTTTATCGAAAAATATTGTTGTTGCGCCACTGGGGTTCGAACCTAATGCACCTTCCCCGGTTAGGAAAGAGATCCAGGTTCGAATCCCGGTGGCGCAACAACAATATTTTTCGATAAAATTGATTCTTTATGTATATCTTTCTAATTAATATATTTAATTCACATTTATTTTTAATTATGTAATAACATGATAACACTATGTAATTTTTTTTCTTTGTATATCTTTGTCATCATTAGTAACTTTTTACTAACGCCCGTGGTTGAAATCATTTGCGGGTTGTTCGAACGTCAAATTTACTATTGCCAAAGCATAGATGGAGATATCTGTAGGTGTGACAAATAATCATGAAATATGCTTTATTTTATGCATTATCTATGGATTTTTTCTTCTTGACTTTCGATATGTCACTTTGGTGGTGAAATGTTTTCGTATTATGTGTAATAATGTATATTAAACAACGAGATCATCATCTCATCACTAAAATAACGGGATATTGAATAATTAATTGTCGTATAGTGCAACTTTTAAAGTATCAATGTGTCAGATGACTTTTGGAACAGCTGTCCACAATATTTAACAATCAATTCTCGTTTTTACTATCGGATATCGCAGAGTAAAATAAGTTTACTACGGGATGTACTTTCGAGAAGTAAATATTGTTTTACTAACGATCAAACAATCCGTTTTCGCAAAAATGTTTACTTTAGTAACTTTTTTTACTATAGTTAAAAATTACTACTGATCACACAACCGGCTCTTACGTACGTGTGATAGAGATGATGATATATATTAATAGAATATTTCATTTTAAGGCGCTAATGTATATTTGCTTTGACACCACATAAATAATGCTCGATATTTTGATATCACTAATTGACATGGCGATTATGGTGCAACACTATTATTTTTAAAAATTCAATAAACTTTGTACTGTACACGCGTTGAGCTATTTCGCCACTCCTATAGTATCACGAGGTGCAGTCCCTCTCATCATCAGTTGATAACTAAATTATATACAGCTATGCATCGATCTACTCTTGAAACTATAGTAGTGACGAAATAACTCAACGTGTGTGTATTACAAAAATGGTTCAAAGAAAAAAAATTAACATTCGGTATCTTGTCTCATATTTTTCTTTATTTTAAGGGAAGGGATATTTATCTTCAACTATAGCTTCTGCATCTAATCTACCCCACCAAATCCGCGAAAACTCTTCTTAGACTATTTTCTTACCTTCAATTTGCCCTATTTTAAATTTATTATAAAAAATGTTTTTATGAATAAATCTGAAGTATTTTTCTTATATATTTTGTCTGTTTTATTTGTCAATGCGATGTTTATTTTATCCTTACGATGCGTAAATATTTAAGTTTATAATATAAATATAACTATACAATGCCTATTCGCCATCCCGCTGTGTCGATTCTTACCTTCTGGTGAGGGGTAAAAAAAGCCTAGCGAGAAATGTAAATTACCATTCGTCATTGTAAAACGATTATCAACATCATTGTATCAGAAGTTACAAAATTGAAAATTTTTAAGGCAGATGTATCTAATTGCTATTGGAACAATTTTATTCTTAAACACTACCCTAGGTTGTCATTGTGATATCCTATTTCATTACATTAATCTTATTATTTTTTAATAACCCCACTGAAAATGTACAGTGTTAACTATAAGTGTCTCATCATAAGGAAAATGAATTAAATTAAACACATTTTATGAAACTATACGTTTTTAGATAACCTAACATACCAGTAAATAAATAGATATGAAATAAAGTGTACATATAGGAGAGGGATTTGGAACATTATTAGTTGCTGGAAGAGGGACATTCTACACATATTATTGTGGAAACATAAATTCAATAATTTCTTTATGCAACAGTAAAAGTATTTATTCATTGAAAATTAAATCTTTGTGTAAACAAGACATATTTTTTACAATAATGCATATTAATTTTCGTTCCAATCGAGTCTTATATTTAAAATCGTCGCGGAGCTATTTGATTGCGTAAGTGGTACCAATGATTACATGGGTAACACCAAATATTGAAACAACGATTATGCGTTAGTTCATGTCTATATATTTGGTAGTTCGTGGGTAGCGTTGAAATTTTACTCAATTCTGAAATTATTTATTTTTGAATATTTTTTGAACATTCTTGATAGACAACAGACTTCAAATGGTTCCAAAAAAATGTATTGAGGAAACAATGTAATCACTTTAAACACGCTTTGCCTAAAATACGCAATAAATTATGTGTGTGTTATATTTAAGTCATAGATCCCTATGGTGAGCGACTTATTATTCACACTGTACTTAAATTAAATTTTATATTCATTATGCCCATAAATTAATCACGTCACTTCTTAAATTCATTAGTTCCTGCAAAAAATATCAATTTATTTAAAAACGTCATGTGTTTTACAGCTCTGGTTTCCATTATCCAGCGCCGTTCTCACCGCCACGTGGGCAGTTTCATTATTGCGTTTTTAATTAATCAATTACTCGTGACACCACCTTTTCCCTATCCCCGCTTCCCCTTTCCGTACCCACCCTTGTCCAAAATGACTGCGATACTCAAGTGAAAATACAAAGAGCCAAAACCCGCACAAAATCTACCGGACTTTCATGAGTGTAAACCTCTACAGTCCCAAACTCAACATCACATTATTACATAAGAAAATAAAAATAAATCCGACTGAAAAATCATTTTTTTGATCTTGTATAGATGAAATTAAAGTGTGTAGGAACCCTTAATAAGTTTAAGCTAATTAGACATTGATGTATAAATATGATTCAAGGAATTTTATACGCCAACGTTTTTACGATAAAATATTTATACGAGTAGAAATTTATAGCTCAGCACTTACATACATTACAATACATTTCATATATCAAAAACATAAAGAACTTTTTAAAAAATCTCTCACTATACTACCTTACCGTTTTCAAAAAACTACGAAAAAGAATTGAACCTACTATGAATATCTCCTTCATAGTGGTTTGTGGATTGTTACATCTTACGTATTGTCATATAAAATATACTGTCGTACAAATACTTGGCATATAAATTTCCACTTACATAAATGTTTTGGCGTGTGAGTTTCAGTTGTAAAAATGTAGTTTCAGTGTAATTTCTGCAAACGGATAAATATATAACATTGAATAGGTACAAAAATTGAAGACCTATGTAAAATAATAAATGTAGAACATTACGATAAATTTTCCCTTATTTTCTTCATATAAACATAACACGCAATCTCTACATAAATATAATTTTTAATTTATTTAACTATTCGCCAATTAGCGACAGAGTGGCAGACATTTTTAGGTATTAAGTAGAATCAGCTATTGTCGATGGACTCTGGTTTTCACTGTCTCTGACTATAGTCTACTACGTTCTCTCTCGTATATAATAAAGAAAGTCAATAATAATAATTCTCCAAGAGCATTAATAAAATAAGAGATTTTTATGATTAAACTAATAAATCCGAAATTTTATCAGATGATTAATAAGTTCTATTCGGTTATTTAAGAAAAAAAAACGATAAAATTAGTTTACCACACTTCATAAAACTCGATCCTGCTCGGGGAGCGAATCCTATTCATATAGCACAAGACGCATAGATGACTAATTAAATTATTAACAATATAAAAATACATGCTAACATTTATAATACATATATTTTTAAAATAATAAAAAAATAAATTTAAATAAAACTGCCGTAATATGTAAACGACGGATTTGAAGCGGTCAACGTGACTTTTGTTCGGGAGCTTTTCTCCTGTAAATAAATGTGAATTTGACTATGCCCATTCAGGGAAATCCCTAATCCTCGCCTTCCACACCCTGCCGGAGCAAACAGCCCAGCAATTTGCGATTACCGCCGGCCCTGGATTTTAATTTATCACATTTTCAATGGGTGTGTGTGTTTGTAATCAAATTTTAACAAAGAGAAATTTCATGAAGAAGGTATTATGAGATTTTACGAATAAATTTGCAGTTGTATTTTATAACAAAAAACATGTTTCTATAAATATATTACCTTGCTTAAGTATCTCCCCCCCCCCTCCCCCCACCACCTGCGTAATTTAAAGCTTTAACAGTCAACATTAATTTTATTTTAATTTGAATAATATATAATATGGTTTGATGTAATTTGTTTTTTAAACCCACACTAATGGTATATTTGTTTTATCTTTGTAGTATTTAAAAAATGCTTTTTAGGATACGTTTAAGTTAAGTACTTTTTTCCTGAAGGCGATTCTAAGAATTAATAATACATAATTGATAGACAAAGAGTCGAAGAGATAATGGACGGCTGGGCAAGAAGTTTCTGGAGCCGAAGAAGTATTGGACAGTAGATGAGTAGCGTGCAATAGTTGGATGAGAGAGTCTGGTTAAAGATGATTAGACGTCTTACTTAGATCTGATAAGTGAATAGATTTGGTGAGAAAATACTGGATTTGCAGAGGAAGCAAATAGCAATGAAAGCAAATGATCGAGATGGATGAAGAAGCCCTTAATGCACATTCAACTCCAACCCAATCGTGAAAAAATTAATAATGAAAATAAAAAAATATTAAATGAATGAATTACAAAGATACAAATGTAACTTTCATCATATCCAATAAATTAAGCAATGTCAAAAATATACGAACGATCCGTAACACGTTTGATAATGCCCGAGCGCGCAAACCACGTGATAAATTCCGTGTATAAAGTTTTCCTTGCACGCCGCCCTCGTAATGTAAAATACCTTATCACCTCGGATATTTATTCAAAAGCATAACATGTATTTCATCTCGTTTCACGCGTCGCCTCCTCTCTAAGCGAATCCTAAATTCGTACCACAACAGAGCCATTCTCCACTTCGTCTTCCGTAAAAATACACTTCCCTCGGGAGTTCTGAATTAAATCTTAAGCGAGCACGAAACCGATTATGTCAGATGCGCCGTGGGAACCGCTTTGTTTATTTACAACGCGCGCACAACGCAAATAACGTTAATGCTAGTTCTCAGTCAACGTCTTCTTAGGGGGCTCGATCGCGCGCGCTCGCGATCTCTTTGACTTTGTGATTGACCGACTGGATTTAAAAATTAAACAGATATTTAACGACTTCATTAATATCAATCCGTTGCGTACATGTTATCTCGTAGATGTTTGCATTTTCGAATATCGAACTTAATTTTAATGAAAACACATTTTTATTGTGAGATTGCAATTTCAGAATGTAGTACTATGGTATTGTTAATAATAATTGAACTAATCAACTAGAAATTAATTGCCGTATGTATTAATTATAATAAAACTATAATATATATGTTCAAAATTTTTCGAAAACGTAATTGCTTGATAAATTAGTTAACGCGTTTCCCGGTAGCAACTAAATATTTTTTATGTATATCTTTCTAACTGATTTATTTAATTTGTTGCGGATATCTAAATTTCATGATTTTTATCACACAGTTTCACAATAATGATTATTGAATTAAACAAATAATTTTTATTTACCAATACTTATTTAAATAATAATTATTATTATATATATTCATGTCTCTTGTGGGAGACAGAATATGAAATAGATAGAAGAATCGGGGTTGGCCAGTTCTTTTTTTAATGAGGTGATAAAGAAATCAAAAAAAAAAAAAATGTAAGGTGACAAAATCAAGCTGTTTTAAAACTGTGTACAGACCCCACATTAATATATGGTCACCAAATATGGATTCTCACAAGATCAAGAATCCAGACTGCTGAAATGAGATATATCTTAGGCGAATAGTAGGAGTAAAATTGTTGGACCGAGTGAGATATACCGCGATAAATGTTTCCCTTATCGCGACCCTCTATTTCTACATAGAAAAATCTCAATTGAAGTGGCTTGGACACGTCTTTCGAACGAAAGAGGAATGACCTGGATGAAAGGCGGGGGTTACCCTAGACTAAGCTGGCAGACTACAGATTGGATGTTGATTGGTTGATTGATCAATTACTGAAAGAACGCCAGACAAAGGTAGATGGAAGCGCTTTATCGAGACTGAAAATGATAATGATTACTATCATTTGTGTTATCAGATTTTTGTAATAGATGTTTGAAAAACTAAGTTTTTTTTTTGTAATAAATACGGTCATGTTTAGTGCATATTTTATATTTATGTATATAAATAGGTACATATATTAATCTATATAAATAGATACATATATTAAATTAGAAATTAGGTACATTTATTTTACTGAAAGCATTAAAAAATAATATTATTAATCAAATCATTTTCTATTCGTTTTCATCAGCCATATCAGAGAAATAAATGCTAGATATTTGTTGCTCCCGAATATTCCGATTCAATAAATCAAATCAATATTATTTTTAATAAATATGAAATGGGATAATGAACACATAAATATTTAAATTAAATTAAAATAATCATAATTAACTGTCATACAAATTTACGAAATATAATAAAACACTGTGGGATAGAATTACATTAAATTGTTCTCATTTCTATCGTCTAGCATGGATGGACAAATATAGGTACCTACCGTGGCATCAACTTACGTTTCATACCGCATTTTAATGGTAGTAGCTACATACGTACATATGTACAATATTCGCCAAGTATCGAAACGCACCGACCGCGCCCGAGGTTTGGATGAATCTTTAATACTTTGAACGCGTTTTGTGGCTATGTCTACTGTTTTAATCAGTTAGGGGTGTCAGCTATGTTAGTAAAGTTTCAATATAATTAAACGGAGTATATATTTAAAAATTCTTCTATAAAATAATGCAAAGTAAAATCGTCAAACTACATTTTAAATGTATTATAATATCTTCTACTTTGCGTCTGATTTGAACTGAGTTGGTTATTTTTCTTCTTAACAGTGGAAATAAAATGAAAGCGGTGCAGTCGAGCAGCGATATTCTTTAACAAGTTAACAAGTATCGCAGACAAATGGAGGTCTACGAGAATTTTTAAAATTATTGTTTAAATTCAAAATAAAATAAAGCGCTTCTGAAAGAATTCGAATCAATGGGCCGATAGTTTTGAAATATCTTCTACATGCATTTCCCGGCAGATTTTCCCGATGGTTTGTTACAGAATGGGAGGCCACCTGTCACTTCCGATCGTGCATTACACGAACCCGGCGTATTTACACAAATCTCGAGCGGTATTATCATAAAACAGGCCGAATCTTTGTTTCCTAGTCTTGTTGACACGTACCGCCGCCATGTTTTTTGCTCGTTGGCGCTGTCAACGCGGGCCCATTACCGCTGATCCGATGGCTCGGCATATTTACATGAGCGGAGAACCTCGCTTACAAATTCCTCCTCAGACGTGTAACTGAAATTTATTATTCTTGAACGTTGAACGATCACCAATATTTTTTATGAATTGTAACAATATTTACATCGGTTATTACATCAAAGTGGTGAATTAACATTATATCATTTCCATGTATTTTAAATGTGTATACCCTATCAAAGAATCAACATAAATGGTTAAATGCAAAACTAACAACATTCCTTCTTGCCAATGATGAAAGTCCTGCAACGATTATATTTGCACATTGTACATGCCTTGATCGGTAGTCCTGAGTTTTTTAAGGTGAAAAGTATGCATCTCCTGTCTTACGTGGGTATTCCATTTTTAACTTGCGATGCCAGAATAAACGGGTCACTATCGGGATCGGAGCTCCCAAGAACGCACTTCAAAACGGAATTAAAGGGTGAGCATGCGAGATGTTACATATTGTGAAGCTGTAATTTTTTAGAACATAGCTCTGTAATATTTTTATATACATTAAATGCATCAATTAGAAAGATAAACATAGAGATAAAATCAATTTATCGATAAATTATGTAAACTACCACCGGGATTTGAACCAGAAATTCTTCCTGTCCGGGGAAGTGCGCTCACCAATTACACCATGTCAGCCTAGTAGATTTACGTTAAATTATATGTTACAACTATTTCAAATTGATATATCTATTATTCCATATTTTTAAAAGCTTTTTATTGCGAATATAAAAATGAATAAAATAAAATGGAAAAATCTCTGGCGTGTCTAAGCATATATTACACAAGCGAATTCGCAATAAAAAGTGATAGCTTTTTAAAATTGGAATAATATGCATATCAATTTGAAATAGCTGCAACATATAAGTTCAAAAATTTGCCGTCAATTTATAAGGCTGACATGGTGTAATTGATCAGCGCGCTTCCCGGATAGATAAAGTTCCTGGTTCAAATCCCGGAGGCAGCTAAAATATTATATCGATAAATTGATTGTATCTGTATGTATATCTCTCTAAATTATCGGTTAATTTTCGGAGACCGACCAGTGGGAAAAATACAAGAAGGATGATAAGCAGAGCAGCAGCAGATTGCAGTCAGGAGATAGGCCAGATAAACAGATTAGTGGTTTATCCGAGTAATTCTTGTGTGACATAATTACTTACATTACCGATAGAAGACCCAGGACCAAAGAATTAACCATCAAAGAGTAATTACATACACAAATTATAGAACAGGAAAACCCCGCTTAACTCGGATACCATTTGCGCGAAAATCAATTAGCACGTTCAAACAAAATGATATGATTTCCTGCTTTAAGCGGCTCATTAATAGTTAACGCAGTTATCGTTTGCCCTCCTCTTCGGAAAAACTAATTGAGAACGAGTGTGTGTATGAAGTAGAAGATAAAGAGAATAAGCCAGAACAAGAAGAAAGTGTTTAGAAGCTAGCTGCAAAAGAACTCAAGCGATCATTCGATAACAAAGAGCGCGGAAAGGAAATGTTATTTGACGCAGACCCGAATACAGAATTCGTGTAAATTTGTACAAAAAAATTGCCAGCTATTATCAATTATATGAGATGAAAAAGTCAAACATCATTCCAAATATTGCTCCAATATTTTGCAAAAACGTAGTTTTTCATATAATTTTTTATTATTTAGTAACTAAAAATTTATGCATTGTTTTTTTTCTTTGATATTTTTATACTCTGTGTGCAACATATGTGCAATGTATTTTTTCTAACTATATAATAACGGAATAATTCTATCGTTTATTGTAATTGATTGGCGCGATTTTCCATTGTTCAATGTAATTAAGGGATATATATTTTGTATTAATGATGGTAAAATCGTTATTTGATCCGATTTTGTTCGACTGTAACGATGATTGATAACTAATTAACATTATTCTTCGAGCAATAACTGGTACACTAAAAAGTAAATCTCCGACAGTTAAATCTTAGTTACCAATAATCGTTAAATCTCAGTTACCAATCATCGACACAATCACAGTCACGTAACGGTATACCGTCACTATTTTGTATATCTTTATAAATTATCATGTATATTCCGGGTAGTTTGATATAGGGACGTAAATAAATGTTTTAAAAATTATATTTATGGTCTTTGGGAAAAAAATACAAGAATCGCCGGTATCACTAAAAATAGGAACAGAAAATATTAAACCAGCGCACCAATATTAATATCTGGGGTACCGGCTGAATGATCAATGGGGTCGCTCACAAGAGATCAAAGTCGGAATAAAGACGGTGTAAAACCGTTTTCTTAAAATGCCAGAGCTACTCCATAATGGAGACTTTAATTTAGACCGATAAATACACTTTTTACGATGTTTCAGTAGTCCTTTACAGGGTTGAAACATGGACACTTACCCGAGCCACCAGAAAAAAGACAGAAACTTTCGAGATATGGTGCTACAGAAAAATTTTGAGAACAAAATGAAAATAATGACGCTTTAAAATATAGGAAAAAATATAAAGAATAAACTTATAAAAAAAGATCATTATTATCAAGAAAAAAACTTGAGAACATTGGACATGATCTCACGATGCGAAAAGTATAGGTCTCACTACAGGGGAAGACTCGAGATAAACGCGGTAGATAAAGAAGACGCATCACTCGGTTGAAGAACTTTCTTGACTGGCTTCTTTGTAGTTCATAGTTATTGTTTAGAATAGCTACCTCTAAAGTTCAGATAGCAGTGATGATTTACAAGCACCATAGGTGAGTGGAACTTTGAATATGAAGAATACCTATAAGAGTATGTTAACATAAAAACTTATTTTATTTCATTTATGAACGCTTATTTAAATCATTTTTAAATGTAATACACTGACTGATACTAGTACAAATAAATTTAATGTTTTATATTTTACATTATACCCCATTTAGATAACAAATTATCCTTTATATTGTAATATTTATACGTTTTCATATTTTACACGAAAATGATTAGCAGCATTTCATTATACTTTTTTATGTATATAAAACAATCACTAATATTGAAATCAAGAGTAAACTGTATTTTAATATAGGTTTCATGTACGTTCATTATAATGTAATTCTTCATACTCAATAATATTAATAAAGCTAAGATTTTTTATACTCTCCTCTTATAATGAAACACTTACCGAAATTGATTATATCAATCAGAGTGAAAATCAATTCAGCAAATCCTAAATTAAATCAAATAAGTACTCAATTTTTGATCATCTAATCATCATATGAATGAAAATTGCACTTGCACTTTTTTTCTGTATTCTTTACTGAATACAATAACATATAATAATTTTTATATAAAGTAATAAATCATAAATGCAGTTAATAGTCAATTGAAAGAATATTTATTATTTGGTAACATATCGCTAGGTTATATGTAATTCTTAAAAAAATATACACGGGTAATATAATATAAAGTTATTAAATAATTTATTAAGATAACTAACCATAATGTTTTTTACGTTAAATATTTAAAATAATAATATTTAATATACAATTAATGACCAAACTGAGTTGTTTTTAAATATTGTTGATAATGAATGATTATATTATCTGCAAAAATTTATATTAATACATTATACATATTACTATATTATATTAATTTTTCCTTAAGAAAACTATCATGGAAATGTTGCAATTATTCAAAATATGAATGTTGTGCATCTAAAGATATCTTTGTACCATTACTTGGGCTACTATCCGGGCAGACGCTCGGAGGCTCGATCGTTAAACAATAATAGGTTTAAAAGTTAAGAGTTTAAGATTAAGAATGAATAAAAATATAAAATACTTCCATGGTACCATCAAGTAATACAGTATTAATGCTCAACCAAATGAACGCATTTTAGGACTACATAACTAGTAACAGGTATTTATAGTTTACACTAACTATTAAAATATAAATAAAAGTATAAAAATAATTTTCTACTAAATATTTTTAATTTAAAAAAAAAAGTAAAACGAGGTGTGTACAAGCGGGGTATATCAGTGGCCCAGTATACGTAATTCCCCGGGATCAGGCCATTTTTTTGTTACACCACTGCCATATACAATTACACTATTTACAATTAAATGCAGATCTCAATATTAATTCCAAAATATAATTGAACTTTTAAAATTTCACACTAGTTTTATAATTCAATGTTTGTAATCTATGAACCGATATTTTTCTAAATAAAGTAAATAAATAAGTTAGTTGAGGAAAGTGGAGAATTATCCGAGTAATCTAAAAATAATTATATAAATTAAATGATATTCCTAATGTTATATTAATGACAATCTTCAATTATTAAGTTCTCTAATATTAAAGTTGTACATTGTCAGAATGAATTAAACGAAACTAGAACAAAAACGAATACAATAAACACATACAATATAATTGAGCCATAAATAATATAATAAAGATAATAGTGTACACATATTCAATGATCACCTAACCTTAATTAATTTCTTTGAGAGACTAAAATTTTGAGTATCTCCCATGTCATATTCAATAAAGTATAAGTTAGTAAAAGAAAGAACAAAAACTGTTTAACCGAACTTTAGTCTGTGCTAATCTCCTTTATCGATAGTTCGGAGGTGGCTCGGAGTGAGAGAGAAACATCAGCGCAATAGTGGGCGGGAAGGAAACGGTACGATAAATCATACTGAAACAGAACGGAATAAATTGACGCTGTGCCTGTTATCAGCGTCTAACACATTTCGTAGAAAACTGTGCTCTATTATACTACAGACATGCTAAACCTTTATTAAATTTTAATGTAAATTATATTGTTAACTATTTGCGGTGCACCGCGTTGGTACGATTAAATAAGAGTACATGTATGCATTTAAACTTTTTAACACAGAGTTTGATTAAAAAAAAAAAACTTTTTTTTTCTCTTCTTCTTCATAAGTATGTTCAATGTTGAGCATCATGGTTTCCTGAAGTATCTGAAACCCGGTGTACAATACCATCCTTGTTCGCTTTCCCTCAACTATTCTAATTATTCTCCTGCACGTTGTCGAAAGTCTTTCTGTAATCTGCGCCTACAGAAGAATAGAGACATTAGTGCACCTTATTTTTACCTTGTGTTTTATTTTCATTTTAATTTCAAAATTATTTTTGAGGCTCTGGACACCGATCCCAGTACCTTTGACATGCAAAGCCAGCCATTCTAGCTACTCCTCCGTTTGCCTGCATTGCCAATATGAATATAATGCTGACGATGACACCTAAGAATTGTTAAATGAATCAATTATCAATAAAAATGTGTTTATCTTTTAATTAACATAGAATATGATTTTTTAGAGGCTCCCCTATACCGTTAAAAATATAACGACAGAAATAGCGCGTTTAAATTAGTGTTAGAAAATTTTAAAACTTTTTGTAGTAGGTTCGCGGGTGGACTGTAATATTTATGAACGTTGTTATGGGTTTTAGTATCTTTATGGACACCAACAAGGAAAACATATGTATAAAAATACATATTTATCTGCAAATTTGATATAATACATGTGTCTTAGACGCGGTTTTATTGCCCGTTTTTTTTTTTACTAGACACCAATAAGAAATCGGAATCGATAATCCTGTACTGTCGTCATCAAAGCATGTACGTAGCTGCAACATAACGGCCAACATATTATTATTTTATTCGTTTAGACTTCCGTGAATAACGAATCCTTCAAGAACATGCACTGTTTGTTATTTTTATATATTGTATCATTTTTTTATAACAAGTAAAACAGAATTTCTAAGACTTGTGGTACATCACGTAGTTCTAGTGCCAACACTAATTATGTAAGTAAAACTGAGAACTGACAAAAAATAATGCGAAAAAAATTAATTCGGTCTGTATGCGACAGCTCAGGCGAATGTGTTTAAAATCTATACGTGATAGAATGAAGAATGAAAAAGTCCGCTAAGATGATTTGAACATGTGTAACGTATAAATAAGAAGATGATGGTAGAGAGAATATATGAGGAGAGCGTTGAAG
This sequence comes from Eubasilissa splendida, assembly GCA_031772225.1. NCBI lineage: Eukaryota > Metazoa > Arthropoda > Insecta > Trichoptera > Phryganeidae > Eubasilissa > Eubasilissa splendida. The sequence continues at coordinate 10,980,513 of CM062850.1, read as the reverse complement.
GTAACAAGTATATGGAACGTTCGCAAAAAAAAATCTGCCACTATCAGATAAATCAAATATTGCATTACGTTTGTGGATAAGATGCATAAAAGTAAACGAAGCAAGAGCAATACAGAATAGTTTGACGTTCTGCTCTTTTCATCTACTATTCGGGGAATCGCGAGTATTTGTGAAATATCAATATCCTTACAACAATATCCATATTATGATAAATTTTAGACAGAGGCTTATGGAATATAAAATATATATTGTATATGGAAAGAAAGTGAATTTCTGCGCATAGGAAAATAATTGTAAATAATTCTGTAGGAATGCAGCAGAACAGACAATAGAGTAATACTGAATTATTAATTCACTTTATTTTTAAACTATTTGTATGAGTTATTAGATTATTTTATAATGGCATAATAGATCATTGATATCTTCAATGTATTTTTAAAAATAAATATATTTGAGAGATGCGTTAGATAATATAGGTAAAAAAAAATATATTTTTTTATAAAAATGTGCAATGTAAATACCTTTAATAAATACATAAAAAAATATTTTGTAACTGTTAACACGTTGAATATTATTTTCTCAATTTCATTCATGAATATAATTAAATTTAAGTGGCTTATTAAACTTTCGAACAACTGATATTTTGTCACGAACATCCGTTATTTGATCGAAAACTTTGTAATATATTCGTCCCAAGTACCTTATAATTAACCAACAACATTGACCTTTATCCCATAGCATTTGGAAATTTAACGAGCGACAGCGACGGCCGGTGTCTGTTACATTAAGGACCCTGCACACTTGTATGGTTGCGGTCCCCTGACCTTAGTCGTTCCGTGTGGCCCTTATACCACCGTATGTTTTAAGGAGAGGGGAGGAGGTTACACCGATACTCTCTTAATTAATTATTAAGTTCCCTCTGCCTGAACTACTTCGTCGAACTTGATATGAAATAAGTTTGGCAATCGATCGTCTTGAAAACTACGCCGATACAACTGAATCGAAAATCGCAACCGTGCATCGAATGCCGAGTACGACGATAAATTTACAAAAAAATTAATATATACAACAACCTGTGTCTTTTAATTTTACATAAAGAAATTGTTAAAATAAATTCATCAATCGTTATTTTAGGTATTATAATAAAAAAATAAAAAATATTTAGTGCTGTTTACTTCGAGTAGAATGTACGATGTATGCAAGGAAAGCCACCTTATTATGAATGACAACAAGTCAAAAGTGATGGTATTCGAAAAAGAGGAAAGCAAGACACCGCTATGTTTCATAGAAACGGAAAGGCTGAGAAAGATATCGAAAGGAGGGTAACTGCAAAGAACAAAGTGAACGGTGCTTTGAATGGAATTATATCTAACGGGAACTTGTCAACCGAGGCAAGACTAGCACTATACAATGGAATTCTGTCACCGACACTGGTGTATGGAAGTGAAGCCTGGAGTTGGCAGAAGAAGAACGAAAGTAGACTGAATGCAGTGGAAATGAGATCACTTAGGCGTATATGTGGAAGATCTATTTACGAAAGAGTATATAATGAATAAATAAGGAAATAATGTAATGCTGATGTTAATATAATGAGTAATATTAAGAAATGATCACTTAGGCGGTTTGGTCATATGGAACGGATGAATGAGGAGAGAATGGTAAGAATATGACGCAAGTGTTGATGGTATCAGAAATATAGGATGTTCGCGGAAGACTTAGCACAACCAGGTAAACCAGATACTGAAGAATGGATCTGTTAGAAGCCTCAACAATCGGCGAGCTTGTATGAGAAGATGTATGAATGTGGATGAGGCGAAAATTGTGTGTCAGGTCAGAAGAGTGTGGCCCTCTATCCTCTCTGTCTGTGATGATAAGTTATTTAAGTTAGTTCATTTCTTCTGATAGTATTAATAATACGTCTACCATTAAAAATATTATTAAATACATTATTTAAATAGCAAAAATCCAGTTGATAACACAATACAGTAACTTCTATATTATTTATTTGTTTAATTGGCATATTAACATGGATGTTACTTAAGTAAGATGTTACTCATAATAATAATATGGCCCTTGATTATTGTGCAAATATCACCCGTAATATTAACATGGCCCATGGCTATTATGCAGATGCCACCCAATATACTAATTAATATGGTTATTAAGGAGAACACATTCTTATTGTGAAGTTGTAATTATTCAGAACATTGGTCTGTGATATTTTAAATAAAAAACCAAGTTAATGGCTTTCAAATAATAGAACAATAGATGTATTCATTTGAAAATTGTAACATATAGATTCGAAAATTTGTCGTCAATCAATGCACGTTCCCCGGATTGGAAGAGATCCAGTTTCGAATCCCGGTAGCTACAACAATATTTTTCAAATTTTTTGCTAAGACCAAAATTGTGGCAACTAAACAAACTTACAGAGAACCACTAACGGTATAAAGTAACAACATTAAGTTAGTAAGGGAACATATAGACAAAAATTTAAAATGGGCCAAAGAGTAGTGGAAAGTGGATTGGAGTATCTGTAAGTAATGTAGAATAAGTTCTGGAGTGAAGACTCTGATAGAAGCATTGGCCGATCTCAAACTCGATGGAGCGATGACAATAAAAGAATAGCGGGTATTAGATGCATCAGAAGGGCTGAAAAATTGGTGGTCCTTGGGAGGAGGGTTGATTTCCTGCAGTGGAGAGATAAAGGAGACGTTGAATAATATTTATCATACACGATAAAATTTCATCTCTCTGTATCTATATTTTCGATTACCAAAATTTAATTATTTGTAGCCATTCAGCGCTGTCAATATATTACATCTAATAATAATTTTACCTACCTCAGAACAGATACTTTATAATTATCTAGCGAGGTAGGAAGCGGCCAACAGGCTTGCATGTTAATGAAATATATTATTAATATTTATACTAAGGATTTTTATATTTATGCAAGCTAAAAAGGGATGTTGTTATAAAAATAATCGGTACTGAAAATTAAATAAATACGAAAATATATCGATTTGTCGCTGCCGTGTGAGCCGTATAACAAACGAGAATAAAATGTAGGTACCCACGACAATGTTATTTTATACAACGGGTTTTACTCTCGGCTATGAATTGGCGAGATTCATTTCAATACATAAATGTGAATTTAATTGAAAATAACTTCACAAAATTAAGCTGGTATATCTATAGTTGGACGTTGATGACATGAATTCAGCCGCACGCATATCTCGATTTTCAAAAATTATTCAACTGCATAAATTAAAAGTATAATTGAAATAAAATAATACTATATAAAACTCTTTGATTTTGATAATTTGCACTTTTTCGACAAAATATCTCTGATGCCGTGGATAAAGTATACCAACTCGATATCGTTATTTATTACTAAAATAATAACATTAAATAAGTTCAAACGCCAGTTCGTATCCACTAGTTCACCAGCAGCACGAGTTAAACCAAAACAATATAACTTTGCTTTAATAGGACGGTAGTTATTATCAGATCAAAATAACAAAGTTTGTTCTAATACTGTAGCTATCGGTATTATATCATCTCATAATAATCTCAACAGGCAATCGAACCGGAGCCAGTGTCGAAAGCTACATAGCTCACAACACCCTTAATCTCCGGGAAATGTTCTAGAGATGATGCTGGTCCAGAATAACTAGAGACGGAGAAGACAACTAGTACAGCTTTTTGTGTAGTGTATGTATACTTGTATCAAAGTCCTAGCGCAGAAAACATTGATATTGAATTTAAAAAAGTTCTGTAAAAAAATGTAAATAGTGCAATAAGACTAATTATGTTTATAAACTTATTTTTTTTAAATAGAGAAGCGCAAACGGAATACGTGTCACACACAGACCAGCAAATGAATAGACATGAAATAAATTGTACATATAACAGAGGGGTTCGGAACATTAGTTGCCGGACGAGAGGCATTCTACACACATTATTTGTGAAAATATAAATCCGATAGTTTATGACACATTTCTGCAACAGTAAAAGTATGTACTCTTCGAAAATGAAATCTTTGTGTAAACAAGACATATTTAGTACATTAATGCATATTATATTGTAAGCATTTAAATTTTCGTTCCAATCGAGTCATATATTTAAAAAAAGTCGCGGAGTTATTTGATTGCGTAAGTGGTGCCAAAATTATCACGTGAGTGACACCAAATTGAAAATATTGAAACAAGGAATATTCGTTAGTCTGTTGTATCACATTAATATTCTTACTATTTTCAAACTAATCTAAGTGCTTGTGCTATGAAAATACTACCTTGCTACTCACCTGGAGTGAGGCTCGAAATCCTGACCACTGGATTATTAGTATCTTAACCACAGGACCGACAATCACAGCATATTATTATGTTTATAAATATTACAGATATGAATAATTATAAAAATGAAAACGCAGCGAACGTATTTCGTAAGGCTAAACGTTTGAAAACAGACATCAAGCTCACGCATCGACATGGGCGGAGACTCCTTTTAAGCGAGAAAAAGTCATCCTTTCAGGAAATGAAAGTTTTCTCAGTCGCCGCCGTGAACTAACATAATAAATTCCTTCCCGTCTGCACTGAAATCCAAACTAGAGGCAGCTCTAAATTTTAACGAGAATTTGCACTGAGACTTGAGGGAATACGCTTTCAAATTAAAATTAAAATTCACCCAGCGATTAAGGGTGGAAAAATATGTATTCAATTCTAAAGGTAATCATGTTTTCATACACTGAATTGCATTTGTATTCCACCCATCTTGAGACGTCATTTAAATATCCCTTTTTTCTTAACTGGTTCTTTTCCCATATTAATTTAATAGCACAATTATAAACCACAAACACTATTTAATAATTAACATCTTGAATCATTAAATAATAAATATCAACTAGAAAGACACACAGAAAAAATTAATTTATCGAAAAAATATTTTAGTTGCTAGCGGGATTTGAACTTGGATCCTTACCTAACGTATTTCCCCGGATATGGGATAGCAACTAAAATATTTTTTAGATAAAGTAATTTTGTCTGTATATCTTTCTAGTTGATACATTTAATTTGTTTTAAAAATAATGTGTTCTCCTTAAGTATGTATATTAAGTCATTTTATATGTTAAATAATAATTAACTACCTATGCAATTTTACAAACAGAAATTTTAATATTCACAATTTCAATTTTCAAATTTTTGACAACATAAATTGACTTTTTTGCTTATAAGTCGTACATTTCAAAGAAATTAGACTTCCCTAGGACTGCAATGAAATACACCAATTTCTTTACGTGAAATCCATAGAAAGACAGAATTTTTATTATAATTAGAATCTAAACTGACTCGTTAAATCATAGTACATGTAGGTATATCTTTTTTGGACGAGTCCATTCTACTAATTTAATCTTTTTTTTGAGTAGCGACCGGTTTCAGTTTTGTAATATTGAACACATTTTATTCTATGTTATGTATAGCCCATTGAAATCATTAAAAAAATAATTTATTACATTTATATTGAATTAAACGGTTTCATTGAGAATATGTGTCATATTTGGATTATTTAAAAAAAAATCCTGAACATAAGTTAGATCTTATCGTTTCCTTCTCTTACTAATAATGTATTACAGATTTATAAAATATATAGATGGATATACATGTAACAAAAGCAGACTGGATGCGGTGCGCTTGTGCGATTAATCAATATGCGATAGAATGACGAGTGAATAAATTAAGAGCAAAGTACAATAAATAGAATTTAAAATGAGGCGCTGAAATGGTTTAGTCACGTGGAATGCATGAGCGTCGAGAGGATTTTAAAATAAGTATGTGAGGCAAGTATTGAAAGGCAATAGGAATAGAGGGCGTATGTGAAAGACTTGGCGTAACCAGATACGAGTATAAGTGGAATAGACAAGCGTTGTGTGCCTCTATGCCAATATTATTTAATTAAGTAATATCGACGTATTTATTTATAGCCACCCGGTATCATGTTTGGATCAGATTAGGTTAAAATATAATCAATATTCATCCTATGTTTTAAAATATTTGATATTAGAGATCTAGATGTATCTTTCGATTCAAAGATTTTAATAAACTCATTAGAATTATAGTGTGCATTCATTTCAAGAATCGTAAACTAATCAAGATAGCAGGTAGCCTTAAAATACAACACTAAATATATAATCTGTCATTGGTTCATATCTACATTTTTAGTTTAATATAATTTTAAAATTAATTCATGTTTTACTGTACCAGAAAACTAAAGATAGTTATAATATTATGTATATTAAATTTCTTTCCATTACTTTTAGTGGGCTTTATAAATAATCTTAATGGCACGCCACTGAATGCTTGCCACGGTAACGAGGGCATACCATCGCATCACGGATAGAACTCTGCCTCCACTTTATGCATCCTTAATTGCTGAATTTCACAGTGGCGCATCCAAAAAGAACACGATTTAAGACAAAAGCTTTACTCCAATTGAAACGGACTTATTGTAATTTCTTTATAAGTTTTCTTTAAATAAATTAATTATTATTTTATTTAGTTTATTAGTTTCAAGTTTCCTTGTATACATTACATTAAAATTCAAAATCAGTAATCTCCCGTCTCACACTTTCATATATGTGTATAGTCAACGAAAACTTGCTTCAATCTAATCCATTTTAAGATAATATATCTCCCTTAATATACAGTATGTCCCAAAAGTATTTTTTCATTTTGGTTCATTCGCTGCACCAACGCAACGAGCGGGAGAAGAGCGGGGGTATGCCGATCGCTAACCTTGTTCTTGGAAATTCAGTCGCTATGGAGCGTGTCTTTACCAGTTATTCGTAAATTTTTCCCTGGAAAATTGATATCCCGACGAGGTGACATAAACTGGCGTCCACGTAGCCCCAACTTGACACCAATGGACTATTCCTATGGGGCTGCCTTAAATCAAAGATATACAGTAACAATCCTCCCTCTCTGAACCAATTAAAAGTAAATAGTTCTCAGAAATTTTGCATCCCGTTTAGAAGAGTGCCAGAGAAATAATGGATCATATTTAGAAATTAATTCCGACGGACTGTACTTAAATGCAAAGTATATATTTTTCATTGAACCCATCCATTATTTTATTACAGAATTTTTATTATGAAAAATACTTTTGGGACATCTTGTATTAGAGTTGCTTTATACCTCCTTAGTATCATAGAAGCGATTATATCAATTTTAATACAAAAGTTATATCACTTAATAGATATGTTTAATGGTGCATAAATCCCCTACACGATGTTTATTTCCATGTCTTCTCACAGATCCCAAGTTTGGAGCTATCAAACTAGGTCGAGAAATATTCATGTGTTGGGGTTGACAGGTGAATATGGCTAGGGTTGGAAGTGTTTAATCTAGGAAGCCTCACCCCTCGAACCGCAGTGGGACTATCTTCTTACACCTCAATTTAAAGCACCCTTTAGATTAACCCCGATTGCGTTGGTGTTTACTGTCATTGTTGACATAATAACCTAAATATGAAAGCACAAACACTAATATAAGTAGGTACTGTTATTTTAACAAGGCTTGAAGGGTACTTAAGGTCGTAAATCAATGAGCAATTTATTTATTTTTAATATACCTACAAATTATCAATAGGTAATTAGATAATATATATATTATCAATAAGTACTAATGACCATTATAGTTAACATCTAGTTAAATTTAAAAACATTTTAAGACAATTAGACATTTTTTTATGGTAGTAAAATTAGAAACAATATTAAAAAAATCGTTACATATTGATAATTGAGATAAACAAGGTATTAAAACTGCTTAAGTTCTGAGGTCATCGAAATCTAATCTCGGCATTTCAAAGCGAATAGTGTGAGTTTGGCTTATAGTAAGTGTGACTTTGAACTAATATTAATCATGTATAACATAGTTTCGCTTTTAAACTAAATCTGTGAGACGATGGATACATCCATATTAGTTTAATGGATGAGATCTCGCTGTAGTCATTAGGTATTCTAAATTAGAAAAAAATAGCCTAAATTGATATTGTAAGACTTCAAGAAAAATAAGGATGGAGATGTCATTAATCTAACAGGGATATTTAAGTCTATTTATGAAAGTATTGTGGGCTTTTAATTATTTATATTATTATTAACTTTTTTGTAGAGTGCCGTGATTTTTCGTATTTTTCCTAAGTGATTAGATGAAAACATTCGAGTCGCTTAATTAATGAGAACAATTAATAACATCTAATTTTAAAAAATTTCTCAATTGGCGATTTACAATGATATTCGACAAATTTTCAGTCTATTCGATCTATCCAGAATGTTATATTCATCCCTGTGCTCCCGGGGAGCTCACGATTAAACAAAATGTACCCGTATTATGATATTCCCCCGCTTTGTATTGTACAAAAATACCCATAAAACCCTGGCCTAATGAAAAAGGAGCTGGTATAAAAATGAAATGGACGGAAAAACGGAGTTCCGCTCGCGAGGGAAATGGATTTTACTTGTTCTCCAATTCGAGGAAGAACTGCTCATCCAGCAGGAGGAAAAATGACTGCAGAACATTTAAGGATTTATATTTAACTTTGCATTTTTTCAAATTGAAGTAATTCTATAAAATATTCGTATACTTCTTATAGTACCGCAGTGGACGAGTCTCAAATAATCCACATTATTCGCTCTGAAGTTTATTTCATCTCGCATAGCATTTATTCTAGCCGCGTCATTAAGGCCTAGAGATTAGACAGATATAAGTTATTTAAACAAATAGTGTTACTATAAGCTATCCTACGAAAATTGAAGTTATACGTTTTTTCTCTTATGAAAAGAAGTGATATTTTTAATACAAATTAAATTAATCAACTAGAAAGATATACAAAAAAAATATTTTGTTACTACCGAGATTCGAATCTGCACCTTTTCCTATGCGGGGAAACACGTTAACCAATTTCAATACGTGAACAAAAAAGGTTTTTGACAAATTTAGAATTTATATTTTGTAATTCTTTATAATTGATACATACATTTATTTAATTGCATTAAAAATATCACCGAAAATCAAAAATTGTATCATCACAACAAATAGTATTTTCTTTAAAATAGGAGATCTTTTTGTTTGAGACACGCTTAATTACCGTAATGAAATCAATCGCTCTCGACAGCTCCCGTACGCCAATCGAGAATTATTTCGATACATTTTATTTAACTATTAATATTTAAAGCAATCTCTCCCTCACATTTAAATCACAATTCTACACGTAAGCTAGTTTTCTTCATTTGAGATTCGGCGCACTGGCGCTGGGAACAATACGCGAAGATTGGCTTGTTCGATTGTGATACGGGCTGATTTATGTTGACTTTCATTACACGCAAAGAAAGAAAATCACACGTCGTGTAAAAATAACCGAATAGCCATTATCTAGAGAAAGGAAGTCCGTTACCTTCACGGGCTAGATCTAGCGGCATAATTTACAATCAACGGGCCTTAAATCTATACATATCGCTGAATCTTAAGCTTTCTCAATCCGAACAATAATCTTGAAATCATTACCTCTTTCATAGCTATTTCGAAACAAATAAATTATTCTCCCTTTCGACCTTTTTGTATCCGAAAGTTATACCAGGGAAGTCATTACTTTTCTGAAGGGCGTAAACATTTTATACTTGATCAATATTTTTTTACTAGTTACTTAATGGATAAAGGAATTGTTACTTCTAAGAGATAAACATAATTAATGTAAATACGATATAGAAAAAAATCAAAGATAAATTTTATTCCTCAATATAAAAATGGAACTATGATTATGTTTATATGATTACAAATGCGTTGATATTACTACATTACAATGAAGAGGTATTAAGACGCATGAATATGTGAAGAGAACTAATAATAACTGTCAAATGAAGGAAAGCTTCATGCTTCAGAAACGTGCTCTGCAATGAAAAATATGATATCTTAAAACTCAGCAGGAATATATAATATATAGAAAGAGGTTATCTTGGCTTATCAGAAAATGTCTTAATGTCCAAAATGTCGGTGATCTTTGTTTGTCAAATAACAGTACCTATTTTAAATATGAATATGATAGTAACACATAAATATTTTGCTTAAATATTTTTTTTTACTTAATAGATATGAGAATATTAGGTAATAGTAAAGATGATTCCATTTAAATTATTACAGTAATCTTTTTTCTCTCATATGGTCAGGGATTTCGTGTCCGCTGAGTTTGGAATCTCGGATATTTGCTCTATGGAATGATTACAGTGAGTACCTCCATGGAAAGATTATAGTGTGTATACAAAAAAGACCAAGAGGTCTCTATCCCGATCATGAGCAAATTGTAACAATAAGACTGAAAATTAATATTTTTCCCCTTAATAATATAGAAGGCATACCTCGCGCAAAGGTGGATTGCAATAATCAATATAACTTTATGAATACTTAAATTATAACCCTCACCCCGCCATACATTTCCCTCTATACACCTAGTATTATGTTATCAGCACGCTGCGCGTTGGGTAAATTGGTTGAAAGCTTTTTCCATTCCATGTTATTCAAGATTTTCATTTCTTCTGAAAAGATCTCGACAATAGCCGACAGAAATGAAAAATCTAAATCATAAAAAAATATTTATACATCTCAGGGTTCCTAAGATCTGTGTTGGATGCGCGTCCTAACCCCATATCAGCTACAACATAGTCGATATCAAGGAACAAAATAAAATCAAATAAAATGGAATGGTATCAGTATCATTAAATTAATAGTAAGACTGATCGATATATTTGGGTGTGTTTATTATTATTAAAATTGAAATTACATTATTAATATTATTATATACGTATAAATTCTTCAAAGTTGTTCGCTTTTAATATAACAAGCATTTAGGAATACATTTATGAGATTGTAAACCTCCAAATGTCCTCCTAGCGGACCAAACTCGACACTTAATATAAACGACTACAGGCGTGCCAAATTCCTTTACGGCACCCGCAAACGTGAGCTGCTGCCGATCCTGGTGGGGGCACCTGACTGTCCAGGGTCGTCCGCGGTAGCAGAACGGTCATGGCACGCGATTCTGGGGACCGCTTCCTTTTCCAACTTCGTTTCACTTGATTCATTTATATTATTGAATGGCGTTCTTTTCCTATTTTTATATTGATTAAAAATAATCGAAATTCTTTAGAAAAATGGTATTTGGATCAGGCCCGGACCAAAGAAATAGGAAAATAAATAAGTAATCTAGTAAAATTACGTATGTTAAGACAGTATTTTAATGATGATCGATTATTTAAAACATGCAACATCCCAGCACTACCAATGATGTATTTCCATATACGATTCACCATAAACCAGCAATGTATCCTTTGTTGGCTTTGCAACCAATTAGATTGGCTAGGCAAATTAGTATTTTGTCCACTTGTCATGTATGTTCCGCTAATCTGGCATTTCCTGGAACATCACGTAATCACGCACATTTTCAGCGGCTGATTGTAAACTTATTTTATAAACTAGTACTCTTATTAGTTACGCAGTATGACGTAAGATATTCTTGGGTATGTGCATAATATATAAGTTTTTCTTTGAAAATAAACCAATCATAAAGACAGCAGAATTAGAATTATTTTAGAATATCTTTAGAATCTCGGAAATGGAAAGCTAATTAATTAATAAACTAATTAACCAAAATATAATACATAATGTCTACGGTTTGCCTCAAATTAAATATTACATAATAGTAATTAAAACCCTAAAATCATAATCAAAGTGTACGTGAATCGGTAGTAAAATTGTAAACTTTAGTAACAACCGGTTATAAACTTTTATTTTATGTCTTCCTTTTGTGAGAAAGATTTCTAGATCAAGACATTAATTCTTTAGAACTGGGTTTTAATAACCATACTATCTTTCGAATGAATAAGCAGCCCTAATACCAAAGCAACGTCAAGATGAGATGACTTTAATATTAAAAATCAATAAGATATAATATTTCAACGGTCAAAAATGAAGGTGTAATCGAATTTATTGAAAAATGATTCAAAAACTCGAATAAATATTAACATCTAAAGTATATAATTCTTCGTTCTATTTTGGATGAGAATATTGTAGGAAAAAGTATCTTACTGAATTATTTCAATGAAATTTAAGCAATTATTTTAATATTAACATTTTTATACAAAAAGATTTACCAGACTTACATTTTAAGAAATAAATATTCGTATTTTAGTTTAGAATGAAGAATTAGTTTTAGAATAAACATATAAAATACAAAGTGATGCGTTTGCTGCATCAACACAGCAGTGATGATTTTTTTTGTTCATAAACACTAAAAAAAGTTTTGTATGTATTTAGAGACAAGTTAAAAAAGATACACTTTTAAAAAGGGTTGATAATAAATACCGTATCTCTTTATAGATTACTAGGTCCACATGCTTTAATAATACCACTGCGTGATTTAGCGAACGAGAAATGTTCCAGACAGAATTTCATTACAAAACTACTATTTTAGTGATAATTCACTCGCCACATCGTGTCAACTCCTTATTATTCCTCCCATATCTGACCTCCTTATCTCGGCAGCCCACCGAATCTATCCCCAGCCCCATCATCCCGTCCGACTTCCCCCCGTCCGACATCCCCTAGATAAACAAGCCGGTCAGCTGATTAGCAAGCCTAAAAGGGATTACCCGTATTCCTATGATCGACAAAATCGATAGCAGACCCGTTTTGCTGCGGGTGGGTACAAACATACATATTACTTGAGTTCATGTCGCGTCTTGGGAGCAGAATTGTTACAAATGGTTTTTATGCGATTATAGAAATTTGGATGTTAACAGTACGGTGTTTAAATGGGTTTTTTTACCAAGATTTTGCTCTCACGAGATTCTTTGGAGACGACTCACTTCATACTTATACGTTTAACGACCATTGACGTTTCGTTCATCAGTTGGGTAAATTTGAATCCCATCAGCAGTTAAAATTGAATAATAAACGTATCATATTTAACTATTCAGAATAAATAGTTGTAAATATACATATATATATATATTTCTAGAAGACGTTTGTGCACACGTGTCGATTCTTGCTGTTAAATCGAACGTCATATATGCAAATTTGTGTATTTGTTTCTTCCTACCAATCTGAGTTTAACTCTCAATTAAAATCTCAACACGTGTATATGATACTGAGATTTAGCACAATTAAATCTTTGAGATTTATCTCATCATGTCTCGTTCCGTGGACACGGTCCATTATCTAATTGTATATAAAATTGTGCTCCTTTTCTGATTTAGTAATCATGGACTAAAAAAAGAGAAGTGTTATGCGTAAAATGACAAAATACCGGACAAAATATGTAATAATAAGACCTACAAAATAATATATAGGTAATTTATAATATTATAAAACACGTATAAAATAATCAGACAGTGTGAGTTTGCACTCTTTTATTTAGAAAACGTGATATTAAAGTCTTGTAGACAGAAACTATAGCAAGGTTAAATATAATAGCAAGCACTTAATACATTATTTGGTGCACGTTTGCCGTAGTAACTAAGTAGACGTTTAAAAAATAAAATAAAATTTTTTGCTATTAAAAAAAAATCTGTTAATTATTTTCCGATATTCGCCTTGAATATTTTCAACTCGTAATTTAGTCAGGTATCCACCCATAAATTATTGTGGACTAGGTCTGTTATACCATGTATAATATATCGAATCTCTTTCGATCCATGTATATATTTTTCTCTTTATCTGATTTGTTTTATCAAGGAATGATAATGAAAACGCAACTTCAGAAATAAAATGTGAATTAATTTAAATTTAAAATTAAGTGGTTTTGCATTACAACCCGTGCGTATATTCACATTATGTAAGGGCAAGAACTTGTCTTTCTGTTAAGGATTTAATTAAAATAAAACATTTCCAATATAAATTAAGGGCAGATTGTTTTTGAACGTTCCATGGCAGATGAAGTTAATCAAAGCTCGCCTCCGAACAACGTGAAAGTTTTCGATCGACAGGTCAACAAGTCAAGTCTGCCCCTCCCTAGGCTGCTTAGCATACAAATTGAATAGTTTTAAATCATCTGACAGGAGAGTTAATATAAGTACTTTATCACTGGACAACACCAGGTGCGGACTGGGTTGAAACTTGGACAGTGGACAGTAACGCAGATGACCATTGAACTGGATAGTGAGCTATGCCTTACAAAATATATTATAACGTACAGTATTAAATATTGTATTCTAGTTTAAAGTTCTGCAGTTCAATGTATGTTCGGACATAGCCACACTTCCCCTAAATTATAAAACCAATCTATTTGATCTTAAATGGAGAAACTTTTATCTCTCCAGTTTTTATTTATCTATTGCAAAAATTTTCTGAAACCTATTTTATTTCAGGATTGGTGTATTTTTGGTTTTTATAATCTTTACAAAAAAAATATTAATTATCATTATTCATCCCATATACTATCAATACGGCTGCATATGTCAATACTGACATATACATGACAGCTTGTAATGCACCTTCACTAGTTACGGTACTGGGTCGTACTCACAGCTGACTCTAAAGATCTCCCCAGAATGCATCCATCCAACAGGATACTTTTCAGTACCAAAAATGAATACCAAATTCGGTCAATGAACCGCGTATATTTAACAAATTGCCACTAGACCTTAAAGGGTCTAAAGTAATTAACTACATAAATAACAAAGTAGTCGCTTGATGTGGGTAGAAGCAAAATGAAACTAATTTGTCATTTGTGCTAACCTAACAACCTACACATTTTTGTTTCCAACTATATTACAGACAAAAATAATTTTATAACTTTTTTTACACTAACATTTTATAACTTCTGATTGTACTTTTTTACTTACTTACCTTACATCATAACGATTATACCTTGATAATAACAACTTTGAAAAACTGTACAGGTAATTGCTTTAGAACAGATCACGTCTAGTAAAGTAAATACCTTTATTTTCATATGTACTATTTATGCTACTAAAATAAATAAAAATTAAATAAACATGTTTGCAGGACTTCTTCGATCCAAAGTTGTGCTCAGAACAATATTATTTTCTGTGCTAAAATATTACACATTGGAAGAATTGTAAAGTTGTGATCAAGACAAATTTATTTTCCAGGTTGTCATATTGACTAATGTGGCCGAATAATTGGAAGAATCTTTTTTAATTACCACAGATAGAACTTGCCGCGGTTGGATTTGTTGCAGAATCGAGGCATTCGTGAGTCATACTATTCACAGGACACGTAACGTCCATCTCTAGTAGTACATTTTGGAAGAGTCTATTTTACACTTGTTGCTATTGTGGATTATGGAGTTTTTGCTTAATTTGCAGACTTAAAAAAAAATTAAAAACAATTGAAATTAACGACTCTTTTTCAATCCTCAATCGTTTACCGCCTGCTGTTAAAAATACGTTCTAAAAAGTGATAGATAGTCCGACACTGGTCAACTTCCGCCGGTTGTTATCCACCCCCACGTGACTCGGTAGCCATCACGTGATCCGATCAGCTGTTAAGCGCCAGCAAATGAGATTACGGGCATCCCGTTACGATTCTACCAAATCCGTTTGTTTGGTGAGTATATTCAAAATATTAATTTGGAAACACGGCGGAATTTATGGAAATAATTTTCTGCCAAAGAAAAAGCATTAAACATGTGCATGTAGGTAGGGACATTTTTATTGATAATAAATTACGTGGGCATGGTTCAAATTATAATGCGTTAATATAGCATGCACTTAAAGAAGAGCACATTGCCTGTATGGTAATCAAAATAACATTCCATTCGTTTTAAAATAGTCTCAATCGCTTTGCGCGTCTGTGGCAAATATTACCGCCATTATGATACTCAAATTTGCGTTGGCGTCTGATCTATTTATTCTCTGGCGAATGTTAAACACGTTACTGGAGTGAAATTGCTTTACGAGAAACGTTAGCGAAATTTGATTCTACGTACGCTCCGCTGCGGGCCGCGATTGGTGTTATCTTGTGGAAATAATGATTTACATTGAGGTTTTCCAACTAAGGCAATTAGTGCCGGGCATTTCGGCTTCGGTTTTGAAGTCCGTGGTTGAAAATCTACGCAATTCTCCTAGCCCGGACAAGTTTAAAGATAAGAGGGCACAACTTTGACGATAATTGGTTCGGGAAATGACCACAACTCCGTGCGGAAGGGTCCTTAACGGGCCTTTGTGCAAGGGACTCTAAGGTTAACGAACTTTAAATCAATAATATAATAGAGATTTATTGTGTAATCTTTCGATAATTAAAATGTCTGTGTCTTTATTACAAAAGCCGATGGATATCGATCTAAAAACAAATAAAAATAAATATAAGACCGAAAGATTTGTTGCTCGGGATCATATAATAATTTCGGTGTCTTAGAAATGACATTTTTCGATTTTGCGGAACTTATTTGGAAAGATGAAAAGTATTCGGCAATGGCGGAAGGAATATGTGGCAAGGGGTTGGGGTGGTAATATTTGCGAGTGGGCTAAAAGTAATAAAAGAAAGGGTCATCGCATAGATATTTTTCATATTTTGTAAATCAAAAATTCATATTAAAAAAGTTGGCCATTGATCCAAAAAGTAAAGTTGAACAAAACTTGTAGCATAATTTAAAGTTGTTAAGATTATACATGTACGCATTATATACGATGAATAGAATATCTATGAATAACCCAAAGTAATGGAAGTGTATCGCTTTATTACATTGTTTTTGTTTTAAGTGATTTGCACGACGGTAGCCAGTGTCGTGTTTTTTTACATTTTTTTAATACTCGACTACTAGAAAATGAAGTGGATAAAATATAGATTTTATGAGGATGGAAATAACGTTTAAAGAGTCGACAAGTGGAGGCCATCTGAAATGTTCGGTTGGAATCTCTCCCCGAACTGCAATTGCAGCTATCTAGAGGTTTTTCCAATATGATTTTATTCATAAATATAAACAAGTTCTAATTGATATTATTATTTATTTTTATTTCCAAAAAACAACCTATTTTCTATAAAATAAAGTTATAACTTGATTAATGGCACAAACTGCTATTGAAGGGTGGATTGACTATTTAAAAGAAGAAGAAGAAGAGAATAGAGAAAAATTTCCGAATAAATGGAGCTATTTTGAAAAATGCACTATTAATGTCAATTTAACAGACGTGACATTACAACCCGACGAACGTGAGTCTCGTGCTATTGATTTTTGTCACTTAGGGATGGGGTTGCAATAGGAGAGTGGGACACACCTACTTCCAGAGCTGTGAGTGCGTAAAGGAAAGCTACACAAGGTGGGTGATATTCTGGCCTTACTTTATAGGTGAGGAAGTAATAACGAAAAGGCAAAAAAAGTTTCAGACACGCAGTTAAGGGCGTAATTCGGGCGATTCACAACTGGAAGTAGAACGATGCGTCATTGTGGTCGCACTGCTGAATATATTAATGAGGTGTGTACAATGCAAAAAAGAACGTTGAACTTCAATAACTTGTCGCTACTTTAATGTTTACACTTGCGGCACCCGTGATACACTAAACATCGTCAAATTCATAATTCTCTACGACACTCCTTATAAACAAATTGCGACTGACAAACTTTGTCAATCCTGTGTGATTGACAAAGTTTTCACTTTATTCAGTGATGCGCATAACTCCGGTTAACAACATAGTTCGCGGCAATTAGGCGGTAAAGTACAGGCTAGATAGGCGTAAAAAATAGAATAAACTCATTTTTTGTCGGTTAATTGTGCATTTAAATGTATAAGAATTTGAATTAAAATTGTAAAGTGACTGCATTAATTTCTTATCACTAGTAAATGGACTTTTATATAATTGCGGCTGCACAGAAGGCGCGGGAATGAAGCAATCACTCGCGACGCTCAAAACGCAAGACTGGCCAGTTTTCTGATCGATCATCGTGCTACACAAGTAGATGAACTGTCAAGCGATGTTCACTTAATCGTAATCAGCTGAGTTAGAAGATTTGATATCACGCTATTATGCTCTCTATACGTCAAACTTAAGAAAAATGTACGGATCACAAGGACACGTGCGGCCCACTAGTGTGCCACATGTGTGGCCCACCAGTGTGCCGCACGTGTGGCACACAGTTTTAAAAACACTATTATAGAGGCTAGAAATACTTATTGCGCCTCATCACTTTACTTCCTGATTCACAGGCATTATGGGGATTTCTTTTAATAACTACATAATTATGATTTTAAATTAATAATTATAAATAATAAGATAAAATACTTTGTTTAGTCCACAATTTATTGATAAATCAACATGTTTTGATACCTTATTTAGGAAACAATGTATACTAAAATTAAATATACCAGCATAGACAAAAACAAAATTTTAATTATAAGTTTTTAAAATACCATAATTGTCTTCATAATATTTATTTATTTATTCTTAATATAGTGTATACATAAGTATATATATATGCTCTAATATAAACAAGATCAAGAATAACCTTTATACTATAACTAATCATGCACATATTTGCTTAGTTTTATTTTGAATCTATGTAGTTTCTCTTCCTTTCTTATATCATCTGGCATTTCATTGAAAATCTTCATCGCCGATTTCTTAGATATATCCTTTTTCCCGAATGACAGTCTCAGACTATCTCTTTCTCTTGTATGATGTTCGTACTCATGTTGATTAGCATTTTTTTTATAAATTCCGCTGATATTTTTTTATTGAGGATTTTAAAAATAAATTCTTTAACATTGAAATATATGTTATGTTTAAAGGTCACCATATTAAGATCTTTGAGCATTGTACTGATCAGAGTATATCTATTTTATTTTAATATTTTTCTCAAAGCTTTATTTTGCAGTACTATATGTATTAGAATTAATTATAATTAGTTATATATATTAGAAGGTGTATTTAATGTTTTTTTCTATGAATATGTTCTTAGAGCCATTCAGATTATTCTTGTAGAGTTTACTGAGCTATTTTATCGTGTCTTCAACGTCTTTAGCTGATATTTTGGATCCATTATAGGGTCCATCATAGAAATCCTGATTTAACGAGTGAGTTAACGCTGAATGTCTTAATATTATGTTGTTATCCTTGTATATTGTCAAATGTTTATAATATTGTTATCCTTGTATATTGTCAAATGTTTATAATGTCGTTATCCTTGTATATTGTCAAATGTTTATAATGTTATTATCCTTGTATATTGTCAAATGTTTATAATGTTATTATCCTTGTATATTGTCAAATGTTTATAATGTTGTTTTCCTTGTATATTGTCAAATGTTTATAATGTTGTTATACTTGTATATTGTTAAATGTTATAAATTAAGGTAATGCTTTTGTTAGTAAATAATCATAACAATTTTGTATAAATATTACAAGATTAAATTTCGATTTTTTACCATTTTCTTTGTGTATATTTTCTTACTTACTTACTTACCATCACGCCGTATCTCCGCGAGGGTAGGCAGAGAGGATAGAGCGCCACACTCTTCTGTCCCGACATACAATTCTCGTCTCATCCACATTCATACATCTTCTCATACAAGCTCGTCGATTGTTGAGGCTTCTAACAGAACCATCCTCCATTATCTGGTTTACCTGGTCATGTCAAGTCTTCCGCGGACGTCCTCTATTTCTGGTGCCATCAACACTTGCGTCATATATCTTTCTTACCATTCTCCCCTCATTCATCCGTTCCATATGACCAAACCACCTAAGTGATCCTTTCTTTATCTTACTCACTATACTAACATCAGCTTTACATACTTTCCTTATTTCTTCATTCTTTACTCTGTCATAAATAGATTTGCCACATATACGCCTACGTGATCTCATTTCCACTGCATTCAGTCTACTTTCGTTCCTTTTCTGCCAGCTCCAGGCCTCACTTATATTTTCTCATATAAAATAATAGCGTGTCGCTCGTTCTCGGTGTGAATTTCGTACAAATAACTGTTGTAGACTACCAGCTAGCATTAGTTTCTCAACTCGTCACGATAGCAAATAAAGATAAATTTTTAATCATGAAACCACCTGTTCAAATTATTTACATTTAAATAGAGAAACAAGCAGGTAATGTACCGGATATTTATTTTACAATTTTCTAAACTACGATATGAGCCACTAAAATATAGAAGCTAGACCTCAACCTACCGACCTACCTATAAATAATTTGTTAGATCCAAAAATTATATATAATTATATCTTATATGTCGACAGATCCGAACAGTTTATTTGCTTTGATAACACCCCGTGACCTGTGAATCTTATATACGACGGGCCTAATGTCACTGAACACATTTAATAATTCATCAACTTTTAACTGGAACTGGCAAAAGAAAAAAGAAAGTACACTAAATGCAGTAGAAATGAGATCACTTAGGGGCAAATCCATTTATGTAAAGAATGAAGAAATAAGGCAAGAAAGATTAAGAAAGGATCGCTTAGGCGGTTTGGTCATATGAAACGGATGAATAAGTAGAGAATAGTAAGAAATATATATGACGCAAGTTTTGATGGCACCAGAAATAGAGGACATCCGCGAACGACTTGGCATGACCAGACAAACCAGATACTAGAAGATGGTCCTATTAGAAGCCAAAATGCGGACGAGCTTGTATGAGAAGATGTATGAATGTAGATGAAGCTAGAATTGTGTGTCAGGACAGAAGAGTATGGCGCTCTATCCTTTCTACCTACCCTCGCGGAGAAACGGTAAGTAAAGGTAAACTGAGTAAGTAAGTAAGTTAGCTTTTAATATTTTTGATAATTTCTTATTTGTCTTTTACGTAATATTCTACATGCCATGGAGATTTGTTAAATATAAATGAAACTCATATTTGTGAACATGAAAATAGAGGTCATTCACAAGATAATATTTTTCACATTGATACAAAAGTGATGTGCATGCTATGTAAAATATACTTATATAAAATTTAAAAAATATGAAATGGTAAAGTGAATTTTGGCCCATATATAACCTATTTCTAATATTTATTTTTTTATTATTAAAGTCTGATAAGTGGCTTACCGAGGTCAGTGGTTGAATTTTCGTGGTGGTAAGATTATATTATTCGTAATACAAGCCCGTGAAGTCAAGTTTGAGAAATTAATAACACACGATATTTTTACCTTATAATAAATGTTTTTTTTATTACCGAACAGAATGAGAAAGGAAGTTTATAATATTTTGAAAAATACTATAATAAACTTTGTTCTTTCTTCTTACTGTTTATTTTATTATGTATACAAATGTATTTCTTTCCTTTAGAATTCATTATTATCCTAACCAATGCTGTGATTTAAAGTGTTTCTTAGAAATACTACTAATTCTCGTAGATACCATATATTTGTTAACAGCTATATATATAGTTTTTTCTATTACATTTCGTTTTTTACTTTTTTGTTCTCTCGTGTTTTTCGTTATTTGTATTTATTTTTTTATATATCTGGAAGCCTAACTCAACAATCCGTAGTCAACTATGTAGATACAAATTTATGATCTAACGATTTTTATTTTTAAAAATATATATATTCAACATGTATTTGTGCTTGAAAATGTATATAGCGTCAAATTGATTGAGATTGTTCCGCCCATTTAATAACATTATACTGTCATTGTATTCGACAGATGTCAGTATCTACTCCTAGATCACTTCATATTGTCTACGCCTAGATTATTTCATATTGTCGTATCGTATTTTGATCAATTTTTTATAGATTTACCTTTCATCCGACTGATCAATTTAATATACGTGAACATTAAAAATATTATTTCATCAAAAGATATTTACAAAGAAATGAAGTTGTTTACACAATAAAATATTTTGTAAATAAATTTGGATATTCGTGGATAGAATTCTTTAATGCTTTCATAATAACAATGTGTACATATTTTTATTGATATGAGCACCACGTTTAAGAACCGAAATTCTTTTTTTTTTAAACTTTTCATGGCTGAATTTCCCATCTACCTAATATTTGTATCAGAAATATTACAGTTTTCCAATTCCACTTTTCAAATTTCTGACAACAAACAATAAAAAAACTTCCATATAGTACAAAACGGTCATACATCCACCTAATTCATATATTTCAAAATTATCTGATACTTTACTCAAATGTCGTGAATCAATTTCCTTTTAAATTTCCCTACGCGTATCATATAATAGTATCTTGCGATATTTTATATGTTACTTATATTATAATTAAGATGAATGTATGGATTCGTGGAATTAATTATTAGTCACACGATGTTCTGCTTTCGCTGACTGACAGTTCTCACGGCGATGTACAAATTAAACTCGGCGAAAAATCTCCGGTTTTAAAACTAGAAACAATGAGGTCTTATGAGACTAGTTTCTTCCATTACGTAGTGTGCTGGTACTGCTAGAGTAGTATGCTGGTTAATGTTATACGTCACTGTCTCCATCGTACGGAGTCGAGTTTGATCTACTTCAGTTGCACGCGAACCAATCTTTCAATTTATCCTGCCCGTCGGAATTGGTCTCCGGTCGTAAGTTCAATCAACCTAGAGGAATATCACGTTTCGTATTGCGATATTGTTACAATTAATTACTGCTATTTATAAAACTTTTCATTGCGTTTTTGTTTAAGAAATTCACCCAAAAGAATTTATAATTCTCAAATCATTGATAAAATCTTAGGCTTAAATAAATACTTATTCGATTTGTTCGTCGGAACGTGTCATTTGGTACATTTACTTTTACAAAAGAAATGATATAGCATCAAGCGTGATATAATTCAAGAGATATTGTAACGCCATTTTGATATGAAACGACCGCTGTCCGAGACGCTCCATTCTAGAATGTTTACACACAACCTTCCGCCTAACCAATTCCGCCCACCACTACCCTAGCCCACACCCCTGCCGAGGACAGCCGAACTCTCCCCGCGGACTTACCCGACCTTACAGAGGCCGCTTCCGTCTCAAATGACGATTAACCATAATCCGCGGTTCGAATCCCCGCCAGGGATTAGCCAGGGCGCCGTTTCGTTGAAAATATATACGTTTTAATTTATATCGAGATTATGTAAAGCCTCAAAAAGTGTTATTAAATATTCAAATAATTTGTTTTTCCATCGTATCTGCTGATAGGATTTATAATAAAGGTTGTTTTAAGTTCAGCCACCCCCCGGAAAGATGAAAAATGGGACGAAGATAAATAACCGCCAAAGCACTTTCTTACTACCAAACTTATGTGGACTTGCCGTATAATTTGTGGATTTTTCATGGCCATAATTGATAACTCCTTTACAAAATTCCCCCTGTACTCGATTCCTCGAATATACTCAATTATTCTTCCCAATTCATTTACCTGTCTGCAATCATCAACATTCAGCTCTGGTGCTCAAATCCATGACTCCGCTCAAATTCACGTTACATACCAAATCTATTCTCTCTTCCTAATACAATCTCATTCCCCACACTCCTCTTCATTTCATTACAAAAAATCATTGTTAATCCCGGGTGTAGGTACTCTCAGACTAAATATCCCGTACTTTTCGTATCAAATTTACTCTAAAAATAATTTAAAAACGGTATTAATTAATGAAAAAATGCCTGGATATTTATTTTATTTTTATTAATTATATTTAAAATAATTTATTTCTGTTGTAATTATAGCATATTTTATTATTTTTACTGTGTTAGGAACTGACACTTAAAATGTTACGATGATTCTAAATAAAAAAACAATTTTCAAATGCAAATCCAATATTTTAATTTTGGTACCCATATATATATAAGATGTAACAGACCTAGTCCACAATATTTTATGGGAGGATACCTGACTAAAATAACTCGAAAATGTTCAAGAGATATGTGCCTAATGTCAACCACGTCAGAGATATAATCATTTCAAAAAAATCGTAACTATGTGATTATTTCGATTAACATTTCGATAATTGATTCCAAGTTATATATTGAATACAAAAATTAATGGTCATCGAATTCCAATCGGCCAGATTATTTTTTGAGATAATTTAGGGCCTGAAGAAAAGATGTAAATAATGAATAAAATTTGCAAATATTTATTTCGAAGTACGTGTCTTAAAGCTTGATGATTTTGTAAAAAATTCAAACAATATTTTCCGTAACGGAGCAGAGTTTATACTTTGTACACAGAGCGATACTTCACCGATAAGCCATATCCTGAAAATCGGTCATGAGATTTACCCGAAACGTTGGAGTAGAACAAAATTGTTTAACGTTAACAAGCTCGTAATTTTAGTTATAAAAAGTATATAATTTTTATTTTCACTCTGTACTACACACACACAATTTTTTTTTGAGTTGTATCACGACTAGTTTCGGGAAGAGCCGTCCTTCCCATCTACAGGTGTAAATTGAACTAAAATTAAATATAGTTGCTTATTGGGGCGGTGGGGCACATAAGTTTGAGAGTAGCTTTATTGTTTCTAGCGAAAGATTTGAAAACGTGATATTACTCATTAATGTTTTCTCCGAATTCAAATTTTTCTGAATTTTTATTAATTCAAGATAATTCATTATTTTTCCCTATATGGTACCGAGTGGAACCATTTTAAGATGATTATGGTTAGCGAAATCAGAGATTTTTTTTGGTTACTTTACCTTTACATCTGTGCAAACTAATTCATGCTCACAGACAAATGGTAAACCAAATTACATATTTGTAATGCATTTTTACAACACGCATTTTCACCGTCTGCAGCATCAAATTAGATTTGAAAATTCTGTGAACGCCAGATAATAAAATACTTTTCAATATTTTCACAGAAAAATGAGATCTGTGATGATGTCTACGTACGGAAGCTGAGACTACTCGCGCTCGGCGGTATAAATTTGTTGACAATTTATGGGTGGAATTCGATCAAAATCATCCGCCGCATTCCTCGCTTGACTTCCTCAGGAGGTCTCGCGGGTTCCGGTTAAAATGGCAATTCCCCGACCGGAAGACGTTTTATCAACCGAGGGAATCCAGCATATCGGCTGTACTGGAAGACCCTAGCAATTTGTTCTGCAGACCAAATCAATTAGATTACATTGAACCCAGGTCCCCCTTAATAGGCTCTCTTAATATCATCGTAGTTGTAGGCAATTACTCTCTAAGTTCATATATCGTTTTTAACATTTAATATAAATGGATGGATGGATTGGATGAAATCTATTTATGACAGAGTAAAGAATGAAGGAATGAGGAAAGAAAGATTAAGAAAGGATCACATAGCTAATGAGAACTTGTCAATCGAGTTAAGACTAGCGGTTCACAATGGAGTCCTGGTACAGAAACTGATGTATGGAAGTGAGGCCTGGAGCTGGCAGAAGATGACCGAAAATGAA